>OU342671.1:9081666-10350000 GCA_910589605.1 Chrysoteuchia culmella | reverse complement strand
GGAACAAAAGGCACGAATTATTACCTTGTGCCAGATGACCGCCACCGTCTGTTATTCGTCATCATCGAAACCCAAGGAGATACCACCTACCTCCAAACCTGCATCCAGCGAAACACCGAAGACCTCAACAGCCCTCACTGTTGAGAATATAGCCTCCATTGTGAAAGACTCCATCAAGGAAGAGCTAAAAAATTACCCCATGTTGACCCAAAAACCAGAGAAACCCATGTCTTACTCTGCCATAGCCTCGAAGATCCCAGATAAATCTGTTAAACCCTCTGCGAACAACACCATCCCTACCGTCTCCAAACCGGCCATCATTGTGTCACACAAGAAGGACACTGCCACACGCGAAGAAACAATTAGGAGTTTCCGCTCTGCTGCCAACTTCCGGACTCTCGACTTCGCTCCCTCCAAGGTCCAGTCGCTTTCGAAGCAAAAGTTTCGTGTAGAGTTTGACTCTGAGGAGCACAAGGTCGAAACTTTAAAGCGACTGGCCACGGATCCGAACATCAAAGCAGAAACGGCGAGAAAACTGCGTCCAATGGTGGTCCTCAAGGGCGTGTCTAAGGATATTCCCCACGGGGAATTGAAAGATCTCGTTCTCCAACAAAACCCAAGCGTTCGAGCTGCGACAATCGAAGAAAATGACTTCGAATTCAAATTTGAAAGAAAAAATCGCTCCGATAAATTGTACAATGCTGTTTTCATAGTATCACCCCCTGCTTTCCGTACCATAATCGATTTAGGCAAACTCAACGTGGACTACCAGCGCGTCCATGTTGAAGAATTTAGTCCCTTCCTGCAATGTTTCCGGTGTCTGCAATTTGGACACACACGTGCAAAATGCCCTGATAAGGTTGACACTTGCTCCCATTGTGCTGGACAGCACGATTTGGAGAAGTGTCCGGCCAAGGAGGATTCCAAAAAGGCTGTGTGTCTAAATTGCAAGACACACAATGCGAAATTCAAAGGAAGGGACAACACCCAACATCGAGCGACCTCAACAAAGTGCCCTAGAGTTAGGGCCATGCTACTTAAGATCCAACAGCGAATTGATTATGGTACGGAAAGCCGTCCATAAACACATTTTACCGTCATTTTCTTTTTGCTAAATTTTTGCTTTATCATATTTCCTCATGTTAAATCATTGTAATATCTCTGACCCAAAATTTCATCTGTATATCAACTTTGTATAAACTGTAACTAAAATTTCAAATTTGTTATCTAACTTACTAAATTTTAAACTTTGTGACTCGAGAGAAACAGGGTCGGTTGGTCGTATCCAATAGCGACAACCGGCTGTCTGTCTCGCCGGGCAAGAAACAACTTTTGTAAGTAATTATTGTGAAACACAAAAATCTGGCGAACTAAAATAAAATTAATAAAAAAAAAAACCTAACCTAACCTAACCTAACCTAACCTAACCTAACCTAACCTAACCTAACCTAACCTAACCTAACCTAACCTAACCTAACCTAACCTAACCTAACCTAACCTAACCTAACCTAACCTAACCTAACCTAACCTAACCTAACCTAACCTAACCTAACCTAACCTAACCTAACCTAACCTAACCTAACCTAACCGGGGGGTTGGATGGTTGCCTCCCCGCGGCGCTCCCTGGAAACGGTAACTAGGTACACGGTAACGCAGTGTCCTAGCCCGGCTAAAACCATCCCACAGCGAACAACTGACTTCGAGTTCTGCAGCGATTTACCATGGACGACGAGCAATTCTTTGCCGACTACATGCCTGGAGGGGTATATTGCCCTGTTTCGGAATCCAGTTCCGAGGACGAAGGAGACCCGAAGTGCTATGGGTCCTTCGAGAAAATCAAAACCTACGTGGAGGAGATTAAATCTCTGGTTGTGGGCTCCCAAAAGGGTAAAGGTGCGAGTCTGAATAAAGACCAGAAGGCTCGCATCGTACAACTCTGCTCAATGACAATAACAACTTGTTATGCCAGCTCTACCAAACCATCTTCTAAGGAGACACCAGTCACTTCTACTGCTCCAACATCTTCTTCTGCTGGAACCACGCCAGCCCTTACCGTCGAAGCAATTACGACGATTGTTCGTCAAAGCATCCAGGACGAATTGAAGAAGTTCCCAGCGTTAAAACAAGACCCACCATCTTTAACCAAGCCTTCATATGCTACTATAGCCTCAAAGTCAACTCCAAATAACATTGTAGCCTCCAAACCCGTCTCGAAACCCTCCATTATAGTTTCCCATAAGAAAGACAACGCCACTAGAGAGGAAACTATCCGTAGTTTCCGAACAGCAGCCGACTTCAAGACACTCAGTTTTGCTCCAGCCCGAGTTCAGTCTCTCTCGAAGCAAAAGTTCAGGGTCGAGTTCGATTCAGACGAACAGCGATCGAAAACTTTAGAGAGACTGAACAAGGATCCCAATTTGAATGCCGAAACAGCTCGGAAACTTAGACCGATGGTGATAATAAAAGGGATCTCTAAGGAGATACCAACAGATGATCTCAAAACTTTACTCCTCCAACAGAATCCCACTATAAAAGCTGCTTGCAATACCGAAGAGGACTTAAACTTTAAATTTGAGCGCAAGAACAGAAACGAAAAGCTCTATAACGCCGTCTATATTGTAACTCCCCCCATCTTCCATGCTATAATCGACCTTGGCAAGGTCAACATCGACTACCAGCGTGTTCACGCTGAGGAGTTCTCCCCTTTTCTCCAATGTTTTACGTGTCTGCAGTTTGGACACACGCGCAACAAATGCAACGCCAAGACTGAGACTTGTTCCCACTGTGCGGGACAGCATGGATTGGAGCAATGTCCAGTCAAGGACGACTCTAAGAAAGCCGTGTGTCTGAACTGTCAGACACACAACGCGAAATTTAAAGGGAAAGACAACACCCAACACCGATGTACTTCTACCAAATGCCCTCGGGTGAAGGCAATGCTTATTAAAGTTCGCGAAAAAGTCGATTATGGTATGGAAGTCTAATACTTCAATGTCAATCTCTTCTGTAACACCCTTTAGTAAACCAATTCCGTTAATAGTCAAATAACCTTTTCTTGTTACACAACTTTGTAAAATCTAAATAACGTTTAAATTTCATTGTAATAATTTACCGCTTTTGTAATCAACGAACATTCTCTCAATTTGATGTAAGGGAGTCGAAGAAGAAAGTTGTATCAAATAGCAACGACCAACTTTGACTCTCATTGGCATGAAAAAACTAATATATTTTTGTGAAAATTCAAACACTCTGGAGAAATAAAATAAGATTAAAAAAAAAAAAAACCTAACCTAACCTAACCTAACCTAACCTAACCTAACCTAACCTAACCTAACCTAACCTAACCTAACCGTCCTCCATTGTCTATTAAAGTTGCAATATCGCACCCTTTTTCGATTTCTCCTAATTCCAATTGGTGGTCCCCGCTTAATTAGCGCCGAGTTACACATTTTAGATACATAAATTTCATTTTTTCGCCTTTTTTCATATATTTCATTAAATTCTTCATAGTAAATTTTTCATTTTGGCAAAAATTGGTCGTTTTTCAAAATTTTTTCATCTAGCATCGTAGAGTCTAGCCTAACTAGCCTAAATCCGTCGCTCCCGTCGATTTGCGTCCAATAGCTTTTCCGCTATTGACTTCTGAAACACCAAATTTTGTCAAAAACTCGATTTTTTCGCTCCCCTCGAAAATTTTCCCAGGCCCGTCGCCAGTTTCATTCGCCATCTAGCTGCGCCTCGTCGAGCCCTATCCGACGACACCACGCGCGCGACTCTGAGACGACCGGAACTCGAAAATTTTGCCCGCCCACCCACCCTTATGTCCTTTACTATCAGGACTAGGTGGATTGGGCCAATATTTTAGTTATCATTTCCAATGTTTAAAATTTAAAATTCATAAGTATTGATTTCTTGATCCTAAAATTCATTCTTACTGACTAAATTACAACACAACTAAGCTTTATAATACTACATATAAAATACAAAATATCATATCAAAAATTTAAAATATATAAATAAATGTATCACACATAAACTACACTTACAAAAGCTTAGTAAAAATGAAACCAAGCGTAATTACACGTTCTACTAAAAACAAAGACCCACCTATAGCTGTGGCTACAACTAAAGCTGACAACCCAAAGAAGATTATCGCTAAAAATCCCATACCTCCAACACCCACTACCCAATCTGAGTTTATCTTTCACTCCCCTTGTCCTTCTCCAACCGGCTCTCTAACCAACCTATCTGAACCTGAAACAAGCAGCCAAAATAAGACCGGAATAACCAAAAATGACTTACCTGAAATCGAACCCATTAAAGTTGACGAATGCACCCCACAAGAAATAATACTCCAAGCAGCCGATAATATAGTCAAATATATCACCCATGGCAAAAGTGTAAATAGACAATGCAAGACAGCTATAATTGCACTCACCGACCTAATAAAACTACATGCTAAACAATTACCTGGCTCCGAAACCTCCGCAACATCCTATGTGGAATCCAACCTTAACCCCGACCTAACCAAAACCATACTCTCTTGTGTTAAACAGGAAGTAACCAATTGCGTCAAAGCTGAACTGGCTCAATTCAAAAAAGAACTTTCTGCACCTGAAACACCTCTTAAATCTAAATCCTATGCGTCAGTCACTCAGACATACAAAAACATTAATTCTTCTACAGAACAAGACCCTACTAATAAAACTAGCAACCCCGCGTTAATAATCACAGTACCATCCGCTAAAACGAAACAAGAAGCCATATCAAAATGGCACAAATCTATTACTTTTAAAAACGTGTCATATGCTCCTACCAAGTTCCAAACCATATCTAACAACAAAATAAAGGTCGAATTTGAAAACAACGAACAATGTCAAGAAACCTTAAAACGACTTGACTTTAACAAAGATGTCGACGCAGAAATAGCTAAAAAACTACAACCCATGTTCATCCTAAAGGGTGTGTCAAAGGAAATCCCTCATGAAGATCTCACCGATATCATAGTAAATCAAAATGTACCTATATCAGAGGCCCTTAAGACTACCAATGCTTGTCTAATACCATGCATAACCCTTAATAATAAAAATCCTAATCTGTACAACATCGTATACAGAGCCTCCCCCAAAGTCTGGCACGCAGCAATGAACCTGCAACGCCTTAATGTTGACCACCACAAAATACACATTTCTGAACATTCTCCACTACTTCAATGCTTTGACTGTCTCAAATTTGGACACACGCGATCCAAATGTCCCAACACAATCAAATTCTGCAGCCACTGCTCGATGGAGGGGCATGTTTATGAAAAATGCCCTAAAAAAGATGACAACAAAGCCACTAAATGTGTCAACTGTCTCGTGCAAAATAACAAAACCAAGCAAACTACTAACACCTCCCATTCAGCCACTTCAAACAATTGCCCAATCAAGATCGGATATAAGATCAGATTGTCTGAAAGAATAGATTATGGCTCTGAATAAAAATCTCGATATCTCTCAAACCAACCGCTCACTCTCTTGTACCCAAATTAATCTTGCACGAAGCAGAAACGCACTGCACGAACTCAAAAAACATCTCTCTGACATAAACTGTGACATTTCTTTTATCACAGAACCATACACTAGTAACACAAACTTACTGAACAATATACCGGGTTACTCGATATATCAATTCTCTGACCCATTATCTCCTGATCCGATAAAGGCCGCCATTGCGATAAGAGAGCACTGTTGTTCAACAATTGGCATAACCGAATACTCAACCCAGAACTTATGCATCATCCGCTTAAATAATAAAATCAATAAAAAACACATATATTTAACATCTATATATATCGAACCAAAAACTGACAAACAATTCACTCTAAACAAATTAGAGCTGTTCCTTTCCAAACATCCCAACTCTACCCACATCATATGTGGTGACTTAAACGGCTGGCACTCTTTATGGGGTTCCAAATCAAACAATCCTAGAGGAAACCAAATATATAACATGATCATTCTTAACAATCTCGAACTTCATAACATCCCTGGCATCCCAACATTTCATACAACCACTCATGGAGCAGAGAGACATTCCATCATTGATCTTACTCTCACCACTCACGACACAAACACTTTTATAACTGACTGGAAAGTTGACCCAGAAATATGCATCTCTCCAGACCATGATCTCATTCAATTCACCCTACATACCAAACCCAATCTGATCGATAAAAATATAAAACTCTCCACCTTTAAATACAATACATCTAATATCAATGGTAAAGAAACCAATGATGTTTTTACCTCATCCATTGCGTCTCAACTCCCTCAAACAAATATAAGCCAACTTAATCCTTCAGAACTAGATTCATACATCCTACAACTCACTCAAATCATTCAAAAAACATGTGAAAAAGTCTTCCCTACCAAAAAATCTAGGCAAATAAAACCACCTTGGTGGTCTAAAGAACTTGACGAAATCAAAAAGAAGGTGATACAAAACCATCATCAACTAAGCAAGCTCATAAAAAGAAATCTCCCAATCGACGAAGCCATAGAAACAAAAGAGAGACTCCGCAATGAGTACTCAGCCGCTATCTGTAAAGAATCAACTAGCCAATTCAAAGAATTCTGCAACCGCCAAACTAAAGAAGACGTATGGTCAATCACAAACCGCATTATTAAAACTCGACCTATGACGCAGCCTCCTAGTACCTTGAAACTCCCTAACGGTATATACACAAAAGACCCTGAAGAAACTACCAAAGCATTGCTCACACAGTTCTTCCCCGATGATTCCGCTGATACAACCACAACCCAAAAGGAAACCCGCTCCACAATGACCAATCCTAACCAACTCAGCCCTGATGAACCTCCCTTCAACTTTACAGAAATCATAGAAACGCTCAAAAACATGAATCCTAAAAAAGCTCCTGGCACCGACTCTCTTACATCTGACATATGCACTAAGTTTGCAGAAAATTTCCCCGACATTATCACACCACTCATGAATCGCTGCCTTGAATTAAATTATTTTCCGAAGCTTTGGAAACATGCGTATGCAAAAATAATCCCAAAACCTGGTAAACCTAATTACACTGACCTGTCTTCCCTCCGCCCCATTGGCCTAATTGATGTCTTTGGGAAACTCTTAGAACGACTTATAACCAATCGTCTAAACCACTACATGCATAAAAACAAAATGTGCCCTAAAAATCAATATGGCTTCAAATCTCAAACATCTACAACCAATGCCATTCATGATGCTTTAAATATCATCCGCAACGCCAAATCCCAAAAACAGCAAGTAGTCGCCGTGTCACTGGATATCAAGTCTGCCTTCGACCGCGCTTGGTGGCCGGCCATTTTCAAACGATTGCAACTAATAAAATGCCCTAAAAACATATATTACATGCTATTAAATTACATTAAGGACCGAACTGTTGAAATTCGATTCACCAACCATAAAGCCACTAAAACCCTCACCCGAGGATGCATACAGGGCTCAGTATGTGGCCCCATTTTATGGAACCTTCTACTGGACGAGTTACTCGGAAACCAACTACCACCTGGATGCCACATACAAGCATATGCCGATGACATTTTACTAATCTGTCATGCTAAAAATACCACCATCCTTCAGAACAACATAAATACATGCCTAAACAATATTTCAGACTGGGGTAAATCTGTCAAACTCGAATTCGGACCCGCAAAGACCCAATTAATTAGCTTCACACCCAAAGCCACCAAATGTAACATATCCATGGATGGCATTGGACTTCAATTTACCGACAATATAAAATATCTGGGTGTAATAATAGATAAAGATCTCCGTTTTATAAAACATGTCAACTACACACTGAACAAGGCTAAAAAACTACTCAATAAACTAATAATATTCACACGTCCCACTTGGGGCGTCCACCCTGAAAATATAAAAACAATCTACCTACAGGTACTCGAACCAATTATATCCTATGCTGCTGGTATCTGGACACAGGCACTGAAATATAGAATTGTCCAAAGGCGACTATTGTCCTTTCAGAGAATAGTTGCCATCAAAATCATTCAAGGATTCCGCACCGTCAGCACCCCTGCCGCCATCTCAATTGCCGGACTTGTACCATTACCTAATAAAATAGCTGCCATCGCTGATACTGAAAAAACAAAACTCACCCAAACCTCCCAATTCCTCCCTGATGACATCCCCATTGAAACAAAAGTTCCCACCCACACCCTTCCCCACCCATCACTCAGATCCGGAATCCAATTCTCCGAAGCTTCCACACCAAGTGACCTCGAACAAATACTACAGGACAAAACTCTGCAAATCTATACGGACGGCAGCAAGCACAACAACAGGGTTGGTGCGGCATTTGTCGCCCACAAAACCGATACAATAACGACTAAAAAATTCAAACTGCATAGCTGCTGCTCCGTATACCAAGCGGAGCTGCTGGCGATAGAACGGGCCTGCAACTGGATCTTAACAACTGACACCACACATGCAACCGTTCTATCTGACAGCAGATCATCATTAATGGAACTGCAGAACCCCAACTCCACACAGCCATTAGCTGCAAAAATCCATGAACACCTACTACAATTAAAAAATAAAGGTACAACAATCGAGTTCATATGGGTCAAAGGACACGTGGGATTTGCGGGCAACGAAGCTGCAGATCTCGCCGCTAAGAGTGCCGCAGATTCCCATAAAAAACCTGACTACATACAGGCACCCATATCATACATAAAATTCCAGAACTCACTCCTCTCCACTTCCGCCGCCCATGATCTTTACCAAAAAACCTCGCATACTAAAACCCTTCTCCCCACCTACTCCGAACTTACCGATTTCCTCTCCGTAATACCCCCAACGTTTGCCATCACTCAACTCCTCACCAACCATGGATACCACAAACAATATCTCCACCGATTCCACATCACTCCAGACCCATACTGCCCTTGCAACTCAACCTCAATACAGACCATCGAACACTTGATAAAACATTGCCCTAGATATTGCGCAGAACGCAATACATACATGATTGCCTCTAATACCACTCAAGACCCTTTCAACCTATCAGAAATAACTACAAATTACTCCACAGCCTCCGCATTCAACAAATTCATTAAATATATCATTAATTCATTAAAAAGTTTTAATAAAACGTAAATCCAAACAAACAAATAACAAATAAACAAACTAATATACGACCTCTATAAATACAAAGTAAAGCAGTAGGCACAAGGTGTATACCGTAAGCACCGCGTGTCTTCTGAAGAGACGTTAAAATTTCTTTATACTTAAAAAAAAAAAAAAAACCTAACCTAACCTAACCTGTTAAAAATGTAAAATAACTATGTATAATTAGAAGTAAGAAGAATTGTAAAATAGTGTTCAATTAGAACATCCTGTGTAATAAATAGAATAAGAAAGAAATGTAAAACTAAGAAAGTAAGAAATGTAGTAGATTGAAATTGTAAGAAAATAAAACACTCATGGCCCCTTTATTTTCCCATAATAAAATAAATGAATAAAAAATAGCTAGATTAGATAGACAGATCGAACTGGGAGTCCCACCCAGAATAAAGAAAGAATGATGATGAATGACAGAAAGACCAAGAATGTAGCATGAAAGTACGAGCAGAACAAGAGCGAGAACTGGTATGACAAAGAGAACTAGGTTAAGCACAGTCTCCGATACTGTTGGAGGTAGAGAGTAAAAAAAAAAAAAAAAAAAAAAAAAAAAAAAAAAAAAAAAAAAAAAAAAAACCTAACCTAACCTAACCTAACCTAACCTAACCTAACCTAACCTAACCTAACCTAACCTAACCTAACCTAACCTAACCTAACCTAACCTAACCTAACCTAACCTAACCTAACCTAACCTAACCTAACCTAACCTAACCTAACCTAACCTAACCTAACCTAACCAGTCTCGCGCCAGCCGTCCTAGCGAGCGGCACGTTTTTGCGGAGCTCCGTCGGTTTTTCTGCCGCGCCCGTCCATTGGGCGCGCGCTCCCAGGTCTATTGTTCGATCTTTTGTGTTCGGTTTCCATTGTGCGCGCGGCGCCCGCTCCCGGGTAGTGCGGCCGCGCCCATCCAGTGTCTCCCCAGTACATTTCGGACTTTTATTGTGTGCTCGGCGCCCACTCCCACGTCGGTCGTGTGTGCGCCCATTTCTATTGTTCGTCCTTTGTAGTTTGGTCTCTCTGTGAGCGCTTCACTCCCGACGGGTGTGCCCATCACTGTCGACGTGTTTGTCGGCTCCCGCACTGCGCCCAACCACGCTTCTCCGTTGCCTTGGCAACGGACGGGCGCGTTTGTGTTGATCTTCACCTAGCGGAGTGTGTGAGAGTACGTGCGTAAGTGTGCGTTACTGGCGGCGCCGGTCACCGCGCGGGTGCCTCCCCGTTGCCCGGGGTACGGGAGGCTGCAGTGGTGTTTGATGGTGTTTGTGGGGTGTGTGCGCGCGTGGATCTGTGTGGGTTTGTGCGGGCGAGGCTGCGGTGCCTCCAACCAGTGTACGCGCTAGCACTCAAGAGAGCGTCCTGGTGAGCTCGGGTCCCCAGCCCTTGAGCACGCGAACGGGCCCTATAGTGCGACGCAGTCCTCTGCTCCTGAAGACCGCCTGTGCGCGAGTGGGCCGTCGGGAAGCTGCCCAGCCAGATCTGCGGCAAGTACGTGCCCCCCTCCCGAGAGAGTCAGGTAAGTATTAGGCCCAGATTGTTCATAGGTCCCGTGACACCTGCGGTTATCACTGAGCCACTTAGGCACACCAACTCCAGCCCATACGGTACGTTGACTTTTCAGCCGCGCCCAACCGTTGGGCGTGCACCTTCAAGTCCATTGTTCACTCTATTGTGTTCGGTACTCCAGTGTGTACGTGGCGCTCCCTTCCGGGTCGAGCGGCCGCACCCATCCCTTTGTTTCCCTATTGTAATCCGGACTCTCATTGTGAGCTCTACGCCCACTCCCACGTCGGGTGTGCGTGCGCCCATTTCTATTGTTCCTCTATTGTTGTTCGGTCAGTTCGTGAGTGGTTCACTCCCGCCGGGTGCGCCCATTCTTTTGTACTCCCCACCGCCGGCGTGTTAGTCATCCCCCGCACCGCGACTAACTGTGTTTTTCCGTTGCCTTGGCAACGGGCGGAGGTAACTGCGTTACGATACGCTTGGTGGTGCGTGGGCGAGGGTAGGTGCACGAGTGGGTTCCCGTAGAACGTTTGCGTGCGTGCGTGCTGTCGGAAGGCGGCCCAGCCCTTTCTGCTGCAAGCAAGTGCCCCTCCAGTGAAAGGTAAACATCAGGTCCAGACTGCCCATAGGTCCCGTGTCACTTGCGGTAATCACGGCTCCACTTAGGCACATTGGCCACAGCCCATATGGTGCGTTTCTGCGCTCACTCACCCTCGCGTTATGTAGGTGCGCGTAGTCCTTTATATCTTTGTTTCCTCAGTACAGTTTGATATCCAAACGCTCCCTGCTCACTCCCGCGCTGAGTGTGCAAATGACCACCCCTTTGTTATCCCTTTGTAGTTCAATATCCTAACGTATGAGCGACGACCACTCCCGCGCTGAGTGAGCGTGCGCCCATCTCTTTGTTTCTCTATTGTAACACGGTCCCGTTTTGTACGTGCGGCGCCCACTCCCGTGCCGAGCGGTCGTGTGCCCATCTCTTTGTTCTCCCATTGTTATCCGACCCCATATTGTGCACCTTACGCCCTCTCTAACGCCATATGGGCGTGTGCCCATTTTATTGTCTTCCCTTTGCAGTAACCTATTGTAATTGCCGTCCTTGAGGCGGATCGGGCGCCTCTCGGTCGCCTTGACAACGAACGAACGCGTCCGTACGCGTTTCGGCTTCCGCAAGTGTGGGTGAGCGTACGCGCGAGGGTGTGAGGGTGTGCGCGTTGCCAGCGCAGTCAGTCTGCGCGCGATCCTCTAACCAACCGCACGCCCCGGCTGGGCTCCGGCCCCTGGGCGCGTGGGCTGGCCCCCCATCAATATAGCGGGCCCGTCCTTGTAGGCTTCGCGGACCCATCCCCATCGGGGGAGTGGACCAGGCTCAGCTTGGTAGGCGGGACCTCATCCCGTGGCAAGCGGCGCGGCACGGTAGCGCATTCATCACCCCAACAACGGGTTGGGTCGGCGGTGTAATTCGGCACTACAAGTGTGTGTGTGGATGTATTTGTATCTGTGTGCGTGAGGTGGTGACGCCTGTGTCGGGGTGCACGTGTTTAGTGACGACGGGTACGTCCCGGCTGGCTCGGGCCTCCACCCCGGGGTGTGTGGACTAACCCCTACGGACAGTGGGAGCCCACGCTCCAGAAGGATGCCGGCGAACGGGAGGTTCTTCGGGAAGCCGCTTCCCTCCTCGGGGGTAAGTTCTAGTCTCTGATTATACACTACTACTTTGCCCTATAGCATGCTCTGCGCCCACTCCCGCGTTGTATAAGCCCGCGCCCATCTCTTTGTTTCCCCATTGTTACCCGTTTGTTTATCGTATGCTCTGCGCCCACTTCCGAGCTTGACGGTCGTACGCCCAGCCTTTGTGCTCTCATTGTTATTGAACCTAGATTGTATGCTACGCGCCCACTCCTGCAACAAGCGGGCGTACGCCTATCTCTTTGTATTTCTATTATATTCGCCTATTGTAGCGGTCGTCCCGGTGACAGAGCGGGCGCTTCTCTCTCGGTCACCTTGGTAACACACGGGTGTTACGGCGTGGGCCCCCGCTTATTGTCAGTCATTACCATGACCACCCAAAGGTCACCACCACCAGGCAAACGCCTCACCAGGGCCAACTCGAGGAACCTCACGTACAGTGAGATGGGAGAACACGCGGTCACCTCTCCCAATAGATTTGACTTACTTAACACCATCCCCCTGGAGGAACAGGAACTCGTGGTGCTCAGCCCAGGCATCGATATCAACCCGGCAACATCAACAAACACTCAGCGGAGCCTATCTCCGATTAACACTGGTGGAGGCAGCGGCGGCAGGGAACCCCTACTAAGGGAGTCCTCTCCCTCCCCAGATTTTGACCAGGTCCGCGGCGGAAGGGCAATGGCGAACGAGATTGTCACATATGCGCAGAGGATCAAGGACGCTCTCAAAGTGGACCCCAATAGTAAGAATAAATCTGTCAAAAAAGAACACAAGCTTACCATCAACCAATATTGTGACCTAATTATAGATAGGGCACAGGGGGATTCCCCTGACGCGGGTGCGAGAAGGGCACTCCTCTCCCAGTGGTCCCCATTATCATTGACACAAGTGTCTCGAACTTCCCACGCGAATCACTCCGTAAGTAACGTCTCTCCTCCACTACCATCGCAGAGAGATACCTCGGCCGGGATGGACCCGGACTCCCAGAACCTCCGCTTCGACGACCTAAAGCGTGAAATCCAGGACATAAAAGTCACCCTCAAGTCCCTCGAGGAGAAATTCGCGATGTTCCCCCCGACCATGGCCTCCCCTCCGCCCCAAGTGGAGGATCGGGCTGAGCTTAGGGCGGTCATGAAAAAGGTAACAGACACATATGATTATCTTCAGCACAACCTCACACAACGGACGGGGGACGGCCGTGGGAGCGGGCTACCGGGGGATTCGACGCCGGGTCTACCGGGCCCCCCACTCGTGCAGGGGGATAGAAGATCCTACGCCTCCGTTCTAGCGGCGACAGCCCTCCCGTCACCCGCCCTGCCGACCCTTGTTGTTTCAATAAAACAAAGCGGTAATATAACCCCCGGTGCGACCTACGAAGCAGTTAGAGACACCATTAAAAGCACTCTCAGAACAACACAGAGGGACGGCATCAACTTAGCTAAGATCTCCAATTTATCAAAAGGAAAGGTTAAACTGACTTTTGACAGTAAGGCGAGCGCCGCGGCCGCGGAAAAAAGAATCAGTGAAGCACCCCCATCTTCGGGCCTTAGTGTAGAACAGGAAAGAAAAATCAACCCAATGGTCATCATCAAGGGTATCCATAAATCACATGAAGAGCAACACATCGTTAATATGATCATCAACCAGAACTTGGACCCCGGTACGACCAAGCCGGACGACTTTAAACTACTGTTTACCAGACGCAACCGTAACCCGGCCTTATATAACGCAATATTCAGGACTTCCCCGCAGGTGTGGAGGTCACTTGTAACTAAAGGCAGAGTCAACATAGAATTTTCTCTGGTCCACGTTGAGGACTGCTCCCCATTCAAACAATGTCGAAAGTGTCACGGCTTCGGCCACACAGCGGGCGCATGCGGGCGCCAGGAGTCGTGCCTCAGGTGCGGCTGCTCGGGGCATGGAGTGGGGGCGTGCCCAAAGGAGGGGACCAACTTTACGTGTACCAACTGCTCTAGGTTTAATTTCACCAACGGGGGAGGAGGAGGGAAGCATTTCAGACCCATTAACGTCAACCACTCAGCATTTAGCAACAGTTGCCCCAGATTGGTGGCCATGCTAAACCGTATCAGGGATAAAATAGATTATGGCCAGTAGTTCTAATAACATACGTGGCATAGGCCTAAACTGCTTCCCTCCCTCTCTACATGCTACCAATCATGGCAGCAATTCCCTCACTTCTCTGTTTGTATACACAAAAATTATTCAGGTTAATACTGACAGATGCTTTCATAGCTTCTGCCAGTTAGCTAAAATATTACAGTACGATAGCTCTATTCAGATAGCGGTGATCGCAGAACCCTATACGGGCAAAGCGGCCACAGCCAAAAAAATACAGGGGTTCACCACCTTCCAACATCCCGCTCCCGGGAAAAAGGTCAGGGCCGCACTATACATTAGAGACACATACGCGATTAAATACAGGGCGGTGTTGGTCACCCAGCACTCGTCACCGGACCTGACCACAGTACACCTCTCAGCTGGCAATCATGATCTTCTTATCTCCTCAGTGTACGCCCATAAGGAGGATGACCTTGGCTTACACCTGGTCCCACTCACAGCTACCTCCCAAGCCTACGGCTCCTCTACCCCCCACCTTATCGCGGGGGACTTCAATGCATGGCACCACACATGGGATCATACAGACAGATGCAATGACCGAGGCCTGACGGTTACCAATTTCATAATCCAAAATGACCTGGTGTGCCACAATGATGGCTCGGCAACATTCGAATGTGTCACGCACAACGTTACCAGACATAGTGCAATTGATTTAACCATCGCATCGTCTAGCCTCCCGGTAGTGGATTGGCGGGTGGATGGCTCGATACTACCCAACAACCAACACTTAGCTATAACCTATGCGGTGGGCTCTTCCTCTGCCCGGAACCTGACCAATCCGCCTCCATTTACCACGCGCAGGTTCGCAACCAGAGGCAAAGTGGACTGGGTACCATTCGACTCTGCCCTATCTACCCTCATGGCAGAATCTGACATCTCACTAGGTCATATATCGCAATTAAGTGAGTCTGGCCTGGAGGAGTGTATAATCACTCTTACCAACATCATACAGCAGGCGGCAAGCGAGGCTTTCGACACCCATGACAGCACCGGCTACGGTAGGCGACCGGGTTCTAAGCCCTTCTGGACACGGGAGCTGGACGACCTGCAGATCAAGCTTAACCTGGCCAAGAGGGAGGTGCGCATAGCGCGTGCAAATGGCTCTCCGCAGGACTCTGTCGCGGCGGCAGTGCTGGAGCTCGAGGACGCAAAAACCAAGTTATCCAACGGTATACGAAAAGCATCGACTAACAGCTTTAGGGATTTCTGCAACTCACAGTCGGCAGACAAAGTATGGGCCATTACTAACCCGGTTCTTAAGGCCAACAAGCCCACGCTACCCCCGTCCACCATCCGCATGAGTAACGGTAGGTTCACAATGGACAGCGTGGAGACGGCGCAGGCTCTACTCTCGCACTTTTACCCTAAAGATGACCCAGAGGAGGACACGCCCCATCAGGCTCAGCTACGTAGGGACACCTCCGTTCTGCCGGACACTGCGGATGACCCACCATTCACAAGCGATGAAGTGCGGGAGGCCATTGCTACAATCTCACCAAAAAAGGCCCCGGGACATGATGGACTCACATCCGACATCTGTCTCGCGGCCTTCAAGAACCTTCCCGATCTCATCACGGCCCTAGTCAACAGATGCCTGCAGCTCGGCTACTTCCCGGACACCTGGAAGCAGGCGGTCCTGCGAATTATCCCCAAACCAGGCGCCCTATCGCCAGCCGAGCCTAAGGCAAACAGGCCAATTGGATTGATACCTGTGTTTGGTAAAACGCTTGAAAAACTTATGACGGAACGGTTGGTGCACGCGGCGGCGGTCCAGGGACACCTCAACCACAGACAGTACGGCTTCAGAAGAAACACCTCTACGGCTCACGCCCTCCTGGACGCGCTCGAGGTTATCAAGTCCAGCAGGTCCAAAGGCCTCCACACTATTGCGGTCTCCCTGGACATACAGTCGGCATTCGACAGGGCCTGGTGGCCGGCCATTATTGATAGACTTAAAAGAACTAACTGCCCTCAAAACATTCTTAAGCTTATATCCAACTACCTCACGCCCAGATCAGTTACCCTAAATCATGCGGGCACAACGGCATCGTGTCAAACACAACGGGGATGCGTGCAGGGCTCGGCGTGTGGCCCCGCCCTATGGAACTGCGTGCTGGACGACCTCCTCGATATACCACTCCCGGAGGGATGCCGCCTACAGGCGTATGCGGACGACGTCCTCTTAATCGCCTCTGCGAAGGACACATCCACGCTACAAAATATAACATGCAAAACATTAGGCGCTATTGCGGCATGGGGCAGAGGCGTCAAGCTATTCTTTGGGCCCAGTAAAACTAGGGCCATGGCATTCACGCCCACCGCGGCCAAGGCAGCCATACACATGGAGGGAACCCGCATCAACTTCAGCCCTAACTTCACCATCCTCGGGGTTGTCCTCGACAATAAACTAAATTTTAAAACGCATATAAACCATGTCATTAACAAGGCCAAGGCAATCTTCAATAGGTTATGCGTGTTTGTCCGGCCAACATGGGGCCTCCATCCCGAAAATGTGAAGGCTATATACAACTACGTCGTCGCTCCCACAGTTACGTATGCAGCGGGAGTCTGGGGGCACGTTGCCAACAAATTCTATGTGAGGCGCGCCCTCCTATCTATGCAGAGGGGCTTTGCCATTAGAATCATTAGGGGATATCGCACTATCTCAACGACAGCGGCAATAGCCGTTGCGGGACTCCTCCCCCTGGACTTGGACACTCTTAGGGTTAGAGAGAACGAATTGGCTCGTGTGTCGGGGGTCGCGACGCGACTACCGTCGGACGTGCCGTTCGAATTCCCAACCCCCATATCCCAACTCCTACACCCGGCCGAGCGCATTTCAGTCAAATTCCGCTACGCAACAACTCAGGAGGAGGTGGACGAGGCCTGCACGGCCAGGTGCATCCAATATTTCACGGATGGTAGTAAATCAGAGGAGGGCGAGGTGGGGGCCGCGTTCCTTAGAGTAAACCCGGACGCGGGACCAGGGGACAGAGTTAGGACATATAAGTTTAAACTCCACAGTGCTTGCACTGTCTTTCAGGCGGAATTGTACGCTATATACCGGGCCTGCCTGGTCGCCGCGGGGGAGGGACACCCGGAGGCTCTTATTCTCTCAGATTCTAGATCGGCTCTGGAGGCCTTGGGCTCCAGAAGCAGTACCAACCCGCTGGTGTCCCTCATCCATGGCGTCGTGGCGCGCCACAGGCGGTGCGGCAGCAGCATGGCGTTCTGCTGGGTTAAAGGCCACGTGGGCATCCTCGGCAACGAGGGCGCTGACGAGGCAGCACGAAGCGCGGCTGTTGCCCATTCCGCCCCGGCGTACACACATTTCCCCATCTCATATGTTAAATTCCACTCCCAGGGCGCAGCGGTGGCCTCCTGGAATGATAGATATAAAAAGGCCCTCACGGGTGCGCACACTAGGGCCCTGCTCCCCAACCCGAGGTCTTGTATGGACATTACCGCTTCAATACCGCATGATTTCTACTTTACACAATACATCACGGCACACGGGGCGCACCTGTCTTATCTGCACAGATTTAACATTACAACAACTAAATGTTGCCCTTGCGATCGGATCTCGGCCCAGACCCCCCTCCATTTGGTCGAGGACTGCGTCAGGTTCTCCCAACACCGTCAGGACTATCTGGCATCCCTGCCCCGCAATAGCTACACAACTAACACGGGATCCCCATTTCACCTCCCGGACATCATGGAGGGCAAAATGTCGACCTTCATATTAAAACGTTTCGCCAAACTTATAACTGATATATACTCTAAGCTCAAGGGGTTCAACGTCCAACTCAACACGGGCAGCAGGTAGCATGGGTCGCAAAGGACACTCAACTCAACTCTGTAAGAGAGACAGTGCGGGAGTGTGCGCGGGCCGCAATATAGGGCAATGTATCCATAACTTTACGCTCACTGGCTCCCCCCGCGCCCGCGCGGGCAGGAAGGCGCGTGCCGCTGTTAGTCGTGCGCGCACTTTGCTTGCACACGCCGAGCGAGACACACCTGCCGGCGCGGACGCGGGTAAGTCTTGGAATAACAATAATAATACAAAACGGGCGCTCCCGAGCCTGCTACAGATGTTTTTATATTAAAAGTGCATCTATGACGGGCGCGCGCCCGCCTGCGTCGGCCGGAGTGGCATTTGCATGGCAAAGCTACCTTTGGCGGGCGCAGGTGGGCGCTCCCAAATAGGTATCTAAATTTATCATAACAGCATTGCCCCCCTCCTCCTCCACCATCACCACCACCACTACCTTCCCGCCTCCCGCAGCCCACGGGCGCCCCTAATCTACGCTTCCCCGTCACATTTGGGAATTTTTATATATATATATATACATACATATATGTTCTGTACATAAATGCCTAGTATTATTGGTGTGTACATAAATAAATAATGATTATCTTTGATAACAATAGGTCGATTATGATGATGATTATGTTGAATTGAATCGAATTGTTTAATTTCTTTTTGTTTTTCGTTCTTATTATTATTGTTTCTAGGCTTTAAGTTAATCATGAATAGGTAAATGAATGAGAGAATAATTAAATAGATAGATAGATAAATAAACAAATGTACATATTAATGAATAAATAAGGGCATACTTACGTAGGGAAAAGAATTTTGTTTTTCTTTGCTTTGATTTTGTTTTTGTTTTAATTTCATTTTTGTTTCATTTTTGTTTAAGACAAACAAACAAATACATACATACATATATACATTAATTACATTAATTATAAAATACATATAAATAAATATTGATTATCATTAATAATAATAGGTTATGTTGACTAGGATAATTATGTTCCTTTTTGTTTTATTTTCTATTGTTTTCTTCTCCGCCATTATTGCCATTATTGTTACTAGACTTTAAAGCTAATCACAAATATATGAATGAATGAATGAATGATAGAATAAGTAAATAAATAGACAACTGTACATATGAATGAATGAATAAATAAATAATAATCAGGGCATACATACATGCATAGGGAATTAAGCATGTCAAAGTTTCAACTTGCATTATGTCAACTTGTTCCAGTTCTCAATCGGTTTTTAGCATAGTATAGGCATTAAGTATATAGATGTGCATATGTATCATCGCGCAGTTTTGTAAATAAGTGTACATACATACATAGGTTAAGAGAGACTAATTTATTGATGGTAATTACCTGGCCACGATAAAGATAAATATTGTATATATGGATAGAGTTATATAAATAAATAAATAGGCAAACATACTTGTTAATTACTTTTTATTTTTATGTGACCAACTATACCTGTACTCGATTGATTGATTGATTGTTTTCACTTGTCCTCATTTTGAGAGCACATTAGATAACGTAGGGAAGCAAATTATGTTGTCTTTACATTTACCTTTATCTCATTCCATTTCATAATTGTTGTAGGGAAAATAAACAGATAAATAAATATTTGTAATCATGTCTACAAGTAGTTTGTTTGCACAAAAATTTTGATCTTTCCCATAAGCCAGTCGCTCTAGATTAATGTTACACACGAATAGGTATATATAGGATCTATGTGGGCGCACCCTCGGCTCAGTGTGGTAAACCGCTCCCAGATGGGTATTGGCATCCTGGGCGCGCCCACATCATTATTAATAAAAAACAAACCATAGATAGAATAACCAATTAACAATGTCATAAGTTAGTTAATAAACTCGCTAGTTAAACACAAATAATAATAGACTTTGACTTTCGATGTATATGAATAGGTACATGTAGGATCTATGTGGGCGCGCCCTCGGTTCAGTGCAACAGTCCGCTCCCGGAGGAGCTTTGGCGCCTCGGGCGCGCCCACATCAGCAGTATTAATAATTAGGTAGTTTCATCAATACGCATAGTAATATGTTAATACACATAATATAATATATATGTTAAGCTAATTAATATATAAATAATTAAATGGGTTACAAGTCCAAGCATTAATTATACATGTACATTGAGGAATTCAGTGGGCGCGTCCCCGGCTTTGTGCTTTTACCTGCTCCTGGATGCACGGTGGATGCCTAGGTCGCGCCCACATTATTATATGAATGAAATAAGTGAGATTTGACTACTGTATATATAGTAAATAAATAAACAATTAGATAAATAGATAAGTAGGTAACTGTATTAGAGATATGACAATACACATATGAGCTCTCTGTGGGTAAAAAAAAAAAAAAAAAAAAAAAAAAAAAAAAAAAAAAAAAAAAAAAAAAAAAAAAAAAAAAAAAAAAAAAAAAAAATATAAAAAAAAAAAAAAAAAAAAAAAAAACAACACAAGACACATATGAACCAATCAAGTCAAGTCAAGTCAAGCCATCGCACCCGCCACAACAACAACAACACAACCATTCCCGAACCCACGCTCTCTCTGCGCAAAGAACAACAAACACTCGGATTGAATATCGGCGCTGGTACATTGCTGATACCCCCCCTGTTTCGTCTTTTTTTTTGAACTGGCCATCACTCACCG
Organism: Chrysoteuchia culmella; assembly: GCA_910589605.1. Lineage (NCBI taxonomy): Eukaryota > Metazoa > Arthropoda > Insecta > Lepidoptera > Crambidae > Chrysoteuchia > Chrysoteuchia culmella. Next base: position 10,328,987 of record OU342671.1, on the reverse strand, counting down.
CGCAACGCAGGCTCGCATTTGCTCCGTGACCCCCCTCCGGGCATAGGAGGGAGGGCTCCAACATCTAGGCCCGACATGCAAACAAGCGGTGCTTGGACACGGGCGATCCCCTGTTGACGGTGATTCCCCATAGGCGTGATGTATTGGAACCACCCTGCTGGAGGAGCTGAGTTAAGTTGGCCTGGATCAGTCAGTAAGGGGTCTGGGCGCGGCAAGGTCTTGCTGCGGGACACGGGCGTGCCCGCTCTTGCTCCTTGGTGAGCGCCGGCATCGGAGGGCCTCCCCGTCGGTTGTGCGGGTGTCGGGCGCGCCTTGTCAACGGAGGATGTCAACAGGCTGGATGACGGATGGTTGAATATATAAAGTAAAAAAAAAAAAAAAAAAAAAAAAAAAAAAAAAAAAAAAAAAAAAAAAAAAAAAACAAAAAAAAATGAGAGCATAGTCTTGGTTCTGATTTTATATTGATTATATTAATAAGATTCGACATACAAACAACTTAGCTGATAATTTTATTGTAACTAGTCAACAAATCAGTCAATCAATCAATCATGTAGAGGTGGATAGTCTTTATTTTACCTACTTTTCGCTTTGCCCTTCTTCAATAATATAGCATACATATATACAATTTGCGAATAATTATATAATCATCACTTTTGTATGCCTATTATGTAAATAAATTGATTATGTTAACATAGATTGGCTGGGGCGCGCCCCGGGCGCCCACACAAGATAAGCGTTTCATATGCGCAAGGGCGCCCCGGGCGCGCCCCAGGCCAAACATACAACTACACCACTATTTTTGTATAGTTCCCTGGGACATCCCCGCAGCACCTGACGCGGGCGTGCCCTGGGCGCCTAGGCCAGCAACCCGTTAGGGCGCACACTGGCGCCCTGGGTGCGCCCGACGCAGGGACTGCACTATGGGATGCCAACTTTTTCACGTGCCTTGAGCACCCGTGTGCGGGCGCGCTCCCGGCGGCGGGATGGGTCCACACCTTCTGGACACGTCTCGTCGCCTGGGGCGCGCCCGACGCCGGGTGCTCATATTTTCGTTTTATCACCTTACATAGCCTCGGAGGGCCACCGCCGGAGCCGGCCATTCAACAAACCTCGCGCTCCAATCACCCGCCTCTCGGGTAAGGCACGCACCTGACCTCTTACATTCTGGCCATATTGGCAACTCTTGCCCCATTCCTACACTCTTGTGGCCAGGTGCGTTTGTCGGTCCTCCTCCACCGGGGCCGCATCCAAGTGGAGGGGGGCACAATTTTATGACTATGCCCCCCCTGGGGTGGGTCAGACCCGCAAGGGTCACCGCGCGCGAATGAACGAATGAATGGTGCGCTCCGGCGGTTGCCATCTGAGGCTCTTCACTTTCATACCCATCCATTTGTTTTTATATCTTTATATTTTTATGTATACATTTATGTCTATGTGTGCTTGACCTGGCACCGAAAGGCAACAGGCCTGCCCACGGGATGAGCCCGTAGGTGCCCGGCCAGGCTATCCCTATATCTCACCTCATGTTCTCCTCCCCCTCCTAATCTCCCTATCCCATCCCTACCTTCCCCCCCCTTTAACTCCCCTCTCCCCCCCCGATCCGGTACTGGATGGCAACAGGCCTGCCCACGGGATGAGCCTGAAGGTGCCGGATCCAATTATCCATGTTTTTCCCATACTTTAATACATCTTTTCTCCTCCTTTCACACCCTCCCCTCTTCTGTTGTTAAACACAGTTTGGTAAAAAAAAAAAAAAAAAAACCTAACCTAACCTAACCTTTTTTTTTTTTTTTTTTTTTTTTTTTTTTTTGTCGAGGGGAAATGCGTCCTTAAGCATACCCTGCTGCTGGGCGGCAACAGGGTTATGTGGGGCTCTCCCAGGGTTTCGGGCATACCCACTAAAACCCCCCGGTGCACTCATTCGCCTATAATGGGGCGGTGTGGGATACGTTCTCACATTCTACCATTACCTGCCCCGGCGATTTGCCCGGCTTCCCAGGCCTCTACTGTTGCCCCGGCTATCCGGGCTTCTAGTGTTAGGGGAGATGTCCGAGCGCACTTGGACATCTCCTCCGTCAGATGCGGCCGTGCTATGCCGGCGGCGAGCTGCCCCGCCCAGCGCCGGCTGACCGCGTCGTGGGAGGTGGAAATTTGCATATTGCCTACGCCGTCCTCCCGGCCTTCTGCGACGGATTGGGTCTGCTAAGGCGTCTCCCTCACGGACCCGTTCCGCATCCTCCTTAATCGACATCACTTCTTCGCAGAAGGACACCATTGCCTGCCACGATGTATCGCTTTCCAGCATAGCTTTAACCACGCTGGGCAGCGAAAGTTCTTCTCCTATAACCACATTTAGCGCCCTGCGCTGCGACTCAAAAGTCGGACATTCCTGTAGAGTGTGTTGCGCAGTATCTTCACGTGCCCCACACTCATGGCAACGCGGCGTAGGTTCTCGTTTGGCTACTCGGTAAAGATACCGACCAAAGCAGCCGTGGCCCGTCAAAATTTGGACCAACCGATAAGTGAGGGAGCCATGTCTGCGCTCTAACCACTGAGTTAAAATAGGGCGGAGGGCCTCAATAGTTCGTCGCCCGTATACGTTGGCATCTAATATCCCGGCCCACCGCTCTACTGCCGTCTCTAGAGCCATTTGTCTGACTCTGCGGGTCTCTTCTTCAGTAGGGCGTTCGCCCCTACTTCTGGCATCTGTTATTTGTTGGTAAACCTCTGCATGAACTTTGGCTTCTAATTCCCAGGGAGGCGCCCCGGCTAAGGTACAAGCCGCGGCCCATGATATAGTTTTGTACCCTCTAGTGGCTCTGATTGCGACTATCCGTTGTGCCCTGCGGAGGAATTTCCGGCTTTCAGCTGTGAGCCGGTCAGCCCAGACTGGGGCACCGTAGAGTGCCATGCTTCTCACAATTCCGTGGTAGAGACGTCGATAGCTAGTACTGGGGCCTCCAACATTCGGTAGTAGTCGGCTTAATGCGGCTGCAGCTCTTACTAGTTTCGGAGAGAGTTGTCGAAAATGCTCCTCAAATTTCCACTTGGAGTCAAGGATAAGGCCCAAGTATTTCATTCGGCTTTTAACATCAACATTGTGGCCGTCAATTCTGATTTTAGCTCCAGGCGGTGGTCTAGCACGCGGCCCATAGAATAAAATTGCTTCTGTTTTGTCAAGGGCAACTTGCAAGCCTAAAAGTCTGATACGGCTAATGACGAGCGAAGTTGCAGCAGATGCTCTTTGCGCCACTTCTTCAAAATTGTTACCCCTGACTATAACTAACGTGTCGTCTGCATAACAAATTACCCTTGTTCGTGGTAAAAGACATCCTCGCAGGATCCAGTCGAACCCAATATTCCAAAGTAGGGGACCCAACACCGACCCCTGAGGAACTCCACATTGCATTGGTCGACTGCACATTTCACCTCGGCTGTTCAAAAAGAGCACCTCACGATCCCTTAAGTAGTCGCTTATAATTCGTCGAAGATAAGAGGGTACGTTGTGGTAACGCAGAGCCTCTTCGATACAGGAAAAGGGGATGGTGTTGAAAGCGTTGGCTATGTCTAAGGAGACTGCCAACACCCTCTCCCCCCGAGATGTCGCCTCCTCTGATATTCGTCGCAGCTCCAAGAGAGCGTCAATTGTAGATCGCCCGGTTCGGAATCCGAATTGTGACTCTGACAGGTCTGGGCCAGTCGTTCGGAGATGTTGGTTAATGCGATCTGCAATTACCCTCTCAAACAATTTTCCTGACTCATCGAGAAGGACAATGGGCCTGTAGCCCGAAGGAGAGTCAGGTGAACGACCCTCCTTTTGCAGCAGTACCAATCTTCCCTGCTTCCACACCTTAGGAAATCGGCCAGATAAAAAACACGAGTCAAAGAGGTCCCGCAAACGATCTCCGAGATGTTTGGTTGCCGCAGGAAGAACGCGACTTGGCACCCCGTCCGGACCAGGGGCTTTGTTCTTGGAGCAAGCTCGCTTAACGGAATCCTTAAGCTCATCCTCTGAAACAGGCGGAATGACCGTTTCTTCTCTGGGCGCCCCAGTTTGAGGGGGCATCGCTGGTGGAATATGTTCCTCGCACTCAGGAAATAGACCAGACACAACTGCTGATAAAAGCTCCGGCTCAAAGGACTCTGTAGGCGGTGAAGTGGCTAGTTTGTTGCGCACCAAACGGTACGGCCTACCCCACGGGTCCCTATCGAGTTCAGCTATAAATTCATCTCTGGCTGCAGCTTTGGCGTCGCTTATGCCAATTTGTAACGCTCTCTTTGCTGTTCGGTAAGCCTCCTGGAGAAACCTTTCTTCAGCCGCAGTGTGTCGTCTTCGGCGGCATCTGGCCAAGGCGCGACGAGCTCTCATGCTAGCCCTGCGGAGATCAGCGATTTCTGGAGACCACCAGTAGACAGCCTTTTTGTGACGACGCCGAGATGTTCGTGGCATGGTCGTATCACAAATCTCTGTAAGGCAGGCACGGAAGTGTTCGGCTCGTGTGTCTACATCTGCATTTGTAGGGGCAGAGTTCCAGCTCTGGACAATAGCCGCTTCCTCTGCCAGTTCCTTATTAAATCGTGAGGTGACCCAACGGGGAAAGCTTCGTCCAAAGTTAATTCCTGCCCGAATAGGCTCAGTAACCCCCAGAGGTGAGATGTCAAATCTGATATATGGATGGTCAGAAAGACTTTCTTCGTCCTCTACAACTCGCCAATCATGGGCGCAAGCTGCAATGGCAGGGGTAGCAAACGTTACGTCTGGTCTTGAGCCTCCCGTTCCTCGGACACACGTGTACGTGGTGCCCCTGTTAAGAATCATTAGGCCAGATGTGGCGACCCATCGTTCCACAACAGTACCTCTCGCGTCAGTTTCGCGGCCTCCCCAGGCAGTGGACTTAGCATTGATGTCGCCCATGATGATGATTTGCCTAGGTGCCAAGCGATGTACCAATCGATCAAGTGACTCAAGGAAGGGTTCAAATTCAATTAAGGGCCTATTTGGAGAGAAGTACAACCCCACAAATGCCGTTCTACCTCGGACCGCTGCGACGTAACCTGATCCCCTTTCGAAAACCGTGAGGGGTAGAGAGCGAGCAGACGTTGGAGACACAATTGCCACTACACCATCGAGGTCACCTATCCAGTTGGATTGAGTGGGAATAAAATAAGGTTCAGAGGCTACAGCTATATTGATAGACCACTCGGCCAGCGACTGCAAGAACAAGTCCTGAGAGGCAGCACAGTGGTTCAGGTTACTCTGGAGGAATTTTGTAATGTTGTATGGGTCCATTAAGTTTCCATTTCATTAACCTCCGACGCAGTGTTGCGATCCCTCTGTGGCGCGGAAGCTCCACTAGGCGGTGCTGTCTTTCCTTTAGATGATGGAGGATTACAGCTCCTACTACCCATCACATGTCCGGCTGGCAATTGCGCACTTGAACAGACGGCGCAATGAAGATCTGCTGTGCAGTTAGCCTTCCTATGTCCTGGCTTGCTGCATCGGAAGCACAGCTCTTCCCTATCAATCACAGACGGACATTTTGGTTTGGTATGTCCTAGCCCCATACACCGGAAACATCTCAAGGGGAGAGGGTCCAAGGCGCGTACTCGTGCCGAACTCCATCCTACAAGAATTCTGCCTTTCTCTTCCATAACTTTGGCAGTTCCGACTGGACAGTTGACCACAACAGTGCCTACACCTCCGGGACCCGTCCTGATTTCTCCGCACTTTATTTGGTCAGAAGGACAATTGCCTTGTGATGCTATTGCCGCCACTACGTCCGCCTTCTGGATTGAGTCATCAAGACCGGATACGCGTACGTCCACGCATTTTGTAGGCCTAGTAATGAGAGCCTCATTGCCAAGAAACTCTCTAAGCTTTTCTGCTAAAGCGTCAGCCTGCGAGGTACTGTCAGCACCTGGGATTAGGAGCATCTTAGCCCCTGTGGCAGCCGTTCTCACTCGGACCCCATCAATTCCAAGTTCCGTCAGTGGAAAGGCCTCTCTAGCTTTAAAAAGGACAGAGGCGTAAGTCGCGCCTTTCTCTTGCGCCTCGGGCTGCAGAGTGACGATGACAGCCGAGGATTTAGGAGGGTTTAGCTTAGCTTTTTTAGGCTTTTTCGACTTAGTCTTATCAGCAGTTTTAGGTTGACTGTCACTAACCGCTGAAGAGGTAGCAGCAGCTTTGTTTCCTGGTTTCTTCTTTTTGTTTTTGCCCCGCTTTGGCACATCTTGCCATGGTTCCTCAGGTGTTGCCTGACTAACATTGCCCTCGTGGGTCCCAGCAGTAGGTGGGAGTTCTGCCGTGGCTTGTGAAGAACTGGTAGTCGGAGTAGATTGCTTAGAAGCCGGTTGTTTAGGCTTCTTCGGCGCAGGCTTTTCTTTCGGCACTGAAGCAGGCGTAGGCGCATTCTTATTGCGGTCAGCCGCCAGAGGTGGACGCAAGATCGGCTCAGGTGGTAGTCTTTTTTCCAAGCTGGCAAGGCGCACATTCACCATTTCTCCAATGGATATAGTCAGTGCGCGTTTCAGTTCCTCAATTGTATCCGACGTGATTGATGGCTGTTCAGCCATTGTCTTAGGAGTCGATCTGCTCTCAGCATAAGCCTCCTTAAACGCCTTGACTTCATTTCGGAGCAGGTCTACCTCATGACGAAGTCTATTGTTATCAGCGCGTAGTCGGCGCGCTTCTTCCTCCATTGTTCTACTCGACAAAACCTCAACAATTTCCCGCAACGTATTTGAGGCGTCGACTAACTCCTTGTGGATGGACCCCTTTATGTTTTTGGACCTACGGGTAATTTCCACTATAGTATCCGCGGTTTGTTCTCCCTTCCGCCGCAGAGCCTCCATGTCCAACATCAGGGGATCAGACACAGGCGGTTTTTCAGCTTTATTAGAGGTTTCTGTCCTCCTTGACTTGCTTTCGTCCGGTCGCAGAAATACGGCAGCTTTTTCTGCTTCAGCAGTCAGTCGCGATTGGCGGAATTCATCCCTAGCCCTACCAACGCCGATAAACCGACCATGCGTAGGCGGTCGTCCTCGACCCTTGCGGTTTTTAGGGACTTTCGCACTCGCATTGTCCTCACTCTCCGAGCAGGTAAAAGTTAGAGTCAGTGGTCTCTTCCGACCAATACTGCTGCGGTCCAAGCTCTCGCCTGTAACAGAGGCGGTATCGTCATCAGAGTCTGAGTAAGCTGACATCAGCTCTCTCTCTTCCTCGGTTGAATTCGTCGGCTCTTTTGCGCCAGAGCTAGGCACACGTTCGTCAACAAGAGTTTGCTCGCTTCCGCCTGAGCTAGGCCCACTTCCGTCTAAGGGTTTTTTAGATTTTATTTTTGAACTTTCCATATTAGTCCCACGAGAATGGTCGCAAATAAAGGTCCACCCGGGCAGAGGCTCCATACCCGGGTAAGCGTAGGGTTCTCGAAGCAGGGGGGCCGCCGGTCCCCTGCTCCGTTGTCGCGTAGAGACTGATCACCCATCAGCCATTCACCCCCTCGCCGCACAACAACAAGCTTGGGGTTAGGGATTTTTTAAAGAGGTTGACTCCTCGCAAGAGCACCCGGTTAAGGGCACCCTCCACCCGGCCCCACTCAACGTGAGGTTACGGGCCGGCCGACGGTTGGCAAGAAAAGTGCCTGTCCGCCGATTGTGACCACCACAACCGGACGAACCCGCCGCCCCCGCTCGCACCGCCACTACCCGGAATGTCCAGGGCGCCGGCCGAGCCCGAACCGAGTCGCCGCTACCCAGAAAACGTCCAGGACGCCGACCCGGAGCCGACACAACCACAAAAGCGGACGGAACCGCAAAAATACGAACAGAGCCGTAAAAAGGCGGACAGAACCGCGAAAGTGGATGGAACCGCGAAGTCCAATCACCTAATAGACGGTGCCGGTAAAAAAGGACCGTCCCCCGCCCAGCCAGATTATTCGCCGCCACTGCAAACGATAAAAGCTCGTTTGCAGTGACGCCCAGGGTGCACCACGTGGAGGTTATCTGGCGCGCACCCCAACCTAACCTAACCTAACCTAACCTAACCTAACCTAACCTAACCTAACCTAACCTAACCTAACCTAACCTAACCTAACCTTTTTTTTTTTTTTTTTTTTTTGATTTAAGTGAGGGGAATCCAGTCTTTACAGATTCCTGCCTTGAGGATATGCTGGGGTCACCTAGCGTACCCGTCCTGGTAAAGACCTAGGAGCAGGCACACTATCCCTCGCCACCCCCGTTACCCCGGCGATCCTAATAGGATCGGCGGGGTTACGGGGTAGGTCTCACCCACTCCCGATCCTCCACCCGGACAAGGGCCGGATGGGGGACCGGGACTGGGGAGGGACGCCCGCCTCGCGACCCCCCGATCCATCTCGAAAGACAGACCGGGGGACCGGGAGGGGGGGGCACTACCAGCTAAACCCCTCACTTATGCCCTCAGCTATAGCCCCCGAGTCCATGGGACCGTGGTGTCACGCGCGCACGTGACCCGGGGATAGTTGCCCTCCTGGGGCCCTACCGGCGGGGGTGACAGGGCATAAGTGTCACCGCCCACTACGACGGCGAGGGGGGAACGAGGCGCGCACGTTGGCGTCTCCTTCTCCCCGGCCGTCGTCTTCGGATTGGATCCGCGTCGGCGTCAGCCTCGCGTATCCTCTCCGCCGCCTCCTTCTGTGAGAGTACGTCCTCACAGTAGGAGACCATCGCCTGCCAACATCTCTCACTTCCCAGCATTGCAGCTGTTATGCTGGGAACTGAGAGGTCCAACCCAACTACTGCCTCCAACTCTTGGCGCTGCACTGACCATGCAGGGCACTCCACCAGTGTATGCCGCGCTGTGTCCCGTGGCGCACCACAGTGGTGACACATTTGCGTGGACTCTCGCTGTATTTGACACAGGTACCTACCGAAGCAGCCATGCCCCGTAAGCACCTGTGTCAAACGATAGGTCATTGTGCCATGACTTCTCGACCTCCACTCCCTTAAAATCGGCCGGATCGCCTCTACGGTCTTGAGTCCGGCGGCCGGGGATTCCAGCTGCCGCTCCCAATCCTGGAGACATCTCTCCTCTGCGGCGCGTCTTGCCGCCGCCCATTCCTCTGGGGCCAACCTATCTTCCCCATCCCTTCTCTCTCGTTTGCGCTTGTACGCCTCCGCAAGTACCTGGGCTTCCAGCTCCCATGGAGGCGTACCAGCAAGTGCACACGCCGCTGTCCAAGACACGGTGCGATACCCCCGTATCATTCGGGAGGCCACAACCCTCTGAGGACGCCGCAGAGCGGCTTTATTCTGCTCGTTAAGAGCATCCGCCCATATGGGGGCTCCGTAGAGAGCCATGCTACGGATAACCCCCGCGTAAAGCTGCCTACAGCTTTTATTGGGGCCACCAACGTTAGGCAGCAGCCTTCCTAGTGCAGCCGCCGCCTTCACCAGCTTCGGGGCAAGTTGCTGAAAGTGGTCCTTGAATGACCAACGCCCGTCCAACACCAGTCCTAAGTACTTCATGGTGGGGCGCAGCGGAATCACAACGCCATCGACCACCATGTCTGCTCCCGGAGGAGGGCCCTGTCTCGGCCCATGAAAAAGAATGGCCTGTGTTTTGGCCACCGCCACTTTTAGACCTAACGCCCGAATTCGGCCAATCATAAACTCGGCCCCAAACTTCGCCAGGCGCCTCGCTTCCGCAAAATCTCTACCCCGTGCAACGACGAGCGTGTCATCAGCGTAGCAGATGACACTCTGTCGGGGGAGAAGTTCGCCGCGGAGCGCCCAGTCATAACCCAAGTTCCACAGGAGTGGTCCCAGGACCGACCCCTGTGGAACACCACAAACCATACGCCGGACCATCAACTGCCCATCTGGGGCGAGATAAACAATCTCTCTATCCTCCAAGTAGTCCCGTATAATACGGACTAGATAGGAGGGGACACCGTGATGTCTCAATGCGTCCCTGATTACGCTGTAGGGGAGGGAGTTGAAGGCGTTCTCTATGTCGAGAGACACCGCTACTACCCTCTCCCCGCGACTCACTGCCTCTTGAGACAGCTCTTTGAGAGCCATGACGGCATCTATAGTAGATCTCTGCCTCCTAACCTAACCTAACCTAACCTAACCTAACCTAACCTTTTTTTTTTTTTTTTTTTTTTGATTTAAGTGAGGGGAATCCAGTCTTTACGGATTCCTGCCTTGAGGATATGCTGGGGTCACCTAGTATACCCGTCCTGGTAAAGACCAAGGAGCAAGCACACTATCCCTCGCCACCCCCGTTACCCCGGCGATCCTAATAGGATCGGCGGGGTTACGGGGTAGGTCTCACCCACTCCCGATCCTCCACCCAGCCAAAGGCCGAATGGGGGATCGGGACTGGGGAGGGACACCCGCCTCGCGACCCCCCCAATCCATCTCGAAAGACAGACCGGGGGACCGGGAGGGGGGGGCACTACCAGCTAAACCCCTCACTTATGCCCGCTGCGAGCCCCGAGCCTGTGGGATCGTGGTTGCACGCGCCACGTGACCCGGGGTATGGTAGCCCTTTAGGGCCCTACCAGAAGGGGTGACAGGGCATAAGTGTCACCCCCCTACGACTGCAAGGGGGGAATGAGGCGCTCACGTTGGCGTCTCCTTCTCCCACGCCGTCGTCTTCGGATAGGATCCGCGTCAGCATCAGCCTCGCGTACCCTCTCCGCTGCCTCCTTCTGTGAGAGAACATCCTCACAGAAGGAGACCATCGCCTGCCAGCACCTCTCATCTCTCAGCATCGCAACTGTTATGCTGGGAAGGGAGAGGTCCGTCCCTATTGCCGCCACTAACTCAAGTCGCTGCTCTGCCCATGCAGAGCACTCCATCACGGTATGCCGCGCAGTGTCCTGCGGCGCGCCACAGTGGTGACACATCTGCGTGGGCTCTCTCTGTATCTGACACAGGTACCTACCGAAGCAGCCATGTCCTGTAAGCACCTGTGTCAGACGATAAGTAAGGGTTCCATGGGCCCTCAATTTCCACTCCTTTAGGACTGGACGGATCGCCTCTACGGTCTTATGGCCGGCGACCGGGGTCTCCAGCTGCCGCTGCCAATCTGTGAGACAACGCTCCTCCACAGCACGTCTTGCCGCAGAAACTTCCTCCGGAGCCAAACGGACGTCTCCCGCTCTCTGCTCCCGCCTTCTTCTGTACGCCTCCGCAAGGACCTGGGCTTCCAGTTCCCAGGGAGGCGTACCTGCCAAAGCGCACGCCGCCGACCATGAGACCGTGCGATACCCGCGCACCATCCGAGAGGCCACCACGCGTTGAGGGCGTCGAAGTGCAGCCTTGTTTGCCTCGTTCAGGGCATCTGCCCATACGGGGGCTCCGTAGAGGGCCATACTGCGGATGACCCCCGCATAGAGCTGCCTGCAACTCTTATTTGGGCCGCCTACATTCGGCAGCAGCCTGCCCAGTGCCGCTGCCGCCTTCACCAGCCTAGGGGCCAGCTGTCGGAAGTGCTCGCCGAAGGACCAGCGCCCATCCAACACTAAGCCCAGGTACTTAATGTGGGGACGTAAAGGGACCACCACGCCATCTATTATTATGTCCGCTCCCGGTGGAGGGCCCTGTCTCGGGCCATGAAAAAGAATGGCCTTGGTTTTCTCCACCGAAACCTCAAGGCCCAACGTCCTGATACGGGCGATAATGCCCTCTGCCCCTATCCTCGCCAGGCGCCTCGCCTCTACGAAATCTCGACCCCGAGCGACAACGAGCGTGTCATCTGCGTAACAGATGACATCAGTTCGGGGGAGAAGCACGCCGCGAAGCACCCAGTCGTAGCCTAGGTTCCACAGGAGCGGTCCCAACACCGACCCCTGTGGAACTCCACATGCCATCTTTCGGATCCTCAACTGCCCATCTGGGGCGAGAAAAACAACCTCCCTATCTTGAAGATAGTGGCCGATGATTCGGACCAAATATGGAGGGACGCCGTGGTAATACAGAGCATCCATAATCACACTGTAGGGGAGAGAGTTGAAGGCGTTCCTTATGTCTAAGGAAACCGCCACAACTCTCTCCCCACGACCCACCGCCCTCTGGGACAGTTCCTTCAGGGTCAAGATTGCGTCGATGGTCGACCTTTGCCTCCTGAAACCGAATTGCCTATCCGAGAGGTTTGGCCCTACAGTGTCCAGATGCTGGACGACCCGGTCTGCTATGATACGTTCCAGCATTTTACCGGATTCGTCCAACAGGACTATCGGTCGATATGCAGATGGAGAATCTGGCGGGCGATCGTCTTTCTTCAGGAGGCAAAGTCTCCCCTTCTTCCACGCTTTTGGGAACTGTCCAGTTCTGAGGCACTCTGAAAAAAGCGCCCTAACTTTATCACCCATGTGCTTGAGGGCTATAGGCAAGATCCGGCCGGGAATGCCGTCTGGGCCAGGCGCCTTCTTCTTGGTCTTTAAGCGGTCCAAGAGGGGCTCCAATTCCTCTTGCGAAACGGGGTAGTACCCCTGTGCTTCATCAGGATCACGAAGCTCTGGTCGAATCAGAGGACGTACTATCGGGGCTTCGCCCGGGAATAGCCCGGCCACCACCTGGGATAGGAGTCGCGGATCCATTGACTCTGTTGGGGGCGCCTGGTTGCGAAGCCTACTTCTTATCATCCTATATGGACGCCCCCACGGATCTCTATTGAGGTCTTCAAGGAATTCGTCCCAAGCGCTGGACTTTGCCACACAGATCCCGGCGGACAGGGCTTTTTTCGCCTCTACAAAGGCTCGGCGAAGACGAGACTCTTCCATCGGGTCGCGAATTATCCTACGTCGGCAACGTTGGTACGCCCTCCTGGCCTCTAAACATTCGGCTCGAAGCAACGAGACTTCCTCCGTCCACCAGTAAACCCGTTTCTTTGCAGGTAGGCCCTTTACCCGCGGCATAGCTGCATCACAGACGGCAGTCAGTGAAGAGGTCACTCGCTTCGCAAAGCCCTCAACCCCCGAGTCCTCAACATTGTGACCCTCAAGGCCCCACGCCTGCACCAGCGCCGCCTCGTCTGCCAATCCATGGTCGAGTTTGGTAATGGCCCAGCGAGGGAATCGGCGCTGTGTCTCCCCAGGACGTGAAATCCGGCAATCATTTGGGGCAGCCACAATTTTAAAGTGGATGTGGTCGTGGTCTGACAAGGTCACTACGTCCTTTAAAACATGCCAATCACGGACCCGCGATCCCAGGGCAGGAGTTGCAAAGGTCAGGTCAACAATCGACCCACCATCTCCTCTGACACACGTGTACTCCCGCCCGACGTTGAGTAGCAGGAGACCCGACGCAGCTGCCCAGTCCAATACACTATCACCCTTGGGGGTGTCGGTGGGCATACCCCACGCTGTGTGGTGAGCGTTAAAATCGCCTAAAACCAGCATCTGTGCAGGTGCGAGACGCCCCACCACACCTCTCAACTCATTTAGGAAACGATTCATTTCCGACAAGCCCCGGTTGGGGGAGAAGTAGACACCAATGAGTGTCAGTTCTCCCCAAGACGCCGCCACATAGCCCGGTCCCCTCTCTATAACCGAGAGGGGAGGGGAGTAGGCGGCAGTAAAAGGGGCCATGATGACCACGGAGTTGTTAGTGTCCCCTACCCAGTTAGAACGAGTGGGGACGAAATAAGGCTCCGCGACTACAACCAGGTTGGTTTCCGACTCCGCCGCGTACTGCAGGAGGAGATCCTGCGCAGCGGCGGAGTGGTTTAAATTTCCTTGAAGAAGGTTGAGGTGACTGGCCATTAGGTAGACATGTGACCATCCTCAACCTCCTGACGGACGACAGGACCACCCGTCCTACGTGACGGGGGAATTTTCGACTTCACTGATGGGGGGCGACATTTGCTTCCTCCCATGTGGTGATTGGCCGGCAAATTGGCCGCTTTGCAGACTAAGCAATCGGGCTCCGCTGAACAATCCCTGGACATATGCCCCTTCTTACCACATCGATAACATGTATCTCTGTAGTCAATCCCGCATGGGCACAGCAGCTTAGTGTGCCCTGGCACCATACATCCATAGCACCGGAGTGGTAGAGGCTCCAGTGCTTTAACTGCGGCTGAGACCCAGCCAACCCGAAGACGACCTGAATCGGCCAACACCCTTGCCGCCGGAATGGGGCACTTTATCAAAGCCGAACCGAGACCACCCCTGCCGGCACGAATGGGACCAACCCGCACATGTTCCGGGGGACAGCCCCCTTTCACCGCTACTGCCGATCGCAACTCCTCCTCGTCCACCGAATCATCAAGGCCGGAGACGCGCATGTCCGCAGTCTTTACCGGCCTCGTAACTTTGGCAGAGTCTCCAAGGGCCTCCTTAAGTTTGGACGCCAGAAGATCGGCCTTATCCCCGCTGGATGCCCCGGGAATTTCAAATACCCGGGCTCCTGTAGCCGAGATTTTGTACGTCATATCCTCGATGCCTATCTCTTCAATCTTAAACGCCTTCTTCGCCTTGGCGATGACCTCCGAGTATGTTGATCCCTTTTTCTCCTGCTCTGGGGTTATCGCTATGATAACTGCCGTTGTCTTCGGGGGCGTCAGCCCGAGCTTCTTCTTCGAGGCAGCAGAAGTAGAAGGCTGCGTCTTAGTGGCCTTGGGAGCTATTCCTGTGCCGGCGGCGGAGTTGGGCTTGACAGCTCGCCCATTCTTGCCTACTGTGACCCATTGGTTCTCCTGACTGGTGGTGGCCTGAGTAAGATGGGGCTCCACCTCACGCTGGTTCGACACTTGAGCTGAACTCGAAGACGGAGCGGGATCAGCTACTTTCGACGGCTTGACACCCGTCTTCTTCTTGTCAGCGGCTAATGGAGGCCTCATAATTGGTGCTGGGGGCAATCTCTGCTCTATGCCCTCAATCCGGGCGTTCAGCATGTTCCCGAATGTGATGGTGAGGGACTTCTCCAGCATCGCGACCCACTCAGGAATGTCCGGGTTAGACGGGGGCAACATAAGGGTCGGTTGATCTTTCGACGTCGACGGCCTCTTGCTCTGGCTAGACACGCACTTTTCCTCAAAAGCCCGTTTCATGGCCAACAACTCTGATTTGAGAAGCTTAATTTGCTCCTCAAGTCTTTTATTATCCGCTTTTAGGCGGCGGGTCTCCTCTGTGGCGGACAAAGAGATCAGGTCCTTAACAACGCCTTTAATTGCCTGGCTCGCTTCCGTGATGTCGCGCTTAAACTCACGTTTCATATTGCCCGACTGGGCGACTACATCAAGCAACTTCTGGGTTTGTTTCTCTATCTCTTTGTTCATAGAGACAGAGTTCTTCCTCGTACGATCAGAGCACACCGAGTCCGATGGGGACGTATCCCTGCTCCGAAAACAGCCTGGGGTTGGTGGACGGTCGCTTATGGCCGGCCCCTTGCCTTTACCCTTCCCTTTATTTTTCTTACTTTCACCTCTTTCCTCTAATAGTACCTCCTTTTCCATTTCCTTAGCCCTTTGGTCAGCCGCCTTCCGAACTATGTCCTCCAATTCATCTTCCTCTCGGCCCTCCAATGTATTGCGCTTGCGCATAGCGTTATAGCCCACATACTTTCCAGGTCCAACAGGCTTTCCTCTTCCTCCAGAGCTGTTAAGCACAGCTTTCGGGGTCGCAGCAAAGGGTATGTCATCATCGGATCCCAGCTCGGTCAACGAACCAACTCCTGGACGTTTCCTATTACCCCCGTGGGCACCAACCTCTACATCCGAATCGTCGTCAACAATAGCCGGAGACTCCGGCCTAGACTCCCCGCCGGAGAAAGTCTCCGCGTCCCCGTACATAGTCGGTGGACATGGAGTCCCTCAGCGAGGGTCCCAAATCGTCAAAACCAAACCAAAAATCAAATAACAAAGTCCGAATCAACAGCCAAGGTCAATGAAATGCAATCGATCAAAGTCCAAAACAAAGCCAAGTCAAAATAAAGAAGAAAACTCCTTCCACCAGATACTGTCCAGTCACCAATTTCTCGAAAACCGAGAATCTGGCCACTGAACATATACCACACACGTAGACGCCCCAAAGAACCCACAAAATCGTCTGATCAGCGATTTCTCACAAGTGGAAAACTCGCTAGCCAGACGAAAAGCCGAGCAACAATGGGATGTCTGGATGATGTATTTGAAAAATCGAAAAAATCCGATTTTTCAAAAACTATCAGTCCGATCTGCGTTTTGAAAACGTCAAAAGAACAAGCAAAAATGTTTACGCCTAGATGCCAAATTTTACCCTAATCGAGCAAAATTCACCCTCCAACCTAACCTAACCTAACCTAACCTAACCTAACCTAACCTAACCTAACCAACCAACCAACCAACCAACCAACCAACCAACCAACCAACCAACCAACCAACCAACCAACCAACCAACCTCGCACAGCCAAACGCTCTCCTATGCCCTCTGATTACCGATCCATTTCTACAACTGAGACGAGACAAGCAAAATGAAAGAATTTTTCAAACGAGTTAATGAATAAATAAACGTCTGTTGATAAAACCAACTTACGATTACGGTCACATCACAGTACCAACCGTACTACCTACTGTTATTTTCTCGGAAAGTTATTACCTATTTTTTTAGTAAGTAAAGTTTGAACAAAGATTGAACTTTAGTAAGTAAAGTTGAATTACAGAATTTACACAGTTCATCGAAAAGTATGTATGCACCCTTATTAGAACGGTCATTTTTGATCACTGTGGTACTTTGACACAAAGTCATGCCGCCGCCCCGTGCCGCCTTTCGGCAGGCGCACCGGCAAAACGCAAAGAATCAGTACACCTACACTGCATTATGATTAACGATTGAAAGTTTTAATTTCGCTATGACTTTTAGAAGAGAACATGAATGCATCTTAATTATAATTTTTTTTGTGCGTACCATTATTGAAATAAAACATTATTTAAGTAATTAATCGCGTTTTGTTTAAAAAAAACAGTGTGTTTAAATGCTGTACCTATTTTTGTTGATGAATTCAAATTAAATGAAACTTATTTAAATTATTCCTTGGAAGGATGGTGCCAATTCTGAACCCACCCTTTTTTATTTAATAGGATGAAGCTAGTTTTGGACCCACCCTCAAACAGCTACGTGGGTAATATACGGGCTCTGGGCTTTTATAACAAATAATTTTGTTATGAAAGTTACTTGCTGCTAAGTTCCAAATCTTAGTCCGTTCAAATTTATTATTTATTAAGCATGTCAGTTTATTGGAATTTTGTACACACAAGCGCAAGTCTCAATCACACTCATCAGGTATTTGTGGACTGTCAATTTGACAACAATTCTGGCGGCAGGCATGGCGGCAGGCATTTATGCTCGGGAGCGCTAGCAGATTATTCGTTTTGTATGTCTTTGGTTTTATTTAAATCTTACTTTTAAACTACTACTAAAGAATCCAGGTTTTTGTTATTTTATGAAATAACAATAAGCGTAGTATAGTAATGTATAATACACTCAAAAAGAAGTATCTGACGACGTGTCACATACCTATTGAAGGGTAGGCTCAGCGTTTATGCAAATCGTTGAATAGTCTTTTATTATTACTTTGATTAAAACATGTATCCAAACTCTAAAACACCAATTTGCTATTTTAATGTATTATAAACTTGTGAGCATTTTAATCCGTAACAGTAATTTTATTTCAGTATCGCAGCTGCCTGCCTAGGTACTATTACTTTATAGTAATAAAGGGCGAAATGTATTTATTAAATGTTACAATAGTCTGTAGGTGTACCATTTGAGCGGAAGAATTGCTAAGAAACGGAGCGGCACGATACGATTTATGTACCTACTCGCGTCCGTCGCTGGCGCTTGCTTGTATGCATCCCAGATTCCTGTGCGTAACTTCTAAGCACATCAAGAGTAAATAAAAAAAATATAGGATTTTGAGAATAATGCCGAAATTGATGGACAGTTTACATACACTGTTTATTTACCTTAAACACCAGGTTAGTTTTTATAAAATTTATTTTATAAACAAACGTTTGAACTTTTACGGGGTTCGTCTCAGTTGTAGAAATGGATCGGTAGTCAGAATCAGAAGGCACATGCGAGCGTGTGGTTGTGCGGGGTCGACACAGGTCACGCCGCGGGCTAGTGACCGCGCAAGCACCTACCGCGCCGGCGATCAGCTGTTTTAGTATTTTTACTTATTTAATTTGTTTTTTGCTTTTATTTTTTCATTTTTGGTGTTGTTTGGGTATTATATCCGAACGATTGTCGATAAAATATAAAAATAAAAATTATTAAAAAATTTAAATATTTTAAAAAAATTAAATTCCTTATTCATTTTATTCTAAACACTTAACATGACCTTCCCCTTAAGCTTGGGTCAATAAAAAAATTGCACGGTATATAAGTTAGAAATAAGAAAGAAATAGTGTAAAACTTGTTAAAGTAGTCTAAGAAACTTTTAATTACAATAGTCCAAGATGTTTGTAATGTTTGTTCCGGTTCAGAACATAAAAACAAATGCTTGATAACTGATAAGCTATTTATTGTTCAAATCTAAAACTATCGATGATTATGATAAATGATGATATTGAATGAATGCACCCGATCGCGACGGTAATTGATAATGCACTAATTTTATGAATGAAATATTGAAAATGCTCGCGATCAGTTACACGTCATAGTGACGTCAATGCCTACGGTGTTCGGTAACAATGCAATGCACCGAACATATTCCGGGCCGGCATAAGATGCCGAGATAAGGATGATGCTGTTAGTAAGTAGGTATGATTACAGGATTGATCAAACAAAGTCAACTTAGTTCTATGGTTAGTATAAACTAAGAAACATACGAAAGCTAAAACATGAAAATTTTGAAAATTTGAAAAAAAAAAAAAAAAATGAGTTACTCCGTCCGAGAAAACCCAGCTTTAATAGTTGATGTCCTTTTGTTATGAGGCGATGTCGCCTTGTCCTTTTTACGCGCACTTAAATTTGGTAAACGATCAAAAACTCGCGCACTAACACTCGCGTAAGTATGATTCAATTCACTTCTATTTCCTTGGCGCACATCACTAGCACTTGGCTGATAAGCTACATTTGGCACATCACATACACTATCACAAGACACAACGCTGATGGTGGGCGGCAGCGGGCGGTCTCCGCTCAGGCGCAAAGCGCCCGAGCAGGCCGCACCGCAGACGTCCTGCTCCCGAGGCCGTGCGAGCCAGCATCGCCTTCCCCGTCGTTTATACAGCCAGAACAAGATTATTCCGACTGCTATAGCTACAGCTAGGTAACCGATGACATATTGATGAACGTCGTGATAAGATAGATCTAAGTCCAATTCTTTGCCTTGTGATTTTATATTTTTGATTTGTTCTCCGACTTCTATGATTGATTGATTTAAAAATCCATCTGAGGTGTTCTCTTCTTCAGTGGTCGAAACTCTCAAATGAATAAATTGATTGATTTGATCTAGTTTTGGAGTGTCAATTTTAGGCGAAACGACAAGTTTATTTGTATGATGTTGGAGTGGATGTAAAGTGAACTGTTTTCCCTTTACAATACAGCTCTCTTTTAAATGAATAATGCCTGCACCGCTCAGCTGTTGCATAGAAACTTGATCCTCGCATACGACCTTTACTGAATAAGTATCGCAGCAGAAATAAAAGTACTGTGATGGCGAAGTTAGTGGCGTCCATTGATTATTACATATATTCTTTTCTGCTGCACATTTCGATGATAAACTATTGTTGACTCGCACACATAAACTTTCATCATTTTCAAGGCGTTGTATTGGTTGTTTCAGCGGGCACACGTGATAATCTTCCATATAAGAACAAGCTCGTAGATCATTAATATCTATAATCAAAAACGAGTCTCGCTGTAAGTTAAATGCTACATATTTTGATATAGGTGTAATACTGATCATGTTATTGTTCTGTTGGCGAGGAACTGGTACCAACATATACATCTGATAATTATCTCGACTTACAAGAGGTATTGATATTTCAAATATTATGTATTCTTTAGTTACTCTTGTCTTGACATGAAGTAATCTGTATAATTCTTGTATATTGATTAATATGTTATTGATGGGCAGCGTGAGATCTTTAGACATTTGACTACTAATGATTTGTAATTCTGTCTTAAGTTGCGTGGGAGTAAACAAGTGAATGCTGATAAGTCCATGATAGATATCGGTGATAGTGTTTAACAAAGTTTCTTGGAGTTGTTTTAAGGTATATAGTAAGTTGTTTCCTGATAACGCCGTCAAGGTGAAGTCTTGAATAATGCTAAGGTTTGCAATTTCAGTTTGCAACATGTTTGTTGTAGTTTCCAAATTATGAAGTTGTTTATGAATAATTTTATGCTGCTTATCTATTGAATCTTCCATCCTTTTTATCAAATTAAACTCCGCTTCCACGACTGACGTTTGATTTTGCCAAAGTTTATGTAAGTACCATTCATTGTTTTTAATTTGATTGATGTCGTGAGCATACTTTTCGGCGAATTTGCTATCTAGTACGCCGAAGAGACTGTTTGCTATATTTCCGATCCCGTCGATAAGCCCTCGGCGCCGACGCCGTCTGGCGGGCTCGGTGAAATGCTGATTTAACAAAAGCTCATTGTAGTATTGTAACTCTTGATAGGTGTGTTTTTGCTGTAGTAATATCATGTTGCAATTTATTTGTTTCTGAATAGCGTTGCAGGTATTATCTAAATAGGTTGATAGTTTAACATATGCTTCTAATCCCGACCAATATGGTTCCATATTATAATAGACTACGAGGTTCCATTGATCTCGAATTATTTTGATTTTTGAAACTGGGTCGAAATATAAAGATTGATTATTTGGTAGCTGAGAAATAGTAGGCTGGGCGGCTGATGTAGTTATAAGGGTCATAAAAAATAATATGGCGGTGACGATAGCCGACAGTGAATATTTTGTATTAATTTTCTTTATATGGGTTTGATGATTTGCAGTTTGATTTATAGATTGATCTTGATCGCTTTCGCTGCTCACTGGTAAAACAGATAGTTTTATAACGGGTCGTTTGATAACTCCATTCTTGGTTCTAAGAGAAACAACTCTGACGAGGTTGTCTTTCCCAGGGTGGAGTTCTGTCACTCTCCCCATAGCCCACTTTCCAGGGGGGAGGTTTTCGTCTTGGATTGTGACTAGGCTGCCGATTTTGATATTTTCCTTTGATTTTGTCCATTTAGACCTTGCTGATAACTGTGATAAGTATTCTGCGTTCCATCGCTTCCATAAATCTTGCTTTAATTTAGATAAAAGGTGCCACCTAGTCCTAGCATCGTGTTCTGTTTCAATGACAGTAAGTCCTGAGCAGCCCGTAAGAAAATGTGCAGGGGTCAAAATATTAAGATCGTCGGGGTCTTCTGACAGAGCGCATAAAGGTCTTGTATTAAGGCAAGCTTCGACTTCGCAGAGGAAGGTGGTATGTTCCTCAAAGGTTAATCTTTGTTCACCTATGACGCGTTTAAGGTGAAACTTTAGGCTGCGCACTGCTCTCTCCCATAAGCCTCCCGCACTGGGCCATGATGGGGCATTAAAATGCCAATGTATGTTCATCTCTGTGACTTCGGCCAAAAAGCTGTCATTAAAAATTTGCTGGAGTTCCTGATAGTTTTCCTGTAAAAGTCTATTTGCTCCTACGAAATTAGTTCCCTGATCCGAATATATATGATGTGGCGTGCCTCTTCGTGCCGCCATTCGACGAAGAGCTGCTAAAAATGCTGAGCTAGTCATGTCCGAAACTATTTCCAAATGTACTGCTTTGGTGACTAAGCAGACAAACACTGCTATATAGCCCTTCGTCGTTTTCGTACCACGCCCTTTGCTGAAGTTGATGTATACGTATCCGGTGTAGTCAACGCCGGTGTGATAGAATGGACGCTCAGGGTTACTTCTAGCACTTGGCAAATCCCCCATCAGCTGCTGCTGCATGTCAGGGCTATTTTTTCTACACACAACACATTCTTTTATATGCTTTTTTACAGCTCTTATGCCTCCCGTGATCCAGTACTGCCTTCTCAGGTTGGCAAGTGTCAGCCTGGGCCCACCATGAAAGGTAAGTTGATGTATTTGCTCAATAAGTAGGGTAGTAAATCTGCTTTGATGAGGGATGATTGCTGGGTGCTTCATATTTTCGTGAAGGTCGGCATTCGCTAACCTTCCCCCCACACGTAATATTCCTGTTTGATCTATAAATGGATTTAAATTCTTTAAAATGCTTTTAGATGGTAAATCTTTATTTTGCTTTAAATGCTGTATGTCTGTGCTAAAATGATCCCTTTGTATTGCTTTAATAATAACGTTTTTTGCTTGTCGTAGTTCATGTAACGTGATATGGCTCGGCATCGTTTTGCGTTGGCGCTTAGGTATGAACACTCGTTTAATCCATGCTATGATATGAGTCACTGTTCGTAATGAACTGTTATTGTTTAATAAATTATTTACGATGCTTTGCTCGGTGTCTGATTTTTGGGTGACATTGACTTTCCTTATTTTACTTTCTTGATCCGTTGAGTACTTCATTTTATTCTGATATTTTTCATCTTGAAAAGTTTCGAGCCAATGTGGTCCATTCCACCATAAATTATGTTTTTTCAATTGCGCTACAGTTAGTCCGCGACTAGCCGAGTCCGCAGGGTTATCGCCCGTGCTTACGTAATCCCAGCTGTTTGGGGACACGACTTCACTTATGCTACGTACTCGATTCTAAAAAATAGATAACAAATAGACATTAGGATAAAGAAATGTATCTTATACTGGGGTGTCCCAGAAGTAAAGAGACAAAATAATATTAATAATATTTTACTAAAAATATCGGCTAATTTATGAATTTGAAATTGAAATGAAAGTGAAACTAATTTATTCTTTATATCTATATCAAATTTGCTCCAGCGATGCCTTTGTAACCAATTTTTCTCAAATTAACCGCAGCACGCTTCATGATCGCTTCTCCAGATGTAGCTGCCACTCTTTTGGCCAGTCTAGTCCATCGGTGTTTGAAAGACGTCAACGTTTGTGGTATATCTGTGTACTTTTTATACTCTTTTTTACACAGGGCCCAAAACATTTCAATACCTCGAGCTTGAGGAACATAAACTCAACACCCGCAGTCTGTAAATGTTGAGTAACTTTAAACTCGTAATGGCATGAAGCCAAATCCGGCCAAAACAAAACAACTTCTCTCTGATAATACTAATCACGCTCTCTATGTCGACATTGTCCCTCAAGTTTTCAGTAAGCCAGTGCTCGAGATACTTGAATTGCTGTACCCTGTTCAGAACAGCCCCATTCAGTTTAATAGGTGCACTGACTAACGTACATCTGCTTCCGGCCAGAAAGACCATGTACTCACTTTTTTTTAAATTATAAATCAGCCCATGTGAGACGGCATAGGATTCGCAAACCGCGAGTAGCTCCCAGATCGCTCCAACCGAGGGGGCCAGCAGCACCATGTCGTCGGCGTAGCTTATGTTATTAACACAAACTCCATCCACATAGCACCCGACAGGCATGCTGCTGAGCCTCTCGATTAACTCGTTTATGTACAGATTGAAAATTAAAGGGGAACTCAACCCACCTTGCCTGACGCCGCAATCTAACCTACAAGGATCCGACAGCTCACCCGTCCATCTCACATAGTTGACTTGATTCAGGTACCAATACTTAAGAGTACGAGTAAGCTCCTCTGGTAGCCCGGCCCGAGACAGTTTCTGCCACAGTATGTCGTACGAGACCATATCAAATGCTCGTGACAGGTCGAGAAAACACGCATAGATGGGTGTTTTTCTTTGCGTGTAGTACCCGACAGTATGTTTTAAACTAAGAATAGCGGTATCCGTTGACAGCCCTGGTCGAAAGCCGAACTGAGCATCATGTAACCGTATGTGCTTATTCAAGTAAGAATTTAGCACACTGTCGAGTACTTTTGCTATGATGGTCGCTAGCGAGATTGGCCTATAGTTCGACTTGTCCGACACGTCCCCTGTTTTACTCTTAAGAGTTGGCACCACCAGGGTCTTTATCAAATCGGGGGGTAGGTATGAGTGACTTATACACAAATTGAACAACAATGCAAGCACACGCGGGAGATGAAAACCAGCATGTTGTAAATGCTCTATGCTGAGCCCATCATGCCCCTGAGACTTGCCTCTCGTCATTTTTCTAATTACTGTTCTAACATCAGCACTCAGTAAAACAGTCGATATCTGGGCATCCGTGGTCACAGCATCCAACAATCTACATGGAGCCCCAAGCGGGGATTGTACTGCGAAGTGAGTTTTAAATAAGTGCGCGATTTCCTTCGGCTCAGAAACTCCATTCACACTAACAGGAACGCCAGGCTTTGCATTCATTTTATTAGTGCACTTCCAGAAACTCTTGAAATCTCTGCTGGAGTGGTGCTCAGCTATTCGGTCCATTTCTTTCTGCTCCTGATGAGCTTGACACCACTTCAACCTCCCTTTAAAAAATTTACGAGCTTCTATCATGTCCTCATAAATATGACCATGTTGCGGTTTACCATACCACAGCCAAATATTGAAAGCAGACTTGGCGTTCCTGTGAGCCTTCACAACATGCCTGTTCCAACCCGCCACGGGCCTTCTACCAACACTCGCACGTCCCCCAAAAGTGGCGCTTGCAGCGCTACTCAAAATATATACAATGTCCTTATATAAATTATTTATAATATTTTTATGTGAGTCTATCGAACAATATGAATGACCACAATTTTGTAAGGCACATGGGAAATCTATTTCCTTTAGCCCAAGATTACAAATCTCCTGATACATACTTATTTGACTAGCTGATCTTTCCCCCCATTTTACTTTGTTTGTTTCAATAGTTTTAAAAAGACACTTTTGCCTCACTACATCTAAATTACACATTATAACTAGAGGCAAGTGATCCGACCAATAAACATCATGTTTAAAATAGACATCGCTGACGCACTGCCAAGCAGCCGCAGTTGTGACACAGTGGTCTAGCCATCGTCTAGTCCCGTGTGCCTCACTAATGAAAGTAAAGGTTCCAGATGATATTCCTAATTTTTTATTGCAGCCCAAAACCAATTTTGTTCAGTCGAGAAAGACGTAAGTTCCTTATAAAAAATCAAATCAAATAAAAAATCCGCTCTCTAGGGTGCGCGTTAAAATCGCCAAGGATAAAAACAGATTCAACATCATTTTCATCAATTATTGCACTAACTGAACTCAAGCAGTCTGTAAATTCTGATAAGTTTTCTACAGCATCAGTGGGCATATAAACACTTACCACTAATACCGGTCTGTCTTTTGTTATAAGTTTTACCGCGGCTATGCGTGGATTTGTACACGGTATCGAATATAAGAAAGGCAGCTCATGCGGAAGTAGCCACGTTTCCTGAAGCGCAATTACATCTGCGAAACCACATAACTGCCTTATGTCTTCTGCCGAGCGCTTTACGTTCTTGCAATTAAATGTGACAAAACTAGAAACATACATTATGAAAAAATAGTTTTCTGTTTGTCGCTTTTGTAAGGCAAAAGTGTCGACATGTTATACCATCGGGCTAAGGCTGCCAAGCCAGCTTTGATTCTCTCTGGGAACACTGAGTCATCCAACCATCAAGCGGTTATAAAATCTTTTAGCGCGGCCATGGAGTTCCCCACCCTTGATTTCGCCCAAGCCAAGATGCTGCGTATTTCGGGCGGAAAAACCCACGCACAGGGACATTGCACTGAAAAAGCTGAATGAAACCACCCCCGAAGCGAGTTCAATCACTGTAGAGCCTGCACGAATGTTAAAGCCTATGGTTAAACTAAAAGGCATACCGAAGGACATTGACCGTGACAACCCTGGTCAAGATCATCCGTGCACAGAACCCTACAGTTAGAGAAACAGCAGCCCCCGACGAA
Organism: Chrysoteuchia culmella; assembly: GCA_910589605.1. Classification (NCBI taxonomy): domain Eukaryota; kingdom Metazoa; phylum Arthropoda; class Insecta; order Lepidoptera; family Crambidae; genus Chrysoteuchia; species Chrysoteuchia culmella. Next base: position 10,303,104 of record OU342671.1, on the reverse strand, counting down.
ATTCAACTTCGCTTTGAGCGCAGGAATGGCAACGATGCGCTCTACAACGCCGTGTTTATAACTTCCCCGCGTGCCTTTAAGGCTATTACCACCGCGATTAATATCAACTACTCGCGGGTGCACGCAGAGGAGTTCTCCCCCTTCATGCAGTGCTTCCGCTGCATGGAGTACGGGCACAGCCGTTCCAAGTGCAGTGAGGTGGAGGTCTGCCTCCATTGTGCGAATAACCACTCCTTCGTTGTCTGCCCACACAAGGGAGACCCGACCAAATTGTGTTGCGCAAATTGTCTCACCCACCACGGAATAATACCAGCGGCATCTCGGCCACAAGGCCAATTCAATTCAACGAAAATGAACAGTATTTTAGCACGTCTACTCGCTTCGAGAGTCCGGGGGGAAGGGGATATGGCGATCCTTATCCATTCGCAGTTCCGCCACAGAATACTAAATAGTACAAGTACAGAAAGTTCACTCTGCAAACCCAATCAAACAAATATTGCTAACATTTACTACGCAATAAAAGCTATCTATTCATGTATTTGGTTCCGGGCCGAAACGATTTTTTTTTGTCAGGGAAACGTCGTATCAAACGTTACTCCAGCAAAATCTGTTTTACTCAAATATCTTAAAAACTATAATTCACACAATTTTTGCGATAAGTAAACTCCTCTTGACACACTAATTATCTGTTATAGTCTCATCTCTCTAAAGCACAACATTTTGCGTGGGTAACGAACTCGTTTCTTCTGATGACACTAGGGTTGCCTTGCCTGTATAAGATTTATTTATTATTTTAATATTTGAAGCGCTCATATCCGGAAGACAAGACTGGAAACAACATGTAGAAAATGTTTGTAATAAAATTAACAGATTTTCTTACGCATTATTGAAATTAGATAAAGATATCGACTAAACATACTGCGTTAGGCAGCTAGTTCCAGCAAAGTTAGTAGAGCGAGAACAGTTTCGCTACCGCTCCGCATCCGCGTTGCGCGGCGGGGAGGTTTGAACGAAAAGGCGTTAAACTTTTTCATGGACTAAAAAAACGTTGGTGAATACAAAAAAAATAAGTTCTGAATCATTCAAACCACCAACACACTACACTACACTGCAAACTACTTTAATTAAAACATTATAATAAAAAACAGGCAGACAAAATATTCACTTTACATATAACCTTAAATATCTGAGAACAGAAACGAAACGCCATTTTTATAGCTGGCAACATTGGCGGCTAAACGTCAATCAAATCAAAAGTCCTTTACCTTCTGTGAATTTGTGGATTATTTTCGTTTGAATAAGTTCATTTTATTGTGTATCAAATCCAATAAGATCGACAGTATTTGTGTCAATTAACGAGAAGAACAGTGTTACAATAACTTCTGCATTAGAAGTAAGTTTATAGTGTTTAAAATATGGTGATTTCTAGCAGTTGTCAATGGTGTATTGTAGATATGATTATTTCTGTTTGTGAATTTGCTGAGTAATTTCAAGAGCACCGCCGGCTGTGAGCTTTGTTCTGATCCCTTGACTCGGTGCCAAGTGCTATTGGCCAACGGTTTGGCGGTATATAATGTTATTATCATTGTATTTTGCTAAATGTTCGACATTTTATAACCCTAAAAATCTTCGTATCGTAACCTTTCTTTGAACCCTTGGTGTTTATTTTGATTCTAATTTAGTATTTGGAGATGACTAGCACTAATATCGGTAATTATTTGGTTTATTGTGTTTTTCTTAAACATTCACTGAACTTTATAGGTAAAGTTTTAATAGGGTGAGATCAATCAAATCTTAAATCATTAGAATATAGGAACTTTATGGAAAGATAACTCTAGATTTTGAATATCACTACAGCAATTATTTACCTTGTACCTCTTGACTTCACATCATTGCTCAATGATTGTCCAATTTATGTACAGCAACAGCAGCTCCAGCTTCAATCGACTTTGTACTTTAAGACATATGCCATTGTCTTCAGATTTGTCTGTATAAATTTAACATTTTGTGTAAACCGTGGTTGCCGTTGACCCTACAGTTAGTTTTTTTGGATCTGTTCTAATTTTACCTGAATTTGTATGCAAAGTAATTGTGATTGAATGTTTATATTTTGCATGTGATTGTGCCATATGTTTCACAGCAGTGACTTACTAGAAACTAGGACAGGGGCTGGGACTTAACATGTTATTGGTTCAACAATAAAACTAAATAGTTAATAGTCTGTATGACAATGCTATACATTCAGAATGCAAATTGCTTAGACTTCTTTTTATAATTCTGATGTGCCTTTTTTGTTTGACTAGAAATACATTACACTCTTAAACAAAGGTTATTACAAGTTAGATGATTGTTTAAAAGACCAAAATGCATGGATGTGATACTAACATAAGACATAACTAAAGTCTATTTGAATAAAATGAATAAAAATCTTTGACTTTGACTTTGAATACTTTTTCTACTGTGTTGTAAAAGTGCCTACTCAAAAGCTACTATGAAAATTAAGATACCTACCTAGATACCCATCAAAGATGTTACTACTGAATACTGTAGTTAATAAGCTGTACATTACCACAACCAGCCAATATATAAAAGACAATGACAGTTATGTGTATTTATTCCAAATAGATTTCCTTTTATTTATTTATTTAAAGGACATTATACAGCATTAAATAGTACAGCATAGATAAAACATAATTTTAGTACATTTAGCCAAAAGAGTTTCCACCGCTGACTAATACATTGGTAATGTTGAACAAACAACTAAACTAAACTTTATGTCATAAATATTAAACAAGAAAATATACTAGAAAAAAGAATCTTGTCTCATATTGCCACAACGGGATTCGAACCGTATTCTTAGGAATCCGGCCCTATACACTTAACCAATTATACTACAGAGGGCTATGAGGACACATCAAATCTTTTTAGTATATTCACCTTTGCAAGGATATTTCTCTCATTGATGAAACAACAGTGGCCAACACTGTAGAAAGGTGAATATACTAGAAAGATTGGACGTGTCCTCATAGATCTCTGTAGCTTAATTGGTTAGTGCATTGGGCTGGATTCGCAAGGATGCGGCTTCGAATCCTGTCAGGGCGACATGAGACAAGTTCCTTTTTTCTAGTAATTTTTCTTGTTTAATATTCTACCAAGATGTTAAAAAAATTAAAAGGTTTATTAATTAAAACATTAAGTATACCATTGACTTATTACTAATTGTTTTGTTTCAGTTACGTGAAATAGAGTCCCGATGATGTCACTAAAGCCAAGGAATGTCGACTTTCAGGAGACATGGGCCAACCTGAAGGAGACCGTAAGTCACATCCCGACCTACCCCTTATTCTGTAACTTTGACAGCTTCATAGTCACACACCTAATACACACCGCGCGTTGTACCCGAGCTTTTTTTGCAATGACACGTGTTGTGAGACTGCATTTTAACTTCTGTATTATTAGTTTAATAAAACTGGATACTGGCGAAATTCAAAAGGGTACCGCCATTAATTAAAAAGAAGAAGAAGATTAGACACCACATTAGTTTGGCCATTTATTTGCCAAGGATGGGTGCTGGTAGCACGTATTTTAAGCCCTCATTCCATTATTTCCATTGGTTAAAATGATTATCAATTTATATTGATACATCAAAATTTGATTGGCTTATTATATAAAGAAGCCTATCAAAACAAGCCAACCTTTCCCCATACCCCACCAATAACCCCATCAGTACAAAAACAAATTCTTGTTTAATATTTATCACAGGAACAAATTTTTGCAATTTTGTTCCTGTATTAAAGTTCATTGAAGCAGTGTGTATTGGGCTCTGTCGTTTGTGGCTTCAGTGGACAATCAAGTTTGGCATAAGGTGTAAAGACATTTTTGCTTGTCATAAAAAGGAGCTATGCCAAACTCAGTTGTCCAGAAGCTGTCAGAGTTGCAGAATATGTGATTCAATATAGTAATTATGTATTAGATTCAATGAAATAAAATTGCTAGGTAAGTAAACTACGGCAACATTTTTGGGATCCATAAAAGAAAAATATTTACTGTTACTGCAACATATTTGAATAAATTTGTGTAAACATCCTACTAAGCATGTGTCTGTACAAACAATTAACAGAGCCAAAAGCTTGACATTGATGAAATCCAAAAGAGCACTGCCACTGTAAACAAAGAAGAAAACCATATTAATTTCTTTACCTCTGCTATTTTGAGAATTGTTATTGCTAACTGTTATTGAAGGACAAATGCTCCTAACAGATAATGTATACTGCCATGCTGGCCTTCTTCTTCCATGTAGGACTAGACTTCCGGTCAAAATAGCATCAAAATGGCTAAAGATGATTCAAATTCAGTATCATTGATTCAGTCTAGACTGTTACAAGCACTTGTTTATTATGTTAAAGAAGCTATGCCTTAGCTTCACGAGTCACTAACTCCTCCAGTTACAATACGGTAATATTTTTTTGTGAAACATACCCCGCAGCGCCCAAACATGGTATGTTTTGAAAATGATTTTAATTTTTTGCGAAAATCCTAGGGATATTGCGAAAACACGGATAATTAGACAATGGTGTTGTTATTTCTCATTCCTACTGAAAAAATATAGGATTTTTGCGAAAAAATCCGGTTGCCTTAGTAAGATTACAAAAAGAATCGCTGGCTATTATGAAATAATAAACTGATTGGCTGGTCAGACCGTCCAAAACAACATCTTCTCTGATTGGTTGACGACTTGACGTTTCAAATGTCAATCTATTCTCTCACGTGTCGTAAACTTTCTGTGAACCAATGAGAATAAGAGTTAGCAAACAAGCAAAAATTAAGCCAATCAGAGTAAAGAATATCCAATGTTACTAAAGCAACCCGTATTTTTGCACAAACCCTATATTTTTTTAGTAACATTGAAAAATGTCAACACCGTTGTCTAATTATCCGTGTTTTTGCAATATCTCTAGGATTCCTGAATGGCTGGTAGGGAAAAAAAATGTTGGACTATTCGAAAGTACTTATCTATAAGTCTATTTGAATAAAAATCTTTGACTTTTGACTTTGACTTTGATATTTGCGAAAATTCTATTTATCAAATCCTCTTACGACATAGCTATACCATGATGGTTTCTTGTGGCAGGTAGCGGGCGTGGTAGGTCTACGCGCAGTAGAACGCGCCGTGTGGAACACTCGCTTCAGCGACGTGTATGCGCTTTGCGTCGCTCACCCCGAGCCTCTGGCCGACCGCCTCTACGATGAGACCAGGTGAGAAGAAGCATAAATATGTTTGAGTAGATTAAGTACTATCATAAAAACCTTTTCAGGCGCCAGATGTCTAAAAATTCGAAAATCTGTCTCTGCAACTACCAGGCACAACGCAATGACAAGCGACTACCCTACAAGTTTCTTACATTGCCATTTTTCCTGTCAGATAAAAAAAGTAAAAAACAGGTGATAGAAAAATAATAAGAATTCAAAAGCACTAATAGTTTAGTCTATGTCACTTTATTAAGTCGTCGTAACTGCAAAAAGTGCAGAAGAGCGCGTTTCTTGATTCTACCTTTTCACTGTATTACAGAAACTTCCTAGAAGAGCACGTGGCGGGGCTACTGCAACGCGTTCGTGGTAACACGCCGCTGGAAAACAATGACCACAACGACGGACTGCTGGCCAGGTAACCTCCTCAAACGTCATGACAGCCTAGTACCTCAAGATAAACATAACTTGTAGCAGTACCTCTTCGCTGGTCCATAGCGTGGTAACACAACATAACACGCCGCTGGAGTACAACGATCACAATGATGGACTGCTGGCCAGGTAACCTCCTCACGTGTTCTGACAGCCTGGTACCTTACCGTACCATCCGAAATTACTAGCTCACGCCCTTTTTGGTCACCCATGCCGTGACCGACCATTACGATTGTTTGCTTCAATCGCAGGCCAAGAGCGTGAAGCACTGCGCTAGTAGGTCGGTAAATGCGGTTAAAGGCTACGTTCCGTTCCATTCCATTGATACCATATTATTATTATGTACAGTCACAACAGCAGCTACGGCTTTACATTTCATCATCATCATCATTAGCCTGTGGACGTCCACTGCTGGACATAGGCCTCTCCTAGGTCACGCCTATTGTGGCGGTCATAGGAGGGTATTAACTTACTGCTCCCACGCTGGCCAGACGGGTTGGTAGAGGGTTTGTTTCATGTTTTCCTTCTCTCGCACAGGTGTTCAATGCGTCGGGCCTCTTAGTCGACTCTGACGACATCGCAGGCATGTAAGGGAGTGGTGACACTTGTATTCTTAGGCCGTTGCCACACGGCACTTACGTTTACTTTCAACTAATTATATGCCGAAAATCAAGTAAATTTTTTGCGAAAATAGAACAAACAAACACATTTTTGCATTTATAATATTAGTTAGGGTAGGATGATGAGCGAGTCGCGATTCCTGAATTATTTCAAAATCTTCGCGCGACCGAGTCACTGATGTATTCGATCGCTAATTAATTTATGCTTGGTTACTTTTTGTCGCTTTGAAAATATTGTCATAGAAACTAGCGCCACTGGTCGGTGGGAGCGATAGCCTGGATTAAAACATAGGCAACTTTTTATCCTGATTTTCCCACGAAATCGGGATCTGTTATAGTAGCCGCTAGTATCAGATGTTTCTGTCTTTTTGACGTGACAACGTCTTATAATTCGATGAAGCTGGCTGCACGCACGAAAAAACATGACGTCATGCGGCGTTACCTCACTCTGAGGCGTTCCATTTAAGGCTTGAAGTGCAAGCGAGAGCGCGGAACGAGCGACAAAGAGGCACAATCGGCCTCCGCGTTCGGCAGCGTTCGACATCTGTCTCTCTCCTACTTGAGTGAGCGATGCGTCCGCGTGGACAGCTGCTATACAATAATACGTTTACATGTTTTCGTCAAGTATGAAGTGCAGTGAAAAGTGAATGTGGTGTCAATTGTTTATAGCAACGATAATTGCGGGGATAAAGGTAATGATTCTTTCGATATTAAATATATGTTTTTTATTTTTATTTTATTTTATTTATTTATTTAGGAAACAAACAGTCATACAGAGATATTGACAAAAACAAAATATCATGTTCTTATAGACCTAATAGTCCCATAAAGCATAATAATACGGTACATACAGTTTTAAAGTAATTGGAAAAGTAAACAACAAAAAGGTATTTAAATTAACAATAATTTAAGGTTGGAAAGTTAAAGTACTAGTATAGTATTATATTATATTCAGTGGTTGTAATAATTTGGCAAGAAAAAAAAAATATAAACAATTATAACAAAGTTGTTGACATTCTAGTGTGAAGCAGCCTTCTATAAACAGTTAGGCTATTGCAAAAAATATCAATATGATCAAACATTTTGCAGTATACGTCGACACTACGACGAAAGAAGTTATTACTGGTATACACGGATTTGTACGCAGGAATGACAAATAATTTTTGTGAGCGAGAGCTGGATCGGGGTACTCTTATACAAATTTTTTCTAAAATGTGAGGGGAGTCGATGAAGTTATTCAAGATTTTAAATAGAAAAATTTGATCAAACATTATTCGTCGGTTCTCAAGAGTAGTCACTGAGTGACGCCTAAGTGAGTCTTCATATGTTACGTGGTCATGATCTTCACGGAAGTCCAAATTTTTTATGAATTTTTTCTGCACTCTTTCTATGCGGCCAATATGACAGGCATAAAAAGGGCTCCATATAATACAAGCAAAATCAAGGATTGAACGAACAAAACTAAAATATAGTAGCTTAAGGGTATGCGATTGCTTAAAAGGCTTTGAAACTCTAAGAATAAAACCCAGTTGTCGGAAAGCTTTGTTGACTATATTATCAATGTGTAAGTTAAAGGATAGACCAGAGTCCATTAGGATACCTAAATCACGAATTGACGTGACTCGAGCTAGCGACGAGTTATTAATTGTATAATCAAAGTTGATGGGGTTGGTTTTGCGTGTGTAGGAAATGACAGAGCATTTATCCAGATTTAGAAATAATTGATTGGACGAGCAGTATTCCGTTAAGCGCTCTATATCAGATTGCAAACGTAAACAATCATCGTACCCTTCCACTATTCTAAAAAATTTTGCGTCATCAGCATATAATAGAAAATTTGAGTTTTGAACAATTTTTTCGATATCGTTTATGTATATAATAAATAAATAATATTAAATAAATAATGTTCAGTGATATATTGTCGAATATTCGTGCTTTCATCATTAAAATAAATAGCATCGGTCCGCTAGTGTTCCATCAGTATTTTCTTATGACGTTGTCACGTTCAACTATCGTCAGTAAACCGACTTTACAGACAACCGTTTTTTTATATCTTTATTTATTTAGGATTTTTTGTGTCTAGACACGGCAGCTGCATCGAGTCAAATCAGCCGTTTACACCAAACCACACAAGTATAGTGCGGCCTCAGAATCCGGATTGCTTAAAATACTCTGAGCAATCCCAATATCTAGCCTATTTATATCAAATTTACTAAGGAAGGAATCTCTTTGAGTTCGCTTCCACTCGCATTCCATCAACAGGTGATTCACATCCTCAATTCGCTCACATATTTCACAATTAGGTGAATTTACTTTTTTCATCATTTGTGCAAACTTCCGAATATGACCGGACCTAATTCTAAGTATTAGTATAAGCTTTTTCCTACTTATGTCACTACTATGTTACCATTCCTACTTATGTTACCATGGTATACGAAGAGGCTCACTTTAAATAGTTTTGTACCAAATCCCTTTAGTTTTTGATCGATCATCAAAATATTCGGACCAATTTGACAAACTACCTTAAAATTGGAGAAAACTTGTGAACTACTTGGACTAATAACGCAATCAATTCCAACTGAATGTACAGCTTTTGCAATTCTATCAGCATCCTCGTTACCTCTTATACCACAATGCGCTGTTCTATGTCTGTTGCAGCAAATAAACAATGATATAAAAAATATGTTTGTCTACAGATACGTGTCAGCGTGGCGCGAGTACAGCCAGGGCGTGGCGTACCTCAACAGCCTGTACTCGTACCTCAACCTGCAGCACGTCAAGCGGCAGAAGGTGACGACATATTATCAATCGTATTTACAACTTTTTAGGGTGCAGATATATAATAGTGTCTCATTGAGGAAGCTCTAGACTACACCGCGCAACGACGGATTGCTGATAACTTCCTCAAACGCCATGCGAGCCTGGTACCCACAAACGAAATAAATTTTGATTTTTAACCCACCACGAACGGAACGGAACGGAGGCGGTATATGCGTTTGGGGTTAGAGGTTGAATGGCTGGTAGGGAAAAAAAAATTTTGGACTTCGAAAGTACTTATCTATAAGTCTATTTGAATAATAATCTTTGACTTTGACTTTGAATTAGCAGTTTATCGTAATTAATCAAGTGTGTGTGTGTGTGTGTGTGTGTGTGTGTGTGTGTGTGTGTGTCTTACTACCGGGCCGATTAAGATGTTGCACATTTACAGTTACATGTTTATGAATCTGGATCTCAGATTTCCATTATCAGGCCATTATCAGATCAAAGCTCTGTCAATCCTTGGCAGGGAACCAAGGCTCCAAAGTTACCACGATTGTATGAAAATCGACTAGTGTCGTTAATTATGTGACCACCACTGACTCTATAACAAATGTCGCGTCCGAGTCCCGTTGCGCTCGAGAACTATTAGGACGCGAAAGTTTAAGACCTTATATTTTTCAAATCATGTTTAAAGGTATTTTGTAAAACAACATTATTTCTACAACTATCGAAATACATTGATGACTCTGTATGAATTGAAACAAGGAGAAGTAAACAGCCCTTGAGGAGTTTCTTGCCTGTTCTTCTCGTTACAAGGTCTCCCGCCGTAGGATTTTGCAAACCGCTCTGGCGTAACTTCTTTGGCGTTTTCAAAGCTATATATAAATGAAATTGATTTACGCCCAAAATTGATAACCTATCTGTAGATATGGATTGAGCTATCTGAGATTGTTGCCTACGATACTAAGTTCGTTGGGTAACAAACGTCGTTGATATAGTAAGCCTATCTCTTACGGAGGATAGGTTATTGAAACCGACCATAAGTCGTCAAACTCTCTGGCTTATATTGTGTGTTCATACTCTGATGTGTGACGACAGGTGTCAGATGCGGAGATCATATACGGGTCGGCGGCCACCGTCAGCTGCCCCGAGCATGATTCCAGGCAACTAGAGGTCAGTATTATATCTTTTATTTATTTATTCATCATCATCATTATTATCATCAGACTGGACTTCCACTGCTGGACATAGGCCTCTCCTAGCTCACGCCTGTTGTGGCGTTCACAGGAGGCTATTAGCCTACTGCTACCACGCTGGCCAACGGGTTGGCAGAGGGTTTCAAGTTTTCCTTCTCACACACAGGTGTTCAATGCGTCGAGCCTCTTAGGCGACTCAGACGACATCGCAGGCATGTAAGGGAGTGGTGCCACTTGTATCCTTAGGACGTCACCACACGGCACACATTATTTATTAAAATTGCATATATATCGTATAACAATAGAGCAACAAGAATAATAGATCTTTTTCAGTTGTATTTTGATGAAACTCCTATATTAAAAATAGCAAAGGGCCTAATACTGATCCTTGGGGCACGCCCTTTAAACAGAAGTTTCGGTAGACTCAGTTTTGTAAACCTTTAGATTTATATCACATAATAGTAGATTGTGCACGTCTAACTGATTTATCAGAGACATTAATGAGATAATATAAGAATACAAGTTTTACTTTCCAAGCGTTTGGTGATCAACACTATCAAATGCTTCGGTGAGGTTACATCGCGAGCGTAGGGGAGGAGATGAAAGGCAATTTTGAAATAGAAATAGAAATAATTTATTTGCCTTTAAATGAGGTACACTGCAGATCTTTAATACTAGTAGGCTCAGCTCATTTCGCCATCCGCAATAGCATGCATTTAATTAATAATTTAGTAACATTAATTGTCATTTCTTTGTTTTTGGGCATCATAATCACAAAGATACATTTTAAAATTATTATAGGATGTCAGAATTATACAGTCATGTCAAATCAAAATTATTATTTTTTACAATATTAGAATGTCAAATGAATAAAAGAAAATACAAAAAAAAACATACAAATTATTAGGTACTTATTTGTTAACATAATCAAATTTCATAAATTTAGGGTTCCTCATAATTTAAATATTCAGTGACACTATAGAATGCTTTTTCATTTAACCATCTATACAATGCTACTTTAAATCTATTGAGAGGTAATTCCTGTACTGATTTTGGTATTTTGTTGTACAAAGTTATGCACATCCAATAGCAGTTCATTTTGAACCGCGTGCTCTTAGGACAAAATTCAGATACCAGTCTATCTGTATTTCTGGTGCTGCGTGAATATATATCTTTAGCTGTCTTGAAATAATGTAAATTTTGCTGATTCAAAGATATATAGACAAGGTAGCGGTAAAATGCTTAGGGATTTGAACAGCGGTTTGCATGGTTCATCCGGTGGAGTTCCATAAATTGTACTAATAATTTTTTTTTGCGCAATGAACGCCCTTTTATTGTCTGTGCGTTTCCCCATATTGTCAGTCCATAACGCAGCACGGACTCGATATAAGCATGGTAGGCTGTTAATGCCGTTCCCCTTGTCGCAACTCTTGTCAATTTATGAAGAGCAAACGAGAACCTGTTAATTCTTCCACAGACAACCTCAACATGCTTTTTCCAGTCTAGTCTGGAGTCAATTTCTACACCTAAAAATTTAACTGATTGCACACTTTTCAGAGATTTTCCACTATAGTTTATATTCCAATCATCGCTAATATTATTGTAATTCATATAATATGTCTTATCAATATTTATAATCAAATTATTATTATTCAGCCAATTTACTATTGATATTATGGTTTTATTAATGGCATTAACGTGTTCATTTATTGTCATTTTTTTATCTGTTGAAACAATTACAGATACGTCATCAACGAATAAGATGCACGGGTGTTTGGTTACGTCTGCAAGATTATTAATGTAAATTAGAAACAGGAGAGGGCCCAACACACTCCCCTGTGGTACACCATACTTATTATGTTGAAATTCAGAAAAATATTTTTGGGCTACATTAAGATGGTCTAACTTGGTGATTTCAACAGATTGTGTTCTATTTTCTAAGTAAGTTTCAATTAATTTGAAAGCAACACCTCTTATGCCACAGTGATCTAATTTTTGTAATAGCTGATTGTGGGCGACAAAGTCAAAAGCCTTTGACATATCAAAAAATAGGCATGTAGTAAATTTGTTATCATTTATAGATGTCAAAGTTTTATGAAGTAGGTTGAAAATGGCCTCAGTGGTAGATTTATTTTTTTGAAAGCCATATTGATTAGTCTTTAATACATGATATTTATTAAAAAACTATACAAGTTTATCATGCATGACTCTCTCGTATACCTTTGAAAAAACTGACTGCAACGTGATTGACCGAAAATTACTTATAGTTGTCCGATCACCTTTTTTATGTAAAGGCTTCACTACAGAAACTTTTAGGCAGTCAGGGAACACACCAGTGCTTAATGATAAATTAATTAAATATGTCAATACGGGACTGATTATTGCACTACATGACTTTAACACTTTTGTACAAATATTGTCATGACCTTCTGAACCTGTATTATTTAGAGTGTCAATAATCTTTTTCACATAGAATTCGTCAACTGGGCTAAGATAGGTAGAGTTGCGTAAAGGACTACTGTTAGGGTCATAAGTAAATAAAACCAATCATAGAAGTAACCAAAAGCTTAATTTGTGTTTTGTGAACTGTAGACTTCTGAGAAAGAGAGACTAGACAGGTAGAATTTGAATCTTTCAATATTTTCACTAGAATAATCTCTTTTATAGGTATATATTGATTTTTCAAATAAGTTCTTTGATTTTACATTGAAATGAAGTATTTGGGCTGTATCATGATCCGACAATAGGAGTGAGCGGGTTCCCCCAGTAGCATTTTTGACATTACTGAAAATATGATCAATGCAAGCTAAGCCTCTAGTAGGGACGGTTATGTGTTGAGTTAAATTATAGTTTTTTAGAATGTCTAACAGGTATCTATAGTTACATTATTATTCAGCAGCTTATTTATGTTGATATCTCCTAACACAACCAGTCTGTTTAGGGTATTTATGCAAATATTTGTTCATCAACTGTTCAAATTTCTCAAGAAAGAGCTCATAATGTCTTTTCTTTGTAGCAGTTGAAGACCGGTAGACGGAAATAATTATAATATTATGATTAGGTATTTTTATTGAACAGCATTCAAAATGAAAATTAGTTGAGATGTCGTTACAAGAGTTTAATTTCTTATAGGATAAACCTTTTTTTACAAATATACAGGTACCACCTCTTTTTTTATTTCTGGCGCAATGTGCTGCGAGTTCATAATTATGTATATTAATGTTTTTCTCTTCACCATTTCCGGCTTTTCCATTCTTGTTTAATTCACACTTATTATTGTACTGCATACTTTTTCTAAGTTTTAAAAAATTATTTAAATAATCTTGCTCATATTTTAAAAACTCTATTTCAATGTTTAAATTAGAACAGATTTTATGTACAACTAACATGGTATTTTTTGTCATATACTTTGTGTTAATTTCATCAACATTTCGTCCCCTTAGTGGTAAAACCGATTATCTGCACTATTTTTTTTTTGCAAAATTTTGTTATAATAAATTCTCAAATTATTGTCAAGATGGCAAGGTAATATACAAATTTTGCAAAAAAAAGTGCAGATAATCGGTTTTAACACTAAGGGGACGATTTATAAATGAACAGTTATCATAATTTCTTACAATTAAATCAAGTTTTGTGTTAAGTTTATGAACATTTAAATACTGATTACATTGCACACTTAACAAAAATATTTTACATTTGCTTAAGTAACAAAGCGTATTACAAAGATTCGTAATTGTTGAGTAAGGATTTCTGTCATTACTCCCTATAGACAAGATCAAAATATCATCTTCACACAAAATCTCCCGTAAATGTTCACAACTTTTTAAGACTTGGGCGCTTGATGCAAATGGTTTTACTATGCCAGATACGCTATAAACGTCATTCCATTTTTGGTGTCTAATGTTTATATTAGTCCTTCTGTTAGGCCTCGTACTTGTTCGTCACCGATTACATCAATATTTTTCTTTGTCTTCGTCCTGTTGGAAGTGATTAAGTCAGAAGCAGGGCCATCTGTCGAGGATATGGGTGAACTACATATGAGATTCTGCTCACTTGCGTTTGTATTTGCTTTTATGTTCGAGCACGAGTTTGTTGGTACATGTTGGTCATCAGTTTGCATAGATGGCGCTGTTTCTTGTGTTTTACCTTCTAGGTCCTTTTCCTCGAGCTGTGAAAACTGCTGCTTTATGGAAGTATTTTTTATTGGGGTCGATTTACAAATATGAGTTAACTTATGAACTTTAATCTCATATTCTTTTATTTTCTTCTTTAGTTCTTCATTTTCAGATAATAGGTTTTCAATTTCAGCGTCAGCTATCTCCAACTTTTCTGTGAGTCTTTTGTTTATTTTTTCCAACTGTTCTGTTCTATGGTAGTCGTTTTGTTTTGTTTCTGTGTAACTTCTGCTGAGCTTTCTTGACGGCGTAGATGTCTTGGTTGAGTCATCAAAGCATGATTGCAAATCATCATCTGAAAGTTCTTGGAAAGAATTGTGGGTGGAGACATTGGGATAGTATTTCTTTCGTTGGGTAACATTTTTATTATCGTTGGGATCGTCTGGCGTCAGGTATTGAAGATATAGATGTTGTTTATTGATGTTAGAGTACACGTTTAGCGATTTCTTTATCGATCACCAGAGGTCGCCCGCGGTTTCACTCGTGTGGTTCCCGTTCCCGTAGGAATATGGAAATAAAAAGTAGCCTATTTGTTAGTCTACAGGAGACTTTACATACCAAAGTTCTACCAATAGTCGTTGGGCATCTTTTGTCTCTCCACGCTTAATTCAAGTCAGGTACCGCGATTTCTATTGCCATCTGTTGTGGTTGCCATCTTTTGGTTTGATGCCCGAGAGTCCAAATCTCCAAATCCATCATCCAAAAAGTCCAAATCAAATATTATCACATCACAGATTTTTACAGAACATAGCAAAAAGTCGACAAAGAAGTGTCAAGTGTTATTATCGTCATAGAAACAGAAAACCATTCTGAATATAAAAACACAACACCATCGATCGTTCGCTCTGCCGAGCAATGCAGCTTAATATGATTTGTAGTTTTAGAGCCGGTTTCACCACCGACCGATATGTTCTGGATAGCTAGTCTACCAGATAATTTGAAACTAATAACATCAATAATATGTGTCGGTGTTCGCTTATAGGTGGGCGAGCTCGGCCTAGTGATCTGGGAGCGAGTCCTAGTGGGCGGCCTCCGTCGGGCGCTGTCGGGCCGCATCGTGTCCGCGCTCGGCGCCGCCCGCGAGCGCGCGCCCGACCCCGCCCACGCCGACGTGCTGCGCCAGGCCATACACAGCACCGTGCACGTGAGTGCGACCTTATACAGGCGGGCTCCTCGAGCGTCATGCGCGCCTGGTACCTATCTAGGGCCCGATAGCAATTAACACTAGGTGTATCACGCTATATCACGCGATATGATACGGTGCATGGTGTCTTTTTGCCATTTATACCGTAATTTTTTTTAGAGGCTGGTGTAGTATCCATCAATACGAGCAACTTTTATTATGATACCAGCAACTAAATCTCTGCCGAACCGAAATCTGACTAAGTAATCTCCCTACGTATCCTGTCAGCCTGGTACCTAAGAAAAGCAACATTAGGGGTTATTAGTTATCCATCAATACAAGCAACTTTTATTATGAGGCCCAACAACGAAATCGCGAAAAGAAATCAGCTGTTCTATAGAAAAAAAGTTCATGGATCGGTTGTTTTCGGTCGTTGTCGCTGTCGGCGCGCGTTGATCGGTTTCAACGATGATGAGGGCGAGGTCATACATAAGGCATAGTATAGGGTCAGTGACGTCAGTCGGTCGTTGTCGGGTCGCATCGTGACCGCGCTCGGGACTGCGCGTCCGACCCCGCCCATGCTGATAGTTAGCACCGTGCACGTGAGAATAGACTGCGGGCCAAGTGACTTCCTCGAGCGTCATGCTAGCCTGGTACCAATGATAGCACATTAGTGCTAGATGCCAGTCGGGTGCTGTCGGGGCGCGTCTGTGCTGGTGTGTTGCGCCAGGCCATAAACAGCAACGTGCATGTGAATATTGACAGACTGCGGGCCAAGTGACTTCCTCGAGCGTCATGCTAGCCTGGTACCAATGATAGCACATTAGTGCTAGATGCCAGTCGGGTGCTGTCGGGGCGCGTCTATGCTGGTGTGTTGCGCCAGGCCATAAACAGCAACGTGCATGTGAATATTGACAGACTGCGGGCCAAGTGACTTCCTCGAGCGTCATGCTAGCCTGGTACCAATGATAGCACATTAGTGCTAGATGCCAGTCGGGTGCTGTCGGGGCGCGTCTGTGCTGGTGTGTTGCGCCAGGCCATAAACAGCAACGTGCATGTGAATATTGACAGACTGCGGGCCAAGTGACTTCCTCAAGCGTCATGTTAGCCTGGTACCAATGATGGCACATTAGTACTAGATGCCAGTCGGGTGCTGTCGGGGCGCGTCTGTGCTGGTGTGTTGCGCCAGGCCATAAACAGCACCGTGCATGTGAGTATTGACAGACTGCGGGCCAAGTGACTTCCTCGAGCGTCATGTTAGCCTGGTACCAATGATGGCGCATTAGTACTAGATGCCAGTCGCCCACGCCGACGTGCTGCGCCAGGCCATACATACTCAATAGGTCATTAGTTATTTCCAATCTTTTTGATTCTGTAGTGCCAGTACTACCATTTCTCACATTCCTATTCTCCGCCTCCCAGGTACAATCGTTCCGGGTCCGGCAGCCGCTAGCGCTGTACCAGTCGCTGGTGCTGGAGCCGTACCTGGCGTGCGCGGGGGAGCACCACGCGCGCCACGCGGCCGCCCTGCTGGCCGGCGGGGACATCTCGCACTACATGCGGCACGTGCTGGACGGTATGTGGACGATATAGTGGGCGTGTCAGTGCCTTAGTCCCTATAGCTATACAGTTATTTATTTATTTATTTAATAATTTATTTATTTATTATTTATTTATTTATAGTACTAAGCTCGCCTCTTTTTTCCCAGGTCTAGAACGCGAAGTAGCTCTAGGCGCTCGTTTTCTCCACTCTTCATCCGCGGAGTCGGTTCGCTCCTGCTACGAGCGGGCCGCAGTTAGTGCGCATTTACCGGCTTTGCACGCGCATACTGAACGACTGCTGAGGGAGGCGGCTGATGATGGACCTAATGCACAACAGGTGGGTTGATAGATACAGAGTTTATTTGCAACAACAAAAAAAAATTAATGCTTCAAGGGTCTAATTTGAGCCCACTACTTCTTATGTTTCATAGCAATTTTTTTGTTGCATTTTGTGTGTCCATATTATCTACTAAACGCGACCACTAGTAGTTTCTAGTCACCGAGCGCGGCCACTAGTGGCTCAGTCATATTACAAGGCCACCAAAACCGACACTAGTGACTGAGTAATCGTCGGAAAAGAAGCCACTCGAACGGCCGGTTTGCTCCAATGTATTAGAGACAAAATGCATTAGAAAGCGTGTCCCAAGTGACTCAGTGCCTATAGTACACTGCGGTGCCGCTAAAATAATGTTGTCGCCATTCGGCCGATGCCATACAAAATGTATGAGAAACCACATCCTTAGTGACCCAGTATCTATAGTAATGCCCTTCCACTCTTACTAAGGGAGGCGGCTGATGATGGACCTAATGCTACACAGGCATATACAGTGGTAGTCACATATTATAATCTCCATACAATTGAGGTAACTGGAGCCTTGGTTCTCTGCCAAGGATTGACCGAGCTGTGATCTGATAATGGCCTTTCAGGGAGTGAATGGAGGAGATCCAAATTGCTATACACCCAACTGATCTTGTATAGCGTGTTACGTTATACAGGAAAGTAAGTTGTAGTTGAGATAAGTTGCAGTTGTTGTGGAGTGCCAGAAGATGAAAGTCACATCAAATATTTCACTGTTTATTTTCGTACACAGTATAAAATATAGTTTACCGAAAAGTGACTCTCACGCGACGTCAGTTGTTTACGGTTGCTAAGTTTGCACTCTATAGTTATTATAATTTAATAAATAAAATAATTTAGTATGCGTGATTCATTGACCTCAATAAGTAGGTGAACAAAATGTATGTCAATGTACGAGTAAACCGTACAGATCTAATCAACATTCTAAAAAAAAACGCGAAAACAGCAAAAAAATATGGAAGCCCTGGAACTGAAAACTTTGATCCTTACAACTTTTAGAATGTTGATCAGATCAGTTGGGTATGTATAACAACCTGGATCTCCTCCATTCACTCCCTGGATGACCATTATTAGATCGGTCAATCCTTGGCAGAGAACCAAGACTCTAAAAGTTCCCTCCGACTAGTGTCGTTAATTATGTGACCACCACTGTAGATAGTTCTGATTTCAGTTAAGTTTTCTGTCAAGTCATTAGATGCGGCCATCGAAGTAGCTTCTAGTTGCCTAAGAAGAAGCCATTAGTCCATGATGGTAGGGTGCTTCAAGGATCTCATTTGGACCCACTACTTCTTATGTTTCATAGCAATTTTCGAATTTTTGATAAATTTTGTGTGCCCGCCCATGTAAGTCACTGAATACGACCAATCGTAGTCCAGACAAGCCACTAGTCACCGAACGCCACCCCTACTAGCTCAAGTCACTAGACGTGGCCACCGAAACCGATCTTTAGCGACTACTCGGTCACTAAACAACACTCGCTTTGTACCGATGCCATACAAAGTCGCGCGCCGCGGTTAGTGCGCACCTGCCAGCTGCACGCGCATACTGAACGACTGTTAAGGGAGGGGCTGATGATGGACCTAATGCTTCACAGGTGGGTGCTTCAAGGGTTTGATTTGGGTCCACTACTAGTGGTAAATGTTTTACACCTTGTATACTTATATTAGTCACTAAATGGGACCACTTGTAGTTTAGGCCACCAAAACTACCACTAGTGTCTCAGTGGCGACCGATAGTCGTCAAAGAAGAAGCTACTTGAAGTCTTGAAGAGCCCATAAATTGTTTATGAAAGAGCCTGTCCGCCTGAAACGCGATATAGTTGTGACATCAATAGGATACTTCAAGGGTCTATATTAGGCCCGCTAATGTTTTTGTTTTATAGAAATTTTCATATTTCTGTGGTATTGTTTAAATCCATACTAAGTAGTAGCGGTATACAGGTACTTAGGATTTACTATTTGGGGCTAGTCAGTGCCTCACAAAGCTAAACCATCGGTTGCAGTCGTATTTGAAGCCGTTAATTCCCCCCAATCACTAGGCCCGCGTAGGTGATGGTCCATTCTGGTCAATGTCCCATTGGGCATTGGGTACATTAAAATGGTTTATGGCTTATGGCGGAAATGGGTTTACCTCAGTCTGCTTATCTTAATGTTGTGATTAAAGCCTAAATATTTTTATCTATAATAAATTGATACTGATCTGTGTGTACCTCACAACTTATTATGCGAGAAATGTTGTTATGTATGATAGATAAATAGATAGTCAACTAGATAAGTCTTTCTTTGCCAGTTGAAAATTATTTACGGTTACAATAACCATAAAATGTAATATTATAATTAGTATTCTCTTTTTGTGATGTGAATTGACCTTACTGATATGATAAGATAACTTTTCAATTTGACGAGTCAGTATGAAACAAAACAGGGAGAAAAGAACAGCCCTTGGCGAGTTTCTTGCCGGTTCTTCTCGTTACGCGGTCTCCCGCCGTAGGGTTTGTGAACCGATGGCGGAGCTTCTATGACGTTCGTGAGCTTGTAACAGCCTAGACTGAATAAATGATATTGAATTTGAATTATGAAAGTAAGTTTTGTTTCCATCGGCAGCGGCGCGGCGACCTCCGCCGCATGTACGCGCTGCTGCGGCCGCTGGGGCCCGCCGCGCTGCGGCCGCTCGTGGACGCGGCGCTGGCGCAGGCCTCGCGCGACGGCCGCGCGCTGCTGCAGGCGCCGCACCACAGGGACGAGGTGAGGGGACGTGACGCTCGGGGACGAGGGGAGGGGGACGTGACGCTGCTGCGGCCGCTCGTGGACGCGGCGCTGGCGCAGGCCTCGCGCGACGGCCGCGCGCTGCTGCAGGCGCCGCACCACAGGGACGAGGTGAGGGGACGTGACGCTCAGGGACGAGGGGAGGGAAACGCTATTGCCCGTATTACAGAACGTGACTCGACCAATTTCAATTTCAATTTATTTGCGTTCCAAAATGTTACAAAGATGGTATATAAGTAAAAGACACAATTTTGGACCCTGTTGGGCATAGCAAATTTAGAAGAGAGGACCAGTGATATACTTGAGTACAGTTAGCAAGGGACGCGCTTATGCGTCGCATGTAGCGACCTCCTTTTCTAACTGCTCCCAAGTACAAAACACTGCTCGAGTAACGTTCTGTAAGACGGACTTATGCGAGCCTGGTACTTCTGCTTCAACTACGCAAGACATTTTTTGGGCCGCTTTTACCATAGAGCAACGAGGGTTCCGTGCCACAAAGGAAGCCGCGTTACATGGTCTTCTACACGAAACTTAATTAATTTTTTTTTTCGTATATCTTCGGTTTATATTTCAAGATATTGCCCTTCTTGCAAATGATTCCAATTGTAACATTTAGTTTTTTTTATGTTTAGTTGATAAAGTGTTTGTTGTTTTTTGCAGGCGCACACCCACTTCGTGTCGGCGATGTTGTCGCTTCACGGCAAATACAGCGCCCTGTTCGCCGACGTGTTCGGGGGCGCGCAGCCCTTCATGGGGGCGCTCGATAAGGTGCGATTGTCGGTCCAATGAGGAGCCCGTGGGTCAGTGCTTTGCGCGCTTGAACTGCGATTGTTAGGTTGAGCAACTTTCGCAATGATTTGTCGGGATGGGTGACCAAAATTTTACTATCTCGAGCCCCTGCTTTGGAAGGCACGTTGGTCTCGGCTACATTTGCTGTCATTAAAGCCCAACAATCCGCATCAGGCCCGCATGGTGGGTCATGTCATGGCCCATTCTCCTTATCCATCCACAGGGAAGGCCTGTGCCCCAGCAGGTGGGGACTTTAAAAATGGTTGTGTTTCTTTGAAAAATAAAGTTAAAAAAGTGTCCTTTCAGTAAAATGAGCTTACTAAAGGATTTAAGGTAGTTTCTCTCCAGGGCCCATAGATTTTTTCCACCCTGTATATAGGATATGACAAAGTTATTTAAGGTTACACTCTTTTACAACAACTTGTCAACTTCATACTTCCCCCAGGCATGCAGCGCAGTAGTCAACAGCCGCCTCTCCCCCGACCAACCAGCTCGCGCTCCAGAACTCCTCGCCCGATACTGCGATTGTCTGTTACGACGTCGAGGAGCAGACGCTGATGCGGACGATCGCCTCGCCGCCGCTATAGTCGTGTTTAAATACATCGACGATAAGGACGTCTTCCAGAAGTACTACGCCAGGGCATTGGCAAGGAGGCTCATACATCAGCTCTCCGCCTCCATGGAACAGGTAAGCTCCTAGTGACTTATAACAGCCTAGTACTTTTGTTGTGCCCGTGGATCTAAGCGATTACTCTCTCCAAATTTTGTGTGGGAATTTGGTTACCTAGATGATATAATAGTGACTTCCTACTGACTTATGTGAGCCTGGTGCTTCTGTTTTGATAACGCAAGATATTTTCGTGTAAGATCAGTGGGAAACTGAAAAGATGGGTCAAAAGGGACTTTGACTTTTACAGCTGCCGTGGTCACGGGTGACCACGGCAGCTGTAAAGGTGCCGAAACGTCGGGAAAATCAAAAAACCCCTAAAAACCTAAAAATACGGACAATTACAACTTAGTTCGTGGAAATATAGCGCGTTTGATATCCGTAAAAGTTGTTTTATTTCAATGCTCAAATCTTTGTTTATAAACATTCTTTCCCTAAAATGGCTGGAGTATAGTCAAAAAGAACTCTTCGCCCAATACTGCGACTGTCTATTACGACTCGATGTGCCGACGCTGATGCGGACGATCGCCTCGCCGCCGCTATCGTCGTCTTCAAATACATCGACGATAAAGACGTCTTCCAGAAGTACTATGCGAGGGCATTGACAAGAAGGCATCAGCTTTCAGCCTCCATGGAACAGCCTATGACAGCCTAATACCTTTTGTTGTGCCTATGGATCTTAACGAGAAAGGAGAAAGTTCTCCAGATGTGTGATAATTTGGCTACCTAGATGATATAATGGTAACTTCCTATGAACTTATGTGAGCCTAGTACTCTGTTTTGTTTATGCTTGATATTTTCGTGCTTTTTATATGTTAAGGTGTAAAGATGGGTTATACTTTAAGATGGGTGACCATGACCTTCCGTGTCTTTAAGACTAGTATAGGTTATCAATAAACTGCTGCTATAAGATGGGATGTGAGATCAAGAAGTAGCTAGAGTCGGTGTGAACATGTGTGGTCTAAGTGAAACACATTGGAAAGGTAGTGGACATTTATTGACAGATCACCACGTCATTTACTTTTCTGGCAACAACATCAGCAGCAGCAATGGTGTGGCCTTTTTAATACCTTTACACCAGAAAAACTGCGTAATGGGGTACGAACCAGTAAGCGATCGGATTATCAGCATCAAGATAAAAGCTTCACCGATGAACCTTAACATCGTTCAAGTATATGCCCCCACCTCTACTGCGAGTGACGAGGCAATCGAGAAATTTTACTCCGAACTACAATCTGCGATAGCGAAGATACCAAATAGAGAATTGTTGGTCGTCTTAGGAGACTTGAACGCTAAGATCGGAGAAAACGCTCATCAGCTAGGGAAATGCGCCGGGAGATTCGGGCTCGGGAAGCGGAATGAACGAGGTGAACGCTTGATACAGTTCGCTTCAGAAAACGACCTACTGATTGCAAATAGCCTTTTCCAACACCACCCTCGAAGGCTGTACACTTGGGTATCACCCGATGGAAAAACCCGCAACCAAATAGATTACATCATGATTCGGTCGCGATGGAGAACATCTGTAATAAATGCCCATACGTTACCTGGAGCTGATTGCGGGTCTGATCATCAACTTCTGATCTCTAAAATAAAACTCAAGCTTACAGCACCCAGAATTATTAAAAAACCGAGGAAGCTGGAGGTAAAGGATGTTCAGAGATTCCGTTCGTCGATTGAACGGAATTGGTCACGGTGGTCTGAAGCAGATCTGACGAACGAAACATCTGATGCGCTATGGGATCGAGCTAAGACACTAATCGCTACATCTATCTCGGAAACCGCATCACCAATAACAACCCACAAAAGACAGCACTGGATGACTGCTATCACCTTCGAACTCGTCGAAAAACGCCGGAAAATGAAAGCAGCGGGCACTGATACCAAGGATCTCAATAAAATATCAGCGCAGATACAGCTCAAATGCAGACAAGACCACAATGCCTACTTGCGCAATATGTGTTCTGAAATTGAGGCTCATGCAGACAGATATGAGTCAAGAGACTTGCATCACAAAATACGCCTAATCACAAAAACGCTGCCATCTAAAATTTGGGCCGTCGAAGATCAGAATGGCCAACTAGTCACGGAACTAGACAAAATTTCCGAAGTTTGGAGGAATTACTGTCAGTCCTTGTTTCAAGATCCTAAGTCGCAAAATTTCACACCCACGGAACCTGCGAGTGACATGCTCGAGCCGGATATTCTTGAGTCTGAAGTAAGAGCCGCTATTCAACATCTCAAGAATGGGAAAGCCACAGGAAAAGATGAGATTCCAATTGAAACCATACGAGCATTGGGAGACCGTGGCGTTCATATCTTCTACACCATCTGCAACAAGATATGGCTCACAGGCAAATGGCCCTCTGAGTGGGCTTACACAATATTCACTCCTCTTCATAAAAAAGGTTCCACGAAAAAGTGTAGCAACTTTCGACTTATTTCACTCATAACACACGCTAGCAAAATAATGCTACACATCATAAACGAGCGACTGAAAGCATATTTGTCCAGAGAAATTGCGCCAGAACAAGCTGGATTCGTGAAAGGGAAAGGAACCCGTGAACAAATTCTCATCGTTCGTCAAATCATTGAGAAGGCTCGAGAGTTCAACAAGCCGACGTACATATGCTTTGTTGATTTCTCTAAGGCGTTCGACTCGGTGCAATGGCCAACGTTATGGAAAACACTACTGGACATGGGCACACCACAACACCTCGTGCACCTGTTCAGGGAGCTCTACGAAGGGGGAACAGCTTCGGTGCGGACAGATGACCTCTTCTCAAATAGCTTCCATCCAAGTGCGGGCGTGCGACAGGGATGCATAATATCACCCTTGCTATTCAACATCTACACCGAGCTTGTAATGCGAATCACTCTCGAAGACTGGACTGATGGTGTTGCGATTGGTGGACACAAAATCGCGAAATTACGCTATGCAGATGACACCACCCTATTTGCGAGTAATAATGGCCTTATGGAGGAATTACTTCTCAAAATGGAGCGCGTGAGCCTGACCTTTGGGTTGAAGATAAACCGATCTAAAACCAAGATTATGATCGTAGATCGCGTCAACGACAACTCGCCCGAAGTCACACAGATTGCGAACTGCGACGTGGTCCAAACCTACGTATATCTTGGAGCTTTAATCTCAAACAATGGCGGCTGCGTAGATGAAGTCAAACGACGTATGGCCATAACCAGAACTGCGATGGAGAAGTTAAGGAAAGTATGGAGGAATCGTAACATTACTAAAGCCACCAAAGTTAGGCTCGTGCGAACACTTGTATTCCCCATTTTTCTTTACGCGGCAGAGACGTGGACAGTGCGCGAGTTGGAAAAGGTTAAGATAGATGCTCTAGAGATGTGGTGTTGGAGGAGGATGCTGGGGATATCGTGGACGGAGTTCCGCACCAATATGTCCATACTCCAGGAGCTCGGCATAAGGCAGCGTTTATCGGCCGTAGTACAGTCGCGCATATTGCAATACTTTGGCCATGTCTCTAGGCGGGACAACGACTCCATAGAGCGATTGGTCGTACAGGGAAAAGTAGAGGGTACCAGATCACGTGGCAGGTCACCGATGCGCTGGACTGACCAAGTAAAATCCGCTGTGGGTAACCGCGTGTCTGACTGCGCCAGACAGTCTACCAACCGGGAGAGATGGCGGGAGATTGTGCGGCAAGCTGTGTCCGCCTCTACCACTGACGTGGACGCCTCAACGTGACCACGACCGCTCTGCCAAGAGCGAAACGACAAAGAAGAAAGAAGAAGATAAGATGGGTGACCGCCTTTATAGCAAAGTAAACTAGTAAAAAAAACCCCTCGCCCGATACTGAGAATGTCTATTATGACGTGAGGAGTCGACGCTGATGCGGACGATCGCCTCGCCGCCGCTATAGTCGTCTGTCTTCAAATCGACGATAAGGAGCACTATGCAAGAGCGCTCCCCAGGAGGCTCATACATCAGCTCCCAACCTCCATGGAACAGCTGCTAGTGACTCATAACAGTCTGGTACTTTTGTTCTGCCCATGGATCTTAGCAATGACTTCCTCCAAATTAATGTGTAAGAATTTGGCTAGATAATATAATAGTGACTTCCTACTGACTTATGTCAGCCTGGTACTTCCGTTATGATGACGCGAGATATTTTCATCAAAAAGCAACGTGGCTGTTGTAGATTAGGATGGGTGACCGTCTATGTGATAAAATTATAGGTCCAAAATCTAGATGTGTGCCCTATAGTAAGGGTTATGTTGGGTAATGCCTTGATGCTGCCACTCAACAGACTTGCTGAATCTTGATATTCTTGATAAATAATAAATCCTTGCCGATTTATAAATGTTTATTTATGTCTTGTTACAAACGAGTTCACAATTGAAGTGATATGATGTGACTGACTAAATTACAATAATTATATTTAAAGAATTGTATTAAAAATTAAAATGCTGACGCGGTGACATACTTTGTGCGGTGCAAACCGTACAGGTTATGTTAGTCAATGTTTAATGGACAATCGCCTCGCCGCCACTATAGCCGTCTTTAAAAACATCCACGATACAGACATCTCCAGAAGTAGTATGCAAGAGCGCTTGCAAGATGGCTCATACACCAGCTCTCCGCCTCCATGGAACAGGCGAAAATTGAACACTTGGACTGGAAATGTTATCTTGCCGTGCTCTTGTTGCCTATACCTGCAGCACGGCAGCTCGATACCTGAAGCGACAATATAAAGTGTACAATACACCTATACTCTAGCCAAATCCGATGAAGAATGTTTACTAACAAAACGTTGCCTAGCAACCACTGACAGGCATATAATAACAACCTTTTTCTATCAGACAACAGTATACAATTTTTAGAAAAATTTTAGCAATTTGTTTTTTGGTTAATTAGACCAAATTATATCTTCACGTTTCGTTATTCCATTCAGTAAAATCCTTTTTATTAAAGACGCGATATTATTAATATAATTTCATTAAATAATTAAACAGTTATTCATAAACTTTTTATATAAAACAATGCAATAAATTTAAAATGCTATATTGCTTCGGAAACATAAGTAGGGTAAATGAATAATAAAAGTGTATGTCGCGTTAAATAGTAAAACGGAACGTAACTTCCAAATGCGTTCGGGTTATAGTGCAATAGTTACGCGACCAATTTCAACATTAATCAGGGTAAAGGAATACGAAAGAAAGTGATTGCCAACTTCAGTTGGAAGGTTAGTATATAAGTGTGAAAATGTTCATATTACCTGAGTTCTTTTTGGTTATAGGGCTGTCTACTAAATATAATTTGTGCTTTATTTTGTTTTTTCGTTTTATTACTAAAATATTAACGTTTTGCGGGTGTTTCTAATGATATATTGTATAAAAAATATATTACTTAAAGAATTAATCAAAAATGTGCAGTTATCTAGTCAGAAATACAACCTTTAGAAAAAAAAATAACCTCAGTTGTGATGACCCTAAATTGGTTTGTTTACATTTATTCTTCATCGGATTTGGCTGGAGTATAGATGATTATATCACATCCTGCGAATTGTGACTCTAAAATACTTCTGTTTTAATCATGATTACATAGCTGGGTCTAGAATCTACCATAATATTTTATGACAATTTATTATAATGGCCAGCTATAGCAAGTCATATCAATTTCAATTTCAACTTTATTGCAATCATTACAATAAAACAACTGAGATACAACTATGATGACTGATTAACTAATCGATACCAAATTGCAGAGGCAGGATGTTAGAAAAAGTAATCCCGTTCGGTGGCGCTGCTGTAAATGTACACCTGTCAATCGTTGTTTACATTCGTGCATGTCGGTTATTATGTATTTTTATCTAAAAATGCATTGCATTCGCTTTCAAGCTCAAAAAATGATAGCAAATAAGAAAATGCAAGAAGAAATCACGTTTGAGAAAATTACAGGTCAACGTCTACACTAGCGCCACCTTGAAAAACACTCAAATTATCCTGCCATTGACTTCCACATAATCTCTTCCAGTGAATTATAAAAAAAATATATCTTTATTAAAAACTTAATATTTCCTTTTGTCATCTATTTCAGGAAGAAGCGATGATAAACCGGTTGAAAGCCGCGTGCGGCTACGAGTTCACGAACAAACTCCACCGAATGTTCACCGATGTGGCTGTTTCAGCTGATCTCAATGCGAAGTTCCAACAGCATCTGAGAGAGAATGACTTGCAAACGAATACAGGCTTCTTTATACAGGTTTGTGATGTGTAGAGTAGTTTGTAGTGTGTAGGTGTAGTGACCGCCTTTGTGGTCCAATAGACCACCGGTACCCAGGGGTCCCGGGTTCGATTCCCAGCGGGGGTGCATATTGTATTCGGTTTGGTTGGTTCGGTAGGCCTTGTAAGTCCGCCTGGCTAGCTACCACCATCTCATCTAAGTCTGACGCCATAGCAACAATGTTTTCAGCATTGTTGTGTTCCGGCAGTTAGAGATAAGATAGCCAGTTCCTCAGTGGCTGAGGTTTCCGGGACAGGCTCGCTTCCATCTTCAGCCTTATCAATACTTAACATCAGGTATGATGAAGGCTTAGCCTTCATGGTATGCTATGCTATTATACTAGACAACCTGACTGTGAATTTTAACTATGTTATGTGAGCCTGGTACCTCTGCTTCAACAACGCAAGATATTTTCGTGCTTTGGCGCCGGTCGCACTGACAATTTCGAGATAACTTATCAGGCAGATTGACAGTTGTGATAAATATATCAATTTATCTGCTAGATAAGCTATCCAGAACTTAACGATCGGTGGTGAATCCGGTCCTAAATATGATATTACGTTCTAGCCTTATGGATGGATAAAACCTCCATAATGGCTAGAAACTCCGTAGTTTCACTCTATGGAAATCAAATTATATTTTTATCTGTTCTGTCTAAATTCAATTTTTTTCCTTCATCCACAACTTTAGATAAATATAGTTAGGTTAAAAGGGCTCTGGTCAGCTTGATGGTTTTTGTAAGATTAAGTCAAAATGAGCTGAACAGGGATCGTGGAGCGGAGAAAATTTGAATGGCTACAACGAAATGGCATCGTTAGAGTGTTGTGTGTATGGGCCCGCAGGTGCTGCAGGCGGGCGCGTGGCCGCTGGGCGGCGCCATGGCCCCGCTGGCGCCGCCGCAGGCGCTCGAGCGCCCCGCGCGCCTGTTCGAGGCCTTCTACAGGTCAGTCGGCGCCAGCCGTCAGCATTACAGTAGCACCACCCCCTCTCGTCCCGTGTTGTGTGTATGGGCCGCAGGTGCTGCAGGCGGGCATGGCCCCGCTGGCGCCGCCGCAGGCGCTCGAGCGCCCCGCGCGCCTGTTCGAGGCCTTCTACAGGTCAGTCGGCGCCAGCCGTCAACATTACAGTAGCACCACCCCCTCTCGTCCCGTGTTGTGTGTATGGGCCGCAGGTGCTGCAGGCGGGCATGGCCCCGCTGGCGCCGCCGCAGGCGCTCGAGCGCCCCGCGCGCCTGTTCGAGGCCTTCTACAGGTCAGTCGGCGCCAGCCGTCAGCATTACAGTAGCACCACCCCCTCTCGTCCCGTGTTGTGTGTATGGGCCGCAGGTGCTGCAGGCGGGCATGGCCCCGCTGGCGCCGCCGCAGGCGCTCGAGCGCCCCGCGCGCCTGTTCGAGGCCTTCTACAGGTCAGTCGGCGCCAGCCGTCAGCATTACAGTAGCACCACCCCCTCTCGTCCCGTGTTGTGTGTATGGGCCGCAGGTGCTGCAGGCGGGCATGGCCCCGCTGGCGCCGCCGCAGGCGCTCGAGCGCCCCGCGCGCCTGTTCGAGGCCTTCTACAGGTCAGTCGGCGCCAGCCGTCAGCATTACAGTAGCACCACCCCCTCTCGTCCCGTGTTGTGTGTATGGGCCGCAGGTGCTGCAGGCGGGCATGGCCCCGCTGGCGCCGCCGCAGGCGCTCGAGCGCCCCGCGCGCCTGTTCGAGGCCTTCTACAGGTCAGTCGGCGCCAGCCGTCAGCATTACAGTAGCACCACCCCCTCTCGTCCCGTGTTGTGTGTATGGGCCGCAGGTGCTGCAGGCGGGCATGGCCCCGCTGGCGCCGCCGCAGGCGCTCGAGCGCCCCGCGCGCCTGTTCGAGGCCTTCTACAGGTCAGTCGGCGCCAGCCGTCAGCATTACAGTAGCACCACCCCCTCTCGTCCCGTGTTGTGTGTATGGGCCGCAGGTGCTGCAGGCGGGCATGGCCCCGCTGGCGCCGCCGCAGGCGCTCGAGCGCCCCGCGCGCCTGTTCGAGGCCTTCTACAGGTCAGTCGGCGCCAGCCGTCAGCATTACAGTAGCACCACCCCCTCTCGTCCCGTGTTGTGTGTATGGGCCGCAGGTGCTGCAGGCGGGCATGGCCCCGCTGGCGCCGCCGCAGGCGCTCGAGCGCCCCGCGCGCCTGTTCGAGGCCTTCTACAGGTCAGTCGGCGCCAGCCGTCAGCATTACAGTAGCACCACCCCCTCTCGTCCCGTGTTGTGTGTATGGGCCGCAGGTGCTGCAGGCGGGCATGGCCCCGCTGGCGCCGCCGCAGGCGCTCGAGCGCCCCGCGCGCCTGTTCGAGGCCTTCTACAGGTCAGTCGGCGCCAGCCGTCAGCATTACAGTAGCACCACCCCCTCTCGTCCCGTGTTGTGTGTATGGGCCGCAGGTGCTGCAGGCGGGCATGGCCCCGCTGGCGCCGCCGCAGGCGCTCGAGCGCCCCGCGCGCCTGTTCGAGGCCTTCTACAGGTCAGTCGGCGCCAGCCGTCAGCATTACAGTAGCACCACCCCCTCTCGTCCCGTGTTGTGTGTATGGGCCGCAGGTGCTGCAGGCGGGCATGGCCCCGCTGGCGCCGCCGCAGGCGCTCGAGCGCCCCGCGCGCCTGTTCGAGGCCTTCTACAGGTCAGTCGGCGCCAGCCGTCAGCATTACAGTAGCACCACCCCCTCTCGTCCCGTGTTGTGTGTATGGGCCGCAGGTGCTGCAGGCGGGCATGGCCCCGCTGGCGCCGCCGCAGGCGCTCGAGCGCCCCGCGCGCCTGTTCGAGGCCTTCTACAGGTCAGTCGGCGCCAGCCGTCAGCATTACAGTAGCACCACCCCCTCTCGTCCCGTGTTGTGTGTATGGGCCGCAGGTGCTGCAGGCGGGCATGGCCCCGCTGGCGCCGCCGCAGGCGCTCGAGCGCCCCGCGCGCCTGTTCGAGGCCTTCTACAGGTCAGTCGGCGCCAGCCGTCAACATTACAGTAGCGCCACCCCCTCTCGTCCCGTGTTGTGTGTATGGGCCGCAGGTGCTGCAGGCGGGCATGGCCCCGCTGGCGCCGCCGCAGGCGCTCGAGCGCCTATAACGATATTGAGCTGCTTTCCAAAGATATTTGAGTCGATTGTTTACGAGTGTCTATATAATCACATAAAACCCTTTCTTAGTGACATTCAGCATGGTTTTATTGAGGGTAGATCAACCAAATCCAATTTATTAATCTACACCGCTTTTCTGTGTGATTCTTTTAACGATAGGACACAGGTGGACACTATCTACTTAGACTTTGCAAAGGCATTTGACCGTGTGAATCATGACATACTCTTGACCAAAGCGTTCTATATGGGTATCCACGGGAGTCTGCTAGGGTGGTTGTCTTCGTATCTTAAAAATCGTTCTCAGTTTGTGGCGCTGTATGGCTACGATTCAGTTCCTTTTGTTCCGAGCTCAGGGGTCCCACAAGGCTCTAACTTGGGTCCTCTTCTATTTTTGATCTTCATCAATGATCTTCTTGCGACTATAAAGTGCACCAGCCTGGCCTTTGCTGATGATATCAAGCTATTTAAGCGCATTGGTGATGTTGAGGATTGTGAGGCTTTGCAGGATGCCCTTAATTCTGTTTTAAAATGGTGTGATTGCAACAAAATGTCACTTAATGCAGAAAAATGCCAAATAATATCTTTCACCAAAAATAAAAATGTCATTAAGTTCGATTATACGGTTAGACAGTCTGCACTTGCTCGTGTTGGTACGGTGCGTGACTTGGGAGTATACTTTGATTCTTCTCTCTCATTTCAGCACCATTATGATTATATTTGTAATAAAGCAAATCAAATGATAACTTTCGTTCTTCGTATCGCTCGGCCATTTAGAAATATAAAATCTTTAATAATTCTATATAGTGCCTTGGTAAGAAGTGTACTTGAATACTGTTCCGAAATATGGTATCCAATTTATAATACCCACACAGACAGAGTGGAGGCCATTCAAAGAAGGTTTGTGAGAGCATTATGTATCAAAGATGGCATACGTAAAAAAATACCCAATTACTCGGATCGCCTTAAGCACTATAACATGGTTAGCCTTGAGAAACGTAGATGGATAAATGACCTGAGCACACTTCAGCGGATTGCTAATGGATTATTTGGTGGTAGCTTGCTACAGCAGTTAAATTTTAAAACCTCAAATCGGTCAGTTCGTAAACCACAACTGTTTTCTGTACCTGTATCTAGGAATAATGTATCTAAAAACAATCCACTGAATAGAATGTTTGTGGCTTACAATGATATATGTACAACTGTTGATATATTCAATTGTAATGCCCAATCTTTTAAAACGTCCCTGTTTAAACTATAAGTTAACCCCGTCGAAAAAAAAAAAATATTTTTACTTAACTAGTTTTTTTATGTTTTTATATGAAATTTCGTATAATTTTTGTGTCATCAAGTAATGCTATAGATAAAATGCTGTGCGCAATTGTAATAGGACGTAGACACGCATTTGTTGTTATTGTAAGTTATTTTTTTGTTTATCCTTTTGTCTGTTGTCTGTTATTGTGCCAAATAAATAAAATAAATAAAATAAAATAAATACCCCCCCCCCCCCTATCACACTTTTTGAGGTCTCATTCAATTGCTAACAATTGTCGGTCTCGTTGATTTTTTGCACATTCCGTCAAAAGTGCATCACCGTCAAGTACATCATCTAGTTTATTACATACATCGCAGGTTGGGATCCGTAAAAGTTGTTTTATTTCTAAAATTATTTAATTTATCCCAGGAATGCGTTCAGCGGGCGGCGGCTGGCCTGGCTGCACCACCTGTGCACGGGCGAGCTGCGGACCAGGTACACTCACCGGGTGTACCACGTCAGCGCCACCACACCACAAGTGAGTTTGTCGAGTCATCCCAGGAATGCGTGGCTGCACCACCTGTGCACGGGCGAGCTGCGGACCAGGTACACTCACCGGGTGTACCACGTCAGCGCCACCACACCACAAGTGAGTTTGTCGAGTCATCCCAGGAATGCGTGGCTGCACCACCTGTGCACGGGCGAGCTGCGGACCAGGTACACTCACCGGGTGTACCACGTCAGCGCCACCACACCACAAGTGAGTTTGTCGAGTCATCCCAGGAATGCGTGGCTGCACCACCTGTGCACGGGCGAGCTGCGGACCAGGTACACTCACCGGGTGTACCACGTCAGCGCCACCACACCACAAGTGAGTTTGTCGAGTCATCCCAGGAATGCGTGGCTGCACCACCTGTGCACGGGCGAGCTGCGGACCAGGTACACTCACCGGGTGTACCACGTCAGCGCCACCACACCACAAGTGAGTTTGTCGAGTCATCCCAGGAATGCGTGGCTGCACCACCTGTGCACGGGCGAGCTGCGGACCAGGTACACTCACCGGGTGTACCACGTCAGCGCCACCACACCACAAGTGAGTTTGTCGAGTCATCCCAGGAATGCGTGGCTGCACCACCTGTGCACGGGCGAGCTGCGGACCAGGTACACTCACCGGGTGTACCACGTCAGCGCCACCACACCACAAGTGAGTTTGTCGAGTCATCCCAGGAATGCGTGGCTGCACCACCTGTGCACGGGCGAGCTGCGGACCAGGTACACTCACCGGGTGTACCACGTCAGCGCCACCACACCACAAGTGAGTTTGTCGAGTCATCCCAGGAATGCGTGGCTGCACCACCTGTGCACGGGCGAGCTGCGGACCAGGTACACTCACCGGGTGTACCACGTCAGCGCCACCACACCACAAGTGAGTTTGTCGAGTCATCCCAGGAATGCGTGGCTGCACCACCTGTGCACGGGCGAGCTGCGGACCAGGTACACTCACCGGGTGTACCACGTCAGCGCCACCACACCACAAGTGAGTTTGTCGAGTCATCCCAGGAATGCGTGGCTGCACCACCTGTGCACGGGCGAGCTGCGGACCAGGTACACTCACCGGGTGTACCACGTCAGCGCCACCACACCACAAGTGAGTTTGTCGAGTCATCCCAGGAATGCGTGGCTGCACCACCTGTGCACGGGCGAGCTGCGGACCAGGTACACTCACCGGGTGTACCACGTCAGCGCCACCACACCACAAGTGAGTTTGTCGAGTCATCCCACGAATGCGTGGCTGCACCACCTGTGCACGGGCGAGCTGCGGACCAGGTACACTCACCGGGTGTACCACGTCAGCGCCACCACACCACAAGTGAGTTTGTCGAGTCATCCCACGAATGCGTGGCTGCACCACCTGTGCACGGGCGAGCTGCGGACCAGGTACACTCACCGGGTGTACCACGTCAGCGCCACCACACCACAAGTGAGTTTGTCGAGTCATCCCAGGAATGCGTGGCTGCACCACCTGTGCACGGGCGAGCTGCGGACCAGGTACACTCACCGGGTGTACCACGTCAGCGCCACCACACCACAAGTGAGTTTGTCGAGTCATCCCAGGAATGCGTGGCTGCACCACCTGTGCACGGGCGAGCTGCGGACCAGGTACACTCACCGGGTGTACCACGTCAGCGCCACCACACCACAAGTGAGTTTGTCGAGTCATCCCACGAATGCGTGGCTGCACCACCTGTGCACGGGCGAGCTGCGGACCAGGTACACTCACCGGGTGTACCACGTCAGCGCCACCACACCACAAGTGAGTTTGTCGAGTCATCCCAGGAATGCGTGGCTGCACCACCTGTGCACGGGCGAGCTGCGGACCAGGTACACTCACCGGGTGTACCACGTCAGCGCCACCACACCACAAGTGAGTTTGTCGAGTCATCCCAGGAATGCGTGGCTGCACCACCTGTGCACGGGCGAGCTGCGGACCAGGTACACTCACCGGGTGTACCACGTCAGCGCCACCACACCACAAGTGAGTTTGTCGAGTCATCCCAGGAATGCGTGGCTGCACCACCTGTGCACGGGCGAGCTGCGGACCAGGTACACTCACCGGGTGTACCACGTCAGCGCCACCACACCACAAGTGAGTTTGTCGAGTCATCCCAGGAATGCGTGGCTGCACCACCTGTGCACGGGCGAGCTGCGGACCAGGTACACTCACCGGGTGTACCACGTCAGCGCCACCACACCACAAGTGAGTTTGTCGAGTCATCCCAGGAATGCGTGGCTGCACCACCTGTGCACGGGCGAGCTGCGGACCAGGTACACTCACCGGGTGTACCACGTCAGCGCCACCACACCACAAGTGAGTTTGTCGAGTCATCCCAGGAATGCGTGGCTGCACCACCTGTGCACGGGCGAGCTGCGGACCAGGTACACTCACCGGGTGTACCACGTCAGCGCCACCACACCACAAGTGAGTTTGTCGAGTCATCCCAGGAATGCGTGGCTGCACCACCTGTGCACGGGCGAGCTGCGGACCAGGTACACTCACCGGGTGTACCACGTCAGCGCCACCACACCACAAGTGAGTTTGTCGAGTCATCCCAGGAATGCGTGGCTGCACCACCTGTGCACGGGCGAGCTGCGGACCAGGTACACTCACCGGGTGTACCACGTCAGCGCCAACACACCACAAGTGAGTTTGTCGAGTCATCCCAGGAATGCGTGGCTGCACCACCTGTGCACGGGCGAGCTGCGGACCAGGTACACTCACCGGGTGTACCACGTCAGCGCCACCACACCACAAGTGAGTTTGTCGAGTCATCCCAGGAATGCGTGGCTGCACCACCTGTGCACGGGCGAGCTGCGGACCAGGTACACTCACCGGGTGTACCACGTCCGCGCCACCACACCACAAGTGAGTTTGTCGAGTCATCCCAGGAATGCGTGGCTGCACCACCTGTGCACGGGCGAGCTGCGGACCAGGTACACTCACCGGGTGTACCACGTCAGCGCCACCACACCACAAGTGAGTTTGTCGAGTCATCCCAGGAATGCGTGGCTGCACCACCTGTGCACGGGCGAGCTGCGGACCAGGTACACTCACCGGGTGTACCACGTCAGCGCCACCACACCACAAGTGAGTTTGTCGAGTCATCCCAGGAATGCGTGGCTGCACCACCTGTGCACGGGCGAGCTGCGGACCAGGTACACTCACTACTCGCCTTTATGTGAAAACTTTGTATATCCTTAGCATGAAATAAAAAATAAACAAAATCTCCCTTGTTCCCAGTGCGCCCTCCTCCTCTGCTTCGAAACCCTCGACTCGATGGCTGCCCGAGAACTTCGCGAATCGCTGCAACTCACCGACGAAGCCTGGGGAAGGCACGCTAGACCTTTAGTAGAGGCGGGTCTATTAACGTCTACGGGAGATGTCGATAGTGACGACACGACATTGTCCTTGAATATGGCCTTCAGCTGCAAGAGGACTAAAGTCAGGATCACTTGTGCCAGCGCTCCGAACCAACAAGGTAAGACTGACGATCGAGGGGGCTTATTGTCTCATTTTAAAATCTATCGCAATCGCTTTCAATTTGTAATTTGAAAGATATTTACATACTTCAAACCGTCACTGTTTGACATTTGATAGGGATTGTGATTGCGATGCTATTTGAAACGAAATTGAACTGTCCAAGCAAAGTGACAGACGAAAATATCTATCAAATGTATGGAGAAAAGTCAAATAAAGTGTCATTTAAAATATCATTTCCGACAGTGATTGCGACTATAAGTTACACAATTCCATATATCACTATCACAATCACAATATTTTTGAAAGGGTTTGTGATTAATTTTGAAATTAGACAATAAGGGGGCAGAACGATACATACATAACTCATACACAGGTGACAATACTCCTAGCGACTTATAACAGCCTGGTACTTTTGATGTGCCCATAGGATATTAGAAGTGGCTTCCTCCAGATTGATGTGAGAAATTTACCTTGATGATATTATAGTAACTTCCTGCTGACTTATCTGAGCCTGGTATCTCTGCTTCAGTAACTCAAGATATTTTCGTGACTGATAGTTATCTGCTAGATAATTTGACGTAATTATTATTCATATTACTACACTACTATCAAATCTGTTAGATGTGCTATCCAGAACTTATCTGTCGGTGGTAGAATTGGCCCTTATACTAAGTATAAGTATAGTAGCCATAACTGTACTAATGCACGCTAGACTTCTAATAGAAGCGGGGCCTAATTGTCTAATTTTAAAATCTATCGCAATCCCTTTCAATACGTCATTTGAAAGTATTATATCTTGATTGAAACGCGTAATTTATTAATATGCATTTATTCAAGCTAGAGCAATCACACTGTTGTTATATTGCAAGTTCTATATCGAGAGAGAGAGAGACAAAAGATCAGTGCCTCTAACTTAGGGATACCACTTAAAGGTATTTATATACTTTAGGCCGTCACTATTTGATATTTGATAGGGATTGTGATCGGGACGCGTTTTGAAAGGTATTGAATGATCGAAATTGAACTGTCTAAGCAAAGTGACAGACGAAGATATCTTTCTAATGTATGGAGAAGTGTCATTTCAAACATCATTCTCTCTGAAAGGGATTGCGACTATAATTTATAAAATTCCATCAATCACTATCACAATCACAATACCTTTGAAAGAGATTGTGACAGATTATGAAATTAGACAATTAGGGGGCGGGTCTATTAGTATCTACGTCGATAGTGATGATACGACACTCATTGAATATGGTCTTCAGTTGGAAGAGGACTAAAGGTCAGGATCACTTGTGCCAGCGCTCCAAATCAACAAGGTGAAACTAACGACCCAGAACGATACTTACATAACTCATACTGTGGTAAAAATACTCCTAGCGACTTATCACAGCCTGGTACTTCGTGCCCACGGATATCGGTAGTGGCTTCCTCCAGATTGGTAAGAATTTGGCTATCTCGATGATATGATAGTGAGTTCCTGCTGATTTATGTGAGCCTAGTACTTCTGTAGTATTTTTATACTCCTCGGGCCTACTGTCATCGTTTAGAACGGTGGTTGTGAATCTGCGGTCCGCGGTATAGCTAATAATTTAAATGATAAATGATCAAATGATTAGTAATGCAGAATTTGTGAACTGCCACTAGAATCATTAGTTTTTCTTTTGTTATTAATAAATAATTTAAATAGCAAACAAATCAAAATATTAAACGCAATAAATTGTTGCCATAGTACATTTTTTATCTTTTAAATAGTAATTATCTAACCGTTTTCGAATGCAATAATAAATCAACTTTGTGAAGTAGACTTATAAGTAGCTAGTCAACCCGTGACCACGGCAACTGAAATGGTGCCGAAACGTCGAGAAGCCAAAAAACCACAAATAAACCGAAAAATTATAGTACTAAATATATATTTCGGGTAAATAAATCGCACTAAATATTCCACAAAGGTTGTTTTATTTCAATTATGAGTGCGCGAAGAAACTTAAAATGTACTAATGCAGAATGCGTTAAATAAAATTAAGAGACTGCGCACAATTTATTTTGACTTTATTTCCATCCACGTAACTCTGCGACACTTCATTTTGAATAATAAGCGCTCATAAGTTATTGGAGAGCATGGGTATCAGTGGAGATCTTCTGAGATGGCTTACGTCTTATATAACAAACAGGTCGCAGGCAGTGGTTATTAGCAATTGGATTACCGTGCCTAGCGGCGTTCCACAGGGCTCTCTTCTGGGCCCTCTTTTGTTTTTAATATTTGTTGATGAAGTAGGGTAAAACCCGGATAGTTGCCTCAGTGCGATAGTTGCCCCGGTTCTAAGTACACTATGTTAGGGACGTTGGCGGCGTCAGCGCTTTACTGCATTTGTAAGTGCCCCTCCCGCAGGCCTCAGTGCCATGTGAACCGTTGGTGTAGGCGCACGCGTTTCGTTCGTGCGAGCATAAATCTTCCGCGACGAAACTTTGACGGGCGTCGATATTATTTGGGTAAGTCATTTCTATTGAATATTTTTATTAGTGATGGTGGTTTTAGTCAACTTTTTGTTTATTTGCGTGCATTAGAGTTTAAATTACACTGTTTATTAAGTTTTATTGTTGAATTGGTTTTATTTATTTTAAAAATAAAAAGGGCAAGTAAATGTAAATGTAAATGTCGCGGATAGTCGCCACAAGGGCGACTATCCGCGACATCATAGGCACTGCCTTAGTTTGTAATAGTTTTCGATTAACTTTTCCAAGAGATTTTTATAGTCCACACTTAACCATTTAAAATATGTTTTATATACGTGAAGACCTGTTATTGTCAGACTGATTTTTATGTCAAAAATCAACTCTGTCTCCTCGGTGTTGGTCTTCCAAACATTAAATAAATAAATAAATACTTGATTCTTAAAAAATTAGTGATGATCCAGGTGTCGGCGGCGGCGGCGGCGGCGGCGCGGGCGAGGAGGCGGCGGCGGCGCACTGCGACGACGACCGCAAGATGTACCTGCAGGCGGCGCTCGTGCGCATCATGAAGCAGAGGAAGGTAACTATTGTCATGGTCCAGGTGTCGGCGGCGCACTGCGACGACGACCGCAAGATGTACCTGCAGGCGGCGCTCGTGCGCATCATGAAGCAGAGGAAGGTAACTATTGTCATGGTCCAGGTGTCGGCGGCGCACTGCGACGACGACCGCAAGATGTACCTGCAGGCGGCGCTCGTGCGCATCATGAAGCAGAGGAAGGTAACTATTGTCATGGTCCAGGTGTCGGCGGCGCACTGCGACGACGACCGCAAGATGTACCTGCAGGCGGCGCTCGTGCGCATCATGAAGCAGAGGAAGGTAACTATTGTCATGGTCCAGGTGTCGGCGGCGCACTGCGACGACGACCGCAAGATGTACCTGCAGGCGGCGCTCGTGCGCATCATGAAGCAGAGGAAGGTAACTATTGTCATGGTCCAGGTGTCGGCGGCGCACTGCGACGACGACCGCAAGATGTACCTGCAGGCGGCGCTCGTGCGCATCATGAAGCAGAGGAAGGTAACTATGAGATTATTTTAAAATATCATTCAAATAGATTTTTATCGATAAGAAAAACACAAACTTACATGCAAGATGCACCACAGAGGCCGATAGATCTATCTTCTTAATCTGAAATTCCGAACGAGGCCAATGCAAGTCCATCTATACTAATATTATAGAGAGGAAAGATTTGATTGTTTATTTGTTTGCAACGAATAAACCAAAACTACTGGACAGATTTGGATGAAATTTGGTACACAGATAGTAGATAGCCTGTCTATGAACTTAGGATACTTTTTATCCCTATATTCCCACGGGAACGGGAACCACGCGGGTGAAACCGCGAGCGGTCGCTAGTTTAACATAAATACTATACATTTTTTTCACTATCTCCCCAGGTGCTTCGCCACACAGAACTAATCCAAGAAGTGGTATCTCAAGCGCGCGGCTCGTTCGCGCCGTCCGTCGCCATGATCAAGAAATGTATCGAAGCTCTCATCGACAAGCAATACCTCGAACGGGCACCCGGCACCTTGGATACGTACTCGTATCTCGCGTAGGGACGAGGGGATAGAGAGGATACGACGAAGGGGATAGAAGATGTAGGAAATAGGCCGTCGAAATCGGTCTGTAAATGATAAAGTTTTGCGTGATGTAATGAATACAACGTTAATTTATGTTTCTTCAAAACTGTTTCTTTTGTACATTTTTTATTTGAACACTGCTAAAATAAATAGTTGTTATTTTTGTCGCTTTTTTATGGTTGTTTTTATACAAAAAGATGTTTTTCATTCGCTCAGCCGCTATTAAATCATTTATTTTTCAGACAATGTTAAAAAACAATCCTCCTAATATAATAAATGCGAAAGTTTGTATGTGTGGGTTTAGATCTCTCTCACGCAAAAACTAGTGAACCGATTTGGATGAAATTTGGCACACAAATAGAACATAGCCTGGATTAAAACATTGGCTACTATTTATCCCGATATTCCCACGGGAACGGGAACCACGCGGGTGAAACCGCGGGTGACAGCTAGTGATTCTGAAATGTTTTATGTATATACTAATGAAAAAAGTCTCGCCTCAAAAACGACTGCGTTGCCATGACGAAGTGAACAAATTCCAAAACCGTACAAAGAAAATGTATGGATTACTTCTGTTATAAAGGGTGGCGACGAGTGACAGTCGATTTACTACTTCTATCCCCTTTTTTTAGTTTCAACTGTATTCTATCCTATTAGTTTCTGACTGTATATATTTTGCTTTTTTATTTATGTATAGTCGCATGAGATCATCGTCAATTTGAATATTATTCAAATGTTTTAATAAATATTGTATTACTATATTTTACTTGACTTACACGAAACCGTATTCTACAATATTTTTTAATAACCCAAGAAGTTGCTTCTGGTTTATATGCAACGTTTAAATACGTTTACCTAAAAACCTAAAACAATTTTAGAACTTATAATTGCGAACAACTTTTTGTATGGAAGCAACTCTGAAATCGCGAAGAAAACGACTATTTCGTACAAAAAAATATTTGAACTCTAAATATTTATCTGAACGCTAAAATGTATGAAACATGATTTTTTTGTCGAGATTCTAGCGTTGCTTCTATAAAAAAGATGCTCTTATAACGTTGTTTAATATATTATCATTGTATAACTAAAACCATGACACTAGATAGTTGAAACCATAAGGAATTGGCTGGAAGGCAATAACAAAATCTCAATTACTAAAATAGCTATAATTTTTATATCATTCATATATGCTTGGAATAAATATTTGGTACCGCATTGTAATTAGGTATATGATATTGAACACCTCAATTTAACGATACAATTTTAAACAATACGGAATCCTATCGATTCTTATTGTCTTATTGTAAGGTCTTATAGCAGTGTTGTTGTAGTTGTGTGAGCGAGACCCTGTTATTCGCCATCTCGCACGCACACTATTGGCCGTTTTCTGAGTTGAGAATGTCTCAAAGCTCACTCATGAATGGTCAAATGAGAAACGGACAATAAGAATACCACAGACAACTTATAAGTTTCTAACCTATTTCGTATATTAAAAAGTTTAGTTACATACGTGCAATCGACAAAAGAAAATATGTGGTCAAACGAGTCAACATTAAGAGCAATTACAGTGCAACAAGGCTTATAATGAACGCGGACGGGGCGCTGTTACTGTCTGTATATTGGTAATAATTTTGACGATAAAACAAGATGGCGGTGGATGGCTTTTTTGCCATGATCATTATAAGCTTTGTGGCATTGTATATTGTTAATAATTTATATATATAATCGTATGATAACATGAAATAGGCGAAGGAGTAATTAATACCTATACATGTCCAAAATTTCTTAATACTATATTTCATAATTTATAATACTGTTGTAAGGCCTCACTG
The DNA here is from genome assembly GCA_910589605.1 of Chrysoteuchia culmella. Taxonomy (NCBI): domain Eukaryota; kingdom Metazoa; phylum Arthropoda; class Insecta; order Lepidoptera; family Crambidae; genus Chrysoteuchia; species Chrysoteuchia culmella. The sequence goes on along the minus strand of OU342671.1, from coordinate 10,260,861 downwards.
CAAGTGTGGCCTCTCTCCTGACGGTATTATTGTCGATATTCTATTAGCGTCTACTAAACATAAAGGGGAGATTCAAATATGAATATTGGTAATAATATTTAAGGTGTGGGGCTTGTCTGGAACCACAGCACTTAGTTAGCTAAATATAAAAGCGAGGCTTACGCATATACAAAATTAGTGATATCACTATTTAAACTCGTATATTTATCGCGATAACCGTTTAAATATCGCGATACAATTTTTACGCGTTAATTCATACGATAATTAACTTAAGTGTGGGGCGGAGTAGGTCAGCAATATTATTGTCATTATGTTTTTTTATCCATTTTTGTCAACGGGTAAAATGGTACAACTTTAAAATGAAAATTATTTCACGAATCGTGTTTTGTATGTCGTATGGGATTTTAGGCAGCTTAAATATTTTTTCTATGGTAATAAAATATGTATATGTTAAAACAAATTGCACATGCTATAATTAAAGTAAAATGAGCTTTTTTATATTCTTTATATGAGATTAAAAGGTGTAAAGTCGATGGAATCATAATAAAAATAACAAGTTTTTAAGTTGTACCACTTTGCCAGTGAAGGTATAAAATCGCAAACTGTTGTATATTATAGGCTAATATAACACTAGGTCCTAGAGCGACTGTAACGGGAGAAAGTAATATTATTATTATTGTAATTTAATAATTATTTAATAAACTTGTACGGATGCCGTTCATTAGTGTTTTACTTTATGCTTTTTTCCAAATTATCTTCAAACAACAACAAAAAAGTAAGTATAAAAAGTTTATCATAAGTACAAAAATAGCATTGAAAAATGCAAAAAATATATAAATTATTGGCTGTTGCATCTTTAGAGATCGTTAAACACCTAAAAAGATGTTTCATTCGAATGCAAGGATTATGGATTATGCAAGGATTGTTATGTAATAATTGCTTTCCCTGATGATTTTTTTTTTGCATGCTGACCGGCAAAACATGTTAGATCAATTCTTTACATTGTATTCATCATCACTTTGTTACTCATATTTTTTGCAAATAAATATATCTTTATCTTTATGATGTGATGATGATGATGATGATGTGACAACGCTGGCCTACAGCGTATTAAAAATATAAAATTAATGGAAAATTTCGACGGTGGTCCGCAAGCAGGGGCGTGCATTCCATATAGGCAATTAGGCAGTGCCTACCTCATTCAAAATCTTAAATACAATTAGTGTTAAAGTTATTTTATTTTAGTTACAACTTCTATTCAACACTCACCCACTAAGATTTTCCTTACGCTAAGTACTGAATACCGACCGGTAGGCAGTCTCCAAATTGCCTAATCGAAGCAAGCAGGTTTCATACAAGAATACAACTTATTTATCAAAAGTATTGCTCTAGTATAAACCGCCCACGACAAGAAGGGCGCTATTTGTACGTCTAACATTCTAGCTTATAGGTCCGGAATATATCAGTATAAAGTAAGCAAGCCTACCTGCCGAATGAATTTGATCGCAAATTATTTTGTTAAGGAGTTATTTTAAAACGATGATATTTCCTAAGATATTCATTAAAATTTAATGATGTAAAGGGCAATTTTGTTGAAAATTAAATACTTGTAATGATTAATGCGTTTATTTAGATAAGGATTAATATCATGTTTATGAAAACAGCTTCTCAAATAATACATTAGTTTAAAACAATTTTTTTTATCCTAAAAATGGTTATAGTGAGTTAACCTTAAACCATAGACATGCTGTCGCGGACTTTTTTTTGAACTTTTCATGGAGAACAAATTCGTCATACATGATTTTTCATAACTTTAACCGTTTACACACCTTCCGCAACGGAAGCTCCCAAAAGTAATATTTTTTCCCCGTTTTTGCAACGTTTTACATTAATGCTCTGCTCCTATTAATCGTAGCGTGATATTAAATACCTTATAAATGGACTATCCAACACAAAAATATTTTTTCAATTCGCACTAGTAGTTCCAGAGATTAGCGTGCTCAAACAATCAAACTCTTCAGCAATATAATATTCCGACTAAATATTACGAATTTAATAATTTATGACTAGCGGTTTCATTCACCCGCCGCGTGGTTCCCGTAACCGTGAGAATATCGGGATAATTTGCAGCCTATGTAAGCTGATGTATAAGCTACATTGCTGTAAAGTTTCATCTTAATCAGTTCAGTAGTTTTTGCGTGAAATAGTAACAAACATTCATCCATCCAAATATCCTCACAAACTTTCGAACTTATATTAGGTAGCAGGATAGGATAAGTGCAAAGTTACTAGTTAGATCTACAGTGCCTACCACGTTGGAAAACCAATGCACGCCCTGTCCTCAAGTCTCGGTAGCTCAGTGGTTAGAGCATTGGACCGGATTGCCAAAGATCGTGGGTTCGAGTCCCATCAGAGAATTCACTTGTGGCCGAGTTGATTTTTACAATATTTTTCTATTTAAAATTTATTATTAGTACAAAAATTGCATTGAAAATGCAAAAATTAAAAAATTAAAACAAAAAGTACCTAAGCAAAATATGTGAGATGCGGTTTCGAATCTCGTCCGAATAATTAGACGTGTTGCTAATTTCTAGAAGAAAAATAAGTTTGTTATTGTAAAAATCTGAAAATATGTTAATTTGTAGTATAACAACGTTTTGAAGGAAAAGGTTAACGATGTTTTAGTTAAATTCCATACAATGTTATGCGTGAAAGTGCGTGTAAAGGTGCCTAGCAATTATCAAACACATGCTTTTACGAAAAATCATTTATTTTAATAGAAAGGAAATCGAAACAAGTTTGTTCATGTATCGTCAATAGCACACCATTACAAAACCAACAATATTCTCCAATAGATTTTGAACTTCAATATTTTAATCGTTGGGTTCGGAATCGATTGAGGAAGTTTGACATTGTAATTTGCATTTAATAGTAATAATAGGGAGGGGGATAGAAATCACATCCACATGAACAACTCTGTTCACATCCACATGATCCGCATGAACAACCCTGGTCACATCCGCATGAACATGAACACGGTTTGTTACCACAGGCGCACGGAGGTTCATATATTATTGGCTCATATACTGAGTTGCAGCCACAACCGTAGGGGTTTCCGCAGTTACAGGGTGGATACTGCGGATAGGGAAAGGGCATAGGCACCGGGTATGGAGTAGGAACGGGATAATTTGGGGTAGAGGAGCAAGTAGGGATAGGAACGGGATAAGTTGGGGTAGAAAGGGGACAGAGCGTGGTGGACGCGGTTATTATGGGGGAAGGCGTGTTGCAGAATGGCGGGTTTGGGATGTACGGTGGCGGGCTCGGGAGGAATGGCGGCGATGGTTGCGGCAGGAAGAACGCGGCCGACAGCTGCAAGAAAACAGTTTGGTTTTATATAACTCACTCTCTTAGTACCTATAGTAATGGGTACATTTAGTTGAAGGTTTCTTATAGAACTTTGAAAATCGTACATCTATCTATAATAGACTACGCAACCGAGAGCCTCGATCCTATAATTATTCATATTATTATAAGTTATCGTGTAGCAATTGTGTTTTATTATAACTAACGCATAAACACAAAACAAGTTAAATTCTTTCTTATACATTATGTAGGTTATGCACTTGTAACGAGAACTGTGTCAAAAAACCACTAAAACATCATTGGGCCACGATTACGTATGATGCATTTAGCAGAATCGTGGCGAGGATGCGTAAGAGTCTGCCTCCCCAATATAGGTGTGTACCTACTTAGCTGTTTTCTAGTCGGCTCTTATTTCATCCAGGGGACACTACAAATTAAAAAAATATTCTCACCTGCATAGCAGCCAGAACTCCAAATAAAGCACAAACTACCTTCATCTTGCTTACTGATGGTGGAATGGCGTTGGATCGCCGCTCCACACTATATTCTATCCCTTATCACGAAAGCGAAGCGATTTGGTCACAAACGCGGTTATTACATTAGTGGAATATGTCAAAATTCATTTGCAATGCGTGCTTAATTTTGAAATATTGGATAATTGCGATTCTTTACATATTAACTTTTTGTAGGTACAGTCAACGACACGTGACGTTGACGGTACTGTGCCTGTACCTGTCCTAGCGTTGTATAGGCTAGGACAGGCCGTACGACAGACATTTTTTTTTTCTTTATTTGGGTACACAAACAGTAACAAAGTATAATATTAATAAAAAAAATGATGATTTACACTTAGTAACTTTGACACCAGCAACGTTTACCTATATAGTAATCAAAAAGTACAAAGTATTGTGACTAATGCAATAAGAGCGGATAGATTAAAAGAAGTATGAAATAAAAAAAATACAGATTAATGTACATTTGCTAATTTTTTAAATATATTATTATGTTGTTAATTGTTATATTTATTATGTAAATATATAATATAATATAAGGGCGCTCTCACGGTCAAGCTGTAAACCAAACGTGCTGTCGTAGGTAGGTACTACGAGGGCTGATTGATAAGATTCCGAAACGATAACGTAATCTTCAAAAACCTATTTAATATAAATTTATTTCTCAAAATAGTTTCCTTCTACATTCTCCAATGCCGTTACACAAGTTTGATAAAAAAAAATCTCGAACCCCTTAAAATACTCGTCTACGGCAACAATGATTTCATCATTTGTTGAAAATCTCTGGCTACCTAACCATTTCTTCAGGTTTGGGAATAAGTGGAAGTCGCACGGGGCCAGATCTGGAGAATAGGGTGGATGCGGTAGCAATTCATGGAGCTTGGCGACTCTGATGAATCGTCTACTGGATGTTGCTTTTGGTCAAAAGTGAGAAAAACGCGGCACCCATCGCACGCAAAGCTTTTCCATTCCCAAATGTTGGTGTAAATCATAAAAACGCGTTCAGATGAAATGCTCACCATCTCTGCTATCTCTCGCAACAATTTTGTGATTTTTTTATCATGTCCGGATACGTGATTTCTTATGGACAGCCAGACCTGTGGGCGTCTGCAGCTCTGTCTTCCACGTTTAAAATCAGTTACTCAAATGTGAATTGTACTCAATGCAGGAGTAGAATTTCCTAAAACACTGTCTAACTTTATTTGAATCTGGGTTGCTGTTTTCCCTTTTAAAACATAAAACTTTATATCATCGCACGAATTTTGTTTCTTTCCATTGTTAAGAAAGTTCTAGGTTGTGTCATACGAATTCCAGCAGTTCGATTAAATTCAAATTTGGCGTTTTATTTTCCAAAATATGCCAGAATATAATGAAATAATTTTCATTCGCATATCTTTTTTTAAGTTCGTCGTTTCGGATACTTACCAGTCAGCCCTCGTACGTAGACATAGCTGTTGTTGACTGTACTAATGACAGCGCTTTTTAGTTTTGCATTTTTCACATAAGTATAATTATTGGTAGAATACATACAGGGGGTAAGTATGACCTAACCCCTTTAAAAAATGTGGGATACCCTGTGTAACCATTTACCCAGAGCTCAGCTCAGTATTTGTCAATAATTCTAATAAGCAAGATTTTCACAACTGTATCCCTACATTAAACTAAAAACAAACTTTTGTAATATTACCTGCGTTATCAGTTCTACGTGATTTTTCACAAATTAAACAATAACCCAATATGCTACTAACGAAAGTAGGACGTAGGTATACAGTTACAAACGAATTACCAATAGATTTATATAATTTGATTTTTGACGACGTTTGGCGCCGAGGTACACGGCTTAGTATCTTGGCCGCCTCTGCAGTGTTCGTGACTTCAGTTTCCGCGCGAAATAATCATTTTTATATAACAAATAACGTGACATTCGTTAGTCTAAATTGGGGTGTGTTGTACATGTACCTGTTTGGCACAGAGAAAGGGGGTATAGGGATATCTGCCTTTTTCGCAGAGGAATTTAAATAAAATAAAGATTTAAATAACACAACAATCTTATAATAAAAATCATTTATTAGATAAAACTTTGGTTACAGAATTTAAAAAACATTTTTAAATTCTAAACAAATAATGCTGACTCAGCACGCGTTTCGTAATTGCTTTAAAAACCTAAATAAAGCAAAAGAACACAAATGCATTCGTCCCCACACCAACAATAAAAACTAACAAACAATGTATTTGATTGAAAAAAGAACAAATCAGAGGACGATAACTGAATGCAAATAATTAGATAAAATACGTTGGTATTTTTAATTAAAATGGCACAATTTAATAACTTTACAATGGAGTTATAAGTGCGACAGAAAAGTATTTTTTGAAAACAGCAATATTTTGTGTACAGAGGACATCACGTTCAGCGTTAGACTTTGATTTCATTCACGTCTTTATGCCTTACGTGATGCGGTGAAGCTAAATCTGCCGTTAATTACTATTTCAACAAATGCTTAAAACTTTTTTTATTACCAGTGACACTTATTTTCTCACATTCAATCAATAACACATAAAATAATTAGGCCTACTTGCGCCAAGCTTGGTTAACACATTTAACCCAGAGATAGCGGTACTTTTGTATGCACTAACTCTGGGTTAAATGTTAACCTAGCAAATGTGCCTTGGTTTTTTAAGATAAAATTACAAGGGTAAATGTGAGACTTAAATCACTGGCAAGACACATCAGTTTGGTATATAGCATAATAAGATTATTAAGATTCTTGATAATAACAAAGCAACTATATTCTATAATATTAAAAAAAACTAAGGATAAGTAATGAAATAATATTAAAAAGAAAAGCTTACTTCACTAATAAAAAAAAAAGAATAAGTACCAATTCAATATTAATGCAGTGACGGACCTAATCATAATAATATTGTTGCGTTGTAATTCTACATAAATATATCTGCACACTCCAATGTCTTGTACGAACAGTGCTAAATAAACGGTCGAACCATCAACACGGTGTTTTCGCTGCACTCATACCCTGTCATTCGAAAATCAACCTTATTTCAATCTACATACGCATCATAAAGTGGTCTTCTAGAGCCGGATTATTCGAGAATTTTAAACAAAAGGCGACCCCAGGTAGCCGGCCGCGCCGAACAAAAGACAACTGATAAGGATTTTTATTCATTAAAATTAAAGATCGATATTTAAAAGTAGTCTTTATTAACAAGTGTGCAAGATTCCAATGCAAAGGGCTATCGAAGAAAAGGAAAGTTGTTTACGCTAAAATCGGAATGGAATTTTTGCGAAGATTATTCTAACTGTCTATACACTTGTGATACTTGTGAGAAAAGTGAATTATGGCAAATAAAAATATGGAACAGTTACTATTACAACTTGAAGAAACGGCTACTTTAATGAATAAAACTCAAGTAAATTTGAAGAAGTGTCCAAAGGCTAGATTAACTAAGGGATATCTACAAACTCGAATACAGTGTATAGATGAATACTGGAAATTGTTTACTTCTACACATCGGGAACTTATAAAGATTACTCCGCGGGAAAAGCGGACGGAGATTCCGTACTTCGTCAACGAGGAATACAGTACTTTCGAAGATGTTTACATCTGTCTCAAAGCGGATATTCAAGATGCCATTTTACAAATGGATTCTTCGCGGTCACCACAGCGATCTCCGCATCAGGCAAAAAGTGGTTCAGCAGACCATGAGCAATCAGATGTACTAACCTCACAAGTAAGGCTACCTAGGATTCAGCTACCTACCTATAACGGGAGTTACGAAGAGTGGCCTACTTTTCAAGATTTGTTCATCAGCTTGGTACATAACAACGCATCACTTTCGAACGTACAGAAGCTTCATTATTTGAAGACCAGCATCGCAGGCGAAGCAGAAACCCTCCTAAGACATGTTCGTGTAACCGATGCCAATTATGCCGACGCGTGGAACATTTTGAAACAACGTTATGGAAATAAACGTATTATAGTGCACTCTCTGTTGAATAGGTTATTTTCTCATAAAAAGGTAAGTGTTCAGTCTGTCAATCTTATAAAAATGTTACTCGATAATACTACCGAATGCATTAATACCTTAAATAACTTAAGTATCAATACCGATTCTTGGGATCCTGTAATTATATTTCTTGTAGTACAGAAATTGGACCCAGAATCCCGTAAAGATTGGGAAAATTCCGCGTATAAAAATGACTCGGATAATTTACCTACGTGGTCTGATTTGAGGTGTTTTTTGGAGTCAAAGTTTCGTACACTGGAGTTAGCTAATCCTACCGCGACGTTATCTTTAGAGAGAATAAAAGACAAAAATATTAGGGAACGCACGTTTCACGCTACAGCTTTTTCTCGTCCAGTAAAACCGTGTATTTTATGCAACGAAAACCATACTTTGTGTCACTGTAAGCAATTTACAAACATGTCGATTATTGAACGGAATAACTATGCTAAAGATAAGAAACTGTGTTATAATTGTTTGTTGACAGGACATTCTATTGTGAGGTGTAGGTTACCGATGTCTTGTCGTATATGTCACAAACGTCATCATACTCTTCTGCATCTAGCAAAGGCAAAGGAAGGTGCAACGGATACGAGTGTTCAAAATACAAATGCAGAAGGGGATGAAGCCCAAGTAAATACAATGATGACGTCACACTGCAACGATAACCAGGGATACGCTTTATTAGCCACAGCATTAGTTAAAGTCAAGAGTGATACAGGACACACGATATCATTACGAGCGCTTGTGGACCAAGGCTCACAGGCTTCTTTTATAAGCGAACAGGCTACTCAATTACTTCAACTAAAAAGGAAGCCAGCACGAGGAAACATTACTGGGATTGGTTCGACAAAAACAAGAATAAATAGTAGGGTTCAATTTCAAATTGTATCCACATACAATAAGGATTTTTGTATGCAAACAGAAGCTTATGTGTTACCTAAACACTTAACGACAAAATTACCGTCTAAATCAATTCAAATTGGAGACTGGCCGCATCTGAAAAACATACAACTGGCTGATCCAGCATACCATACACCAGCCTCGATAGATTTGTTACTGGGAGTTAAAGAATGTGCACAAATATTACAACAGGACCTAATAAAGGGACCTGCAGACACGCCGTGTGCACAGAAAACTGCTTTGGGCTGGATTCTGTTTGGGAAAATAGAAGAAAGGACACATGAAGAACCTGCGCTAATGGTAATGCACCATCAAATTGATTTAGATGAAATACTGAAAACAATGTGGGAATTAGACAATCAAGGTGAAAGAAAACTAACAAAGGAGGAAAAACTTTGTGAAGAAATTTATGATAAAACACATAAAAGAAATGAAGAAGGTCGATATATTGTAAACTTACCGTTTAAATCAGAAAAGCAAAATTCACCAGACGGAAACAGCAAGGAAATAGCTTTAAGAAGATTTACACAGTTGGAAAACAAATTACAAAGAATGCCGAAACTAAAGGAAGATTATACAAAGGTTATTCAAGAATACATAAGTTTAAGACACGCAGAAGAAATTCCGAGAGAAGAACTTGAAAAAAGAGCAGTATACTTATGTCATCATGCGGTTATCCGAGAAGATAGCGAAAGTACTCCAACGCGCGTTGTGTTCGACGCATCCTGCAAGGGTACAAACGGCATTTCATTAAACGACGAGTTGCTCGTTGGTCCCGTATTGCAAGAAGATCTCCGCAGCATCATCTTGAGATGGAGGATGCACGCCGTATGCTTTGTGTCAGATCTGAAAAAGATGTATAGAATGATATTAGTAGCAAAGGAGCACGTTGATTTCCAGCGTTTATGGTGGAGAAATGATCCTTCTGAAATATTAAAAGAATATCGCTTACTTACCGTTACGTTTGGCACTACATCGGCACCATACCTTGCAGTGAAGACCCTGAAACAGTTAGCAGAGGACGAAGGTACCAACTTCCCCGTCGCAGCGCGTATTTTAAAAGAAGATTGTTACATGGATGACATACTCTCTGGTTTTGACACTGAAACTGAAGCAATAAAAGCAAGTAAAGAGTTAAAAGAAATACTGAAACGAGGAGGTTTTGAATTACAAAAATGGTCGTCTAATAGTGCAAATTTTATAGAATCTATAGAGCCAGAAAATAGATCAAATAAAGTGCAACTGAACTTAAATATCGAAGGAACTGTGAAGGCATTAGGTATACTATGGAACTTAGCAAATGACGAATTTATGTACAATATTAACTTACCTCCATTAGCAGAACAAATAACTAAACGAAATGTTTTATCAGATATTCAAAAACTGTTTGATCCTCTCGGATGGATAGCTCCATGTATAATCACAGCTAAAATCTTTATTCAAAAACTTTGGTTAAAGAAAATCGATTGGGATGAGGAAATAGATTCAAAATTAAAAGAAGAATGGCACCACATGAGACTAGATTTTGAAAACGTAAAGGACATACATATAAAAAGGTGGTTAGGAGCATCAACAAAAAACATGAAGCGAATTGAACTACATGGCTTTTGTGATGCCTCTGAGAAGGCATATGCCTCAGTTGTTTATTGCAAAATAATAAATTTTGATGGCACGATAACCACCACACTAGTGGCATCGCGAACTAGAGTCGCTCCTGTGAAATCAGTGTCAATACCACGACTGGAGCTTTGCGGTGCAGTGTTACTGTCCAAATTACTAAAAAACGTAGCAGAGGCAATGCGGATACCTGCGTCACAAATATATGCCTGGACGGATTCATCCATTGTTTTATCATGGCTTAGTGGAGAACCATCGCGATGGAAACAGTTTGTCGCAAATCGCGTCGTTGAAATTCTAGATAATGTCGGCGACAAACAATGGCATCATGTGGCATCAGAAGAGAACCCTGCCGATATTGCTTCCCGAGGCGTTCCGCTCGCTCAGCTATACCATTGTAACATGTGGTGGAAAGGACCTAAATGGTTAAAAGAAGAAGAAATACAATTTACAAAGCCAAACACGACACCTGTGGAATTAGAAAAAAGAAATATACAAGTTAATACGAAAATAGAAAACGAAAATACAATCAAATTTGAGAACTTTAATAATTTGAAGGAACTTTTAACAGTAATAGTTTACAGCATTAGATTTTTACATTTTAAAGGCAACTCAGAAGGAGTTGATAAAGCAATTACAACCGAAGAATTAGATGTAGCTTTGAAAAAGTGTATAAAAATTGCTCAAAGAGATTTTGACGAAGAAATTGAAAGTTTAAAATCGAATAAAAACATAAAAAGAGACAGTAAATTAAAAACATTAAATCCGTACCTTGATGAAGATGGTATACTCAAGGTAGGTGGAAGATTAAGAAATTCAGTCTTGCCGGAGACCTCCAAACATCCTATAATCCTGAAAAATAAAAATGACTTAACTTACCTTATTATAGAAGACGCTCACAGGAGAACTTTGCACGGCGGAACACAGCTCGTCCTGACTTACCTTCGGTCCAAGTACTGGATACTGCAAGCAAAAAATACAGTTAAAGCTTACATTCATAGATGTGTAATATGCACCACGATGAAAGCAAAGATACAATCTCAACAGATGGGAGACTTACCTCGAGCTAGGACAACACCTGCACGTCCATTTCAGCATAGTGGAGTTGACTTCGCTGGTCCTTTGTATGTTTTAATGTCGAAAGGGCGTGGAGCTAAGCAGCGCAAATCGTACATAGCCATATTCATATGTATGGCTACTAAAGCCATCCATTTAGAGTTGGTGGGTGACCTTACATCAGACTCATTTATAGGCGCATTTCGTCGCTTTGTAGCTCGTAGGGGCGCTTGCACTCACATATGGAGTGACCAAGGCCGTAATTTTGTGGGCGCGAACAAGATATTGGCGGAAGAGTTCAGGAACGCGAATTTAACACTTCCTGGTGACTTGCAGGAAAAACTTTCATTAGAAGGCACACAATGGCACTTCATTCCGCCATACAGTCCGAATTTCGGCGGATTATGGGAGGCTGGGGTAAAGTCGATAAAATACCATTTACGAAGGATACTTACCACCAGTCTCACCTTTGAGGAAATGGCGACTGTACTGTGTGAAATCGAGGCTTGCTTAAATTCGCGGCCGTTGATTCCAATAGACACCTCAGACCCAGATGCACCTGAACCTTTAACACCCGGTCATTTTTTGATAGGAGAGGCTCCCGTTAACATACCTACTCCTGATTTAAGACTAATTAATGTAAATCGTTTATCTCGTTGGCAAATAACGCAAAAGCTAGTTAGAGACTTTTGGCATAGATGGCAAACTGAATACTTATCTAGGTTACAAACTAGACCTAAGTGGCTGAACAAACAACCAGACTTAAATATTGGTGATATAGTGTTGTTAAAAGACGAACAGTTGCCACCTGGAAAATGGTCATTAGGTAGAATTGTAAACAAACACCCTGGTCCAGATGGTTGTACCAGAGTTTATAGCATTAAAAGTAAAAATGAAATTGTAAAACGGTCAATTAACAAATTGTGTAAATTACCTATAACTAATGATTGAATTTGTGAAAATAATTTGTATTGTATTGCATGACATATTTAAGCAAAAGTGTTTGGTTGGTTTATGATGGTTGTACTTATAACTTGTGTGTGTGTGTGTAAGATACTGATACTATGTTACTTTTGTTTTTTGTGTTAATCTTGTTTAAAGTACTGTCGTCCTTTGGGGGGCGGCATGTTGCGTTGTAATTCTACATAAATATATCTGCACACTCCAATGTCTTGTACGAACAGTGCTAAATAAACGGTCGAACCATCAACACGGTGTTTTCGCTGCACTCATACCCTGTCATTCGAAAATCAACCTTATTTCAATCTACATACGCATCAAATATTATATTTTTTAAACCAATTATTCATATTTTTATGTTGTTTTAAATCAATTACAATTAGTTTTCGGTTGCTTTATTTATGACACAAAATCAACCGTCAAATACAATAAAAGCTAATATTTTAATTGATTTAGACAATACGTCTTATTTATATAACAATTATGTGTAGTAAAATCCACAGTTTGGTGCTTAATATAAAGGACTATAATTTGAGACTAGAATCGGTAAATTAAGATTTATTTTCAGCAGAACTTAAGTCTTATGACATACTCATAAAGTTTAGATCCATAGACAATCATGTCAGTAGTTTTTAGTTAACTGAAAAATTAAAAATACAGTAGTCGGTTTTTTAAAGATATTTTGATTGTGTAAAGGGAGTTAGAATTGAGATTCTATATGAGGGAGTAATTATATAATGAGTAGTTAAATACTAAACAAATACAGATAATATTAAAACAAATATGTCGAACCTCTAACTTTTAAGTTTGATTTGCAATTAGAACAATTGTAAAACACATAACTTCTTATTGTATACGTGCATATGTAGGTAGGTAGGTACTATTCACAAACCTAAGTGGTTTACACAGTGATTTTTTGTAAAATATTTAGTGTATTTCTGTATGTGGTAATAATAAATAAATAAATATGGCAGTATTATCTATGTTAAGTCTGATAAATAAATTAGTTTTAAAGCTTGTGAATATAAGTAATGTAAGTAGGTACAGTACAAAAAGATTATGCGTTGTATCGAGCAAGGATTCAGATTTAGTTATCAGTTATTAATACAATACAGAGTAAGTATAAAATGAGATCCGACTTTTATTATTATAGTGGATTTATTGAAGTTATTATTGTTTAATTGGGTTCTCTAACCTTTTTTGTACTTTGGTTGTTGCGAATGTGTGTTCTTAACATTCTGAATTGAATTTCAACTTTACGCCAATGGCATAAAATACAAAATCTATAATTCGGTAAATCTGTCAGTACGTTTCTATGTTTTCTGCAAGTCCCAAACTGTGATAAATTACTTTCACGTAATTATTATTTTGATTATACACTTTTCTTGCTCGTCATATTTGGTACACACAGTTTTTGAACATCTGCATTTTGCATTTTAATCTTTACTATTACAAGCTAAATAAATGTTTTCAAAATCTCTGGAACAACAGAACCTACATTAGCTAAACAGCAACAGTGGGATTTGAACAAATATTTGTGGATGTATTTGTCTTAAATATTTTTTGTATATAATAATTATTATTATTACAACCTATGGCAGCTCAGTCTTAACAAAACTGTCAAATTTCCCCAATCAATTTTGAATTTTAACACATTTGACATTGGGTGCAAAAGCAGACGGGAAAATTTTAGTTTTATAAAGTCTGATTCGCTGCTTACTGTACACATTGTAAACTGTTTAGTATACCAAACGTGGCAAGTAAGAAAACACAGATTTTGCTTTATCAGTATAACAAAAAATACAATGGCATAAGAACTTGAATTTGTAAAAAAAATATGCCAACTTATTTTTACGATAATACTTAGTTTACACCATTTCCCAAAGCGCTTACTTACATCTAATTTGGCCGAATATTGCACTTATCGTACTAAAATGGCGTTTAAAGGCACTTCAATCTTTAGTATAATTTGAGCTTTTACACTGCTACCTATAACTATAGTGAATAACTTTCCCATTTAACTGGCAGTGACTATGGGACTCCATAGCCACGACAGTTGGACACAAGTTTTAAAACGAGAAATGTAATATCTGTAACATTAGTTACATTTTGACGTATAAACAATCTAATCCAAACAAATTTGTCATTTTGAACGTAAAATGTGACTAATGGTATTTAATTAACTACTGATCAAACAACGGGCCCTAAGGACTCTGTAAAGTAGTGGGCCTACCCCGTAAGTGCCGTCGTTATCGCTGTCAACTTCATTTTGACAGCCGACGGCGTTTTCGTTCAACGCAACTTCAACCTTATCATCCTATTCCACCTTAACATCAGGTATGATGAAGGCTAAGAGCCTCACCGTCGTTCATAAAAAAAAATACTCGACTCTGTGTGCGACCGAGACCGAGACAGCGCAGCATCAGGAGCTCAATTTTTGATTCACTCGTGTCGAGGTTTCTACTGATTTTTGTGCGACGTTTGAGTTTCCGTATTTTCCGTACTTTCGTAATAGCGACCTCGCATGTATATATGTCGCAGGATAATTAGATAAATCGATTTTTTGCGAAAATCCTAGGGATATTGCGAAAACACGGATAATTAGACAATGGTTTTGTGATTTCTCAATCCTACTGAAAAAGGATAGGATTTTTGCGAAAAAACTGGTTGCCTTAATAATATTACGAAAAGAATCGCTGGCTATTATGAAATAAGAACACTGATTGGCTGGTCGGATCGTCCAAAACAACATCTTCTCTGATTGGTTGACGACTTGACGTTTCAAATGCCAATCCATTCTCTCGTCTCTCCATTCAAAAAGTTAGCAAGCAAGCAAAAATTAAACCAATCAGAATAAAGAATATCCAATGTTACTAAAGCAACCCGTATTTTTGCAAAAACCCTATCTTTTTTCAGTAAGATTGAGTAATGTCTAACACTATGGTCTAATTATCCGTGTTTTTGCAATATCCCTAGGATTTTTGCGAAAATTCTATTTATCAAATTATCCTACGACATATACATAGCTTCGCTTTTCGCCTGTGATACCGCCTCCCAATGCGAGCACAAGAGGGGCAAAGCGAAAAGCGACCTATGTATACATACGCAGGGTCGCTTTTCGCCTGATCGCCTCCTCGCTCGCCTCGCCACTCGCGCGACGAGTGAATCAAAAATAGAGGTCCAGCGCTCGCGTGTGAAGAGTCGCGCCCATACACGACAAGTCGACGACATTACGCGGTACGGCGACTGGATTTACCGTCGTCTGTATACGTTTACGCGTACGCTATCTGTGTTTTAAATATTGAACGTTTGAAATGCGCTATCCAAAACAGAAATTATTTAATGACAAATCTTTTCTGTTACAAAAAGAAAGCATTACTACTCATCTACAGTCCTTGCCTCAACTCATCTATACTAATATTATAAAGAGGAAAGATTTGATTGTTTGTTTGCATTGAATAGGCTCCGAATGTACTGAACGGATTTGATTGAAATTTGGTACACAGTACATAGGACTTTTTCCTTGTACATAAGTCGACCCGTCACGAACTATATATCCCCCCAAATCCCTATATTCTCCCCCTTTATCCCGGAGGCCAAGCCATGTGCCCCCCCCCCCCCCCCCCCCCACCTTCAGTTTTTTTAATCTATGACGGGGATGCTCTGGTGAGATTAGGTGGTGCACCGAGTGCGCACCGTGCCGCCCACACTTGACCACTTTCCGCCGACCTATATACTATACCCTACACTGCTGAACATCCTATCATTCCCCATACCCCTAGCTAGCCTATGTTCTTCCTCCTCTACCCCGCCAGCCATCACTATATTCCCCCTTTACCCCGGAGGCCAGCCCATTTGCCTCCCCCCCATCACATGAAGATGCAGGTGATAAACCGACTGCGCGCCGTGTCGCCCGCAGTTGACCACCATGCGCCAGCCGGACGGCGCGCGCTGGCCGCCCAGGGAACGGGCTACCAGCATCAGGTGGCCCAGCAACTGGAACGAAAGAGACATACAGTGATAATTATAATGTTTATACCAATTTAACCGACATGAAAAAAAGGAAGAGGTTCTCAAGTCGACTGTATGCTTATATTTTTTATGTATGTTTTATCATAACGTCCTCAGTTGTCAACCGATTTTAATGTTTATTTTTTATCTGAAAGAACAAGTGTGGTCTCATAATTTTACAAAAATCTGGCAAGTACTTTTCATAATCCTGAAAAATATCATTTACGTTTAACCAAGTAGTCGTTACGTTACGTAGATGACATCATTGTTGTGTATTGTGTACGGGACACAATTTAACAAAAAAAATGTGAAATAAAAACTTAGGAAAAGGATTATCTATTTTATTTAAGTATAAAAATAATTTAAAACTTAAAAACTTTAAAAAAAAAAAATAAGATAATCCTTTTCCGTAGTCAGATTTACAAAGACCTGCCCCCTAATTGTATAATTTCAAAATCTATCACAATCCCTTTCAAAGGTTTTGTGATTGTGATAGTGATTTATGGAATTGTGTGCCCTCTAGTCGCAATCCCTTTCAGAACGAATGATGTTTTTAATTGACACTTCTCCATACATTTGAAAGATATTTTCGTCTGTCAATTTGCATAAACAGTTAAATTTCGTTCATTCAATACCTTTCAAAACGCGACCCGATCAATATCTCTTTCAAATGACAAATTGAAAGGGATTGCGATAGATTTTAAAATTAGACAATTAGCCCCCTGACTGGCCGATTGATCTGGGGAAACAAGATGTCCTTTAAGTTTGACAATAGGACCACGAGAATTTAGGAGCTCGAACAATCGAACCGCGCAAGCGTCGTCATTATCGACATCGACTTCATTTGACAGGTAGATGTGACATATTGCTCTTAATCTTTGATAAGTTTTCATTTGTGTCAAAAAGAGCAGCCATGTGTCACATCCATCTGTCAAATAAAGCCGATTTCGATGCCGACGATAATAAGTTACCAAATGAAATGAAGGAACTGCCACTAACTAAGTTTCAAGGTGCGCTATCAAAAGTTTTGAAAGAAAATAATTATTATACCATTAATGAATATCTAAATGACAAAACATTAAAATGAAATTAATTCATAACCGATTTGACATTTATTTATTATTTAAATTTGACTTGTATAATTTGAGCTGTTTAGAGAATTTTGACCATTGAATGTTTTTGATAATTTTCTTTATATTTGATATGACATTGTAATTTTATTTTGATTTATATAGTTTAATGCAATATTTTTGACTTAATTCTATTTTGGTCAGATCTAATGATTTTTCAATGAACATTGGACAATTTTATTGTATTTGCACATCGAATCATTCGGTAGAATATGCGGAAACTATGCACTTAAAATCTATACGTACCATATTCTAGCAAATAAATGATTTATGATTTATGCCGACGCCACTTGCGCGGCACGGCCCCAGTAGGTGGAATTCCGTGACATTGCGTTTCTTAGCAAGCACTTCAAATCGTGACGAAATGTATAATATACAATACAAGTTTATTAGTACAGATTCATTAAAATATTGCAATACTACAATTGACACAACGGGCAATAAATTACAATAATGGATGGATTAGAATGATGAGGCAATTTATGACGGTATCTAGATACAAAAATTTAGCAGGACCCAGAACTGCAACACAAGACTAGGCTGAAAGTGATATCAAGAAGTGTTCCTTTGACTGTTGCTGCCTCAACTCTCATAATTAATTTTAAGTATCAAAATTGTAGCTTTTTATTTAATGGATGCCGTAATTCGCGTTACAGTCTACAGAGGCCCTACTGATGTGTCACATCTATCTGACAAATGAAGTCGATTTCGTTGCCGACGCCACTTGCGCGGTACGGTCGTCCCTGATTGTAACAGCTCTACAATGTGAATGAGCTTACCTATCACCGGCATATCACCGGCATGCCATCGGCGTTGCTCACCGAGAGATAACGACCTAATAAACTACGATAGCGAACGGTTACGTTGACTATACGCAAGTTACGATAATTAGTTAATATAATAACGCATCACCTAAATATAACTACAAACTAAAGTAGCAGTCGCGTGCGAATGCGGTGTTGTACAATAACATTCGCATGCGAATCTTGCGATTCCGTATGCAAATGTAATTCGATTGATTCAAATATACGACTCTTGCACCTTTAGTAGGAGTTAATATAACTATGACCAAAATAAAGCATAAGACTTTGATTGTTATTGAGTTCAGAAGTCTGTCGCACAGTTCTTGGGGAATAGACTGGGATCTGTCTGGAATTATGAAATGTAGACCTCAGAGACGTGAGTGCCTGAGTACTCATATTTCTGAATGGAGAAGATAACCATTTTTTGTTTTATATGCCAAAAAATTCTACATAAAATTACAAGAATAACTGTGTTTTTATTGTTTTTCTATCTTTAAAACTGACCGAGATATAAAAGTGCAAAGTTAAAATTTTCGGTCTAAGCCGCGGACCGTGCGCGATATCGTTCATGACGTCACGTCGTCCATCTCCGCGCGAGCAACTCGGTGAATCGAAGCATTTACCCGAATGTGCCCGACGCGCGCGGAACTACTTTGTTTATTTTGATTAAGAAACAATAAAAACAACATGAGTCCATCTATTAAATATTGTAGTTTGCCTCAGTGTAAAAATACAGTCACGAAAACACCCGAAAAGTTGTTTTTTCACGGATCCGAAAAACAGAAAAAAAATTGACAAATGCGATGAGAAGAGCGCATTCATTAGGACCAAACACGACAGTATCTTGTTGTGAGGATCATTTCGATGTAAATATTAAAATACTATAATATTAAAATAGCATTGGACCGGATTTCCAAAGGTCGCGGGTTCGATTCCCGTCTGAGAATTCACTTGTGGCCGAGTTAATTTTTTCCAATATTTTTCTATTTAAAATTTACCATAAGTATAAAAATAGCATTGAAAAATGCAAAAATTACAAAATCATAAATTATTGGCAGTTGCATCTTAATCGATCGTTAAACACCTGTAAAGATGTTTCTTTCGAATGCAAGGAGATTCCTAGCATTGAGTAACAACGCTGGCCTACAGCGTATTAAAAATATAAAAGTATTGGAGAATTTCGACAGTGGTTCGCAAGTCTCGGTAGCTCAGCGGTAGAGCATTGGACCGGATTTCCAAAGGTCGCGGGTTCGATTCCCGTCTGAGAATTCACTTGTGGCCGAGTTAATTTTTTCCAATATTTTTCTATTTCAAATTTACCATAAGTATAAAAATAGCATTGAAAAATGCAAAAATTACAAAATCATAAATTAAAATACTATTTATACCTATACTAGTAGGTAGGTACTTGGTTATTGCTAGTAACTAGGTACATGCTTTTTAGTAGGTATGTAGGCACTCGATCGCAGTGTATTGAAACTAACGATGTATTGAACCTTTCGTTTCCAAGGTTAATGATTATTATAATTTCAAGAAGAAACATTGATTATAAGTTTAAAACTACAGTATTCAATGTAAATAAACACCCAAACTTGGGTTACACAAGTAGATAGGTCAATGACCTAAGTCGTTCTTCAAGATTGACGTAGAGTTCGAAAATTGCGCATGTTTTGCAGTAAAATGTTTATAAATATGATCTTAGGGGTTGATGTTTGATTATTTGTAAAGGAATGTGTAAATATATTTATCTATAAAATCTTTATTTTTTTATAAAATATTCTGCCACCATCATATCGTGGACTATGGGAAGGTTGTCGGATTGGCCTTTTTCAAATCCTTCTTCCATTTTAGTTCTAAAACAGTAATTTACACAACACACTTAATCAATCAGCATTATCTAAAACCAATAAATAACACAAGAGCGCACGAGAGCAGACAACTTACCCGCGAAATGTACTACGGACGTATGAGGCGGGGTCGCCTGCCGTGCCGTATGGACGAGATGACGTCACACGGTACTCGCGAACACTGACGATATTTACAAAATTTACGTAAATTTCCCACGCTTATAACTTTGGTAATACTGCACCGATCGATGTGAAATAAAAACTAGAATAGTGTTGTATACGGTCTAGACTTTTATTCTACGCATTTAAAAGTGTAATATTGTAACCCTGTTATCTTCTCCATTGTGAAAACACCTCAACCTGAACTGGGGCCGTACCGCGCAAGTGGCGTCGGCATCGAAATAGGCTTCATTTGACAGATGGATGTGACACATTGGTGCTTCTTTTTGACACAAATGAAAACCTACCAAAGACTAAGAGCAATATGGGGACTCTGCGTTTAGGTTGAGTGCGAGAAACATAGTATCACTTGTATAAGTGGTGTTTTCAGTGATTTTTCGTTTTGTTTGCCCCTGTTGATTCATTGTTAATGTGTGTTTAACGTGTTGGTTGTTTATTTTACCTTGACTGGTAAGTAAACTCGTATTTATTTTGTGTACGTTCGATGTCTGAACCTCCTGATCCCGGCGGTTATGGAAATGAGCCATGTGCTCAGCTTTCACCCCCTCTGTTCTCCCAAATGGACATAGATAGGAACACTCAAGTTTCCCGGAAACGTGCCATCACTGATGAGTCTATCCCTCAACCCCCTAAGAAGTCAAATGTCCCAATTCCATCTTTGTCAACCCAATCCACTTACATAAGTCCGGAATTTGAAAGAAACAAAATTAAATATACGGCCCAAGACTCTGCACCATTCTTAGCCCCAGGGGCGTGCATTGGTTTTCCAGCGAGGTAGGCTCTATAGATTTTAACTAGTCGTAGTTGCGATTATCATTTTGAAAATAAGAGGTTAGCTTACTAATAATATAAAGTATGTCAGTTTGTTTGTTACTGTTTCACCGTAAAACTTCTGAATGGATTTGGATGAAACTTGGCACAAAAATAATAGATAGCCTGAATTAAAGATTAGGATACTTTTTATCCCGATATTCCCGCGGGAACGGGTGGAACAGCGGGCAGCCGCTAGTAATTATATGAATTCGCTTACCACTTTTTTGCCGTATTCTTGAGGCTGTAAATAATGTTATGTGAACATGCTTCCTAGGTATAAATGGATAATTTTCATAGGCACCTGGCGGTCGAACGATTTTATCACCACCACAGATATCTCAAAAATGTATGGATAATAAACATGACTCTTAAAAAGTCACTTAAACAATGTCATTTGAGCGATAGCTGTAGTGGCTTAGCCCGTTGTTAATTTTGTTTTATGTCACTTCACTCACATCACTCACGAATACCAGGTTTAATATACGAGCAAAATAACAACTGTTCGAAAGGTTACGTACGTAATTTCTGTAAACAAATCCAATCCTCAGCACAATCGACACACTCAAATTTTTTAATTAAATTTTAATTGCATAATACTTATTTTATACACAAACACACACACCAACTCCTTTTTTTCATAGCACTAATACTAAACACGGAAGGAAATTAATAAAACAAGTAAATATTAATGTAATTATCGAATTAACTCGTGCGGGCGTAATGTCAACAAACACACTAAAAACAAAAACATGGCCGGCACGGCAGCACTCTTGTTGCAAAACTTTTCTATCTCGTATTAAAAAGTGTGGTTGAATTGAAAATGTCAACAAACACTCTTATGGCAGCGCAATAATGTTGAAACTCGTTCAACAAAACTTGCAGAGCGAGCTATGGGGCGAGCACGGAGCGAGTGAGAGATATGGGGTCGGGGGTCGTCGGTTTATCTCGCGACAGTTCATTCGGCCGGCTGGCCGCCGAGTAAGCGTGCTTACCTAACCCATTTCAATTGAGATGGTCATGTCTTAGGACGACGACGTTCACATTTTCGGTAAACATTATACGCGGTCGTATTACCCTTGACCTTGACTTTTTATAATTTATGTTGTATGAAACGCTCTTGCTTCGAATAGGCAATCCGGAGCCTGCCTACTGTAAGTATTTAGCGTTAGGAAAAATTACGACGTTGAGCAAGCTATTCGTTAGATGGCGCTGTTTTACATATTGGGTGAGGTGTTGAATAGACATTTTGTTATAGAATATCTGAACCATATTGAACTAAATTAACTTTATATTATTAAATTAGTGGCATGCTATTTAGGTTTTTAATGAGGTAGGCACTGCCTAATTGCCTATATGATATGCACGCCCCTGCTTAGCCCATGTCAGTAAGCCTGTGACTGATCCCTCCTCTGGTACAGTTTTGCGTCCCCTTAAACTCGGACACTTTTTATACCAAAATAAAATAAAAAATGTAGTAATGGATGGTGTGAAGCGTGTAGGTAGGAACAGAATATCTGTTGAGTTTAAGTCCTTCTCTGATGCTAACGCATTCCTTGAACACCCAGCACTTGTAACCGCAAACTTCCAAGCAATTATCCCTAGCTACAGTGTAACCAGGATGGTATTGTTCGGCAGGTCCCTGTAGAATGGACTCTTGAGGAGCTGGTGGAGTCTGTAGAGATTCCAACAGGATATGGCCATATAGTGAAGGCTCGTAGGTTAAATAGAAAAGTTTTTAATGACAACTCACCTGTTTGGATCCCTACACAGACCGTAGTTCTAACTTTTTCAGGATAGAAATTGCCTCCTCATGTTTACTGTTTTTTCACGTCACTCCCGGTTGAAACTTATGTGCTCCCGACCGTTCAGTGCAATAAATGCTGCAGGTTTGGTCATATCCAGTCGCAATGCAGGTCTCAGGCCCGCTGTTTTATTTGTGCACAACCACATGAGGGACTTACTTGTGACAAGGAAACCCCTACTTGTCTTTATTGCTCTGGACCTCATAAGGCTACTGATTCCTCTTGTCCTGAACAGTCTAGGCAGAAACAAATCAAATTAGTTATGTCCCAAGAGAATGTAACATATTCTGAGGCAGCTGCCAGATTTGCTCAAGTTAGGAGATCTTTTGCAGATACAGCCAGATTTAAACAAACCTTCTCTACCCCTCCCACCTCTTAAAATCTAATTGCTCATCCCCCTAAGTCCCCTAGTAGTTTGTCTTACCGTAAAACGGTTACCTCACCCAGACCTCAACGTCTTCCTGCTGCAGGTCCTGGTTACAACGCCCAAGCACATAGAACCCCACGGCCCCAACTGCCTAATGGTTGTGCTTTCCCTATTGATCCCCCTAGCCCGTCCTTACCTAATGATAATTTATTATCATTACTCCTCTCGACTCTCATTAATCTGCTTGGCAGATTCAATGATTGCGAGCTACCGAACAATGTTCAAAACCAACTGTCTCAGCTCCTTAATATCATCTGTCCCATTGGCTCCTTTCCTCCTTCAATGAAACTGTAACAGCAGCAGGAATAAGGAACATGAAATTCTACATCTAATTAATAAATACTCCCCAACCATCTTTGTTGTTCAGGAGATGCGTCGCAAGCCTGGCGATCGAGTCCGATTCCCGGGCTACTCGTGCCTTCGGGACGATAGATGCGATGTTTACGGAGGCTCTGCCCTCCTGATCTCCAGAACAGCCACTTTTTCCTTGATCAACCTTCCCCCTCACAGTGAACAGATTAATGCTGTAGCTGTAAAAATCCACAATGTTTCCTTCCTATCTGTGTATATCCCCCACCCTAACCATGCATGCCTAGGTGAGTTTTCCGCGCTGCTCTCCTCGCTCCCACCCCCACTGGTGATCCTAGGTGATTTTAATATACACCACACATCCTGGGGCTCTTACCACTGCGATCACCTATCCTCTTCTTTCGTTGACATTTGTGACAAGTTCGATCTCAGCGTGCTCAATGATGGCTCCCCTACTCATAGGGTTTACCCATCACAAAATAAAAAGAGTGCTGTAGACCTAACTTTATGCTCCCCTTCCCTCGCTTCCGATTTCACCTGGACAGTCCTTCCCTCAACCTGTGGTAGTGACCACTACCCTATTGTCATCCTATCTCCTGACCACCGCCTAGCTCGTTCTAATGCCTCCCCGAACGCTCCTCGCCCATGCCTTAAGTTCAACACTGCTAAGGCTGACTGGACTGAGTATAAACTTGCTTTAGAACAGGAAATCCAACACATCCCTGAAGTCACTCTTGAGAATTACCTCTTGGTATAGGAAGAACGTACAACTATACCAATCACTGAGAATCTTGAACTTCTTGGCATGAAGTTGTCATCAGGTCTCAACTTCGGCGATAACATCGAGTTGAAAGCTCAGACTGCGGCAAAAAAGCTGGGCATCTTAAATAGGGTTAAGCGGTATTTCACGCCGGAACAGCTTCTTATGTTATATAAAGCACAAATTCGTCCGTGCATGGAATACTGCTCCCACCTTTGGGATGGTTCAGCAAAATACCAGCTGGCCGCACTCGACTCGGTGGAACGCAGAGCCAGAAAACTCATTGGGGATGATAATCTGGTGAACAACAAGCTCCACAGTCTCCCTCATCGACGAAGAGTTGCTTCATTATCGGTGTTCTACAGATTGTACTTCGGAGAGTGTGCTATTGAGCTGCATGAGCTCATACCGCCAGCTCCTTTTTACCACCGGGAATCCAGACGTACCGCATGCTATCATCCCTACCTGGTTGATATACCTCGTCTGCGTACAAAGCGCTTTTCCTCATCTTTTATTATGCGCACAGCCAGAGAGTGGAATTCCCTGCCTGCGTCTGTATTCCCGGGTGTCTACAACCCTGGTATATTTAAAGCTCGAGTGAATAGGCTTTTTCTAGGCAAGCTCGCTCCATCTTAGGCCTCTTCTTAATCTAACGATTCAGAATTAAGCCAAGAGTAAGCCTATTTAATGTAAAAAAAAAAAAAAAAAAGACTAAAAAGATTCTTTTAACAACCGCTGAAAAATGCCTTCCAGTCAAAAACGTTTTCAGAGGTAAAAATCCCTCACCACCTTGGTGGGACTCAGAATGCACGGCGTTGTGCAGGGAGCGAAAGGCAGCGGAACGAGGCTATTCCCTATCCATGACTGACGCCAATTTTATCAGGTACCAAGCTGCTGCAGTTTTCCGCAGCAGCTTGGTACCGGTACTGTTAGAGTTGGTGGTTGGTGAACTGGTACTGTTAGAGTTCTCACAGAGAAAAAGGGATTGGGCTGGCGACAGTTCTGTGAATCCTTGTCCCCAAGATCCCAGCCTTCTTTGGTCTGGAAAAACATTAGGAGGTTTCGTTGCTCTGCCTCTGACAGTTACAACATTACCGCTAACGATTCCTCAGTATGTCTGGAGTCTTTCCAGAATAAACTTGCTCCCCCATCAGTCCCGACCGAAATCGAAGCAAAACCTATCCCACCGTCAATACCATCCCCACTCTCAGAATTTGATTTCCCATTCTCTCTGGAGGAACTTAACATTGCACTGGATGGCCTCAAAGATACCTCTCCGGGTATCGATGGGATTCCCTATTCTTTCTTAACAAACTGCAGTCCTTATAACTTTTTAATTTTGCATTTTACAATGCTATTTTTATGTGATAAATATTAAACAAGAAAATATACTAGAAAAAAGCAACTAGTCTCATCCCGTCAGGGCGACATGAGACTAGTTGCTTTTTTCTAGTATATTTTCGTGTTTAATATTTATCACATAAACTGCAGTCCCTCAACTAAGAACATCATTTTGAGTATCCTAAATCAAATCTTTTTGAGGGATGTTCCTCCTGAGGAATGGAAAACTCAAATTATTATCCCTATCCTTAAGCCCGGAAAGCTCAGTAACGACCCTAATGGGTATAGATAGACCAAAAGTTTAGAGCATCTCGTTAAAAATCGTCTGGAATAGTTAGTGGAAAGTAGGGGTCTCCTTGCCAAGAGCCAGTTCGGACTCCGCAAAGGAATGGGCACCATGGATAGTCTCAGTGTCTTCCTAACTGATGTCTGGATAGGCCTATCCAAGCGCGAGAACGTGACAGGAATCTTTTTGGATGTGTCATCTGCATATGACAATGTTTTGCTTCCGGTACTCAGGCAAAAAATGCTCAATCTGAATATCCCAGTGAGGCTCGTGAACATAGTCTTCAATATCTTCTCGTCACGATCCATACAGGTATGCTTTAACAACTCCCTATACCCCACAAGAACCGTTTGGAGGGGCCTTCCCCAGGGATCAGTTCTGAGTCCTTTACTTTACAGCCTGTATACCTACGACCTTGAGCTGTCCTTAAACCCGTTCTGTAATGTACTACAGTATGCCGATGACCTTGCATTGTACGTATCTAACAGCGACCCCGAACATGCTACTACCCTTCTTAACACTGCTTTGGAATACCTGCATGATTGGTTATTAAAACATGGTCTTTCACTTTCCGTTGACAAAAGCAAGATGGCTATCTTCAGTCGTGCTAGGCGAACTCCTGTTATGCGAGTCAGGTATGATAACCAAGAGATCCCTTTAAGTAATATGGTGAAGTTCTTGGTTCTAGACCCCAAAATGAATGGTTCCCAACACGCGTCCCATGTGTCCAAAAAGTGCGAAAAAAACGCTGACATCCTTCGCTCTGTTTCTGGTACCTGGTGGGGTGCCCATCCCTTTTGTCAAAAGCTCCTTTATAAGGCACTGATTCGAGCGCATTTGGATTACGGATCTTTCCTTCTGGAGCCATGCCTGAAATCTGCTTTATACTCGCTCGACAAGATACAACCCAAATGCCTTCGAATCGTTGCTGAAGCGACGAAATTCTCCCCAAACAATGGCTTGCAGGTTGAGTGTTTAGACCCCCCCGTTGTCTATTAGAAGGCAGTATCTTGCAGATAATTTTCTTTTTAAAATCATCCAAAATTCATCCCATCCTCGCTAAATTGCACCAACTGTCGGAATACATCTCCTCTGACAAGTATTGGAAATTTAAAGATACCCCTTGTCTGTTCCGCAGTTTTATTAAATATATCCGCCTTCCATGCCCTGTTTACCAATGTTCTCTTAAACCCATATTTGAGAAACCATACCCGTCACTAACATTCGAACCCAAAATACAGCTTGATCTAGGAATAAACAAGGACTCACCAGATCCGGAAACTGAATTACAAGCAGTAATCGACAAAAATTGGAAAGACTGGCTGGTGATGTACACGGAAGCCTAAAACTTTCGGATGGAGGATGTGTTGGCGCTGCGGTATGGATTCCCAGATATAAAATAATCCTGAATTTCCAATGTCCTCCCCTCACATCCGTTTTTACTGGAGAGGCTACCGCACTCCTTGAGGCTGTCCTCTATGCGGAGTCGCACAACTTGGACAAAACAGTCATCTTTACAGACTCCAAAAGTTGCCTCCAGTCAATCCTATCTAATCCTTTCAGAAGCAAATCAAATTTTCCTCATATCCTCAAAATTAGAAAAACCCTATTTAGGTGTACCACGCGCGGAATTCAGATCATACTGGCTTGGATACCGAGTCACACTGGTATTGTTGGCAATGAGACTGCTGACCTTATGGCGAA
Organism: Chrysoteuchia culmella; assembly: GCA_910589605.1. Lineage (NCBI taxonomy): Eukaryota > Metazoa > Arthropoda > Insecta > Lepidoptera > Crambidae > Chrysoteuchia > Chrysoteuchia culmella. Next base: position 10,233,017 of record OU342671.1, on the reverse strand, counting down.
GGAGTCGACCACCAACGGATGCACCGTGCATGGCAAAGCGTTTTCCCACGATCTACACTCCTTGGCTACTAAGATCATGAGAACCTCTTAGGAAAACCAGTGGCGTGAAAACAGCAAAACAGTCGGTAGACATTTCGCCGATGTTCAGCACTCCCTCCCTGTCAAACCTTGGTTTTTAAATATAAGAAAGCGTCGAAAGCCTGTACTTCCACCGTGTGTCGTCTGCGTCTGGGTCACGCGTGCACTCCCGTTCATTTAGCCAAAATTAGGGTCAGGGACTCGTCCCTTTGTGAATGCGGTTTGGAGGAAGGAACGCCGGACCATATCTTCTTCAACCGTCCCAAGTATCCAACTTCCTTGTATGACCTTCTCCCACCCTGTATCCCCAAACCTACCAATTTTAAAACTGTCCTCACCTTTGTTAATTCTCCATGTATTGATGTACTATGTGATTATATAACAACTAACATAAGATTGTGATGTATATGTATTGTGTTCGTCGTCTACTAACATTATTATTATATACATGTATTGTGTTTGTCCCTATTTCAGGTAGCTCTACAGCGGGTTCTATAGTTTCAAATTATATTTAAGAGTACACCTCCTTGTACCTACCACTTGTACCTCGTACATAGCTGTACTCTCACACGTCACCTAGCAGAAGCGCAGAGTCTGTGAAAACAACCCACTGAGCCAAAAACTGGGCATTGGCGAAATCCAAAAGGGCACCGCCACTACATAAAAAGAAGAAGAAGAGCAATATGTCACATCTATCTGTCAAATGAAGTCGATGTCGATGCCGACGACACTTGCGCTGCAGGGCCTCCTGTGCATCTCACTATACAGGTGCGTTTTCATCCATTACCAGAATGAATGAAACTATTTTTGTAATAAAATTAAGAAGGCTGCTGGTGTCTTGCTTGTTTGTGAAACTGACTACTAGTCCTGACTGAGCTAGTAGAACATTTTTTAATGATATTTGATAGCCCAACCCATTAGGTCTATATAGTTTCTGTTCTTTGATCGTCGTCGTCTCAGCCATTTTTAATGTCCCCACAGTTGGGGCACTGGCCTTTCTTATGGATGGATAAGGAGAACGGGCCATGACCCACCACGCGGGCCCAATGCGGATTGGTGGGTTTTAACGACTGCAAACCGGGATAACGGCTTAACGTGCCTTCCGAAGAACGGAGGAGTTCGAAAGTTGCTTATCCTTTCGAAACCTTAACTGTTCGAAAGATGGCCGAGCGCGCGGACCACTGCGCCACGGGCTCCTCAACACTTTAACCATACTGCTACACATTCCACGCGAATGAGGCCGCGGGTGGTCACTAGTTCATTGATAAGCAAGCAGACAGCTGACGCAAACGCATACAGATTTAATTCCTAAAATAGATAGTTAAAGAGATAGCAGGTAACCCAACAAGTGTGGAATGCAGCCACGATGGTTGTTATCAAAGCAAACAATACTTGATAACAAGCAAATATGTTATCATCGCACATATTAAACGGTGTAAAAAGACTTTTTAATGAGCTATTAGGGAATTTTATTTGTAACACAGGTTACATTGATGATGATATGCTGTTTTTTTCATTAGGTAAATAATGGGTGCGGTCAGCTACCACAGTCGATGTTTTTTTGTAAATTTTTGGCCAGTGCGTCATCACAGTAAAGAAAAAGGTTTATCTTCTATGCTGTGTTTATAGGCTACCTTGCGATATATTCAATTTATTGACAATAATTGATTGAAAGACATTGATTACAGTATTTTACACTTGGCATTTATAATATAATTTATAAAAATAAACATTCTATTGTGTCTCGCTCATTGCCAACAAAAGGTTTATTAAATAGAAATAGTAAAATTTATAAGATACCTCATTGAATTAAAAAAATATGGATTATTAACCAAATTTTAGTAGTGCATGGATCTCTTTGACCCACACAACACCTTGACTCAACCATGCCCACTTCTCAAATTATCGTACAAATATAACTTCAATAATTTGTGATTTTTTTATTTTTTATATTTTAAATGCTATTGTTAAACTGATAATAAATTTTTAAATATAATAATATTGGAATATATAATTGGGCCAGTATAGTTATATCAATGCTAGGAATATTGTGTGTTCGATTCCCATCTGAGAATTCAGTTGTGGAGGAGTTCATTTATTCCAATATTTTTTAATTAAAAAATTTAACATAACTTCAATAATATTAGGTCTTTACCTATGAAATGGCCGATTTGTATGAAGAATTTCAAAGAAGTTAAAAATGAAATCAATATCATTTATTCAGTCTAGGCTGTTACAAGCACTTATGAACGTCAAAGAAGCTACGCCATTCTTCATGAAGAATAAGTTTTCCATTATAGAAATTTTTGTTATAATTACTACCACAAATGCTAATGCCACAATTTTTTTATTTACACGCATTTCATGAAGACTGAGTAATGTAATGCTATATTTTTATAAACAAAATTATGAGTTTCTTATTATATAATAACTGGGCAGGCATTTGGCCACCATCATGCTTAATAAACAGGATGTGGTCTAAGGTGTTGCATGCTTGCCCAGGAAATGCCTATTCACTCTCGCCTTGAAGAGGCCAGAGTATCTTAGAAATTTTACAAAAATAATAAATTTATGACTACTCATTCTTGACCATTACGATCTTAATTTAATATCAAGCAATTGAGTATTTTTTTAACCATAGAAGTAGTACCATAAAATAATCGGCAATTTCATAGGTAAAGACCTATTATTAAAAAATTGCTTTTTTTAAAACAAAGTCAGCAAGCAGTCAATATGGATAATCACAACATGCACTACACTTAAAAGCTGTATCATTTTTCTGATTGAATCATATTGACATAACTAATTGGTCACCACAATTCTGATTGCCTGTAAGTTTAAACAATTGGCCATTTGCTGGCAATTAATGAGACAATAGAATTTTTATTGTTATATTATAATATGTCTGCTTGTAAGGATAAGGATATTTACCTCTTTATCGCTGTCCTCAGCATCCTGCAGCCTAGAAATCCTTCGTTTCGGAATCACGAGGAAATGCACAGGAGCTTGTGGGGACACATCATTGAACGCCAAACAGAACTCATCTTCGTAAATTATATCAGCTTTTATCTCTTTAGAGATGATCTTGTCGAATATAGTCGGGCCTGGAGTCGCCACGCTCTGGGCCTGTGCCTTTCTAACTTCGTCGCTGTAAGGACGACGAACCTCGATGGCAGAGCCCCGCGATAAGTCGTAAATATTAGTCGGATAGTTTTTCTTCAGACGGAACTTTAGTGTGCGGTCGAAAGCCCGCTGGAAAATCTTGTTGAACATTTTGGAAATCCTTGTTTTCACATAATACGTAAAATACTTCTCGGCCGAAGAACCCGGAAGTCCCGGAACCCGAAAAGCAAGCGAACTTTTGGAATTTGTTTTGACAACTGACTGACGTAACGTGACGTTTATGTCTGACGTCTAACTGACATTTGTTTTTTTTTTATTAGGATCTGACCTTCTGCGCGCAAAGAAGATAAAGAACATTCAGCATTGTTTTAGCATAAAGTATTATTTATTAAAAGCAGTAAATAAACAGCGCTTATTCTAGTAAAAAATTAATAATTATTTCCGTTCGTTCTGAAGGAATAAGTCACGACAGGTTTTATTGTTTATTACCAATCCTGCCTGATAATAACTTTATTCTTTGCCTGTCTGCCTGAATGCTGCAAATGTGCCGAAATAAAGGGAAATACAATTCAATTCAATTCAATTCATTTATTGCATATCACATTACATAATAAAGGTGACAAAGAAAATACGGTCTATATGTGACGCCCTGCAAGGGCATAGCAATAATTAAGTAACTTTTTGTTTATAAATTACAAAATATTTAACTTAATTGAAATATAACACTAAAATTAACATTTAATTATATAATCACAGGATAAAAATGTAAGAATACAATAGTTCACGCTTGTTACATATTATTTCTTAGTTACAATAAAATTTATTTTATTGATTTATATCATTATATTTGATCATAATTGAAGTTAAATTTTCATTTAAAGTATTCTTCATTTTTACATTGCTAGCAACACATTATATTAGTTTATTAGTAAATTACACATATTCAAACAACATTCATTCAATTAAATTTGTCTCCAAAAAATTCATTCAAATTATAATAACATTTTAAAATTAGAAATTCTTTTAATTGTTTAATAAAATAATTAGGGTTATCCAAATCTTTTAGGTAAGTAGGAACGTGGGTAAAAAAAATAATTAACATGGTATGGGGGCCAGATGTTAATAACGTCATTTTCGAAAAAGGTTAGCTAGTGTAAATTCCGGTTATTTCTTTTGTTATTTGTAAGAGGAGAATAAAATTCCGGATGTTTCAAAACAAATTTACATGCTTCTAAAATGTAGATACATGTAAAGGTCAAAATCTTATGTTTCACAAAGTGAGATCTACAGGATTCCATTTGATTTATGTTAGTTAATATTCTTACACATTTCTTTTGTAGCACAAATACTCTATCCACGTCACATGAATTTCCCCACAAAACAACGCCATATGAGAGTATTGAATATGCGTATGCATAGTTTGCAGTGAGTGCGGTCTTGAAGTCAGTTACACGTTTCAAATGATGGAAAGCATATATAAAAGATGATAATTTGTGTACTATTTTTTGTATGTGTTGTTTCCAATTTAGATGGGTGTCCAGATCAATTCCTAATAAAGTTGCAGAGTTACAAGTTTCCAATTCCATGCCATCGTAACCATATGATATCTCTAATGCAGCTCTTTGATATGGTTTAAATTGAATAATTTTTTTTTTTTAGATTAAGTTGTAAATTTTGTGAATTTAGCCAGTTTATAATTTTGTCAAGATTTGAGTTTAATTTAGATTCAAGTTCTGAGGTGGTAGAGCAATGGATAAGTATGGATATATCATCAGCAAACAGCACGCATACGTCATCTAAGATCTTAGGAAGATTATTTATATAAATAAGGAAGAGGACACATCCCAATACGCTACCCTGTGGGATAGAGCCAGACACATGGACTCTATCTGATCTTGTTAGAGTTATTCTACCAGTTTCAAAGTTGATGTTCTCAATTTCTACTTGTTGAAAGCGGTTACTCAGGTATGATCTGAACCATTTATGAGCCAGGCCCCTAATTCCTGTTTGGTAGAGTTTATCAAGTAGAGTTGTATAAGAAACTCTATCATACGCTTTACTCATATCGAGAAGAAGCCCGACTGCGATTTTATTATTCTCGATTATCTCTAAAATGTTTTTTATGTATTTGTATACAGCCAACGTGGTGGAGTGATTTTTTCTAAAACCACTTTGATTTTCATCTAAAATTTTAAATTTCTAATAAAAAGAATAAAGTCGTTTGACCATGGCGGTTTCAAACATTTTTGATGATGTTGTAGGCAAGGCTATAGGACGAAAATTATTGATTTCAGATGTATCTCCTTTTTTGTGAACTGGCTTAATAACAGATGTTTTTAGGGCATCTGGGAAAACACCCTCAGAGAAGGATTGATTCACTAATGAGGTAAATGGCGGTGTTAATAAGTCAGCACATTTTCTTACTAATAAGGGAGGAATTTCATCAATACCAAAAGATGTTTTATTTTTAAGATTTTTTATGATACTGTTCATTTCTTTGGTTTCTACTGGGCTTAGAAATAATGAGTTTTCCAAAGTGTTATTTAAAATCGGCATGGTAGAGCTTACGTTACTTGTGTGCGAATTTCCAATAGATGCAAAAAAAGAGTTAAACATGTTTGCTACTAATTTAGGATCATAAATCATGCGGCTGTTTGATGTTTTCAGCTTAAGATTTTTGTACTTTCGTGTATTTTTGTTAGTTTCTTTGTTAATTATTTGCCACATGCATTTAGTTTTATTTTGTGAACTTTCAAAACTTCGCTTGTTGCACATTTTTTTAGAAATATTTATAGTTTTTTTCAACACTTTGCAATATTGTTTATAGTGAGATTTTATATTGATATTGTTACTTTTCGAAACTAATGGTTTTAGGAATCTTTTATAGCGACATGAAGTTTTTATTCCCGTAGTTAAGTAAGTATTTTTTGGTTTTATTTTAATTTTTATCAAAGTTTTAGGTATACACTTATTGAGAAGTTTTTGTAGCGTATTGTTAAATGAATTATAATTTTTGTTAACGTTATTTTTAGGATGTAGTACATCTCCCCAATTTACAGTAGATAGTTCTTCTTTAAACTTACTTAAATTTCTGTCATTAAACACTCGTTTATATATTGAAAATTGTTTTAAGTTATTTGTATTAAAGGGGACAGAAAGCAATAAACTACGGTGGTCTGAAAAACCTAACTCATTCACAGCCACGTTTTCATCTTTAATTTTGAAATTAACAAATAGTAAGTCTAGACATGTGGAGCTAGTCAGCGTGATTCTAGTGGCTTCTTTAATCTTTTGATGAAAATTATAGGATAGCATTAAGTTAGAGAGTCTTTGTTTTTCGTTACTATTTTTAAAAAAATCTATGTTCAAATCACCGCCTATAATTATTTTCTTAGAGTTGTCCTTCTTTGAGACGAGTTTTAGAAGACCTTCTAGGCTCGAATAGAATATTTCTATTTCTCTTTTACTACAGGGCCAGTACAGATTTATTATTAATAAATTCAATTTGGGGATTTCAATAGCACATAGTTCAAAAATCATTTCAACAGAGAGAGTTGGATAGGTCTAATCGGTTACAATATTCTAATGTATTTTTTATGAGAATACATACACCACCACCGTTATGCTGGTCTCTACAAAAGGACGAGCAGATAGTAAAACCATTAATATTTATTAGATCTTTCTTATGTGCGTTTAACCACGACTCAGATATACATATAATGTGTAAATGAGGAATCTCATCGATAACGGTCTCTAGAAGGTGCGTTTTATTACATATGCTTTGTATGTTTTGGAACATAATATTTAAGTTAGTAACGAAAGGAAGAATTACTTGCTGGGGTTTCTTTACTTCTTCTTGTTATCTCGTTGATTTCTTGCGGGTTATTTCCACTTCTTGGTTGATTAGAATGTACGATTGAAGAGCGGGTGGTTCGCTTGTAGTTTGGCAGTTTATCAATAGGTTTGTTGTCTTCATATTCTTCTTCAAATTGTTTACTAGAGTTCGTAGTCGTATCATGATTCGGTAAAAGATTTGTTGCCTCTTTTCCATCGACAATTAACTTGTTACCCCTGATGATTGCACGGTGACCGTTTTTTCGTGCCTGTAGTAGAGCACGGTTTAATGTTCTTTTTTCTTTCAAAGCTTGCGGACTTAAATATTCGGTTACACCAAATCCGGATTATCTAAGATATATAGAGTTTTCTAGTATTAGTTTTTTTATCCTTTTACTTAATAGTTCAATAGTTTTTACGGGCCTTATATTGCCTTTCCTTCCAATAAATGTACCTTCGTCAATGTAGCCTGACAAATCCACGTTTAGTAAGTTGTAAAAAATATCTATAATTCTATTTATTATATCTGTTTCAGTTTCCCAATAGTACTCAGCAAGTCCATGTAAAACGAGCACTTTTTCATTGGTTGTGGTATTTATTGCGGGTTCTATTAGTTTAGGAGATTGAAGATGTTGAATTTTATTTTGCAGACTTTCATAATCATTTTGGAGTGTACGACATCTTTGGTTTAACTGTATTATTTTTGTGTTTAGGTTTGAGATTTCTTGTTTTATCTGGGTTTGTTCAGTTGTAAATTTTTCAGATGTATTTTTAAAGTCCGCTTTAATCTCAGATAAGGCATTTTCTATTTCCTTTTGGAATGACGTTTGTACAGCAGATATTATTTGTTGGTTATTCTTTTGTAAAATCTGTATGAGTTTTTGAACTGTGACTTGTTCATCATCTTGCTCGTGGCAGATTTTTAAGTTATTTGTACTTTGTGAAAGTTGAGTTTCAATGGCTAAAGTATTTCCAAGGGAGGAGATTAACGAGTCATCATCACTACTGGTGGGTTTTTCTTCTGTGCGAACATTTTTTTTCCTTTTAGTGACGTTTCGGTCGACTGTAAAAGCCGGCGGTGTACTCAGTGTAGTATAATTTTCTACCAGTGGGTCGACACTCCCATAGTAAAGAATTTCAAGAATAGTGTTTTAAACGACAAATAACTCTATGGTTTAGCTCTTAAGGTTCAGATTTCAATGAAGAGATATTTCGAGATTCGTATACGTAGCGCTGCCAACCCACAGATTCTGAAACTTACGCTACGATAATGGTACTACTGGGTAAAAATGGCTGACTGACTTTGATCTGTCACTCTCAGCCGTAGGAATCACCCCTACAACAAGGTGGTTCGTAGTTTTTAAAAAAAAAAATGCTTCACAAGTCAAAACTCCATGTTGAGGTAGGTAGCCATTTTCGAACCACAGATTACCGAGCCGCGCAATTTGACAGCTCTTACTAATACTCTTAAAATTATCATATTTTCTCATTATTCTGTGAACGTTTTAACAAGTAACGTGGTCACTCTGTCTTTACGTTTGAATTCGAATCACGATTCTTCGTTTTTTGTTCAAACATTCATATATTTACTAGAAATTTCATCTGCAATCAAGTGAAAAAGTGATATTTTCGCTTATTACATAGTGATTTTGCGATTCCGTGTTATTTTGTAGTACTTTGCATGTGAGAAGAAACCACATTTTCTACCGTACTACTTGTGTAAGTTTACAAGTAAGTTTCACTGTAAAAACTTGCTAAAAATCGCTAGTAACATGGAGAATAGTCGCTACATGAAGTGTACTATTTGTGGCATACGAAAGTTGCCCAAGTCAGGAATACTTCTTGCAAGTTTTCCTTTAAACCCCGATTGGTAAGTACCTACTTCTTATTTTGTGCCTACTGCCTATCTACCTACTTATCCCTTAGATTTGGTCAGCCGAGTTTCGTCAATCTTAAAATCTGTATCATTAGACGCCAATATAGTAACTAATTTTATCCTTTCAAAGATAGGAAAAATGAAATAGTTTACATTATAAAAAAAACTAGCGGCCGCCCGCGGTTTATAAAAAGTAGCCTGTGTGACTCCGCACAAGGATTTCTGTTGGCCTAAATTATTACTTACGTGTATTGTAATATTTAAGCAGTGCATCAACGCGGTCGGTTTATCATTTTCACAGCATTTCCCTTCCACAAATTAGCAGCATCTTTATCAATTTATCATTTGCATTTAGCATAGTAATTAATGAGTGTAGCATAACACCACACATAATCAAACAAACAAACTGACATATTTTCACATTTATAATATTAGTATGATATATTTTCTAGGTGCCGATTATGGGTGAAAGCATCGGGTATCGAAGATCTGGTACATGTACCAATTGAGAATTTGCATCAGTTGAAATATGTTTGCGGTTCTCATTTTGCCCCAGAATGCTTTAATGCGAAAGGAAACCAATTGCTGAGTACTGCTGTGCCAACTTTGAGACTCAATAGGCCATTACTGTCTGATGACCATCTCACCGAGTTTCCTTTGCATGTTAAATCATACTATGAAAAGATTGAAAAAAAGTCAGGTGAGTTTAGTGCTTTTTTTTTTTTTTTTTTTTTTTTTTTTCTCCCTTTCTCTATCTGCGATCAGCCTCTAGGCCATAATCAGATTGTATATCATTTAAGGTTTTCTGGGACTTCACACATCCAGCGACATGATGTCCCCCTTATATTCAGACACTAGTTAGATGGTGGCCAACGGCATTCTCTTGAGTCGCTTAATGGTTTGAGTGGTGTTAAGTAGGCCACTAGCAAGTTGGTTTTTATGACGCTCGAGACGGCGGATGTAATTTCCACACGATTCCTTTATATCGTCTTTGATGTACGGTATCTGCAAGTATTCATGCACTTCTTCGTTTTTTGTGAACCAAGGTGCGCTGCATAGTATTTTAAGGGCTGTATTTTGAAAACGTTGAAGTATTTCTATGTTAGAGTGACTTGCAGAACCCCAGAGTTCCATTCCGTACGTCCATACAGGTCTGATGATGGATTTGTAGATAAGAACCTTATTTTCCAAACTTAGAGATGTTTGTCTTCCAACTAGCCAGTGCATTTCCTTCAGTTTTCTGTTTGCTTGATCTCTCTTGGCCTTTATGTGGTCTCTCCATATTAGTCTTCTGTCCAAATGCATTCCTAAGTACTTTACTGTTGTTTTGTGTGGCTAGACGGTACCATCAAGTTCAACTGGCGAACAGTCGTGTTTCTTTAACGTGAATGTTATATGGGTAGACTTAGTAGCACTTCCTTAATTCTCCACTTCTTCAACCAAGCATCTATGGTGTTCAGGCGCTTCTGGAGATTATCTGAAGCTGTGTGAGGGTCTGCACTGCAAGAAAGCAAGGCTGTGTCATCCGCATATGTAGCTGTAACCACTTCATCTGAGGTAGGTAAGTCAGACGTGTATACCGTATACAGAACAGGACCCAGTACAGAACCTTGAGGAACTCCTGCTTTTATTTCTCTAAGGCCAGATACACTTTCTCCAACTCTTATCTGAAAAAGTCGGTCTTCAAGGTATGATTTTAGGAGCATGTAAGCTGTATTAGGCAGGCAAAGCTTGAGTTTATATAACAGACCCTTGTGCCACACCCGGTCGAATGCTTGCTGTATATCAAGGAATACTGCAGAACAATACTCCTTCTTTTCCATTGCTTGTCTTATAGTGTGAGCTACTCGGTGGATTTGTTCTGTTGTGCCATGATGTGCGCGGAAACCAAATTGATGGTCCGGTAATACCTTTTGATTTTCTAGGATTGGTAGCAGGCGCTTTAATAGAAGTTTTTCAAACAACTTTGATAGGACTGGAAGAAGACTTATAGGTCTATAAGAGGATACCTCTGTGGCAGGTTTTCCTGGCTTCGCAATCATATTGATGACAGAAACTTTCAAAATCAGTGGGAAATACTGCAATCGCAGCATTGCATTAAACACGATTGTTATTAGGACAATTCCTTTTCTTGGTAGCTGCTTTAGAACTTCTGCGGTTATGAGATCAAATCCGGGAGCCTTTTTAGATTTTAACTGTCCAATTTGTTTCCACACTTCTCTAGGTTTTACCAGCTCTAGCAGTAACGACATCTGCTGGTCACTGTTCAAAACAGCATCAATGTCATCCTCTGTTTGCATCGAGTTGGATTCATTTGGTTGAAATACTTCCTCAATATAATTTGCAAACAATTCAGCTTTGTCATCTGAATTTCTGGCCCAATCACCACTAGGTTGTTTTAAAGCTGGCACATGATCTTTAGGTCTTTTAAATTTTTTGGTCATCTTCCACAATGAGTAATCTTCTGCTTTGTATGGTGAAAGCAGTTTAAGTTGTGATTGAAGTGTTGCGTTGGTATTTTCCTTGAGCATCTCTTTTAAATCCCTTTTAGCTTTGTTCAGGGCTCGCTTATCTTGCATATTTCTACTAGTATGCCATTGCCGCCTTAACCTTCTTTTTTCACTAATTAGATTTCTAATCTCCACAGGGTAGTTATTCTCCTGCGTACTTGATCTTGTATCAGGTGTAGATAGCCACGCAGCGGTTTGGATCAAGTTGGTTAAATAGCAGGCAGCATTTTCAACTTCTTCTGCAGTTTTAAGAGATATGTCTAGCCGGGCTTTTTCATTTATGTATGCTCTAAATGCTTCCCAATCGGTCCGGCAATTGTAGAGAGTTTGCCTAGGTTCTCGATATATGACTGAGGCACTTAGATCGCATATTACTGCTGTGTGGTCAGAGGAACCATCGAGGCATGACTCCACTTTGATGAACAATTCTGAGATTCCACCAGCTACAAAAGAATCCAAGAGGTCGGGTGTTTTCTTAGGGTCTGTTGGCCAGTAGGTGGGCTCTCCAGTAGAATATACTTGCAACTGGGAAGCATCTATGCATTTTTTTAGTTCACGACCTCTAGTTGTTGTAAGTCGAGAACCCCAAAAAGTGTGTTTTGCGTTCCAGTCTCCGCCAGCTATGAATCGGGTACCCAGAGAATTAAAAAATTGCTTGTACATATCTTCGTCTATACGGTAGCGTGGTGGACAGTAAACTGCAGCAATATTTAATGCACCTGACCTGTATTGCACAGATATTACGGTGGCCTGTAGATAATTTATTTTCGTTTCAGGAAGTGGGTGATGTTTAATATTTTCTTTTATAATAATTGCAGCTCCAGCGTGCCCTGTTCCATCTGGATGGTTAGTGCAGTAGACTTTATATCCATTAATTTTTACAATACGTTGGTCTGTTAGATGAGATTCGGAAATTAGAAGTACATCTATTTTGTTTAAAATTAAAAATGATTTGACTTCATCTGTATTTGGAGCCAGACCATTTATGTTCCAAGTTGCTAATTTTAAAGTAGCCATTTCTTAAGGTATAATTTTTGTTATTACATTTGTTAAGAGAGTAAGGAGTGTTCCTATTTGTTGTATTAGCAAGTCAATCTTTTCACTTTGCTTGGTGAGTATTTGTTCCAGTACTGAACTTTGTTGATTAGGGGTTTTTATGTGGTTATGATTGTCTGAGTCGGCACGGTTTGCTGCCACATCACTATATGTTCTAGTATGATGTCTTTGCTGAGAACTCTGGAATACTGGAGGTGATTCATTTGTCATGACAGGAACAGTAGCGCCCTTCTGAGCATTCGTAAGTCTACTCACTAGCTTAGCATTATTCTTTCTCTCTAGTATCTCCTTGTATACCTGACACCCCTTGTAATTGGCTGGATGGTCGCAAAAACAGAGCGCACATTTTGCTGGGGTGTTTTTATCTTTTTTAGGGCAATCTGAGGTCTTATGTCCGCTTCCACACTTAACACATCTGAATGGTCTCATGCAGTTGTTTTTTGAATGCCCATACTGCTGGCAGCGTTGGCATTGCACTATTGTCGTAGATTTTCGAGCATCTTCGATAGTTACTTGCTGGTGGAAGATGTGTTTAATGAGTTTTACCATTTTGTTATTCACAGATTGTTCAACATTAACAAAGAATGTGGATGTTGGAAGTTTGTCCGGACCAAATCGGGCATTAATAATTTCACCTTGAACTTTATTACCAGTACTTTCGATTGCTTTTACAATTTCAGCATGAGGTGTAGTATGGTGTAATTTTTTTATCACTAGTCGATAAGGTTTCTTGTCTTTTGGAGTAAATGTATGACCGATCAGACCTTGACTTCTTACTAGAGATATCACATTCTTGTAGGTTTCCGTTGTTTCTGTTAAGATTCTTAGCAAATTTTTATTTATGATGCCAATCTTATATTCATTTGAGCTACAGGCCGAACTTATAAGCTTTGATAATTCGGTTACATCTTCTACGCCGTATAAAATTATCGGAGGTGGTTTATACTTTTGGAGGTGATTTTATTTAGTGAAGTTTTTATTAATATCAAATATATTGCTAGTCTTCAAAAGGCAATTGTCTTGTAAAATTGTAAAGATTAGTGACATGACAATAGTTCCCAACAATAGATATTGATACTTAGGATTTTTACTTTATTTATACTTTGGATAATGAAGCATTTTAATAGTGAAATAACATTAGAAATCGGTCCAGTATTTTTTTGTTTATTGGTTACAAACAAACAAATCATATGGCATAATTATATTGACTAACATTTTTCAGGTAAATCTTTTAATCCTGGTCAGACAGATTTAGCTGTGTCAGTTGAAACAATCAGGAAGAAAAATGAAGAACAGGCACTGAATTTAAGAGGTATTAACAAATTGTTTTAATTCAGTAAATTAGAAGTTTCATTCAGTAAATTAGTTCAGTTCTATTCAGTTCAGTAAATTAGAAAATTAGATAAGTTTGTATGTGCATAAGTTTGTTTTTCTGTATTTTTTTAAATAGCTGACTTCATAATCGCATTTGCCACTGACCTGTATGTATTTTCTCATAATATTAGTGTTGAAGTAAATTAACATAAATAGTGAGTTTTAAGTAAGTACCTTTAAAATTTTATGATTAAAATGTTTTCTACATATTCAATATTAAATAAAATATTTAAACACTTTAAATAATAGAGAGAAATATATGAGGTCAGAGCCAACAAATAACAGAGATAAAACCTAGTATTTAACTAAGTTACTTAGGCTGCATTGATTTGAGGTCTACTTTATTTAAAGGGTTGTTAATGTTCCCTTTGATGCCCACACCATTCATACTTAAAGAGGTGTCTCTAAAAGGGGTGTAAAAGTGTACCTACATAATATTGTAACATAGTGTTATTTAATTTAATTCATGATATTTATATGAACTTTCAGATAAACAAGTGATTGCACCCATTAATGAGTCATCAAGTATTGAAGATTTTGTACCAATACCATCAACATCGAAAGCACCTTTGCATCTAACTTTCGAAAAAAAAGGAGGTATTTTGCAGCTTAGTGCTCGCTGCGATATGCAATGGTTTAAATGTAATGCTAATTTTAAACCTCTTGCTGAATATTTATTTAACTTTCTTAGTAAATTGTTTATTAGGAAGTCATGTAAAATTATAAATAGTGACTTTGCTAAGACTGAAATTGATATTGTAGATAAAATCAAAAAAGCCCAACAGCAAAATAAAGATGTGTAAATTATTTATGTTTTTATTATTATAAATGTTATGTGGAATTATTATCATTCATGGCTTATGTATATATAATTACTTTATATTACGTTATTAAATTAAATGTAACTAAAGCCATGCATGATTTATAATTCTTTGTAACATAATTCCTGGAACTGGAAAATAATTAAAATTGCAAGGTCCCATTGCGCTTATCGATAGTAAAGCACATCACTATTTCATCGATATTTGCATTACAAAGTCGATGTACATGCAGCACTAGTCCTGTCAAAATTAGGTTGGCAGCACTGCCAGACAGAGTTCATATTTCTTAGGTTGGTAATCGAGCTCCGGCATTTCATGTACAGTGTTTGTATGTTAGAGAGTGCCGTCTCTTAAAACGTAGTGATTACATACTCTTTGTTTTCTACTTGATGATGAGATCTCACAGGCGTATTTGTATTATCAGATTTTGGTTCTTTTGATCGACACAGTTCACATTTCCATGACTGCTTATGTTCTATAGACATTGTGTTATACAAACGTTTTTCCGATACATTTGCACATTCAAGGTCATAATTTTGATTGCAAATTTTACATTTCAAAAATCTATCAGATATTTCACGACGGCAGCCAACACAGATTCCCGCCATCTTTCGGAAAGTATCGCAAACTTAAGATACTGCAGATGTTTGAAACTCTCAATGTTGATGTAGATGGCGCTGCTATTTATCTACTCGCCACTAGATGGCGCTACGTGTAATCTCGATTGCGGCTGATCGACGGAAAGTACAAAGTCCAATCTTATTTTGTTTATAAAATTATAGGTTCGTTATATAAGTTCAAATACTATGCACCATTATCACGTACTTTTCACTTATTGTTCACATATTACTTATTTCACGTATCCGCGTATATATAATATTGCAAAATAATATTTTTATATTCAGTTTTAATATTTTTTTTTTACAATTATTCACTTTAGTTTTTTTTTTGTAATGATTATTCTGTTTTTGTTCTCGCAAACACTTTCACTTATTATTTGGCACTTATTTATCACTTTCAAAATATTATTAGAACGTATATTGATTGTTAAACATTTTTCACTTAGATTAAATACGGAACCGATGTTGTACGCACAGCGCCCTCTCCAAATCGGACGCCATGTTAAAATACGTTAATAAACTAAACTTTTTTTATTTATTTTAAGTGCTTAATGCTCCTAAAGATGCGCTTTGTTCCTTTCGTACATGTATGTTATTTCAAAGTAATATACCTAGCTAAAATGAAAGACAAAAATGTAACATGCACGTTTATTTCTTCTATTTTTTAAATAATATTACACCTTTTACCTTGAGTACTATAATGATGCGTATACACCGGGCCAACGAATGCCAACGAACGGCATCAGACGTTGTCTGCTGCACGTTCGTGGCCTTCAAAGGTCAATCTAAAACTAAGTAAAGGATCACTGGGAGCGAATCCAGGGGGCTAATTGTCTAACTTTAAAATCTATCGCAATCCCTTTCAATTCATAACTTTTTAATTTTGCATTTTACAATGCTATTTTTATGTCGTCTCAGCCACATGACACCCACTGCTGGGTATAGGTTAATTTTTATGTGATAAATATTAAACAAGAAAATATACCAGAAAAAAGCAACTAGTCTCATGTCGCCCTGACAGGATTCGAACCCGCATCCTTGGGAATCCGGCCCAATGCACTAACCAATTATGCTACAGATACCTATGAGGACTCGTCGAATTTTTCTAGTATATTCACCGTTCTACCGTGTTGGCCACCGTCGCTTCATCAATGGTTAGTGCATTGGGCCGGATTCCCAAGGATGCGGGTTCGAATCCTGTCAGGGCGACATGAGACTAGTTGCTTTTTTCTGGTATATTTTCTTCCTTAATATTTATCACCCTTTCAATTCGTCATTTGAAAGATATTAACATACTTCAGGCCGTCACTATTTGACATTTGAAAGGGATTGTGATAGGGAAGCGTTTTGAAAGGTATTGAATGAAAAAAATTAAACTGTCGAAGCAAAGTGACAGACGAAAATATATTTCAAATGTATAGAGAAGTGTCAAATGCAGTGTTATTTAAAACCTCATTCGTTCCGAAAGGGGTTGCGACTATAAGTTACACAATTCCATAAATCACTTATCACAATCACAATACCTTCCAAAGGGATTATGATAGATTTTGAAATTAGACAATTAAGGGGCAGTTCACATTCAGGTATTCCAGATCATTTGATTGAGACAGATGGGAAAACAGAACCCCTTAGCTGGCGTTCGTTGGCCTTCGTTGGCCCGGTGTGTACGCAGCATTACTTAAATATATATTTAATCATGGTTTCCGAAATGGTAAGGACTATGAAAACTAAATTGGTACTATTTTTTTACATTTATAAAAATTACGTTTACAGTATATCACTTTATACCTACCATGCTTAGTACTTATAATTATTTTAAAATGTAAAAAAATTATAAACGGTAGCAATAGCTTTACATCCCATATACATATGTAATGTTTACATTTACACAAAAGGACAATTTATCGACTGACTAATATTGTTTCTAGTTTTTTGTTTGTAAAAAATCTCAAAATTAGCCTGTGATACCATAGTAAATATTTATTTCTTAAATCATAACCCCCGTTTCCACTGCCGAAACATTAACAAGAAAACATGTTGCAAGAAAACGAATAATGCGGATACTGGGAAAATCCGTTATTTGACAGCTCCTATCAAGAGCCATTGGTTGGTCATCCTCTTAGGAGGCCGCATTATCTTTTACAACTTGTATTCTTGCAAATGTTTCACCAGTGGAAACGGAGGGTAACAGAAAATCTAGGTAAAAAGGGCTGTAGCCATGCTGGCGACGCCATAGACCGCGTCGTGGACGGGGGACCACCGGAGTGCGAGCCGGAACAACAGGAAGGACATCAGGCCTATCATGAAGTAGTGGAGGATGAACATTCTGAAAACAATCATAAAAATGTTATCCTCTAATATTATAAACTAGCGCCTGCCCGCGGTTTCACCCGCATGGTTCCGGTTCCTGTGGGAACATCGGGTTTAAAAGTAGCCTATGTGTTAAGTCCACTACTAGAACTCTCTTAATACCAAATTTCATCCAAACCCGTTCAGTAGTTTTTGCGTGAAAGAGTAACAAACGTACAAACTGACATACTTTGGCATTAATATTTAGTAGGATGTGAAAGTTTCGATGTTCAGATGTAAATTGGTATCGGGACACCGATGTCCAGAGAACAATTGAATGGAATATCTAATGTCTCTTAACTCGGGGCCTGAGAAGTTAAAGAACTTCTGATTCGGAGGGGTTTAGACGTTTGCCCCACAACCAAGTAAAAACTACTGAACGGATTTTGATGTTTGGCACAACGATACTTTATAGCGTAGATTGAAACAGGATACTTTTGACCCCGATATTCCTACGGAGACAGGAACTACGCGGGTGAAACTACGGGTAGCCAAAAGTATACCAATAAATGCTAGGTACTAAAAAAAAAAAAAAAAGAATAGAAGAACACGATGTAGCGAAGACACTGAATTATAATTATTACTTTTTCAAATGTTGTTTCGCTTTGGGAATGTCTTCATCCTTTTCATTGAATATATACTTCCTAACGCCCTTCACGAAGTTCAAATTGTGCTCGTCCCAGCTGAAACAAACAACAATATTAATTCCGAAGTAGTTGCGCCCGGATGTCATTTGTATATGTATGTTAATAGAAAAATATATATTACATAAATGTTCTATTAATACATAATTCCTTAATAGCCAATGTCAAGTAGCAGATTACGTAACAGTAACAAATTTAGAGTCCCACAGGTAAGCGTTTTGGGGCTTATATTGTTCTTATTCTTACTTTATAGAACCAGACGCTAGTTCCACAGGGGAGTGTTTTAGGGCATATATTGTTCTTACTCTATAGAATCAGGTTCCAAGTTGAAGATGGCTGCGTCCTGTGGGCTAATCCTTTGTCGCAATTTCTGTACGTTTTTCGTCTCGAAGTCGAACTCATGGAGGGTGAAGAAGGCCAGAACGTCGTTCATGGCTTGCAAACGGCTGTTTATCGTTATGAAGCTGATTCTGTGGACACGAGGCAGACATCAGTACTTAGTATACTTCTTACTTAATTTTATTAATGCGAAAGTATGTCAGTTTGTTTGTTTGTCACTCTTTCACACTAAAACTACTGAATGGATTTAGATGAAATAATTTGGCACACAGCTAGTAGATAGCCTGGATCACAACATAGGATACTTTTATCCCGATATACCCACGGCACGGGAACGGGCACCACCGGCCGGCGGCCACGGTCTCAAAGAAAGTTTAACTTTAAACTTTATATGGTAAAGAATCCCTCCCTAAGGCGTCATGGTATAGTCCGGGAACTTCCCGCTTGACCAGTAGACATTTTTTAGGAAGCTTTATTTAAAAAGTAACAGATATACAGAAAACGTTTATAACTATACTAATATTATAAAGCTGAAGAGTTTGTTTGTTTGAA
Organism: Chrysoteuchia culmella; assembly: GCA_910589605.1. NCBI lineage: Eukaryota > Metazoa > Arthropoda > Insecta > Lepidoptera > Crambidae > Chrysoteuchia > Chrysoteuchia culmella. Next base: position 10,213,841 of record OU342671.1, on the reverse strand, counting down.
CGCGCTTATCTCAGGAACTACTGGACCGATTTAGAGAATTCTTAGACCATTAGAAAGCTACATTTCTCCCGAGTGACATAGGTGACTATATTTTATCCCCATATTCCCACGGGAACGGGCACCACGCGGGTAAAACCGCGAGGATCTGCTAGTCACAAATAATAGATATTTCATTTGAATAATTAATTATTTCTATAACCTTAGAACTTTCCGAGAAAACGTTTCCCACAAAACCCTACTTGTCAACCGGGAAGTTTCCCTTACATTGAAAAGTGAATATCAAATGTAAAGATTTTTCTAATCAGGAACCACAAGCTTTCTTTTATTATAACGAAAAGACTGCTTACTTATTCTTCATTCCGAGTAGAGTCAATAAGTATTCAGCCAGATACAGCGGTAGTGTGTTTAAAAAGAACGCCATTATTTTGTACAGGTATCTGAAAACAGTGAAAAAATATGTTATTTAAAAAAACGTTAAATAAGTGTGAGTGTAGCTGTTATTGTGGATTAAGGAGGATAATAAAAAATGGACCTCCTAGTCTAGTCTGAAACTATGCAAAGTTTACACTACTAAAATAAAAGAAATAAATCATGTTTATTCAAAGTAATTAACCGTTTTTGAATTGTCAATATTTTCCTACCACTCGGACTCTTTATCGACAAAAACGGGTGCAAGAAACTCGTACAGGGGGTACAGTATGTTTGCTTGATCACGTAATATTATTATTAAGTATTATTATTATTATTATAATAGCATGCTACGAGAAATAAATTATAATCGGATTTTTTATTCTGTAGAGTAATTTGACAGGTGCAAAACTGCGCCAATGTCATTTGAAATAAATAATGCTTCTATATGAGAGAGAGAGAGAGAATATATAAGTGAACTTACTCGCTAGTCAGTACGATTCCACTGGGGTACCACATGACGTTGTCGAAAGGGCACTGGTGCATATAACGGCGCGCGCGGCGCTCGAACGAACGGACCGTGATCGGGTTCTCCTGCGTACTGCAGTTGTACACGCGTATCGAGGACGGCCTGGGGACAAGCAATGATATATTAACACTTTCGCGGACAGTGAACGAGACACAATAGAATTTTTATTGTTATCACTTCTTCACTTCACCTTGATTCCGGTAACTTGCTTTACTACCGGGAGGGTGACTAACAGTCCGAAGGTGGTGTTGGTTTCATCGTCTCTGGTCACAACGTGATTTCCACCGGAAGTGTGTCGACCAAGGTAGCGTACCTGATACTCAGAATATCCAAATGATATTCGCTGAATGTTATACAGGTCTACGCTCCGACCTCCGTGTTTCTTGCAAAATAAAATTATTCTTATTCTTCTTATTCTCGACGCACCAAGATGACAAAGTGGAGGCTATGTATGAGGACATTTGTAGAGCCATATGCATAGCCACAAAACCCACTATACCGTTGTAATGGCAGACTTTAATGCAAAGTTGGGGAAACGTTGCGGTGATGACTTGACAGTGGGGCAATTTGGAGTTGGGCAACGGAATGCCAGAGGCCAGATGCTGGCCGACTTTAAGTATGGAGAGGGAGAATCTCTTTATGATGAACTCATTCTTCAAAAAGCCGGATAGCCGAAAGTGGACCTGGATCAGTCCAGACGGTAAAGTAAAAAATGAGATAGATTTTTTTTCTCAACCAAATTCGAATTATTCGAATATTTCGAAGTTTTCAAATATTTTAATTGATTTTTTATAACTTTAATTAATTTTATTTCCCACACGCAGGATGGCACACACAGAGTACGCATACTATTAGTGGTACAATATAGAAGAAAATTAATTTTTAAATTATTTTCCGAATAGAAAACACAGCATAAATTCCTAATAATCCAAGTTTTATTAAACTTCTATATTCAGTCTGATTTTTTTCAAGTTCTTACAAATCAAATGAATACTTAGCGAGACCTATATCACACATTTGCAACATCTCGTTCTTTACAAGCGTGTTCCCTGAATCATTGAAAAAGTCTGTTGTCATACCTATAAATAAGTCTGGGGATAGAGATAGTGTCACCAATTATAGGCCAATTTCTCTTCTGCCAACTCTTGCAAAAATATTGGAGAAAGCTATAAAGTCGAGATTCATCAAATACCTTGAATATAATAAATTTTTGTCACCAAACCAATTTGGATTTAGAGAAAAAATTTCAACTTCAGACGCAATTGAAAGTGTAATACAACATGTCGTGGATAAATTAGATACAAGAAAAAAGTGTGTAGCTGTCTTTTTAGATCTGGCAAAAGCATTTGACACTGTCTCTATCCCCATCCTCATGCGTAAATTAGAAGGTGTAGGAGTTCGTGGTGTCCCTTTGCAATTGTTTCGCTCCTACCTATCGAATAGAACGCAGTGTGTTTGCATTGATGGTATACGAAGTGAGGACCTAGATGTTGATTTTGGCGTACCACAAGGCTCAGTCCTTGGCCCAACCCTATTTTTGATTTACCTAAATGAGCTTAGTCAAATGGTCTTAAAAACACAAAAATTGTATCCTTTGCTGACGCCACTGTGTTGCTATTCGATGGACCGACGTGGAATGATGTTAAAGGCATTAGTGAGGCTGGATTTAAAACTGTGCTAAAATGGCTTGATAATATTATGTTAACCTTAAACCTTAAAAAAACCAAGTATATTATGACATTCAGTGTTTACGAAAATGATCAACCTTCTGACTTCTCTTTAACCGCTCACTCTTGTGCTAATCAGTCTGCCTGTGATTGCTATACATTGAAATCAGTCACATCGATAAAATATTTAGGGTTATTGATGGATCGGAATCTTAATTGGAAGACCCAAATAGCTGCAATATCAAAAAGAGTACGGAAATTTATTTGTATTTGTAAAAAAATAAGACACATTAATGACAGTAATACCATCAAAACTGTATACTATTCCCTATGCCAGTCCCTTTTAACTTATGGAATAACAGCCTGGGGTGGAGCTAAAAAATCTAACTTAATTTCCATTGAACGAGCACAAAGGGCCATAATCAAGGTTTTAAACTTCAAAAGTTTTTTTTATTCCACAACTAAATTATACAAAGAATTTGGTGTGCTAACCGTGCGGCAACTATTTGTTAAATCCGTGGTACTAAGACAACATCTTAAACCACCACCTCAAATCATATCGAGACGACGTGTTCCGCCTGTTTACTTGGTACCTACAACTAAAACGATATTCTCACGAAGCTTCCACTCTTACCTGGGTCCTTGGCTTTATAATAAAATAAGTCGCATACATGAGCCTGGTACAGATACACCCCGTTAGTAATCTGTAGTAGTAATCTTGGGTCTGGCCGCTCACTTTTTTTGTCCAGATTTTTTTTACTTGAAATAGCTAATCAGTTCATGCGGTGACAGGGTTAAGTGCATATAATGTTTTTAGGCCTTGTTTGAACTACCTATTGAAAATAATATTGGGTCTGACCGCTCTCCTTTTTTGCCCAGATTTTTTAACTCGAAATAGCTAGGTACTCAGTTCATGCGGTGACAGGGTTAAGCCCGTAATTTTTTTTTTAGGCCTTAGTATAAACAACCTATTGGAAATAATCTTGGGTCTGGCCGCACACTTTTTTGTCCAGATTTTTCAACTTGAAGTAGATACTCAGTATATTTATTCATTTATTAATGCAACATGTTGTATTATAGATATATATTATAAATTTACAAAGTTAAAGGTAAAAAAAAAATCCTTAACAAAAAAAACTTTTACTTTTACATAGTACTTATTATTTTACAATTTAAATTATACATACACAATTACACATAAAAAAACTCAATACTCTTGAAAAAATTCTTTCATGGTATAAAAACAATTCCCGAACAAATACTCTTTCAGTTAAAAAAAATTAAATAGTTTTGGTTTCGGCTTGTATGGACTTAGGAAGTTTATTATAACGTTTGATGGCACTTTTATGTGTCCCTGAACTATGAAGCTTGAGTATCGATGTTGTCAAGACTAATCGGTTTTTGTGTCTTAATAGGAACTACCTATTGAAAATAATCCTGGATTTGGCCGCTCACTTTTTGTTTTTGGACCAGAATGCCTGATGTCCTTTAAAAAACTCAAAGAAATAGTCAAACTCAAAGGAATACCTAGTTGTGTTCGGTCAGAGTGATATCGTTAATCTAAATAAAATACAATTTAAAATAGTGGTTTTATATATTTCTTACTGACATTAATATTCGAATATTCCGAATTTGAATTAAGTCAGGACGGGGGGTGATCACCGATTGGTAGATGGCACATTGAATATCAACCTGAAGCTGGAAAGATCACAGATGTTAAAACCTTTGCTCCGACCATTACCGGCCCAAATCCAAAACCCCGAGAGTGAAAGCTCTCGGGGTTTTGGATTGAACCTCAAAACCGCTTCGCAGGCCTTGAGAACAGCATCGATGTGGACGATCTACACAACACGGTGGTGGATACTGTCCATAGGGTAGGGTGAAAATACTTTAAGACGAAATACTTTAAAACCGTCCCAAATTCAAGAAATCCTCCGACCACACACTCCTCCTCATGGATCAGAGACGCAAAATGAGGCGTCAGAACTCAGCGGATGCTCATCGTTATCGGCAGCTAAATAGCAGATCTCTGACAAGCGACCTTCGCCAATTTAACCTGAAGCGTATTAAAGAGGCTATTGACCGGAATAATACCTCCAAAGTGTTCGCAAGAGATCTGTCTAGGTATAGGGCAAAGCCAGATGACAAAGCTGAAAACTGACGACGGACGCATCTTTTCGACAAAACCTGAAATACTGAGGGAGATCAAGAGTTTCTATGGGCAGTTAATTCAACTCCACCTGTTGAAAGCAAGGCTAAAGATCCCAGAGCCAAGCTTACCCGACACTTCACCGAAGATATCCCGGACGTCAGCCTGTACGAGATTAGTATGGCTCTCAACCAGCTCAAACACAACAAGGTGGCGGTTGATGACGGAATCACTACAAAACTTCTGAGAGCGGGCGGTAAGCCTAAAGTCCTCTCTTTCAATTCCGTCATCGTCGAGGGCAAAACGCCGAGGGCATGGAATATAAGTGAGGTGATTTTGTTCTTCAAAAGGTAGATAACATCCGTTTGAAGAACTTCAGACCAATCTCACTTCTAAGCCATGTCTATAAGTTGTTTTCGAGACGAATCGTCTCGCTCGCAGATTCGACGACTTCCAGCCTCCCGAACAAGCCGGATTCCGAAAAGGCTTTAGCACGATAGACCACATCCATACGCTGTGGCAGGTTATAGAGAAGACTGAGGAGTATAATCTGCCACTCTGCTTGGCGTTTGTGGACTATTAGAAAGCATTTGATTCGATAGAGACATGGGCGATGCTGCAGTCTCTCCAGAGGTGCCAAGTGAACTATAGGTATATCGAGGCGTTAAGGTACTTATACGAGCATACCACCATGTCGATCCGATTACAGAACCAGAGCACAAATCCCATCCAAATGCAGCGAGGTGTGAGACAGGAAGACGTCATTTCTCCATAACTGTTCACAGCTGCGTAGGCAGATATCTTTAAGCTCTTGGACTGGAAAGGACTGGGCGCATCAACATTAATGGCCAGTATCTGACACACCTTCGTTTTGACGATGATATAGTTCTTATGGCTGAGACCTTGGAAGACCTGGGGCCCTTCCGCGTAAAAAATATGAATATGGATATGGGCTTCATTTGACAGTTGAAGCTCATAAAATTACCATATATGGTCATAGCCAGAATTTTTACGCGATAGCCCTGCTGAACACAATGCTCTCTCCGTAGTGCTTCCCAAAGAGTGGGTCTTAGGATGAACATGGATACGATGAAAATTATGTCAAATATTATGATTATACCATGTTAATACCCACTCCAGTTCATGTTGGGATGGGAACACTACGCTCGAAGTTGTTGACCAATACGTTTACCTTTACAGACCAGTTAGGTAAGTCCAAATTTGAGAAAGAGATCTCTCGTCGCATCCAACTCAGATGGGCAGCATTCGGGAAACTCCGTAAAATCTTCGCGTCCAGCTTACCTCAGTGTTACTTAACTAATAGAATGCGCGGAGGCCAACCGCCAACGTAACTACATAAATCAAACCATTCTTATCTTCAGCCCTCAATGCTATGAATTCGAATGTCATACATTCGAAATTGCTGAAGGACTGCGTCGATAAGCTGAATGAGCTAAGACAACGGAATAAAATTATTATATAGGAATCATTGGCAATGAAAAAGCTGATGAACTTGCAAGGGCTGGAGCTCAGGGCCAACAGCTAGGTCCAAAACCTTTCTGTGGTATCTCAAAGGAACAGGCCATGCAACTTCACAAGGGCAACCTATTTGGCGAGTCATAAAAATACTGGTTAAATCAATCAGGATTAGTATACGCCAAATCCCCTATGGAAGGCTATTCGCAAAAGCAAACTGCTGAACTTCTAGAGCTCAGCAGAGCAAACTTATGTGCGACAGCAAGAGCCTTAACTGGACATTGCAAACTAAAAAGTCACCAATTTCACATGAAATTGAGTGACACTGACGTTTGCCGTTACTACGGATTAGAGAGAGAAACACCCAAACATCTCCTATGTAACTGCGGACCCCTAATTCAGAAACGCGGTATCCACCTGGCCCGGTATATGATTGCCGGCCAGAGGAACTAAAAATCTCTCAGAGGTAGGAAGATTTTAGACTCCCTGGAGGCCGCCAGGCTAAAAGAGATACTATATAACAAAGCGGCGAGTTACAATAGATCTTATAGGTCGCTGTGACTACAGTTCCAACTGGAGCTGAATAGCACCTATTGCTTACAATTCATTAATTACCTCAGTGTTTCAAGACGACAGTCTATGACCAGTGTGTATCGCAAGTGATGATGACTTATGGCAGTGAAACGTGGTCGCTGTGTCGCTAACTATGAGTCTGATAAGAAGGCTCAAGGTCATACAGCGTGCAATGGAGAGGGCTATGCTCGAGGTTTCTCTACGTGATCGAATCAGAAATGAGGAGATCCATAGGAGAACTAAAGTAACCGAGTTTGAAGGATTGCTCAGCTGAAGTGGCAGTGGGTGGGACACATAGCGATAAGAACCGATCTCCGTTGGGGCGGAAAGGTTCTGGAATGGCGACCGCGCACCGGACGACGCTCCGTGGGTAGGCCCCCGACAAGGTGGACCGACGATCTGGTGAAGGTCGCGGGAAGCCGCTGAATGCGGGCAGCGCAGGACCGATAGTCGTGGAGGTCCCAGCAGTGGGTGTCATGTGGCTGAGATGACGATGGCAAGTACTACGGCAGTCGGTATCCCAGAAGACGGCTATCAACGCATCAATAGTGATTTCAACTGGCAGCATGTCGGGTTTAAAGCGTAATAACGCAAATATACTGATTAGGAGAAATCTACAAGGAAAATCCACTGATCTATGTATAATAATAATAAAAATATATTTTATTTTCTCATCACAAACTTAGCATAGAAATAAAGATATTTACAAAACAGGAATAAGGAATCTAAGTTTGTGAGAGGCTGATGTCTGAGCTAGGTACAAAATACCTGTGTTACAGATCACCAGGCTCCCACCACCTCGAACCACATTATCACTGATAAAAACGTTATCTAATAGATGTCGCTGAGAGAACATGAGAAGATTAATGGTTAAATATTAAAAATATAAAGAAAAATAATAAGAAAAATTAACAAGGTAGATAATGCAAGAGTGCATCTAAAAACGTGTTTGTGCGCGTGTGTGTGTGTGTGTGTGTGTGTGTGTGTGTGTGTGTGTATGTGTGTGTGTGTGTGTGTGTGTGAGTGTGTGTGCGTACGTGTGTGTATGTATATGTTCGAATAATAGTGAGACCTACAGTGACTTACAGCTGTTATTTTGTGCATGTTGTGTGGTGCAGTTGTAGTTAGTGCATGTAGCTCACTTAGCAGGTAATTTGTAAGAGGTTTTCTGTTTCGTCGTAGGTCAAGTTCAAGAGCCACCTAGTATGTTTTTTTTTTCAAGCCTTTCTTGTAAGAGAATAGAGGGACAAAGCTTTATTTATTTTATTATACAAGTATCCTCCAATTAAACAAAAGAATCTTCCGGAGAGCTTGGACTTAAATTGTCGTAAGGGACACACAGAACCCTTACGTCGCTTACCACTATAAAGCAAAGGCTCGTATTTGAGCTGTGAATGTTGGCGAAGTACGGTATATAGAATTAAAAGTTGGCGAGCAGTAAGCACCTGCCACAATTTGTAAACTTCAGTTGTTGGGCAAAGAAACGGGAGAGAGGCCCCCACTTTAAAGACCAGCCTCTGAGCTCTCTCTAGAGTAATTAGATGAGTCTTAGCAGCTCCACCCCAGGACGAGATACAGTAACTCAAGACCGACTGGCATAAGGCTAGATATACAGACCTAATAACATTAAAGTTAGCAACATGTCGAAGCGTTCTAAAGATGAAGATGAGTTTTCTGAGTCTACTAGTAGCAAGGAGTACAATATGAGGATGGAAGCTGAGTGTAGAATCGAATATTACTTCTAGGTATTTAATAGAGTCCGTATTTGAAAGTTTAGGACAAGCGCAGTTGTATGAATATGGACATGAATGGACTGTTAGTGATAGCATGTCAGTAAAGACATGCCGTTTTGGAAAAAAAGGTCATATACTGAGTTTATCTACATTCAAGGATAACAGGTTCTCGTCCAACCATTTGGTAACCGCGTTCAACCCTCGCTGTGCCGTTTCATAGACCTCAGTCCATGAGTTTGCATGAAATAAAAGAGCAGTGTCATCTGCGAAGGTAAATTTTTTTCCATTAGAAAGTTTTAAATTGCACAACTCATTAATATAAATATGAAATAGGGTCGGTCCGAGTACACTGCCTTGTGGTACTCCAAAGTTTAAGGGTAGATCCTCACTCATACAGCCGTCAATTTTAACAAGTTGGTAACGATTAGCGAGGTAGTTGGAAATTATGTTTGAGAGCCAGGCCTCTGACACCTATAGCTTCTAGCCTGCAGACAGGGATAGGGATGTACACTGAGTCGAAGGCCTTAGCGAGGTCGAGAAACACCGTCAAAACCTTCCTTTTACCTTCCATATTGGTGGAAATAAAATCTGTCAATTCATGCACACAGTCATCTGTCGACCTCCCAGAGCGAAATCCAAATTGCGAGCAAGACAGCAGGTTATTAGTTTCAAGAAAGCTCATTAAACGTTTATTCATGATGCGCTCCAATATTTTAGACAGAACAGGGAGTAAAGATATGGGTCTTTAATTATTGAGGCAATCTTTGGTACCACCCTTGTGTATTGGTATTACTAAGGATTTTTTGAATAAGTCAGGAAAGATGCCTATCTCCAGACATAGGTTACACAGGTACGTTACCGGAGCGATCAGTATGTCCATATACCTCCTTATAAAACGACCCGAAACTTGGTCAACACCCGCTGTTTCATTTGCTTTTAGGCCTAGTATTAGGTTTTTTACCTCGTCCTCATCCGCAGGGATAAGAACCAAAGATTTACATGACACGTGACGAATATTTTGGTAATTGTTGGAAGCTTGTTTCCCGTTCGCAAGATTTGCTCCTACATTAACAAACAATGAGTTGATTTTGTTTACACTGGCGTGAGGGTCAGCAGCGTCTACTAGAATATTAGGGTTATTTCTATGTAGCTTAAATTGGGTTATATTATTAATGGTTTCCCAAAGCTTTTTAGGGTTTCTACCAGCCTTACTTATCTCATTTTCATCATATGATCGTCTATTTTTTTTAAGTAAAGTGTTGCAGTAGTTTCTATATCGCTTATAAATAGTGACAATATTAGTATCATCTGGATATTTTCTTGCTTTTCTGTGAAGGTTATCCCTGTGACGCATACACCTTAGCAGTCCAGCCAGCGTAGCATGCGCACCACCACTAGCTGTCGACGCTTATCTCGCGATGTCTGTCCCGCTCATATCAGTACGATGTGAGTGGGACAGACAATACGCTCGCGCGAGAAAAGTGTCGAGAAAGGTTTGTCTAGGTGCTCTGCTCATGCTACGGTCACAGGCGTGATCCAAGGCTTAGTAATTATTTTACGCCTAGAGTCCTTTTTTGTAATGGTATTATCTTGGATAGCACACCTTAGAATGTAAACTAGGTAGGCCGCGGCAGCATTTGGATCTTTGATGTTATATAGTGCTCCAAAGTTAAGGTCTTTGGAGCACTATATAACGACCGTCGACCGGCAGCCGGCAGCATGTCAGTTCCCGCAGCGCTGACGGCGCGCATCACGTGCATGAGCCCCTTGCTGGCGCTGGCGATGGTGTGTGCTGTCTCGCTTACTCCAATGGTGTGAAGGCGACAGCGACCTAAGGCCTAACTTAGCGAGTGTCACAAGTTGCCTACGGCGGTCGGTCTCCCAAAAGACTTATCAACGTATCATAAAGCGATTTTGACAGCTAGCAGATTATCATATAGAGTCACAAGGTAAAGACACTGATTTGGAGAAAACCAAGGCGAATCCACTGACCTGTCTTTAGCAGTTTCCCAAGCAACAGTTATCAGTGTATCTATAGCGATATCAACAGGCAACAGGTCCATTTTTGCGGTACTATCAGCGCGGATTACGTGCAAGAGCCCTTTCCCGGTACTGGCGATGGTGCCGCTCGGACCGTTGAGGTTCTGGATCCAGCCCGGGTGCGGGTGGCGGAGGGAAGATACCACTGCGGAAGTAACGGGATTGTGAGAATATTACACATCTGAAATTGTCGCAAAAACTGTTAATTAAATAAAATAAAAGAACTTTTAGGAATTCAAAGTCTACTCTACGAAAAACAAGCCTCAACTTTTTACAAGTTGATAATTTGGTTCCGCAGGACGACGGATTTTTTAGGGAGATTTAGTAGAAAAAGTTACCACTAACAAATCAAGGTAACAATTTCATTGGATTAATAAATTATTGCTTTAACCTAACTTTTCTACTTAAAAAAGATTCCGTCGAATTAAGAACCTCCTCCTTTTTTTGAAGTCGGTTAAAAACACGTTTTTCGAACAAAACTTCCTCATTGTACACATATGCTGTCAAACGCCTGAGATAGGCTTATTTTAGTTTCGTTACCTAGCAACCGTCGTTATTTTGGTCAAATGAACAAAGATATCTAGGCAACTACACTCACATAAGTTAATTATAAATACCTACATTAGATACTTGTCTAAAACATAAATAATAACAATAGCAGATTTATGATTTTTGAATTTTTGCATTTTTCAATGCTATTAGGCCAGAGTTGTCTAATCAATGCTAGGAATATCAATCAATCAATCATTTATTAGTTTTATTAGTTTGTTGCATCTTAATCGATCGTTAAACACCTGAAAAGATGTTTCTTTCGAATGCAAGGATATTCCTAGCATTGATGTGACAACGCTGGCCTACAGCGTATTAAAAATATAAAAGTATTGGAGAATTTCGACGGTGGTTCGCATGTCTCGGTAGCTCAGCGGTTAGAGCATTGGACCGGATTTCCAAAGGTCATGGGTTCGATTCCCATCTGAGAATTCACTTGTGGCCGAGTTAATTTTTTCCAATATTTTTCTATTTAACATTTATCATAAATAGCAGATTTATTATATCAATACAAGATTAGTCATTCATTCTACGACTTACCGATGGTGGGCCTGAAGATGGCAGCTGGGAAGTGCCCCTTGTGCTCGTGCACGGCCACCTCCGCTAGCGCCTTCGTGTACGTGTACGTGTTGGGTTTCGGGTGGATCAGCCTGAGGGAGCGGGAGAAGCAAATGTTAGTCAAGTCAAGACAGGCAGAGTAGCAAAAAAATTGCCGACTTTGAGGCAAAACTTTATAAACTCTGTACTTTTGGTACTTTTGGTGAAATTACGGTAGTTTCCCTAAATGAGAAATAGAGGAACCAAGAGGGAAAGTTAATAACAAACTAAGGTTGTTCCTTTTCTTAAGAAATGTACGTTAAGCGTTAACTATTTCAGTACACTGACAATTTTCAGGGTGGGTATTCCGGCGGGCGCTCGAAGATCGTAGTTCGAGTCAAATATGATGTTCCTATTGAGACTCTATGGTATAAATACGTAAGACACGCTAGATTCACTCACTTGTCCGTAAGCTGCGCGAGCAGCGGCGGCGGCACGTTGTCGCAGAGCGCGAGCACGGCGCGCAGCGGTGCTGGCGGTTCATACACGCGCTCCTCTACAGACGGACGCTCGGCGTTGCTGTACGCGGTTGATACGTGGACTAGCGCCTGCGGACACAATACAAAGATATGGGCGTAAAACACAGGTCCACTCCACACGATACGTTCTACGAATTTAGATTGGGCATTAGCGGATTCGAATTGGCAGTTTCGAATTGAAATGATAAAGATTGGTCAATCGGTTGACTGGGCTTAGATTTAGTCTCGATTCGATTTTCAACAATAAAATCGGTTGGTGTGGACGCTGTAGGTATTGACCGATAAGCCCTTTCTCATTTTGAGGACGGGATGGTCCCAGATAGGCTGGGGATACAAGGGGTTAGATATCCCGAGACTCTAGCGAGCTTCTAGTAAAGCAAGGTAGGAGGGAGGGATGGAGTGCGCGGGCTCTAAGCCGTGTATTTCGATTTCCCGATGTACACCTGGGGGCGAGGGATGCGTAAAAAGCTCAGCAGGTACCTCCAGGCGTGGTAGGGTGTCGCACAGCTCCAGCACCCGCAGCACGGAGCGCACGTTCTGGTTGACGGCCTGCCCTAGCTCCTCCTGGAACTTCAGCGTCGCTGCCGAGTGGAACACAATCGATACCTGGCGGCGAGAACAAAGGTTAGGATGAATTGTCCTGAAAGTTTCCGGCGGTCATTTTAGAAGGAAAAGTGGAGTTATGCCCCATGATGCATCAAAGACCTACATGGATCAGATAAGGGAGGAAAAAAGTATCGAGTCGTATCAGCAAATCAAGGAGATTGCAATGTGTGGGGAGGAATTGAGAAGTCTTCACCGGCAGAGTGTAGCTCTTTATTAAAAATAAAAAGAAGCTGGCTGGTGGCGTTCCCATTAAAGCTACCATTAATAATGAGCATCAACTCACTGTGTGCTGATGACAAGTTAGAATTGATTAATCTCTAGCGGGAAAGGCGTGACTAGAGTAGTAGTTGTAATGTAAAACTGTACTGTCTACCTGGTGGCCTGAGAGAATTCTACCAACCGACGCCTGCAGCCAAATAATGGCTGTTAAACTTGAAAATTAAGGTTTAGGACGCCACAGTTTAACCATATGATGATGAGTAATAGTAAGCACTCACATCCTGCAGCTGTTCCACGGCTTAGATGTTGATTCCCAGCCGTGGTTCCGTGATGTCACCGGCCGCCGCCACTATTTTGCCCAGCTGGGAAGTAGTTGTAAGCACACACATCCGGGAGCTGTTCCACGGCTTGGCTGTTGAGTCCCAGCCGTGGTTCCGTGATGTCGCCGGGCACCGTCACTATATTGCCCAGCTGGGAATTAGTTGAAAGCACTCACATTCTGAAGTTGTTCCACGGCTTCTCTGTCGAGTCCCAGCTTTGGTTCCGTGATATCGCCCGGCACCGCCACTATCTTGTCCAGCTGGGAGGGCCGCAGCTGGCGGATGTTGTCGAACACCTGGGGAATGGAGTGACAAAGCAGTGATATAGTTAGAGTCGGTTTCTGAATTGAAAATTTGAAGTTGAGAACCACTCAAACCTACCTTTGCTTGATTTTTAACCGACTTCAAAAAAAGAAGCATTATCAATTCGTCGTATGTATGTTCATCGATTATTCGAACACGGTTGGATCGATTGGAACGATTTGGGTTTTATTCCTAAGTAGGTCCCATTTTTTTAACCGACTTCAAAAAAAGGAGGAGGTTCTCAAGTCGACTGTATTTTTTTATGTATGTTCTACCATAACTTCGCCAGTTGTTAACAGATTTTTATAATTCTTTTTTTATCTGAAAGAAAATGGTTTATGTGTGGTCCCATATAATTTTTACGAAGATCTGGCTAGTAGTTTTTTATAATCCTGAAAAATATCAATCACCTTTTGGCAAGTAGTCGTATACCTAGATGACATCATTGTTGTGTATGGGCTGATTTTTAGTGTAAGTAAAGGCACATAATGTAACAAAAAAATCTGAAATAAAAACATTTTATAAAAAAAATCAAACCGACTTCAAAAAGTAAAAAATAAAACTTTTCGAGTCGGTGCTAGTTAGCTAAGGCCAAAAAAAATATAGTTAATAGAAGTGCAATGTAGAATGCTTTGGCTGGCACCGACTCCAAAAGTTTTATTTTTTACTTTTTGAAGTCGGTTTGATTTTTTTATAAAATGTTTTTATTTATAATATTGAGTAGTTTTCAGGTAATCTTGAAAATAGTATCACTTGTCACTATTTACCTTTTCTTTTACATTGATGACATAATCTTAGATCACAAGTTAGTGCCGCTTTTATGTGTAGGGAGATAAGCGCGGATCTTATTGTAACTTTAAAAATTGTGAAAAACTTTATATAAGAAATCGACCTCAAAAAGCAAAAACTAAACTCTTTTGAGTCGGTGCCAGCCAAGACATGAAAAAAAATCGGCCAAGTGCGAGTCGAACTCGCACATGAAGGGTTCCGTCTTTAACCCAAGGTTGCCTGGAAGAGGTTGCTATGTAGCAATAAGGCCGCCTATTGTCTGTTCCTCTTTTTTGTCATTTTCTCTGTATGAGTTTGTTTTTGTATAGCGTGCAATAAAGTTTTTATTATTATTATTATATTAAATACACCTACCCAAAATGCCACTATAATTTTTCGTCTGCAAAAACAACTTTGTTTTTTTTATAGTGTTTGTATGAATTACAAAGTTATATTTGCGGTTTTTTGGTGCTATGTTTCTAAAACTATCAACTATATTTCGTTCAAACCAATTTTCGTTGAAAGTTTTTATTAAGATCTACAGCATATATTTTTTTCAAATTTTTTACTCTCATAATTTTAATACTAAAAACAAGAATAAGCTTGCCGTTCCAAAATTTCGGCTTGAAAAATGTAGACGCTCGTTTTTGGGGAAAGGCATAGCCTTTTTTAATAAAGTTCCACAACAAGTGATTGAGCTGCCTTTGCATAAATTTAAAATATATGTTAAAAAAACGCTCTTAAGCAAAGGTAGATGACTATTTAAAAGACCAAAATGCATGGATGTGATACCAACATTAAACATAACTATTGTAAATAGTGTAAGAGGAAAATATTCTAATATGAGTATGAGAAAATTTTCTTCTTTTATTAAATATATTTCAATATTGTAGATTTGTGTTTGGCAACAACATGTTCCATTGTAAATGTTGTTGTTTCTGCTAAGGCTGATAAGTTTCTTGCGGCCGTTCTTCTTATCAGTTAAAAGACGTCCTGAATAGCTGGTAGGGAAAAAAATGTTGGACTATTCGAAAGTACTTATCTATAAGTCTATTTGAATAAAAATCTTTGACTTTGACTTTGACTTTGACTTATTTCAAAAGTTAGAGGGGACACATTTTACCACTTTGGCATTAGATAGGTTTAAAATACCCGGAAACAAGTGCAGGTTGCTAGCCCATCGCTTGGCTACAATATAGTCCGTGCCACCAGATAAGGGTGCATAGAAGGTCATTCAATGCGATTCAAGATATTAAAAGAAGACGTCAGTTGATAAAGGCACTATGTAACATTTATGAAAAACTAATTTTATTATCTGGATAAAGGTGTTAAGGGCTGTTGTAACATATGACCATTGCATTTCATATTAAGAGAGCATTGAAACAATAAAATGGAAAAGGTCATATGTTACAACAGCCCTTAACACCTTTATCCAGATAATAAAATTAGTTTTTGCATAAATGTTACATAGTGCCTTTATCAAATGACGTCTTCTTATAATTCGTAAAAAGTTTCCTTTTGTTTTTTTGTTTGTTTCAAAGACAACTTGTACCACGGTTCTTTTGTTTACCTGTGTTTAGCGATACGCTTCATAAGATTTCTCTCGCTCGTTTGCGAGTAAATAGGTTACATTGGTACAAGAGGGCAATAACCTTCTTTGCACACTTATCCGGCTAGGTCTATAGTTTTCGAATAGGTATGCATGCCCCTATCCAAGTTGCCTTACCGGTGACTCCTTGATCCTACGCAAGCGGTCGTCGGCGTCGGAGTCCTTCTTCCGCCGCAGCAGCAGGTACAGCCGTGACACCTCGGGACACGTCGTCAGGAGACGCTCCACCAGCACCTGAGCACAACCGGGGACACCAGTTTAGACGGTCTGTCAAACTCAAACTCAATAGTATAATAATAATTTCACTTAGTTCAGCTAGGTGATTGCGTAGAGTGAATCGTAATCTTTTGACAGTTCATATTGTTTTATTTATGTCATCAGTTTGTTTGTTACTTTTTCACGCTAAATCTGTTAGATTAAGTATATTATGTTTTTATGTGAAACTCCGAATACATGATTACTTTACTTTACTTACTGAACGGGTTTGTATGAAATTTGGCACAGATAGTAGACAGCCTGGATCAAAACATATGATGGGTACTTTTTATCCTGATTTTCCTACGGGAACGGGAACCACGCAGGTGAAACCGCGGGCAGCCGCTAGTCTATACTTATTACTTATCTAATAGGTATTAGGTTGGGGAAAAAGTCTTTTCGCATATAGTATGTATGAACTTGTAATAAAATCTCTTTGACTATACTAGGTATTTGTATCTAATTGGTTTTGATAACATTAAAAGTTTAAATTTTAAAGAAGATATTTCCAAATTCAAATTAGGAAAATGTGTGATTTTCATTTGTTTTTCTTAGGAACCTCTGTGTAATTTTTAAAGACCTATCTTTTTTCAAATAAAAGTGTCCCAAATGATCCGTCATATATAATTGGTATTAATTATTAAATTATTAAATTTCTGTTTATTCCACTGGCAAATAAAATATTTTCTTTGAAGAACGACATATTTAAGACAATGTTTATTTACTTTACTACAGTTTGGCAATTAAAATAATAATCATTTGCATATTAATAATATTGTCCAAGTATTTTATGCTTTTATGTTACCGATTTTAAGTTACCATTATCTTGTATAAATACGAAGCAATTAAGCAGTAGAATCCGTTATAATAATAAGCAACACCAGTATCTAGTTACGTAACATAAAAGTGATGTAAAGCCTAATGCACATTTGGAACTGTAAATAATAGCAATCATTATTGTTTCTTAAATCAAATCTAATTAAAGTGATTAGGTACTGATTTTAAAAGCTGATTAAAATTCCTGCCCTCTTACACAGGTGTAACTTTTTGTTAATTTATTTAATAAAAATTGATATCATAGCAATTTAAATTTTTACTTTTTTTGCTTTCACAATGCAATTTTTATTATCGAAAAATTTAAAATGAAGTATTTAGAAAAAATCGACACGTCTCGCTTCGATGGGACTCGAACCCATGACCTAAAAAAAAACGACACGCAAAACCGATTTTTTCTAAATACTTCATTTCAATTTCTCAATAATAAAAATTGCATTGTGAATGCAAAAAAGTAAAAATTTTAATAACTTGCAATAGCAATAATTTCATCTCTAGCGATGGTAATATAAGTCTATAGTGTGTGAGGGTAGTATTATCTTCACTTTGATGAAATTAACGCTGGCTATTCAGCGTGTAAGATAAATTCGACACTTCTCGTAACGACTCCCGTAGCTCAGTGGTTAGAGCAGTTGCCCGGACAGCGAAAGGTCGTGGGTTCGAATCCCATCGGGACTATTTGTGAGACGTGTCCTTATGCACATGAGTAGCAAAGTTTAATCTTTCATTTAATTCAATTCCTAAAAATGTGACAATGTCCTTTCTTGCAATGATTTTGTCGTTATGACATACATTTATATCTTTTACCGAGCGTCTTCTTATATTAAAATTAACAAAATTGGTCTTACCTGAATTAACATTCAAACTTATTTGCATTAAGGTACATAATTATATTATTAAATGTCGTATTTATGTCATTTTCGTAGCTGTCTAAGTCGTCAGAATTATTTGATTTAACAGTAATAGAAATGTCATCAGCAAACATTATACATTGATTTTTAGTCACTTTTGGCAAGTCGTTAATGTATATCAGAAATAAAATAGGGCCCAACATGCTACCCTGAGGTACGCCAAATTTATTGATTCTATTGTTCGAGCGATCTGCTACAGCTACATTAGCGTCGTTCATGCTACGAACCTCCACGCATTGCTGCCTATTGTCTAAGTAGGTCTTTATCCAAGAATGACAACTTCCACGAACTCCATATTTTTCCAATTTGACTAGTAATACTTCGTGTACTACAAAATCAAACGCCTTGGACATATCGAAAAAGAGTACAGTAGTATGCTGTTTTTATCAAGGCCTAAAATAACATTATGATTTAGGTTAAAGCATGCAAGAGTAGTCGACCTACCCTTCTGAAAGCCAAATTGTTCCGGAGTCAAGACATTAAATTTATTATAGAAGTTCAACAATCTCTTTTGCATGGCCTTCTCGAATATTTTAGCGAAAATTGATATTAATGTGATTAGCCGATAGTTTTCAACTTCAGATTTATTTTAATTTTTATAAATAGGTTTAACATTAGAATATTTGAGAGCATCAGGGAAACAACCGTTGTCAAAAGATAGGTTTATTAAAAAGGTAAGTACCGATGCTATCTCACACTTACAAAATTTTAACACCTTTGTTGTTATTTCATCATATTCACAAGAATTTGGTTTTTTTTAGTAATTGAATAATATTAATTGTCTCTGCTAACAATTCGGGTCAATTGTGGATAATATTTTCCGTTTTTTATCATAATCATACTCGTAGCTATTTTCAGTCAAGTTTATGTAGTAGTTATTGAATATTTCTTTTTTATGTCCGTTAACAATTTCGTTATTTTCATGTGTTATGCTCGAAGTAGGTAGACGATTGTGTCAAGCTCTACATTATGATCCTGTAACTCAGAGATCGTTATTTCTACGAAGTCTCTTTTATGGAGCAAACCCGCTATGTTTAGTTATTATTAGTAGGGTTTCTATCTCGTCCCCGGGAAGGAGGGTTCCCCGATCCCATTCTCGTGACTTCGGGGCGTATGGAATCGCGCTTCGAAGCGCGGCATGATAGTGCCTTACGTGAGCTGTTCCAAATATAGTGAAACGAAAAATAGTTAGAATATAAAAAAGTTTATTTACAGCTTTTCAAAATATCCCCCTCCAATCCCAAGGCACTTATGCATTCGGGTGAACCAGCTTTCAAAACATTTAAAAACGTGTCTTGCGGGAGGTCGAAAAATCGAAAAAGAATGCCACGGACGCCGCTCCTTGGGCGCTCGCTACCCAACTCCCCGAAGGCGAATTATTTAATAAATAGTTAAAGCTTGAGGCAGGAATTACTGCTACTGGTCCACTGCATCGAGAAAAACTCTATTTTTTTTATAAACGCTCCGACCGCGAACAACTTTTGTGGGCAAATCGTCCTCTTCAATCACCCATTGCGTGGATTGCTGCTTCGTGAGAAGATCGTAGCTATACATCCATGATTCGTCAGTTGTATGATACGTGTTGCAAAGTTCCTCGTTTCAACTTTTCTAACACACGACGACACGACAGCATTTTTGCTCATCGGTGAGAGAATGAGGTATCCATCGCGTTCGCGAAGCAAGCTTCCTAACTTTAAGGTGTTCATGCAGGATGGTGGAAACTGCCTGTGATAGGTACAATGTTTAGTTCAGCCTGTATCTCTCGATGTGTAATAGGTCTATTCTCTCGCAATAGCCACTCCCTGATTAGGTACGTTTTCATGAGTTACTGCAGTTGGTGTGGTCTCTTGACCACGTTTAAATTCACGAAACCATAATTGTTGCTAACACAGGAGCAGACTCCCCAAAAGCAGCTTGTAAATTTTCTTGAGATTCCTTGAAGGTACTTGAGATTACTTGACGGTACAATAGCACGAAAAGCTTCTCGCGAGACGTCCATTGTTGCAAACAAAAGAAGAGTGACAGATAATCTTTAATCATAAATTTAAAAAACTACACATGGGTGGCCAGTGATTTTCACAAAGGAGGTTTGTGTTAAAATTATCCATCAATTCAAAATAGTTTCATGAAAAAAGAGGATATATTTATTCTGTGGCTATCAAATTTCGGATCAACCTATGTACTTTTTCTATTTGGCAAAGTGGAAATCAGGTGGCTAATTGTCTAATTTTAAATCTATCGCAATCCCTTTCAATTCGTAATTTGAAAGTTATTCAGGCCGTCACTTTTTGACATTTGAAAGGTATTGTGATCGGGATGCGTTTTAAAAGGTATGGAATAAACAAAATTGAACTGTCTAAGCAATATGACAGACGAAAATATCACAATCACAATACCTCTGAAAGGGATTGTGATAGATTAAAAATTAGACAATTGGGGGGCGGGTTGTAGATTCGGCCAACTTCTTCAGTAACCGCTCGCTGCAAACAAGCCGATATAAAGCCGCCCTGTTCCGTACTGTGCCTTTCAACCCCAACTCCCTTCCCGAAAAACAGAAGTTTTAATAAATAAAACTAATGTCGATCACTTACGTTACGTAAGTACCTACCTTCTTACGCAGGAAATAAATAAAATATAGATATGGGTATTATCACTATAGGGTTATCTGAGATTGTTGCCTACAAGGATACTGGTTTCTTGCCTAGGCATTGTCGTTATCCATTACATTTATCTATCCATTTACAGATACCTTGGTTATTAATTTCGAGCGTTAGGTAACTACTAAATTCAATTCAAACCACATTATCGCGATTAATAAAACAACAAAAAATAGGCTTCAACCAATATTGTATTAGTTCAATGGCATCAATGCGTTGTATGTTGTATGCACCTCAACGCGAGGTCATAAGAGGTGTGCTATGACGTCAATCAGTTTTTTACCATTCTACAATATTTTCCCTATTTTTTATCCCGCCTTAACCCAACTTTAAATAATGAACGCTATTACAACAGAATTGAAGTCGAAAAACGATTAAAGATTCATTTAAAGTACCTACGCAAAAGTTTCGTATATACTATTAATGACTTGGTCTTTAAAAAAAGGAAAAAAACGTTGACGTAAGGAATGTGAGAATACTAAAAATAGGTTTTATTCCATTCGAATTTGTATTTTTTATGGAATTTTTTAATGCGGAATTTGTCAATATACGGATATAAATAACCATATTGAATCGAATGAGGATGCTATTTTCACATCACGGTTGTAATAATTAGCATCTCATGGTGATGAAACTGATGAATCAATAACGCAAATTTGCACACAAGTACCCATGCTTAATGACATTGGAAATGTAAGTAGTCATTCTGTAGGCAAATAAATAAGTAAACTTGGTTACAATACTAGATTCATATTTATAATAGAAAAATCCCAAAAAAAAAATCGGCTCGTCTCACTAATTTTCTCAAACGGGACTCGAACCTCCTCTTCCAATTTACCAAAGGATTCGGTAGCTCATTATTAATTAAGAGCATTAGACAGAATTCTGAACATCCACTAGGAAAATACTAGAACAAAAATCTACACGTCTCACACAACCACAAATCACAAGTGGCCCAGATGGGATTCGAACCCGCAATTGGCCATTTACCAAGGGACAGGGGGTTGGTTACTCCTGCCGGGATCGCGTTGAGATCGAGATATATCAACAAATTACTGATTTTCGACGTTGATTAGATTGGATTTTAATTGCCGATAAAATCGATTACTAAGGGAATACAGTGTCCTAAGTCACGGGCAGCATATTGAATCCTGAGCGAAATGAAGGACTCTGTAGGTAATCTGTATTATTATGTTAATGTCAATTTATGAATGATAGAATGTAATGTAAGTGCACACTATCACATAATTCCAATTGCAAATGTTTTCTTGGTGCTAGAGATCCCGATACATACAGCCATGTTTATATTTTTCATAGTAGTAAATTGTCTTTGAAGTGTCAATTTTATAGTTAACTCTAGTTAACTCCTTGGACCAGGAAGTTATGCCTTGAACAGCATTGTTTTTTTTTCGAAACTATTTTCTAGGTTTTTTTTAATTCTTAGCCTTCATGATATACCTGATGTTATTGATAAGGCTAAAGATGGAAGCGAGCCTCTCCCGAATCCTCAACCACTGAGGAACTGGCTATCTTATCTCTAACTGCCGGAAGTGGCCGGAACACAACAATGCTGAAAATGTTGTTGTTATGGCGTCAGACTTAGATAAGATGGTGGTAGCTAGCCGTAGCCAGGTGTAATAACAACAAGTCCTACCACCAACCAAACCGAATACAATATGTACCCCCGCTGGGAATCGAACCCAGGACCCCTGGGTCTAATACCGGTGGTAGTTACCACTAGTCCACAGAGGCGGTTAAATTTCATCGTACGTCCACGCTCGAATTGGTGGTACTGACCTGTCCCATGAACCCTGAAGCTCCTGTTATGAAGACTGATCGTCCAGCGTAGAACTGCGGGATCTGGGCCGCCGGGCCCCCGTTAGACGTCATGCTCACCGTCTGGGAACAAACCAAACGATATTCGTCATTAAAAAAAATAAAAAATATATATTTCGGCAGAGGGCCACTATCCCGGTTTTGACCACATTAAACATACCTCTATGTTAAAGTCAAAGTCAAAGTCAATATCATTTATTCAGTCTAGGCTGTTACAAGCACTTATGAACGTCAAAGAAGCTACGCCATCGGTTCACAAACCCTATGGGCGGGAGACCGCGTAACGAGAAGAACCGGCAAGAAACACGTCAAGGGCTGTTTTTTTTCTCCCTGTTTTATTTCATACAGAGTCGTCAAATTGAAAAGTGACCTTAACATATCAGTAAGGTCAATTTCCATCACAAAAGGAAAATACTAATTAAAATATTACATTTTATGGTTATTGTAAACGTAAACAATTTTTAACTGGCAAAGAAAGACTTTTCTATCATACATTACAACATTTCTCGCATTACAAGATTACTATACTGCAAGTTGTGAGGTACATACAGGTCAGTATCAATTTATTTAGATAAAAATATTTAGGCTTTAAGCACAACATTAAGATAAGCAGACTGAGGTAGACCCATTTCCGCTGGCGGCACCCGTTCACGAGCATGACGCATGAACCAGCCAACGCTTCGCTCAACCATATTTTAGGGAACGTAACGACCCGCCTCACACGACACCGCCGAAGAAACGTTTGAGTGAGCATGACGTACTTCAGGTACTTATGTTAAGCTGTATAAATATAAAAAAATACAATGGCAACAGCAAAAAAAGAAAGATAAAAGTGCCTTAATGTAAGATACAACACAACCTACAATGTCACTAGAAGACGCATCAGCTTATTAGTTAAAAGCTTGTTAATTCGTCCAAGGATAAAAGCTATTCATACAGTCAGTAAACTCATTTGATAGAATCAGCCGTTATTTGGTGGAAATACATATCTTACTTCGTAAAAAACGAAGAATGCAAGATGCACCGCCCCGCCCCGCCCCCCGCAAATTAATGCAGATGCAAAACAGTGACACACCTTGCACCTTCACCGACTACTCTACACGTGTTTCGCCCACACACCGAGCATCCTCAGGAGTTGTTGGACCGTGCAATACCAGCATCGACACGGTACTGCTTTTTAGGGTTTCGTAGCCTAAAGGCAAAAAACGAAACCTTTATAGATTCGGCCAAACCGATGTATGTCACACCCTTTTAATTCCAAAACTATGAGGATTACACAGTTGAAACTTGGTAGGTAGATGTATTCTGTAAACCGCTTTACGGTTTTTACACATAAATAAAAAAATATATGAATAAAGGGCGGCTCCCCATACATGGAACTGACACTGAAAAATATTTGTTCATTAAACCTATAGGTACGTGTGGGGTATCTATAGATAGGTCTTTAAAATTGCATTGAGGTTTCTAAAACAATTTTTTCTCAAAGTCGGTTGACTTTTGAAAGTTGTACACTTCCAAAGTGGTAAAATGTGTGTAACCCCCCCCCCCCCCTCTAACTTTTGAAATAAGAGTGAAAAATTTAAAAAAAAATATATGCTGTAGATCTTAATAAAAACTTTCAACGAAAATTGGTTTGAACGAAATATGGTTGTCAGTTTTAGAAATTAGCATTTTCCCCAAAGGGATTTGAAAAAAAAAAGTTTTTTTTTAACAAACCTATACTTGAGGCATATCTATAGATAGGTCTTTAAAAATTACATTGAAGTTTCTTTTATATTTTTTTCTCAAAATAAACCGTTTGAAAGATATACACTTCCAAAGTGGTAAGTGATTTTGTACCAGGCTTTAGATACAAATAAATTATTGTTTATTGTTTTTGTTATTGTTAAGATGTCACAGCCACTTTATTCAAAAACTATGAAGATTACATAGTTGAAACTTGGTCAGTAGATGTATTCTGTAAACCGCTTTACGGTTTTTACACAAAAATAAAAAATAAAAATGAATTAATTGGGGGAATACATGGAACTGTTACTGATTTTTTTTTTTCAAACCTATACCGTGTGGGATATTATTAGATAGATCTTTAAAAAATACATTGAGGCTTCTAAAACAGTTTTTTGTCAAAGTCAATCGTTTGAAAGTTATACACTTCCAAAGTGGAAAAATGTGTGCGTTCCCCCTCTCTAACTTTTAAAATAAGAAAGTGAAAAATCAAAAAAAAAAAAATATAATGTAGATCTTTATAAAAACTTTAAATGAAAATTGGTTTGAACGAAATATATTTAGTAGTTTCAGAGCTATAGCACATTTTCCAAAACCCTCAAACATAACTTCATACATACACTATGAAAAACAAAGTTATTTTTGCAGACGAAAAATTATAGTGGCATTTTGGCAATAATAATAATAGAAACTTTATTGCACACGATACAAAAAGAAACACATACAGAGAAAATGACAAAAAAGAGGAACACACAATAGGAGGCCTTATAGCTACGTAGCAGTCTCTTCCAGGTAACCTTGGGTGAGAGACGAAACCCTTCATGTGCGAGTTCGACTCGCACTTGGCCGATTTTTATTTTCACGAACAAACTCATTTAATGAGTTTGTTCGTTACCTACATCACCTACATCACCTACCTAATGAGTCATTAGGTAGGTGATGTAGGTATACGAAAAGCTGCTCGCTAACCGGTGAAAAAGCTACTTTGTGGTTTAATTTTAATGGTTGCTTATTATAAAAAATCTATTAGAATACTGTTGGTTGGAATTACCTATGTCAATCACCCATAAATTCCTACTTACTACGTTTTGAATAGGTACTGAAAACGAAATGGTGAATGTAAGTTGAATTTGTTTTTTTTTACCATCAATTGCTTGTCTGATTCTAAGTATTTTTTTCGTATAACTACCTATCCATCATCAGCCTGTGGACGTCGACTGCTGGACATAAGCCTCTCCTAGCTCACGCCTATTGTGGCGTTCATAGGAGGCTGTTAGCCTACTGCTACCACGCTGGCCAGACGGGTTGGTAGAGGGTTTGTTTCAAGTTTTCCTTCTATCGCACAGGTGCTCAATGCGTCGAGCCTCTTAGTCGACTCTTACGACGTCACAGGCATGTAAGGGAGTGGTGACACTTGGTATTCTTAGGCCGTCACCACACGGCACCACCTAAAGTATCATTTTTTAAACGGTTTATTAACTACTGTTTTTTGTTATTACCTACTCCGCTTAAATTAATATTCCGACGACGACGACGGACGAACGTGCTAATAGTTAATCCGTCAATTACTTTACAAATACAAATACAAATACAAATGACTTTATTTGCAAAATATGGGTACAAAAAAAAAGGGTCTTACAACTATGGGAGCGCCATATCTAACCATTGATGGTGTGCAAATATGTATTAATTAATATTATTGTTAAAATGCAGGTAGGTACAGCATATTATATTAAAACCATAAAATTGATTGCAGAACTCAAGATAAATATTAGCTAAAATTTAAATTCAAATTTAAATTAAATCATTAAGTTAAATTACCATATTCGATACCTTGGGGCTCAAAGGGCGTAACCACCATTTTGGTTAAAATGAGTTTTAAATGCCATCTTATTCAGTTTTTTCTGCGCTATCGAACTGTATTTTTAAAGTTCTCAAATTCGGAAAACAATGGTGAATACGACCCCAAATTTCAAGGCTGGTAATGCAGATTTTTTTGTATTTTTGGACGTAAAAGCGTAAACGACAATCTCAAATGAAAATGTAGGGCGTATATCTGTACGACTTAAAGCCATAAAGAATATATTTAATATATTTCATCATAATTTATTGTTGTATGTTAAGGTTTAGAGGGTGGAAACGTTATCGCCGTTTGTATGGATACCGTTTGCTACACATTCCTCTTAAAAAGTTTAGTTATAACCCATGTTAAGGCCCTCCAAAACTAGGTTTAATTTTAAAGCCACAATCATTGCTTTAATGTGCCTAACATTTGACAAAGCTGTGAAGCTTTGCAAATTTTGTAGCTTAAGGTTAGTTAAACCTTACTGGCTGTGTAGCAAATTGTTAAAAATAATCATTAAAAATAATTTGTAGTTCCAATTAATTTGTCTTAATATTTATTACCTTCGTCAGAACTAGCCAACAATCAAGATTTTACTCTTATCTTCCTTCTAGTAACTAACTATAAAATACTAAATTTATTTTGTCATTCCAAAAGTTAAAAAAAACTTCCCTACTTATAAATATCAGAATAGAATACAAGCCTCTGATGGACTAAGGGTTGCCAAATTGACCTATTTTACTAAAAACAGTTGTAAGTATTGTAATATTACAAACCCAAAAAGTTTGATAACTAATAACAGATAGATAAAAACTACAGTTTTCATTTTGAAAGTTGGTGGTTACACTCTGCGTAATAAATAAATATAATAATAATTAGTTAGATATATTGATCTTTAATATTTTTCAGTAAACTATTGTATATAGTTACTTGTGTTCCAAATATACTTCTTTGGAATAGAGACATGATCTTACATGATTTGGCCTTTAATCTCATGTTTAGTCTCTTGCTTTGAAATGTCTCATATGTTGCTATATTTTTTTTACAAGTAAAGAAGCTTCCAGGATGTATAACGAAGGGAGCGTCAATATATTTAATTTCTTAAAATGTGGATTACAAGTGTCTGTTTCAATTTGCAAATTGCTCGAATGCATTTTTTTTGTGCCTTAAAGACTTTTTCCCTTGGACGAGCTTTTTCCTTATCAGTAGAATTTCCCCAGAACAAGACGCCATATTTAAGTATTGAACCCGCATAAGCATGATACGCAGTCAACAGTGCATCTGTATTTGAAACTTTTCGTAACATGTACAGTGCATAAGAACATTTGTTTAGCTTAGCACAAATATGGTCTATATGTGGTTTCCATGATAGTTTCGAATCAATTAGAATTCATAAAAACGTTGTTGATTTTACTTCTTCAATTTTCTTGCCTAGATAGTTTATATTTAAATTACTGAAATTTATGATAAAGACACTTGAAAAAAATCTATGACGTACAATTGTATTGTCGTCCTTACTTGACCTAAACAGCTGTTTTCCCGAGGTTTTTCTCGAGGCGCACCTGTTTTCAAGCGCACCCGCACCTAACGCGGCGCATCTAAAATTATCGTCAGTCTTCACTTGTCACAATTTAAATTACGACACTTAACTGAACCCCTGCCGCGCAAGTGTCGTCGGCTTCGACATCGACTTCATTTGACAGATAGATGTGACATATTACTCTAACACCCATATTCTAAGTCGTTCCTCCAAAACTTACTCGTCCTCGACTTAACGAAACCTCATTGAAAATCTCTTCGAAATACTCCTCGAAATCGATATTCTAAGTCATAACTCCGTGTTAGGCCTAGCGCACACTACCATTTTTACCCACGACGAGGTTGAGTGGAGTGTAAAAAGTTTTGGAGGAACGACTTAGAATATGGGGGTTAGTCTTTGGTAAGTTTTCATTTGTGCCAAAAAAAACAGGGGTTTCACTCGAGTTCTTTTTGTAATAGGTAAAGGAATAGTTTAGATGCGCTTCGTCAGGTGCGCTTCGACGAATACCTTGCACGCTCTTTCACTTCACTCGTGAATCACTTTTTTTTTTTAATATATATATAAGTATATTTACATAAAAAAAAAATACACGCACGCGTAAATATCGAAATCGATTGTGGTACCAATGTGGTAAAATTCCAGTATCCGATCCAGAGGTCCTGGGTTCGATTCCCAGTTGGGGTACATATTGCACCTACGTATTCGGTTTTATCCTTGGAATTATTTTTAACAGAAATTTTCTAGAAAATTTACCACCTCACAAGTTCTACTCTGAGCGACTGAAATCGAACCCGTAACTTTCGAAGGGGCTTTTGGGGCAAATGCTTTTTTGCTTGCTTACATCTTGCATGTTTTTGCGGAGTTTTTATTTTCATATTCCGGTAGCTCAATTGGAAGAACATTATCCGGAAAGGGTTGGAATCGGGCCAACTTTCACGCAACTATTGTGAGCCGGCTGGATTTTTTTTACTAAGTAAATATTTTATAGTTAAAAAAATTCGTATAAATTATTTTATGAAATGCAAAATAAATAAAAACTAGCGCTGGGATTGTAAGAAAATATTATACCTATTTATTATTATTAGGTAAGTACGTAATATTTGATGGTGGTAACGTTCGAGTCATAATAGGTACTTACAACAAGTTACCTTTACCAATAAACATGTATTGTTTAGATAACTCATATTTTGTGACCGTGGCTGCAATAAGTGTTTAAACAATCATTCTGTAGTGCCAATGATGCTGCTAGGCCATCTGGCCGTCTTGAGTACAGTCAACAACACGTTAGAGGGGTCTAAAATGGCCACATAAGCATCTTCATGAAGGAAGATTTTTGGCCGAAACGTGTGGGGGGTTACTCGTGACGGGATCGCGTTGAGATCGAGATTGAATGTCAATAATTATTACTGATTTTCGACGTTTATTCGATTTTAATTGGCGCTAAAATCGATTGTTAGACTACAAAAATACCTACCTTATTCATTCATTTTAAGTAGGTATTACTTATTTTAGGTCATGATTCGCGATCGCGTCAGGAGTTTCACCCGAGTTCTTTTCGTAATAACACGTGTTGTGTGAGGTTCCATTTTTAACTCAATCTACCGTACAATTTCTATATATTTCAAAATATATTTACTTGACTTTGGCAAAATTCGCGAATATTATCGCGCGCACGCCATTAATTAACCTTCTTATACTCGCGCGATGGTCTGTGAGACCGACGAAACGCATTTTCTGGATTATTTTTAAGACTTCAAAATTATTCAATTTAAACCTTATTAAAGACCTGCATTAGAGATATCATATGGTTACAATGGCATGGAACTGGAAACTTGTAACTCTGCAACTTTATTAGGAATTGATCTGGACACCCATCAAGATTGGAAACAACACATACAAAAAATAGTACACAAATTATCATCTTTTATATATGCTTTCCATCATTTCAAACGTGTAACTGACTTCAAGACCGCACTTACTGCATACTATGCATACGCATATTCAATACTCTCATATGGCGTTGTTTTGTGGGAAAATTCATGTGACGTGGATAGAGTATTTGTGCTACAAAAGAAATGTGTGAGAATATTAACTAACATAAACCAAATGGAATCCTGTAGATCTCACTTTGTGAAGCATAAGATTTTGACCTTTACATGTATCTACATTCTAGAAGCAGTAAATTTGTTTTGAAACATCCGGAATTTTATTCTCCTCTTACAAATAACAAAAGAAATAACCGGAATTTACACAAGCTAAAGGTGCCTTTTTCGAAAATGACGTAAGTAACATCTAGCCCCCATACCATGTTAATTAAAAATTTTAGTCACGTTCCTACTTACCTAATAGATTTGGATAATCCTGCTTATTTTATTAAACAATATAAATAATTTCTAATTTCAAAATGTTATTATAATTTGAATGAATTTTTTGAAGACAAATTTTATTGAATGAATGTTGATTGAGTATGTGTAATTTACTAATAAACTATGTGTTGTTAATAGTGTAAAAATTAAGAATACTTTAAATGAAAATTTAACTTTAATTAAGTAAATCAATAAAATAGATCTAAGAAATAATATGTAATAAGAATGAGCTATTGTATTTTTATATTTTTTCCTGTGATTATAATAACTTAATGTTAATTTTGTGTGTAATTAAGTTTAATATTTTGTAATTTATAAAAAAAAAGAAATAGCCCTAAGTTATTTAGCTATTGCTACGCCCTTGCAGGGCGTCACATATATACCGTCTTTTCTTTGTCACCTTTATTATGTAATGTGATATGCAATAAATGAAATGAATTTACTATTTCGAGCTCCTCCGCGCTTCGGAAGATACGTTTAGCCGTTGGTCCCGGCTGTATTTGCAGTCGTTAAAACCATTCCCGTGGCCGGAGCGGTGGGTCATGCATGGATTTTGGGCTATTATTAAGCAATTGATGTCGCTAGCATAGCTTATGTCGTTTTCATTTTCATTTTTCACCCGCTGCTAGTGTGCTGCGTA
Source organism: Chrysoteuchia culmella (assembly GCA_910589605.1). Classification (NCBI taxonomy): domain Eukaryota; kingdom Metazoa; phylum Arthropoda; class Insecta; order Lepidoptera; family Crambidae; genus Chrysoteuchia; species Chrysoteuchia culmella. Next base: position 10,183,209 of record OU342671.1, on the reverse strand, counting down.
GATGTGTTTTAGCAGTAGATAGAGGGCATTCGCGGTGAAGTGCTAAACGCCACGTGACATCACCAAACGTCATTCGCGTTCACGCCACGTTACCGGATGTCAAATGCAAAAACCACTAAGTGTGTATTTACAGTACGTTTACCTACCACTGTATCCTAAAACAGAGAATTATAAGAGAATGTAAACAAAAAACTTCTTTTTAATCTAACTACTACAAGGAATAATTTAGCCTAATCTGATGTTTATAGTCTTTTTCAACTAAGATACCTGTGACACTTCAAAGTTTGTCCGAATCGCGTAACTAAGTCAGCAAAATATTAATAAAAAGTCATTTATTGACTGTAGCATGTAATTAAAAAGAAATAACTACACCTCTGGAAATATATAGTTAAATCTGTGTCTGTTAGTTACATTTTAATTGAATATGATAGAAAAATATTTCATTTTTAAAGTAGTGCAATGTGCGATTCGGAACAGGGTAGAGATGAGACACAACAGAATCGACAACTGCCGCTGTTCATTTATTGATAACAGTGAAATAGCAGATACTTTTTTAAACAAAACAAAACTTAGCGAGTTTTTTGATGCTACAAATCAAATGTTTTTGCTGATATTAACAGTGACAGCTTAATGTTTTATTTTACCACATAGATTAGCACATACAATACTTATCATTCTTTAATAATAATAATAATTTGTTTATTGTCCAATACTAGCATAAACATAACAAAAAATTCTTAATAATAATTTACAATACCTCCATGCTAAACAATTATACTCTGCCTCCTAGTTTAGGTCAACCTGTATTCTAGGAGACAGATCCTTCCCACTTTGTATTCATTAGCACTTAACAAAACAAACGAGATATACTATTTATAAACTGTGATTGGACGAAATTTGAGCATGTATCTGTGTGTGTGTGTGTGTGTGTGGGTGTATGTATATGTGTGTGTGTGTGTGCGTGTGTGTGTGTGTGTGTGTGTATCAGTCTGTATATTTTAGACTATAGAAATTATGTGGTTGATTGATTTAATTTAGGTATTAGTTATTACTTTTAAAATAGGTTGTAATTATTAGCTAGCTATTAAGTTAATATGTTTCATTCGGATGATATAAGTTAGGAACGGTATGTAACTGGGTTCCACGTGCCCGGAATAGTAGTAATAAATTGCAATTACTCCAAAAGTTGGTACATTGACTCTTAGAAAAAATCGATAGATAAATTGATAGGATTTCAATATTGTGAAGGTCTCGTTAGACACTATGTGCGTAACAACAATTTATCAACATGCAAGAAACCATTTATAAATACCTACGAAATAAGTACCTACTACGTAAAACTTCAGTACAAACTAGTACAACACAAACAAACTGTACAAAACATGAAAAACACTAACTGCGGATATTATTAAGTAAACACATTCTAAACACAAAGAAACTCACAACTACCTTATAAAACAACAATACACAACGAAATCAATAGTTTTTATACTTACAACTAACACGAAATTTCACAACACAATAGAACTTTATTACCACAAATTGATTTAACCGCCTCTGTGGTCTAGTGGTACAACCACCGGTATCAGACCCAGGGGTCCCGGGTTCGATTCCCAGCGGGGGTACATATTGTAATCGGTTTGGTTGGTGGTAGGACTTGTTCTAAGTCCGCCTGGCTAGCTACCACCATCTTATCTAAGTCTGACGCCATAAGAACAATGTTTTCAGCATTGTTGGGTTCCGGCAGTTAGAGATAAGATAGCCAGTTCCTCACTGATTGAGGATTCCGGGAGAGGCTCGCTTCCATCTGCAGCTTTATCAATACTTATGATGAAGGCTAAGAGTCTCACCGTCGTTCATAAAAAGAGAAAAAAAATAATTTAGGTGCAGCAAAAAAGAAACATTTTTTTATTTTTATTTCTGTACATAAATATTCGTAGTGCCTAAACGAATTAAAAGCGATTTCAATGCGGTTTTTTTTATTTTGTTTGTAACTTAAAAAGGATGAAATAAAAAGGCTAGGTAGATGTAATATGCCTTGTATTTATTGTTTTTTGGGAAATAAATTTATTATTATTATTATTAAAAAAAAATGAAATTTAAAAATATCACACTATTTACGACACTGTTTTTGCCGGCGCCGTCCCGAACAAAACTAAATGAGTATTTAAAGTTTATGAATTTACGTTTGAAATGCTATCTCATATTCCCGTGACCACGGTCCCTGGACAGGTGGAAAACGTCGGGAAATCCCAAAAACATAAAACCAAGAGAGAGAGAGTGGAGAGTGTGCTATTGAGCTACATGAGCTCATCCCGCAAGTTCCTTTTTGCTACCGGGAGTCCAGAGTACTGCAGGCTATCAATAAATAAATAAAAATAAATATTTCCATACAATCACACCAATTATCTAGCCCACATTAAGTATCGTGAAGAACTTGTGTTATGGATACTAGATATCGGAAAACATACTTGTATACTTTTTTTTTGTAAATACATACATAATATACATATTAAACACCAGACCAAGACAAATAGACATGTTCATGCACACAAATATTTATCTTGTCCGGGGATCGAACCCGGGACCCCTGGCGCAGAAGGCGGCGTTAGTACCTCTGCGCCAAACAGGTCGTCCATCACCCCTACCTGGTTGATATACCCCGTATATTTAACCCGTATATAATATTACCCTGGTATATTTAAAGCTCGAGTGAATAGGCTATTTCTAGGCAGACGATACTCGAAAAAAATATGCTGAAACGAGATTTTGCAGATAAGGCAAAAAAAAACACAAAATCACTTCGTATTAAAAAACTACAGCGATTTTAAAAATATGCTTCTATACGATCCTAAATATTATTGGTGTCCACTTATTAAACTAATTTCCAAAGTCTAAGTAACCCCATTTAATAATAATCTTGAGTTTTCGTATTTTTAGAGGTCTTTTCGAAAAGAAAAAGTGTCGAGGCAAAATCATACAATCGTGTTTTTGAAACTATACAAATCTAGATAAAGGTATGAAGAAATATATATGTTGTTACCAGATTTGTAACAACTGTAACCATGCTATAGTTTTATATCAAAAAGTCCATACTTTTTCCGAGTAGCGCCTTAAATCTAATGATTCAGAATGAGACCTAGAGCAAAGCCTATTTAATGTAAAAAAAAACAAGTTAGTTAAAAAGCACAAAACCTAAATCTTAAAAAACGCTCGTTAGTTGATATATTGTAACTGACAGTACCATGGAAAAGTATAAATTGTACCTATAAATCTAAAGAAATATAAAAACGTCCTTTACTTTTTTCTTCAACAATCAACAGTTAATTACGTTTTATTTGGATGTTTGGCACGTCTTTTGTTTACCGTTTTTGTGACTACAGTTCTTTTATATATTACCTAGGTACGAGTATATCACGGAGAATTACTCAAGTTTCAACTTTATTACATGGCTTTAAGAATTGCTTTATGGAACTTATTGAAATAAAAGAACAATATACTTACAATAAAAAAGTTCTTGGAAGCATACAAATTAAGCGGGTTTCTAATGAAATACAAAAAAACAGGACTATAATTTACAATAATAGTGAGTGACATGACCTAACAGCAAAAACGTCCATACAGACCAATAAAAAGTCATAGGTAATTTTCCGAGTGTGACGTAGAATAAATAACTGGAGGAACTGCGAAGAAAACAAAATTACTTGTTGTGACGAACAGAAAAACTTTTTACTTCATGTTTTATTATCACGTCACACACAATACTTATACATTCGACGACATGTCTGGCGTATAGGCAAATACTATAGACCAAACTCGGTAGAGTTTCTATAGTATTTGGTATAGGTACGTAGCCAGCCTTCTACGCAGAGGGTCCCGTGTTCGATCCCCGGACAAGACAAATATTTGTGTGCATGAACATGTCTATTTGTCTTGGTCTGTGTGTTTAATATGTATATTATGAATGTATTTACGAAAATAATCGGTTAAGTGCGAGTCGAACTCGCACATGAAGGGTTCCGTCTCTCACCCAAGGTTGCCTGGAAGAGATTGCTATGTAGCAATAAGGCCGCCTATCGTGAGTTCCTCTTTTTTGTCATTTTCTCTGTATGTGTTTGTTTTTGTTTCGTGTGCAATACAGTTTCTATCATTATTATTATTATATTAAATACACCTACCCAAAATGCCACTATAATTTTTCGTCTGCAAAAGTAACTTTGTTTTTATTGTGTTTGTATGAATGACAAAGTACCTTATATTTGCGGTTTTGGAAAATGTGCTACCTATAGCTCTGAAACTGCTAAATATTTAAAAGTATGGGGACACATTTTACCACTTTGAAAGTGTATATCATTCAAACGGTTGATTTTGAGAAAAAACTGTTTTAGAAACCTCAATGTAATTTTAAAAGACTTATCTATAGATATCTTTTTTTGGTTTCCGGTTGACTAGCTAAACCTCAAATAAACCGAAAAATTATAGTACCAAATATATATTTCGGATAAATAAATCGCACTAAATATTCCGCAGAAGTTGTTTTATTTCATTTAAGAGTGCGCGAAGAAACTTAAGATTATGAATATGTATATAAGTATGTTTATCCGTTATATTAAGCTGACCGATACCGCACATTAAAATATAGCCCGTAGGCTAGGCACAGATTACTAAATAGTTACTAAGTACCTAGGTTGCTAGTTATACTTGTCACCCAGGAATCAGGGAGCTAATTTGTCTAATTTTAAAATCTATCGCAACCCATTTCAATTCGTCATTTGAAAGATATTTAGTTATTTACATACTTCAAGCCGTCACTATTTGACATTTGATAGGGATTGCGATCGGGACGCGTTTTGAAAGGTATTGAATGAACGAAATTAAACTGTCTAAGCAAAGTGACAGACGAAAAATATCTTTCAATTGTATGGAGAAGTGTCTATTATTCGTTCCGGATTGTGGACTATAAGTTACACAATTCCATAAATCACTATCACAATTACAATAGCATTGAAAGGGATTGTGATAGATTATGAAATAAGACAATTAGGGGGCAGGAATCTGTTTTATATATGGTCAACGGTAGCTACGGCTTTTATAAAATAACAAGACAATTCCTGACTCAACGGCCTACGCTATAAAGAACAAAGTCTGTTGGAGAAATTTGTAACTTGACCTTGTGAACCCCAAAAAATTGTCCAGGAATTCCCATTATGAGTTTCTTGACGACCTGTTTGGCGCAGGGGTACTAACCCCGCCTTCTGCGCCAGAGGTCCCGGGTTCGATCCCCGGACAAGACAAATATTTGTGTGCATGAACATGTCTATTTGTCTTGGTCTGGGTGTTTAATATGTATATTAAGTATGTATTTACAAAAAAAAAAGTATATAAGTATGTTTATCCGTTATCTAGTATCCATAACACAAGTTCTTCATGAAACTTAACGTGGGCTAGATAATTGGTGTGATTGTATGCAAATATTTATTTATTTATTTATTTATCTTAACAATATCGCTTAAGTGGATTTAAGTACAAACACACACACACAAACAAAATTGTTATAATGAGTGAGCGAGGAAACATAATAAGACGTTAATTTATTGTCTGGATTTGTCACACGAGTTATTTTAGGAACAAAATGTTTTTTTTTTGTATGAAGTACGGGGAGACTCTTAGCCTTCATCATACCTCATGTTAAGTATTGATAAGGCTGAAGGTGGAAACGAGCCTCTCTCGGAATCCCCAACCACTGAGGAACTGGCTATCTTATCTTTAACTGCCGGAACACAACAATGCTGAAAACGTTTTTATGGCGTCAGACTTAGATAAGATGGTGGTAGCTAGCCAGGCTTACAACAAGTCCTACCACCAACCAAACCGAATACAATATGTATGTGTATGTAATATGTACAATATGTATGTGTGTTTTTACTGTGTACCGACATTTTCGAAACATCTGAAGTTCATTTCATCCCGTCATTAGACACCGCATAAAATTTATTTTAGTGCCTTTGGCGCAAGTAGCCGGTGTGGGTATGTGTGGTGTTCCTCAGGGATCTAATTTAGGCCCTATTTGTTATATTTATTTTACTAACAGTACTTGTACTATTAAGTATTCTGTGCTAACAGCACGGATGAAGAACGGCAATGAAAATGGAGGCCCTCTGAGTCTGTACAGTCAACAAAAAAAGTTTAAAAAAATTACTAATTATGAAATATTTGGTAAATTTATAGCAAGTTCATAAAAAATTAAGACACAACGTGATAATCAAATTCATAATATGTAGGTACAGTCGGGGACTTTCCCGGTTGATCAGTAGAGTTTTTTCAAGGAGCTTTATTTAAAAAAGTAAAAGATATATAGAAAACGTTTATATCACAAATAATAGACAATAAAGAAGTATTTTATTTGAATAATTAAATATTTCCTTAACCTTAGTACTTTTCGAGAAAATGTTTCTCAAAAAAACTCTACTGATCAACCGGGAAAGTCCCCGACTGTACTTTTAATATTATAACTTAATTTAATTGAAAATATCGTTGTAATTCATCTACAAGTAATGATTTTTATTTTAAATAAAAGGTTAAATATATGTTAACTTTACAAGAATTATTGTACATTATAAAAAAAAATTATTAGTAAGACAGAGAAGAAAAATAAACGTTCAAATGGCCAAATGGTTTCTTCACTTCCAAAACTGTACATAATTAATTAAACAGATATATTAAGAATCCAGCTGTTTAAATAAAAATTAAGCTTATTTAAATGGAAAAAATGGCTTAGACTATATTTTTGTGAAGGAAACGGGAACCACGCGTTTGAAACAGCGGGCGGAAGCTAATATAAAATATAGATAGCAAATGTCGATCTTAAAGCCATAAGGAGTTCCCCACTAGTCAACCGGTATGCGTGCGAGAACTGAAGAGTGACACTGCCACCAGTCTATATATAAAAAAAACAATGATGATTATAGGAATAGATACGACAGCGAGTCATTATAAAAGTTTTGTTATACGGGTGCTGCAAAAACCTTAGATCACATTACAGTAATAAATAGCAAACAATCGTGGACTGCACAAAAAACAAACATCTGAAACTATAGAGTAGGGTATAATTACGGAATAAGTAGAATCAGTCGAAATAATAGAAGTGTTTTGCAATAATTTTCGACTTTTAAACAATACAAGCGACTTCTCGCGACTTCTTCTTTGTAATCAGCACAGTACACAAAAAACTTCTGTGGTATAAGTAGGTGTATCGAAATTTGCTTTTTTATGGATTCGCTCGTGATCCCAATACCCGAACAAGCTCGGGGGTCAAGACAGAATCTACCACAGAAATATAATTTTATATTAGTAAAATATAATTTAAAATATAAACTAATATAAACAGAGGTCCCGGGTTCGATCCCCGGACAAGACAAATATTTGTGAAATAGAAATAGAAATTATTTATTTGCTCAATACAGTGTGATTCATTGAGATGGATGACAATGTATGTTTACTGTGGTCTACTGTATTCTACCTTAAATATTGTAGGCATGCAAAAATTATATATTAATTTAAATTTAAGTGCATGAACATGTCTATTTGTCTTGGTCTGGATGTTTAATATGTATATTATGTATGTATTTACAAAAAAAAAAAGTATATAAGTATGTTTATCCGTTATCTAGTATCCATAACACAAGTTCTTCATGATACTTAACGTGGGCTAGATAATTGGTGTGATTGTATGGAAATATTTTTTATTTTTATTTTAATGAAGTCTCATCCAGTTGTTGAGCCCGACAGGGTCCATAATGGTCTCCATGTCTTTGTAACACCTTTATTTACATTATGGTATATGCAATAAACGATTGAAATTGAAATACATCGAGATATACGAGTAGGTCTGTGGGATCTACGATGGAGCAAGCTAACTCAGAAGGTGCCAATTCGCTTGCAATTCGCCTTTGCTTAGTTTGAAGACTTTAAGCTCGCGGTGAGTCATTTCATTACCTACCGATGCACCTTATCCATCCATCCATAGGGAAAGCCAGCTCCCTTATTCTTGCTTGGCGCGATCGCATTGAGTCGAGTTCTAGATTGAATTGACGTCGGTAATTATGACTTAAAATAAGTAAATAAACTAAAAATAATTACTTGAAATTAGTAAATAAAGTAATTTTGTACTGTTCTTATCGTTTATAACGGCAATTAAATTCATTTCAGGATAAATTCATTAAGAGAATGAAATATAAATTTCGAAATTTTGTCAAAAACGATATTGTTTCCCTTACTTTGCGAAGACAGCAACGCGATCAAATTTTATTGTATAAGATTGTTAATAACTATGTCGACTCGCCTTATCTGCTAAGTAAAATTTTGCTAAGATTTTCCGAGGTTCAACACAAGGTCATGCGGTACATTTTTTATATCTAATTCTCGTACAAACTATACGAGAAATTGTTTCATACTAAGATCCATGAAATTATACAATTTGAAGTATTGTCATATCGACATTTTCTGCACTAAACCTAAAAAATACAAAATGTTGTTACTTACTCAATAGTCTGTAAGTTGTTATTTCCTTTGTAATCATGTATCACTGGATTGTTTGAATGTGTGCATAACTACCTGTTGTTTTTACTAGATTCAACTTTATTCAACTTTAGACACCAATGTCACAGAATACATATATATATTATACATATATATATACAGTACAAGCCAATGTTTAAAATCTATTTGTGGAAACTGTATTGGCAAATGTGTTATTTATTTGTGAAACCTCCATGTCTTGTAAAATTGCTGTTTGTTTTCCTAATAAACTAAATAAATAAATAAATTACAATCGAATCAACGTCATTAATCTCGATCTCAACGCGATCCCGTCAACAAGCAGTGGGTACATTGAAATGAAAATGAAGATGTGCACGGGACGGGGCACAGCCTTATAATTACTTTACTCTTTGGCCTTGGGCATGATAAATGTTTTTAAACAGAAAAATATTGGAAAAAATCAACTCGGCCACAAGTGAATTCTCAGATGGGAATCGTACCCACGTCCTTAGGCCGGCCCACTGCTTACTGAAAATACAGCCGGGAGGACCAATGCCTTAACGTACTGCCATTTCCGAACGAGAGCATGATAACATTAAACTTCTAAGCCGACTTCAATGACAACGTACGACGAATTAATAACCTCCTCCATTTTTGAAGGTGGTTAAAAAAGTTTAACATTTTTCGTAGTGCAGTGAAACATGAGGGTCCTGTCACTCACTAACAAAAATAATGTAAAGATTATTGTTTTGGCTAATTATATTTACGTAAACACATAGCAGGTTTCTTTAACTTGAATAAAAAATTTAAAACATGTCAAATTAAATTGACAGTTTTTTACGCTGTTGTAGACATGTGGACACATTTTTAATATAAAACATGTATTGTTTACAAAATAAGTACTTGGATACCGAAAAGATTTTCAACCCAAGATTTGAACATGTGACCCTATACTTAGATAGGGTTACCTCTTACTTAAATAAATAGGGACCTTAATGTCAGGCAGGATAAGAATTTAGGATCTCTTAATAACTAAACTGCTCTCCATACTAATGTTGCAATTTACCAATGATTTGAAATTGGAGCATTATTTTCTGTACTTGTGATGATTCGGAATAAGACAGTATATATCTAGGTTTCTTTTAAAAAAAGTTTCCTAAACACTTAGTTACACAATTAAAAATAAATGCGAATTGCAGTTTTGTAAAAAATAATAATGTATTTAATAATAATAATAATAATTAGATTTTTGTTGGGTAAATATTTTGGTTTTTTTTACCTAGATAAATACGGTCTTAATCCGAATAACATCAAAAGAACAGTCTTTCATACGCAAATTTAAAAATTTTTGTGTTCCGTACCAAAATGGTAAAAAGGAACCCTTATGGTGCGATTCAGTCTGTCTGTCTGTCACAGCTGGTTATCTCAAGAAATACTAATGCTATGAACATGAAATTTGAAAAAGTTTTAGATGACGTTTGCCCAACTGTTTTGCAATTAAAAGAGAAATAAATATACATTTTTTTTTACAACAGGGTCTTAAAAAAACATTCTCAAATATTTTTTCTTTTGTTTTTAGGCCGCATAGTTCTCGACTCTTGATGAAATTTGTAAAAAAAATTACTTAGCGCTCTTAATTTGTACCCTAAGTATGTATACTTACTTACAAATGTTTATATATTATTAATTAACAGTACTTGTACTATTTAGTATTCTGTGACAGTACATAGTTACTTAACTAATAATAATTTGAACAAAAATCAATTTTCAAAACTTATAAAAAGTTTTAGGCATGTTTTTAAGTTTAGTTTTTTACGTACCGGCACGTTTCCAGGAGTTAAGTATCTCACGTCACGGGATGACTACTTAAGATTAAATAAATTGCGCTTACTTATGATACTTAGAATTACCTCTTCTTTAAGTAACATTTACAAGCCACATAATAACAAAAAACTTACCTTTTTTTATTTAAACTGCAACTGAAGATCCTTCACACACTACAAGCACACTGCTAACACTGTGAGTTTCAAGTAGCAGAATACCTACTTAAGCAACCAAGTTGAGTACAAAGTAAATAAAGTTATTTCAAACACTCCTAGCACATTAACAATTTGATTTAGACTTAAAAACAAATGTGAACTAAACTTTATTATTATAATCCTTAAATAAGGTCAAATATATTTAGTACAATAACAACAACTTTCACAACTGCAAATAATTTATGTTTATGACCGATATGTGTTTAGTGCTTAAATCGCTCTTTGGGTCAAATTAATTTATTTTTAGTTTGAGTTAACAAGCTTTTAAAAAATAAACTGGTAAAACCGTTTTTTTTTCATACGATGTGTGATTTTTTTTCACAGATATACGTTACAAGAATTTTTTTTTTTAATTGTTTAAACGTATTTGTAGTTACGTATCAAACCGACGCGCGTCTACGGCGCGGGAGCACATCGAACAAGACCGCAAACTGATTGAGTATGTTTTAAATAGTTACCTACCTGAACATCCTTTGTGTTTGAAAACCTCCATGGTCGATTTGTAAAAACCTCAGTCACGGGTTTCCGGGTTCAGTACTCGTTTGACGAGCGCGGAGGAACATTGTATTTGAGTATCGTCTAAGGAAGAGTCGTCGTTATCTTTTTGTATCACAAAATTTTTATCATCATTTTAACCGTTTCTGTGGTCTAGTGGTAACAACCACCGGTATCAGACCCAGGGGTCCCGGGTTTGGTTTCCAGCGGGGGTACATATTGTATTCGGTTTGGTTGGTGGTAGGATTTGTTGCAAGTCCGCCTGGCTAGCTACCACCATCTTGTCTAAGTCTGACGCCATAACAACAATGTTTTCAGCATTTTTCTGTTCCGGCAGTTAGAGATAAGATAGCCAGTTCCTCATTGATTGAGAATTCCGGGAGAGGCTCGCTTCCATCTTCAGACTTACCAATACTTAACATCATTAACCTATGATGAATGCTAAGCCTCCCCGTTGAACGTAAAAAAAATGTAACTAATGAAGTATGATTGGTAATAAGTTAATTACGTAGTTACCTATTTTGGATAAAATAATAATTCCTAACACACGTCAAAGGTCGCTGGTTCGAGTCCCATGTGACACCAATTGCAGGCCTCAGACCAAATAAAAAGTCTGAGTTGCAGGCAGTTCTTTTTAACAAGAATTGAACGGATTTTTTTTTTACCGAATATTAAGCAGAGAGATGTCTCTACATAATTTTTGGTTCAAATCCGCTGTTCTCCGCTATTGCAATCTATTTATTTATTACAGTAAGTAAAGTAATCCTGTAATGCGAGAAATGTTATATTGTATGGTAATTAAGGCGATACTCGAAAAAAATATGCTGAAGCGAGATAGCAATGAGAAAACGACGCGCACGGGAGCGAGACAGATTTTGCAGATTAGGCAAAAAAACACAAATCACTTCGTATTAAAAAACTACAGCGATTTTAAAAAAATTACTTCTATACGATACTAAATATTATTGGTGTCCACTTATTAAACCAATTTCCAATGGTGTAAGTAGGAAGCCCATTTAAGAATAATCTTGAATTTTCGTATTTTTTTAGAGGTCTTTTCGAAAAGAAAAAGTGTCAGTGCAAAATCATAAAATCGTGTTTTTGAAACTATACGAATCTAGATAAAGGTATGAAGAAATATATATGTTATTACCAGATTTGTAACAACTGTAATCATGCTATAGTTTTTTATCAAAAAGTCCATACTTTTTCCGAGTAGCGCCTTAAGTCCTTCCTTGCGAGTTGAACATTGTTTACGGTTAGGATATCCATAAAATGTACTTTTATTTGAGTTTTTTTTGTGATGAAAATTTTCAATTTGACGACTCTGTATGAAATAAAACAGGGAGAAAAAAACAGCCCTTGACGAGTTTCTTGCCGGTTCTTCTCGTTACGCGGTCTCCCGCCGTAGGGTTTGTGAACCGATGGCGTAGCTTCTTTGACGTTCATAAGTGCTTGTAACAGTCTAGACTGAATAAATGATATTGAATTTTGATTTTTTTATTTTTTTATTATATCTCTTGGTTCCTGTAGGTACTTGTAGGTAATTGTTGATGCCGTATGCCATTGTCACAATATATTGTGCCGTTTGTGGCAGAGTAAAACGGTCACGACGAGCTAAATGTATCAGGGCGGTATCTAGTTGTTAGCAACGCGGATACCAATGATACAGCTATGCGTAGTAGGGACGGGGATACCAACCGCGTTTTGCGCAGAGTTCCTGGGTTCGATTCCCGCACAAGACGAATAATTGTGTGCATGTCTATTTGTCTCGATCTGGGTGTTTAATATAATTATAGCGATTAAAGAGAAATTCCACTAATTTAACCAATTTCCAATAGTATATTGTAATAATCTGGAATTTTCGTATTTTTAAAGGAAAAAGATTTTTCTTGTCGACACTTTTGGGTCAAGGCAAAATCTATAAATTGTTTCTGAAAATTTACAAATCTAGATAAAGGTACCTAGGTACCTATAAACATTTGTAACATCATCATGTCTGGGGAGCAGAGAAAAAAAAAAAAAAAAACATTTGTAACATCTGTCCTATAGTTTTATACCATAAAGTCTTGGACGAAATAACCTCGTCCAAGCATAAAGTACATACTTTTTTCGTATAGCGTCGTAAAGATCTAAAATTCTCTATAAGTACATCTATTAACTTAAGGAACCTAAATATACCATGGAAACTTTAGAGACGTGGTTATTATGCACGGAAAAACAAACGCGTTGTATCGTAAATTTAAAAAAGTACAGGGAAATAGAATAAATATAGATATTGTTTTTTTTTGTCACTTTTGAATTTTCAAATGAGTTTTTTTCTGTTTGCGTTGTCAAGGATCGCCTTGACAACGCAAACAGAAAAAAACTCATTTGAAAATGTTTTGAATTTTTCGTCAGATATTTTCTTGAATTCGTCGTGGCGTGTTTTTTTTGTCGAAGTTGTGCTGTTCTTTGTGAAAGAATTGGCAAATAAGCCATTGCTGTCCTGTTTTTTAAGGCGGCTGTGAAATCCAGCCGCTATAACCGTTTAATTTAATTTGGAAGCCAGGTTCACTGTTCACTCGGTAAGTCGAGGGCATTTCCGATGCATTAGGGGTGGGTTTTGAGTTTGCTTGTTACTTTCGTGTGGATGTAGTATTGATAGGGTGTGTTTGTTTTTTAGCTAAACCGTACGGGCTAACCGTGGACCTCGTTGCCCGCTGTCTCCCGTCGTTCACGTGGTGGACTCCGCCTGGGAACCTTCCTGTCCGGCTTACGGAGGGCTGGGGGCGGACGGTCGTCTCGCCGGTGCTCCTGCACGACCATTTGTGCGTGTAGCGGTTCCGGACGGGCCGTCGCGTCGGTGCCCGGGTTGCCCGTGCTTGTGGCCGGACCGATATCAGAAGAGAAGGTACACGGGACTACACTGCGGCCATTGTCCCGTTTTTTTTATATCCCGTTTTAGTTTTTAAGTTCCGATATTATTGGTTTTTTTTTATTAGTTAATGTTCTGCCCTTTATTATGAAGGGTCTTCCTCCCATTTAATTCCGATTTCACTGGTGAACGATTGAATCACCAGTGAAATTTTTTCCAAATTCCAAAAACCCCACATTCGGGCTACCAAGTTTTAGTTGCATTTTTACAAACCGTCGGCTCTCATCCCATCTCACCCATGCCCATCAACACCACCCGACCACGCCGTTTTTTTATAATTATGCAATTTTCCTTTTTTTTAAGTTGAAAATTTTTTTTTTTAATAATTTGAATAATTTTTTTTCCCCTTAATTTTTTTTAATTATTCCCAACGTTTGCGTTATTAACTTTACTTTCTTCAAATGTATTAGTGTATTTTTTTCGGCAAATTTTAATTAAATAAATTATACAAATATAGTGTACAAATGAAGTGAAGTTTTTTTTATCTTTATTTTCATAACATGACGTATTTACAAAAAAATGCTTAAGTAAGTAAGTTGATATTTCTTTTCGATGTATCCATAACATAAAAGATAAGATAAATGTTTATTTCTATCTTATATAGCACACACATGTATGCAAACAAGAATAAAACACAAAAACTAAGGAACAAATAATTATATCATCTCAATCTGTGTGGCGCATCGATAGAAAGAGGCAAGAACTCAGTGATACCTTTACTTGACAGCAAAGCACTGATTTTCAGTTTATGCCTAGAGTAAGCGCGAATCTACGACACAGACGTATGCGATAACTAAAAATAAATTATTAATTAATGGACGTTAATTATTAAATTCAATACAAAAACATTAGATAAAACATGCAATTACAAAAAAATTAAAATAAAATACTAATAGTATTAAAATAGTAAGTATTAAAATAAAATAAAAATATACTTAACAATTAAAATTATGATAAGTTAATAATAAACTATAAATTATATACTTTTCAAATAAATTAGGCCATTCCCGCAGGAACCCCCACCAAGCGTTCACTGGTGCTGGTACCAATACCTAATTTCTGCATTTCCAATAGTGCAAGTTTAATGCGTTTTTTAAAACAGTGTCGGGATGTTATAAGTCTTATAGGTGGTGGGATATTGTTCCAGCACTTGGTCGCCTGACAGTTGTAGCTGCCAGTGAACGCAACCGTTTTATGTATTTGCGTTGCTAGAGGAGGCTGCGTCAATCTTGGCTCTCTACCATCAAAACGATGTCGATTCGGGAATTGCAGTTTCTCATACAAATACCCCGGGCTCCTAGACCTGAACAAGTCGAACATTAACACTGCAAGGTGTAAGTGCCTCCGGGATTCCATATTACTTAAGCATTGGTGCTTTGTTAATAAAAGGTGACACATGGGTTCGCAGCGGAATGTTGAAACAGAATCGACAGCACGCGTCTGAATCCGCTGTATCAGCCTCTTAGTTCTGTATAATAGGCGAGGCCCATAGACAAGATCGCCATAGTTGAGCCTCGACAATATCAGCGACTCACAAAGAGTTATTCGAGCGCGTTCGGAGAGATAGTTACGGATTCTATATAAAACTTTTAAGTTTTAGTCGATAAAAGCAGCTCTTGACAAGACCCAACACATGTGTTTCGAATCGCAAATGACTGTCAAATACTACTTATGCCTAGATTCCTAGCCTCACTGTATCCATAGTATCGCCACACATACCGATACGCACATCTCTGTCAGAGGCTTTAGAGACCTGTTTACTCGAGCCAAGGATCATAAACTTACCCCCATATTCTAAGTCGTTCCTCCAAAACTTTTTACACTCCACTCAGCCTCGCCGTGGGTAAAAAATGGTAGTGTGCGCTAGGCCTAACACGGAGTGGCTACGTACTCTTTGTCCTTACAGAGTTATGACTTAGAATACCGATTTCGAGGATTATTTCAATGAGGTTTCGTTAAGTCGAGGACGAGTAAGTTTTGGAGGAACGACTTAGAATATGGGTGTTAAACTTGTTTGGATTGAGAACCAAAGCACACCAAACAACACAAAAGAACAAGTTCTTCATGAAACTTATCTCGGGCTAGCTAGTTATATTGGTGTGATGTTTGAAACCAATACATAGTATAAAGCAAAGTCGCTTCCCGCTGTGTCTGTCTCTATGTATGCTTAGATCTTTAAAACTACGCAACGGATTTTGATTCGGTTTTTTTTAATAGATAGAGTGATTCAAGAGGAAGGTTTATATGTATAATAACCTTCAATATAGAGTAGAGAAATACTGTATTTTTTGAGGTTTCTAATGTGATGTCGTAAATGATTTCATTTTTTCCGCTTACATTGCAAACGCAGGCTGAACCCTACGAGATTTATCAAAATAATGTACACCTTGAAAAGGTCTATAGAAAACTCCGCGGTGGTATATGTTTATCTCTTATGGATAACCCACAATAGCATAAGTCGTGTAGTCCACGCGGGCGAAGCCGCGGGCGGGAAGCTAGTTATTTATATTTTTTAATTTATATAACTACTAATATTTACTATAGGTACTTTAAGATGATGTAGGTAACAAGCCTCGTGTATCTAGCTAGAGAAATAAAGGGTCGATTCTTAGCTCGCGATCTTGCATCACTCATTCAATGGGAAAATGCCAAATGTTCTAACCTACGCACAAAGACGAAATCAGGCTAAGACCCTTAGTCATATGAATAGGTAATAATAAAATACGAGTTATTTATTTTGGGACACACAGGCGATGTTGCGTGGCTGTCAATGGGTAACGAAGATAAAAATAAGCAGTTCCAAAAACGTCAGAGATATTAATAGCTTTCTATTTTTGTGTGCTTCTTAATAATAAGTAGAGGTACGGAATATTCTCAAATTATAAAATTTATTAGACTCTAACATGGTTGCCATTTCAACATTAAGAGGTTCTTAGGTCTCTTATGACGAATTGTAGGGTAGTTCTCTCATTTAGTGCAAATCCAAATAAAAAATCGGTTTTGCAGTTAAAATCTATGGCATGTAGAAAGATAATTTTAATACCAAGTTGTTGCGACATTTTTATAGAGTAGAGGTCGCAAATACTTATAATCCTGAACCAAATTTAAAGACAGATATTTTCAAAAATCGTGCTATTTTTTCATTCCTCTATCTCGTTTCCAATCCAGGCTAGGTTTTGTAAGTATTTTACACACAAATTACTGACAATATTGTGCCCATTATACGATTTATCAAAAGCATTATTAACCCACCATTTCTTATTAGAAAAGGCTGGAACTGACAGTAATAGAATATGGAAGGTTATAAAAAATTTTACTCATATGTCAAAGCAACATGAGTCATCTTCAGGGTTGTTTCAAAAGGGCACGTCACAACTGACATCCGTAAATAGTGCAAATGATTACTTCGTCAACATAAGAAAGTGTCTGGCAAGCAAGGTTCAAGTCACTCATTTATGTCCCAGTCTAGAATACAGCATAGTTGCGAAAATTCATTTAGATCATTTGTGCTATTGGATACTGATGAAGCTGAGGTGGAAAGAATCATTATGGATTTAAAAGACGACTCAGCGGTTAGATGGAATAACATATCGAATAAAATGTTGAAACGATACAGGCATATTTTGGTCTCACCCCTCACTTACATCTTTCGCAAGTGTCTAGCTCCTTGAGCTTCCCTAAATGTCAAAAAAAAAGCAGTTATTATTCCTGTGTAATCCGGCAACAAAGATCAAATATCAAACTATAGGCCTATCTCTTTGTTACCCGCCATTTCAAAAATATTAGAAAAGATTATAAATATCAGACTTGATAGATATTTCGAGAAGTATTCTGTTTTTTCTAGATCTCAATATGGCTTTAATACTTCCCATGGAGTTCCCCAGGGAAGTATATTAGGCCCTACCCTATTTTTAGTTTACATTAATGACCTTTGTAATCTAAAATTGCATGGCGGAAAAATCATTTCATATGCTGACGACACTGCTCTACTTTTTTCCGCAAGCTCGGGAGAAGAAGTATATGAATATGCGCAACGAGGTTTCAATGTATTGAATAATTGGTTACAGCAACATCTACTAACATTAAACGCTGACAAAACTAAGTATGTATATTTCTCAATGCGTAAATATAAAACTATCTTAACTAACCCAAAATTGCAATGCCACCGTTGTAAGGACCCTGTTAATCACCGTTGCACTTGCCCAGATATAGGTATTGCTAACAATCTGAAGTATTTGGGTGTCATTATTGACGAAAACCGTTAATTTAAGCCCCATATTAAAGCTTTATGTGGCAGAATACGTAAATTAAATAATATATATTCAAAAAACTTCGCACTGTTGCAGATTACGCACTAATACGGCAAGTCTATCTTGCCCTAGGTCAATCAATAATAAATTACTGCATTTCTAAAACTGCACGTCTAAAACTTCATTGTTATCAATGGAAAGAGCCCAAAGGGCGGTTCTAAAAGTTGCTACTTTTCGGCCCTACCTCTACTCAACTGAACTTCTTTATAAGAATTGTAATGTACTAACCGTTAGACAATTATTTATATTGAGCACTATCCTTAAACAGCACACTGCACTTCCCTACAGCACTGAAATTACTAACAAAAGACGAAAAGATAGAGTTTGCCCACAAAATACGGGAATAAAATCTGCCTTCTCTTCTAGCTTCTTCATGTTTCTAGGGCCTTTGCTTTGTATGGATATGGGCTTCATTTGACAGTTGAAGCTCATAAATTTACCATATATGGTCATTTCATCCATATTTTTTACGCGATAGCCCCCCAGTACTGCGCTAACGTCATCCAGTGGGTTTCTGCGACCTTCACTAGTTAGACGTAATGGTCAAGAACTTCGAGTTGGAGAGGGTACAACGTGGGAATTCATCATGTTATTTGTTATCTTTGTTATTTTAACTAGTAAATAAGAAAATAAAAAATATGCTGTATTCACCTGTAAAGGCATGTCTTTTGGCCTAGTCAGGTTTTAATTTTTAAATTCAAATGTGTAAAGATATGTCGTTGGTGAATCTTTTTCAATACATAAATAAAAAAAATAATGTTTTTAGTCTTATTCATTTCATTCATCCTTAGACTCACTCTTTGGGTAGCTCTACGGAGATCTTCGGGCATTGTGGTCTGTGGTCAGTTCTTCCAACGTCTCAGTCATAAGAAGTACATCATCGGCAAAACAAAGGTATGTTAGGTACTGGTCATTAATGTTGATGCCAGGTCCTTTCCAGCCCTCAAAGCCGAAAAGGAGAAGATGGATATTGTGATGGAGCACAACAGCGCGGTGGTGGAGCGCAACAAGGAGCTCCTTAAAGAGATCGCCACCTTAAAGGCGAATCAGACGAGCCTTCCTCCGCAAACTCCCCCAGAGGCGAGCTTCCTGACGTCCGTTTTGGAAAAGACGAAGAGCACCCTTTTGGCCTCCATGAAAGGGATGCTGGACGAGCGGTTGAAAGGGATCGAGTCCTTTCTTTCCTTTCTCCCTCCACCCGCAACCGACGACTGCCGCGCCGAAGTTAGATGAGCAGGCTCCCCCTCCCGCCACAAGTAATCTGGCAGCCGCCTCTGAGCCTTGGACGATGGTATTAGGGCGGAAAGAAAAGAGACGGGACAAAGAACCCAAGACGCCGAAGCAGCTAACAGAGCCGTCCAGAAACACGAAGAAGCCTGTTCAGAGGGGCCGGCCGAAGTTGCCCCATTCGGACACCACAGCCGTTTTAGTCTCCCTACGCCCAGAGGCGCTGGCGGGGGGAATGACTTATGCCGGAGTCATGGCTAAGGCTAGAGCGGAGATCTCCTTAAAAGACGTCGGCATAGAGGGGGGCCTCGCGAAGTCGAGGGTGTCACAGACGGGTGCTCTGGTACTGGAGATCCAGGATCAGAGCGGAGCTAAGGCGGATGCCCTGGCCGACAAGCTCCAAGAAACGCTGAAGGAGGTCGCGGTTGTGAGACGCGCGGAGACGACGGTTGGGGTGAAGATATCTGGTCTGGATGACAGCATCAGTAAAGACGAGCTGGTCGCCAAAATGGCGGCTAAAACCTGTCATCCACCAGAAAAGTTGAAGGCGACCGAAGTAATGAGAAGGGCTGACGGCACGCAGTTTGTGCGCGTCAGGTGCCCAATAGACGCCGCCAGGAAGCTGTGCGAGGGTGAAAAATTACTGGTAGGATGGAGTGTGGCACGCGTTAAGCTCCTCGCCCCTCCCCCCCTGCGTTGTTACAAGTGCATGGGGGTGGGGCATACAAAGCCAAAGTGCCCATTTCCAGAAGACAGGAGCAACCTCTGCTTTAGATGTGGTGCGCCCGGCCACATGGCTGCGGCGTGTAAGGTCGAGCCTAAGTGCATGGTCTGCGCGGCAAACGGACGGCCAGCCGAGCACGTAATGGGAAGCAGGCTCTGCGACCCTCCCCCGACGAGGAGTAGGAATCCCGAACGGGCGACCGCTCCAACTGTGAGTAGTGGGCGACCCGAACCTAATGGGGACGCCACCAGAGATCGAAGCCGCTCGACACATGGCGAGCAGGAGTGGGGGACGGCCAGGAAACTGGAGTCCCCAAAACCACAGACTATTCGCCGCTCCGGTCGAGAGAGAGGCGACGTCGAGAGGAGGCTCACTAGCTCCGGATTTACGCCGCGGTGGTAGTGGATGCGTGAGGCAAATGCCAGCGCGAATCCGCTCCGAAAGTGACGGTCGGGGCGAGGGAGACGCCAATATGTGTGCCTCGTTCCCCCCTAGCAGTCGCGGTAGGGATGACAGTTATGCCCTGTCACCCCTACTAGGTAGGGCCCAATGGGCAGCTTTCCCCGGGTCACGTGGTGTGTGATACCGCGATCCCACAGACCCGAGGTCCATAGCAGAGGGCATAAGTGAGGGGTTTAGCTGGTAGTGCCCCCCCCTCTCCCGGTCCCCCGGTCTGTCTTTCGAGATGGATCGGAGGGTCGCGAGGCAGGTGTCCCTCCCCAGTTCCGATCGGAAGTGGGTGAGACCCCAAGGATCGGAAGTGGGTGAGACCTACCCCGTAACCCCGCCGATCCTATTAGGATCGCCGGGGTAACGGGGGTGGCGAGGGATAGTGTGCTTGCTCCTAGGTTTTTACCAGGACGGGTATGCTAGGTGACCCCAGCATATCCTACGCAGGAATCCGTAAAGAGTGGATTCCCCTCACTTAAATAAAAAAAAAAAAAAAAAAAAAAGGTCCTTTCCAGCCCAGCTTAAAGATGTCCTGCAACGCAGCTGTAGGCAGATCCAAAGACATGTCCCACTTCGCTGCAGTTCACTTCTATATATCTTTAGTCCACTTGGCATCTCTGGAGAGAGGTCTCTATCGAATCAAAAGCTTTCTCATATACCACAAACGCCAAGCAAAGTGTCAGATAATACTCCTCGGTCTCCAGTATAACTTGCCGCAGTGTATGAATGTGGTCTATGGTGCTAAAGCCTTTTTTAGAACCCGACTTGTTCGGGAGATATTAATCTCGTACAAGCTGACGTCTGAAATATCTTCAGTGTAGTGTCAGGTAAGCTTGGCTCTGTCTCTAGCCTTGCTTTCAACAGGTATCTTCGTGGATTATAACTTCCCATAGAAACTCTTGGTCTCCCTCAGGATTTCAGGTTTTGATGAAATGATGCGACTGTCGTCATTTTTCAGTGTCCTCTCAGTCCTCTCAGTGTGTTTCAGTGTCATCTGGCTTTGCCCAATAGACTGATTTCTGGAGAACACTTTGGGGTGTTTATTCCGCTTGAAAGCCTCTTTAATACGGTCCGTATTGAATTGGCGAAGGTCGCTTGTCAAAGAGTCTATTTAACTGCCTATAACGATGAGCTCGCTGAGTTTCGAACCCTCGTTTCACGTCTCTGATTCATGATCATGAGTAGGAGTGTGTGGTTGGAGTTTCTTAAATGTGGGATGGCGGATCTTAAATAACCTGGACCCTACCGTAATGGTTGGAGCGTAGATTTTATCAGTCCCAATTTTTCTAGTTTTACGTTGACATTCAATGTGCCACGTACCAATCGGTGATCGCTCCCCGCCTTGACGGTGTTGATGCCAGTGACATCACTGAATATTTATCTCATTTTTAGGGTTTCGTTATAGATTCGTCATGTCCGATGTATGTCACAGCCACTTTGTTCCAAAACTATGAGGATTACACAGTTGAAACTTGGTAGGTAGATAGATAGATGTATTCTGTAAACCGTTTTACGGTTTTTACACAAAAATAAATATATATATATTCTTAAAAACCAGAAGTGTAGTTGATTTTTTAAAAAAAGACACGAAAATAACCTAAAGTACGATTTAATTTCAAATTTATCACAAAAATCAATATGCACTAGAAAGCACGTCCTTCCCGTCCGAGCGCCGCAGCAAAAGTGGCGCGAAATCGATGCGACGTCAAACACGTCATATCGTGTCCCCACCCCGACCAATTTCCGGTGGCGGAGAAGGGGGAACTTGTAAGACGGCCGTTCCTGGCAGCTGAACGTCCTCGTCAGCTTCATTGGGGATCAGCACCGCAGCCTCATCAGCATCAGCCCTTGGTGCCACGACTCCACTAGGTCCTGGCATGTGGTCCTCGTCAAACCTCGGAGTAGGGTCCTCTTCGTCTGGTTCTTCATCTACAACATACATGTAACAACAATAAGCAAACAACACTTTTAGTTATTTATTTTCAGCACTGGCTACTCAACGCAACAAGAACACAAGCGTGCACTCAAGTGATCAAGACACGATAAGCAACCAACACATATCAATTTAAGCAAATACGCTACTCGGAATGAAAGAGTTCCGGATCTCAATCATCCGCGATAACGAATTCATTACAACATAACATAAAGTACGGTTCATGTTACCATCTAGTGGCCCATATCGAGGCTCCAGATGCCAACACAAGCAAAGTTAAATGCCACAATGTCGGGGCCAAGTAATTGCCACAATGTCGGGGCTAAGTAATTGCCACAATGTCGGGGCACAAGATATTGCCATAATGTCGAGGCAAAAGCAGTTGGCCATAATGTCGAGGCACATGATACTTGCCATAATGTCGAGGCACGTGAGACTTGCCATAATGTCGAGGCAATCACTCACCACTACCGAAGAACGCTTCGCACGCATCGGGCGTCCATTCGCCACGCCACTGCACCATATGTTCTGCAGCAGTCTGGGTCTTTTTTCCATAAGACCCGGCCAACAGCTCGAGCTCGTAGCGGTGGTGTGGTAGTGCTCGCATGACCTTATAAGGGCCACGCATGCCGGAGTCCAATTTCCCGGTGCTCTGCGAACCCTTACTGACAAAAACATAACTGCCAACTGCAAAATTACGAGGCACTCGACGACCTTCATTCACATAAGCGTCCTGGCGCCGTTGGTTAGCAGCTAGCAACTCGGTTGTTCGTTGCCTCCGCAGTATCATCAATCCCTCTCGGTTTGGATTGGTATTGTTCAATGCCACATCTCGCACCAAGGACCGTAGGACTGGGGTTGTCCCCTCGATGCCAGCCAGAATTTGAAGGGATGATGTCTGCGTGGTAGCTTGCTTGGTAATATTCAAAGTGAGTTGGACCTTCCACAAAGCGTCCGACCAGGAAGCGCCCTTATTGTTTACTTCAATACGCAACATGTTGAGGACTGTCCTGCAATACCTCTCGACCTGCCCATTTTCACGGTGCATCTCTGGAGTTATGAAGTGTATGGAACTACCTAGTTCAGTTACCCAGTTTTGAAACGATGCACTTTCAAACATTCTACCACGGTCGCAGATAATGGTTGACGGAGTACCAAATAACGAAATGGCGTTGGAAAACACGCGCTTAAGCTCGTCCGTGTCTTGTCTATATATAGCGTAGAGCAAGCAATATTTGGAAAATGAGTCAATAATTATAAGAACATATTTGAAACCATTCGACTCCGTTAATGGTCCAAGAGCGTCAGTGTGAATCACCGTAAAGGGGACATCAGGTTTAGTCCAGGATTCAATTGGTTGACTAGAGGCTCGAGGCACTTTTTTATGTGCTAAACAAACGATACAGTGGCCAACGTATTTTCTTGCGAAGCCTCTTAGGCCCGGAAACCAAAAATGACGAAGTATTAAGTCAGTGGTCTTGTCAATGCCAATATGGTCATGGTCGTCATGAAAGACTCTCAAAAGGCTTAGTCTATGGCCTTTTGGTATAAAACAGAGAAGACGCGAATCTTCGCCGGTTGGTGAAAACTTATAATACAACAAGTCATTCTTTATAACAAATCGAGTAGCATCTAATTGATCGTCTTTTAGTTTTTGCATTAAACTCTGGGTCTCTAAATCAGCTGTTTGAGCAATTTTCGCCCAGTTTCGCGGATTTTGAATGTGAAAGACGTTAGCGGGCTGTCGGCTAAAGAAATCAGCATGTTGCATAAGGCAACCTTTTCGATATTCTAAAGTGAACTCAAAATCTTGCATGTAAACCCACCAGCGCGCCACGCGAGGTAATAAGTCCTTTTTGCGTTCGGTTAATTTTAAGGAATTACAATCGGTAACTATTTTAAATTTAATGCCAATTAAATAATGCCTAAAATGTTGTAGTGCGCGTATTATTGCAAGAGTTTCAAGCTCGTAGCTGTGATAGTGGGATTCTGCGCCTTGAGTGGACTTACTAAAATAACCGACAACACGCTTCCGCTTGCCCTCATGTTCCTGAAGTAGAATCGCTCCGTAGCCTATCGCACTGGCATCAGTGTGAAGCTCGGTAGGTAATGTAGGGTCGAAAATTGCTAAAACAGGCTCTTCAGTCAGACATTTAATAACATAGTCACGAGCTGCGTCTTGCTCTGGACCCCATATAAAAGGTTGACCTTTTCTAAGCAATTTGGTAATACAAACGGTTTTAGATGCATAACCAGCAATATATCTACGAAAATAACTGGCCAGTCCAAGAAACTGACGTACTTCTCGCACATTAGTTGGCTTTGGGGATCTTACTAAAGCCTCAGTTTTACTCGGACTCGGCCGAACCTGACCATGTCCAATTAATCGGCCCAAATATTCTAGTTCAGTGTCTAAAAACGTACACTTCTTTAGATTAACTGAAAAACCTGCACTTGTAAGTGTTTTTAGCACATCTCGCAGAGTTTCTAAGCCTTCTGCAACAGTATTGGACATGATCAAGACGTCATCGATATAGGTCAGAACCTTACCAGTATCCATCAGGTGCTTGAGGGTTTTAGATATGATTCTTTGGTAAGTGATAGGAGCATTAGCAAGCCCGTAGGGCATTTTCAAATATTCGTAATGCCCCTCAGGCGTCACGAATGCTGTCTTGCTGATAGAATCATTATCCCGCATTGGCACCTGATGAAAGCCAGTCGCCATGTCTAAGCTAGTAAACAGCTTAAAACTACCCAATCTATCGATTTGATCATCGATCAAAGGCAGTGGAAATCGCTCCTTAACAGTGATTGCGTTCAAGGCTCGGTAGTCCACGCACATCCTATCGTCCCCGTTCTTTTTCTTAACAAGGATGATAGGACTTGCGAAGTCTGACTGGGATTCCCGAATAACCCCTTTATCCAACAAATCACTTATAATGTTACGGACACGAAGTTTCTCGTCAGCTGAAAGTTTGTATGGTCTGTAATTTATCGACGCATCACTGCTAAGTTTAATCTCCATGCTACCAGTGTTTACTGTAGAGGTCGCCGTACCGATGGTGAAGGTGTCAGAAAAGTCATTAATCAGTGTCATTAGACGCTGTCTATCCTCACCAGTCAAGGGAGTCTTAACCTGATCGACCTCCACGGTAGACACAATTCGTACACAATCAACCCTAATTAATCGTTGAGAACAATTTGTGCGAATATAGGTAACTCCGTTACGATTTAAAATATCAGTACCTATCAATATTGGAGCCTGCATACAATCGGAAGGCACCACGTATAAATCTACCTCTAAAGACAGTTCAGGAAACTCTAAAACAGTTCGAACATAAGACGTCGATTCAATGTCCTGACTGCCGATGCCACGCATTCGGCGATAAGTAGGAAGCTTATTAAAACTAAAATGCTTTAAAACAGACTCAGAAATAAGTGAAATATCGGAGCCGGAGTCCACTAAAACATCAATTGGTAATTTTTGGATAACAGCGGGCATCACATTGTTTCGTTTGGAGTCAACTCCGAGCAAAAATTTACGTTGCTCGAGTTATTATTAGACTTAGATTCTATACGCTGTTTAACAAAACATGATTCAACGAGATGCCCGTTCTTTTTACAAAATGAGCACGTTTTAACCGACTTAGTGGACTGCGACTGCAAATTAGATGTTACAGACTTTGCTAGGTTTTGATTTTGTACATTAGTATCTAATCTTATTTTCTTAGGACAATTTATTTGCTTATGACCAACATTTCCACACGTAAAACAAGATATGCGGTCATATTTAGGGGTCTCACGCTTATGTGGTTTCGACGTACCACTAATAGGAGCGCGAGCAGGATTATTGGTAGCAGCAGGTACATTTTTAGGTTTGACATACACCGATAAAAATTCAACCAAATCTTTTGGCTGTAGTTTTGCATTAGCGGTCGCGGCCTTCACTTGGGGATCGGAAATACCACGAACAACGATAGCAACTTTCAACTCATCTGTAAGTCCCCTGACAATATTAAGCCGCAAGAGGGACTTTCGCGCATATTCTGCATACGTGGCGAACTTGCTCGAATTCGTGCTCATTACATCGTACAAAACAGAGGCCAGGTCGACCTCACGCGGACACAACGAACGAAACTCGGATTTGAAGTTTGTCCATGTGCGTTCAGTGGTGACCCAGTCGCTAAGCCACGTTCGAGCATCGCCACGCAGGCAGTTACCGACACGTCCTAAACATTCCCCATCATCCCAGTGATTCAATTCACGACCGCGATCCACCTCTGCACACCACACGTCAAAATCATGGACATTAGGGTCGAAATTAGATATGTAGTAATGCTTAGATCTTACTTGAATTAACGATGACAGTGCACCAACAATCCTGTCCGCGGCATCCACGCTGGCATCGCATGAGGCCCCGGTGTGTCCTCCCACTGCGCGCATCTCCGTCGTACCAGCAGCTGACGTAGTGGCGATGGAGGCCGTCGTCAACGGAGGCGTAGGGGTCCTAGTGCTCGAGCGCAGTACGGGAGTAGACGATGATGCGATTGGTAAAGGCATCCGCTCTTCTAGTGCATCTAACCTCTTAATAATTATATCCATAGGATCGCGTCGAGGGCTGTCGCGGCAGGCATATGATCCATCGCGACGCCGTCGCGCGTTATCAAAATTAGGAGACCTATAACGACGTCTAGGTGATCTACTATATGAATCGCGAGAACGGTTCCTACGCTTAGAATAAACATCACGCTTTTTACGAGAAACATGCCTTTTATTACGTCGTCTACTAACATTTTCACGATTACTTGATCGAGACTCGCGATCTGACATTATCACAAAAGGTTAATACCAAATAAGTGCTTACAGAGTAAATCTAAACGATCACACAAAACACCAAAACAATTTTCGAATAGAATCTACCGCACACACGTTTTTATTTAAACTTTAACGTTTTTCTATTTTCTGCATCTATTTTCAAAACTTACGATGGCGAACGATCAAAAACGCGCGAATCAATCCCACTTCTGATCTTAAAAACCAGAAGTGTAGTTGATTTTTTAAAAAAAGACACGAAAATAACCTAAAGTACGATTTAATTTCAAATTTATCACAAAAATCAATATGCACTAGAAAGCACGTCCTTCCCGTCCGAGCGCCGCAGCAAAAGTGGCGCGAAATCGATGCGACGTCAAACACGTCATATCGTGTCCCCACCCCGACCAATTTCCGGTGGCGGAGAAGGGGGAACTTGTAAGAATATATTAAGGGATATATCCCCATACATGGAACTGAAGCTGAAAAATTTTTTTTTCATCAAACCTATACGTGCGGGGTTTCTATAGATAGGTCTTTAAAAATTACATTGAGGTTTCTAAAACTATTTTTTTTCAAAGTCAACCGTTTGAAAGATGTACCTACACTTCCAAAGTGGCCAAATGTGTGTCCCTCTAACTTTTAAAATATGAAAGTAAAAAAAAAAAAAAATATGCTGTAGACCTTTATAAAAACTTTGAACGAAAATTAGTTTGAACGAAATATATTATGCAGTTTCAGAGCTATAGCACATTTGCCAAAACCGCAAATATTACTTTGTCATTGATAAAGACACTATGAAAAACAAAGTAATTTTTGCAGACGAAAAATTATATTGGCATTTTGTATGTATTGTATATAATAATAGAAACTTTATTGCACACGATACAAAAACAAACACATACAGAGAAAATTACAAAAAAGAGGAACACACAATAGGCGGTCTTATTGCTACATAGCAATCTCAGCCAGGCAACCTTGGGTGAGAGACGAAACCCTTCATGTACGAGTTCGATTTGCACTTGTTTACTATACCGTCTGGACTGATTCAAGTCCTCCTTCGACTTTCTGGCTTCTTAAAGAAGGAGTTCATCATAAAGAGGTCCCCCCTCTCCTTAAAGTCCTTTTCGTTTCCGTACTCCTAATTGGCCCACACTCAACTCATCACCGTTTCCCCAACTTTGCATAAAAGCCCCCCATCACAAAACAGTGGTGGTGAATGGTGCGTGTGTGTATATGTACTTCCGATGGTGATTACGTTGTTACCAAGGGACTTGTGGTCGATGAACCTGAAACCAACTAGGGACTGTTGGTCGCACTCCCGGTAGTATAGCAGGTTACCGGAATGAAGAATTATAGAGTCCTCTCCTTCTCTTCGGACTTCAAAAGTTCAGACAATCCCAGTGTAACCTGCTAATTGCTTCTTCCAACTTGGTCGACTTCTCGTCAGTTCTCAGTGTGCGCGTGTTGCCAGGTTCAATTGGGTAGTTCTTCGAAAGTTCTCCGGTAGAGTATTGCTCTCAATCTGTTTTATCCTGCAATGCAATCTTCCCAATGGGACGACGAACGAACGATGCAAAGTTGATGTGTCCTAGTTTTATTTTGGCTAGTGCTGTTAAATTGTATTAATTACTTTTGAGGCTGTATGAGCTATGTTCATTGGCTACATTTTTGTCATGTCACTGTCTATATAAAAAAAATAACTTCCTCTTCTCTTCTTGTATGCCTCGACTCAAATTGTGTTTGCCTAAAAATCCAAGTTAATCAAAATAATGTGATATTTAAATAAAACTAATTTTGGATATTTTATAATGATAGAATAAATTCTACCAAAATACAAGCTTCTTTGTTTTGAAGTCCTGCACACTCACCCGTTCCTGCATTATCATCTGCTGCGTATCACATACCTACTCCCAACAAGTGTCAGGTGATGATGGACTCAGGTCCACCAGTTTTTCTTAAACAACCTTTTTATTACAGTGACTATATTTGAGATTTTGGAGTCTGGAAGGCTTTTCGGTTTAAATCCCTCACGATTCCTAGGTATTCTGTTTTGTTGGTGTTAAGACGGACTTCCCTGTATTGATGAACCAACCCGGGGCCGTACCGCGCACGTGGCGTCGGCATCGAAATCGGCTTCATTTGACAGATGGATGTGACATTGCTGCATCTTTTTGACACAAAGGGAAACTTACCAAAGACTAAGAGCAATATGTCACATCTATCTGTCAAATGAAATCGATGTTGATGCCGACGACACTTACGCGGTAGGTACGCAAGGGCCGTACCGCGCAAGTGGCGTCGGCATCAAAATCAGCTTCATTTGACAGATGGATGTGATACATTGCTGCGTCTTTTTGACACAAATGAAAACTTACCAAAGACTAAGAGCAATATATGTCGATGCCGATGACACTTGCGCGGTACGGCCCGATGGTGATTTCGTATACATGTTGGGTTTGTTTTTGTAGCACTGTGCATCATCAGATGGTCGTCCAAATACACTATTATTTGTATACCTTCCTTCCTGAAATAGTTTGCAAGCCAATTAGAAATATTAAACATAAAATGTGCACTACTTTATTACAAATAAATAAATATTTCCATACAATCACACCAATTATCTAGCCCACGTTAAGTATCATGAAGAACTTGTGTTATGGATACTAGTTAAAGGATAAACATACTTAATATTTACTTTTTTTTGTAAATACATACATAATATACATATTAAACATCCAGACCAAGACAAATAGACATGTTCATGCACACAAATATTTGTCTTGTCCGGGGATCGAACCTGGGACCTCTGGCGCAGAAGGTGGGGTTAGTACCCCTGCGCCAAACAGGAAAATTTATGTGGAATAAATGAATATGAATACACGGGGCAGTTGCTAGTCCAAAGGGTAAACGAGTCATTTCGTTAACTGGTGGTTAAACCGATCACTCAGCCGTTCTCACTTGTGTGAGCAGTAACATAAAAAGACGAAGAGTTGAGATTTGCCGTACCATTTTAAATTATGATCAGATAAGAAAAGATCTTGAAGTCAAAATTAACCCGAAGATTATCTTTGACAATTTTGATGTCAACTTTTTGACTGAATATTTAATCAACATTATTCAACACTCTATTCAACGTAATTCAAAAGTTGTGCGGTTGCCTAGGAGAAAGAGACCTTTAAAGCCTTGGATTACACCAGGAATTGCTCGATGTATTCGAAATAGAGATCGACTTCATAAGAAATATCGTAACGCGCCAAATGACGTTGTTACGAAAGTGTCTTACTTGAGGTATAGGAATTTTTGTAATAACCTTCTGAAAAAGCTTAAGAGACAACATGAACGTAATGAACTACTAAAAGCTAATAAAAACAATCAAAAATTATGGCATGCAATAAAAACTATCACAAACACAGGCAAAACTAAGTCATCCTCCTGTGATCTCTTAACCGATTCTAGCGATAACATAACTACTAGTTTGAATAATTTTAACGATTATTTTGTTAATGTAGGAAAGAGTCTAGCAACTACTTTGATAAACGGTTCTTATAATGACTCTAATTCGTCTGCTCGGCCTCACGGCTCTGTTCCCTAATTCCATCCAAACACTTTCGCTTTGCTACCTTGTGACGAACATGAAGTCAGAAACATAATTAGAAACTTGAAAAATACTAGTGCTGTGGGTTGGGACGGAATTCCGAATGAGGTTATTAAGGTCTGCTTACATGTTTTGACCCCTGTTTTGGTACATATTTTTAATTGCTGCTTTGAAAGGGGAGTGTTTCCTGATGTCTTGAAGAGATCTCGTGTACATCCGGTTTATAAGTCTGGGGATGGACACCTAATCAACAATTATAGGCCTATATCGATTCTTCCAGCTATCTCAAAAATTCTCGAGCGTCTTATTTACAATCGTTTAATTAACTTTCTGGATAAATACAACTTAATCTTTAGAGATTAACTAAAATCCCAGTATGGCTTCAGATCTGGCAAGTCCACTAATGACGCGATTCTTGAAGTTTCCGAATTCGTTGTTACTAACTTGGACAAGGGTTTATTGCCCTTGTCCAAGTTAGTACTGGGCATATTTTTAGATTTAGCCAAAGCCTTTGATACGGTGTCCATCCCTTTACTAATGTCTAAGCTTGAGCGATTGGGCATTAGAGGTGTTGAGCTGCAGCTTTTTCGAGATTATCTATCGAATCGCACTCAATGTGTCACTATTGGGGATAATGTAAGTGATTACCTGGATATACAGTATGGCGTGCCGCAGGGCAGCATTCTGGGGCCAGTTCTGTTCCTAGTGTACATCAACGACCTCCTCGATCTTCATCTTACACAGGGCAAGCTAATATGTTATGCCGATGATACGGTACTTCTTTTTTCAGGCAGTACTTGGGATACTACTTTCCAATTGGCTCAGAGTGGTTTTAACGAGGTTTCTAAGTGGCTCAGGCGTAATGTCTTGACACTGAACGCGGAAAAAACTACGTATATCACCTTTGCTATGAGAAGTACAGGTCTACCTTCCCCAGCATATTACATAAAGGCGCATCGCTGTGATAACTGCTATTCCCAATCTTGTGCATGTCCAACTCTTCGGAGTACAACTAGCGTTAAGTACCTTGGACTTCTGCTTGATTCTTCACTATCCTACAGGGAACATATTGCAGCCCTAGCGAAAAGAGTCCGTAAACTTGTATATGTCTTTAAGAACCTAAGATTCGTTGCTGATACTTCTCTTCTTAAACAAGTTTATCTATCACTTTGTCAGTCTATCATAAGCTATGCTGTAATTGCCTGGTGTGGTGTTGCTAAGTCGACAATTTTACCTTTGGAAATAGCGCAACGATATATTTTGAAAGTTTGTACATTTCGTCCAATTTTTTACCCTACTGCACTTCTATACAAGGATTGCCAAGTCCTAATTGTCAGGCAAATTTTTATATTGCAGCTAACTCTCAGGCAACACTCCCTGCTAAAATATGACAAAAATTTATTAGCTTCAAAACGTACAAATTATAATGTATGCCCAACATTTTTTGCAAAGCATCACTTTGCCCAAAATTTCTTTAACTTTCTTGGTCCTTTTATATATAATAAAATAAACAAAATTAACAATATATAAAACTTAAACATGCATCAACTCAAAAATTGTGTTTGTGACTTTGACCTTGAGTTACGACGAAACCGAGTTAATTTTTAAAATAAATAAATAATTCAATAATGACAAAAATATATAATTATGCTAGGTACCTTTAACGAATATAAGATTCTTTAATAAATTCAAATAATTCCATTTCATTATGACTCAACAATATACACACCCTCTTGACACACACTCACTCATATTCATTTTACTCACCGTGAGAGGTTCACTACATATAATCTAACTTTAAGGTTTAGTTTTGATTCTGGCATTTTTTGTTAGTTTTAGTTTATACCATTTTGCCTCTCTGGTTAAACCTTGTATTGTAAATAGTGAGAGTAAGAGCACTGCACCTGAGATACAGGTTTCCTAGTTTCCAGGTTTACTAAGTTATGTTTACAGTTGTCTTATTGTTACTTGCCAATCAATGTATTTTTTCTTTGGTGAAATAAATATATATTATATATTATATATTATATTATATAAGAAAATGACAAGAACCTGCGGTGTGCTTCCGCGACAGGTATGTGAAATAAGCTTGTGAAATGTCGATCTTAGTTAGGTAGTCAGATTCTTTCACGGGTTTCAGGTGTTGGCGTAGCTGGTGGTGCCCGTCTGATCGGATTTCGACCTCTGGAAGAAGTAGCGGTAGCTGTAACTCTTCGAAATTTCCCTGGAAAAAGCTTTGACACGCCCGCCTTGTTCCTTGACGAGTTCCGATAACTGCGGTTCAGAAAACAAAATAATTATGTCCAGAATTGAATGAAGTAATTCATTCAAGATCTTGGTCCGTAAAGAAAGTACCTAACATCTTTATGTAGCGAAACGATAATTCGATTCGTTATTGTCTATATGCGCCAATTAACTTGCTGTAAGACTACGTGATTTAGCGGGGCTTATGCCAATTCGCCAATCCCATACATTTATTTCTTTTTGAACTTCGTTATCGTTTTTCAATTGTTACTTTGACTAGGGGCCCTTGTTTGCCGGTTTATACATGCTCCGCCATTGCTTGATTACTTCTGAGCGCTTCCAGCAAATGTAGTGTAATAGTGTATCCGCTACAGCCAAGAAATTAGTGGTGGTGCCGTCCAGTCTTCTACCGTATCCAATAATTTTTCTTTATCATAAGATGCCGTGGATGTTGATGCTTTGGAGCGGCTCGCTGGCGTCGGATTCATTTGGCCGCTAAGAGTGGCATTTGTGGATTGTACCATGTGGTTCATGTGGCATAATTTTTCCATTATTAAGTTTTGTTGGACCATTATAGTCTTTCAGACTAGGTTCCTTTAAGTTAGAGGCTATTCGACGTTCCTTTGAGCCGACAGGAGGGCACGGGCTATAGCTCCTTTTTAACGTAGATACGTGTGCTGGGTATATTTATTTAAGCATTTTTGATGGTCTGACACCATCGAACGAAATTGTCACTGGGTCTATTTGATTTCAGTATTTTTCATGGTCTGACACCATCGAACGAAATTGTCACTGGGTCTATTTGATTTGAGCATTTTTGATGGTCTGACGGTCTGCGATTGTTAAAGGTTAAGCAACTTTCGCAACGCTTGGTAAAATTGATTATTTAGAGCTCATCCGTGCTTCGGAAGGCACGTTAAGCCGTTGGTCCCGGCCGCATGTGCAGTCGTCAAAACCCACCCATCCACATTGGGCCGCGTGGTGGGTCATGGCCCATTCTCCTTATAAAGAACACAAGTGCCCCAGCAGTGGGAACATGACAATGGCTAATGATGATGGTGATGTTGTTTAGGTACCTATTTTGTTTTCTTGTTCTTGTACGACTGTACCTACTTACTTATTATAATCTTCTTGTGGTAATAAAGAGATATGGTTGATTAAGATTACCTAAACAAAACAAATCATTTATTGTTCATTCCTACCGAAATCTTCAATGTAAGTTACATTATTCTCGCATAAAAATCAATTGGTAAATTTTTCGAAGTAGGTACCGTTACATCTGACAAACAAAAGTTGGAGAAACAAGATGATCGATATAAGTAAACGTCGAACACAAAAGGGGCGTGGTCGCCTTAGATAGAGCTGAATTACTTTTACGTTACGTTATTTAGTCAGTAAGAGTCTGACATAAGCTTCGACACAGCCGGCTGGTGGGGTATCCAATGCAGGATTCACCACCTCCCTCCCCCGCGTCCGGAGGGTTGCCTTTAACTCGGGAAAGGCGAAAAAAAAACACAATAACTATCGCAGAAACAAGCCATCGCACTATGAAGACTGCGGTGTAAAGTGATCGATGTATAAATTTTCGAAGAAAGGTGTTTCGAAGACAACCCGACTAAAGAGGTTATACAACTTTGCCTAGTAGATAAGGAAGGTAGTTGAATGTTTTTAATATATTTCTTTCTTTTCAACATGTTTCTTTGTAAATGTTGTTGTTTCTGTTAAAGCTGATAAGTTTCTTGCAGATGTTCATCTTGTCAGTTAAAAGATGTCCTGAATGGCTGGTAGGGAAAAGCTGACGTTTCGAAAGCACTTATCTATAAGTCCAATAAGTCTATTTGTACCTATAAAAAAATGACTTTGACCTTACACTTCAAGTACCCATTTTCAGTGTCACACTCACACGTGCTAAGTATAAACACGTGTAGAAGAGTAATTCTAATTTGTGAATTAGCATACCTAACTGGTATGTCTTACATTGACGAGGAGCTCACAGGCACACTCACAGGCCGGGCTTAGTTCGGCTTGCGATTACTGGCGTCGAGTAACTTACGCTATGCCCGATCACGAGATGGGTGACCTAAAATTTAATATATATTATAAATGGGAAAGTAGGTGTGTCAGTTTGTTTGTTACTCTTTCCCACTAAAACTACTAAAAGGTTATTTATGAAATTTCGCAGAGATAGTAGACAGCCTGGATAGGATACTTTTTATCCCGATATTCCCGCTGAAACGGGAACCACGCGGGTGAAACCACGAGCGGCCGCTTGTATTTAATATCTGGAGTTCATGCTTCGGAAAATAAGTTAGCGGTTGATCACCATCGAGCCTGTGTAAAGATGCAGTTCGGGGTGGCATAACAAGACAGTTGTTTCTTGCTCAGCAGTTGGTTTATAGTTTATAGGTATTGTAATTCC
Organism: Chrysoteuchia culmella; assembly: GCA_910589605.1. Taxonomy (NCBI): domain Eukaryota; kingdom Metazoa; phylum Arthropoda; class Insecta; order Lepidoptera; family Crambidae; genus Chrysoteuchia; species Chrysoteuchia culmella. The sequence goes on along the minus strand of OU342671.1, from coordinate 10,147,503 downwards.
CGCAAAAATGGCCGATCACAGTTTATACAGGAACTTGATAGGAACAAACAATTTAAACTCACAACGGTTAACAATAAACATAAAATGTGATTGCAAAAGCTACAGTTACCTACTTGTTAAGTTTACATAATTCTAAATTAAGTACCTTTAGATCAATAAATTATTATTAGACATTGTTTATTATTATTAGAAATCTAATTTAAAATAATCTTATAATCATAATTTTATATGAACGGAAGTGAGACAATTTAGCAGAAATACTGTAAAAAATTACTTTAGATAATGACTACTACAAACATAATTATTATTAAATAGCGGCCGCTCGCGTTTAGACCCGCGTGGGTCCCTTTCCCGTGGGAATATCGGGATAAAAAGTACCCTATGTTCATAACCAGGCTATCACTATCTGTATACTAAATTTCATCCAAATCCGTTCAGTAGTTTTTGAGTTTATTCGTTGCAAACAAACTATAAAATCTTTCCTCTTCATAATATTAGTAGGTATAGAAGTATAGATTTCATTAATAACATTTAAGGTGTCGGATAAAGGGGCAGCAGAAACGGGGTGGTGGGTAAGTACTATCGAAGTTAGCGGGAACCGGGAGCTGGGATTTGGAACACCTGCATGTATGAAATTGGTTCATCGTCGTCATCCAGCCACGAAGTACAACTTTTAAATCAATTAATGATCCATTAATAATTTTTAAAATTGGGTGTGTTCTTCGGATGGGTTTAAATATGTTTATCATTAGTTTTATAGGGACGATCGTAAAGGACCAAAAAAAAATTTTATGTGATGTATGTAGTTTTATGTAAATTATATTGACTTTAGATACTTAAAAACATTAATTTTGCTTGTTACTGGAACACTGCCTCTCGCTCACTCTTTGTTTATCCTACCTATGCCTCAAAGGTTGTCTGGAAGAGATCGCTCCTAACGATAAGACCGCCTTTGCCCACATGTATGTATGTACTGTATCTTTGTGTGTGCAATAAAGCGATTCATCCATGTTTTAATCCAGGCTATCTTCTGTCTGTGGGCCAAATTTTATCCAAATCGGCTCAGTAGTTTTTGCGTGAAAGAGTCACAACACAAACAAATTAACATACTTGCGCATTTATAATGTTAATAGGATAACGGTTTCGATGACACAACGTTTTAGTTAAGCTTGCGATTGTAGTTCAGCAATTTTCGCTATGGTCGGTCGAGGAAAGGATGGGTAGGTAACCAAAAATATATTATCTTGACTGGCACCCACCCGCGGTTTCACCCGCGTGGTCCGATGATCGAATTATGTGGACGACTTTTTTCCAAATTGTTAGACTGACTTCAATGATCTATTTGGATGTTTTTCTCGAAATCGTTACGACTCCTCATCATGGGATGTCAGTGGATTTTTATGGAAATATATTAATACCTACCCCACAGTCTGCGAATCCATTTAAACTTTGTCATTGTGACAATCCTGTAGAATACGGAGATCTGAATTAATTAAATAAATCTTTGTATGTTTGTCCTTGATGCCCTCCGAAACCAACAACCAGTCAGATTGTGGTGAAACTTTGGCAGGGAGTTCTGGGGACGTCCGCGAGGGCTCCTCTCCGGGCCCAAAAAATCTATGTATTTCGTTATACTTTACGTGGTATTGCAACACATACCGGGTGCAGCTAGTTAGAAATAAATGAAGTACGACATTGCCATCATCAATTTATTGACTTACCACATACAGATATACAAATGGATAAAAACGCACAATATAATAATAGGAGACGTATCCGTAGATAGGTAGGTACATCAAGTCTGTAAGCCAAAAACTTACAGAAAGAGACTTTAGAACACACTGTTTGAAATCTTTATGAGATCTTGTCGATTGCCTCAATCAATCAGCAAGAACAACTCGAGCATCATATTTAACTGAATTTTATACTTGGCTCTACAAATATATTTACTCGGAGGAGTGAAAACAGAAGTTTTGTCTGGCTTCACTATCTCAAACATAACCCTTTGTTCAATTGTACGCGGTTATCAATATCTCGAGTCGCTTGCAAACACAAAAACTGACTAATCTATCTGTTTTCCTGACCGTTTTTCGGCTTGTTTCGGTCAAGGCGTCTCGCTCGCGCCTCGCGTGCCCTCATGAGACTGACAAATTCTATTTTAGCAGAGAATGTACGGATCACATTCATTGCAAGTCATCACTCCTTCGATACAAGTGTGCTTGTCCTTTCCATGTGGTATTTCCTGGCACAATAGTTAATATTTGGCATGCACATACCACACCTACACGCAAGGATCTTTACGAGGTCACTGATAGAACCACAGGAATAGTCTTGGGTGTTGCGGGCTCTCTGCCCTCTATCTCAAAAAAGGTGGGACAAATGAAATTTAGTATTTAAAGAAAATTGTCACATTGTGTGCTCTACAAATTATTATAAAAATGTTAACATCATTGGAGCTGTAGGAACAGAGATAATCACGATAAACTGATTTTGATGACCTTGACCTTGAATAACTGACGGCGCGAACACCAGATTTTATGAGACTTTTGAGAAAACTTTTAGAACACCATAATGAAGGTGTATACGAGTTTACAGCTTGCCTTCTCTCATTTTGAGATTGACTCTTTTTTGGCTAAAGTGACTTGACTAAAAGTCAACAGAAGAAGAACAGTATTAAACATTCTACAGGAATATTCAATATTACTTCTACAACCGACCCCTTGCAAAGTACAAAAAGCTCCAAATCGAATTTTGACAAGAAGTTGAAGAAATTTTTCAGTCGAAACCAGAAACCAGGTCGTTCAACAGATTGCTTCGGTACAGATCTGCACAGATGTCCGACTATAGGCAGCTACTGAAAAATTGCAAGCAAAATATTGATTTCGGAATACTTATGATATTATTTCTATAAATTTCTAAAGACAACTATCTCAGTTCCATATCCTTCTATAATATAATCATTGTTCCTGCCAACGAACAAATTGAAGTTGTCTTTTGACACGCTTCACACTTTGAAGGTACAAAACTTATGTCTGAATATAAGCGTAGGTATATTAAGTACGAGAGGTACGAAATACCATTGATATGATTGAAACAAACTGCGCAAGAGGTGGCGGTAAGCACCAGGGCTAAAAGAGCCTAGTTCTGAAGGTATGATGCAGATGCAAGTTGTTCTTACTAATAGACTACGTTCAAACAGCCTTCTTCCTTACGTTACACTCATTTAGATCAGTTGCAGCGGTCGTTGTGATTGACATGTTCACGTTAATATAATATAAATCTTTATGTAGTTTAATTTATATTTATATATACCTATATAATTTAAATATATGAAAGTATTTTGTAATAACATATGCCTTTTTTCTTTTATTTTCATGTTTTGACTAGCGCCATCAATTACAATTACGCAATGAATCCTAGATTTTATCTGACAATTGTATAGTAGGTACAGTCCGACAAGGCTTTTATTGAACGTGGACGGGGACGCTATTTGTAGAAGCTTGAAAAACAAGTTATGACTGTAAATAAGTATGAATAAATACAGTACAATATGATGTGTAATATGATTGTGAATAAATTATTAACGCAGGTGGAGGCGCTGCACAACTGTCAATGACGTTTCATCTAAGTTCCTTTTTTGCCACGTTCATTAAAAACCTTGTCGCACTGTAGCCTTTGTACGGTAAGGGTTTAGTAGAAAACTATTTTATGTAGAATTGAATTCGAAATAAATTACAACATTTTATTACACAATCACAATAAAAGAGATATTTTCTTTATCTTTTTTTGCCTTAGAATGCCGAACGCAGTCGTCGACGTGTAAGATCTCTATTACTTAGGTCGTAAAGTCGAACTTGGCTAAAAAATCCGCGAGTCTCGGTCATTTCTGCATGATTCAGAAACTGAATTTGAACTTTACGATGTCAATACTAAAGATCACGAACGGACTCGATCGGACCTGGTTCCTTATCAGCAAAGGGCTATAAGGATACGTTTCCACTAAGTAGACGGATTCAGTAAAATTGCGTTTCAAAGGATAGTTATTTGCCGATTGCATATTTTGATACCCGTTTTGTCTGTCGAGGTTAAAAGATAACACCTAAAAAGTGGTGACATAAAAATGGTTTTGAAATCATGGCTCTCATAGGCTCGCGCCTTCTTGGAAAACAGCGATACCAGCATAGTGGCAAAGTAGCTATTCTTTAAATTCCACTTTACTGTCAAATGAAACCACAGCTCTGCTCCGTCTTTCTCCGCACCAGTGGAGACGCACCTTAAGAATACTTTTCCGTCTAGGCGGAAGATCCGCTTCAAAAACGTGCAAATTGACTCACAAACTCAACCACCGCTTGCAACCCGAACGAATAATTACAACAGTATACATAATACATATACAATGGCATACACGAAAATTTATACTTTAAAGTTATACATACAATCTAAAATTAGATTATTCTATAAATTTGGTGTTCTTGTTTCCATTAAGTTAGCTTAGAATTAGATAATATACCTATGTACAATAGTAAGTAAGTATTACCAAACAATTTAAATTTCTTGTATAAACTTGCTTGCAATGCACAACATAATAGTATATGTATAATTATATAAGATGACAATACAACAGTTAAAATAATAAAGTGCTTTTTAATTGTCGACCACAGATAACGTCAGTCAGAGATAGTAGTGCAAAAAGCAAGTAGGCTTTTTGACTGATTTGGATATATTGTTATATTAGAGCTCATGCATGCAGAATACGCTTGGATGGTTAATTCGTCCAAGAGAATACGTTTATCGAAAAAACTTTCGCCGATAGAACGTAACGTTTCGCCGAAACTACTTAACCTGTTTTCGTTAGGTTAGGCCTGTGTTATCAAAAGAAAGTACGAGTCAAGGTAATATGATCATTATGATTTTTCCATGAAAAAAATATTTGTTTTGATCAGGAGTTGTATTTTTTAATCATTCAAATTATAAGCATGCGATAATGCGATGTTAAAGAAAGAAACTCGCATGCGAATCTTGCGATTCCATATGCGAATGTAATTCTAGTGATTTAAAAATACTTCTCCAGAGGTCTTACGTAGAACTGGTACTATAACTTGCTTATAACCAAACAGAATGAGGTAGAGTGATTTCGGCGAAACATCTTATCGGCGAAAGGTGTTTCGAAACATTCTGAGGGGCGGTTATTATTTAACTGTCGCATTTTCCATCTATTTATTGTATATTTTGCATAAATAAAAATAAATTTATTAGCCTTTTACGTCCACTCTGTCGGAGCTCATTGGTACCTATTGAAAAGAACTAAAATACCAAATAGTTTTGCTTCTTATTTAAACGTAAGTATTCATACTGAAACAAGTTTCATGCCTGTTATATCAGCATTATCTTTATAATACAACATGATGTAATATTGTTTCATTAAACATGTCCCTGGAGTCTTCAGACAAACTGGACAATAATTGTTTTAATTAAAATTGATTTAATTCTAAGATATTCGAAAATAAACTTTATTTACTAGACATAGAGAACTGACACGACCTGTCAGAGGCGCATTCTCTAATGTACCTACCAGCTACATGTACCGGCTTTCCTGAAAGCATGCCTGCACAAATCAGTTTGCGCAGGTTACACGGAGCGTGTAGCCGGCAAGACGGTATCCCGTGCAGTCCTGAAAAGGCGGCTTGTGTAATCAATCATTGTAATGCTAAAGATTTGGACTGCGCAAACTTGGACTGCACGGTTTTGCCTGCACGTGTGGCGGGTCGTTCAGTCCGGGCCTCAATCCGTCAAAATTATTTCCGTGACGTACGCAGTAAATTAATGAAGATGAGCGATGTAAGAGGTTATTCGAAGGAGGTTTCAACTCACTTCATAGAATAGAGCTCTCTCTCTAAACAATGAGGACGGCAATGAGGATTTCGGTAGAGATTAATTTATCTTTGGATCTTAAACCAATGAACTCAGACAAAGCAAAGGCAAACACAATGCAAAACGCTACATTAAAATTAAACAGAAGGCAATAAACTTTTAACACACATATTTACAATAACAAAGTTATTAAATCTACTAAGCTTAAATTAACTCCAACAGAATAAATAAATCTATCTACATGTGTCTACGCCTTTACTCCTCGCCACCAAAAAAACAGCAACATCAAGGAAATACTTTTATACTATTATCGTTTGTCAACTAATCTTTTTTGTAAACAACTTTGTTTACACTTCATATTATAATGTTGTCTGTGAGTTCATAGTCACCATAAGTTCGGGTAATTGTCACCTTTTTTGGTCTAAAGTTAGATTGTGATGTAAATTGTTTTTTTAACCATCTAAAATAATAGACTGACGTGAGTTAAACGATACAAATATCACACGAGCTATGGGACAATATAAACAAAAATAGCGATGTTTCTTATAAGCCACGGATTTGAGATATTTTTGAAGAGAAAACTTCTTTTGCGGCATTGTGCACATCAGAGTTTTAAATGTTAAAGTCGCCTCAGGACACGTGACCCTGATCGAAAATTCGTAAGACCATTTACCGTTGACCTATTTAAAATTACATAAAGTCTCACACTTGAAAGATCTACGTATATTAGTTAATAACAACCATTATATATAGATCTCTCATTACTACCAACTTTCATATTGATGCTAGGTCAGTTTTAATGGATTTACCTGCCAAGTTGTCTCCGTTTTCTTCAACTTTTTATGAAGTTGTGGTCAAGATTCGCACGCTGAGAACGAAAATGACCTAATCCAAAATTTATGATTTTTGGATAATGAAAAAAATACTCGAGACTTTTTATTTATTAATTTTTGTGTCCCAATAAGTCAATATTAATATAGCTTGCAGCGTTGCGTAGCGAGAAAAAGTCAGATTTTGAATTTGTAGGTAATAAAGCATTGACTTTTAAGTCTATTTTTGAGTGAAAGTCGATTTTCGTAAATCTTTCATTCTCAGCTTGCGTATAGTAGTTATTTTCGTTTAAGCGGATTTTCTGTCGGCACTCCCATTGTGCAATCCGTTGTTTTTTTTTTATAAACTATTGTACAATCGAGGAACTTCCAGGTCGACCAGTAGTTTTTTTGGGATACGTTTCTCGGAAAGTACTAAGGTTAAAGAAATCATTTAATATTCGACTGAAATACCTGTTAATTTTCTATTATTTGTGATATATTTACTTGAAATAAAAAGCTTTTCCGGATATTTAACGCGCTATATTTTACGAACTAAGATCAAATTGTCCGTATTTTTAGGTTTTTGATTCCGTGGTCACGGGATGACTAATTCGAAACCACAGCAGCTAGAAATGTGTGCGCCAAAATTAAAAATGTACGTATATCTATTTTTTTTTTAATAAAGCTCCCTAAAAAGAAGTTCCCCGACTGTACGTCACAGTAGCTCAGGCTTTACAAGACTGTCGAATTTCTCCAATCGACTATAAACTTTGAGACGTAAGCCGTTAAGTTCGGGATTGTCAGATTGTATAAGCCTATACAGGGTGGTAAAAGACCTATAACCAAAACGAAAACCAGGTATTATCTCCATCGTTACAATCACTTTCTTGTATTGAACCAAATCTGGGAAACTGATAGTTAAGGAGTTATTGAGGAATAAAGTCAAAATTACTTTCTAAAGATTATGGTTAAAGTTATAGAACCACAATATATCAAAACCAATCGATGAAACTCAGTCCCAGCCGCCTACTCGTACCTCCTACACACGCACACGTTGTTGCACACCTTTCATTGCGTATAAAAACTGACACCCATTTTTTGGAAACTAAAAACAAAAGACGATTCCCAGCAATTATTTTCACATATTCTTATCTAGCTTGATGTACACTACGCATATATTACGGCTTCGGTATGGGTCTTTTAACACCCTGTATGTTGTTGGTTTTTAAATTTTAATAGTCTATAATAATAGCAACTATGTTTGAACACGCGATGTCATCCGCGTGGACTTAAAACGTTTTTACACTGCGCAAAACAGTTTTTACTTGGTTAGTAGAAGATGGAGGGGATAGTAAAGAATTATTTCTTAAAAATTGGTAGTACATCAAGGACACATCGCTGCTTTAATTATTGTCCCAATTCAGAAAAATAAATAATGTAACGTTTTCTTTAACTCCTGTCAGCTTTAAGTTCGTCTGTATTACCATCGCAGTATTCCGACAAGTTACAATTTAATCAATGTTGCGTACTTATACATTAACTATTAATTGTATAATATATTTATTCTAAAATATACAAGTCAATTACCACAAAAATTGTGCAAAAAAAAACATTAATAAATGTCACTCGATATCACCGAGTTATATGTATACATAGATACTAAGAAAAGGGTTAGACTGCTTCAGAGGACTTTTTGCACACTAGCGCCACCGCCTTTAAAAAACCCTAGTTTTTAAATAAAAATAAACTTCTAAATTATTTATCTGTTAAATGCAGTTTCTTTTTCTGTCACTTTTATTAAAAAGCTAGCCATAGCTTGGAACGATAAAAATAAAAAAGAACGATAATGAAAAAAAACCACAAAACTTATTCAGAGTGCATTAAAATGTCATCTTTATTTTAGCATAATTTTTTACCAACGGTGGCGCTAGTGTGCAGAATGCGGTCTCGTCAGCGTTTCGGGCAAAAGAGTGACAGACAACATATACTACATCTTTTAACCTCTTTTTTATTATGTTTAGTGATATATAGATGTTGCGGTTTTAATAACTGATTAACTACTGGTACAAGCTCGGATAACTAAAGCTGGTAGGATCAACACATTTACACGTCTGTGAATAAGCGCGCGGCGTGACGTTGCACTGCATGGTCGCGTCTGTCTTTCTCGCGCGCGGTCATATTTACGTGTATGAAGAAGACAGTCATTGTTTTGCTTTTGCTACTATGGAGTAAACATTTTTGTATTTGTCTATTCGTTTTTAGGGTTCCGTACCAAAACGGGAAAAAGAAACCCATATGATGAACTACTAATGCTATCAACTTGAAATTTGGAATAGTTTTAGATGACGTTTGCTCAACTATTGTGCAATTAAAAAGAAAAAAATATTTTTTTCTACTTGGACTAAAAGGGGGTCTTAAAAATTCAATTGGGGCTAATAGGGCATGTGGGGTATCGTATGAAAGAGCGCTGCTTGCACATTCTCAGACATTTTTTCATTCCCCCTTATCTCTGAAGTTTACATAGAGAAAAATCTGAAATTATTATAAGTGATATGGGTTTATGTAAACACTACAGGAAAAATAAAACGGTGTCTCTAAATAGCATACTTTTTCAGAAAAAGTAAAGTAAGATCATCTTAAAAAAGTGATTTTATACTTATTTGCCTTTGGTAAACTGTCCTCAACCTATGTCGATGTATTGGGACAATAGATAGTACGGAACCCTTGGTGCGCAAGCCCGACTCGCGCTTGACTCGGTTTTTTGTTTAAAATTGCATTTGTGAGTTCGGATTAACGCTAAACCTCAGGTTAATAACATAAACAACATCGTTTGTGTGAAGTCAAGAGACAAAACGATATTTTAAACGACGGACTCTAAACTCAGCTCTTAGGTTTTGTTTTTGTTAGAAATGTAACTGGGTGTTAAGAAAACGCTATAATAAAACAAACATAATTTTTAACTAATAATATGATTTTCAACTTTTAACTCCAATAAATAAAGTTGAATATGCATTGAAAAATATGTCATTTTGGAATATCTTACTTAATAAACTAGCTGACTTGACTATGTAGTACATAGGACTCATTGGTTAAAATAAATAATTCATTTAAAATGTACTTAAGCTAGTTTTCTCAGGAATTTTATATAATGTATAATATAATAGAACTTTTAATCTTTCCAAAAAAATCTTTTTTACAGTAATAACTGTTTAAAAAACATTATTTTGATATTTTTTTAACATGTGCTGGCATCACGACATGGTGTTGCCAATTTATCAGAAAACGTTTTTAGTAGTTTTTTTTTAATAATATGTCTACAAATATAATGGTGTATAATATTTACAGAAAAATCATATCAAAACATCAACCAAGATAATGTATGTTTTTAGACAGTAATTTGTGCATTCGCCTCTTGAAGCAAAGTAAGTACAAAACATGTAATTAATGGCATAAAGCGTATATTCAATACCTAAATAGGATTGCGTACTGGTAAAATGAACTTTATACCGTTACATTACGGTTCAAAATACCACACACAAATAGGAACGAAAATAAAGAACCAAATCTATTTGTCTAACTAAAGTATCGATTTTTCTAATGTTTTTACTATTTGTGTATAGGAGTTAGTTTGTGCTTAGACATTACGCACCATTGGAAACACGACCTAACCCGACAAGATATAGTCTATATTTTTTTTTACTTTAAATTCACTGCTGTAAGGACTTAGGACAGCAAACAACAGACTAAAACTACAGATATTATAGTAATTTCTTGAGTTTCGTACTTTATAGCTAACAATCGGAAATCAATAAATCTTCAAGAAAATAACTAAGCTACATTTTTATTTATTTATTAATTTTTTAAGGAAAACATTATTTTTATCTAATACACAAAACATATTGTAAACACATACAGGGTCCTTTTAAGTTTAACTCAGAATCGGTAAGTGAACAATTTTCTCCTAGAAACATGGTCGAAATTTGACAAAAAAAAATTGACTCTTCATGCAAATCAGACTGATCACGTGATCGATTTTGTATGGTAAGTCCAAAAATTGATTTCGCATTCGACCCATGTTTCTAAGAAAAAGATGTTCACTTACCGATGCCGAGTCGAATTAAAAAATTTGGATAGTGTTCTTAAATCACCCTGTATAACAATAAAGTTGCCGCAGATACAACGTAACTAATTGTAACGTAAAGTATTCAGCAGTAACTTGTAACTGGATTTGGTTGGGCGCCAGTCAATCAAAGATTAGATTTCGTAAATATTTTACTAAATAAAACTTTTCAGGATATAATCGCGCTTTTTATTTAACTTACTTTTCAAATTTTATGATTTTTAAATTTCAATTTTATTTTTAGAACAGTACATAATCAGAATCTTTAAGATGTCTATGTTAAATTTCAATTCCTCTTTAGTGTTATTCCAACTTAATACCTCTTGAAAATGTCTGTTGTTTACAGTCCCAACACAGTGTGAGCTGGACCTTACATGTTTCAAGTAAAATAATTTTATGATAGATTCACATTAAGCCTTGTCGCGATTGAAGTGTTCCGAATGCTTAGTGCGGGTTTCCTACCGCCTATGCCGAATTTTGGGAATAGAATATAATTCTCAACCTTATTCCAATTGCATTAAGGCTATCTGTCAAAATTGTACTCTCACGCGATGGTACCGTTTGGATACTTTCAAACTCGCACTGAGCCCTCTGGCCAACATTTCGATATAGTAACTTTTAGTCTTAAAAAGACTATAGATATTATTTCTAATAGATTATTCCCAATTAAACTATGCAATATTTTATTGATGTTCAATATTCCCATAAAAGTACCTTATTAAGCTTAAACACAGCAAAACACATTTTTAACAAAATCCACAATATTTATATCTAGTAAACAGCCAAAACGTTTCTACGCTATTAACATTTTTCACTACCTAGAAACCAAAAGACGGGTGTTTTTAAGCTACAGTACAACTCGAAAAGCAAATCCGCTATACTTTACTCTAAAATTTCAAAACATACCCTGAACAGTTATATAAATAAATATTTCACTATAAAAAAGAAATTTAATGATGTAAAATTATTATATCAAAACATCAACTCTGCTCTTACTATAAAGAGGGCAAGCACGCTTGCTCGAATACGCATAGAACTTTGTGGATTAGCTCGTACTGTTCAGAATTTTGTACCATACCGCCTCGGTTGAGTCTCATGTTGCAGACTATGCCGAGGACATCCACCTTGTGTTCGTTGGTTAACTGCTTTATACCGTTGAGAATGGCTATGAGGCAGCCCGTTCGGCCAATACCAGCCGAGCAATGTATTATAGTTGGAGGAGAACGCTGCTCCATTGAGAAATTCAACGGGGACTCGGTTACACTCACTTTCACTTCACACGGAACATTCCCCGCTTCGAGTGGGGGAAAAATAAATTTAGAGTCTGATCTCGGACTTTCGCACTTACACTGATCGACCGTCGCTTCGGTCTGTTCGTCGAAATCGTACGTAATATCTTTCAAAACGTCCAAGCTTAGATTCAACAACGCGTTCACGTCTTTGGGACATTTATGGTCCGCCCAGTTATGGAACCAATAGTGGTACACAATAACACTTTCACTGTCACTGGCTGTTTTGTACGTCACATCTAATTTTCTAATAGTATAGCCATCCTTTTTCACCATGCCACAATTTTTAATAACAAAACTGTTGCTATCTTCTTCGTCGTCAGGATTTTGGAAAGAGACTTCTTCGTTAAGTTCGAGAGGGAAGTATTTCTCGCACTTTTGCCTGTTGTTTTCTATGAAGTTGGTGAGCATGACTACTTTCTGCACGCTGCTTCTGGCCTCTGACGAACGATGGTCCAGGTTATTTTGGTGGACCATGGACCAGAAGTCATAGATAGTGTTTTGAAGTGGGCCCTGGGTGGCGATGTAGCTGTTCTTGGAGTACTCATGCCCCTGCAATTTGATGAATGGCACGTTAATAATATAAATATTATAAGAATCACATAAGTACATTGATTTGATTGCAAAATAATTCTTTGTTCCAGAAATACGCCTAACTTAGAATCGGTTATTCTCTAATTTGCTCTTATTCTTTAAAATTTTAATTGTAGCAACAATCATATTTGTGGGTTATATCATTCTCCATGATTCGATTTATCTTTACAAAAAATTTGATCAAATGTTTAGTCGATAGTGAAAAGGTAAGAAATAGAGAGAAAAAATAAGTTGTATATCCAATATAATAATTTTATTAACAAGAGAAATATAAGTATTTCTTTTTGTTTTAGTATTTTGATAGTGATAAAGTTACATGGCAGTGTTTTATAAATGTAGTAGCGGCCACCGTAAAAAAATAAAATAAAATAGAGATTAAATATGTCTTACCTTGATAAAGTTGGCATTGATATACCCCTCCCCAGCTGCCGCATCACCTCGTAGAATGAACCTCGAATGTTCATTCGGCAGTATCGTCTTATACCTATTCTTAGTATGAGACCCAGACACAATGGGCTTCTCCTGAAAATTCGTGGGCATATCCCAAAACTCCTGGTGCAAGTTCCTCAACAACATCTTCTGGTATTCAGAACACGGCTGAGACAGAACAGGATCTGGGATCGCCATCTGAGGGTTTTCCTTTGCCATATCTTCGACTCTACCGGAACAGCAGTGCTGCCCTTCGTTCGAGCTATGGCATTTCACTTTGGAGTAACCGTTTTGGAATACGTCGTTTAAGTCTCTCAATTGTTGACGGGATAAAACGCTTGAAGCATTCTGCAAGTGTTGCATGTTAGCTAAGTACAATCGGAAATCTTCTGATGTACTTTGAGGACTCAAAGGTTTGGTCGTTATATTTCTGATGAAACCGGCTTGGAAATTCGGTTCTTCTTGCCTTCCGAACGCGTAAATGATCTCGTTCTCTTGATCCCCACACACGTATGTTAGATTAGGGTAATCCTGTTCTTGGTAGGACGAAGACCACAAATTGTCGTGCGATCCAAAACCCCCTTTATCTGTAGATCTCAAACGTGTGCGGCTTTTATAAGACTTCGGGATCAAATTTTCGGTGCTCAATGACTTCCTATGCTTATCGCGGTGAGGCAAATCTTTTAGCTTCGGCTCGATCATTGATTCGTCTATTTCAATATCTCTTGGCTCTTGTGGTTGTATGTTTAATGTTAAAGATGTATTTGAGCTTCTCCTCTCTAAGATTCCTTTGCGCGGTTCTCCGGGCGGGTTATCTATGCTATGGTTGCTGTTATACCGACTCAAGTTGCATGTGGATCCGTTTAGATTGTAGTTGGAGATACTAAGGCCTCGGTTGACTGATAGCTGAGGGTTCGACGTATTTATGTTTAGAGTTAAGGATGTGTTCGAACTCCTCCGTTCTAGCAAACCCTTTTTCTGTCCAAACTTTGCTTCTTTGTTTAAAGAACTGTTGCTTGAATGCCGACTCAAGTTGCTCGACTGAATGTTCAAAGTGAGGCTGTTGTTTGAACCTCTTCTTTGCAACAAGCAGTTTTTGGACACTTCTCCTGAAAGATTTGTGTTGGAAGAGCATATTACTCTGGTGGTTGGTGTTAAATGTTCCGCATTCATCAAAGAGGCGTTCGAATCTCTTCTTTCTAGAGACAATTTCTTTTGCCTTCCGTCAGAGTTCAGACTGAAATTGGACATGCTGTTTCTTACTGACGCTAAATTGTGGCAAGAAGTTCCCGCACTGCTCAAAGAAGCGTTAGAGGATTGCAAGCTATGCGTGCTCAGCATTAAGCTTTGATTCGAATTTCTTCTATGTAATTTCTTGCCAAACTTTTCTTCTTCGGTATTTGGTTCAAAATCATCAGAGGGTACGCCTTCAGGGAGCGTTTTAAGATTAGTACTTGATACACTTAAATTCTGCTTGTAATTCAATAGATTGGAACCTAAAGTGGACCCGGAATCCATGTGGTAACGGTTGTCGGCTACAAGTATGTTGATTTCTGGGGCCTTTTCTAAGTCTGTAACGTTTTCTTCAAAGGAGCTCATCGTTCGTGAGCCCATCCTGGATGGACCAGGCTGGTATAACATCAAGGAAGCGTGGTTTTCTCTTAGGAATATCCCACTGTCTTGGCCTTTCATATACAAGCGCCGATGGTCCGTGTTTGATTGTAAAGTGTTGTAACCCAATTTTCCTCCAATGAAGTCTGGTTTCACGTTCTTTTGCGCTAAAATCCTTTTTAGTTGCCGCTTAGGAGTATTCGGCACTGATACAGAGTTCTGTGGCACTTCTAAGGTCTTTTTCTGAGGTAACGATAAGTTGACGGTTTCAGAAGAATCTAAAGAAGTAGCTTTTACTTTTAAAGTGGGCGTTTTTACTTTCTTCTCTTCAGCATCGGTGTATAATTTCTCGAACTCCAGCAACTCTTTTTCTAGATCACTGTCTCTTTTAGTCAAGTCTATTGTTAGATTTCGCAAATTCTTTCCCTTTTTCTTCGTCTGAGTTTCCGCTGGAGTTGTGGCGCCTTCTTCCGACGTGACTATGATTTCAAACTCTTTGGGTGAAAATCTTGGCATGTCTATAAACGACTGAGTGTCGGAACTTTGTCGTAAGCTTTTCTTTTGTTTTAAATCTGGGGACTTCGGTTCCTCTTCTGCAGTCTTATCTTTTTTCTCATCTTCAAATTTGAATACAGGTCTTTCTCGCGGTGGGGTATTTTGATACTCTTCCCTCCTTTCCATACTTTCGTATGAAGTGCTGACATCTTGATTTTTGTAAGCCTCGTTCATCTGGTCTTTCATTTGCTTTGCTATAGGTAACCCTAAGTTTTGTTCGATGATTTTGGCATTGTCAGAATCCAAGGAAATAGATTTCAATCGTTGTCGTCTCGCCTGTGCTGAACTCGAATGCGTCGGCGTCAATTCGCTTTTGTCTTCTTTCGTTTCGATATGAAGAGAGTCTAGTTTGGCACAGCAGTCCACTACATCCTGGTCTATCAGTGCAGTATTATTTTCCGTCGCTTTGTTATCTTCGCTATTCGTTATATTTAATTCTACGGTTTTATAGTTCGTGTCGCAACTGTTATGCCGTCTGTATCTTTTTACTTCTTTGTCAGCAGGGGGCGTGAACCTTTCTCGTTCTATTGAATTTCTTCCCCCGTATTTCTTCGGGCGAGCTGACGCTCTAGGAACATCTTCTGTAAGATTTACCGGTTCGAAAGTGAAGTAATTTTCTTTGTTACAACTATGTATTTTGGGGCTAGGTTTGGCGCTCAAAACTCGCGGGGAACTAGGTTTTTCGAAGCCATTGCTTCTGTTTAAGTTGCCTCCCAAAGTGCGAGGCGACTGAGGGACTTCCGCATCTCTCGGAGTTTCCGGGAAGAACTTGGGAGATCTCACGGTGTCATAGTAGACCGATTTGGGGGACGGTTCAGAGAAGAAAGCGGGCGATACCATTTCCGGGGGAGTGAAGAAGCGCGGCGAACTCAAACTATCAGCAAGTAGTCTCGGTGAGAAATCGAATTTAGGAGCTGACGACTTCTCTTTAGCTGAGCTGCATTCTAAGATCCTAGGGGAGTTCTGCATCTCGAGTCTCTCTTGATGCCCTTCTAAATGCGGGGTTTCGGTAACACTGCACATATTCAGTCTCGTGCTGACAGATCGAAACCTCCTCAAATTCCCCGGTGAGTCTTGACTCCTGTCGCCGGAATCCTTCGGGGAAGTCATCTCGCTCATATCCTTCTGCGCTTCGTTCGCCAGCTTTTCAACTAAGTCCGGTTCGAAACCGAACACTTCCTTATCAGATTTCGCGCTACTTAAAAACGGTGATTTGTCGTCCTTTTCTAGAGATGGCGAGCGAGTAGCACTGTACTTCTTCGCGCGGGATTCTTGAGAGAGTTCGGAGCCTAGTTCATTAACGATTTGAGCTAGAGGGCGAGGGATAGTTGACGAGTATTTGCAGTCGAGCGGTCTTTTATGAAGCCACTGCTCAGGTAAAGGAAGCTTCGGTATTCCTTTGAATTCGGCCTGGGAAGTTGAAGGTTGTGCGTTTGATGTGGAAGCAGTGACTGTAGTTGTGTCTGTGGTATCTGTGTCTATGTCAGTGGTGGCGACTGTGTTCTGAGTGGCGTCGCGAATGATGACGAGAGTGGGGGGATCGTCAGGGGGCGGGGAGGCGACGCGGGGGGGCGGGGGCGGGGGGAAGCCCGTCGCCTGGCTACCCACTATGTGCACCTGCAATAGAGAGAGAGAAATAACATCAATATCAAATCAGTAGACATGTTAAAACACGAAACATCATGGTAACTATCACTAAAATATATACACACATAATATACATACTAAACACCCAGACCAAGACAAATAGACATGTTCATGCACACAAATATTTGTCTTATCCGGGGATCGAACCTGGGACCTCTGGCGCAGAAGGCGGGGTTAGTACCCCTGCGCCAAACTAGGTCGTCGTCAATGTTAAAACGCATTATAAATATTTGTTTTATACGGGAATCGGACCCAGGAACTCTGCGCAGAGAACCCCTGGGCTAAATATATCGTAGTCATCGGACAAGGTTGCCAGGTCATCAACATTAAAGTTTCTAGATAAATTCTATCTCTAGGTTTACTATCTGCACTGGAAAAAGCTAGCAGCTGGCGCTTTTTTTATGAACAGCGTATAGATTCTTAGCCTTCATCATGCCTGATGTTAAGTATTTATAAGGCTGAAGAAGGAAGCGAGCCGCTCCCGGAATCCTCAAGTACTGAGGGACAGGCTATCTTATCTCTAACTGCCGGAACAAACCAAAATGTTGAAAACGTTTTGTTATGGTGTCAAAATTAGATAAAATGGTGTTAGCTAGCCAGGCGGACTTTCAACAAGTCTTACCACCAAACAAAAGTTCTATGAACTACGTTCTCGAACAACAAAGTATTATATATAGTCTAGTTTCATAGTTTCCCACGTAACTGACGCACACAAAGCCGCTGGCGGTCAGCTCGGACGCAGCGCGAGTAGCAGCAGTTTCGCTAGACCCTAGCTCACCGCCCGCCGCAAAGTTGTCGGTCTTTTACCGACTATACTTCGGAGAGTGTGCTTATGAGCTCGTACCTTCATCGGACATCCAGATGCACTACGGGCTACCACCATTTCTTGGTTGATATTCCTAAATGTCGCACCAAGCGCTACTCAATATCTTTTATATTGCGCACAGCAAAGTGGAACTCCCTCTCTGCGTCTGTATTTCCGAGTACTTATAACCTGACCACCTTCAAATCAAGAGTGGCGCCTTCTCGGTTAGCTCGCTCAATCGTGGATCCTCTCTTAACCCCTGGGCTTGATTGAGATCAAAAGCAAACCCATTCAAAGTAGAAAAAAAGACAATGGCACATGGAGAAGAAGAACGCTACATATTCCAACAGACACTTCTAGACATGGGTGCGATTTTGTAAAGTAAATCGTAGTTATTTTCAGTTCATATCGTATTCCATCGGCTGCAATTTGTATGGAATTTGACATTAATGACATACATGAACTGTCAAATGAATACGATTAGCTTACGCAATCCCATAGCTAGTTCCTTGCTTTCCCACATACGTGGTGCCCAAAGACCCGCTTACGGTGAGCGCGGTTCCTATTTACAAGTGCCTTGACCGCCCTATGCACCCATTCGTGGTTTTGTTACACGTTGAAGATTTCATGGTGGTAGTCGCCGCAATGACGGCAGACCTTCGCTACAAGATGGATAGTGTCGCCAATTTAAAGCTTCTATTACCTGGTGCACACGACACGAGTTGATAGTCGCCACAATGATAAAGAGAAAGCAGAGCCAGAAAACTCGTTGGAGATGATAAACTGGTGAATACCAAGCTCCACAGTCTCCCGCAACGGCGAACCTCAACGGTGCCTCATTGTCTACTAGGCTGTATGAGCTCATCCCGCCAGCTCCTTTTTACCACCGGAAGTCCAGACGTACTGCAGGCTAGCATCCCTACCTGGTGGAATTCCGTGCCTGCGTCTGTATTTCCGGCAGCTTACAGCCCTGGTATATTTAAAGCTCGAGTGAATAGGCTTTTTCTAGACAAGCTTGCACCCTCTTCGGCTTCTTCTTAATTTTTAATCCAGAATGAGGCCAAGAGTAAGCTTATTTAGTATAAATTATAAAAATGATTGATGATTGATGATTGCAGAGTTGCAGAAGAATCGATTGCTAGAAGATTAAGGTAGGTATTCCAAAACATTTTGTGGCCTATTTCCCTAGTTACCCACGCACCTGGTGCACACAGAGCCGCTTGCGGTGGTCGCTGGCGCAGCGCCGGCGCAGCGCGAGCAGCAGCAGCAGCGCCGCGGCCGCCAGCGCGCCGCACCACCACCCCGCCTCGCCGCCCCACATGCCCCGCGCCTCACATCTGGATTACAACCAATACTAGTTACTAATCAGTTTTTGACATAAAGGCTCTCCCAAATAGGTGCGTTAATATCGGTCGATAATATTGGATGCGTTATTGCGATGTCTGCTTTATTACATTATGTATTAGGACAGCTACGAGGTTACACACTGCTGCGATAAAACCGACGCAATAAAAATATGAAATTTTATCGCAATGACGTATCCGGTATTATCGACCGAAAATAATGCGCATATGTAGGAGAGCTTTCATTGTTGTCTTAATTTTCCATTCTGGAATTATCACACTGCACTGCACTCCGCTCCGCAGCGCCGTATCAGAGTTTGTCAAAATACCCGTCGCCGAAATCAGTCTATAGTCTGTTCACCGAAACGAGCTAGTACTCAGAGAATTAGCTCGCTCTTGATTGGCTGATTATAAAGCGCATAGGCAATCCGCTCGTTCGTGATTGGCTAAAGATAAGACGCATAGGTAATCATGAACGAGCAAATTTTCTCAGTACCTACTAATTCATTTCGGTGAACAAACTAAGCTTATTTGATTCGGTTAGGTTTATAACTGTGACCAAAACAAAGTGCGAGTCGAGATAATGAGATCTTGTCACAAAGATAAAAATAATAATTTCGACAAATTCTGACCGAACCAATTAAGATAGTGGATTTCGGTAAATAATTATTTTGATTTTCAGCGCCGTTTCGAATGGTTTATCAAAACATTGCAGAACTAGGTATTACGAAGAAAAATACAATAGACGCGGTTGCGGTTCTATTTTTTTCCTAATATCAGCCCTGGTTATGTAACTTGTTTCTATCAACGTTTGATTAAAAGTGCAGTCACTTTTCTGCTTTAGTAAAAATCAATGTGACAACTATCTTACTAAAGCAGCAATGTAACTACACTTTCAATCAATTTCAATCAAAATCTGTTAGCAACAGAGTTAGATAATCAACTAGCAGGGCTCTGAGCGCGATACAGTGCATTGTGATAATAGTCAAGTCTTGAAATACGATTATGACTAAAGTGGGCCCCAGATTTTGTTAAAATATTTAACTCTAGCGCAGTTTGGTGACCCACAATGACATTACTAACACATGTCTTTGTCACCTGCCCATGACGCGTCACGGGCGCCGCGTCACCTGCACATCATCAGCTGACTCAGCGCGAGGTCAGTGGTAGTAATTACTTCAAAGTTTCGCAACAAAAACTTCGTCAATATTGGTGCAGTGGTGAAAGGTGACAGACAGACAAGAGCAACATCGCATTTATATTAATAGGATAACTGAATTGTGAAAAACGTTATTGCGACACTACGTTACTGCGACAATACGTTATTGCGACACTATGCTACTGCGACAATACGTAATTCCGACACGACTTCACAGCGACAATATGGTATGCCGTTTGGCGCAGTTCAGTTTTTGAGTATGATATTCGTTCCATTTTCTATTCTGCTAAAGATTTTATGACACAATTTTTATTCTAGTGCAGTTTATGCAATACATATCTTTGTCCAGCCAGGCATGACACGACGAGTTCGGACATGAGCTACGCGTCACCTGCACATCCTCAGCTGACTCACAATGCAGCGCGAGGTCAATGGACCGCATATTCATTTACGCTTATCTCGAGAGATTGTGCAAGTTTACGTATAATAAAGATAGTTCTCTGTAATCTATAATGATGATATAATTAAAGTAAAGTTTTTTAAGCCTCTCAGTCGGAATCCTAATCCTGTATAATATTATTTATTTTCTATTGGGAAACAAACAGCCTTACATATTACATAATTTATAACTTACATTAGGGTGACACATTTGCCAAAAGAGTTTCCACTTACAATAATTTATAATATAGCCGCTAAGCCAAACTAAAGTGAATAGTATACAGTTACTAGGTAATAATAAATAAATAAATAATTTATTCAATAATCAAAACATTACAGTGTTATAAACTTATAGCCTAGAATTTTTACCAAAATCTATAATTATATAATTATCCTGAACTAGGAATACCCTGTGTTTCAGGCAAAAAGGACTTACATTATACTTAAATTAAACAACCAAATACAATATCATTAATTAACAAGATAATAGCATTACAAGTATAAACCAGGAAAAGACTTTTACACAATTTTTAGTTCTGATTTCAATTTCAAAAGCTTAATATTGAAGATATCAATGCTACTATATTTAATATTATTATTATTATAAATGCGAAATTGTGTTTGTCCGTCCTTCACGCAATAACTAAGCAACCAATCGATTTGATTTGGCATAGAGTAAGTTGAAGGGACGGAGAGAGTAACTTAGGCTACTTTTTATCCCGATATTCCAAGGGAAACCACGCAGGAGAAACCGCGGGCGGAAGCTAGTAAAAAAATTGCGTCTCTTGAGTTTACTAATAAGCTATTCAATACCCCGCAACCCACGGACGAGACGCGGTAGTAAATATAAAAAGAAATGGTGGCTGACATATATTTGAACATCCAGCATGCGTAGCATGAGCACCTCGACAAAGCTTTCTCGACAGTTTTCTCGCGCGAGCGTATTGTCTATCTCGCTTACACCGTACTGATATGAGCGGGACAGACATCGTGAGATAAGCGTCGACAGCGAGTCGCGGTGCGCATGCTACGCAGGCAGCTTAAACCACTGTAAGGATGGGCTGAAATCTGTAGTACTGACAACATATTGAAGACATTTACAAAGAAGAGGTTTAAACTACCCAGGATGGTCAGGGATACCCTATGGCCGCCTGGTCTTAGGGGTGATTGCGAACCCAACCCCCGTGACCAATGGCGGCCTGGAGGGCAAGTACTAGGAGTTTTAGTTGGTAGTACCCTATGGAGTGCGTGACCTATATGTATGTATAGGCCGTGTACTCCAGGTGAGTCCAACATTTCGAATCGCCCCTACACCTGGGGGCGAGAGATGCGTTATAGCATTTCTCCTAGTATAAAAAAGGGGATACCCTATGGATATAATATAAGAGAGAAAGAGTTTTGCATGAGAACCATTAAAACTTAATTTTAAGAGGAAATCTTAAGGGCGAGGGAATTAATAAAATCATGAAAAGTAGACAAAATAAACGATTCGTAGTCCCCTGATTCCTTCTCCAAAACATAACCAATTTAAGTACTTTTAACATTAAAAAATTTAAAAAGACTTGAGATGTGTTTCTATGTTTTCATTATGGGTTTAGTCATAAGTCATAACATTTATTGCAACATGTTGATTATTACAGATGGTAAATACATAAAAAATTACCCATAAACATGGCAATTTTTTATATGTGGCAATTTAAATATTTTAAAAGTATAAAATCTAAAACAAACATTTTAAGTAACATCAAAAAATTCTTTCAAGGTTTATATAACATTTTTGTATTAAATATTCCTTCAGTTTTGAGCAAAAGATCTTTTCTGTTTGGAGCTCCTGGAATTCTTTTGGTATTTTATTAAATATTTTAATTGACATATGGTAAGTCCCTGAGCTCACCATAATGTAGTTTTGTGAAAGGTAAAGCCAGTCTATACCGTCTATAATTAAAAAAATAAGTATTGGAGAGTGGGCCGCAAGTCTCGGTAGCTCAGTGGTTAGAGCATTGGACCGGATTTCCAAAGGTCGTGGGTTCGAGTCCCATCTGAGAATTCACTTGTGGGCAAGTTGGTTTTTTCCAATATTTTTCTATTTAAAATTTATCATAAGTATAAAAATAGTGGTATAATCTAGATTTTTTTAAAATGAAATGTGTTTGTACATTCAACCACAAATCAGTTTGAAAGTCAGTCAGTAATCAGTGTATTCACAGAATCCATTACGAATTATTTACAAACATCTGCTATGCAACTATCAATAGATCTAATCAAGATTGTGAATATATGAATTATTCCTTTTAACATCTCACATCATTTTGAACTTTATGTAGAAGAGCATAAGAGAAACCGTTTTATGTATGAAAGCTATAGCGGTCAAAAGAGTCCATAGGTTTTATTCATAGGAAGAACGATAACAGAAGCATTGTTTTGTGATCTAACTCTTAATATAAAAACCTTACCTATGATAGTAGGATCATAACATAATGAAATAAGCATAATCATTTATACTCCAGCCAACTTACGGAAACTTTAGTGCATTATTCATAATAATAATAGCTACTGCCTGGAAAGTTTATCACTACATACAAACATAGGCAACACTAACGGCCGCCCGCGGTTTCACCCGCGTGGTTCCCGTTCCCGTGGGAATATCGGGATAAAAAGTAGCCTGAGTAGTGACCAATTTGGTTATTTTCTAGTGTAACGTAATTATGTAATGTATCAACGTAAAATAATCATCAAACAATTTTCCTTTCTTTCTTTCTTTCCTATATTTAATCCAAGTTATCTTCTATCGGTGTGCAAAATTTCAGCCACATTGGTTTACTAGTTTTTGCGTGAAAGAGTAACACACACAAACAAATAGACAAACTGACATACTTTCGAATTTCTAATCTTAGTAGGAGAAGTACGATACAAAAGCAAATAGCGTATGCATTTGCAGGGAAATGCATTTACCAAGGTTAAACAGTGACTTTACCATTCATTAAATCAGTAAAAACGATGGTCAATTACATGCCTAAACTTGATTGGCTTGTTCAATGACAGCATTTTTTTGCGATTATGTTTTTGTAATGAAATTCATTAAAGCTTGGTCTATTTTACTTCCATAGTTTATAACACAGACAGACCAACTAACAGTCATGTGGTTGTATTATAGCATCTGTTACTGTATCTTATAACATAGATCCTCTCAAGAAATAAAAAAAATATAACAACTCTATGCAGGTTCAAAATCAGTCATGCGAAAAAATGTAGTGCTTTAAAGTAAGACCATAATTGTTGACATGTTGCAAACTACCCTTGAATATTGCACCTCAAGGTGCAACAAAGGATAATTACGTGCGAGTCATTGCCATTTCTTGCACATTACGTTGAAAATTGACACACACTTGTTGTTAATTTTATAAAAAGATATATATTTAAGTCATCAATACTTTTCATTTTGTTTAGTAAACAATATCCACATATATTTAGAATAACTTTTACATGACCTGTAAAATATAATTTAATAGATAATTGTTGCGAATAAGTAAATGTATTGGGTTTGAGTTTCTAGTCTTTCTAAAGTTATTCTAATATAAAAACCTCCAACTTAATTATTTGTCGAGGGTTGCCATCACTATCATAAATTTCAGCATGAATATAAATAAATCTAATTATTCACTTTACTATAAACAGCTAAAGTATAGTTCATTTAATGGCAGCTCCCGACGGATAATTATATTAGAGGTTTTTATTGTATTTTATACTTTTTCAATTACTGTTTAACCGTTGTGGGTTTTTTTTGGTGCTAAAAGTTTATTAAACAATGCTTTATATATATTTTGTTTTTCATTTAAAACATTTTAGAGAGCATAGATATTATTAATTTATTTAGTTTATTTGGGAAACAAACAATACAATTATGTACATTGTACTAAATAAAACCCAGTACTGAAAACCGTATCAAAATCAGACTAGTTGATTTGGTTTTGCTCAAACAAATGTTTACTGCAGCGCCCCCTGGTGAGTTGTCACCGTAACACCTATATAATAACACGCACCAAACAAACCTGAACCATTTATGAGTTTCCACCAAATGTAATAAGATAATGCACAAATACAAGTAAACACAATTAGTCGCTTACTAGGTCCCACTATAGGAAGCGTTATGCGAAATAATATGAGATGTCACTAATATTTGATTTTCTCATAAAATAAGCAAGCAAATTGTGCTTAAGTGGTAACACCAGAAGGGTGAAGAATTTTATTGTAGAAATTTCTGCATCAAAATGTAAAATCACTTGATTTTGCAGTTACAAACGATATGTAGATGCTTGAAAATAACAAATCTGGAATAATAAGTTCTGTTTACTTTTACTCATAATTAGATGATATCTTTCGACAAAGGTAATATAGATGAGTATGCTCAGATATAAAGTAAAAAATAAATCATACCTGTTTATAAGCACTCTAAGCTGTCTTTTCCGTATAACAACAGTGCACTTTCCAAAGTAAAAATAAATGTTTTTACGCATAATTTTCGCGCGAAAATTATAACACATTTTACCACCCAAACTTTTAAGATTCGCACTAAGAATACTTCTAATAATGTATCAGTTGTGGAACACACTTGATAAAATGAAATACACAATCTATTTATGGCCTCTGACATCGCCTTCGAAGACCAACCAAATAAAGTTAATACAGAGTCTGACGTGCGTTATATTGCTCACGACCGGAGGAATTGCTAGTCATTGAGCGAGGACTCTATCGTTTTAGATAAAAACAACAAGGTTTTCATCAAGGTTTGCCATCAAAATACGATCCGTATCATTGACAAGAGTTGTTTCGATAAAAAAAAACATGACTAATCGTTCATATACCTACAATGATACGGTAAGGTATGAGAGATAGAAGTGTGAAGAGTTAAATTCTATGAAAATACTGCAAGAAAATACTTACGGTGCATTGAAATAGCCTTATAAAAATTGAAACAGTTCTTTCATTCACCATGAAACGTATATACTGAAATCACCACGAACACTTGAGCACAGCTAATGAATCACGTCACACCCACTAAATGATCACCAAACACTTGTTTTTCTTGGAATTTTTACACGTTTTCTGAGTAAGCAATCGTCTTAGAAAATTTGACGTTACGTTCGTCAGCCATTTTTCTTTCAGAACAACAAAAGCAGGGAGTGTTGCCAGAGCTTATATTTTATCTCCACTCTGAAAAATGTACATACGATTAAATTATTATTTCTTATTTTATTTATTAAGCAAATCACGTTCTTTATTATGTTTAAATAAACATAAAACGTTATAATATTTTAATCGTGAACTTCTACTTAAACAACTTCTTATTAGCGCTAAAGCTTAGTTCCCCAGTAACAAACTTTTGATTTTTATATCTATTTATTGAAAGTCTAAAAATCTCCACGAATTTCAGCAAAACTGCGTTCTACCTTCACTAGAAAGGTGTAGCCGTGCAGCTCAGTGTTGAGATCCATTGAGAGATGTACCGCACATGCGCATCTAGTGACCCGGCGTTGAACTAGGCCACTGGGCCATCGACATGTCCCGGCCGCTAGGTCATCCTTGCACACAGATATACATATAGGTCGGCTATCTGGGCCGTATTGTTTTGGTCTAGATCCTACGTGGGTGTTGTCCAGGTAAACCTTTGAAAAGGTTTGCCTATTAATACAGCTGATATAAATAAGTGAAGCGACCTGATAAGTCGATAACAAAAGATCTAAATGCAGCTCGTATGTCAAGGCTTAATAATAATAAAGCAAAGTGTGGGTTCTTCATTAAAATCTTGTTTGATAAAAAATCAAAAATAGAAAAGTGATTATACAATAGTAACTAAATTTAATTTAGATTAGGTATAATAACTAAGAATAAATCACCAGGCGATGAATCCCTATCTCTACATAGCAAAAAAAAAAGCAAGTCGTATCCGTTGCTCAGACGGGACTCGAACCCGTAACAGTTTGCAATCGAAGAGCGTGGTATGGACCATGCTCTTGCAAACGTCACCCGCAGTTATGCATATGATTTTTTTTATGATCGATGACGTGACTCTTAGCCTTCATCATACGTGATGTTAAGTATTGATCCTTATCAATACTTAACATCAGGTATGATGAAGGCTGAAGATGGAAGCGAGCCTCTCCCGGAATCTTCAATCACTGAAGAACTGGCTATCTTATCACTAACTGCCGGAACACAACAATGCTGAAAACATTGTTGTTATTGCGTCAGACTTAGATAAGATGGTGGTAGCTAGCCAGGCGGACTTACAACCAGTCTTACCACCAACCATAATCCCTATCTGCGGGTGAATTCAAGTGAAACGGTCAGGCGAACCGATTTTTTTTTGTGGTCAAGGAATAAGTACTTATTGGGATTGATGAATAAAAAACAATTTTAGCGTAAAACATGTTTTGTACTATACAAAAATAATTTGGTTTACACAATTTACATTAACGGTATAGTAATACATTAACCGTCTGAGAGCTGGGTTGGTTAATATATATAATAATAATACGGTTAAAAGCACTAACAGTAGAACCTAGGGAAACGCCGGACTTACTGTCTGTAAAATGATCTTTATTACCTAGCTGGTAAGGTCGATCTTCAACACGCGACCGATATCAACTTTACGTTCTTGGTTACAAAGAAAAATGCGGCCACGAGCTGAAAAAGAGTTCGTCTGCCAAAGCCCTTCGTCTTATTTTTATTTTATCAAATTTGGGGGAGCTATCAGTTGCTTTGTATATGTCGTAGGATGATTTGATAAATAGACTTTTCGCAAAAATCCTAGGGACATTGCAAAAACACGGATAATAATAATTAGACAATGATGTTAACATTTCTCAATCTTACTGAAAAAAGATAGGGTTTTTGCAAAAATACGGATTGCTTTAGTAACATTGGATATTCTCAACTTTGATTGGCTTAATTTTTACTTTCTTGCTAAACTCTTATTCTGATTGGTTCACATAAAGTTTACTACACATAAGAGTATCGATTGACATTTGAAACGTCAATCATCAACCAATCAGGAAGATATTGTTTTGGATGGTCCGATCAGCCAATCAGTGTTCTTATTTCATAATAGCCAGCGATTCTTTTCGCAGTCTTACTCAGGCAGCTCGATTTTTCGCAATAACCCTAACTATTTGTCAGTAGGATTGAGAAATTACAACACCATTGTCAAATTATCCTGGTTTTTGCAATATCCCTAGGATTTTCGCAAGAAAAGATTTATCTAATTATCCTGCGACATAGGTATACAGTAGTAGGTCCATAGAGCGTTTTGAGGGCCAATTCTCAACATTTTAACGATCGTCCTCGGACTGCCACTTGTTGCTTTCATACAAAATCGACATTAACATGACAATCGACAATTTTATGGCAAAGTGATATATTTGTCAATGACATGGTTTATACAAATGACCAATATAATATAAGTCTTTGTTAATGACATGGTTTATACAAATGACTAATATAATATTTGCTAATACTATCCTTCGAATCGAGAATAACATACTTTGGCATAAACCTTGATCAATAAGTTCAGTGCTTACTATACCTACTGCTCACAAAACTTATAAGTATATTTTCATAAAAATGCTGGAATAAACTTAGTCTTAGGGTGCTTGTACACGGTGCAAGTAGCTTGCGCATGTTGAGGCACTTGCGCGGGTTACATGCATCGTAAACATACATCGTAAGAAACATGTGCGGGTGTAGTGACTCGAGCGTGTACCAAAGCGAGCCCCCCGCGCAACCGACCCGCGTGCTCTGCGACGCGCGGGTCACTCGCGCATGTCGCTTGAGCAGGTTCAGACGTGCGCCAGCGCGACGCTACACACCGATAGGAAGCGGTTTCATTTCATTGTTTTTCTATTACGTGAATTGTTTCTTCTATAATTGTTTAGTTTTTGTTTTAATGTGACCATTAATGAGTAAATTAGATAAGTGGAACGACGAAACGACTTGTCGTTTCGTACTTTTGTACAAATCCTACGTTTGTCTGTGGAATATGGTCAAACTACAAAAATAAACAATCAAGAGAGAACGCTTTAGAAGCAATCGAGAAAGAGATGGGCATTGACGGTTTCGGAAAAAATGAAATAAAAAATAAAATACGAAGTTTTCGATCTACTTACAATTTAGAAAAGTTGAAAATCGAGAAATCTCAAAAATCTGGCTATCTAGTTACGCATCCATAACTTTTTGCTTCGTAATTGTATTAATTCGTCTTCTAGCATATTTAATAATTCTGGTAATATTACATTTTTAACAAATGATTTTAAAAGAATTTTCGGTCGTCGAGACATTATGACGCGATTCAACTCATAAAGCTACCGTGCGAATAGCATGCACATGTAGCTCTTGACCACGACTACTTGCGCAAGTAACCCGCATCTTTACTTGCTCCAGCTACATGCACCGTGTACAACCCTTAAATTACAATAAACTTTTAAAGGAACGAACTTAAGTGTTACGTAACTACTTAAATTTTTAGGGTTCCGTAGTCTAATGGCAAAAAACGGAATCCTTACTCGTCATGTCTGTCCGTCCGTCCGTATGTCACAGCCATTTTATTCCGAAACTATTAAGATTACACTGTTGAAACTTGGTAGGTAGATGTATTCAGTAAACCGCTTTACGATTTTCACACAAAAATAAAAGATTAAGGGGGGCTCCCCATACCTGGAACTGAAACTGTTTTTTTTCATCAAACATAGTCCCCCCCCCCCCTCTAACTTTTAAAATAAGAAAGTGAAAAATAAAAATATATATATGCTGTAGATCCTACTAAATACTTTGAACGAAAATTGTTATAAACGTAATATATAGCTAGCAGATTTAGAGATATAGCACATTTTCCGTAACCGCAAATATAACTTTGTTAATGATACAAACACTGTGAAAAGCAAAGTTATTTTTGCCGACGAAAAATGTTACTGGTATTTAAACTACGGAACCCTATACTGCGCGTGGCCCGACACGCAATTGCCCGATTTTTATAACTAACATTACGCGGTCACTCAAGCTATTCAAGCATTCTTTCGCTCTTTGTATATTATAAGTAATTAAACTAGTCACACCGAATATCACAATAATATTGATAAAACTGCTTCAAGCTTAACATCATCTTGCCATTTCCCACTTCTAGGGCTACATTAACTCAAGGTTTAATATATTGGTAACATATAAAATATAATACTTAGCATTAACATACATACAGTATGACATATTTAAGTTTTATAAAGCATGACTGTGTGCTTGTACACAATCTTTCAGTAAAAAAACACGAATAAACCAATAAAAAAGAAAGTTAATGAAAATGTTAGAACTTTTTATAACTTTTTAGTGTCGTATTTTACAATGCTATTTTATGTGGTAACTATTAAACAAGAAAATATACTAGAAAATAGCAACTTGTCTCATGTCGATCCCGTCAGGGCGACATGAGACAAGATGCTTTTTTCTAGAACTTGTATACTTCGATAGCAAATTCAGCTTTCTAGTTGCACTACGAATATTTCTTATCAGATACGCTCAAGTTATGTAATACAAAATTATAACAATAATTCGCAAGCAATAATGCGAAATTGAAGTATCGCAAATATTACGTTATTCAGAATCAATTATTATTAATTGCGTTTCTTTACTTTACGCTTTACCTCTTGACCGTTTCTTTACCCTGTACGTACGTAAAATTACAAAGTTTTGTACAGTCAACAGCACGTCGGACTATACACTGGAACTACGAAAACCGTCGCTATTACGAGCGACATAAGAGATTATTCTCCGAGTCAAACTGCCAATTCTGCCCTGCTGCCGGGTAGGTATACAATAGTGATTCTTTCGAGCTTTCCGATATTTCAATTTCACGTTGTATGCCCTACTATTGAACTTTGGTTACAATAGTGTCGATTGAGCAAACCGTTGACGTCTTAATCTTAACACAAACCTCGTACAACGAAGATCAAAATTTAGCACCACAAATACAAATTTCTACCATATCTTATCTATCACACTATAAAGTAGGAGCTTACACGTCTAATTATTGTATGTGCTTATTACAGAAGTTTCTGTTCATGCTCCGATCGATTTTGAACTTAACATCTAATAGGTAAGGTATGAAATCTATTGCAGTTAGGTGCTATGACTGTATCATTTTGTTCTAGTTAAAAAAAAACAAATAAAGTTCGGTTTCACCACCGACAGAAATTATCTTCAAAGTGAGCGTCCGAAAACTAAAGCCTTGCAGTTACTGAAACAGGCACTTATATTCAACCAAATAACCAATGCGTTACACACAGTTTGAGAAACGTTATTTGAAAACGTATTTTTCATATCGCCGTAATCGCGTGTCTGATAAACGCTTTACCTTTTTGGTTCAGTTTTGATAAAACTCTACAAACTTTATTTTTGAGTTCCAAAATAGAACTCGTAAAATCTTAACGCGTTAGAATAAGTGTTAAAATCTAAATCTACTGATTCCTTTGTCAGTGTCCGGTGAATGATTATATAATGTTTTAAAAAACAGCCAAAACTGAGCCTACTATTTAATCAAAATCCATGAATGATAGTAACAAGCAACTAAATAACTATTATAACATAAAGTGACAATACCTCGTAACATTTTTTAGGAAATCTTCTCTGCATAACTATACTTATTTTTATGTGATAGACTTTAAATTAAATTTTGTGTAGACTAATGGTTCTACTATGGGAATTTTCCTTTTTAAATAGGCATTAAAACTCTGTGGTAATACCTCTAATGCGCACAGAAAATATTTACATGTTCATAAATATTCGTTCATAAAAAAATGTAGTTAGGAAGTATTGTCACTTCATCGACGATAAATTATATTCCGATATTGTTTATTTCATAACATAACAAAAAAAATATACCTATCACTAGAGTTTAAAATAAAAAAAGCATTACATTTCCGCGCCTTTTTATCTGTCAACTTCTAAAGTGTTGCTAGTATACAAAGGTGTTTAAAATACGGGTATATGTTCGCGCGGCGTGTGCATGAGTTTGTCGTCGACCGTGAGAAGCATGTTGAAGTAGAGGAACATGGCGGTGGCGGAAGTGATGTGCCAAACGTCGTGCGAGTCGTAGAACTGGAGCACTGAGCACTCGGCGTTGTGTTGGCGGGACTGTGCTGGAGTTTCCTGGTAGAGAAAAGTATGTGATTTTCGTAATAAAATAATGAGAGACAAACATAGACCACAGAT
This sequence comes from Chrysoteuchia culmella, assembly GCA_910589605.1. Lineage (NCBI taxonomy): Eukaryota > Metazoa > Arthropoda > Insecta > Lepidoptera > Crambidae > Chrysoteuchia > Chrysoteuchia culmella. The sequence continues at coordinate 10,115,577 of OU342671.1, read as the reverse complement.
ACTACTAACACGACGGATAAAGAATGGGGTTGAAAATGGCGAAACGTCTATTTACATCTCGCTCGCACCACTATCGCTGTCTATACTCGCACTTGCACGTACTGTTAGCAAAAAAATTTATGAAGTGAGATCACGCAATGAGTGGTTTTCCTAATAATAAAGAATTCCTAAGAATTTCTAACATTTGTCAAATAACTAAAATAAATGCTTTAGTAAAAATAAAATCAACATTTATTTGGAGGTTCCCCACATGCATGATTTACAAAGATATTTCCAATCAAATTACCTGAAATTGTATTTAAATATGGATTTGATAATCACGTTGCTTGTTATTTATTTTTATTACTATATAATTACCAAATATTTCATAATAATCAAAATCTTAAAACTTTTTTACACGGTACAGACTAAGAGAGCCTCCATTTTCAATCCTTTTCTTTATCCGTCCGGGTTATAAATGATTACACATTATCAAAATACAGATTCATGTTTTTCTCTAAGACATAATTTATTAAAACGCTATTCAAAGTTATGTTTTTTTATGAACGACGGGAGACTTTTAGCCTTCATCATACCTGAAGTTAAGTATTGATAAGGTTGAAGATGGAAGCGAGCCTCTCCCGGAATCCTCAATCACTGAGGAACTGGCTATCTTATCTCTAACTGCCGGAACAAAACAATGCTGCAAACATTGTTGTTATGGCGTTAGACTTAGATAAGATGGTGTAGCTACCCCAGGCGGACTTACAAGTCCTACCACCAACCAAGCCGAATACAATATTATGTACCCCTGCTGGGAATTGAACCCGGGACCCCTGGGTCTGATACCGGTGGTAGTACCCACAGACCTATATCGAGATAGACGGTAAAAGTGTACCTACCTTGCGTGCCAAAAGTTTGATCCACGGGCAAAGTTTTCCGACCTAAATCAGTCCGCTCGAAACCATTGCCATGCAAACAGGCGTCGCTCAGAAACGAAAATGGTTAATTGTGTAGTGCTTTCTCGCAAGAGCTCGTCAATAACATTTCCACATCACTAAATCTCGCTCTACACACGCTAGGTTCTCATACAGTTGGAAGCGGTCTTTTCGTCTATCTCGATATAGGTCTGTGATGGAAACATAATTTAGTTTATTAATTATTCGATATGGCCTGCTCGTCGTCTCAGCCTTTAACATCCACTGCTGGGTATAGGTTTGCCATAATCGCCACGCTTGGCAGGCGGGTGGCGGGTTGGCGATCGCAGTATGGCCAGTTTGTAGGAGACGCTGCTGCCCGTCTCCTGAAGGCCGAGTCCCTTAGTCGCCTTTACGACCCCCGCGGGATGAGAGGGGGTAGTGCTATTCTAAGCCGACACTACACAGCTATGGCCTGCTCATCGAGCCAATATTGTAACATTGTATTGTAAACTTTGTGCACGCTGCTTAGTCCCGCGGATAAAGACGCCCAAGAAGGAGGTCTATCACGACCCAGAAGTGCTGGAGATTCAATCGGTAATGTATAGGTCTGTGGTAGTACCACTAGACCACAGAGGTGGTTAAACTTGACTTTACTGTAAATATTCGCGAGGCACTCACCGACCACTTAGTCCGAGCGTCCAAGAAGTAGGATATCGCCAACCCCCAGCAGGCCAGCGCCCCCACAAGGTACAGCCACGTGTGGATCGCCATCTTCTCCTTGTGTATGAGTTTCATTGTGACGTAGAAGGTGGTGTAGAGGAAAGTGTTGCCCATCAGGATGGCGAGGAGGTGCCGGGCGAAGTCCTTGTTGTGCTCGTACATGCTGGGTATTTGGTACACATACATAAAAAAAAGAACTTTTTCTCAAACATGCTTGGAAATGTGAGCATTATTTTGACAACCTTGTTCGAGATAAATCGATATTGCTGTACTGGCCACATACAGGCGAGCAGCGGCCGGCAAAAGTTGTCTGAAAATCCGTATCTGTCGTGTTTAGCGGCCAAATAAATTACGTAGTAAACTCATATCTGTCGTGTATTTAAAAAATGGAACGATCTTTACTCCGAAGTATTGCAATCGAGGAGGTAACTTATCAAAGGTTTTATTTAAATTTCGAACTGGCTTGCAAAAAGAAAGCTGTTTTAGAAAAAAAAAAACAACAAACGATAGTACATTACTGCAGCGGCCAGCAAAAGAGGCAATGATGGATAAACGAGCAAATGTAGGCCGAGGCGAAGCCGCGGCACACATACGGAAGTCCATCAATGCCTAGTTGTGGCCAAGTCTTGTATAGTACATTTCTCAAATAATGCGCGGTAATCAAAACGACGACGAACAACAATAATTTTTCCCGCGTTAAAGTGTCCATTTGTTTTTTTTTTTCAATAAACAGTTTTCTTTTTATAACTTTTTAATTTTGCTATTTTTATGTGATAAATATTAAACAAGAAAATATATTAGAAAAAAGCAACTAGCTAGTCTCATGTCGCCCTGACGGGATTCGAACCCGGATCCTTGGGAGTCCGGCCTAATGCACTAACCAATTATGCTACAGAGACCTATGAGGACACGTCGAATCTTTCTAGTATATTCACCGTTCTGTAATCAAAACGACGACGAACAACAATAATTTTTCCCGCGTTAAAGTGTCCATTTGTTTTTTTTCAATAAACAGTTTTCTTTTTATAACTTTTTAATTTTGCATTTTACAACGCTATTTTTATGTGATAAATATTAAACAAGAAAATATACTAGATAAAAATAAATAATTGGTTAGTGCATTGGGCCGGACTCCCAAGGATGCGGGTTCGAATCCCGTCAGGGCGCCATGAGACTAGTTGCTTTTTTTCGAGTATATTTTCTTGTTTAATATTTATCAAACAGTTTTCTATTTCCAAGCCAGTACGAAATTTAAATAAAACCTTTGATAAGTTACCTCCTTGGTTGCCATGTATCGGAGTAAAAGATCGTTCCATTTTTAAATTACACGACAGATATAGATTTTCATACAACTTTTGCCGGCCGCTGCCCGCATGTATGTGGCCAGTACAGCAATATCGATTTATCTCGAAGAAGGTTGTCAAAATAATGCTCAAATTTCAAAGCATGTTTTAGAAAACACTTTAACGCGGGAAAAAATATTGTGGTTCGTTATTCGTCTGATTTCGAAAAGTAGTTTTAATTTCCGCGCATTATTTGAGCAAAGTATTATACAAGCCTTGACAACAACTAGGCATTGATGGACTTACGTATTTACACGGTCGTCCATCAATGCCTCTTTTGCTGGCCGCTGCAGTAATGTACTACTAGATTAATGTCATCGTGTCGTACAGTCACGGGCAATGACATGTATACAACTTTTACGGATATCAAACGCGCTATATTTGATATCCGTAAAAGTTGTTTTATTTCAATGAACAGTGCGCGCCAAAACATAAGATGTACGGACATGTATACACTTTACAACCTCACCGCATTGACGCACACGGAAACAAAGCTCTCCCTGTCCACAAATGTCATTCAATATTGTTATGTGACAAGGTTGCTTAGTGTTTCTATATTATTGCACGTGACTACATGAAAAATAAAAAAAAACTATTTTTATTTTTTCCAAAAAAATATGTATGTGGTATATTTCTAGATATGTATTTTTTTTACTTCGGGTCGGATGGTCCAAAATGCCAATCTAGCTGGACAAAAAGGGTCACCGCAATTCTTTATTATTACAAGCAAAAGCGATAACAAACACTCCCGAAGTCACTATTCGGGTAGTATTTTTTTGCATATACCCTCCAATAATAAGGAATTAATTTTTAAGTGACATAGCGAGCATTAATCAAAAATATGGAAATCATTGCTCTGTTACGCTTGATAAGTATCGACATTTCAAAGTGCATAAGAGATTATTTAATTTTTAATGATGGATCATGATGTTGATGGTTAGTACTATTTCTTTTCGTTAATACATAAATATTGAAAATATTTATAATTAAAAGAAAATATACTGTTGCCGAAAAAATGCAGTCGAATGTGATGGATATTGCATTTTTAACATGAAATTGATGTTTCATGGACCAGAAACTACATGTCCCATCATGGCCCATGGCACAGCTGCGGAAAATCAAACATTTCTACAAGCCCAACGGGTGCAGTGATTTCGATGATTGAGATGTCAATCGATACGTCTTTTCATTTTTTGTTTAAAATAACACATAACATAATATTTTACTGAAAACTGGTAAAAATTAAAAATTTGCATAAACATTTGTTTAATAAAGGAAAATATTTCGATAAATATATTGTATATTTTATTATAAACAAATTAATTCTTAATCCAAATCCGAAAACCACTTCGAAATAGGTTTAGAGTTATATTCCGATTACTTTTGTTTGTAGCTCAGCGGTTAGAGCATTGGACCGGATTTCCAAAGGTCGCGGGTTCGATTCCCGTCTGAGAATTCACTTGTGGCCGAGTAAATTTTTTCCAATATTTTTCTATTTAAAATTTACCATAAGTATAAAAATAGCATTGAAAAATGCAAAAATTACAAAATCATATATTATTGGCAGTTGCATCTTAATCGATCGTTAAACACCTGAAAAGATGTTTCTTTCGAATGCAAGGATATTCCTAGCATTGATGTGACAACGCTGGCCTACAGCGTATTCAAAATATAAAAGTATTGGAGAATTTCGATTCGTAAAAAATGATAATGAATTCAAATTGAATTTGAATTGACACTTGTATAACACTCACCCATAGATTGCTAAAGCCCAGTTGGCGACGTTAGCGAGCGCGAGTAACACCGCGCGCGCCGTATAGCTCGGCACCAGCACGCGCCGCCCGTGGGTGCGGACGGCTGTCCAGCCGCGAGACAATACTGCGCGCTCTGATAAATTATTGAATAATAGTAGATTGCTTACCAAGGGCTGTATGACACCCATAACAGTCGAGTGTCCGATAGTTCGAGACTGTTATGGGTCCATACACCCGAAGTAAACACTCTACTTTTCATTTTGAATATGAGGAAAATAAAAACAAACAGAATATTCTAAAAAATTTTTTGTAAGGTTTCTACGATTTTAATTATTTTATAATGTAGCAAAATAAGCTGTATAGGCTTCTGTGCCTTTGCCTACATACCTTTGGTAAATAAAAGTCCAAAGAGATTACAGACATCGATTTGACATGACACCCCCTATTCTTTTTTCAAATTTATTACAGCCCTAGGGCCGCCACATATCACTTTCAACCCGCATTTTAGGCAAGTTATGAGTTACTTTCAGAATATGAGACATGAAAATAAATAAAACACAGACCTATATCGAGATAGACGAAAAGAGCGCTTCAAACTGTATGAGACGCTAGCGTGTCGAATGTTTCGTGCCTACGATGACGTCACGAGCGAGATTTAGTGATGTGTAAATGTTATTGACGAGCTCTTGCGAGAAAGTACTGCACGATTAACCATTTTCGTTTCTGAGCGACGCGGGTTTTCATGGCAATGGTCTCAAGCGGACTGACTTAGGTCGGAAAACTGAACGTGGATCAAACTTTTGACACGCAAGGTAGGTACACTTTTATCTCGCTAAAGGTCTGTGAAATAAAACTAGTTTTAGTCAAATAGACTTACGCCCGAAATTAATCAACTACCTGTAGATGAGGATAAGATATTTTTATTAATATGACCAAAATAACGACGGTTGCCAGAAAACGAAACCAGCATCCTAAGCAAATATAGACCAGATAGCCATATCCACAGATAGGTTATTAATTTCGGCCGTTAAAGCCGATCGACAGATAATTTCTGGAAAGATAAATGCCACTATATTTTTTCTGTGAAAAAAATATAGTGGCATTTTGGGTAGGTGTAGGTAATCGGTAGTCAAGTGAATACCTAATTTTATATAATAATAATAGAAACTTTATTGCACACGATACAAAAACAAACGCATACAGAGAAAATGACAAAAAAGAGGAACACACAATAGGCGGCCTTATTGCTACATAGCAATCTCGTCCAGGCAACCTTGGGTGAGAAATGGAACCCTCCATGTGCGACTCGCACTTGGCCGATTTTTTTGTACGGTTCTTTGGTAGTAAATGTGCGATGTTTCGTCCCGATACTGCAAGCCATATTTTTTTATGATTATTTGTTTGACACTATCTAACACTATTTTCAATAATAGAAAAAAAATTAACACAGAACAGTGTCAAGTACACGTCGCGCGGTGGTTTAAGATCGCTCGGCGAAACTGGTGGAGGTAATTAGCGCATGTGTACAATCGCGTACATAATTGCTAAGGCCATTCCATTAAGGTTTGGTACTTCTTTGAATATTTTTTTATTCCGTATGTTTTGCACCTTAGTAACTTAACTTTCAATAACACTAGTATTTGCTTGTGACTTAATTTGCTAGCATAATCAGAAAAATAAAAGAAAAAAATAACTTTTTAAGGTTATATAATAATATTCAAAAAAAATAAAAAGAAAACTTATCATCGGGCAGTGTTGATAATCCTTCTATTTAATTCTGCTGTTTTATTTTTTACTTTCTTTAAGTTACCCACGATTTCATTTGTTTCCTGTTTAACAAAACAATTCACGTCATAAACTATTTTTCTGGCTTGCCGTTTTAAGCCGAGTGAGTTCAGCCGTTAGATGAACTGATTTGGAGGTTTGACACAAATAATTTAAAGTCCAAATTAAAACATAAGATATATTGTATTGTATCCCAAACTTTCCTCGGGCATGGGAGCTACGCGTGTAGAACCGCGCTTTTTTTTAAGAAAAGGACAGTTTACAAGACTCACACTTATACATAAGTGAAAAACATGATCGGGTACAAAAGACACGTAGTGTGGCCTTAGTTACAAACTGCCACGGCATGTTAGGTTCACAAAAAGCAGTATATATTCATAAAAAGTTATTAATCAGTATCCTAGCCACTCACCGATCCTGAACTGTCCCACGTAGTATATCTTGAGCGTGAGCACGAGGCAGGTGGCCAGGTGGAGCACCGTAAACGCGGCCCAGAAGTACACGCTCGAGTACATTATGCCGATCACACCTGACCCAAAACGAGATATACTATGAAATAAAACAACTTTTTTTTTATTTTTTTTATTTTAGTTATTATTATTATTAATTATCAATTCTATATTGTAGCGAGCGAATTTTTTATGTTAAATGCCTGTCATGCTGTGTACACATACTTGTGGAGTTGCAGCCTATCATAACCTCTTTATCTGTTTGTATTGGTCTCCATGTATTTGCAATCACTCTGTTTTGTGTACCTAAATAAATAAATAAATAAACTTTTGAGGATTAATTAATGCACATGACTGTATTAACCCGAAACATGTTGAATGTCAACCCGTGACCACGGCAACTGAAAAGGTGCCGAAACGTCGGAAACCCAAAATCCCCAAAAATATAGTACCAAATATATATAATTATGAGTGTGCGAAGAAACTTAAGATGTGTGAGTATGCTATCTCGAGTAAAAAAAAATTATAAAAAATACATTATTTTAAAAACGACATACGCACTATCAATTGAAATAAAAAGGATCGAGGATTGCAACAGATTTTCTTTTCGCTGACGTAAAATTGATAGTAATCTAATCGTTCGTCGTGAATTTGCACAGATGACGAAACGACTGATAAAAAAGTATGAAAAAAATAACAAACTATTTTTTTTTACTTTAATATCTTTGCTTATATGGATAATTAAAAGGTGTAATCAACTAAAATTCTTTTACTGTATTAACTGTGTAATGTGTAGTGTAGGTATGTATGAGTGTATGGCAGTGACCGACGGCCAATACTGAAATCGTGTCAAAAGGAGCTGTCTCATACATTTTAGCAGAGATCAAATAACACCTGTTCTTTCTCGCGATTTCAGGGATGCTTCCATACAAAAAGTTGTTTGTATGGAATGATATCTTCTTCTTCGTATCGTAGTAGTAGCCACCTCTAGTGTCAGAATTTATCAGGCCGCCTTTAAGGCCTCTTACTTGGCTTAACGACTGACAACAGCCGGGACCGATGGTTTAACGTCCCTCCGAAGCACGGAAGCGCTTAGTTGTAATGTCACTTTAGGGTCACCCATCCGACACCTGGCCGGGCCGAAAGTTGCTTAACGAACGTGATCGAATACGATCAGTCTGTCAAGTGCGGCCATGAGTGCGTGATTGATGGATTGGTATGATTGTCTACGTGTGTATGTATGGATGTAAACGACAGCATACGTATTGAAGAGTTTAATGTTTAATGATTGTCTAGGTATATGTAGTATGGGTGTACAGCGTACGAATTAAAGAGTTTAATGTTCAATGATTGTGTAGGTTTGTGTATATATGGGTGTACTGTACAGCGTACGAATTAAAGAGTTTAATGTTCAATGATTGTGTAGGTATGTGTATGTATGGGTGTGTATGAGTGTACAGCGTAAGAATTGAAGAGTTTAATGTTTAATAATTGTGTAGGTAGGTATATGTATGGGTGGTGTGTGTGGCACTAACCGATAGCCATGGCGGCGGCGATCAGCATAAAAGTAGCGTGGGCGCTCGCATTCACGTCGGCGTGGCGGCTCTGGTACAGCTTCACCATGCACAGCACTGCTATCACGTACATGAACGACGAGTCTGCGCACAATAATGTTGTTAGGTTGAGTAGAAGTAACTGGTGTTGCCAGAATAATAAAAAAAATGGTAAAAAACCGACTTTAAAAGTAAAAAATTAACTTTTTGAGTCGATCCCAGCCAAGACATTCTACAGCACTTATGTACTTTTATTTTTCTTGTCTCGGTTGGCATCGACTCAAAAAAAAACTGTTTTTTACTTTTGTTTTTTTTTTATAAAATGCTTTTATTTCACAATTTTTAGGGTTCCGTACCAAAATTGTAAAAGGAACGCTTATAGTGCGACTCAGTCTGTCTGTCTGTCACATCTGGATACATCAAGAACTGCTAATGCTATCAACTTGAAATTTGGGATAGTTTTAGATGACGTTTGCCCAACTTTTTTGCAAATAAGAGAGAGAAAAATTTTTGTCGCAATACGGACTAAAAGAATGGGTCTTAAACATTCAAAGAGGCTGCTAGGGCAGGTGGGGTATCATATGAAAAAGCGCTGCTTAAACATTCTCAAACTTTTTTTTTCTTTTTTTTTTGCCGCATAGTTTTCTACGTTTGATACAAGGCAACCATCCCTCATGCGGCTGATGCCATCAAGACCTGGCTGGCTCGCTTCCCGGGCGCAGCCGTCCCTGAGAACCCTGAATTCCAACGCTCATGGGACGACGTAGCCTGCAAAGCCATCCTCGACCGACTCACTGACGGGGCTGAGGCGGTGGATCTCGCGAGACTCTTGGCGGTGTCACGGCCGGAGTCCGGTGCGTGGCTGCAGGCACTACCTTCGCCTCACATAGGCACTTTGCTCGACGCCGACTCCCTGCGGGTGGCGGTCGCCCTCCGCTTGGGCTGCGATGTATGCGAACCACACTATGCATCTGCGGTACTATGGTGGTACTATCACGCGTTGAGCTGTCGTCGTTGCACAGGAAGGCATCCTCGCCACCATGCCCTCAACGACATCTCCGTCCTTGAGCCGCCGGGTCTCAGCCGCACCGACGGTAAGCGGCCTGATGGCCTAACGCTAACGCTTGGTGTGGGACGCGACTTGTGTCAGCACCTTCGCTGCTACCCACATATGTCGTACCTCACGCGCAGCCGGGGCGGCGGCTGAATACCAGGCGGTCGCGAAGCACCAGAAATATGCCCCGCTGGAACAGGGCTACATTTTCATCCCTCTGGCGGTAGAAACGGCGGGTTGTTGGGGGGCAGAGGCAATACAGTTTATCAAGGACTTGGGGCGTCGGCTTAGACAGAAAAATTGTGACCCCCGCTCTGGGTCGTTTCTGGTGCAGAGGTTGTCTATTGCCATCCAACGCGGTAACGCGGCCAGCGTTATGGGCACATTTGCACAGGGACTACTCGGGGCGGTCTATTAGACTAATAGAGTTAGTAATATTTTTTATATTGCTGTAACCTAATACTTATTAAAATAAATTTCTCCTTAATAAATAAAAAAAATTGAAATATAGGCGTATAATCAAAAAGTCATAGAAAATATTCACCGTTTTATAAATTCATTAATTTTGAGAGTTATTTGTGTTTGAAACTTTTTAAAGAATAACCGAAACGAACCGAGTCGTACGAAACAAAACGCTTTTGGCACTGGACTGACAGTAACAGTGACAATTGAAGAATTCATGTTTGGCTGTCGATAGTGTCAATGTCACATCAGTTATCATGATAATATATATTTTTAATGTGCGTAGAGTAATCAACAAATGGTGTCCGTTTCATCTATTTATTTCCGTCTTATCAAAAATTAATTTAAGCAGTTAAAAAATAACTTACTACTGTTTTATAATTCTACATATAGTGTATAAAGGTAGCAGAAGTATATTTATACACGTTGGGTCTAGTATGCCTAATGTTCTTTCATTGTATTTCAGTCGGGGTTCATAGCCATAGTCAGTGACGAGACATTTGTTGGATATTTTTGAGAAATTTGACAGGTGCCAATGTCATTTTGTAATAATAATGCTGCCTTAAAATGTAGATATATAATGATAATATTAAATTTGTGCACGTGAATGGAATCAATACTTACAACTTGAACTGGATCCACGCAAATCATTGTGAAACAGTATAAAACAGGATTATTTTTACAAAGTGACATTGGCACCTGTCAAAATAAATAACGAATCCGACTTTAGCTTAAATTTGAAGGGACAAAACAATCTTTCAAACTACGATTATCTAATCAACAGTCGGTGAACTCTGGTCTTAATCATTGAACAAGTATTGATCAATTATCGTATACAAAAAGTTTCTTTTTTCATTTATTATCAAATTACTTTACAATAAAAAAATACATTAACAGCACATAGAAACCACTTAGGTTTAATGCATGTGCTTCGTTCGCTTTTACATTTAACAATTTTATTATTTTCTAAGTATGTACTACGATTTATTAAATATTCAGAGTATACTGCGGTCGCTGCCATCAAATTTGCTCACTAGTTTTCTTTATATTTTGTTTATTGAGAGAATCTCGAAACTCAGCTTCTAGTTTATTTGTAAGTCTGGTATTACGTAACCAGAAGTACGGGTGTGGCGTATACGTATTTTTCGCAACCTTCGTAACAAGTCTAATATAGTCTTTGGAAAAGGACAAAAACCACTTCAGTTAAAGTACACTCGCGAGCAATGAAAAAGTTCCAGTGACATAGCACCAAATTACTCCTAAACGGGAAAGGCTAGCTTAATGACGCCGTCTGCAATATTGAAGTACATTTAACAGCGCATCAGAATATTACCAACTAAAAACGTAAATATTGTGTTCAAATTTTAAATTAAATGTTTTGAAAAAAGCTAGGTTCTAACCCCCATATTCTAAGTCGTTCCTCCAAAACTTTTTACACTCCACTCAACCTCGTCGTGGGTAAAAATGGTAGTGTGCGCTAGGCCTAACACGGAGTGGCTACGTACTCTTTGGCTCCTCCAGCTCCTTACGGAGTTATGACTTAGAATACCGATTTCGAGGAGTATTTCGAAGAGGTTTTCAATGAGGTTTCGTTAAGTCGAGGACGAGTAAGTTTCGGAGGAACGACTTAGAATATGGGTGTAAGCCTTAGGAGATATTAAGGTGTTTATCGGCATTTTGTGGGTGGAACTTTTTCATTGCCCGTCAGTGTATAAACTAGTTTACAAAGTTGTTAAAAATAATCTCTAATAAGCTTTTTGGAGTCGGTGGAGGCCAAGGCATTCGACATGGCACTTCTATTAGTTTTATTTTTCTTACCTTGGCTGGCACCGACTTCAAAAGGCTTATTTATTTTTTACTTTTTCAAGTCGGCGTTTATTTTTTTTATAAAAAGTAGGTAAGTATTTTATTTCACAATTTTTTAAATCGAGGACAACATAACGTTAGAATCATTACAATCGGTCCAGCCGGCTTCGAGTAATCGGTGAACATAAATAAAAAGAAACGCAACTGATAACCTCCTTCTTTTTTTGAAGTCGGTTAAAATTAAAAGGAAACAAAATATAAAATGTTTGTGAACTAATAATAATAACTAAAACTGACTGAATACGTACCGAACTGGAAGTTCATCTTGTTGGGGCAGAGGTGGTAGCAGGCGGAGAGAAGCCCCTCCATGGCCAGAGCCAGACCTAGAGCCGACAGCACGCCGCGGTGCTGAGGGATGCCCGTCTCCTGGGAACATCGGAGACAACGTTTTTTTATGAATGACGGGATGACTCTTAGCCTTCATCATTCCTGATGTTAAGTATTGAGAAGGCTGAAGATGGAAGCGAGCCTCTCCCGGAATCCTCAGCTAGTGAGGAACTGGCTACCTTATCTCGAACTGCCGGAACACAACAATGCTGAAAACATTGTTGTTACGGCGTCAGGCTTAGATAAAATGGTGGTAGCTAGCCAGACGAACTTACAACAAGTGCTACCACCAAGCAAACCGAATACAATATGCATCCCCGCTGGGAATCGAACCCGGGACCTCTGGGTCGGATACCAGTGGTTGCACCACTAGTCCACAGAGGCGGCGGTGGCAGACGTCAAGCAAACTTAATATTAAGGACAAAAGTTCTCGACTCTTTTAGTTTAAAAGTCTTGAATTTCATCGATTTAAAAACTTCCATCGTACTTAATAGTACCTGGGGCTGAAGGTGATATTACGCTTTTCCCAGAATCTTCCAACACTTACATGGGTATATCTACATATGACCTGTATATGCGACCTGTTTGGCGCAGGGGTACTAAGCCTGCCTTCTGCGCCAGAGGTCCCGGGTTCGATCCCCGGACAAGACAAATATTTGTGTGAAAAAAAGTATATAAGTATGTTTATCCGTTATCTAGTATCCATAACACAAGTTCTTAATGAAACTTAACGTGGGCTAAATAATTGGTGTGTTTGTATGCAATTATTTATTTATTTATATCTACACCAAGGGTGTACACAAATAAATGTGAGTGCTTATCTTCGCCAACAAACTGCCATGCAGTTTGGCGAATATTTATGTTATGTACTACCTCTTACTAATAACTTTTGGAAATAAATAAATAATAAATGTAGACGACAGTTGTGGCGTACGAATTAAAGAGTTTAATGTTTGTTATCAAGCCTCCACGACTATAACCATTTGAATCAGTTCATTCTTTCTTTCTTATCGTATGAAGATTAGTGGCCACCTCTAGTGTCAGAGTTTATCAGGCCGCCTATAAGGCCTCTGACTTGGCTTACCGACTAATAACAGCCGGGACCGACGGTATAACGTGCCCTCCGAAGCACGGAAGCGCTCAGTTATAATGCCACTTTACGGTCACCCATCTGACACCTGACCGAACCAAACGTTGCTTAACGAACGTGATCGAATACGATCAGTGTATCAAGCGCGGCCATGAGCGCTACATCAGTACATTAAGGTCCGGTTCTTCTGATAAGTTCTTGATAAGTTATATGACAGATAAATGGACAGTTGCAATATGATTTTTTTTCCTATCTTCCTCGCAATTTTATCCTTATTTTCTCACGGTTTAAATCTTCCCTGGACTGTGACAAACATTTCAAAACCAAAATCAACAAAATCGGCCCAGTCATCTCGAATTTTAGTGAGATTACCTAACGCACAACAATTCATTTTTATATTTAAAGATAGATTATTACCATGTCCCCTCTCCGGTACACCTGAATCATGAACAGTAGGCCCAGCACTATGTAGCCCACGTTGGAGTACACGTGGTTGAAGTCCGATAGTGAACCCAGGGGATGAGCGCACAGGAAGTTGTAGTAGCACAGGTCTTGAGCGCCCGTTGAGAATACCATCTGCAAAAATGAAACAATAGGGTAAAACCCGGATAGTTGCCTCAGTGAGATAGTTGCCCCGGTTCTAAGTACACTATGTTAGGGACGTTGGCGGCGTCAGCGCTTTACTGCATTTGTAAGTGCCCCTCCCGCAGGCCTCAGTGCCATGTGAACCGTTGGTGTAGGCGCACGCGTTTCGTTCGTGCGAGCAAAAATCTTCCGCGACGAAACTTTGACGGGCGTCTATATTATTTGGGTAAGTCATTTCTATTTATTTATTTATTTACATCGTAACTTACAGCTATTTGCCAAGACATTACAACATAATAGAAAAAAGAAAATACTTACAATAAAACTAATTCGTTAAAAATAAACAAAACTTAGCACATAATGAGAATGAAGATAAGAGCACATAATTGAGTGATGGTGGTTTTATTAAGGATCTAGGGGCTTTGCAGCCCTGTTGAGGGCTGTAGTCACTGCGACCTAAGAGATCTATTGTAACTCGCCACCTATTTTAGTACCTCATTTAGCCCGGTTGCTTCCAGAAAGTCAAGAATCTTCCTAGCTTTTAGAGATTTTAGTTCCTCTGGATCGATAATGTGTCGACCCAGGTGAATACTGCGTTTGTGCGTAAATGGCCCGCAGTCACACAGAAGGTGATTGGCTCCTGTTTACAGTAGCGGCATATATCAGTATCACTCAACTTCATGTGAAATTGCAGTGTCCGGTTAAGGCTCTGACAATCGCACAGATGTTCGTCCTGCTGAGCTCTAAAAGTTCTGCAGTTCGCTTTAGCGAGTATCCTTCTATAAGGGACTTGGCGTGCAGTGATCCCGGTTGGTTAAGCCAGTATTTTTTTGCTTCGTCAAGAAGGTTGTCCTTAAGCAATTGCATGGCCTGGTTCTTTGAGATGCCACAGAAAGGTTCTGGGCCCATCTGTAGTCCCTGAGCCCCCTTCCTTGTAAGTTCATCAGCTTTTTCATTGCCAACGACTCCCGAATGACCTGGTACCCATTTCAGAATAACTTTATTCCTTTGACCCAGTTCATTTAATTTATTGACGCAGTCTTTCAGCAGTTTCGAATTTATGGTATTCGAGTTTATGGCGTTAAGCGCTGCTTGACTATCTGAGAAAATAAAGATAGATTGGTTTATGTAGTTTCATTGATGGTTGACTTCCGCACATTCTATAATGGCGTAAATCTCCGCTTGGAATATTGTGGCGTGTTTGCCTAGATTTAAACTTTTACTGACTCTGGGACTCACGCCAAATATGCCCCATCCTACATTTTCACCCATTTTAGAGCCGTCTGTAAACCAAACCAGACTTCCAGCCTTGCAGGAATAGTGATCCTCAGAACACTCTTCTCTGCTTGGTATTTCCACCGAGTAATTTCTGGTGAAATTGCAGTGGGAGCATGACATCCGTCGTCATCGATAGCAGATCGAGCTCAAGCATAGATTCCTGTAAAGATCTCAGTGCTTGAGAATGCCATTTGGTCTTGCCAGTGTTGCTTATTCTGTGCATACCCGCTTTGGAAGGCGGCGACTTTGCAATAAATAGGTGAAGGGGCGGTAGGTTTAGCAGGGCATTTAATGCAGCTCCTGGGGTGGTAGACATGGCACCCGTTGCCATAAGGCATGCTAATCTCTGCACGCTATTGAGATTGTCGCTTGGGTAGCTTTTTTCCACCAAACTACGCAGACGTACGTTATCGTCGGCCTGACTATAGCGGTGTACAGCCATAGAGCGATTTTGGGGTTTAAACCCCATTTCGTCCCTGCTAAACAATAACAAATCCCTAAGGCTATTTTAGCCTTTTGGATCACATTACTGATGTGCGAATTCCAAGTCAGTGTTTGGTCGAAAGTAACGCCTAAATATTTGACTTCTTTGGAAAATGGAATGGGAGTCCCGCTTAAAGTGGGCGTTATAAGTTTTTCTAACTTGCGCTTCCTCGTAAATGGGACTACTGTGGTTTTGCTAGGTTTACTGACAAATTATTCTCTGCGCACCATTTGCTGATGATGTTTAGAGATTTTTGGAGTAAGCATGATACAGTGCTCTGACAGGGGCCGACAACGCAAGCCACCACGTCGTCTGCATAGCCCTGTATGTCTAAATCTTTATTCGAGGCTTCGACCAACAACTGGTCAATAACTAGCGACCACAGTAGGGGTGGTACGCCTCCTTGTGGGCAGCCTTTAGTTATTTTAAAGCCTTTTGTGGTTCCGTGTAAACTTACACTGATAGTTCTATTGAGAAGCATAGATTCGATCCAACGGGTAGTTGTTCCGTCAATTCCTTTAGCCCTCATTCCTCTGGAGAGAGCGTGAATAGTGACGTTATCGAATGCTCCTTCAATGTCAAGGAAAGCACAGAGAGCTATTTGCTTGTCCTCCAGAGCCCTTTCTATCCTGTCTGTGAGTTCAAGCAGAGCGGTCTCAGTGGATTTTCCTTTTTGGTAAGCGTGTTGCTTTGAGTGCAGAGGACGTTCCCGAAGAGGCCCATCTCTAATACATTCATCGATGACCTTTTCCATACTTTTTAGTAGGAATGAGGTGAGGCTTATTGGCCTGAAGGACTTTCGCTATGAGTAGTCCCTCTTGCCAGCCTTCGGGATGGTGGTTTTAGTCAACTTTTTGTTTATTTGCGTGCATTAGAGTTTAAATTACACTGTTTTTTAAGTTTTATTGTTGAATTGTTTTTATTTATTTTAAAAATAAGAAGGGCAAGTATCCGTATCAAAAAGGATAGTTACTTTCGCGGATAGTCGCCCTAAGGGCGACTTGGGGCGACTATCCGCATCTATCTATCTTTTTTGAAAAGCGGGCAACTATCCGGCTTTTACCCTATTTAGGACATTTTACTACAAAAGTCCGTTCCAAATAAATAAAGTGTCATTCACATCTCCTTAATTTTTATTTGCAATATTTGTACTTATGATAAATTTTAAATAGAAAAATATTGGAAATAAAAAACAACTCGGCCACAAGTGAATTCTCAGATGAGAATTCATTTGTGGCCGAGGCCAGTTTTTTTCCATTTAAAATTTATAATAAGTATATTTATCTATTTAAATATTTCATAAGTATAAAAAAATAGCATTGAAAAATGCCAAATTAAAAAGTTATAATCTTTGGTCACGTCAGACTACTTTGGTCACGTCATAGACATTTGGTAATTTTAAACAACTTTGGTCACGTCCACACCTTTAGTAATGTTAGAGACCTTTGGACACGTCAAAGACAAGGTCACATAGAAGCCTTTGGTCATTTGGACAACTTTGGTTACATCATAGTCATATATATATATATATATATATATATAGCGTTTAATATCAGGAAAGTTGTAAATATTAAACAAGAAAATATACCAGAAAAAAGCAACTAGTCTCATGTCGCCCTGACGGGATTCGAACCGCATCCTTGGGAGTCCGGCCCAATGCACTAACCAATTATGCTACAGAGACCTATGAGGACACGTCGAATTTTTTCTAGTATATTCACCGTTCTACGGTGTTGGCCACCGTCGCTTCATCAATGAGAGAAATATCCTCGCATTCGAAAGAAACATCTTTACAGATGTTTGACTATCGATTAAGATGAAACAGCCATCTAATTATAACTTTTTAATTTTGCATTTTATAATGCTATTTTTATGTGATAAATATTAAACAAGAAAATAGGTTATCATAGGTATCTGTAGCATAATTGGTTAGTGCATTGGGCCATGAGACTAGTTGCTTTTTTCTGGTATATTTTCTTATTTAATATTTATCACATAAAAATAGCATTGTAAAATGCAAAATTAAAAAGTTATAATCAGGAAAAGTTGTTTTATTACAGTGACCAAGTGTCTAAATTGACCAAAAGTGTCTGAGTGATTAATGGTCTCTGACATTATCAAAGGTATTTGACGTGACCAAAGGTATCGCGTTTTTATGTACAAGACGTAGTAAGAAATATTTATTATTTATTTATGTGAGCACCACGGACAGCATAGTAAGATTGCAGGGGGCCTCACCCGCTGGTATGTGATGAGCAGCTGCACGACGGGCAGTGCGTACACAACCGCCACAGTCAACGAGCTCCAAAAGTACCTGAATACATACATACAAATTATTAAATTATACTATTTAATATTTCACTTACAAACTATTGAATTATTTTGCAAGTTGAAAGTTGTTTACGGTTAACCATAAAATGTACTTTTTTTGTATTTTTTGTGATGGAAATAGACCTTATTGATATGTTTAAGACACCACTAGACCACAGATGCGGTTAAGGTTCGTATTCGTCAGTGTTCATGATCATGAGAGTTCACGATCGTCAGGGTTGACGATTGTCAGAGTAATTGATCGTCAGAGTTCGTGATCGTTAGAGTTCGTGATCGTTAGAGTTCATGATCGTCAGGTACCTTCAGGGTTCATGATCGTCTGGGTCGTCATGATCGTCAGGGTTCATGATCGTCAGGTACCTTTAGGGTTCATGATCGTCTGGGTTGTCATGATCGTCAGGGTTCATGATCGTCAGGTACCTTCAGGGTTCATGATCGTCTGGTTTGTCATGATCGTCAGGGTTCATGATCGTCAGGTACCTTTAGGGTTCATGATCGTCTGGGTTGTCATGATCGTCAGGGTTCATGATCGGCAGGGTTCATGATCGTCAGGTACCTTCAGGGTTCATGATCGTCTGGGTTGTCATGATCGTCAGGGTTCATGATCGTCAGGTACCTTCATGATCGTCTGGGTTGTCATGATCGGCAGGGTTCATGATCGTCAGGTACCTTCAGGGTTCATGATCGTCTGGTTTGTCATGATCGTCAGGGTTCATGATCGTCAGGTACCTTTAGGGTTCATGATCGTCTGGGTTGTCATGATCGTCAGGGTTCATGATCGGCAGGGTTCATGATCGTCAGGTACCTTCAGGGTTCATGATCGTCTGGGTTGTCATGATCGTCAGGGTTCATGATCGTCAGGTACCTTCAGGGTTCATGATCGTCTGGGTTGTCATGATCGTCAGGGTTCATGATTGTCAGGTACCTTCAGGGTTCATGATCGTCTGGGTTGTCATGATCGTCAGGGTTCATGTCCACCCGAGTTCTTTTTCGTCAGAGTTTATATCCGTCAGAGTTGATGTTTGTCCGTGTTCATGTTCAGGTGTCGGGCGTAGTGTCGGGTGTGGTGTCGTCACCTGTCGTCGCGGCGCGAGTGCGCGTGCGGCGTGGCGCGGCTGAGCCCCGCCACCGTCAGGGGCCGCACGAGGGCACCGCCCCACTCCGGAATAGAATCCGATAGAGAATCTGTACAGAGGAACGACGGAATTTATTAATATTTACACGGACGGACAGCGGAGTCTATACCCTTTGGGTACGGAACCCTAAAAATAAGGATCATACGACAAATTAATCAAAACCATTTGTAGAACTCATCATTACGACCAACTTTTTGTATGGAAGCAATTGGTAAGTAAGTAATGTGTATATCCTGTGACCTGCTTTCGATTGCGTTGCTCACCCCCAAACACTTTTGTTGATGAAGTTACCATTATCCATGGTGTCTCTAATAATAAATCAATAGTTTCTATGTATGTAAGAGAAATCATAAAGAGATTGATAAAAATGCTGTATCTACTAAAGCCTCCATCATAATAGACGTGCCCCAAGGTTCAATACTGGGTCCTCTACTATTTCTAAACTACATAATGCCCTAACTAACTACGCGGAAAATGTTTGTGAGACTGTGGTATCAAAATTGATAGATCGAGGCATTCCTGAGGCTAAGTACTCAAACTCACCCTCATCTGGTTCATTCTGTTTCAGGGGAGCTCCCGCCCCCGTTTCTCCTGACGAAGTGGAAGGAACTTCTGCATCTATCACCACTACAGCTCTCTCTTAAAGTGGGGAAGAAATAACATTAATTATTGGACTGAGTGCTTGTAGAAGAATACTGTTTCAAACTATTTTACTTTGTAAGGCTTTGTGTTAAAGACGCGGTTCCAAGCAACACCCGCACTAAACAAATATTTCGATACGAATGACTGTCTCTAATTCTCAGTTTTTATATTTTATTCAGTTCAAAATAACAGCGGTTGCTAAGTAACGTAACCAAGATAGACCTGTGTCTTAATGGGGGTAATTGAAACTAAATAATTCATTAGGACATGGCCGCTTACATCGCCAGCCAATCATAGTACATAAGAAAATGAACAATTGTAATCATCATAAGGATAATACCACTGACCGGAGCAGCCGCTCAGCGCCACCATTACGCCGATGAGCAGCACCAGCACCAGCGTCACCAGAGCTCCCACCACGTACTCCGAGTACGAGATGGTCGCTATCACCGCGAACCTAAACACCATACATACAAGGTAAAACACCATCAACTTCGCAAGCCTTCTAGCATATTGCGATTTTATGTCAACCGAATTTATGTCTGCGAGTAAATTTTGGGTAAATATATGTAAAGCGATTTTGTGTCTACGTATGGAAGGCCGCTATTAGCTAAGACCACATGTACGTAAGAATCAACCACAAAAATACAATAAAAAAAAGTAAAAAAAAAACGATTTAAATTAAACAATACTAAATAGGGGAAGATTAAAAAAAAATGATTTTAAATTACGATTCCTAATTTTTAACCGACTTCAAAAAAAGGAGGAGGTTCTCAAGGCGACTGTATTTTTTTAAAAAATTTTTTATGTACTATGTTCTACCATAACTTCGCCAGTTGTTAACAGATTTTTATAATTCTTTTTTTATCTGAAAGAAAGTGGTTTATGTGTGGTCCCATATAATTTTTACGAAGATCTGGCTAGTAGTTTTTTCATAATCCTGAAAAATATCAATCACCTTTTGGCAAGTAGTCGTATACCTAGATGACATCATTGTTGTGTATGAGCTGATTTTAGTGTAAGTAACGGCACATAATGTAACAAAAAAATCTGAAATAAAAACATTTTATAAAAAAAATCAAACCGACTTCAAAAAGTAAAAAATAAAACTTTTGGAGTCGGTGCTAGTTAGCTAAGGCCAAAAAATGTAGAATGCTTTGGCTGGCACCGACTCCAAAAGTTTTATTTTTTACTTTTTGAAGTCGGTTTGATTTTTTTTATAAAATGTTTTTTCTAATTATTCAGCCATCTATATCTTCAGGAATACCTGAGCGTCTTCAGCCGATCGCCGTGGTTTCCCAGCGCCTCTCCGGTACATTCCTCATCATTCTCTCTCACTATGAATACTATGTAGAATCCATGGGGGAACATGGATTGCTGAAAAAATTATGTCTTGTATAATCAGATGACTAAAAATAAAAAATATATATTAAGGTGTCAGGGGAGAAACAAATTGCTGTCCTTATTTTCTAATTGATATTGCTTAGTCTGTTATTGATGTTGCTTTAA
Source organism: Chrysoteuchia culmella (assembly GCA_910589605.1). NCBI lineage: Eukaryota > Metazoa > Arthropoda > Insecta > Lepidoptera > Crambidae > Chrysoteuchia > Chrysoteuchia culmella. The sequence continues at coordinate 10,094,310 of OU342671.1, read as the reverse complement.
GTTATTTCAAAGTGTTAATAAGTAAAGGATATTCGATATTTACAATAATAATAATTTCAGGCAAAACACCCATACTACTAACTTTCAACAGCAGGTCAGGCTTTAGAAAACTGTATTTCTAATAGAATTTGAACTTTAAGATGTAAGCCGTTGAGTTCGGAATTGACTGAAGAAATTAACATATTGTATAAAGACCGTATTTGCCGACGACTGTACAATATTACAATGTACAGAAATAAAATATACTGGGTTATTTTTAAACAGTATCTAACATTTTTAAGTTCGGTTCAGAATCGGTAATTAAGCAACTTTCTCCTAGAAACTCGGTTCGAAAAATGAAAAAAAAATTGACTCTTCATACAAATCAGACTGATCACGTAATCGATTTTGTATGGGAAGTCCAAAAATTGTTTTCGTATTTCGACCCAAGTTTCTAAGAGAAAGTTGTTCACTTACCAATTCTGGGTCGAACTTAAAAATTTTAGATACTGTTTAAAAATCGTCGTCTCAGCCACATGACACCCATTGCTGGGTATAGGCCTCCCCCAAGGATCTCCACAACAATCGGTCCTGCGCAGTCCGTATCCAGCGGCTTCCCGCGACCTTCACCAGATCGTCGGTCCACCTGTCCACCGGTCGGGGCCCCCACGGAGCTATGTCCTGTGCGCGGTCGCCATTCCAGAGCCCCAACCAACATCGGTTCTTCTCGCTATGTGTCCCGCCCACTGCCACTTCAGGGCCCTGATTCACTATGACCACTTAGCGATTCCTTGTTCAAACCACGCCAATGTCGTACTTGGTTTTGAAATTTTCAAAAGTCGTTTTCTCCATGATACTCCCAAATTATAGAGTTATTGTACAAGTACATAAAAGTCACAAGTTGCATAATTATTAAACAAGTAAAATAACTTTAAAATTTGTAAGTGTCATAAAGAAAACGAATTTTGAAAACGTCGAAACCAAATACGACATTCGCGTGGTTTGAGCAAGGAATCGGTAAGTGGTCATAGTGAATACGGGCCCAGCTGAGCAATCCTTCACGCGACGTCGGTTACTTTAGTTCTCCTACGGATCTCCTCATTTCTGATTCGATCACGTAGGAAAAAAAAATTAAAGCCGTGTATAATGCTTTAGCCTAAAGCTAATAAAATATATAACATAAGGTTCATATTACCGTGAGCGTGATCCCGCCTTTTGTGGTCATGGTGAGGTGGTAGCCCTGGTATAGAACGTCTCGCTCGTTGTCGAATACGGGACACTACATATAAAATAAATAAATAAATAAGAGAGTATAATTATAGTACATTACTGCAGCGGTCTTAATGGACGAACGTGTAAATACGTTAAGTCCATCAATAGTTGTGGCCAAGGCCTTAAAACTACTTTTCGAAATCAGACGAACAAAGAACAATATTTTTTTATTTTTTCCCGCGTTAAAATGTTTTTTTCTTAAACAGCTTTCTATTTGCAAGCCAGTTTGAAATTTAAATAAAACCTTTGATAAGTTACCTCCTTGGTTGCCATATTTCGGAGTAAAAGATCGTTCCATTTTTTAATTACACGACAGATATGAGTTTATTATGTAATTCATTTGGCCGGTAAACACGACAGATATGGATTTTCAAAAAACTTTTGCCGGCCGCTGGTCGCCTGTATGTGGCCAGTACAGCAATTTCGATTTATCTCGAAGAAGGTTGTCAAGACAAAATTATGCTTATATTCCAAGCATGTTTGAGAAAATACTCTTTAATACGTCAGGCTCGATGCATAGAACACCTATGCGAGTGAAGGAAAACTTGAAACAAACCCTCTACCAACCCGTCTGGCCAGCGCGATAGCAGTAGGCTAATAGCCTCCTATGAACGCCACAATAGGCTTGAGCTAGGAGAAGCCTATGTCAAGGAGTGGACCTCCACAGGCTGATGATGATGTATGATGACATAGTTATGATTTTAAGTATCTTGTACTTACCGAGTTGTTTTGTATGGAAACGGTGGCGCAGATGTCATCGTCCGACTCGATCATCAGGATCACGCTTTTGGGGATCGTGTAGTTGAACCTGCCAGATGTGGGAATAAAAACATGTTCTTTTGAAACAATGTCCTCTCCGAATATTTATATCATAATCATCATCATCATCATCAGGAATTTTAATGTCTGTGACATCATTTGCACTAAACTTAAGTCAATTTCTTCTTCTTAAATCTTGATGCATCTGAATGTGAATTAAAAAAAACAACGGGTTGCACTCCGGGAGTGCCGGTAAAAGTGAAAACCGCTTAAAATAATAACAAATAATAAACATCCTTGAAAAAGCTGCTTGTAGGAAAAGCTTACTATTCCATTAATGAATACTTTGAGGAAAAAAGTTTCTAAATTACGGCCCCTCTCCTGTTCGTTGCAGTGCCTTTCGAGGTGCATGCGATACATTGGTGCTTGCATGTTTTGTTTAGTCACTAAGTCGCATGTAACGCAATTTGTAATAAATAAATAAAATAAAGAAATTTTGAAATAATTAATTTAATTACAAATACAATAGTTATTTATGAATAATGAATCTACAATATAAACGCCATCTGGTACCGTAGTATGAAACTCTAATTCTCTCTCAAGGCACCAACTCAATGTCATCAAGTAGGTATCAAAAACTTATTGGCAACTATATCTAGATGGCGTTGTAATGAAAGAACATTAAAACTGACCTAGCATCAATATGAAAGTTAGTAGTAATTAGAGATCTTTAAATATTGGTTAACTGAAAACTGTTGACGATTACCGGAACTTTAAACTCGAGTTGCTTATGTGTGCGCGGTTCAATTGGAATATAAGTAAACAGTTGCTGCAATAGTTGCTCCATGTGCAATGCGCCTTAGGTATATTCGAAATCTATTATTATAATATATGCGATGGACTGCAACTGGCAGTGAAAATCGCAATGAAAAATGCAAAAAATAAAAATCATAAAAAAAGATATTAATTTTTATTAACATACAAACACATATTACAAGACTATAATTTTTTAAGCGATCGCGATTTATTTTAGGGTGAAAATAGGAGGAAAGGAGCGTGTTTGTTGCAGCGTTATTTATCGACGAATTTCGGAATAGGTTAGAAGGGGAAAAGGGGGATGTATATATGCGAGGTCTATTATTCTCGCAGAACCACTATATTCGGATTTTTTATTCAGTAGAGTAATATGATAGGTGCCAATGTCACTTTGTAAAAAAAAACCTACTTTAATCCCGTCAGGGCGACATGAGACTAGTTGCTTTTTTCTAGTATAATTTATTGTTTAATATTTATCACACTAAAATAGCATTGTAAAATGCAAAATTAAAAATGTATAACTACTTTAAACTAGGTAGGTAATGATTTGCGTAGATCCCGTTCCAATTCAGTAAGTATTGATTCCATTCACGCACACAAATTCAATATTATCATTATAGTTACATTTTAAGGCAGCATTATTTTTGCAAAGTGACATTGACAACCTGTCAAATCACTCTTAATTAATAATAAATCAGAAATTAGTGCTATTGTCATTATAGCGTCTCACCTGGGCAAGTACTGCCATCCATCACTCGCGGTTACATTGTGGGGCGTGCTGTCGAAGTTTTAATAGTGAAATTGTTGGTCGTACCAGCATCTCACCTCAACAACTAACTTTTATTAGCAAAAATAACGTGGTCCTTCGAGCCGGATCAAGTTTTTCAACGTTTTAAGTTATAAAATTACCAAACATATGTTTATGTTGGATTGCAACAGAACTCACCTCGGTAAATACTGCCACCCATCCCCCGCGGTGACATTGCGGGGCGTGCTGTCGAACGAGAAGTAGTAGTACTTGGGGGTGCTCGGCTTGACGGTCAGGTTCAGTTCCTGGTTGTAAACATAACCATATTTAGCGCCCGTTTCATCTTTTTCCTTTTTTGTAACTTCCTCTGTGGTCTAGTGGTAACAACCACCGATACCAGACGCAGGGGTCCCGGGTTCGATTCCCAGTGGACATATTGTATTCAGTTTGCTTGGTGGTAGGACTTGTTGTAAGTCCGCCTGGCTAGCAACCATCTTACCATCTTATCTAAGTCTGACTAACTAACAATAATGTTTTCAGCATTGTTGTGTTGTGTTCTGGCAGTTAGAGATAACAGAGCCAGTTCCTCAGTGGCTGAGGACTCCAGGAGAGACTCGCTTCCATCTTCAGCCTTATCATTACTTAACTCTGTAATTATAATGCTGCCAGATATGAATCATTACTAAGATCTGAATTAAACTATCCTAGTGAAGAAACAAATTATTGCTCTTTAACTCAACATTCGGAATTAATTAATTTAAACCAGAATCCAGAACCAAGTCATACATTGGTCTCTCAAAATAAGATTGAGTCAAGGTATAATACTGTTAGTTTTAAGCCAATGTTAGGTAATAAATGTCAGACAATTATGTACTCAGACAAGATAGGTCAAGGTTTTGCCTCAATTATTAGTGAGAAACTTGACAGAAAATGTATAAATTTTTGTACTCCTGGCCAGACTTTTAGAAATTCGACGTGTCCTCGTAGGTCTCTGTAGCATAATTGGTTAGTGCATTGGGCCGGACTCCCAAGGATGCGGGTTCGAGTCCCGTCAGGACGACATGAGACAAGTTGCTTTTTTCTAGTATATTTTCTTGTTTAATATTTATCACATAAAAATAGCATTGTAAAATGCAAAATTAAAAAGTTATAATTAGATGGCTGCTTCATCTTAATCGATAGTCAAACATCTGTAAAGATGTTTCTTTCGAATGCGAGGATATTTCTCCCATTGATGAAGCGACGGTGGCCAACACCGTAGAACGGTGAATATACTAGAAAAATTCGACGTGTCCTCGTAGGTCTCTGTAGCATAATTGGTTAGTGCATGGGCCGGACTCCCAAGGATGCGGGTTCGAGTCCCGTCAGGGCGACATGAGACAAGTTGCTTTTTTCTAGTATATTTTCTTGTTTAATATTTATCACATAAAAATAGCATTGTAAAATGCAAAATTGAAAAGTTATAATTAGATGGCTGCTTCATCTTAATCGATAGTCAAACATCTGTAAAGATGTTTCTTTCGAATGCGAGGATATTTCTCTCATTGATGAAGCGACGGTGGCCAACACCGTAGAACGGTGAATATACTAGAAAAATTTGACGTGTCCTCGTAGGTCTCTGTAGCATAATTGGTTAGTGCATTGGGCCGGACTCCCAAGGATGCGGGTTCGAGTCCCGTCAGGGCGACATGAGACAAGTTGCTTTTTTCTAGTATATTTTCTTGTTTAATATTTATCACATAAAAATAGCATTGTAAAATGCAAAATTAAAAAGTTATAATTAGATGGCTGCTTCATCTTAATCGATAGTCAAACATCTGTAAAGATGTTTCTTTCGAATGCGAGGATATTTCTCTCATTGATGAAGCGACGGTGGCCAACACCGTAGAACGGTGAATATACTAGAAAAATTCGACGTGTCCTCGTAGGTCTCTGTAGCATAATTGGTTAGTGCATTGGGCCGGACTCCCAAGGATGCGGGTTCGAGTCCCGTCAGGGCGACATGAGACAAGTTGCTTTTTTCTAGTATATTTTCTTGTTTAATATTTATCACATAAAAATAGCATTGTAAAATGCAAAATTAAAAAGTTATAAAAAGAAAGGATATACTTAAAAGTATAAATAAATTACTGACATTGCAAACAAACACAGGATGCAGAATAATATTATGCTAGTAATTTAAACAGGGATGAGAATAAACGAATCTTTGACCTAAATATGTATATGTATAATTTGATTTGTCGTCATAGTGACGTTATTTTATATTTTGACGTTAATAAAATTAACAATTTTACTTTGACTCCAGATACTATGTATCTGTCTAAAAAATATAGGATAAAGTTAGCTAATTTATTAGCTTATAATTTACAAGACTCTGTTACAAAGTGTGTAACTAAGTCGAATCTAACTAATATTCCTTTGACTTCTACTAATAATAGTAGAAAAGTTTCAAGCTTAGCTTTAAACTAAGGCATAAGACAACAGCCAAGCCTCCTTGTCTCAATATGTTATATCAAAACATTCAGGGCTTGTCTGGCAAAGTTTTAGAATTAGAATTATTTGCAGAATATAATAATATTCATATCATTTGTATAACCGAACACTGGCTGAAGCACGGTGATGTGTCTTGCAATGTAAACAATTTTCAACTATCAAGTTTATTAGCTAGGAAGACAGCGATTCATGGCGGATCTTTAATTTTTGTGAGAAATGATATACAGTATAAAGTAAGAAAGGATATTGAGAACCTTTCTATAGAATGCCATGTTGAGCTCTCGTGTATAGAATTAAAAAACTTATTTATAGTATGTGTGTACCGACCGCCGAAAAGTAATTTTGAAATCTTTGAATCGGTAATGAACGATGTGTTAAAAAAGTTAAATGGAAAAAACAAACCAATAGCAGTGTGTGGCGATTTCAATATTTATATTCTTGTAAGCTGTACATTAAGTATTCAGCTACTGACCTTGTTCAAATCGTTTAACTTAATCAATCAATTTTTAGAACCTACAAGGGTAACATCCCACTAAGCCACTTGCATAGATAATATATTTACCGATTTTGATCCCGTTGACAAATTAGTTGTCAAAAACATTACATCCGATCATTACGGATTAAAAGTGACGTACCAATTAGATATCATTGATGCACCTATGACTGTACAATGCAGGCCTATAACAAAAAAGCGTTTGGAAAATTTTAGAAATAATGTAGCTGATAAAGTAGCTTTAGTACCATATGTGCATAATAATCCTAATGCACTTTTTGGGAACCTTTTTGGATTAGTAACTAATGAGTTTAATAATAACTTTAAATCTAAATCTATTAAATGCACCCAGAAATTAGAGTTCTGCGAATGGGCTACGACAGGAATTTATAAAAGTAGAAACAGGCTTTATGAACTTTATAACTTAAGGGAAACCAATCACAGCCCTAGTTTCATAGCACATGTTAAACAATATTCTAAGATTTTCAAAAAGACATGTTCTATAGCAAAGTCTAACTATAATAAAGAAAAAATTAAAAACTCTAATAATAAAATAAAAACAACATGGGACGTTATAAAACGTGAAACTGGCAAATCTAAACCACGTGACAATAGCTTCACACTTAACATCAATAACGTCCAAATAAATTCGGAAACAGAAATTGCTAATATTTTTGCCAACTTTTTTGTAAACATACCATTGGCAACCACCGCTGATTTGGACTCTTCACCAGCGTCTGCAGTCTCGTTGCTTGAAAAGCATGTATCTGAATGTAGTTCATTATTTCATTTTAGATCTATTAATGCTGGGGACATAATAAAGGCTTTCAGATCTCTTAAAATGAAAACAACCACTGATTTATGGGGCATATCTGTTACTGTTCTTAAAAGTATTATTTACACTATTGCCCCCTTTCTTGCTATTATTTTTAATCAATGTATTGCACATGGATTTTTTCCTGATCTAATGAAATTAAGTAAGGTAATACCTTTATTCAAATCGGGAAATAGAGAAGACCCAAGTAATTATAGACCAATATCTATATTACCCGTCTTAAGCAAATTTTTTGAGAAAATCATGTTGGAACAGTTATTGGCACATTTTACCTTAAATAATCTCTTACATAATAAACAGTTCGGTTTTACGAAGGGACGGTCTACAACTGATGCTGGGGTTGCACTTTTAAAACATGTTTTTGAAGCCTGGGAGAACTCGCAGAATGCTCTTGGCGTATTCTGCGATTTGTCCAAGGCTTTTGATTGTGTGGATCATCAGACGCTGCTGTTGAAACTAAATCATTACGGTGTAAAAGGTGATGCCCAAAAGTTAATACTGTCGTATCTCAGTTCCAGAACTCAGACCGTTGATATAAATGGAGTGAAATCTGCCGGCTCAAATATAAAACTAGGCGTGCCCCAAGGCTCTATTTTGGGCCCTTTTCTGTTTTTAGTATATATTAATGACTTGCCCTTCTTTTCGAAAAGCTTATGTGAGATTGTCTTGTTTGCGGATGATACTTCTTTAAAATTTAACTTTGATAGGAACAGAACTGATTTTGACGATGTAAACAAAACACTCTCGCAAGTACTGGCTTGGTTTAATTATAATAATCTACAGCTTAATGCAAAGAAAACTAAATGCGTTCTTTTTTCTTTACCGAATGTTCAGAAAGTACCTATGGAAATTGTTATGAACAATGAAAAATTAGATTTAGTAGAATCAACAGTCTTTCTGGGTGTAACTATGGACTGTAAACTTCAATAGAGTCCGCATATTGCAATACTAGCTGGCAAGCTTAGTTCTGCTGCCTACGCTGTTAGAAAAGTCAGACAACTGACTGATATAGAAACTGCTAGGACTGTGTACTTCAGTTATTTTCACAGCATCATGTCGTATGGTATTCTTTTGTTGGGAGTAGCAGCTGACATTAATACAATATTTATACTACAAAAACGAGCTATAAGGGCCATTTATCAACTGGGTTCCAGAACATCTCTTCGGGAAAAATTTAAAGGAATTGGTATACTGACAGCTGCTTCTCAATTTATCTTAAATTGTATTCTTTTTGTACGGCGTAATATCAACCTGTATAACAGCTGCTTCTAAATTTATCTTAAATTGTATTCTTTTTGTACGGCGTAATATCAACCTGTATACCAAACATGGTGATTTGCACGATCGTAATACTAGAAATAGAAATAAACTTATTATGCCTCGGTACCGATTAAAGAAGGTCTGTGGATCTTTTATGGGTCTAGGTATACGTATCTTTAATAAAATTCCAGATAATATTGTAGACTTGCCTTTCGAAAAGTTTAAGATGAATGTAAAAGATTGTCTTCTCAAGAAAGGATATTATACTATAAAAGATTACTTGAATGACTAAACAGCTTGGTCATAAATATTTCGTTTTATTTTTCAAGATTATAGCCGTGTCATTCAATTAGTGTTTAGTAATGTGTTAGATTCAACTTTTAACGCAGGTAGCTTGAGTATGTCATGCTCTCTTTAAACATTTCTGCGGTGGTGTCGTGTGAGGCGGGTCGCTACGTTCCCTAAAATATGGTTGAGCGAAGCGATGGCTGGTTCATGCGTCATGCTCGTGAACGGGTGCTGCCAGCGGGATGGGTCTGCTCATGTCTGCTTGTGTTAAAATGTGTTGAGATATATATTTTTGTTTTGATATTATGTTATTTATGTTTTTTTAAGTTAAGACGCGTGGCACTGCTTGATCAGAATATATAAAATAAATAATGTTTTCAAATTATTCCAATTATATAAAAGTATTATTTTTTGTTAACTTACTTTAAATATGCTTTGTGATTATGACCCAGCTGATACGTCTTCTACTAACATTGTACGTTGTGTCTTACATTAATGCACTTTTATCTTTCTTTTTATTGCTGTTGTTATTTTTTTTTTTATATATTTATACAGCTTAACATAAGTACCTGAAGTACGTCATGCTCACTCAAACGTTTCTTCGGCGGTGTCGTGTGAGGCGGGTCGTTACGTTCCCTAAAATATGGTTGAGCGAAGCGATGGCTGGTTCATGCGTCATGCTCGTGAACGGGTGCCGCCAGCGGAAATGGGTCTACTTCAGTCTGCTTATCTTAATCTTGTGCTTAAAGGTTAAATATTTTTTTTCTAAAATAAATTGATACTGACCTGTATGTTCCTCACAACTTGCAGTACAGTAATCTTGTAATGCGAGAAATGTTGTAATGTATGATAGATAAGTCTTTCTTTGCCAGTTGAAAATTGTTTACGGTTACAATAACCATAAAATTTAATATTATAATTAGTATTTATTTTTGTGATGGAAATTGACCTTACTGATATGTTAAGGTCATTTTTCAATTTGACGACTCCGTAATGAAATAAAACAGGTAGAAAAAAACAGCCCTTGACGAGTTTCTTGCCGGTTCTTCTCGTTACAAGGTCTCCCGCCGTAGGGTTTGTGAACCGATGGCGTAGCTTCTTTGACGTTCATAAGTGCTTGTAACAGCCTAGACTGAATAAATGATATTGACTTGACTTTGACTAACATCAGATATGATTAAGGCTAAGAGTCTCCCCGTCGTTTATAAAAAAAAGTGTAATGGCGGTGCCCTATTGGATTACGCCAAAGTCTAGTTTTAAACAGTGAAAAAAAAATTACTTAGGGCCGCCGGCTCTACCATCGAAACTTACTTAATTACACAATTATTATTATATGAAAAAACGACAATTCATCTTCCAGATAAGATATCCAGAATTTATCTGTCGGTGGTGAAACCAGTAGAATTTAAGTATTCTAGAACGATCAACATTTTACTACCACACACTCAATAAAAAAAAATGGATTCAAAAACACTGGGCTTATTTTTCAGTCCTCTCATAAAATACTTGTATCTAAGAAAAATCAGGCGCCCTCTGCCACAGTTATGTGTGTGTGTGTGTGTTTGTATGTATGCTGCTTGTGTGTGAAATAATGAACAGAAGTTACCTTATTGACTTCGACGAAGAAGTCCTGCACCCGCTTGAGTTTGATAGTGGCGGTGACATCATCAGGGCTGGATGTCGACAGCTGCAGCGATGGCCGGTTCACCGACGTCACGTCTGTCGGAGAAACAGTTCAAATGTTCATTTAACTCCTTCTTAGCGTGTCGATGACAGACACTGAAGTATTTGTTCGCGAGAACACCTTTGATAGCCCACGAGCACAACTGTGGTCACTATAGTTTTATCGCTTCTTTCGGTAATGTCCAGACATAGCATTCCCCATTAAGAAGCAAACCTTGACACCACAGCTTGGGCTGATAGAGGAACTGAATGCCACCACGTGCTCTGCTAGCCGTCCGATGCTATACCGAATTAACACACTCCAATAGTCTTTGTGCCGTGTGGTGACGGCCTAAGAATACAAATGTCGTGCGAGAGTGCGAGAGTACGATGTGCGAGAGAAGGAAAACTTGAAACTAACCCTCTACCAACCCGTCTGACCAGCGTGGTAGCAGTAGGCACTTCTCCATACATTTGAAAGGTATTTTCGTCTGTCACTTTGCTTAGACAGCTCAATTTCGTTTATTCAATATCTTTCAAAATGCGTCCCGATCACAATCCCTTTCAAATGTCAAATAGTGACGGCCTGAAGTATGTAAATATCTTTCAAATGACGAATTGAAAGATTGGACCGGATTTCCAAAGGTTCGTGTCTCATCTGAGAATTCATTTGTGGGCGAGTTGTTATTTCCCAATATTTTTATATTTAAAATTTTATCATAATCATTGAAAGGAATTGCGATAGATTTTAAAATGAGACAATTAGCCCCCAGATCGTTAAAAAATAATGTATACTGACTGGGCCCGGCGTCATGCGGGCACAGCGTGCGAGAGACGTCGTTGAACTGCAGCACCGACGATTTGGTGTTGATGACCAAAGGCAGCTCCCAGGAGGCTATGCCTGTAATCAAATACATATACATCAGTGGGTCCCAAAGTTGCCAGGGCTACGACCCATCTTATACAAATACAACTCAAACTCGGGACCCACATCTAGGTTGTCTTTTTTTAATTTTTATTTGGAACAACAAACAATTACATAATAAAGCTTACTAATACAAAATATATCAAAGTCTTAACTAATTATGTCACCAACTACATTGTCCGCAAAGTATTATTAAAATACTTAATTTAACAAAAGCATGACTTCTAGTGACAGAAAGAGATTCCTCCGTAAAAATAATAATAATAATAGGTTAGGTAAGTATTTGAAAGGTTTCAATACAATACGTTCATTTATACTTGCATTAAGTTACAGTGATTTAGTTATCGTTCGTTTGTAATTTTGACAGTACATTATTTTTAAATCTACCAATAGACATATTAAACAGATCTATGTCAGAAAAAATTACGTTGTATGAGTGCATAATACGCCTCAGTGGAGCATGTTGCCCCGCTATGGTCTTGTTTACTGGAATGTAAAAGAAACGAAATGTAAAATTGCTCTCGCTCTGTCGGTTGGTGTGTCGTTCTGCAGGGCCTACTCAATATTCGCTCGCACTCGCTCGAAACCCTGCACTATATCATTGCTTTTACTGCACTGAATATTGTTTTCAAACTACCTTAAACTACAAAATAAAATAAAATAACTGATCTATTTTCTGTCTGTTCACCGTAACGTTAAGGTCGATCCAGATATAAGTTTCGTAACAGCGTCGCGCTTAAACTGCTAGTCTGGATGGCCGTTTGGTACGGTTCGGTGGTACATCTTGATACGGATACTGGAGACGTATTGACGTACAAAAATGTGGCGAAATGGAATTCGGTGAATTTAAATTCGCGTAAGAAAATCGAATGATTTAAAAATACGTTTCTTCGTACACTCCGATCCATCGCGATGAGCCGGCTTTTCTCCCGTTAAAAGGAAATGAACGCGTGTTGATGGCTGCGAAGAACTTTTCCTCCAGAATTTTTGGATCGCGACGCTGATGCGAATGCGACTTATTTTAGCCAGTAACAAGCGAGTGTATTCTCACAGTACTAGCTCGTTTCGGTGAAAAAGTAAGTTTAGACGGAAGGTTGCTGGTCTATCCGTATTCTATGGATTACATTTCGGGGAGTGTTTCGGGGACTTGCACAACCTCACTCCACTATCCCAATTTTTTCATCGGACAACCAGACGTACAAACAGGTGCCACAATGGTGGATATACCCATGAGTCGCACTAAGCGTTTTGACTCGACATTTATCATCCGCACCGCCAAAGAGTGGAACTCCTTGCCTAAGTCTGCTTCCTGACACTTACAATTTGGGGGTCTTCAAGTCACGAGTTTCAAAGACTCATTAACTCAAAAATAGCCTATGTTTACATACTTTTTGCTTAATATTAAAAAACAGGACAGGAAGTTCGCTTTCACTCTCTGTCGCCCCAGCACGCGCGGCTTATGTCGACACTCGTAGCTCGATAACGTCTCACTGTCCCGCTCTCGTTTTAGCGTGGTAAGCAAGACAGCACCATGCGCCTTCTCATATCGCGTGATAATAGAGGTGTTCGTGCTTGACAAGACCAAGGGGAAACAAGACCAACGGCGGCCTGGAGGGCAAGTACTAGGACTAGTTTTTATTTTTTATAATGTATAGGTTAGCTCTTGACCGCTATCTCACCTGATGGTAAGTGATGATGCGATCTGGGTTGAAACGCGCTTGCCTAGAAGATACCTATTCACACGCGACTTGAAAGCCACACAAACAAACACAGACTCAGGCAAAGAATTCCACTCTCTGGCAGCACGGATAATAAAATTTGACACAAAACGTTTAGTGCGAATCTTTGGGATATCAACCATAAAGCATTTCGTTGGTACCAGCCCGCCTCCCATCCCCACATCCCTCGTGTTGGGAATGCGGGGACAAAAGGGGATACTACCCCTTCTGAGCCTCCACCGAGCTCATATGCTGGGCATGGCAGGGGCGTGGGATGGAGTATGTGGCCGATATAATGTACATGTATGGGCCGTGTACTTCAGGTGAGTCCAACATTTCGAATCGCCCCGTCACCTGGGGGCGAGGCATGCGTAAAAGCATTTCTCCTAGTATAAAAAAGTGGGACTGGGTGCGATATTAAAATAAAACAACTTTTACGGATATCAAACGCGCTATATGCGTCGGCGTCGGCGTATGCGTCACCGGTCGCCGACGCCGCGTGCGATGCACCGCGCCCCGCCGCCCGCCCCTCCGCCCCGGCGGAGACGTCACGCGTGAGCACGTCGCCCCTCAACGTGCGTACGCTGCAGTCACCGCCGCTAACGGACCCGCTGTTCAACAACTCCAGCGGGAAACAATTGAGGGACGAAAACAACGCCAGCCGGTCTCCAAACCACCTCCACGGAGACTGGAAGGAGAGTGTGACAAGGACGGCTTCAAGAAGGCGGAAAGGAAGAGAAAACCCACTCGCCGTAACCTGTGCGGCACCGCCCCGGTCGGACACAACCACCTGCTTCGTCCGGCCATCCCGACAACGCTGCTGTACGTGTCCCGCTTGCACTACAGCACGAAATCTGATGATATCGTGGAGTACATCAGAGTGAAGACCAAGTACAATCTGAGAGTCGAGCGGTTGGAGTCCCGCCACAATGTGAACTTCAATTCATTTGTGGTGAGGGCACCGACCGAACATCTGTCGACCTTCATGAAAGAAGACTTTTGGCCGAAGGGTGTCTTGTTCCGACGGTTTCGCGGTCGGATACCGGACGCTGCATTGCGCAACACGTCGCCGCATTCAATACCTACGTGTAAACTAGTTAAATAGTTTTAGAAATGTAATTTTAAATATGTATGTTAGTCTGTAAGGTATATATTGTATGGACCTAGATGCCTGAAACAAATAAATAAACAAATATATTTCACGAACTAAGCTGTAATTGTGCGTATTTTTTGGTTTTTAGGGGTTTTTATTTATTTTCGCGACGTTTCGGCACCTTTTCATCTACCGTCTACCCTCGAAAAGTTAATTTATTTTTTCGTTCGGATACGGTTAGACATTTACGTATGGGTGCGATATATGTTACCTTTCTGCTGCGTAGCTGTGATGAAGAGCGGGTGCTCCGAGGTGACTGTGGAGTTGGTGGACACGTGCACCCTGGTCGGGAAGCCGTGCCACCTCTCCGTCTCCTGGGGAACGATGACACTGTTGCAGACTCCTTGTACTTTTTATGTTTTTTATAGTCTTTTTAATGTTTTTATTGATTAATTTGTCACTAAGACTTTTAGACAAAAAAATAGTGAAGTTGTGATTCCATTCGGTTGTTGTCCTGTTTTTCTACTTTAATATTTAATTAAAACTTAGATAATACCTACATCTGCTTTCCATTCACCCATCCCATTAACCTACAGTCCACATCGTCCGCAATAGACACATTAACGGTCGTTTCAATAACCTATCTTCAGTTTAGTAGCGCTTTAATGCCTTGCCTAGATATTTTTGTTAACACAAGTCACAGACATTGAACATCACTGAAATTGAATACCACTGACACTGAATGTCACTGACCCTAAATGTCACTGACACTGAACATCACTGACATTAAATGTCCCCGACACTAGATGTCACTTTCTGAAAGTCAATGACACTGAGCGTCACTGACACTGAATGTCACTGAATAGACAGCATCTTACAATATATATGTAAGAATGTAATTAAGTGATTTTAAATTAAAAAAAAAAGCAATAAAAGCAACAACAAATACAATAACAACAAAAACAACAACAAAATCATATGAGCAAATATATGGCCAAAACAACCAACGTGTCCAAAACCAAACAAAACAAGACAATGCCAAAAACGAAATATATATCGCAACATTAAACACCCTGACACTACGAACCACAGAGAGACTCCTAGAACTTGACACTGCGCTCAAAGACATCAAATGGGACATCCTAGGGCTTAGTGAAGTGCGAAGAATGGGAAGAAACATTGAAGAGTACGATGACTACATATTATACACAATAGGAGAGACTAAAGGACTATATGGAGTTGGCTTCATGATAAAAAAAACATTTGAGGCAGCACATTTTAGAATTTGTCGGAGTCTCGGAGAGAATTGCAATACTGCGAATAAACATAGGTGGATATAAGAACAACTGGTCCATACTACAAGTTTATGCGCCAACAGAGGCGGCGGACAAAGCCACAAAAGACTCATTCTACTCCGAATTATCAAAGACCCTTGAGATAACCGATAAAAACATAATTATACTGGGCGACTTCAATGGGAAAACAGGCAAACAAAGACAAGGAGAAGAAGACACCATTGGTAAACATGGCATTGGAACGAGAAGTAAGAATGGGGAAAGACTAATCAGCTTTTGTCAAGAAAATAATCAAGCAATCATGAACACCTTTTTCTACAAAAAACCCTCGAAAAAATGGACCTGGCAATCACCAGACGGCAAATACCGCAACGAAATAGACCTAATACTGACAAACCACCCAAAAGCTTTTAAAAACATACAAGTAATTAACCAGTTTAACTTTAATAGCAACCATAGATTAGTCAGAGCAACCTTACACTCAGAACAAAACAAAAAATCGAGGAGACTTTATCGATCAGAATCTAGTAAAACAACAAATCAAGAGGAAAATCAACAAACAAACACAACAAACGAAATACAGAGGATATACAACATGGAAATAGAGAAAATATATAAATGCAAGAAACCAAAATCACCCAATAAAAAAGATTATATAAGCCTAAAAACAAGGCAATTACTAGACACGAGAAAATCACTATTTAAGAGTAAAAAAGATAAACACATCCTAAAAAGAATAGCAAAAATAAGCCAGGAAATAAACGCCAGTATAAAAAAAGACAAAACTAAGAGAGAATTCGACTGCATCAACCGCCATATTGCAAAGACAGGAGGAATACAAAAAGCCTTAAAGGAACTCCAGGAGTCTAAGCCATGGATACCGACTATGAAGAATAAACATAACAAGATATCTACGCAGAGAAAAGCAATTATCGAAGTCGCAACAGACTTCTACAAGGAACTATACTCAAGCAGGGACACAAACATAACAACTAACTTAGATGAGGAAGATGAAGACCCAATTCCGCCTATCCTCAAGAGTGAAGTAACAATGGCTATCAAAACTCAGAAAAACGACAAGGCACCAGGCCCTGACCACATAACAAATGAGACGCTAAACCTTTTACCACCTGCGACCTTAACAGAACTAACAAGGCTATTTAACAAGATCCTAGAATCAGAATACATTCCAACACAATGGACAAACAGCAACATAGTACTGATCCATAAGAAAGGAGACAAAGACGATATAGCCAACTACCGACCTATTAGTCTCATGTCCAATGTGTACAAAATATTTGCAAAAATTATTCTCCATCGCATATCATCAAGGCTAGACGAACAACAACCTAAAGAACAAGCTGGATTCAGATCGGGTTTCTCAACCCTCGACCACATGCTCACACTGAAACAAATAATAGAGAAATGTCAAGAATATGGTTACCCCTTGTACTTGGCCTTTGTAGATTACAACAAAGCATTTGATTGCCTCGATCATGGATATATATGGCAAGCACTAAAGAAACAAGGCATCGAAAATAAATATATAAGGATTATAAGAAACATTTATCTAAACAGCTCAGCTCAAGTCCAATTAGAATCCAAAGGAGACACTTTCCCAATTAAAAGAGGTGTCCGACAAGGAGATCCATTGTCACCAAAAATATTTACATCAGTATTAGAGGAAATATTTAAACAACTGCGATGGGATGATCAAGGACTAAATATAGATGGCGAAAACATCACCCACTTGAGATTTGCAGACGACATTGTACTCATTAGTAGCAACCCAGATTCTCTGCAATCAATGATCCAGGAATTAGCGCTCCAGAGTAAAAAAGTCGGCCTGACAATGAATCAAACAAAAACCAAAGCCATGACAAACAGATCGTGTGACCCAATCACAGTAAACGAGGAACAAGTTGAATATGTAACGGAATATATATACCTGGGACAACTAATATCTATGAAAGATCAAATGCACCAAGAAATAGAAAGAAGAGTCACAAACTCCTGGAAAAGATTCTGGTCACTTAAAACCATAATGAAGAACCAGCATTACTCCCTTGCAACAAAAAAGAAGTTATATGACACCTGTATCCTTCCAATACTCACATATGGATGCGAAACTTGGGCTACAACAAAAAGCCATATTCAAAAGTTGGCAACATGTCAAAGAAGTATGGAGAGGAGCATATTGGGCTATACAAGGGAGGACAGGAAGAGGGCGAGTGATCTAAGGAAAATTACAAAATGGAAAGACGTGGAAACCAAAGTCCGATCACAAAAATGGAGATGGACTGGAAAAATAATGAGAGATCCAAGAAACAAATGGACTAAGAAGCTTGTTGAATGGACCCCTCGAGAAAAAACAAATAGGAAAAGAGGAAGGCCAATACGAAGATGGTCAGATGAATATCGTAACATGATAGACCCACTCTGGCCAACACTGGCTAGAGATAGGGCGAATTGGGACAGACTGGAGGAGGCCTTTGTGTCCGGAAGGGGCAGACTTGCAAAGGATGCTGCTGCAAAATCAAAAGATCAAAACCCAAATTAGCTGTAACTTTATATAAATAATAAAAAATTTATGTAGTACCTTCAAGTAAATAAAGGCTTAATAAATAAAATTAATAAATAAATAAATAAAAAAAAATTAAATAAACTGTTTTAAGTTTAATGGGGTGAAGTGCATTTGTCAAGCAAAGTGCCACATGGTAGTAATTTTAAATTGCCCTCTCCTGAATAGTTCAATCAACTACCCTATTTTTATTATGTACTGTCAGTATACAGATCAAGTGTATTATTTATTTCAAAACTTTGATGTTATTTAAGCCTTGCCGTGTTCATCAGACTAAGAGCTGGTTTTAACACCATCTGACAAGTTCTGGAGTATCTGGCTGGTAATTTGAAAATATGCCAAATATGTCAAATTATCTGACGGATAATTAAATATACGAGTGGCTGAGTTGATTCTTTCCAATATTTTTCTATTTAAGATTTATCATAAGTATAAAAATAGCATTGAAAAAAGCAAAAATTAAAAAATCACAAAAAAAAGAATATAATTAAATCTAAATTATCTGCCCTAAATTAAATAATCAATTTAAACCACAAACCTCGTAAAAATCCATAAATTGTTCTGTTGAACTGTTTAATGTGACTTGAATCATCTCGTCATATTTATACCTATAAAAAAATACTTATTTAATGACTTTGATTAAATATACTATCAATAATGGGATATTGTATGACAAAATTCATGCTTTCATCTAATCTAAGTCTGTTTTTAAAGTCCGCATCAGCCTATAATAATAATAATAATATAGCCTTTTATTTAGAAATTATTACACACTAATGTTTTACGTTATTAATATATTTCTAAATTAACCTTTCAGACCCCGAATTATGACCCACAATAGATATTTCATTGTTCTCTAGACACCAGTTTCCGGTTTGGGTTTGATAAATTAAGTCTCTTATTTCTATGTGCCTTTTGGCGAAGACCACCTCCAACTCTTTCCATTGCCCTCTATCTTTTGCGACTCATGCCCTGGTCCCAATATTAGATACATTTCATCCACTCATCTCCTCAGTTGATGCCCTCTCTTTCTTTTTCCACTTCGAGGGTACCAGAGAATAACCTGTTTGCTCGACTTATCTAGGCCACATCTTAACAAATGCCCAGCATCAGCCTATAACGTGCAATATCTATTGTGTCTCATAACCCGAGGCCTGAGAGGTAAGAGCGATCTTGCATGAGTACAATGTATAGAGATGGTGAAATATAAAATTTTGAATCTGAAGAACCAGTTATTAAGACATGATTTTGTTGACTGTCATATTCGAAATAAATTATTCAGATCTATCTAACTGCCTCTAAATAACACATCCCACTGTTCAACTATTCAAAAAATATATGAGTCAGAGTTGATTTTAGTTCTAAGAAAATGTTGTATTTGATGAGTAAAAACAGAAATTTATTTTTTTCATTGGGATTTACTTAATTATGTAACAAATAAAGATGAACGAACAGAATAACTACATGACTCATCCCCAATTATCAGGGGAGTCCCCTGATAACAAAATAACAGGAAAACGAGATTCTGTTTCAATACTTGGTTATAACTTGCTTGTAGCCAAAGTACGGGTCAGAGTGTCGTCTTATTTTACATAGCATCTTTATACAGGAAATTTAATTTTAGACGGAATTTTTCTGGTCTACACAAAAATCTCACCTATTATACACAAATGTCTTATTTTCCCCTTCTAGCACTTTAAGCGAATTAGTTTCTGCACTAAACACATTAGGAACAAATAATAACAGCATCACTATTGAGTGAAACATTTTCTTTTTCTTTGTGCGCAAGTTTTACGATAAGAATTCGAATCGAATTTGAAAAATATGCACTTTTCTTCATAATAAATATCAAAACCAAATCAAAACTAGCAAATTGTTATCAATTATTGAGTGCTTTTTAATGACAAACTTTTTAATGTGTAAATACTACTTTACGTTGTTAAACTAAAGTATTGAAAATTATATACAACAACGCAAAAACAAGTGATTTTCATGAGTGGTTTAAATATTTGGTAAAATTCAAGTATTTGATTAATTTATATAACATAATAACAGCACAAAACTAATATTTACACATTTATGTTATGGCCTTTAAAGCTGACCCTAAAAGAACCTATATTATGTGATCTTGACATTGACATTAAAGAGTTTATTTTTTATTTTATCGTACCAAATACACTTTCTTCATACATTCTTAAGAACTATTGTTTTATTGGTCTATTGTTTTTTTTCATCACACATATTAATTAGACAAATCATCGGTAATAATAGATATCTTACTTACCCATCAAACTTATCTATAAACCATTTCAACTGCAAAGATCTTATAATGTGTAATCTGGAGTTTCACTCAAATTCTTTTCGTAATTTATAAATAACACGTGTGGTGATTTGAGACTCCATTTTAACTCAATCTACCGTACAATTTCTATTTTATTACCAATTTAATAAAAACTGGATATTGGCGAAATCCAAAAGGGCACCGCCATTTTTTTTAAAGAAGCAGAATATTATGTCTAATTTGTAAGGGGTAAACATTCTTTAAATAAAATATTCATTCATAAAAATATTTATTTAGATAGGTAATAATAATCTTCATTTCAACTTTTATTTATTTTCACTGAACGTAGCGCGGTGCAGCGTTCATTGTCCTTGAACGCGTCAATAGTAAATAGATTGAAAATGGCGTCGTTTTGCCGATCAAATGAATCGAAGAATTTACATTTCAATTAATTTCTTCTCACATTTTCAACCCATTGTTTTTATAGACTTTTATTTCTTCTCTGTAATATATAGTTAAGTGAACCTACTGTGTGTTGTGTGGTTGGAAGTTATTAAACTTTGTGTTTATTGGCGTGATGGTGCCGTGTCTTTCCGTGGTCTGATAAAACGTTGGTGTTTACATGATTTCGGCACGGGTTTGTTGCTTAGAATGCTATCAACTGTCGAGGAGAGCCGCGGGTACGACTTTCTGGACCCGGAGAACGCTGAAAAATGGAAAGGTCTCTTTGTCAACTCGCTCAAAAAGGTTTGTGTACAAAAATTACTCAGCGATTGTTGTCCCATTTTCTTAGACTCTTGTTGATGTTGCCACCTGAAACTGACCGTATAACTTAATCATTCGACTTTGCTGCACTTTTATACCTTAATTTAGCAGTGTTTACTATAAACTAATGCCCAAATGCTTCCCCCCTTTGGAAGGATTTGGCCTGCTGCTACTATCAAGGTGTTTCTGTTATCAGTCGTTATTTTATTGGAATCTAATCACAACAAAGATTCTAACCATAGTCTTAAAATGCTAGTAAAGAAGACGACACTGTGACTCATAAGTTTTTGGAAAGTTTAGTTTGTTTACTGTAATTTACGGTTTCAATACTATATCGCGAATTTCAAGTTGTAATGGAATTCTTTAGCATATAAAGTTTTTTTTTTGTTTTACTTTAGATCTGTAATTGGCTCCCCAGCCATAATCAGATAGGTTCCAAAATAGTCAGATTGTAAGTGCCATCCCATTAGCTGGCACTGTAAAATTTGTAGGATCAACTTCTTTGATCTAGGTCTAAGATTTGCCATCTTTTTAGGCGTTTTATGTTTTCTGTTACATTGTGGAGTTTTTTGGCCAATCCATTTATATGTGAGTTTAATCTGTGTTAGTATCTTTTGCTGCATTTGCTGACTTCCTCTTTAACAGTTGATATCTTCTGGTATTGGTGTATTTCGGTATTTTTAACACACCAATGTGCTCCAGATAGTGTTCTCAATGTAATGTTCTGGAATTGCTGCAGGATCTCTATATTGGAGGTGCTCGCCGAGCCCCAGAGCTCTATACCATACGTCCAGATGGGTTTTATGATATACCAGGAGTTTGTTACTTAACGTGATTGCAGATTTAAAAGCCACTGCAGGGATTGGAACTAAATTTATGCTTTTATTTTTGCTTTAATTTTTCTTGCAAGTATTTCTTTATAAACTTTGCAGCCCTTGTAGCTAGCAGGTGTTTTCCGGCTAAACTGTACAGTCGCGGAACCAAAGTTAGATGTTCGTAATTTTTTAAGGAAAAGATCTATATTAAAGAAGTAATTTGTGCAAAGTTTTAACTCCAGGAGATTCGTAGTTTCTTTGAAAAAAAAACATGAAAATTGATATTTTTTTGCCATAACAGTCATTTTGACAATTTGATTTTTATTGTACTTGTTAGTTGTGTTCAAGCAAAGGTAGTGTATAGAGCCACAAATAAAAAGTATAAATTTTTAAATTTTTAATAAATTTACTTTAAACTCACAAACAATATCTGAGACTTCATGTGGTACTAGTTTGCCCTACCCCTAGTGTTTATAAAAGCCCGGAGGCGCAGAGGGAGAGCAGCCCCAGCCAGCTGTAACAAACCACAGGTACAGTACCTGTGGTTTGTTACGCAATGGCTGAGGGGCTGCACTTCCCGCAGCGCCGAAGATGTTTAAAAACATTAGTTTGTCAATTATCTAAGTTATTTGATTTTTAAGAGTGTTAAGGGGAGGGGGCTCCCCCTCCAGATTCTCCACTAAAATGCATATTAATGTAACTTTTAAAGCGTCATAACCTCAAAATTTCTTTATTGCATATCTCCGAAACTATGCATCTCCTGGGGGGGAGGGGGGGGGAGGAGTAGTTGGGGGGTTTCGAGGCCCCCCCCTCCCCTTAGATTTTTATTATTATTATTTAGAAGGAGGGACGCCGGCAAAGCCGGACGGGCGATCAGTCACCATAGTCGGAACCATTTCGCCCAGTTCCCCAAAGTCCCTGAAAAGATCAGGGGAGGGTTATCATTTACCCCACCGGCGTCGGGACCTCGAACCTACCTGTGCGCTTGCAATACCTATTGAGCTGGCTTATCGTAAGCTGCTTTAAATCCTCTTCTTTCAGCTTGTCTACTTCAAAGAGTTCCCAGCGCAGCGATGCGTACATCGGGCATTCCGCCATGAAGTGATAGCTTGTTTCTTCTTTTTCTCTACATTGTGGACAAATAGGGTCCTCTGTTCTTTTAATCACTGACAGGTGTCTGTTTAGAGGGCAGTGTCCTGTCAGTACTCCTACGATGTTTCTTATGTCTCTCCTACACAGTTTTAGTAGCTCGCTGGTTTTCTTTTTGTCCACTGATTTGATGAAGATCTTAGACTGTCTGCAGTCCTTTCTGCTCATCCATCTTTGGTTAGTTTCTTTGATTGATCTCAATGATATTTTTGGTAATTTTGTGTGAGATTGGCAGTCTTGGTTTCCCCTTAGATTAGTTCTGGACCCAATTTTGAACAGATTAAGTTTCAAAATGTTCTGACAATGTTGTTAAGCCCGAGTTGCTGTTGAATGTACCTAAATTGTGTTAGACCGTTGGTTCCAAACCTTGGGGTAAAACAGCTATGGTGGTAACAGAAGAGGTGTGATGACTAGACAGAAAAAAATATTATTTTATGTATAAAATGTATGCCACGTACCTATTGTAGGTACACGGAATGGCGCTCTCTCGCGTTCACTCTAATGTTAGTATAGTTCTTTACATTCTGTGGTATTAGTAACAAACTGTTAATTGTAAATGTCGTGGACGAGCGCTTAGTCACACAACTGACACTTAGTAAATGCTGGCTGAAAAATGCCACTACACCCAATGATACGCTGAAGAACCGTTGATCAGTACAAATAAATTATTATTTAACTCAGTGTATTTTATTACTAAATAAATGCTCTTAATCAAAGTCACTTCAATAAAGATTATAAGCCGGCTAAAACCGCGACCACTGAATTATCTGCACTTTGAATAATTTAAAATCTATTATTCTTTAAAAACAGTTTACGCTTGACACTTCTAATTCGCTGCACTTGTTTGAACACTTCTTATTACTCTTCAGAACTCTTATTGAACACTTATTTTCAAACTTCCGGATGCACTTACTAAATACACTTTTTAAATCACTATGCTGTATGCTGTGCTGCGTGCCGCTTTAATACCGCCCGCGGAAAGTCGAGAATCGCATGGAATATTTGCGATGTGTGCGTCTCGAACGTTCCCGACAATCCACGAGCGGCCGAGAGAGCGAGGCACTATTTCTGTCTCGCTCACTCGCTTCCGCGGAAGAAATTTCTCGCAATGTTCGTCCTTATTTAATGCAGCGCGACTCTTTTACTAACTTTTTGTCTCTCAATGTTCGCGCGGCGTTCAAACAACTATTTCATTGTTCGACGTCGCTCACAGTAAATCTGCATTTTTTTATGAAAACAGATAGTTGTACATGCTTGTATTGTTTGCTTGAAATAATTTTGAATTTTGGGCTCAAAATCAGTTACTGTAACAGGCCTAGGGTTAACAGTTTTGAAAAGGTTAGGAACCACTGTGTTAGACAATATTATCATGTTATTGGTCTAATTCTGAGACAAGTTGTTTGAATTTGTCTGTAACCAGAAGAAATCAGAATCATTAAGAGAGAGTTTTAAAAAGAAAGGTGGCAAATATAATGTTTGGGAAGGGTATGCGAACTGCAGGCCTACTGCCTAACGATATTGCAAGGGCTCTCGCTAATGCTATCACTTTCATACTAAAAATTCAATAGCGAATCCAATAGATAAATAGAAATATGGAGGAATTGGACAAAAACCATATTGTTGAAGGGTTTTAGGAGAGATTGAAGTTTGATAGATAGGCAGCAGGGGTGCTGAACTGCACTGTAGCAACTGTTGTGTAGCAAGAGACGCTTTTTAATTAATAAACTTTGCAGAGTCCAACTTCTGTACTAATTTACTCTATTCTTCTTGTGGCAATTTGATCCAAGTATTGACCACACTTTTGTTAATTAAGTGTTTATGTGGGTTATTGTGTTATAAAACTTGGGGTAGTAATTTACCAATAATTTACTAAAAAACTTTAGTCGCCAATCAAACCTATCCTAAAGACCACGAGGTCACGGGAGCTGAAAAATCCCCTAAAAATAAGGACAATTACAACTTAGTTCGTGAAATATAACGTGTTTGATATCCGTAAAAGTTGTTTTATTTCAATGAACAGTGCGCGCCAAAACATAAGATGTGTACCTATCCTAAACCTCAATTTAGTCATTTTTATTCGATTAGTTAATTATATTCCCAAAACTTGTACCAAGGTCACACAACTCATGTACATTTGCAGGTGTTGGAGAACAATCATCCGACGCTGAGCGCGGAGGAGAGCGCGTTGCAGTATGTGGAGTCGCTCTGCCTGCGACTGTTGGCGATGCTGTGCGCCGTCCCCTCGCCGCTCACAGTGCAGGTGACTCATCATCATCATCATCGTTTCAGCCACATGACACTCACTGCTTCGGTATAGCCCAAGAATCTCCACAACGAGCGGTCCTGCGCTGCTCGCATCCAGCGGCTTGCCGCGACCACGCACCTGGGGGTCAATTCTGCTAAATTTTTGTCAAAGTCGTCTCTCAATGGTGTTACAATAGTAGTGTTTATTTACACTATTGTAACAAGAACTGTGTAAAACAGGACTACCATTGAAACACCATTGGAATACGATTGTGACTAAGCATTAGCAGAATTGGCCTCTGATCGTTGGTCCTTGTCTCCTACGGAACGTGGTCCGGTGCGCGGTCACCATTTCAGAATCTTTCAAAGAACCAATCAGAATAAGAATTAATAAGCAAGCAAAAATTAAGCCAATCAGACTTAAGAATATCCCAATGTTACTAAAGCAACCCGTATTTTTGCGAAACTCCTATCTTTTTTACAGAAGATTGAGAAATGTCAACACCATTGTCTAATTATCCGTGTTTATGTAATATCCCTAGGATTTTTAGGGAAGATTCTATTTATCAAATCATCCTACGACATATACAAACCATGCTGCAAACAGATTTAGTGGCGTTGCGCTTCAACTGTAAAATATTATTTATAACTACCCCATTTTTCTTTGTGCCCAGGACGTGGAAGAGCGCGTGGCCCGTTCGTTCCCCACGCCTCTCGACAAATGGGCGCTCGCCGACGCCAAGGAGAACACCTCGCAGCGCCGCAAGCGCGCCGTGCTGCCCGTCGATAGGCTGCACCATCTGCTGCAGAAGGTAACGCCGCAACGTGATTGGTCTTTGTGCTGCTGCATAAGGCAAAGCCGCGCTGTGATTGGTGGTTGTGGTAGTGGGTGTGTGTGATATAGCCACAGAACACCTCGCAACGCCGTGTAATACAGTGACGTAATTGGTAGATAAGATGCACTACCTGCTGCTGGTGTTATTATTTATGAGATATAGTGTCTATGCAGGATCTAGTGGAAACTACTACAACCTCAAGAGATCTATTTGTAAATATAAATTGCAAGAATATCTCTTACCCGGACACTGAGGCTTCTAGGAAGTAAAAATCTTCCATAAGAGTTTTTGAGTGTTTTTCTAGTTTGTAGTAACGGCAAATGTCAGTGTCACTCAATTTCATAAGAAATTGTGCCTTGATGGTGTGATAGTGACGTGATTGGTGGGTGTGATAGGTATGATATAGTGACAGAACACCTCGCAGGGCCTTGCTGCCCGTCGATAGGCTGCACCATCTGCTTCAGAAGGTAATGCCGCGCTCTGATTAGTTGAAGGCAACGCCGCGCTGTGATTGGTGGATGTAATAGTGGGTGTGTGTGATATAGTCCTAGAACCTCGCAACGCCGTGTAATAAAGTGACGTGATTGGTCACTAGGCTTCACCACCTGCTGCAGGTTATTATTATTTGTGGGATATAGGGGCTATATGTGGGATATAGCTGTGTAGTGTCGGCTTAGAATAGCACTACCCCCTCTCATTCCGTGGGTGTCGTAAAAGGCGACTAAGGGACTCAGTCTTCAGGAGACGGGCAGCAGCGTCTCCTACAAACTTGGCCATACATCGCCAACCCGCTTGCCAAGCGTGGCGATTATGGCAAACCCCCCCTTTTGGGAGAGGCCTATACCCAGCAGTGGGTGTTGTAGCTAAGACGACGATAGGGCTATGCAGCTCTACCCCTAGCATGACCGCCGAAACGCGATATGATATAGCGTTTTATCCACACTCAAACGTCAAAACCCATTGTCTTTTGACGGTTAAACGTGTTAAAGCGCTGTATCATATCGCGTTTTGTTGGTCATGCTAGGCTAGCTGGTGGAACTGTAGTCACTGCGACCTAAAAAAGATCTATTGTAACTTGCCTCCTAGTTAGAGTATGTCTTTCAGCCTGTAGGCCTCCAGGCCCCTACCATGAATACCGTTATCATGCGAAATGATTTATAGTTCATCATGCTGTCTTCCTTACTCCTCTACTATGTGAGCGGGATAGTAACACGTTATCGAGACGATAAAAGCAGCTCAAGTTAGGCCTACTGAAAGTCTAAAATCTTCCTAGCTTTCCGTCTGAGCGACATGAGACTAGTGGTTTTTTTCTAGTATATTATCTTCTATATTTTCTGGAATCTAGGGCCCACGTCATGGCATGGCCATCTTCAAAAGGAAGGCGTGGTGTCCCTGCAGTGTGGAAATTAAAATGTCTGATATTGGAACGGAATCTAAAAACCGTATTTTTTTAATTCTAATTTGCATTCCAATCTGCAACGAGTGTTACCGACCACTCTTTTTTAGACTTTTAAACTATGTTATGCATACGATAGTAGAAGTCTTATGTGCTGACCCTGTCCGTGTGTGCGCATAATTCAATCTCGAGAACTACTATAGCTAGAAAGCTGAAATTTTCTGAGGTGATACATAGCCATGTCAAACCTCTAAATACGGAGTTTAGAAGTCGTCTGATGCCTTCGCTACGATAGTAAAGGGCGCCGATCTTGTTTGATTCGAGCGATAGAAAGATTGACGTTTTGCACTTAATGTCATTTTCAAATTGACATTGAAATGACGCATAGTTTGACAACTTAAAAATTTTTCGTTTCACGTTATTCAAGTTCGATTCAGTATCGGTTTTTGAAAATCAATTTTTAAATATTCTGCGTAAAATTAAATAATGTCAAGGGAATTTAAGAAAACTTCAACACTGTATTCGAGTGATTAAAAAATACGACAAAGTGGAAGTAGGTGAACTTCAAATTCGAATGCGTATTGAATTCCCATGGGAATTTCGAATGATTCAAAAATACGTCTCCAGTAGTTTCTTGTATAATTTTTTATTTATATTTATTGAGATAAAAGTCGCTACAAGTGTGTTTCAAATTTGACTTTCATTATAATTTATTTCTCAGGAGGTGCTCCAATACAAGGTGGATATATCGGTGACGGTGTTCATGGTCGCCATTTTGGAGTTCGTCAGCGCCGACATACTGAAGTTGGCCGGCAACTTCGTGAAGAAGATCTGTCGGTCCGGCTACTCCACTATCACGGCGAGCGACGTGCGTACTGCCATGTGCGCTGATAAGGTACGTACTATTGGTGTACTAAGTCCACTATTGGTGCACTAAAGTGTACTATTTGTTCGGGCTTACGCCTACGTTTCCGCAATAGCAACGTATCTTTTCTACTAACGGTTGCTTGGCGCGTTCGCGCATGATTTGTCATTTTTTTATTACTCACTCACCTGCACTGTATCGGTACACATCTTATTAAACTAATTAAAACAAAATTACTTGAAAACCGTGTTATTCATTTACGGCCGGTTTCAATAATCTATTCCTAACAAGAGATAGGCCTATCTTGGTTACGTTACTTAGCAACCGCTGTTATTTTGGTTGATTTTGGGCTGATTAACAACAATATCCAGGCAACAAAGCTCTAGTAATCCTATCTGTTAACGAGGATAGGTTATTGAAACCGACCATTAATGGCACCGGTGTCTCATAGACACTATTAGTGTACTAAAATGTACTATTTGTGTACTAAAATGTACTATTGGTTTACTACATTGTACTATAAGTGTATTATAGTGTACTACAGTGGACAAATAGGTGTGGTAAGGATAGCGTTAGGAAAATCTGTCGGTCCGGCTACTATAACGGCGAGTGACGACGTGCGTACTGCTATGTGCGCTGATAAGGTGCGTACTATTGTTGTACTAAAGTGTAGTATTAGTGTAGTAAAGTGTACTATAGATGTGGTAGTGAAGAATAAATAAATATTTGCATACAATCACACCAATTATCTAGCCCACGTTAAGTTTCATGAAGAACTTGTGTTATGGATACTAGATAACTTATAAACATACTTATATACTTTTTTTGTAAATACATACTTAATATACATATGAAACACCCAGACTTAGACAAATAGACATGTTCATGCACACTAATATTTGTCTTGTCCGGGGATCGAACCCGCCCAACTAACAAAATCTGTTTCATCTTCAGGACTAGTTCTATACTATCTTTAAAGATACTTGTAGCATGTTATAACCCTGGATTTGGGCGCAGATATAGGAGTTATTAATTCTATAATTATCTTATAACCGACTTAAAGAATGTTACTTAGCCTTATAACATACTTGGATAAGTATAATTGCTTCTATAATGTTATTGGACTACACATTTTTAAACACAGACACTCTTTGTTAGTAACTAACATAAGTATCCTACTAAAGCAATCATGTTTATAACGCACTTGTAATGAACTTAGTTATAAGTTATAAGTACGTTTCTGATGTTTTGGCAGGTTGACGCAGTAGTTTGGTAATAAACAAATAATATTTAAAAAAAGGCTAGCATGATTCCTATTAAATAAACATTATAATAATTTGGTATTTGTAGAACATTAGTATGACAAAATATTGTGAATGTAGTGTGTGAAATCGCCGGGGAAGTCATTTAAATTGTAAATGTCTACCAAAAGTTGGTTGATTTCACAACGCCCTTTCAAAAATAGCGCATGGTATATTTTTTTTTTTTTTTTTTTTTTTAATTTATTTAAAGGACCACAAACAGATTCATAATATTTCAATTATAAAACTAAGTAGTATTCAGATACAGTCATTATGAATCCAACAGTGCTGGTCACGTTTTACATAATTAGCTAACATTAAGGTGGAGCAAATCTTACATATTATGACTACAGCTAGGAGGTATTAAGATTAACTAGTGCTTAACATATTAAGCAATATTTATTAACAAAGACAAACATTAACCTAGATTTTGTATATATGTGTGTATGTGCGTATATGTGTGCATAGGTATGTGCGTATTTTTGTATTTGTGTTCCTATATGTATGCGATGGTGCGCGTTAGCATAGTGTTTGGAAGTTAAAAAAAAATGTTCACTCAATGCCTAAAAAAAAAAAGTAGATAAAAATTTAAAAAAAAAACACGATAAAGTTTACACAAGCCTGATTGCCCTGCGGGCCGGGAAGCTGCGCCCTTGGGTTCAGATACGAGTACGGTAGGTACACGTATCCACAACCAGGTATTTGTATGTGTATTATCAACCGATTCCCTGATCACCATCATCGAGTGCTGCAGTGAGCTTATCGATGACGGATCTCTTGAAAGTAGTTGGTTGCAATGCGATGATATCAATATCATTAAAAGTATGATTATATGACTTAACAATTCGATTAATTGGAGAACGAATCCCCGCATTAGTTCGAGATGATGAAGTTGCAAATAGTCGATGCGGACGAGTAGACCTCATTGATGATCGAGGAGGTACGCTATAGCAAAGTTTGTTTGTTATGTCTATGCAGTCATATTTATTATGAGTTAGGTCATATAATAGCATTGCCTCTAATTGTGTACGTCTAGATTTAAGATCAATTAACTTGTATTTTCTAAGTAACAGTTTATAGGATAAGCGTTTGTGGTTGCATTTGAAATGTATGTATCGAAGAAATTTTTTTTGAACTCTTTCAAGCATGTAATTATATTTTTCGTATAATGGATTCCAAATTGATACAGCATACTCTAATTGACAACGTATCAGTGATTTAAATAAGTATAAGAGCGTTGAGGTTTGTTTAAACATTACAGCTGATCTGATGACAAACCCATACATTTTGAAAGCTTTATTGATAATGTTATCAATATGTATATCAAAGTGTAATTTACTATCGAGTGTGACCCCAAGATCTCTAATACCGGTGACCACATCTAAAGTTGTTCCGCAAAGTGAATAAGAATAATTACTGACATTCCTCTTTTTTGTGAAAGTTATTGATTTGCATTTCTTAATGCTAAGTTCAAGTTTATTATCACTGCAGTATAAAGAAAAACTATCTAGGTCACTTTGAAGCTTAACGTGATCATCTGCAGTGTTAATAATCTTATAAATTTTTAAATCGTCTGCGTAGAGAAGGAACTTACAGTGGTTAAAGCATTTATTAACGTCATTAATGAACAGTACGAATAGAAGCGGTCCAAGAATCGAACCCTGCGGCACACCCGAGCTAACACTTATGCACGGAGACTCGAATCCCTTAACCACTACCTTTTGAGTTCTGTTAGATATGTAAGATTTAAACCATCTCCATAGGTTTCCTCTTATACCATTAAAAGCTATTTTTTCGAGTAGGATTTTATGGTCCACCCTGTCAAAAGCCTTGCGAAAGTCAGTGTATACGCTATCAATCTGCTTATTGGCATCTAGTCCTTCAAAAAGATCCGTTGTGTAAACAAGCAGATTGGTGACTGTGGAACGTCTTTCGACAAAACCATGCTGTTGCGGTAAGATAGTACTATGGAGATGTGGGTATATAGCTTTATGTACTAACCTTTCGCAAAGCTTAGACAGGGTAGGCAAAATAGAAATGGGTCGGTAATTTTCTACGTCTTTTTTGGATCCTCCCTTGTAGACAGGGACGACTCTGGCAGTTTTCCAGATCTTGGGAAAATTTCCTTCACGCAAGCATTTATTAAATAGGTAACATATGGGTTCGTCTATCGTATCAGCAGTTTGCATCAAAAAGTAGGCATTAATGTTATCAACTCCAGCACCTTTATTGACATCTAGTGCTTTTATCGATGAATTTACTTCGTCCTTTGAAATTTCCACATTACATATTAAAGTATCAGGTGTCTGGCAATGGTCTATACTAATATCTTTAATATCAAAGTTTTCCGGTACAAGTGAAGGTTCAAACACAGATTGGAAATACGTGGAGAATAGATTACACACTTCATTAGGTGTAGTGGCAGTTACGTTCTTGTAGTACATTGTGTTAGGTACATCTGGATTCATTTTACGATTTTTAATGTATGTCCAGAAATATTTTGAATTTTTTTGTATACTGTGTTCTACATGTTTAAGGTAAGAATTATAACACCTATCTGACATATCTTTAAATTGCTTTCTGTATATGGCAAAAATACAATAGTTTGATTCCGTATTATATTTTTTCATTTGTACCCAAGCCCGCTCTTTTTTCCTATATAAGTGAATAAGTGCCGGAGTAAACCAGCAGGGAAAAACTGAAGACTTAATGACTTTTGTAGGTACATATTTCTTTATAATGTCATATATCCTTTCATAAAAGCTAGAAACTGCATCTTCTAATTCTTTTTCCATAAAAAGAA
This sequence comes from Chrysoteuchia culmella, assembly GCA_910589605.1. NCBI lineage: Eukaryota > Metazoa > Arthropoda > Insecta > Lepidoptera > Crambidae > Chrysoteuchia > Chrysoteuchia culmella. The sequence continues at coordinate 10,061,638 of OU342671.1, read as the reverse complement.
GATCCCATCTAGTACTCGCTATTTCTTCATTAATTTTTGCATAGTCAGCGTTCTTATAACAATATTTGAGGTAGCTTTTACTTTTCAAACAACAGAATTCCTCGTCAAAAGATATAGAAACCTCAAAAGGAGGGTGATATCCATCTGGCGGCACCAAAGGAAACTGCACGGAAGAAACTTTACAATTAACATTATTACTGATAAATAGATCTAAAATTTTGTTATTTTTGTTTTTTAACAAATTCCTTTGATAACAGTCAAGGGACGACATAAAGTTAATAAGATATCTGTGCGTGGAAGTAATATCAGAACTTATAATTGGTTGTGTGAAAGTGCCTTTATCTTCCCATTGCAGACTGGGTAGGTTAAAATCGCCTATTATATAAATATCAGTGCCCAAGTCGTGCACTGTGTTGTGCAAATGATTAGACAAAAGGTTCGACAATTCTTAGGAACAGTTGCCATGTTTTGTCACTAACCTATAAATGTCTACTAACCTATAAACTAGCTTTGATATGATTTAATGACGAAATTGATAAATGTCTAGCTTACAACTTCTTCCGAACATCTATGACAAAGAAAACTCATATTAAACAATTTTCTCACGTCGAATTAGGCCAATTGAATCAGAAAAAAATGGCTGAGATTAACATACTAATAAAGTGGTTGATCTAGTAGCTTATACGGTTGTTTGATCTAATATCGCTCTTATTAAGTAGAATTGCATTTATAAGAATCTCAGCTTAGTGTATTATAATACCTTGTTCTCTTACAAAATACTAATATAGGGTCAAAAGATTATTGAAGACTATTTCATCTTTCTGTAAACAATTATAGGATATTTATTCTTATAATTATCTTATAAGATAATATTGTAGCTAACTAGAAGACTGTGAAATAAATACAAATGCCCTTGAGAGTATATAAACTTGTGAAATGTTACTATGAGTAAAAGTATTCTATTGCTGTTCTGTTTGTTAGTTTTGTAGAAAACTATAAGATTGATATATGAAAACTAATGCTCTTGAGCATGTTACCGCTTGTAGAATGCTATTATAAGTAAAAAAGTCTATAACAATGCCTGTAAAAGAACGTTTTTAGTAGAGATATGCTTAAAACCTTTCTTTATAGGATTACTTTGCTTGTTGGGCGGGACCTCTAGCGCAGAAGGCGGGGTTAGTACCCCTGCGCCAATCAGGTCAACACCACTATTTCTGTCTTTTTGGTGTTGTAAGTTAGGTTGTGAGATATGGCAAACATTAATAGGTATACTGTGTAATATTAATCTACTGTAGGTCAAACACGCTGTCAGACACGGCTCGAACGAAAGTTTCCACTGTCGCCCGACACCGTCCCCAATGGCCCTGATGGAGAATCTCCCTTTTTCATCAGCAGCTAACTTGTTAAATATGTTAGTTAACTCATTTGCGTTTTTGGATCCTCTTTTTAATTACCTATTTATTGATTATCTTTGCCGTAGTATATATTTATATATTTTTTTTAATTATTGCATTGACGTCCACGTGTCAATAAAACATTTTTTAAGGGATCCAGTTGAAAATCAGCGTCAGCCTTATCGCTGACTCAATGCTGAACTGGACACCCATTCGGTACTGACGTGGGACACAAAATTTCTTGTATTTTTATATCTTTAAATGTTTCTTGTTCTCGTACCGCATGTCTTTGTTATACCTAGGAGTGAAATATAATGTTAATTTGTAAACGTCCTGTGTTTGGTACCAAATAAAAAAGTTTGTCATCCCGTGACCACGGCAGCTGTAAAGGTGCCGAAACGTCGGGAAAATCAAAAAACCCCTAAAAAACCTAAAAATACGGACAATCACAACTTAGTTCGTGGAAATATAGCGCGTTTGATATCCGTAAAAGTTGTTTTATTTCAAAAAAGTTTGTATTGTATTGTATGGAAGACATAATGTTCCCCAGGTACTGATGGACATGTTCTACCAAGAGTCGGAGGCCGCCCGGCTGGAGGGCCCGCCGCCGCGCGCCTCGCTCACGTACGGGGACCTGGTGCGGGACCTGCTCGCCGACGAGCGCGGCCTGCTGCGGGACCTGCACCTCATCATAAGGGTGTTCAAGGATGAGATCGACAGGATACTGAATCACGATACTAGGGTGAGTGCGAGTCTTTGAAAAAATGTTACACTTATTTTTTTGTGTTTGTTTAATCTTTAGGAAGTGTGACGACTAGCTTAATTGGTAAGACAACTTTTTTTATGAACAACGCGAATACTCTTAGCCTTCGTCCTACCTGCTAGGCGATTGCGAAAAGTCAATCGTATTAATTTGACAGTTCATATTGTATCATATTATATGTCATTCCATACAAATCGCAGCCGATTGATGAATACGATTACCCTACGCAATCGCACCCCTGATGTTAAATGTTGATAAGGATGAAGGTGGAAGCGAGCCTCTCCCGGAATCCTCAATCACTGAGGAACTGGCTATCTTATCTCTAATTGCCGGAACACAACAATGCCGAAATCTTTGTTTTTATGGCGTCGGATTTAGATAAGATGGTGGTAGCTAGCCAGGCGGACTCACAACATGTCGTACCACCAATCAAAATCGTGGACGCTCCTGGGCACGCTATACTATCTATTTAGTAAAATATCTACTTTTTACCCCTAATTTTAAAACTACGCTTTATTTCCTCACACCAAAGTCAAATATCGGTTGTGGTAAATATCTCTGATCTCTCGCAAAATCTAGCTGGTCTAGCGCTGCTAGGCATACTATAGCAATTACTATTCCTATCTTAAATCAAACCATTTAAAACTATACTTTATTATTACCTCCCAACCGATCAAAAATTCGCTTTACTATCTCCCACCAACGTCGGTTATGTTATATTAAAGCAGATTTTTCGCAAAACCTGCTTTCAAATAAAGTATACGTAGTTGGATTTGATATTCTTGATCTTTCGTGAAACTTCCTACCTGAAAATGCGTTTTATTTTCTCTTACTCAAACTCCAATATCGGCTGCAATCTATCTATATCTTTGACACGGTAGTAACTTCCACCTGTCGCTTGCAGTCGAAATCGCTCATCTTCGGCAACATAGTGGACATCTATGAGCTACTAAGTTCTGACACACGCACACTCATATACACACAAACACATTCTGCACTATTATTGTACTTAATTTATAGATTCAAAGGTAACAAATAGTAAACAGCTTTAAAAACCCAATCGTTTGTAATAATTAAGTTTGAAGAAGAGCGGATACTCCTGACACGAGTGTTTTTAATAGTAGATTAGTAGCCAAGGGCTGTAAGGCATCAATTGCAGCCCGAGATATTTAGGTCTATAGTTCGAGGGTGCAATTGATGCTTACAGCCGAGCTAACTATTCTGCTTTACATCTCGATTGTGAGGTAAGTAGAAAAACCGGCATTACAAGAATAATACATTTTATTTGTTGAAATTTATAGTGAAATGAGAACAATCCCAAAAACAAACAATATTTAAAGTAAAAGTTTTCTATTCCCGCCTTTTTTCATTAAAAAGAATCAAGTAAAGAATTTTTTCATTTTTTTTTCAAGATCGAAATTGAGCTTCGCCGTTCGATATTTAAAATTGATGACTGATAGCAAAGCGACCTCTTTGGTCATTGGGCTGAATGCATGATGCCTATTGCCAGTATGACGGTTAGATGTACGCGAACTTGAAAGAAAGAAGTGATTTTTTTTAAATTACTTATCGCCCTAGGGCTTTTCTAGCTACATTATTACCCTAGAGCGCTAATTAGTCACCTACAAGCCCCATTTGGTAATAAGAACCTACTTACCGAACATGAGAGATGTAAAATAATTAAAAGCAATGTTTCAATATCTTGTGAACTATGTTGATTGAGGAATATATATATATTTTAAATCTACGAGATGCCGGCGGCTCTCCTGGGTACGCTGGAGCCGCCGGCATGCCATGGACATGTCTCGGGATCCCAACGCCTTACGTCTTCTTTCTTTACAATGCAAAAACAAAGCCCACTATCCCTTGCAGTCGATGTCTCTAAACTTTCGTTAAATCAAAAATACACTTATGATAAATTTTAAATAGAAAAATATTGGAAAAAACAACTCGGCCACAAGTGAGCATTGGACGGGATTTCCAAAGGTCGTGGGTTCGAGTCCCATCTGAGAATTCACTTGTGGCCGAGTTTTTTTATTTCAATATTTTTCTCTTTAAAATTTATCATAAGTATAAAATCGCATTGAAAAATGCAAAAATTAAAAAATCATAAAAAAATACACTTTATTACCTGGTACCAAAGCTCGATATCCCTTGCAGGCGATATCGCTTATCTTCGGCAACAGCGTGGACATCTACAAGCTGGAAGCATCACTCCTAGGCACCTGTATTTCTGCAAATTATAGTCTTCAATATCAAAAATACACTTAACTACCTCGCACTACACAAATACCAACATTGATTGCATTCGATATCCTTGATCTTTCGTCAAACTTTTGACCCAAAAATACAGAAATGTATCACGATAAAAAACGCTTTATTACCTGGTACCAAAGGTCGATATCCCTTGCAGGCGATATCGCTCATCTTCGGCAACATCGTGGACATCTACGAGCTGACGGCGGCGCTGCTGGGCACGCTGGAGGACGCCATGGAGATGTCCCAGGACTCGCCTACGCCTTACGTCGGCTCGTGTTTTGAGGGTGAGTCCACGCTTTAGTTCTTGTAAAATGTTAAAAACAAGGGACTAAAATGATCACAAGCACACTTTCTCACACACGCACACACACAAACACACAAGCACACACACACACACGCTCAAGTTAGTTATAGTAAGTTTTCAAAATTGTGTGGAATTGTATTATCACTTATGATTATGTAGTAGCCATATTAAACATTAGTCTACTCGCTGTAATGTTAAACCTACCTGCACTTTTATAAATGTTGGGGTTCGGAGCTGAATCCCTAAGCACAGGTTATTTCTAATAACCTATAAGGGTCAGCTTCGAACAATCTAAAAATCACCCTTGTTCACCAAAACTGTAACTTACCCATTTTAGTCATACCCCTTTATCTAAATATTATACCTACTACTCATAAGTTACCTTTATGTGAAACTTTGTATATCCTTAGCATGAGACAAAAATTTTAAAAATCGTCTTAACGTATTCTCTTACTGTTTTTACGTCATCCCCAATTGGTTTTTGGTAAATATATTCAATGTACAGAAATTATAAAATGATCTATTCGTTATCAGCCATTTTTTATGTCCTTACTGGGCCCTTATTCACTATGACCACTTAGCGATTCCTTGCTCAAACCACGCCAATGTCGTACTTGGTTTTGACATTTTCAAAAGTCGTTTTCTCCATGATACTCCCAAATTATAGAATTATTGTACAAGTACATGAAAGTCACAAGTTGTATAATTATTAAACAAGTAAAATAACTTTAAAATATGCAAGTGTCGTAGAGAAAACGCATTTTGAAAATACCGAAACCAAATACGACATTCGCGTGGTTTGAGCAAGGAATCGGTAAGTGGTCATAGTGAATACGGGCCCTGCTAGGACAGCAGAATGGGCCATGACCCACCACGCGGGCCCGATGCGGATTGGTGGGTTTTAACGACTGCAAATGCAGCCGGGACCAACGGTTTAACGTGCCTTCTGAAGCACAGAGGAGCTTGAGATGATAAATTTTTGGTCACACTTGGTTCGTTTCACACTCACTCGACTTTCCACAACCACGGCGAGAAGTTAAAATAATCTAATACGATATTAAAAATGAATTACGGTTACCAATTCAATTTATAATTAGAGAAAATTCTAAAGGTCTCGAGGCAATTTCTTTTTTAAAATGCCGTACAAAAAGTATTGAATTTCCAAAAATAAATTGTTTTCCTAAGAAATGACATTATTTTTCTTGGTTGTTTATATAAAGTCTCCTCATAGGCGGCTTGATAAACCCTGACACCAGAGGTGGCCACTAATCCTCATAAGATAAGAGAAGAATGTTTGTATGTATCGCGATGAATGTTTATGTGATATTTTGTATTGGGTAGTAATTACCCGGTCGACAAAAAAACTTTTGAGGGACAAAAGAGATATGCGCTAGATGAGCGACTTACGCCCGAAATTAATAACCTATATGTAGGTATGGATTGGGCAATCTCAGATCGTTGCCTAGGATACTGGGTTCGTTGCCTAGCAACCGTCGTTGCTTTGGTCATATTAACAAAAATATCCTAGGCAACTATCTGAGATAGCCCTATGCATATCCACAGATAGGTTATTAATTTCGGGTGTATATCGCCAATCTAATCTATTCTATACCATTTTTTTCCGCAACCAAACCTAGTATTTTAGTCGCTAAATTTAGTAATTTTTCATAATCATAATCATAATGATCATAATCGACGACCTGTTTGGCGCAGAGGTACTAACCCCGCCTTCTGCGCCAGAGGTCCCGGGTTCGATCCCCGGACAAGACAAATATTTGTGTGCATGAACATGTCTATTTGTCTTGGTCTGGGTGTTTAATATGTATATTATGTATGTATTTACAAAAAAAAGTATATATGTATGTTTATCCGTTATCTAGTATCCATAACACAAGTTCTTCAGGAAACTTAACTTGGGACTAGATAATTGGTGTGATTGTATGCGAATATTTATTTATTTATTATTTATTTATAATCATTTATTTGCGTAAAACTTGGTATGAAATGATGTTACAATAGTTTGATGTTCACAAGTTTTGCCATTCCATAATTAGCATGCAAATCAAAACAAAATAATAGTAGAATTTAAATTAGATTAGAATTTTTAGTCGATCAATTTATTATATTCCTTTTATATTTGCGTATGTTGCAAAATTCGACGTGTCAACGTGCTCCGCCGAGGCGTATTGTGCACTCATACAACGTACATTTTTCTGACATAGATCTGTTTAATATGTATATTGGTAGATTGAAAAATAATGTACTGTCAGAATTACAAACGAACGATAACTAAACCACTGTAACTTAAATTTAATGCAAGTTAAGTGAACGTATTGTATTGGAACCTGTCAAATACTTACCTAACCTATTATTATTATTATTTTTACGAGGAATCTCTTTCTGACACTAGAAGTCATGCTTTTGTTAAATTAAGTCTTTTGATAATACTTTGCGGAAAATGTAGTTGGTTACAAAATTAGTGAAGACTTTGATGCATTTTGTATTAGTAAGCTTTATTACGTAATTGTTTGTTGTTCCAAATAAAATAAAATAAAAATAAAATATGTTCCCAGAACTAGCTGAAGTGGAGGAATTCCGGGCATACGTGCGATACGCCAACATTGTGACCAGAAAGGAATCCAGAGACGCGCTGCAGAACATCGTGGACGACCCGCTGGTACGTGCACACACACACACACACACACAAACACACGCACTGCTGCTTATGCAGCGCTGAGCAGTTTCGGCATCATAATTTGGTTTAGCCGACAAATGTCAGATTCTAGATATGCCAGATTCTATAAATGTCAGATTCTAGATATTCTCGAGCGCGTCAGATTATGTTAGGGTGAGCTAATTACATGCTAAAAAGTGTATATTCCACTAATCTGTCAATTTGAGAGTTACGTAAAGAAAGGGGGGGGGGGGGCTACAAAGTTGTAAAAGAAATCGTCATCTCGACATTCTCGAGCGTGGCTATTTATTTTTTATTTTGAAGGAAATAATTCGAGGATAACGAAAAATATGTAATCTGACTATTTCCACAGGCCGAAGTAAGAAAGAACACATTTTTTTATAATTTTCTTATATATACAAGTATTCTACTAAAAAAAAAACATACCCTTTTTTATTTGCAAGCTATTTCCCGAGCTTTTCAATTAATTAAGTTCAAAGATTTTTTTTTGTCAGATTAGGGGAATCCCTCTAGATAATCGTTAGATTATGAGACAGCACGTTTGGGGCATAAAGATGAACCATATATATCGTAATCTGAGTTTTGAGTATTTCAAAATAACGATTTATTTTTTGCACATTCCAATAATGGCTGCGTGTTTGCGTCACATCGAAATCGTCAGATTATTGAATGAGAGCTTTCACTTAACAGCCCCTTAGAAAATCTGACGCGCTCGATTATTATTTTCAACCTTTAATTTACAACCCTTACGTACGACCACTTAGCATCATGCAAACGATCAGATTAACATACGTACTGATAAGTATCGCGGGAGAGGGTACGCGTCAATCACACAAGCTAGCTGGTGTCATACTGATTTATTGATCTAGCCTTACGACTACCCACATACATACATAACACGTACATTATTAAAATACGTAGGACATTGATGCTATCAATATCTGATGCGCTCGAGTATGTCCATGCAATAGTTTTTTTTACATATTTGAAAATCTATAGCCGCTCGCCCTGTCGATGAAAACATTATATAACTTTTTTTTCTTATCGTCTAAGCTTTGCAACCCAATAGGTTTCTATGACGCTCGAGTAAATTCCTATTTAGCATCATGGGCTCCCCTACTATTTTGTTTGACGTGTGTGAATATCAAGCAAAAAGGAAAGTGTTTTCCTCCTTTGGAATTGTTCAGAGTAAATTAAGAAATCGACTGGGAATTGAAAGGGCTGGAAAACTAGTTTTTTTTTATTAAAATATTATAATAATGATATTGATTTATGAGATTTAATCGACACTAATCTTTAACTTAATTATGATTTCTGTGAAAGAAAGTGAAATTAAACATTTTTTATTAAATCATTGATTTTTATTGAAAAAATCATTTGATTTAAATCATGATTTAAATCAAAATGATTTATGGCCTGCGCAGACGACGGACATTGAAGGACTTTTTGTCCGCGACACGACCTTATTACTAAATAAATAACGAGGACTATCGCGTACTTCTCGCGAATATACGCGGTCTAATTTGAATCTTATTTGGTTAACAATAAAGACGTGTCGCGGACAAAAAGTCCTCCGTTATCCGTCGTCTGCGCTAGGTCCTAATCGTGCCAACCCTGATAGTCGAGTGACTGCCCCCGCAGCTGGCGGAGCGGCTGGACACGGCGGGGCACGGGTTCCGCCTCGCCGTCAAGTACTACCTGCCCAAGCTGCTCATGGCGCCCGTCGCGCACGTCTTCCTCTACCACAACTACGTGCTGGCGCTGTTGCAGATCGCGCCCACGACTGAGGACCGGGAGAGCTTCAAGCAGGTACGGAATACACAACACCCCCTGCTGGGTATAGGCCTCCCCAAACTCAAAGATTTTTATTCAAATAGACTTTTAGATAAGTGCTTTCGAATCGTCCAATTTTTTTATCCTACCAGCCATTCAGGACATCTTTTAACTGATAAGAAGAACGGCCGCAAGAAACTTGTCAGCTTTAACAGAAGCAACAACATTTACGAAGGAACATGTCGTTGCCAAACACAAATCTACAATCTTGAAACATATTTAATATAAGAGGAAAGTTTTCTTATAAAAAGGGGGGGTGTTCCCGCCAGGGGCGTGACGTACTGACTCATTCACGCGTTCGAACCGCGACGGAACGGTGGTGCGGACGCCGGTCGCCATTGTACAGGAGTTATCATATTGCTTTAACCCGCGCACGCGACGTATACTCAATTACGTTCTACTACCTTTCTCGAGATATCTCTCTCTACTATCCCGGCCGGTGACTAAGTGTATTTAGCGTGGGTGAAATCCCCATCAGTACGTGAGTGACATTCTTCAGATCAGTACGCGTTTTCGTCAGCTCATACTCATCGATCAAAGAACCGTGTGACTACCAGCACATTGACGAGTTCTCCGTCCCATCATATCACGTAAGTCACCAATCCTCATACTTTCCACCTATTCCTCATCTCATAGCCGCGTGGGACTGCACCGCCTTCACAGGGGGGTTTGCCATAATCGCCACGCTCGGCAGGCGGGTGGCGGGTTGGGTATCGCAGTATGGCCAAGTTTGTGGGAGACGCTGCTGCCCGACTCCTGAAGGCCGAGTCCCTTAGTCGCCTTTACGACCCCCGCGGGATGAGAGGGGGTAGTGCTATTCTAAGCCGACACTACACAGCTAATACATAGGAACAGGAAATACTATTTATAAAAATAATATAAATATTTTTTTCCATACAATCACACCAATTATCTAGCCCACGTTAAGTATCATGAAGAACTTGTGTTATGGATACTAGATAACGGATAAACATATTTATATACTTTTTTTTGTAAATACATACATAATATACATATTAAACACCCAGACCAAGACAAATAGACAAATATTTGTCTTGTCCGGGGATCGAACCCGGGACCTCTGGCGCAGAAGGTGGGGTTAGTACCCCTGCGCCAAACAGGTCGTCATATGTCTAAAGAGTCCGCATTTTTAAGACAAAGAGCTTTTAAAACAGGTTTTAAAAAGCTAGTAAGTACCCAAAGATAGGCATAGTATGTAGTAACTATCGAGTATAGTAGGCTAGCAATACCGTAAAGAGAACCATAAGTCATATTTTTAAAATTTTACTCATGGTTCTCTTTATGGTATTGCTTTCCAATATTAGCAAATACGACCTACCCAAACCACTGATCTGATGAATGCGCGGGGGCGAAACACCAACATTCCCGGGCAGAAGTGCTCCGCTCCCACTACTTCCCCGACCCAACCCCCCCGTCCCTCTTTCCCTTCACCTCACCCACTACCCAAGTTATGACCCACACCTTAGTTTGCGTAAGCCGTGGCGCGCTCGCTGGGCCTCCCCCACTATGGTGCGGTCTCACCCGGTGTGCAGACAGCGCTGAGGGTTGCGCCGCAAACATCCTGTGGGAGCACCATTCGTCTGAAGGACGCAACCATTGAGAAGAATAGCCCCGTTGAGAAGAATCCCGGGAAAGGAGTAATTACTCGACCCCGAACACCTGCCTAAGGCGGAAGAACCCGAGTGAAACCACTGATCCTATACCACAACTATGTCCTGGCGTTGCTGCAGATACCACCCACTTCTGATGATCGGTAGAGCTTCAAACGGATATGTAGCTTCTAAGTACAGTACTTAAAAATGGATTAGAAAACTAACAAAATAGCAACCAGTTTTAAAGACAGAGAAAGCTTCAAAGAGTTAACATATAAAAATAATATAGATAAAAAGTATAATAGCCAGTGCTTAAAGACTAGCAATAGTAGATTGTTTACCAAGGGCTGTATGACACCCATAACAGTCGAGTGTTTTAGCGTCCGAACGAAGTGAGGGCGCCGATAGTTCGAGACTGTTATGGGTCCATACACCCGAAGTAAACACTCTACTTTTCATTTTGAATATGAGGAAAGTAAAAACAAACAGAATATTCTAAAAAAATTTTTGTAAGGTTTCTACGATTTTAATTATTTTATAATGTAGCAAAATAAGCTGTATAGGCTTCTGTGCCTTTGCCTACATACCTTTGGTAAATAAAAGTCCAAAGAGATTACAGATATCGATTTGACATGACACCCCCTATTCTTTTTTTCAAATTTATTACAGCCCTAGGGCCGCCACATATCACTTTCAACCCGCATTTTAGGCAAGTTATGAGTTACTTTCAGAATATGAGACATGAAAATGCATTAACCGCAGCTTGAATTAAATATGTGGCGGCCCTAGGGCTGTAATTAATTTGAAAAAAGAATAGGGGGTGTCATGTCAAATCGATATCTGTAATCTCTTTGGACTTTTATTTACCAAAGGTATGTAGGCAAAGGCACAGAAGCCTATACAGCTTATTTTGCTACATTATAAAATAAATAAAATCGTAGAAACCTTACCAAAATGTTTGTAGAATATTCTGTTTGTTTTTACTTTCCTCATATTCAAAATGAAAAGTAGAGTGTTTACTTCGGGTGTATGGATCCATAACAGTCTCGAACTATCGGCGCCCTCACTTCGTCCGGGCGCCAAAACACTCGACTGTTATGGGTGTCATACAGCCCTTGGTAAACAATCTACTATTTAGTTTAAATTATATGCGGAGTCGCACGCAAATCGTGGCGACGCGGTTCGGTTGTCGAAGCGGAAGGGGCGTAGCAACTTTTGCGCTATAGTCGCGACGAATCACGATCCATTGCACTTGCTTGGTTAGTTCTCTCACTCTGCGCACGACAGTGTGAGTAGGAAAGGGATAGGAAGTAAGGAACCACATCATGAAGCGCGCGAATTTAAAATAGGGAAGCCGGAAATGGCGTAAACAATAAGTCTTGCTCATTATTAAGCTTCAAACAGATACGAAGTATATATTAGTTAAAAAGTATATTAGCCAGTGCCCAAATAGAGACAATAGTTTATAGTAAGTAGACGGAAGTGAGTATGCATCAATAATTTGTCGGCTACAGAAGACAAACAATACTTTACATTGAATATGGGGTAAATGATAAAATGAAAATATCTATACTAATAATAAAAAGCTGAAGAGTTTGTTTGTTTGAACGCGCTAATCTCAGAAACTACTGGCCGATTTAGAAAATTCTTAGACCATTAGAAAGCTACATTTCTCCAGAGTGACATAGGCTATATTTTATCCCGATATTCCCACGGGAACGGGCACCACGCGAGTAAAACCGCGAGGATCCGCTAGTAGTTTAATAAAATGGGTGATATTTTAATTCATTTATTGTTTCAGGTGGAATGCAACCTACATCCAATAAAGAAATTATTAATAAAAGCCTTAGGGAATGGACCAAAGATGTAAGTCGCTCTCCTAACCGTTATTTAATATGACAGACAAACTGCCAAAGTTATTAGTGCTTATCAGAGTTAAAATTTATAGCAAATGGGAATTAACAGCACTTTTAGAATTTTAAGCCATCATGTAGTACATGAAAAATTAAAAATAAATACTATGTTTATAACTTTTTAATTTTGCATTTTACAATGCTAATTTTATGTGATAAATATTAAACTTGAAAATATACTAGAAGCAACTTGTCTCATGTCCCCCTGACGGGATTCGAACCCTCATCCTTGGGAATCTGGTCCAATGCACTAACCAATTATGCTACAGAGACCTGTGAGGAACCGTCGAATATTTCTAGTATTAGCCCCGCCGGATGGCTTCTCCAACAGTCCTCTTCTTTTTTTAATTTGCATCCTAGAGTTTCCTTAGTCTCCTGTAAATGTTAGTACCAAAATAGGGCTTATTCCCAGGGACGCAACGCTCAGAATGGCGTCTCGGACGCGGCGCCAGCTGGCCATGGAGAAGTGCAACGAGCTGGCGCGGCTGGTCGACAACTGGGACAACCGCGACATCGGCCAGTGCTGCAACGAGTTTATTAGGGGTGAGCCTCTGGTTATTTTATTTTCACCTCACACGCTCTGAAAAGGAGGTTTTGTCAATCAGTTAAGGCGTAGAAAATCGCTTTTTGTGGCCTAGCGCGGCAAAGTACTTTTTTAATTGAATACCTAAAAATATGTCATTACATACTCTTACGCTTCTCTATTCTATCCTCTTTCATCCATCTTCTCCTCACTATCTAAAAGAATACTTTCACTATCGTTCCTCTTCCACTCAATGCACCTTACGCTCTTACTCTAATCTCACTCTTGATATTCCTTCCCATACCACTGATTTCCTGTCCTATTCCTTCTCTGTGCATGCTGTTCGCCTATGGAACTCCCTTCCAGAAGGTATTAGAAAAGCTCGCTCTCTGAAGTCTTTTAGCGATCAAGTCAGAATGCATTTCCTTTCTCATATTTAATCTATTTTTTTCCTTTCCCATTCCTACTATATGTTTATATATTCATTCTAAGTATGATTATTTATAATGTTCTATATTCAATTGCACCCACTCCCCCCCTTTTCCCCCTTTTCTGCTCTTCCTCTTATTTCTTTACCACTCAAGGTTGCCTGGAAGAAATTGCTACCTAGCAATAAGGCCGCCTTTTGTGTATTTCCTTTTACTGTCTGTTTTTTATTTTTCTTTGTGTTCTTAATATGTGCAATAAAGTGTTTTATTATTATTATTATTATATGTCATAATGCGTTCCGAATCGCACTATTGACTTTTTTGTTAAATTTGATTCTTATTTTAAATAGCTTTAAATTAATTATAATACTCCGTTTTGGTTTAATTATATTATTTGTTTTATAAATTGTCTTACGTTTGTGTAAAGCGGACTGACTTAGGTCGGAAAACTTTGACCGTGGATCAAAGTTTTGACACGCAAGTTAGGTACAATGTTACCTTCTATCTCGATATAAGTCTGTGATTTTAACCTATTCAGCCCCCTGATTCATAATCGTTCGACATCGGACATGCTGCAACGAGTTCATCAGAAGTCATCGTTGGGGCCAGTGCCCTTTCTATAGAGAGAAGTGAATCCTGTCCTGCCCCCTAATTGTCTACTTTTAAAATCTATCACAAGCCCTTTCAAGGGTGTTGTGATTGTGATATTGATTTATGGAATTGTGTAACTTATACTGTACTAGCGGATCTTTGCGGTTTTACCCGCGTGGTGCCCGTTCCCGTGGGAATATCGGGATAAAATATAGCCTATGTAACTCGGGAGAAATGTAGCTTTCTAATGGTGTAAGAATTTTCTAAATCGGTCCAGTAGTTCCTGAGATTAGCGCGTTCAAACAAACAACCTCTTCAGCTTTATAATATTAGTATAGATATGTGCAGTGTGGTGACGGCCTAATAATACAAGTGTCACCACTCCCTTACATGCCTGCGATGGCGTCAGAATCGACTAAGAGGCCCGACGCATTGAACACCTGTGCGAGAGAAGGATAACTTGAAACAAACCCTCTACCAACCCGTCTGGCCAGCGTGGGAGCAGTAGGCTAATACCCTTCTATGAACGCCACAACAGGCGTGAGCTAGGAGAGGCCTATGTCCAGCAGTGGACGTCCACAGGCTGATGATGGATGGATGATGATGTAACTTACAGTCGCAATCCCTTTCGGAACGAATAATGTTTTAAATAACACTTCATTTGACACTTTTCCATACATTTGAAAGTTATTTTCTTGTGTCACTTTGCTTAAACAGTTCAATTTCGTTCATTCAATACCTTTCAAAACGCGTCCCGATCACAATGCCTAGCAAATGTCAAATAGTGACGATTTTAAAATGGGAAATTATAAGTACAGCCACAGAATTTTTAATTGGCCACGTGATTAAACTTCTTTTTTTATAACCAAACTACGGGAAAATATATTGGCTGCTAATAAACTAATTCATCTTTTTTACAACGCCCACTAAATATTTTAAACAAAGCGGCAAGTAAAGATGAACAATTATTTTAACTTGTCTTTCTGATGAATAATTTACTAACTCCGCCATGGATTTTGTAACTTTACATTATTTTAAGTTTTACAGCATCGACACAAGTTCCTCAAAAACTGTAATTTAAAGCTTCAATAAGCAACATCATATAATTATAACTTCGCATGTAAAATGATACATCATAATTCTAATATCGTGAAAATAGCCTCTTTTAAATTTGGCACGAGTTACCAACCTGACCAGCGTATTTGTTTACTGTGTGTTCGTTCGTGCGTTTGTATTTTGTTTAGTTTCGTCTGTAATTTATTAGTTTTCGATTAGTTATGACGTTGTCTTGTTTCTTAGTGGTGGCAGAGGAGATGATCAAAAGCTGGTCACAACAAGCAACAGAACAGCCCTTCGCGATATTGCAGTTGTCTGATTGGACAACTGGATATCAATGGGCTAAAACTGATACCAATTTAAGTTGTACAATCGACACCAGGCAGCAACACCTATTTGATTCCATGCAAAGACTCCAAAAATAATCAAGCTGAGAAAAAATTCAAGCAATTTGACGAATACAAAAAAGGTCTTGCAATCAGACTGAAATACGCGACCCCACCATTAGCGGGAAAAGCGCAACCGCTTGGATTAAAAAGAAAGCGTGGAAGGCCAACCAAAGCGCGAGCAGCATTAATAATCCAATAATGGTTTATTATTTTTCTTATCTTTTAATTACATATTAATTAGAAATGTCTTAATAAAAAGTTGTTTTTTTCCTAACTAATATTAATTGCTTTCAAATAGTATTTGATGATAATTTTAAGATATATTTGACGTTTAACTAATGTATGACGAGTTATATTTTAAACGCACTGAGTTATAAAATTAGAAGCTGATAGAGTTACTATTTTAGTTTCATATAATTAATATTTTAGAAGTTTACTACTTGAATGTGTGTTACAAATTTAGATGCTAAATAATAACCACCATGATGAGTTAGATTTATAGTGGCTCACATAGGAGATAACTAGTGGTCAAGACAGTATTATTCGGACGCGCATTAGTAGCGTCTGACTTAGTAATTCAGAATGCAATGCAGATTTTTTAAGGCGCATAATGCTATTAAAAAGAAGGCGGTTTAATTACTACCCTTTTAAAATTAGCCAATTAGCCCCCTGGTGGTTGAAAATGAAAGAAGAGTGGACTGCAAAACTCTGTAAATAGGTTCAAGATTGCAGATAATAAGTGCGAACGGTGACGTATTGGTATGTCGTGCATTGTGACGTCGTCGTCTGTCGTCGTCGTCCGTCGGGCCTCTCCGTCCTGCTGTGCCCGACAGCGGCCTCGTCGTCCGTCGGGCCTCTCTGTCCTGCTGTGCCCGACAGCGGCCTCGTCGTCCGTCGGGCCTCTCTGTCCTGCTGTGCCCGACAGCGGCCTCGTCGTCCGTCGGGCCTCTCTGTCCTGCTGTGCCCGACAGCGGCCTCGTCGTCCGTCGGGCCTCTCTGTCCTGCTGTGCCCGACAGCGGCCTCGTCGTCCGTCGGGCCTCTCTGTCCTGCTGTGCCCGACAGCGGCCTCGTCGTCCGTCGGGCCTCTCTGTCCTGCTGTGCCCGACAGCGGCCTCGTCGTCCGTCGGGCCTCTCCGTCCTGCTGTGCCCGACAGCGGCCTCGTCGTCCGTCGGGCCTCTCTGTCCTGCTGTTCCCGACAGCGGCCTCGTCGTCCGTCGGGCCTCTCCGTCCTGCTGTGCCCGACAGCGGCCTCGTCGTCCGTCGGGCCTCTCTGTCCTGCTGTGCCCGACAGCGGCCTCGTCCGTCGGGCCTCTCCGTCCTGCCCGACAGCGGCCTCGTCTTCCGTCGGGCCTCTCCGTCCTGCTGTGCCCGACAGCGGCCTGGTCGTCCGTCGGGCCTCTCCGTCCTGCTGTGCCCGACAGCGGCCTCGTCGTCCTATTGGAAATTCGGCTGTCTTTAGCACGCAGTGGATCTGATTTACTACTAAGTTATTTACGCAAACACAGTTTTCGGTTCAGACACTTTTATTCGACTTGTTCGAGTGAAGTATAAACAAACAATACAAAAACAATAATCTAGTGACAGATTACATTTGTCATGTATAGACATGACACTTGCTGGCCAGCACCAGTTCTTGCCAGCCAGGACTTTCACTCTCCAACACGCACCCTTAATCTGACACTAACAATCACACTACCAACACCATTAAACCATAAAAAATAATCGCACCCTTAAATTAACCATTACACCAAAACATAAATTAAACATAGAAATTGTTAAAAAATTATCAAACAATATTTATCTAAAGTACAAGTCATTCGGAAATTTCGGAATATACATCGATCTTATTCATCAATTACCGCCCTCTTAATGGGTAATCTTAATAAATCCGATTTAATTTTTGGGCCTGGCAGAGATTTTGTTAACATATCTGCCAACATTTCTTGTGAGGGCACATAACGCACGTACGCGCTTGGTCATCTGCAGCAAACTCGATACATGATACATCACGTTCCTGAAGATCTTCACTATGTGTGTGAATACCAGGAACCTCCTCCAACAACGCAGGTTCGATTCGTTCCTCTTCAATACTGATAGGAACAACTGCGTTCTTCGTCACCTTCGTACCATCACCAGGAAAAATGTTTTCCAAAAACTTCACATTCCTTGCAACAGTAATCTTGCCTGTCTGGGGATGCATCAGTCGGTAACCTTTCGTAGACTCACAATATCCAATGAAAATCAATTCTTCAGTCTTCATATCAAGCTTTTGCCTTTTCTGTTTGGGTTTCAGTGCATACGCCAAACATCCAAAAGTTCTCAAATGACTCAAGTCTACTTTCTTACCAGACCAAAGTTCTTGTGGTACTTTGTCCGTGACAGCCTTTGTAGGGCTTCGATTCTTCAAGTATACTACGGTACATACTGCTTCTGCCCAAAATCTCTTGCTCAGATTCGCTTCACAAAGCAAAGTTCTTGCTTTCTCTATTATCGATCTGTTCGCCCTCTCAGCTACACCATTTTGTTCAGGTGTATAGGGTATCGTCTTTTGGTGCTTTATACCAGATGACTTGAACAACTTATCGAAGGCATAGTTACAGAACTCTTTGCCATTGTCGGATCTTATGCATTTAATAGACTTACCAGTCTCTTTCTCAACTTCTGCTCTGTATTCTCGGAATTTTTCAAATGTTTGACACTTATTCTTCAAAAAATATACATGCGTCTTACGTGTATAATCATCGATAAACAGTAGCATATATCGAGAACCAGCAAATGATGATTCTTCCATAGGACCGCAGATGTCCGTGTGAACTATCTCTAAAATCTGTCGTGCTCGAGTGCCTTTATTTTTGAATGGACTTTTACATGTTTTTCCGTTGATGCATGGAATACACGGTGCTAACTTTTCTACGTTTTTAAATTCAATTCCAGTTACCATATTTTTCAATAAATTTATATAATTTTGTCCCAAATGCGCTAATCTTCTATGCCACAAATTCAACAAAGGTTCGTTTGACAAAGTCAGATTGACAACGTTATTTTCTTTTTCTCTAAGTTGAAAGATTCCGTCAACTTCATGACAAGTTGCCACCACTTCTTCTTTTTGATTTTTAATAAGACAACCTCTTTTGTCGAAATTAATTGCAAACTCCTTTTTAACAAGATCGCTTACTGAGATCAAATTCATTGATAAACGAGGAACATGTAAAACATTTTCCAATGGAAGTTTTGAATTTCCACAACCTTTTACAACATAATTTCCTCTTCCTTTAACTGGTATTTCTTCACCATTAGCCACTCGTATTGTAAAGTTTCGTCTAGTCTTCTGGTAATCAGATAACTTCTCTGCATCATGGGTCATGTGATTTGAGCAACCACTGTCTACATACCAACTGTTCTTGCTGAAGGTTCTGCTGTGCTCATACAAACACTGGCACTCTTTTTGACTTGGCATTCAGATGCTTTATGCCCTTCCTTATGGCATTTAAAGCATTTGTACACTGGCTTCTTTCGAGCAATGTTTTTAGGCTTTCTCTTTGTTGTGAGGAGAGCTTGCTCGCCAGTTTCGCCGCCTGCATCGGCTTGTCTACTAGCTTCTTGTAACAATTTTGATTTTACTTGTTCCAAACTAATCTCCTTTCCACTATTGTCAATGGTCATGATTAACGGGTTGTAGTCAGGTGTCAAGCCAGCCAACAAAATGGAAATCATCCACTCGTCCGAAACTTTTGCGTCTATATCATTCAGCTGTTGTGCTATCGTCACTACCTTAGATACGTACTTTTCCATGCTCGTACAATTTTCTAATTTGCATGACCACAACTGACGCTGAAGTGTTATGCGTCGTCCCCAGCCTTTGTCTTCATATGCTCCGCATAACTTGTGCCACACTTCATGCGCTGTTTTCGCATTAAATACGTGAGCAAAACATGAAGGCTCTACTAGGAGACAGATCGTGGTGCGCGCTTTCCTATCTGCATCTTTAAGGTCTGCAGTGACTTCATCGGCTTCTACAGCTTCCCACCAATTTTTACATTCTAGGTAGTTTTTTACTTGGAATTTCCAATTGGCGAAGTCTTCAGCACCTTTCAGCTTCCGGATCCCGAATACGGATCCCGACGATGAGTTTTCTTCATCTGTCATTTTCGAAAAAATCTTGCGCACTCACTTTCAAATTATAGCTTTGTGGAATAAATCACAGATTCGAGAATAGGCCCATAACCTATTGGAAATTCGGCTGTCTTTAGCACGCAGTGGATCTGATTTACTACTAAGTTATTTACGCAAACACAGTTTTCGGTTCAGACACTTTTATTCGACTTGTTCGAGTGAAGTATAAACAAACAATACAAAAACAATAATCTAGTGACAGATTACATTTGTCATGTATAGACATGACACTTGCTGGCCAGCACCAGTTCTTGCCAGCCAGGACTTTCACTCTCCAACACGTCCGTCGGGCCTCTCCGTCCTGCTGTGCCCGACAGCGGCCTCGTCGTCCGTCGGGCCTCTCCGTCCTGCTGTGCCCGACAGCGGCCTCGTCGTCCGTCGGGCCTCTCTGTCCTGCTGTGCCCGACAGCGGCCTCGTCGTCCGTCGGGCCTCTCCGTCCTGCCCGACAGCGGCCTCGTCTTCCGTCGGGCCTCTCCGTCCTGCTGTGCCCGACAGCGGCCTGGTCGTCCGTCGGGCCTCTCCGTCCTGCTGTGCCCGACAGCGGCCTCGTCGTCCGTCGGGCCTCTCCGTCCTGCTGTGCCCGACAGCGGCCTCGTCGTCCGTCGGGCCTCTCCGTCCTGCTGTGCCCGACAGCGGCCTCGTCGTCCGTCGGGCCTCTCCGTCCTGCTGTGCCCGACAGCGGCCAGACCAGACATCTTGTTCTGACAGGCGTTTTTGTTACATTGTGCATAAAGTCGAAGATAGTTTTTTTTCGAATCGAATTGTCGAATGTGTGGCGAGGAGTCCATCCCACGATACCGACGGTCAAAAATATTAATCGTTTGTTGTTACTTAGTTTTTAACCGACTTCAAAAAAGGAAGGAGGTTCTCAATTCTTCGCGTATATATATTTTTAGGGTTCCGTACCTCAAAAGGAACAAAACGGAACCCTTATAGGATCACTTCGTTGTCCGCCCGTCCGTCTGTCAAAACCGTTTTTCTCTGGAACGCGTGGAGGTATCAAACTGAAATTTATATCTAATACTCAGGTCTACTGTCCCTTGGAGCTGTGAAAAAAATCAAACCAAAGCAATCAAAAGATACAGCCGTTTATGCCGCAAATTTTCGAAACTCGCACGGGAATCAAAACCTATAGGGTACTTCCCGTGAACTTAGAATCTTGAAATTTATTCATTTATCCGGTATCAGACCCAGGGGTCCCGGGTTCGATTCTCAGCGAGGGTATATATTGTATTCGATTTGGTTGGTGGTAGGATTTATTGTTAGTCCGTCTGGCTAGCTACCACCATCTTATCTAAGCCTGACGCCATAACAACAACGTTTTCAGCATTGTTGTGTTCCGACAGTTAACGATAAGATAGTCAGTTCCTCAGTGGTTGAGGATTCCGGGAGAGGCTCGCTTCCATCTTCAGCCTTATCAATACTTAACATCAGGTATAATGAAGGCTAAGAGTCTCCCCGTCGTTCATAGACGATAGTCAAAATAGTCGACGGGGAGACTCTTAGCCTTCATCATACCTGATGTTAAATATTGATAAGGCTGAAGATGGAAGCGAGCCTCTCCTGGCTATCTTATCTTTAACTGCCTACTTAAAAATGCTGCAAACGTTGTTGTTACCGCGTCAGACTTAGATAAGATGGCGGTAGCTAACCAGGCGGCGTTACAACGAGTCCCACCACCTAGTAAAAGTGTGTCTAATAACAGTAATAAGTTTCCCGTTTCGTCCCACAGAGGACACGCTGTCCAAGGTCGGGCCGGGCAAGCGCGTGGCGGAGCGGCGCGCGTACCTGTTCGACGGACTGCTGCTGCTCTGCAAGCCCGTCGCGGGGCTCGTCAATGCGGTGAGTAATGTAGCGCGGACCTGTTCGACGGGCTGCTGCTGCTCTGCAAGCCCGTCGCGGGGCTCGTCAATGCGGTGAGTAATGTAGCGCGGACCTGTTCGACGGGCTGCTGCTGCTCTGCAAGCCCGTCGCGGGGCTCGTCAATGCGGTGAGTAATGTAGCGCGGACCTGTTCGACGGGCTGCTGCTGCTCTGCAAGCCCGTCGCGGGGCTCGTCAATGCGGTGAGTAATGTAGCGCGGACCTGTTCGACGGGCTGCTGCTGCTCTGCAAGCCCGTCGCGGGGCTCGTCAATGCGGTGAGTAATGTAGCGCGGACCTGTTCGACGGGCTGCTGCTGCTCTGCAAGCCCGTCGCGGGGCTCGTCAATGCGGTGAGTAATGTAGCGCGGACCTGTTCGACGGGCTGCTGCTGCTCTGCAAGCCCGTCGCGGGGCTCGTCAATGCGGTGAGTAATGTAGCGCGGACCTGTTCGACGGGCTGCTGCTGCTCTGCAAGCCCGTCGCGGGGCTCGTCAATGCGGTGAGTAATGTAGCGCGGACCTGTTCGACGGGCTGCTGCTGCTCTGCAAGCCCGTCGCGGGGCTCGTCAATGCGGTGAGTAATGTAGCGCGGACCTGTTCGACGGGCTGCTGCTGCTCTGCAAGCCCGTCGCGGGGCTCGTCAATGCGGTGAGTAATGTAGCGCGGACCTGTTCGACGGGCTGCTGCTGCTCTGCAAGCCCGTCGCGGGGCTCGTCAATGCGGTGAGTAATGTAGCGCGGACCTGTTCGACGGGCTGCTGCTGCTCTGCAAGCCCGTCGCGGGGCTCGTCAATGCGGTGAGTAATGTAGCGCGGACCTGTTCGACGGGCTGCTGCTGCTCTGCAAGCCCGTCGCGGGGCTCGTCAATGCGGTGAGTAATGTAGCGCGGACCTGTTCGACGGGCTGCTGCTGCTCTGCAAGCCCGTCGCGGGGCTCGTCAATGCGGTGAGTAATGTAGCGCGGACCTGTTCGACGGGCTGCTGCTGCTCTGCAAGCCCGTCGCGGGGCTCGTCAATGCGGTGAGTAATGTAGCGCGGACCTGTTCGACGGGCTGCTGCTGCTCTGCAAGCCCGTCGCGGGGCTCGTCAATGCGGTGAGTAATGTAGCGCGGACCTGTTCGACGGGCTGCTGCTGCTCTGCAAGCCCGTCGCGGGGCTCGTCAATGCGGTGAGTAATGTAGCGCGGACCTGTTCGACGGGCTGCTGCTGCTCTGCAAGCCCGTCGCGGGGCTCGTCAATGCGGTGAGTAATGTAGCGCGGACCTGTTCGACGGGCTGCTGCTGCTCTGCAAGCCCGTCGCGGGGCTCGTCAATGCGGTGAGTAATGTAGCGCGGACCTGTTCGACGGGCTGCTGCTGCTCTGCAAGCCCGTCGCGGGGCTCGTCAATGCGGTGAGTAATGTAGCGCGGACCTGTTCGACGGGCTGCTGCTGCTCTGCAAGCCCGTCGCGGGGCTCGTCAATGCGGTGAGTAATGTAGCGCGGACCTGTTCGACGGGCTGCTGCTGCTCTGCAAGCCCGTCGCGGGGCTCGTCAATGCGGTGAGTAATGTAGCGCGGACCTGTTCGACGGGCTGCTGCTGCTCTGCAAGCCCGTCGCGGGGCTCGTCAATGCGGTGAGTAATGTAGCGCGGACCTGTTCGACGGGCTGCTGCTGCTCTGCAAGCCCGTCGCGGGGCTCGTCAATGCGGTGAGTAATGTAGCGCGGACCTGTTCGACGGGCTGCTGCTGCTCTGCAAGCCCGTCGCGGGGCTCGTCAATGCGGTGAGTAATGTAGCGCGGACCTGTTCGACGGGCTGCTGCTGCTCTGCAAGCCCGTCGCGGGGCTCGTCAATGCGGTGAGTAATGTAGCGCGGACCTGTCCGACGGGCTGCTGCTGCTCTGCAAGCCCGTCGCGGGGCTCGTCAATGCGGTGAGTAATGTAGCGCGGACCTGTTCGACGGGCTGCTGCTGCTCTGCAAGCCCGTCGCGGGGCTCGTCAATGCGGTGAGTAATGTAGCGCGGACCTGTTCGACGGGCTGCTGCTGCTCTGCAAGCCCGTCGCGGGGCTCGTCAATGCGGTGAGTAATGTAGCGCGGACCTGTTCGACGGGCTGCTGCTGCTCTGCAAGCCCGTCGCGGGGCTCGTCAATGCGGTGAGTAATGTAGCGCGGACCTGTTCGACGGGCTGCTGCTGCTCTGCAAGCCCGTCGCGGGGCTCGTCAATGCGGTGAGTAATGTAGCGCGGACCTGTTCGACGGGCTGCTGCTGCTCTGCAAGCCCGTCGCGGGGCTCGTCAATGCGGTGAGTAATGTAGCGCGGACCTGTTCGACGGGCTGCTGCTGCTCTGCAAGCCCGTCGCGGGGCTCGTCAATGCGGTGAGTAATGTAGCGCGGACCTGTTCGACGGGCTGCTGCTGCTCTGCAAGCCCGTCGCGGGGCTCGTCAATGCGGTGAGTAATGTAGCGCGGACCTGTTCGACGGGCTGCTGCTGCTCTGCAAGCCCGTCGCGGGGCTCGTCAATGCGGTGAGTAATGTAGCGCGGACCTGTTCGACGGGCTGCTGCTGCTCTGCAAGCCCGTCGCGGGGCTCGTCAATGCGGTGAGTAATGTAGCGCGGACCTGTTCGACGGGCTGCTGCTGCTCTGCAAGCCCGTCGCGGGGCTCGTCAATGCGGTGAGTAATGTAGCGCGGACCTGTTCGACGGGCTGCTGCTGCTCTGCAAGCCCGTCGCGGGGCTCGTCAATGCGGTGAGTAATGTAGCGCGGACCTGTTCGACGGGCTGCTGCTGCTCTGCAAGCCCGTCGCGGGGCTCGTCAATGCGGTGAGTAATGTAGCGCGGACCTGTTCGACGGGCTGCTGCTGCTCTGCAAGCCCGTCGCGGGGCTCGTCAATGCGGTGAGTAATGTAGCGCGGACCTGTTCGACGGGCTGCTGCTGCTCTGCAAGCCCGTCGCGGGGCTCGTCAATGCGGTGAGTAATGTAGCGCGGACCTGTTCGACGGGCTGCTGCTGCTCTGCAAGCCCGTCGCGGGGCTCGTCAATGCGGTGAGTAATGTAGCGCGGACCTGTTCGACGGGCTGCTGCTGCTCTGCAAGCCCGTCGCGGGGCTCGTCAATGCGGTGAGTAATGTAGCGCGGACCTGTTCGACGGGCTGCTGCTGCTCTGCAAGCCCGTCGCGGGGCTCGTCAATGCGGTGAGTAATGTAGCGCGGACCTGTTCGACGGGCTGCTGCTGCTCTGCAAGCCCGTCGCGGGGCTCGTCAATGCGGTGAGTAATGTAGCGCGGACCTGTTCGACGGGCTGCTGCTGCTCTGCAAGCCCGTCGCGGGGCTCGTCAATGCGGTGAGTAATGTAGCGCGGACCTGTTCGACGGGCTGCTGCTGCTCTGCAAGCCCGTCGCGGGGCTCGTCAATGCGGTGAGTAATGTAGCGCGGACCTGTTCGACGGGCTGCTGCTGCTCTGCAAGCCCGTCGCGGGGCTCGTCAATGCGGTGAGTAATGTAGCGCGGACCTGTTCGACGGGCTGCTGCTGCTCTGCAAGCCCGTCGCGGGGCTCGTCAATGCGGTGAGTAATGTAGCGCGGACCTGTTCGACGGGCTGCTGCTGCTCTGCAAGCCCGTCGCGGGGCTCGTCAATGCGGTGAGTAATGTAGCGCGGACCTGTTCGACGGGCTGCTGCTGCTCTGCAAGCCCGTCGCGGGGCTCGTCAATGCGGTGAGTAATGTAGCGCGGACCTGTTCGACGGGCTGCTGCTGCTCTGCAAGCCCGTCGCGGGGCTCGTCAATGCGGTGAGTAATGTAGCGCGGACCTGTTCGACGGGCTGCTGCTGCTCTGCAAGCCCGTCGCGGGGCTCGTCAATGCGGTGAGTAATGTAGCGCGGACCTGTTCGACGGGCTGCTGCTGCTCTGCAAGCCCGTCGCGGGGCTCGTCAATGCGGTGAGTAATGTAGCGCGGACCTGTTCGACGGGCTGCTGCTGCTCTGCAAGCCCGTCGCGGGGCTCGTCAATGCGGTGAGTAATGTAGCGCGGACCTGTTCGACGGGCTGCTGCTGCTCTGCAAGCCCGTCGCGGGGCTCGTCAATGCGGTGAGTAATGTAGCGCGGACCTGTTCGACGGGCTGCTGCTGCTCTGCAAGCCCGTCGCGGGGCTCGTCAATGCGGTGAGTAATGTAGCGCGGACCTGTTCGACGGGCTGCTGCTGCTCTGCAAGCCCGTCGCGGGGCTCGTCAATGCGGTGAGTAATGTAGCGCGGACCTGTTCGACGGGCTGCTGCTGCTCTGCAAGCCCGTCGCGGGGCTCGTCAATGCGGTGAGTAATGTAGCGCGGACCTGTTCGACGGGCTGCTGCTGCTCTGCAAGCCCGTCGCGGGGCTCGTCAATGCGGTGAGTAATGTAGCGCGGACCTGTTCGACGGGCTGCTGCTGCTCTGCAAGCCCGTCGCGGGGCTCGTCAATGCGGTGAGTAATGTAGCGCGGACCTGTTCGACGGGCTGCTGCTGCTCTGCAAGCCCGTCGCGGGGCTCGTCAATGCGGTGAGTAATGTAGCGCGGACCTGTTCGACGGGCTGCTGCTGCTCTGCAAGCCCGTCGCGGGGCTCGTCAATGCGGTGAGTAATGTAGCGCGGACCTGTTCGACGGGCTGCTGCTGCTCTGCAAGCCCGTCGCGGGGCTCGTCAATGCGGTGAGTAATGTAGCGCGGACCTGTTCGACGGGCTGCTGCTGCTCTGCAAGCCCGTCGCGGGGCTCGTCAATGCGGTGAGTAATGTAGCGCGGACCTGTTCGACGGGCTGCTGCTGCTCTGCAAGCCCGTCGCGGGGCTCGTCAATGCGGTGAGTAATGTAGCGCGGACCTGTTCGACGGGCTGCTGCTGCTCTGCAAGCCCGTCGCGGGGCTCGTCAATGCGGTGAGTAATGTAGCGCGGACCTGTTCGACGGGCTGCTGCTGCTCTGCAAGCCCGTCGCGGGGCTCGTCAATGCGGTGAGTAATGTAGCGCGGACCTGTTCGACGGGCTGCTGCTGCTCTGCAAGCCCGTCGCGGGGCTCGTCAATGCGGTGAGTAATGTAGCGCGGACCTGTTCGACGGGCTGCTGCTGCTCTGCAAGCCCGTCGCGGGGCTCGTCAATGCGGTGAGTAATGTAGCGCGGACCTGTTCGACGGGCTGCTGCTGCTCTGCAAGCCCGTCGCGGGGCTCGTCAATGCGGTGAGTAATGTAGCGCGGACCTGTTCGACGGGCTGCTGCTGCTCTGCAAGCCCGTCGCGGGGCTCGTCAATGCGGTGAGTAATGTAGCGCGGACCTGTTCGACGGGCTGCTGCTGCTCTGCAAGCCCGTCGCGGGGCTCGTCAATGCGGTGAGTAAAGTCCGTTTTTAGGGTTCCGAAGCCTAATGGCAGAAAACGAAATAGATTCGTCGTATCCAATGTATGTCACCACCGACACTTTATTTCTTACTCGTTGGGCTGGCGGGAATTTAAGTGGACTGTGTAGCGAGTAGCGGGGCGGTTTGCGGTTTGTGGTTCAGAAAAAATTACGTGGACCTTAGGTATATGGAGAAGGAAGGGGATTCACCGAGCGCGGTTTGATTCAGCTTCTGGAGTCTCTCGCCTTCAGCTGCACTTCAAGAAACGCGACTATAATCTCACATATTCAGAATAGACAGGAACCCTAGGCCTAAGTTGCTCTGCCGGCCGGCTAAGTTCCACACACTTAAGAACACTGAATCACTTATTGCACAGTTTTATAATTACTTCAAGCTGCGGTTAATGCATTTTATTTTAAAATTTAAGCGGAGTCGCACGCAAACCGTGGCGACGCGGTTCGGTTGTCGAAGCGGAAGAGAGTAGCAACTTTGGTGCTATAGTCGCGACGAATCACGATGCACTGCACTTGCTTGATTAGTTATCTCACTCTGCGCACGATGGTGTGAGTAGGAAAGGGATAGGAAATAAGGAACCACATCATGAAGCACACGAATTTAAAATAGGGAAGCCAGAAATGGCGTAAACACTTGCGTAAACACAATGGCGTAAACACAAATTTAATTAGAAATAATGTGACATGATGATAATGTGAATATGACATGATGATGTATTTATTTTATATTAGAATAATTTCTTAGATTACCTATTGACATTTGCATGCCAATATTGGCGAAACACGTATGATCTTATTTAATCTTTTAGTTCTGTATTTACCGTGTTTCTAGCAAATAAATGAATTTCATTTTTTTAATTTCATTTCAATTTCATTTTTCATTTCATTTCATTAACACTTATTTTAAAATGTAAACAATCTTGACGAGGCATATTATTGAACTGTAACGAAAAAAATTACATGTTAATGTCAATCTATACCTTTCATGACGAAACGACTATTGAATACAAAGATAATGTTGTAATCTTTCTTTGTTTTATGTTCTAAGGAAACCTGTAAAAAGACAAAAAAAAAACTTTATTCATCTCATACTAATAAACACCATTTCAAGGCTTAACATAACTGTAGACATTGTTTAGTATGAGATCTGGAGCCCGAAAAAAGTTTGAAATAAACTTGTGGTACGGGTCACCAGCTAGGCGATTGCGTAAAGTCAATCGTATTCATTTGACAGTTCATATTGTATCATATCGTATGTCATCCCATACAAATTGCTGCCGATTGAATACGATATGAACTGTCAAATGAATACGATTACCTTATGCAATCGCACCCAAGGTCTCACCCCGAGGAATTTACTCATAAAAAATAACTACTTAGAAAGTATGAAACAAGTACTTACTAAAAGATTTAAATAAGTAAAAGAGTGAAGAGTGTTAGTTGTCCTGCAGATGCAGATGCAGATGTATGAAACATGTAACGATTGTTTACATTTTATGACGAGTAAGACAATTCAGACTTTATACCGTTACACAATACGTTACACTACACACATTGTATACAAAATTGCGACCAACGGACTAATTTTAATTGGTTATGTCATTCATGAAAATGTAATTGTTTTACATTGTATAACTGTATTGTGGTGTTACGTCCTAATTATTTGTATACCTTATCATTTAAGGTGGAAATGTAGTGATACACTAACAAAATTGACTACTGGCATCATGCATTTCACAAATAAAATCATTATATTCTAAAAAAATGCTGATAAATATTAAACAAGAAAATATACTGGAAAAAAAGCAATTAGTCTCATGTCGCCCTGACGGGACTCGAACCAGCATCATTGGGAATCCAGCCCAATGCACTAACCAATTATGCTACAGAATGTTTCTTTCGAATGCGAGGATTTTTCTCTCATTGATGAAGCGACAGTGGCCAACACCATAGAAACGTGAATATACTAGAAAAATGCGACGTGTCCTCATAGGTCTCTGTAGCATAATTAATAAATAAATAAAATAAATAAATAAATATTTGTATATTTTGTGATTTTCGAATTTTTGCATTTTTCAATGCTATTTGTTTACTTACGATAAATTTTAAATAGAAAAATATTGGAAAAAATTAACTCGGCCACAAGTGAATTCTCAGATGGGAAATTCACTTGTGGCCGAGTTTATTTTTTCCAATATTTTTCTATTTAAAGTTATCATAAGTATACAAAATATTTGCATATGTTATATATTTGCAAAGGGCAGGGGTACGCGTCAATCAAACAAGCGAGTCAACTGCACACTGTTTATTCATTCTTCGCATCCGCGTGAAATGTCAGGCAGGACGCAGCCCGCTCTTTCTGTGTACCTACCTACTGAATACATATCTAACAACATACAATCACACCAATTATCTAGCCCACGTTAAGTTTCATCAAGAACTTGTGTTATGGATACTAGATAACGGATAAACATACTTATATACTTTTTTTTTGTAAATACATACTTAATATACATATTAAACTAAACACCCAGACCAAGACAAATAGACATGTTCATGCACACAAATATTTGTCTTGTCCGGGGATCGAACCCGGGACCTCTGGCGTAGAAGGCGGGGTTAGTACCCCTGCGCCAAACAGGTCGTCAATTGGTTAGTGCATTGGGCCGACTGCTTAAGGGTGCGGGTTCGAGTCTCGTCTGAGCGGCATGAGATAAGTGGTTTTTTTTTCTAGTATATTCCGTTCCGCCGCCTCTGTAGTCTAGTGGTACAACCACCGGTATTAGAACCAGCAGTCACGGGTTCGATTCCCAGCGGGGGTACATATTGTATTCGGTTTGGTTGGTGTTGTTGGACTTGTTGTAAGTTCGTCTGTGATAATAATAATAATAACCACCATCTAAGTCTGACGCCATAACAACAATGTTTTCAGCATTGTTGTGTTCCGACAGTTCGAGATAAGATAGCTAACTCCTCAGTGGTTGAGAATTCCGGGAGAGACTCACTCCATCTTCAGCCTTATCAATGCTTAACATCAGGTATGATGAAGGCTAAGAGTCTCACCGTCGTTCATAAAAAAAGAATAATATTTTCTTATTTATATTTATTACAACACAGATGTTTCAAGGATAAACTCAAGAGTTATTGTCCATATTCTCAGGTAAACAGCGGCGCCGGTGCTGGGTCAGGCGCGGGTGGTTTGAAGCTGAAAGAGAAGCTGCACATCCGGAAGCTGGAGCTGGTGGATAGGCCTGATACCGATGGTAAGTGTGGGACTCGGTGGTGGGTGGTAGGCCGCTGGTACGAAGGTGAAATGGTGAGGTGTTGGCAGCCCGACGACTGATGATAGTCGGACGTTGTATACATGTCGCAGCCAACTGGTTAAATCACGTTCGTTAAGCAACGTTCGGTCCGGTCAGGTGTCGGATGGGTGACCGTAAAGTGGCATTACAAATGAGCGCTTCCGTGCTTCGGGGGGCACGTTAGTCGTTCCCGGTTGTTGTCATCTGATAACAGTCGTAAAGCCAACTCAGAGGCCTCAAAGGCGGCTTAATAAATCAGAGGTGGCCACTAATCCTCATACGATAAAAAAAAAGAAAAAAATCGAGGGCAAGCCCGTTAATGAAACGCCGCTAAGGGACAATTAGCCAAATCGTTTAATGAAACGTTTAACATATTTAGCCGTCTCATTAAATGAGATGTCATTTTAGACACTATTCGTGAAAACTTGTAGCCGGCGGAGTAATATCAGGCATATTTTAATTATATCAATTAAATATTGTAAGTTATGTTGAAACGAAAACAAAGCCCATAAAATTGCCAGCTGATGCTAGGTATCTGACGCCATATTTGTTTCGAGTCTACCAGCGCCCCAGTGGCAAAAAAAAAACTAAATTGGAATCACGTGGCTGAATTAACGTCAGCCATCTTCACAGGGCTAACTTACAATAAGCCAACTAGTTACTAAAAAAATAATAATAATAAAACTTAACAACAAATAATAACATTGTAGAACTAAAACAATAGGTACTCATTATTGAGAAAAGTCACAATTACAACGTTGACAACTCAGCTAGGCGATTGCGTAAAGTCAATCGTATTCATTTGACAGTTCATATTGTATCATATCGTATGTCATCCCATACAAATTGCTGCCGATTGAATACGATATGAACTGTCAAATGAATACGATTACCTAACGCAATCGTACCCCAGGTCCCCAACTCCTAAACTAGGAACTATTTAACTAGTTGAACGTTAAGTGATGCTAGTCCAATCTACGATCGGCCTAGGCGTTCAACTGAATGCCGGCGTTTAATTGACGGGCTATCCTTCCAATCAATTGGCTGATTTAACCAGGGGTCTAATTTTCTTATTTTAACATCTATCGCAATTCCTTTCAATTCCTCTTTTGAGAGATATTCACTTAATTCAGGCTGTCACTATTTGACATTTGAAAGGGATTGTGATCGAGACACGTTTTGAAAGGTATTGAATGAACGAAATTGAACTGTCTAAGCAAAGTCACACTCGAAAATATCATGCAAATGTATGGAGAAGTGTCATTTTTAACATCATTCGTTCCGAAAGGGATTGCGACTATAAGTTACACAATTCCATATATCACTATCACTATCGCAATACCTTTGAAAGGGAATGTGATAGATTTTGAAATTAGACAATTAGGGGGAGATGGCTGCGACAGATATGTGAAGCTGGTGCAACTTCGCATGCGGGATGTGGGTTTCCATACTACGTTGTCTTGTTCCATACAGAGTTTATATCAGCGCCATCTGTTGTTCACGGTGGGTTCTTGTTACTGGCACCGTGTGTTGTTGTATGTGGTTGTATGTCTGGTGCCGCCACAATAACATCTAAGGGGTTTCACCCGAGTTCTTTTCTTAATAACACGTGTTGTGATTGTGAGGCTCCATTTTTAACTCAATCTACCGTACAATTTCTGTATATTACAAAATATCCCGCCGTCCCATTACGCGTCGATTCTGCCAATGTCCGAGTTAAAAGAAACAGTGTTGAGTGAGATATATTTGACGACTTGTTTGGCGCAGTGGTACTAAACCCACCTTCTGCGCCAGAGGCCCCGGGTTCGATCTCCGGCCAAGACAAATATTTGTGTGCATGAACATGTCTATTTGTCTTGGTCTGGGTGTTTGATATGTATATTTACATTATGGTATATGCAATAAACGATTGAAATTATGTATGTATTTAAAAATAAAAGTGTGTAAGAATGTTTATGCGTTATCTAGTAGCCATAGCACAAGTTCTTCATGAAACTTAACGTGGGCTAGATAATTGGTGTGATGTAAAAAAAATATAATAAAAAAATATATAATAAAAAATAATAATACAATGGTTCGGATTTAGTTTATCTGGCCTGAAATGAAGTAATACTGAGCAGATGTGATTAAATAAAATTTTAATTGAAATACTTAGAACACAGAGATGACAATGGAAGCCGACGGATTTTTCTTTTGCTTTCTTAATTTATGAATAGGTAAACTGACTGAAAAAATGACTGACAAGATGGTAAATTTAACTGTTATATTTTAACCACCTCTGTGGTCTAGTGGTACAACCACCGGTATCAGACCCAGGGGTCCCGGGTTCGATTCCCAGCGGGGGTACATATTGTATTCGGTTTGGTTGGTTGGTTACTTGTAAGTCCGCCTGGCTAGCTACCACCATCTTATCTAAGTCTGACGCCATAACAATAATGTTTTCAGCATTGTTGTGTTCCGGCAGTTAGAAATAAGATAGCCCTATTACTAAGGCTTTACTGTCCATCCGTCTGTCCGTCTGTCACCAGGCTGTATGTGTAAAAACAGAATAAAATAAATATTTAAGGGGGACTCCCATACAACAGACAGGATATTTTTACCGTTTTTATTGTGGCTTGGAACCCTATGTGCGCGAGTCCGATTCGCACTTGACTGGTTTTTTTTTCTGTAATATTTGGTACTGACGTGGGACACAAAATTTCTTGTATTTTTATATCTTTAGATGTTTCTTGATCTTGTATCGCATGTCTTTGTTATACCTAGGAGTAAAATATAATGTTAATTTGTAAATGTCTTGTGTTTGGTACCAAATAAAAAAGTTTGTATTTGTATTTGTATTCGTACGAAAGTCTTAGTTTGTTAATCACTTAATTTTGTTCCCCAGAGGGCCGCAACTTGGTAGAGCTATGCCCACGCGTGGGCGCGCCCGTAGTATTAGCTCTCGGATCGGCTGCCGACAAACGAAGCTGGATGTGCGATTTGGTGATGCTCAATACTAAACCCATGCTGGACCGGAGTCTGGACAGGTATGTATCACTAGCGGCCGCCTGCGGGTTCACCCGCCTACGTGGTTCACGTTCTTGTTGGTTTATCGGGATGAAAAGTATCCTATGTTCATAACCAGGCTATGATCTACTATCTGTGTATCAAATTTCATCCAAATCCGTTCAGTAGGTATTAAACAAGAAAATATACTAGAAAAAGCAACTAGTGCATTGGGCCGAATTCCCAAGGATGCGTGTACGAGTCATCGTACTAGTTTTATAAGTTTTAGGTAAGCGTAATATCAATATTGGAAGATATGCAAATTGTGCAATAAATCAGTGCTAGTTACGCATTCAACGGAATCGGCTGTTATCATTTTAACCCTTTCGTCTATCAAACTTATATCAATACTTTATCACTTTTATCATTCTTATCACTATCAACCCTTATCAGTTATTATCTCAGTGTAGGGCACCCTACAATGCGGGTTCGTATCCTGTCAGGGCGACATGAGACTAGTTGCTTTTTTTCTAGTATATATTCTTGTTTAATATTTATCACATAAAAATAGCATTCTAAAATACAAAATTAAAATTAACCTTTCAGTAGGGTTTGCGTAAAAGCGCAACAAACAAACACACTGATATTCACATTTATAATATTAGTAGGAAATAGCATAATAATAACACAAGTTTTATTTTTGCACCGAAACTTTTATACTTATTAGAACGTGAAGATAGGCTTGTATTTATGATAAATAGAAAAATATTGGAAAAAACAACTCGGCCACAAGTGAATTCTTAGATACGACTCGAACCCACGACCTTTGGAAATCCGGTCCAATGCTCTCCAAGTCCGGTCCGGTCCAATGCTGTCCAATTTCTGTTTAAAATTTATTAAAGTATAAAAATCGCATTGAAAAATGCAAAATTTCAAAAATCATAAAATATGCTTGTATATTTGTATTGGTGCTTCTTAACGACCATATTTTCCTGCAATTTCTGGCCGGCAACTATTGCTATCTCAAGTTGAATTTACTCGAGATGCAAAATATACACTTGTCAGTTAGTAAATCGATCCACTGCGTTATTTTCATACAAACATACTCACTTTACGGTCTCATAATTCAAAACGAATAAACAGTTATGTAAACATTTGTACGTCGATGTATGAGTCGAATACTCGACTTGCTAATAAAAGTCCCAAAAAATGTTTTGCGCAGGGTACTAAACCCACCTTCTGCTCCAGAGGTCCCAGGTTCGATCCCCGGACCAGACAAATATTTGTTATAAAAGCAAATCGCTGATTTTCAGCTACAACCAAAGAGGGCCTGCGGAAAAAATATTCAATATGAAATTAAAATCAACCATTTTCCATTACCGATTTTCAATAACATTTTCAATAATTTACCATTTTCAAGCACAATATGTGTTGTTTTCTTATCTCATCGTAGCATCCTACTAGACGTGGAACGAAGGTTCGCTAGTTGCCCCCGGTTTCCCTAAACCGGTTCGCGGAACCGGCCCCATAATTGTCTAATTTCAAAATCTATCACAATCCCTTTCAAAGGTATTGTGAGTGTGGAATTGTGTCATCTAAAGTCGCAATCCCTTTCGGAACGAATGATGTTTTAAATGATACTTCATTTAACACTTCTCCATACATTTGAAATATATTTTCGAGTGTCACTTTGCTTAGAAAGTTCAATTTAATTCATTCAATACCTTTCAAAACGCGTCCTGATCGCAATCCCTATCAAATGTCAAATAGTGACGGTTTGAAGTATGTAAATATCTTTCAAATGAAGAATTGAAAGGGATTGCGATAGATTTTAAAATAAGGCAATTAGCCCCCTGGATTCACCACAAAACAGTGCTGATTTTAGGAATATAGCGTGTAATTCCGCGATAACCTCACTATTTTCGCTTCCCGGTTATATAGCGGTCCTAAACTAAATTATCACTTTTTTACGTAACAAAAAGTATGTAAAATGTTGACAATGATAGCTAATCTATGCTAATATTATAAAGAGAAAAGATTTGATTGTTTGTTTGCATTGAATAGGCTCCGAAACTAATAAACTGGTTTGGATAAAATTTTGTACACAGACAGTAGATAGCCTGTTTATGAACATAGGATACTTTTTATCCCGATATTCCCACGGGAACGGGAACCACGCGGGTGAAACCACGAACTATTTTTCTTTATCTATTCTAAATTGTAAGGGTTGGTTTAATCACGAACAGATAAAATCTGAATAGCTTGTCCCGCAGATAATTTGACAGTTGGCAATTTATGTGTGTATACATTTATTTTGTGCAATAAAGGTATTTCTATTTAAATTTTCTAAATATGTCTTAGTGTTTTTTTTATCATTTGTCGTAGCATCCTACTGGACGTGGAACGAAGACACCCTCTCCAGTTGCCCCCGGTGTCTCTATACCGGTTCGCGGAACCGGATTCCCCACAAAATATAGTGCTAGAAGAAAGGCCGCCTCATTCCAACGCGCCGCCTAATATCAAGGTAACTAATATATACAATAAAATATTTGGTTTTAGTATCCGTTTCAGTACTAGCACCTGTAACGCTGTTTCCTACGTGAGCGACTGGTAGCGAAAGCGAATCGACGCGGTAGTGTGTTTTAACTCAGGCTGTAAGAAAACCGTCTATCTAACTACCTAGCCTAATTTATGATATTTTGCATTTTTCAATGCCTTTTTCGTATTTATAATAATTTTTAAATAGGAAAATATTGGAAAATATCAACTTGGCTACAAGTGAAATTTCATCAGTATAAAAATAGCATTAAAAAATTCAAAAATCGTAAATTATTGGCTGTTTTCGATCGTTAAACACCTGAAAAGATGTTTCTTTCGAATGCAAGGATATTCCTAGCATTGATGTGACAACGCTGGCCTACAGCGTATTAAAAAATATAAAAGTATTGAAGAATTTCGACGGTGGTTCGCAAGTCTCGGAGCACCGGATTTCCAAAGGTCGTGGGTTCGAGTCCCATCTGAGAATTCACTTGTGACCGAGTTGACATTTTCTAATATTTTCTATTTAAAATTTATCATAAGTACCTAGCCTAATTTTAGCCGTTTTCGCGACTTAAAATTTTTTAAATTATGATTTACATAAATTAGTTGTTCCTCAGGGCGCAACCCTCCTCAAGCTGGTGGAACGTCTAACGTACCACATCTACGCGGACCTGGGCCTGGTGCGGACGTTCCTGACGACGTACCGGTCGTTCTGCGCGCCCGCCGACCTGCTGGCGCTGCTCATCGAGCGGTTCCGCATCCCCGAGCCGGCCGCGGCGCTGGACAACCGCCCAGGTCAGTGCGGGACAATGCGGAACTATGCTGGCGCTGCTCATCGAGCGGTTCCGCATCCCCGAGCCGGCCGCGGCGCTGGACAACCGCCCAGGTCAGTGCGGGACAATGCGGAACTATGCTGGCGCTGCTCATCGAGCGGTTCCGCATCCCCGAGCCGGCCGCGGCGCTGGACAACCGCCCAGGTCAGTGCGGGACAATGCGGAACTATGCTGGCGCTGCTCATCGAGCGGTTCCGCATCCCCGAGCCGGCCGCGGCGCTGGACAACCGCCCAGGTCAGTGCGGGACAATGCGGAACTATGCTGGCGCTGCTCATCGAGCGGTTCCGCATCCCCGAGCCGGCCGCGGCGCTGGACAACCGCCCAGGTCAGTGCGGGACAATGCGGAACTATGCTGGCGCTGCTCATCGAGCGGTTCCGCATCCCCGAGCCGGCCGCGGCGCTGGACAACCGCCCAGGTCAGTGCGGGACAATGCGGAACTATGCTGGCGCTGCTCATCGAGCGGTTCCGCATCCCCGAGCCGGCCGCGGCGCTGGACAACCGCCCAGGTCAGTGCGGGACAATGCGGAACTATGCTGGCGCTGCTCATCGAGCGGTTCCGCATCCCCGAGCCGGCCGCGGCGCTGGACAACCGCCCAGGTCAGTGCGGGACAATGCGGAACTATGCTGGCGCTGCTCATCGAGCGGTTCCGCATCCCCGAGCCGGCCGCGGCGCTGGACAACCGCCCAGGTCAGTGCGGGACAATGCGGAACTATGCTGGCGCTGCTCATCGAGCGGTTCCGCATCCCCGAGCCGGCCGCGGCGCTGGACAACCGCCCAGGTCAGTGCGGGACAATGCGGAACTATGCTGGCGCTGCTCATCGAGCGGTTCCGCATCCCCGAGCCGGCCGCGGCGCTGGACAACCGCCCAGGTCAGTGCGGGACAATGCGGAACTATGCTGGCGCTGCTCATCGAGCGGTTCCGCATCCCCGAGCCGGCCGCGGCGCTGGACAACCGCCCAGGTCAGTGCGGGACAATGCGGAACTATGCTGGCGCTGCTCATCGAGCGGTTCCGCATCCCCGAGCCGGCCGCGGCGCTGGACAACCGCCCAGGTCAGTGCGGGACAATGCGGAACTATGCTGGCGCTGCTCATCGAGCGGTTCCGCATCCCCGAGCCGGCCGCGGCGCTGGACAACCGCCCAGGTCAGTGCGGGACAATGCGGAACTATGCTGGCGCTGCTCATCGAGCGGTTCCGCATCCCCGAGCCGGCCGCGGCGCTGGACAACCGCCCAGGTCAGTGCGGGACAATGCGGAACTATGCTGGCGCTGCTCATCGAGCGGTTCCGCATCCCCGAGCCGGCCGCGGCGCTGGACAACCGCCCAGGTCAGTGCGGGACAATGCGGAACTATGCTGGCGCTGCTCATCGAGCGGTTCCGCATCCCCGAGCCGGCCGCGGCGCTGGACAACCGCCCAGGTCAGTGCGGGACAATGCGGAACTATGCTGGCGCTGCTCATCGAGCGGTTCCGCATCCCCGAGCCGGCCGCGGCGCTGGACAACCGCCCAGGTCAGTGCGGGACAATGCGGAACTATGCTGGCGCTGCTCATCGAGCGGTTCCGCATCCCCGAGCCGGCCGCGGCGCTGGACAACCGCCCAGGTCAGTGCGGGACAATGCGGAACTATGCTGGCGCTGCTCATCGAGCGGTTCCGCATCCCCGAGCC
This sequence comes from Chrysoteuchia culmella, assembly GCA_910589605.1. Lineage (NCBI taxonomy): Eukaryota > Metazoa > Arthropoda > Insecta > Lepidoptera > Crambidae > Chrysoteuchia > Chrysoteuchia culmella. The sequence continues at coordinate 10,023,183 of OU342671.1, read as the reverse complement.
GGCCGCGGCGCTGGACAACCGCCCAGGTCAGTGCGGGACAATGCGGAACTATGCTGGCGCTGCTCATCGAGCGGTTCCGCATCCCCGAGCCGGCCGCGGCGCTGGACAACCGCCCAGGTCAGTGCGGGACAATGCGGAACTATGCTGGCGCTGCTCATCGAGCGGTTCCGCATCCCCGAGCCGGCCGCGGCGCTGGACAACCGCCCAGGTCAGTGCGGGACAATGCGGAACTATGCTGGCGCTGCTCATCGAGCGGTTCCGCATCCCCGAGCCGGCCGCGGCGCTGGACAACCGCCCAGGTCAGTGCGGGACAATGCGGAACTATGCTGGCGCTGCTCATCGAGCGGTTCCGCATCCCCGAGCCGGCCGCGGCGCTGGACAACCGCCCAGGTCAGTGCGGGACAATGCGGAACTATGCTGGCGCTGCTCATCGAGCGGTTCCGCATCCCCGAGCCGGCCGCGGCGCTGGACAACCGCCCAGGTCAGTGCGGGACAATGCGGAACTATGCTGGCGCTGCTCATCGAGCGGTTCCGCATCCCCGAGCCGGCCGCGGCGCTGGACAACCGCCCAGGTCAGTGCGGGACAATGCGGAACTATGCTGGCGCTGCTCATCGAGCGGTTCCGCATCCCCGAGCCGGCCGCGGCGCTGGACAACCGCCCAGGTCAGTGCGGGACAATGCGGAACTATGCTGGCGCTGCTCATCGAGCGGTTCCGCATCCCCGAGCCGGCCGCGGCGCTGGACAACCGCCCAGGTCAGTGCGGGACAATGCGGAACTATGCTGGCGCTGCTCATCGAGCGGTTCCGCATCCCCGAGCCGGCCGCGGCGCTGGACAACCGCCCAGGTCAGTGCGGGACAATGCGGAACTATGCTGGCGCTGCTCATCGAGCGGTTCCGCATCCCCGAGCCGGCCGCGGCGCTGGACAACCGCCCAGGTCAGTGCGGGACAATGCGGAACTATGCTGGCGCTGCTCATCGAGCGGTTCCGCATCCCCGAGCCGGCCGCGGCGCTGGACAACCGCCCAGGTCAGTGCGGGACAATGCGGAACTATGCTGGCGCTGCTCATCGAGCGGTTCCGCATCCCCGAGCCGGCCGCGGCGCTGGACAACCGCCCAGGTCAGTGCGGGACAATGCGGAACTATGCTGGCGCTGCTCATCGAGCGGTTCCGCATCCCCGAGCCGGCCGCGGCGCTGGACAACCGCCCAGGTCAGTGCGGGACAATGCGGAACTATGCTGGCGCTGCTCATCGAGCGGTTCCGCATCCCCGAGCCGGCCGCGGCGCTGGACAACCGCCCAGGTCAGTGCGGGACAATGCGGAACTATGCTGGCGCTGCTCATCGAGCGGTTCCGCATCCCCGAGCCGGCCGCGGCGCTGGACAACCGCCCAGGTCAGTGCGGGACAATGCGGAACTATGCTGGCGCTGCTCATCGAGCGGTTCCGCATCCCCGAGCCGGCCGCGGCGCTGGACAACCGCCCAGGTCAGTGCGGGACAATGCGGAACTATGCTGGCGCTGCTCATCGAGCGGTTCCGCATCCCCGAGCCGGCCGCGGCGCTGGACAACCGCCCAGGTCAGTGCGGGACAATGCGGAACTATGCTGGCGCTGCTCATCGAGCGGTTCCGCATCCCCGAGCCGGCCGCGGCGCTGGACAACCGCCCAGGTCAGTGCGGGACAATGCGGAACTATGCTGGCGCTGCTCATCGAGCGGTTCCGCATCCCCGAGCCGGCCGCGGCGCTGGACAACCGCCCAGGTCAGTGCGGGACAATGCGGAACTATGCTGGCGCTGCTCATCGAGCGGTTCCGCATCCCCGAGCCGGCCGCGGCGCTGGACAACCGCCCAGGTCAGTGCGGGACAATGCGGAACTATGCTGGCGCTGCTCATCGAGCGGTTTTGGACTATTTGGACTATTCGATTCCCAGCGGGGGTACATATTGTATTCGGTTTGGTTGGTGGTAGGACTTGTTCTAAGTCCGCCTGGCTAGCTACCACCATCTTATCTAAGTATGGCGCCATAACAACTAATGTTTTCAGCATTGTTGTGTTCCGGCAGTTCGAGATAAGGTAGCCAGTTTCTCAGTGGCTGAGGATTCCGGGAGAGGCTCGCTTCCATCTTTCAGCCTTATCAATACTTAACATCATGTATGATAAAGGCTAATAGTCTACCCGTGATTCATAAAAAAATAACATTTTAAATGCCGTGCCTTTTCGTGCCGTGTAGTGACGGCCTAAGAATACAAATGTCAGCACTCCCTTACATGCCTGCGATGTCGTCAAAGTCGACTAAGAGGCTCGACGCATTGAACACCTGTGCGAGAGAAGGAAAACTTGAAACAAACTCTCTACCAACCCGTCGGCCAGCGTGGTAGCAGTAGGCTAATACCGCCTCTTATGAACGCCACAATAGGCGTGAGCTAGGAGAGGCCTATGTCCAGCAGTGGACGTCCACAGGCTGATGGTGGTGTGATGAAATTTAAAATAGAAGAATATTGAAAAAAATCAACTCGGCCCCAAGTGAATTCTCAGATGGAACTCGAACCCACGCCCTTTGGATTCCGGTCCAATGCTCTAACCACTGAGCTACCGAGACTTAAGTCTCCATCTGAGAAATCACTTGTGGCCGAGTTTTTTTTTCCCAATATTTTTCTATTTAAAATTTATCATAAGTATAAAAATAGCATTGAAAGTGCAAAAATTCAAAATAATATCTAACGGCCTATCTATCTAGGTTTCAATAATCTATCCTTAACAAGAGATAGGCCTATCTTGGTTACGTTACTTGGCAATCGCTATTATTTTAGGTTATTTTGTGCTAATTAACAAAAATATCTAGGCAACAAAGCTCTCTAAGCCTATCTCTTACTGTGGATAGGTTATTGAAACCGATCGTAAAATAATGGGTTAGGTGAGGAAATAGGACACTATATCACACTATCTGTTGAATTGAATATTGATTTTGCTGCTAAAATACTTACTTTTCTTATAGCAAAGATTGTGAAATCTCAAAAAGTATCGCTTTTATAGTGTCTCAAAATTTAAGCGAATAGTTCAGAAGATCACTTTTTGTATCATTTTGCTAGCTATCACTCAGATCTATGTTATTTATTTAATAGCATAACAGAACACTTATATTCAAGTAACTGACACTTGATGGAAACCACAGAGCAAATCAATGGCTCTAACAGGCCTTAGGGGTAACAGTTCTAAAAAGGTAAGGAACCACTGCGATAGACGGTAAAATTTAATTTACTTTTCTTGCGTGTAAAAAGTTTGATTCGTGGTCAAAATGGTTAATTGTGCAGCGCTTCCTTGCAAGAGCTCGTCAGTAACATTTCCCATCACTAAATCTCGCTCGTGACGTCATGGTAGGCACGAAACATTCGACACGCTAGGTTCTCATACAGTTTGAAGCGCTCTTTTCGTCTATCTCGATATAGGTCTGTGATGGAAACATAATTTAATTTATTAATTATTCGATATGGCCTGCTCGTCGTCTCAGCCACATAACACCCACTGCGGGGTATAAGTTTCCCTAATCGCCACGCTCGGCAGGCGGGTGGCGGGTTGGGTATCGCAGTATGGCCAAGTTTGTAGGAGACGCTGCTGCCCGACTCCTGAAGGTCGAGTCCCTTAGTCGCCTTTACGACCCCCACGGGATGAGAGGGGGTAGTGCTCTCTATTTAGTAGTGGGGGTATTTTCCTCTTATATTAAATATATTTCAAAATTGTAAATTTGTGTTTGGCAACAACATGTTCCATTGTAAATGTTGTTGTTTCTGTTAAAGCTGATAAGTTTCTTGCGGCCGTTCTTCTTATCAGTTAAAAGATGTCCTGAATGGCTGGTAGGGAAAAAAAATTTTGACTATTCGAAAGTACTTATCTATAAGTCTATTTGAATAAAAATCTTTGACTTTGACTTTGCTATTCTAAGCCGACACTACACAGCTATGGCCTGCTCATCGAGCCAATATTGTAACATTGTATTGTAAACTTTGTGCACGCTGCTTAGTCCCGCGGATAAAGACGCCCAAGAAGGAGGTCTATCACGACCCAGAAGTGCTGGAGATTGAAATCGGTAATGTATTCTTACATTAGTAGTTTAATTCTGAACATGTGTGAATTTATCGTGATTGAGTGATTGACACTATAAATGATTTGACTGTAATATGTATGCATAACTAAAATCTATCAAATTAACATAAGCAAATGATGATGATTAGTTTGATAAATATTTAACAAGAAAATATACTAGAAAAAAGCAACTTGTCTCATGTCGCCCTGACGGGATTCGAACCCGCGTCCTTGGGATTTCGGTCCAATGCACTAACCAATTATGCTACAAAGACCTATGAGGACACGTCGATTTTTTCTGGTATATTTTTACACCTTTCTACGGTTAGCGCATTGGGTCGGATTCCTAAGGATACGGGTTCGAATCCCGTCAGGGCGACATGAGACAAGACAAGACAATGCTTTTTCTAGTATATTTTCTTGTTTAATATTTATCGTTCAATGAAAATATTACATCTACCCGTTAACGTATCTAGTAAGATAAATAAAGCTATCATAACATTAATTTATTGACACTATAAGGGTTGGACCACACCTATCAGCACGCTATCGCCTTTTCCGTCACTCTATCCTTTTCTGTCTCTCAGAACCGTCACTTCATAGAGCGAGAAAGACTGATGGAACGCTATCGCACCATCGCGCCGCGCCGATGCTGACGCACGCTATGCTTACCGTCAGTTTTTCTCGCTCTAGCAAATGGTTCTGAGCGACGGAAAAAGGCGATAGCCTGCTGATAGGTGTGTTCAAACCCTAAATCCACCGAACCAAACAAAACAATTTTGTTTATGATTTTGTAATTTTTGCATTTTTCAATGCTATTTTTATACTTATGGTAAATTTGAAATAGAAAAATATTGGAAAAAATTAACTCGGCCACAAGTGAATTCTCAGACGGGAATCGAACCCGCGACCTTTGGAAATCCGGTCCAATGCTCTTTGAATCTAAAGGTCGAAGGTTCGATTCCCGATCAAGTGGAGTCAGCCACAAGCGAATTCTGAGAATTCACTTGTGGCCGAGTTAATTTTTTCCAATATTTTTCTATTTAAAATTTACCATAAAAACAATGTTGTCCTTAATTTGTGAAATTGTTGTTAATGTATGGCTTTATTCCGTTATGGTGCTCCTAAACGGCCTTAATTTTCTGCAATTTCTGACTGCCGGCAACTGTTGCTGCTTCACGCTGAATTTATACGCTAGAGCAAGATGCAAATAGTAGCCGGCAACGCACTTGGCAAAATATAGCCCGTCTAGAAGCCTCATAAGAAAAGCACGTTATTACAACATTAGCCTTGTTCACCCACAGGCGGTGAAAGCATAGAATGCTGCGCGAGCAGCGACGCTGAGAAGCTCAGCAAGAACACAGCAAGAGAGGACTGGAAGCGGTACCGGAAGGAGTTCCAGCAGCCAGTCAAGTTCAGGTCAGATCAGGGGGCTAATTATGTCTAATTTTAAATCTATCGCAATCCCTTTCAATTCGTAATTTGAAAGTTATTCAGGCCGTCACTATTTGACATTTGAAAGGGATTGTGATCGGGACGTGTTTTAAAAGGTATGGAATAAACGAAATTGAACTGTCTAACTCTAAGCAATATGACAGACGAAAATAACACAATCACAATACCTCTGAAAGGGATTGTGATAGATTTTAAATTAGACAATTAGGGGGCAGATCTGAAATAATCTTGGTCTTTGAATAGACAGTTTTGCCCTATAGTCGGATTTTCGAATTCAGTAGAGTGATTTGACAGGTTGTCAATGTCACTTTGTAAAAATAATGCTGAATCAAAATGTAGCTATAGTGATCGTATTGAATTTGTGTGCGTAAATAGAATCAATACTTACTGAACTGGTACTGGTTCTGCGCAAATCATTACGAAAAACAGTTTAGCACGATTATTTTTCAAGCTGACATTGGCACCTGTCAAGTGACTGAATTAAAAATCCGACTATATATATACTCTTTTATCTGACGAGAAAAATGGGTGCAATAAGCTTATCAGATTTATCGAAGGTATTTGTATCGAATGTAGTTCCAGCAATCAATCCAGTTCAGGTCAGATATGGGTCATTTAGTGTAGTCTAGACAGACTCCATATACAGTGCTGGTCACATAATTAACGACATTAGTCGATTTTCATACAAACGAGGTTAATTTGGAGCCTTGGTTCTCTGCCAAGGATTGACCGAGCTGTGATCTGACAATGGCCATCCAAGGACTGTCTGCGCTCCCGCCATTATTCGAGATGGAAACGATCGCCGCGCCACCTTGCGGGCGTCTGCGACACACACACACACACAGACACACACACACACAGACACACACACGCAGACACACACACATACACACACACACAGAGACACACACAGACACACACACAGACACACACACACACACACACACACGCAGACACACTCACACAGACACACTCACACGCAGACACACACACAGACACACACACACACACACAAGAGGACGACCGAAGTCCATCGGCCAATACGTTACATTTTTCTCTGTCGATTTTTATATTTTTAATAAAGGCGCGCCTTTAACAATCGACTGGTGCCGTTAATTATGTGACTACCACTGTATAGCTAGATACAGGAGAAGCCCAGCAAGAACACAGCAAGAGAGGACTGGAATCATCGGTACCGGAAGGAGTTCCAGCAGCCAGTCAAGTTCAGATCAGGAGCTCTATTTTTGATTCACTCTTCTCGAGTTTTCTACTGATTTTCGTACGACCTTTTTTTTTATATGAACGATGGGTGGTCTCTTAGCTTTCATCATACCTGCTTTTCGCCTGTAGTACCGCCTCCCAACGCGACCGCGCGAAGGGCAAAGCGAAAAGCGTGCCATGTCTGTGCATGCAAGATCGCTAATCGCGTGATCGCCTCCTCGTTCGCCCCGCCACTCGCCCGACGAGTGATTCAAAAATAGAGGTCCAGGTCTGCCCCCTAATTGTCGAATTTCAAATTCTATCACAACCCCTTTCAAAGGTATTGTGATTGTGATTTATGGAATTGTGTAAGTTATAGTCGCAATCCCTTTCGGAACGAATGATGTTTTAAACGATACGACTTCATTTGACACTTCTCCATACATTTGAAAGATATTTTCGTCGGTCACTTTGCTTAGACAGTTCAATTTCGTTCACACACGTTGGACAGTTTAATCCATATCAAATGTCAAATGGTGACGGTTTGAAGTCGTCGTCTCAGCCACATGACACCCACTGCTGGGTATAGGCCTCCCCCAAGGATCTCCACGACGTTCGGTCCTGTGCTGCATCCGCATCCATCCGCATCCAGCGGCTTCCCGCGACCTTCACCAGATCGTCGGTCTACCTCGTGGGGGGCCGGTTTGAAGTATGTAAATATATTTCAAATGACGTATTGAAAGATTGCGATAGATTTTAAAATTATACAAATAGCCCCCTGGGCTAGTTTGGTCTAGACTTAACTCTAAATATAGCTTCAAATACAGCTCCTAAGGATTGGACCACACCGGGCAGCACGCTATATTTTCCGTTTTTGGCGCTCAGAACCGTCACTACTCAGAGCGAGAGAAAGACTGACGGATCGGACCGCCGATTCTGCCGCATGTTGAAGCGTTCCGGCAGTGTTTCTTGCTCTAGCGAATGGCGGTTCCGAACGACAGAAAAGGATGGTCGTCTCGGCCACTGCTGGGTATAGGCCTCCCCCAAGGATCTCCACGACGATCGGTCCTGCGCTGCCCGCATCTAGCAGCGACAGTGATCATTAATTTTCGTATGATGAATACGAGCATTCGTACCTGTGTCATGGACGTTTATATATATTTCTACTCATAAATACTTATATACAGGGTGTTAAAAGACCTATAACGAAAATGAAAACCACGTATTATCCCCATCGTTACAATTATTTTCTTGTATGGGGCCAAATCTGGGAAACTGATAGTTAAAGAGTTATTGAGGATTAAAGTCAAAATTAATAAAAAAAAAAATATCGTTTAAAGTTACAGAACCGCAATAAATATCAAAACCAATCAATGAAACCGACTCCCAGCCGCCTACTCGTACCTTCTAGATACACGCACACGTTGTTGCACGCTTTTCATTGCGTATAAAAAGCGACACCAATTTTTTGAAACTAAAAATAAAAGTCGTTTCCCAGCAATTATTTTCACATATTTTTAACTAGTTTGATGTACACTACGCATATAATACGGCTTCGGTATGGGTCTTTTAACACCCTGTATGTGTTGAGGACAGCAAAAGAAACGGCGGGTTGGAAATGAAAAAGGATCGTATATTAGGAAAAGTAATATTTACAGGCAGAAGGAAAGACGAGTGAAAACAATAGCTATGACAAGGACCAAGAGAAAACAACAAAGAGTTGAGACCATAGCCTAGGTATTAAAAACTACACAGAATAAAATTGTATCAGTGGGTCCGTTCTTGACAATATGTATAATTATATGTATTTATATCCCTTACCGTAGTATCCCATAACACTAGCCTTACAGTGCTTACTTTGGGGCTAGGTTAATAGGGGTGAGTGTAAGTTTTTTTTTATCTTACTAAAGCAGCAATGTAACTACAACATACCTCAATTTCAATCAAAATCTGTCAGAGTAAGATATTCAACTACCTGAGGGTCTAAAAATGCTTAGTGAAACCTGTCGTTACGCCAAGTCAGAGGCTTTAAAATGCGGCTTGATAAACTCTGACACCATAGGTGGCCACTAATCCTCACTCGATAAGAAGAAGAAGAAGTGAATTCCCTGAGAATTCATTTATTTGTTTATTTCCTATGGATTTTCCTTATAGAAAGTTTTGTTGCCTTCAAAACAATTTTAAGCAATTCGTGCTACACTCACACAGTTTTAAATTAGACATTCAGGGCAGTTCAAGTATTCATTCCTGTAAGTTTAAATTTAGAGTGCACTTTCTCGCACAATTGTCAAATTCCCAAGTCATCTGATATTTTATATTTACCCATCTCTTAATATGCTATTTATAATGTTTATATGTATGTATATATCGGAAAAACGACTAAAACCTACAAAAAAATCTGGAGAGCCGCTGGCTCGTATCAACGGCCATCGGTTCTCAGTCAGAAAACACAAGCCTGAAGAAATAACTATTGAAATCATTTAGAAACGAAACAACCTTCTATGCTTTAGAAAATATTTAAATGCTAATCTTTAAAATAAGCAAAGCCTGGGCAAATTACTATAACCATTGACTTCGTAACAAGGATTGAAATGCTTTTATTATTCTAAAAAGCTACTAAAAGTATTGAAAACACTAAAGAAATTACTTCACTTTCTAATCTAAAACTAAAACTATTTCTTTAAAGTAAAGAGAACCGCTGGCTCATACCTACAGCCATCGATTCAATCAAGCAATCTAATTAATCAAAAGAATAGTAAGCTTAACTTATTAAGAATCAGAACTTTAATTTAAAGAAACAACATTACTCTTTATCCTCTGCTTTTTATTCACATTTTTAAAACATTTCAATAAAAGATCACAAAATGAAAGAGAAATTCCAATAAACGAGTACCGAAAATATTGACTGCGTTGCTATTGGTCCACGTAATCTAGTTAAAGTCCGTTCCACCAATCACGTCCGACCACCAACAAGAAGAAAGCCGTTGGCCCCACCCCTAACAATGATGGCAATTTTAGTTGGTGGTAGGACTTGTAAGTCCGCCTGGCTTACTACCACTATCTTATCTAAGCCTGACGCCATAACGACAATGTTTTCAGCATTGTTGTGTTCCGGCAGTTCGAGATAAGATAGCCAGTTCCTCAGTGGCTGAGGGTTCCGAGAGAGGCTCGCTTCCATCTTCAGCCTTATCAATACCTAACATCAAGTATGATGAAGGCTAAGAGTCTTCCCGTCATTCATAAAAATCTCACTGTCAATTTCGGAAATATGCGAGAGACATACTCAGTACTTGTTGAAAAAAATTTACTAAAGCAATGTATATTTTCGTCTACAGAGTAATAAACGTACTCCGCCATTGGGTGGATCAGCATTTCTACGACTTCGAGCGCGAGCCGGCACTTCTCGCGACACTTCGCGAATTCCTTGAAGCCGTCGATGGGAAACCTATGCGAAAGTGGGTGCAGTCGGTGCTCAAGATATTGCAGAGGAAGGTAGGTTCTAGATAGAGATCAAAATTTATGAAAACCAGGGAAAAAGCATTTTTCGAGGTAGTATTTCTGATAATTCGGCAGCTTTGTATGTTTGCAATAAATATTTTCAAATGGGTGCAGTCACTGTTCAAGATGTTGCAGCGGAAAGTAGGTCATAGACAGAAATAAGAAACTCACAGGAAAATGCATTTATGTATATGAACGTCGGGGAGACGTTTAGAGTTCATCATACCTGATGTTTAGTATTGATAAGTACCTATTGATTCCTCTTATATTCAATATATTTCAAAATTGTAGATTTGTGTTTGGCAACAACATGTTCCTTTGTAAATGTTGTTTCTGTTAAAGCTGATAAGTTTCTTGCGGCCGTTCTTCTTATCAGTTAAAAGATGTCCTGAATGGCTGGTAGGAAAAAAAATTGTTGAACTATTCGAAAGTACTTATCTATAAGTCTATTTGAATAAAAATCTTTGACTTTGACTAAGGCTGAAGATCGAAACGCCTTTTCCGGAATCCTCAACCACTGAGGGACTGGCTATCTTATCTCTTAACTGCCGGTAAACAATGCTGAAAACATAGTTGTTATGGCGTCAGACTTAGATAAGATGGTGGTAGCTAGCCAGCCGGACTTACAACGAGTCCTGCCACCAACGAAACAGTGGTTATTTTGGATAACTGACTAGAATAGGCTGTTATGTTGACTTTAATTTTATATTTTTTAAACTAATTACATTAAAATATTTTTAGTTCATGTTTTTGCTGTGCCGGTTAACATGGCTCTCAGCCCCACCAAAACGGTACCGACGGAAGACCAGCGCTGGCCAAAAAGCCAAGCATTATGCTGAGTCGGTACCGTTTTGGGACAAACCTGTGCCTTTTTTTCTTTGTATTATTGTTATGTATAATTATCGTGTTTGTCTCAAATAAATATATTTTTCTTTCTTTTCTTTCTTTAATAGTTTCAAGTGTCAGAATTATTTCTTATTCTTCTTAAATTTAAGAGCCGCGCTCTTGACGGTGGAATATTTTCCATTCCTCTCTTTTCTCTGCCAATGACATCACTTCCTGGTACGACATAACATTAACTTTCTCCTATATCTGTGAAATATAGCTCAGTCTAGGTCTACCTCTCCCTCTCCTGCTCTCCTAATTTTTTTATTTAGTGATAATTAAATATTGATTTTAAATTTTTTCCATTTTCCAATGCTATTTTATACTTATGATAAATTTTAAATAGAAAAATATTGGAAAAAGTCAACTCGGCCACAAGTGAATACTCAGATAGGACCCATCTGACTCGTGTCCCGTCGGAAAATTCAGTTGTGGCCGAGTTGAATATTTATTAAGTTATATTTAAACTCGGTTTGGTTGGTGGTAGGACTTATTCTAAGTCCGCCTGGCTACCTACCACCATCTTATCAAAGTCTGACGCCATAACAACAATGTTTTCAGCATTGTTGTGTTCCGGCAGGTAAAGACAAGATACCTCAGTGGTTGAGGATTCCGGGAGAGGCTCGCTTCCATTTTCAGCCTTATCAATACTTAACATCAGGTATGATGAAGGGTAAGAGTCTCCCGTCGTAAAGAAAAAAAAAATGATCGTATGCCCTCAGACGGCCCAATCGCAGCACAACCCGGACTGGGACACGGCCAGCATCTCGTCGGCGGCGTCGGCGGCGTCGGGCGTGTCGCACGTGTTCGATAAAGCGCCGCCGCCGTCTTTGAGGCATCCCGTCGATCCCGATCGGTTTAGGTAAGTTGAACACTGTTTGACCACACACATTTTGACGTCAAATCTTCAAAAAATAAAAGAGATCTTATAAAAAAATCTATAGATAAGTCGATAGGACTTCAATATGGCACATCTCTAGAACTGTCAAACTTGTAACGTCACAGAAATCATCCAAGTGGAAAAAAGACTTTTGGAGATGTTGCAATATATTTTACTACTTTTCCGCCCACGTGGAATCTGGTTACATCCCACGTAAACAAAATAAAATGCTACTTAACTGAGCGCTTTTTTTTAATTTGCGAATGCCATCTATGAATAAATCCAGTTCATTAGATCTGTTCATGCTTTTTAATTCTCTGATGAGACGGTTTATGGGCGCGTTATGACCAAGATTAGACTTGTTTGAGGATTCCACTGGAATGGTTTAAAAAGGAAATCTTAATATTTGAGTAGATTTAAACAAAGTAAGAGTTTTAACCTTAAACCAGATTCACTGATTTACATGTCAGAGTATCTGATAAATAATGAGAAATCCAACCTCAGCTGATAACACACCGTGTATGTCCAATACTCACCAGGGTTGTAGAAATAAATAGTAGATTCAAAAGTACTTATTAATCAGTATATTTGTTATTTATGATACATTTTAAATAGAAAAATATTGGAAAAAATTAACTCGGCCACAAGTGAATTCTTATGGGACTCGAACCCACCATCTTTGGAAATCCGGTCCAATGCTCTAACCACTGAGCTTCCGAGACCGTCGAAATTCTCCAATATTTTTCTATTTCAAATTTATCATAAGTATAAAATAGCATTGAAAAATGCAAAAATCATGAAATATATTTGTTATTTTTGAATTTTAAATGCTAAAATTCATCATCATAAGTATATTTGTAAACAAAATGTTGCCTTTCTCTTGTTCAGTTGGCACCCCCTTACGTTGCATCCTGTCGAGTTGGCGAGGCAGTTGACGTTACTGGAGTTCCAGTTGTATAAACAGGTGAGAAGTTTTGTCGATAAGGTTGTAAGAAATATGTGTTTTTGACGTTAAACGTGGACTATACATCAAAGCGTGCCTACTCTGCATATCAGAATTTTTCATAGTGCTGTTGTTGAAAAAAATAGTGATTACATCATGTTTTTAGCAAGGATTTGACATCTATCGACTACTGATAGCAGTCCAGAAAACTGGCTGGATTAAAGAGATCATTAATACCGCCTCAGGTCTAACTTTAGACCACGATTTGTTTATTTCATTGGATCCAATCTCCAAACGATCCAACATGGATGAAAGGAACGTCTATGAAATTTAAATAAATCAACTTTTACGCACTGTATTCAACGAGTTAATATTAAATTTTCCGTGTTTTTAAGGTATAAAATGTTACTATGGCAACAAATATTGATCATTGGCATCAATAATTGTTGCCATAGTAAAATTATTAACTTTTAAATAGTAAATGTAAAATACGGTTAGTATCCAAATAAAAAAATAAATGTATCGCTTCGAAAGCAGACTTATAAGTAGCCAGTCATCCCGTGACCATGGCAGCAGAAAAGGTGTCGCAACGTCGGGAAACCAAAAAAAAAACCGGAATATTAGATCTTAATTCCAGAAATACAGCGCTCCAAAACTTAAGATGTACGTAGGGAACATCTATAAATTAGGATTAATACGGATTGTATTGCAACCTAATTCCTCGCGGACGAAGTCGCGGGCGGAAGGCTAGTCCGAAAATAAACGATACCTTTTTCCCATTTGTCCTTAGGTGAAACCCTCCGAGTTAGTTGGCGCGGTGTGGACGAAGAAGGATAAAGAAAAGACCAGCTCCAACCTGCTGCGGATTATCAAGCATACAACCAATGTGAGTGCTGTATTACATTCGTCAAAATTATGGAAATTAGCGGTTTTAGAGCGCAGTTTTAACCTAAGTCCGTACCAATATGTACAAAAAATATAATTCAACTCTCTTGTACCAAAATTTCTCAAAACTTAGCGACAGCTATCGTTCTTCATACGATACTGTCGCTCACAAAACATCGTTCCAGGGGCCCAATTCTGCTAATGGTTAGTCACAATCGTATTCCAGTGGTGTTTCAATGGTAGTGCTGTTTTACACAATTCTGTTCAACACCACTGAGAAACCATTGTCATTGTCATTGCATTATGACAAAAATTTTGCAGAATTGACCCCCAGTTTCTTAGTACACTAGCTATTGTAATACCACAGGTTTAATGGAATGGCGTGCGGACAAAGATCATTCACGTCACAACTACACAATACAATACAAGAGCAGTATGTTCTTCTTTTGCGTTGCAGTATTATTATTGGGTTAATTGAGTTAATGTTAAACTTACTAATGTACTTGATTTTAAACTTATTTTGCTTTATTTTTACTAGCCATATTAAGCTTTATTTCAAATGATAAATAAAAATAAGAAATGAATGATGATTATTTTTTATTGCACATGTCCTATTGCTAGTACTATGAAACACGAACGATATTGTGTTAGCGACAGTTTCGTATGGAGAACGATAGCTGTCGCTAAGTTTCAAAAATTCTTAGTATAGAGAGGTTAATGACACTTTTTGCACATTTTTTTTGGTGTTAAATGCCTGTCATGCTGTGTACACATACTTGTGGAGTTGCAGTCTATCATAATTATTTATCTATTTGTATTGGTTTTCATGTATTTGCTGTCACTCTGTTTTGTCTAAATAAAAATAAAATAAAACTGGCCTGAAAAATGGTCGAATTAGACATATTTCAGTGCGAGAGATAAGATTTCTGTAATATTATTAACTAAACTGTTTATTTCAGTTCACCCGTTGGATGGAGAAGTGGATAGTGGAAAGTGAGAACTTAGACGAACGAGTGGGCGTTGTGTGTCGACTGCTGGAGCTGGCCATCGCGCTGAGGGACCTGAACAACTTCAACGGGGTCCTGGCGGTGGTGGCCGCCTGTGGGAGCGCCTCTGTGCATAGACTGAGATATACTTTCCAGGTAAGTTTTTATTAACGAAGTACGGGGAGACTCTTAGCCTTCATCATACCTGATGTTAAGTATTGATAAGGCTGAAGGTGGAAGCGAGCCTCTCCCGGAATCCGCAGCCACTGAGGAACTGGCTATCTTATCTTTAACTGCCGGAACACAACAATGCTGAAAACATTGTTGTTATGGCGTCAGACTTAGATAAGATGGTGGTAGCTAGCCAGGCGGACTTACAACAAGTCCTACCACCAACCAAACCGAATACAATATGTACCCCCGCTGGGAATCGAACCCGGGACCCTGGGTCTGATACCGGTGGCTGTACCACTAGACCACAGAGGCGGTTGAAAGTTGCTGTAAATACATACATTTTATTTAGGAAATACTTTGGATATCTTGGAACTTACGGCACACACCTCACATTTAGCTTGTTATTTTAGATAACTTTTTATAACTAGTTATTCTCAGCAACTCCCTCCAGATAGTGCCTTCTAGATCGTGTTCATGCAGTATAGAATCAAATATAATGTTAAGTTTGTGAGTTTGTTTGTAGGAAGGAACGAAGATATCTCTGGAACTACTGAGCCGATTTTGAAAATTATTATTTGATTGAGATTTAAAGACATTTTTATGTGAGGCACGGATTAGTCTTTCGTGTTAATAAGAACTATTTTATCCCTATAATTTAGATCGATAGATAAAGAGTTTATTTGCTAACAACATACAAATTTTTTTTATATTTTTTTTATGAACGACGGGTAGACTCTTAGCCTTTATCATACCTGATGTTAAGTATTGATAAGGCTGAAGATGGAAGCGAGCCTCTCCCGGAATCCTCAATCGCTGAGCAACTGGCTATCTTATCTCTCTGCCGGAACACAACAATGCTGAATTCATTGTTGTTATGGCGTCAGACTTAGATAAGATGGTGGTAGCTAGCCAGGCGGACTTACAACGAGTCCTACCACCAACTAAACCGAATACAATATGTACCCCCGCTGGGAATCGAACCCGGGACCCCTGGGTCTGATACCGGTGGTTGTACCACTAGACCACAGAGGCGGTTAAAACATATACATATAATTTTACATTTATATACGGTGGATCGGAATTATACTTTCGCCGAACAGCAGGGGGTCAGGTAAAGAACATAGATTACGATCGGGCCAAAAAAAAACAATAAGTTAAGTGTATTATTTATATAGTAGTATGTTTGTTTGTCATGATCTGTTAATTCATTTTATTGTATTTGGTTGTTTGATTTAAGTATAATGTATGTCCTTTTTGCCTGAAACACAGGGTATTCCTAGTTCAGGCTAATTACCTTAATTAATTTGACGAACCTGTTTGGCGCAGGGGTACTAACCCCACCTTCTGCGCCAGAGGTCCCGGGTTCGATCCCCGGATAAGACAAATATTTGTGTGCATGAACATGTCTATTTGTCTTGGTCTGGGTGTTTAATATACATATATTATGTATGTATTTACAAAAAAATATATATATATATATGTATGTTTATCCGTTATCTAGTATCCATAATACAAGTTCTTCATGATACTTAACGTGGGACTAGCTAATTGGTGTGATTGTATGGAAATATTTTATTTATTTATTTATATAATTAAAGTTGTTGTAAAAATTCTAGGCTATAAGATTTTATCACTGTAATATTTTGATTATTGAATAAATTATTTATTTATTTATTAATTATTTATTAATCAAAATAAAATGAAATTAGAAAAAATAAACTGCTTGCCAAAGTTTAAAACGTAAACAAATCTAAACGTAAACTTTAATTATTTTAAATAATCATGGACTTGGAAACAGCTGATTTAATAACGCAATGCACCGACCGATCACGTCAGCCGCCGCGGCCGTCGACCCTTGATTTTTTTTTGTCCTTATCGTGTCTATACTTTTGATCCGCTCCACCTTATTAAAAAAGAATAAATTTATGATAAATTTTAAATAGAAAAATAAAGGAAAGCGTCAACTCGGGCCACAAGTGAATTCTCAGATGGGATTCACTTGTGGCCGAGTTGACATTTTCCAATATAAAATAGATAATATAGGTATAAAAATAGTATTGAAAAATGCAAAAAATAAAAAAATCATAAAAAAGAACACATTTGTATCATGATTATTATTTTGCCCCGAAACAGATGGTTCCCGTCCGCCTTTCTAAAGCACTAGAAGAATTCCGAGAACTGAACTCGGACCACTTCAAACGGTACCAAGAACGACTCCGCTCCATCAACCCCCCCTGCGTGCCCTTCCTGGGGATGTACTTGACTAATATACTGCACATAGAGGAGGGGAATTTAGGCGAGTATTATAATTCATGTCATACTCATCTTCCCCTATAAACCTCACTATAACTCCCTATTGGCCTCCAAAAAACCCTCTTAACACCCTATCAACCCCCTCATACATACCGCAATTACTCCCAACAATCTTCTTTGACGACTGTATAATTTGATGACTCTGTATGAAATAAAACGGAGAAAAAAATAGCCCTTGACGAGTTTCTTGCCGGTTGTTCTCGTTACTCGGTCTCCCGCCGCAGAGTTTGTGAGCCGATGGTGTAGTTTCTATGACGTTCATAAGTGCTTGTAACAGCCTAGATATAAGTCATATTATTTTTTTTATTTTAATCTCCCTGAATCCCCTTATCCATTCACCATTCCTCCAATTTACTCCCGAATCCCCCAAATTGATCCCTCAGTAGATCCCACACAATTACCAAATCAATCCCCGTCTCCCCAGCCCCCTGAATCCCCCAATAACAGTCCATGAATCCCCAATAGACCCCGCATCAATGCCCCAATCAACTCTTTATTATCCCCCTAAAAATCCCATCAATACAACATACAATTAATTTTTTTTATTTCCCCACAGATTACCTACCAAACTCGGAGCTAATAAATTTCTCTAAACGTCGCAAAGTGGCGGAAATCACCGGCGAGATCCAGCAGTACCAGAATCAACCATATTGCTTGACGCTGGAGCCTCGGACTAGGGTAAGTCATACAAACATACACTCATACATACAAAACAAACACACAAAATGATCACGGGCCAAATCAAGCTGCAATCAATGTTCAAATCGTATGGATTTTTTATCTGTTATGTTTGGTAAATCGGTTATAAAATAGGAAAGGTCCGAGGACACTTCCTTGAGGAACGCCTCATCGGTTTTGATATTTCTACACACTGTTCTTTATCAAATAGGTAACTCCATCGTACATTTTAAGTTTTGGCGCGCACTGTTCATTGACATAAAACAACCTTTAGGGATATCATACGCGCCCGAACGAAAAAATAAATTAACTTTTCGAGGGTAGACTTATAAGTAACCAGTCATCCCGTGACCACGGCAGCTAAAGTTGCCGTAACGTTGGGAAAATCAAAAAACCCCTCTAAAACCAAAAAATACGGACAATTACAACCTTCGTTCGTGAAATATAGCGCGTTTGATATCCGTAAAAGTTGTGTCACATTCCCTCTTTTGCCATACTCCGTATACGTACACACACTTCCACCCGATTGCACGAGGCGTCGTTCACCGCATTGTAGATCATTTTAAAATGCATTCTTGTACCTACCATCGGTCGAGCATCATTTATTTTATATTGTAAGTTTAATTATAAGTTTTTATTTAATAAATTGATTTTGTTTGGACCTTCCGCTGCGAAGCATCTTAAGTCACTCATAAATACATATAAATAAACAAATACATACATATCGATTATCCAAAAAAAATAGAAATATTTCGGTTCAATTGTTTGTTAATAAACTTCAATATATGAACCTGTTCGGTTCATATATTGAAGTAATAGTTCATATACATAGGATGAAATTTTTCTCACAGATAAACATAACTACAAAATGGTAAATTTTAAATAGAAAAATATTGGAAAAAATTAACTCGGCCACAAGTGAATTCTCAGGCTGGAATCGAACCAGCGACCTTTGGAATCCGGTCCGGTTCGATCCAGCCTGAGAATTCACTTGTGGCCGAGTTAATTTTTTCCAATATTTTTCTATTTAAAATTTACCATAAGTATAAAAATAGCATTGAAAAATGCAAAATTACAAAATCATAAAATAACTACAAAATTTCGATAACTCAACGGCTGAACGGACTTGGATAAAATTTGTTAGGTAGATAGATTAGGATCTGGATCATTATTTTGGGATGAAAAATAGTCTATAATGTTAATTATAGTTATAGACTATTTTTCATCCCAAAATAAAGTCAACGAAGTAGCAGGCAAAAGCTAATATTTGATAAAAGTTGTTTATATGAAAATGTACACTTTTCCAGAACCTATAGTTTGAAAATGGGTAGGAATTAAAGAAAAGTGTATAAAATAAAAGTGCTAGAAAATGTTATAAGCTTTTGTAGCGTCACAGTATATACATTTTGCTGAATCTGCATGTTATGGCTGCGTGGCAACTCGGTCGCCCGACGCTCACCAGTCGTTCCCCGTCACGCTCCATCCCGTAATATTAAATCCAAGCTTACTTACGTTTGTAGTGCATTTTATTTATATATCATTGTGTAACCTTGTACACAAGCTGAAAACTTGACAATATACAAGTTCAGCGACAATTTTGACTTTCATTTATGCAACCTTCTGGGAGTATTAGCCGTGGGGAACATAGGTACCAAAGTGTATTAGGGACTCGAGCACCAACCCCACACTTACATCACATACTAGATAATTTTGCTTTACGACGCACCGTTTTGAAAATATTAGCGAAAAACTGAAAAGTGGAACCTTGCCGCCCTCCTCCCACTCCGGCGCAGCTCCTAGAAGCGGGGAATTTTTGTATGTTTACTGCCTAACCACCCTGAACAACTTTCTGAAAAAATCGTTTAGAGTTCCAGCTCACGCACTCTACAATTCCTTTGTTGGGTTGGCTAAATTTAAAAATGTTAAATACCTAAAAAAAAAAAATGGTTAAAATAAATAAAAATAATAAATAAATATTTTCATACAATCACACCAATTATTACCAATTATTAACGTTAAGTTTCCTGAAGAACTTGTGTTATGGATACTAGTTAACGGATAAACATACTTATATACTTTTTTGTGTAAATATATACATAATATACATATTAAACACCCAGACCAACACAAATAGACATGTTCACGCACGCAAATATTTGTCTAGTCCGGGAATCGAACCCGGGACCAGCGCAGAAGGCCGGTTTAGTACCCCTGCGCTAAACAGGTCGTCAAATATATGTTACATCTTATATATAAAATTCTCGTGTCACAGTTTTCGTTTCCGAAACGGCTTGACCGATTCTCATAAAATTTTGTGAGCGTATTGAGTAGGTCTGAGAATCGGCTACTATCTATTTTTATCCCGAAATTCCACGGGAGCGAAGCCCCGGGGCACAGCTAAAAAAAAAAAAAAAAAAATGTTTATTCCAGTTCCTCAATCAACATTGAACACAAGATATTGGAACACTCCTTTTAAGTATTTTAAAAACACTTGTGTCAGGAGTGTCCGCTCTTCCCAAAACTTAATAGATACAAACGATTGAATTTTGTAAGGGTAACTTTTAGGGTAATAATTATAAGTAAATTACAAAAAATTATAGTGGATGCATGTGTGAGTGTATGATGTGTGTGTGTGTGTGTGTATGAGTGTATGAATGTGTCAGTAGTTAGTGATTAATTAATGCTATAATTTGATATATATTCGTGTTGTTTCCCCGCAGGCGTTCCTAGAATCCCTGGACCCGTTCCCCGGCATGGACGACAACGAGATCACCAACTACCTGTACGCGCGCAGCCTCGACATCGAGCCGAGAGCTCCCGCTAAACAACTACCTAAGTTTGTAAGTTTTTTTTTACTATATTACACTATTTACATATTGTAAGTAAACAACTTTCGCCAAAAAACTTAGGGCGAAAAACGCAGACAGTCAAGATTTTTTGTTGTGTTGACTTGGCTTGTATTTTTACCTTCAGCAAATATAGCAAAAGATTGTGTTTCTCCAGTCAGAAAACGTAGACTATCATCTTCTTCTTTCTTAATTAATGGCTTGCTCGCGATAAAATTCGCGAATTTTGCCAATGTCAAGTAAATATATTTTGTAGTATATAAAGAACGGATCCTCGCGGTTTTACCTTCGTGGTGCCCGTTCCCGTGGGAATATCGGGATAAAATATAGCCTATGTCACTCGGGAGAAATGTAGCTTTCTAATGGTCTAAGAATTTTCTAAATCGGGCCAGTAGTTCCTGAGATTAGCGCGTTCAAATAAACAAACTCTTCAGCTTTATAATATTTAGTATAGATATGTACGGTAGATTGAGTTAAAAATGGAGCCTCACAACACGTGTTATTACGAAAAGAACTCAGGTGAAAACTCGTTAGACTATCATCATTTAGGTATGTTAAAATAATATCGAAACAGTTCTAATGTACGTCAGATTAATTCCACCAGACAGCTGCCCATCTTCCTATTTCTTCATTAATGGCGTGCTCGCGATAAAATTCGCGAATTTTGCCAATGTCAAGTAAATATATTTTGTAGTATTTATAGAAATTGTACGGTAGGTTGAGTTAAAAATGGAGCCTCACAACACGTGTTATTAGAAGATAATTAAGATAAGATAAGATAATTATTTAATGAGTACTCAACACATACATCAAATAAAATTTGACACCGTGACCCGTGGTAGTAAAAACTGTGCTACAGGCATTACGAAAAGAACTCGGGTGAAACTCCACAGCTGCCCATATTTGTGCGTTATATTGTATTATTATGGTAGTTTTAGTTGGCTATAATGTACACTCAACGGCACGTCAGATATCATATACGCTATACGCTATACGCTCGCAGCCTCGACATTGAGCCGAGAGATCCTGCGAAACAACTGCCTAAGTTTGTGACTTGTATTGTATTATAATATACTGGGTTTGTATGGTTTGTATGTGTATACGTTTGTATGGTTACACTTTTGAGATGGAGTAGATAGTTCTGTAACTACATAGCTTTTATAGTTATGATAAAATTTAAATAAAAAAATATTGGAAAAAATCAACTCGGCCATAAGTGAATTCTTAGATGGGACTCGAACCCACGACCTTTGGAAATCCGGAGCATTGGACCGGATACCGGATAGATATATATAATAGCATTGAAAAATGCAAAAAATCTAAAATTATAAAATAAATAGCTTTTATCTGTAGAAGCTTGTTTTAAATTGCACTAAATTAAATAATGTAATTTATTATAATAATTAAATATGATACTGTATGTTGCGACGTGTCAATGACGCATGCGCGTGAGTTTGTGCTGTCAAAGTCAAAATAGATTTATGAAGTACTGTAATCGATGCTCATGATCTGGTATACTTCTACGTAAACCGCATTTTGTGCATAACTATCTTACAAATTTACGTTGTACTGCCTCCAGCCTGTCTTTATGAATGTCATATACTGGAAACCATATTGAAGAACAGTATTCCAAGATCCTTCGCACCAAGACACAAAATAAATGATTTGGGGACACAGAGGAACAAAAAATTTTGTTTGTACTAGTGCCTAAAGTGCCATGTTAGCCAGATATTTACAGTTAAAAATGAATAATGCCGACCAAAAATATCACCTTTGTAATATATTTTTTTATGAACGACGCTGAGCCTTCATCATACATGATATTAAGTATTGATAAGGCTGAAGATGGAATCGAGCCTCTCCCGGAATCATCAATCATTGCGGAACTGGCTATCTTATCTCTTACTGCCGGAACACAACAATGCTGAAAACATTGTTGTTATGGCGTCAGACTCAGATAAGATGGTGGTAGCTAGCCAGGCGGACTTACAACAAGTCCTACCACCAACCAAACCGAATACAATATGTACCCCCGCTGGGTATCGAACCTGGGTCTGATACCGGTAATTGTACCACTAGACAACAGAGGCGGTTCTTTAACTCCAATTATCTCACTAACCTGACACTTTAGGGCATTATGTTGTATGATATTTTTTGTTCATCTTTACATTCCCTATCCATTTATACTTGGGCGGTTACAACCCGATCCTCGGGTTCGTCGATCGACGGAAAATTCCAAATTATGCTAAAATCTTTAATTGCAGTTTGTGATCATCACGTTTAACATTTTGTATATTTTATAGTTTTCGGAACAAATAGACTCGAGTACCTTTAATTTGATACCTTACTCGGCCGCGTACTACGCGCCAAAGTCCCTATCGAGTCGTCACAAATTTTGCGAACCTGAATTAAGTATATAGATAGGTATTATCGTGCGGCGCCATTTAAAAAAAATGGCGGACCGTGGACGAGACCAAAAGGTTTAAACCCGTTTAAATACGTACATCTTATGTTTTGCCGCGCACTATTCATTGAAATAAAACAACTGTCAACAACAAAGTCTCGGTAGCTCAGCGGTTAGAGCATTGGACCGGATTTCCAAAGGTCATGGGTTCGATTCCCATCTGAGAATTCACTTGTGGCCGAGTTAATTTTTTCCAATATTTTTCTATTTAAAATTTATCATAAGTATAAAACAACTGTTTACGGATATCAAACGCGCTATATTTCACGAATCATCCCAGTGAGCACGGCAGCTAAAAAGGTGCCGAATCGTCGGGAAAATCAAAATACCCCTATAACACCTAAAAATACGGACAATTACAGGTTTAAACCCCTTTATGTTTGTCGCTGTTCCATATCTGAAATCCATGTTCTCTTGCAGCCCCGGAAATACCCAGAATTATCGCTGAAGACGGTGAAATCGCGGCGACACCACGACGCGCCCGCTTCTAACGACGACAATCTCAGTAAGTCAATCATAATAAATATTATACATACCGATATACCCATAGACGACCTGTATGGCGTAGGGGTACTAAGCCCACCTTCTGCGCCAGAGGTCCCGGGTTCAGACAAGACAAATATTTGTGTCATGAACATGTCTATTTGTCTTGGTCTGGGTATTTAATATGTATACTATGTATGTATTTACAAAAAAAAACAATATAAGTATGTTTATCCGTTTCTAGTATCCATAACACGAGTTCTTCATGAAATTTAACGTGGGATAGATAATTGGTGTGGATGTATGCAATTACTTATTTATTTATTGTTGTCCCAGGCGTGTCCCAGCTGTCCCCGACAAGCGGCAGCACTTGGGACGGCACTTCGGTGGCTTCCCTACAGTTTCACAACGACGACTTCAAGGGTGAGGAACGAACATACTTGCAGAGATAATTATGACTGTGGTAATAGGTCTAAGAGCAGGGTTTCCCAAACCTTTTTTATTTTTTTTTATGAACGACGGGTAGACTATGCCTTCATCATACCTGATGTGAAGTTTTGATAAAGCTGAAGATGGAAGCGAGCCTCTCCCGGAAT
Source organism: Chrysoteuchia culmella (assembly GCA_910589605.1). Lineage (NCBI taxonomy): Eukaryota > Metazoa > Arthropoda > Insecta > Lepidoptera > Crambidae > Chrysoteuchia > Chrysoteuchia culmella. The sequence continues at coordinate 9,998,823 of OU342671.1, read as the reverse complement.
CCTCAATCACTGAGGAACTGGCTATCTTATCTCTAACTGCCGGAACACAACAATGCTGAAAACATTGTTGTTATGGCGTCATACTTAGAAGATGGTGGTAGCACTATGGGTCGCGACCCACTGGTGGGTCACGAAAGAATATTGAGTGGGCCCTGTAGTAAGACTACACGACTACTACTACGACTTTCGACGACTTTCAAATAAACAAGACTGCATTAAGTAGTCTCGGAAGTCTTCACTAGACCCTAGTGATGAGGGTATCTGAGAATTACCAATTTAATGCCACATTTTCCCTAAGACAGCCTAGACGTGGGTCCCGACTTTGGAAACTTGTATTAGATTGGTCGTAACCCAGACAACTTTGGGAACCAATGTCTTGGAGACATCAACATCTTAATATGTTAAAAGAAACGATTAAATTTGTGAATGTGGTTGTATTTTAATGACTAATAGGATAGTAAAATAAGATGTTCAGAGAAGTTAGTCCAGGGGTTATTGAAACTGCGATACGTGCCGAGTAACTGGTGTCAGTTACTCGCCAGATAAGTTCTGGATAGCCTATCAGGCAGATAATTTGAGAGTTGAAATATGAAAAATACATATGTCAAATGATCTACCAGAATTTTTTACCTTTCGATGACTTCAGTTTAACAGTTGAGAGCGTCCTTATGTCGCTCGTAAAATGGTTTCTGTAATGCAAGTGTAACACTTTGCTCAGTTTGGTTCTAGATGATAGATGTCTAATAAGTTTATAATAAATTTTAAATAGATTAATATTGGAAAAAAACAACTCGACCACAAGTGAATTCTCAGATGGGACTCGAACCCACGACCTTGGGAAATCCGGTCCAATGTTCCAACTACTGAGCTACCGAGACTTGCGAACCACTGACGAATTTTTCTATTTAAAATTTATCATAAGTATAAAAATAGCATTAAAAAAAAAATACGTGTGGCACTCGGGGACTGCCGCGGTAAAGCTATTGCATAGCATTTTTTATCATAGATTTTGGTTGCTTAGTTACGCTTTATTTTTTCCGCGACAACTGGGAAAAATGCGGTACCAGATTTTAAAAAGAAATTATATTTTCATACAGTTATTTTTATCATTTACTATTTTGTTATTCACAATCGTAACTAAGCAACCAAAATCTATGACACGGAGTGGGGGGTGTTAGGTTTTATTTTTTTTACACTTTGGAAGTGTATAACTTTCAAACGGTTGACTTTGAGAAAAATCTGTTTTAGAAGCCTCAATGTAATTTTTAAAGATCTATCTAATGATATCCCACACGTATAGGTTTGATGAAAGAAACATTTTTAGTAACAGTTCCATGTATGTAAAAACCGTAAAGTGGTTTACAGAATACATCTACCTACCAAGTTTCAACTGTGTAATCCTCATAGTTTAAGAATTAAAAGGGTGTGACATACATCGGTTTGGCCGAATCTATAACGGTTTCGTTTTTTGCCTTTAGGCTACAAAACCCTATAAAATTACTAACAAGTTATTTACTGTCCAGGCAGCAGATGCGAAGAGAGAAGTCTAGCAAGTCCTCGGCTAGAGCGAGCGGGCAGCAGCTCGTTCGGGCAGCTCAGCCTGCTGGACAAGGGGCTGGCGCTGTTCGACAAGGGGAAGAGCACCGCCTCTCTTAATACCAAGTTAGTACTATAATAATAGGCTTTATTTCGCTTTTTTATGAAGTACGGGGAGACTCTAACTCCCATATTCTAAGTCGTTCCTCCAAAACTTACTCGTCCTCGACTTAACGAAACATCATTGAAAACCTCTTCGAAATACTCCTCGAAAGCGGTATTCTAAGTCATAACTCCGTAAGGACCTGGAGGAGCCAAAGAGTACGTAGCCACTTCGTGTTAGGCCTAGCGCACACTACCATTTTTACCCACGACGAGGTTGAGTGGAGTGTAAAAAGTTTTGGAGGAACGACTTAGAATATGGGGGTTAGCCTTCATCATACCTGATGTTAAGTATTGATAAGGCTGAAGGTGGAAGCGAGCCTCTCCCGGAATCCCCAATCACTGAGGAACTGGCTATATTATCTGTAACTGCCGGAACACAACAATGCTGAAAACATTGTTGATATGGCGTCAGACTTAGATAAGATGGTGGTAGCTAGCCAGGCGGACTTACAAGTCCTACCACCAACCAAACCGTATACAATATGTACCCCCACTAAGAATCGAACCCGAGACCCCTGGGTCTGAGACCACAGAGGCGGTTAAACTTTTTAAATAAAGCTCCTTAATAAAACTACTGGTCAACATTAAGTTTCCCAACTGTACGATAAGATTTGCACCTCCGAAATAATTACTTAGGTAATTTTAACCATATTTTGAATTAAAAAAACATGATAAAATTGTAACTTTTTAATTTGCATTTTACTATGCTATTTTATGTGATAAATATTAAACAAGAAAATATACTAGAAAAAGCAATTCGTCTCATATCGCCCTGACGAGATTCGAACCCGCATCCTTGGCAGTCCGGCCCAATGCACTAACCAATCATGCTTTAGAGACCTATGAGGACACGTCATAATTGGTTAGTGCATTTCGCCGGACTCCCAAGGATGCGGGTTCGAATCCCGTCAGGGCGAAATGAGACTAGTTGCTTTTTCTAGTATATTTTCTTGTTTAATATTTATCATGATAATGTTGTTTATTGTATTTCAACAGAGGCCTAGGGAAAGACGAACCGCCTTCACCTCGCGACAGGCATTCGCCGAGACACGACAGGTACCTACACTATACTTACATACAATAAAGCCCTTTACAGACTACGCTATAATATATAGCATATAGCTCATAGCACGCTATAATATATAGCATATAGCTTATAGTTCATAGCACAACAATATATTTATTTACAAAAAATGCTACTATAAATAAATAAATATTTCTTACACTCACACCAATTAACCTAGCCCCAAAGTAAGCACTGTAAGGCTTGTGTTATGGGATACTAGGGTAACGGATATAAATACATATAATTATACATATATAAGTATTTATGTGTAGAAATATATATAAACGTCCATGACTCAGGTACAAATGCTCGTATTCATCATACAAACATTTGCCCCTACCGGGATTCGAACCCGGGACCCCAGAGTAGGCGACACCTTGAAACCGGTGTACGAACCACTCGACCACGGAAGTCGTCAAACCACTACCGAATATTTATAAGACAAAAACATAGATATCAACACTTAGATAACCATAATTTAAAAAAAAAGGTTTCCTCTCCTAATTGAATATTGTTGTGCCCATCAGGGTCCATAGTGATACCTATTTTATGTATCATCTATTGTACACGTATGGAATGCAATAAAGTATTGAGTATTGAGTATCGCCCACCATACATTTACTTACATGTAGAGCGTATAGTAAGCCAATAATATATATTATAGCTAAGTGTGAACGTGTTCTAAGCTATATATTATAGCGTAGTCTGAAAAGCGCTTAATACTTTCAAATTTTAATCCTAACTAATATAATAAATGTGAAAGTTTGGATGTTTGTTACTCGATCAGGCGATAACGGCTGAATGGATTTTGATGAAGTTTGGGATACAGATACTTGAAGGCCTGGAGAGGAACATAGGATACGTTTTTTCCTGATATTCCCGCGGGAACGGGAACCACTCGTGAAACCGCGGGCGGCGGCTAGTATATTATAAATGCGAAAGTATGTCAGATTGTTTGTTACTCGTTGACGCCAAAACTACTGAACGGATTTGGATGAAATTTGGTATGTAGGGACTTCAAGTAGTGGGCTAACACATGGCTAGTTTGTATCCCGATATTACCATGGGAACTGGAACCACGCGGGTAAAACCGCGGGCGGAAGTTAGTTAATAATTAATATTTTTTTGTAATCAATCAACCCATTTTTTCTCGTTATAAAACCATCCTCGACCATTATGGTTGTAAAAAAAAGGTAGCCGAATAGGCTATTTGACAGGTTTTGAAAATCCATTTTATATTATGTAGTGGAGTTTAAGGAACCCAGTAAAAGTTTTTTTTAATTCTGGTACATATTTACTGAAAAATATCAAATTAAAAATTCAATATTTAAATAGCGCGCCAAAACGCTACTTTGACAATATGGCGCTGCAATGGGTTCGGTGACGTCACTTGCCTGTATTCTGCATATTATCCACATACGTAGGCAAACGAGGTTTACAAGCAGGTGACGTCATTATAAACTCGACGAATCAGGTGCGTTTTGTGTCACGTGACAAAACGTTTAAAAAATGCATTTTTATTTACGGAGTTTTAAATAAATTTATAATTTCAACTTACGTTAATAAAAAACCATTTTTAAACTCATAATTTATACTGATAACAGTAATTGACACTTTATTTTTCGCATTGTCAAATAGCCTATTGGGTAAAAGAGAGAGAATATCAAATTACAAGCGATTTGATGGACAATGGCAAGGGTGAATAGGCACCTTCTGGGTTAGCTGGCTCCATCGTAGATCGTATATCATAATATAAAGAAAAAAAATCTGAAAAAAAATCTGTTTCATTTCCATTTTAGACTTCTAAACTATGCTTTGCATACGATAGTAGAAGTCTTATGTGCTGGCTCTGTGTGTCTGTGCGCATGTTTCAATCTCAGGAACTACAGTAGCTAAAGAATAGTTTAGATGTCGTCTGATGCCTTCGCTACGATAGTGAAGGGCGCCGATCTTGTTTATTCTAAAACCAGTAGTGTATGTGTATTATCAATGTAATATTTGTTTTATTATTTCTCATTTTAACACTGTCCATTTAGATATCAAAGTACGGAAATTATATTTTACTCTGTTTTTACTATTTGAGATAAAAAGTACTAAGTATGTATTGTTTTTCGCATTTTTTTACTCAACTGAAATTATATCTGAGTAAATTTTTAGTTGAAACTATTAGGGTAATGCGGTAATGATGACTTCTGTTTTTTTATTAAGTTTGTTACGTACTATCTGACCAAGACAATTAGGCGCATGACAGCTGAGAAAAGCTTAAAAAAACTAAGTAAAAAACCAAAATATCAAGAAGCGGTAATCAGTCAGTAGTCACTGTAGCGTTAATTAATCATCTAATAACAGAAGTGCGGTGATAAAGTGGGCAACAGTGGGCCTACCATGAGTTCTTCTTCCCGTTTACTATGCAGTAAACGGGAGACATTTTGTATGAGAATCTGTAGTTCTGCTACTGCCCACTAGAGACGCTGTACAGATTCGCATACAAAATGTCTCCCTTAAGGCCCACAGGTGTCAAAAGTGCAAAACCGCATTCCTGTCATGCGCCTAATTGTCTTGGTCGTGTAGTAAAATGCTGTTGTTTCCTTAATCTATACTAATAATCTAAATATATATAACTCAAAGGTGACTGACTGACTGACATAGTGATCTATCAACGCACAGCCCAAACCACTGGACGGATCGGCCTGAAATTTGGCATGCAGGTAGATGTTATGACGTAGGCATCCGCTAAGAAAGGATTTTGATCAATTCTACCCCCAAGGGGATAAAATAGGGGATGAAAGTTTGTGTGAAACTTTGTCAATTTTAAACCTATCGGGCTGAGACTTTGCATGCATAAAGCTACTATGACTTAGGCATCATCTAAGAAAGAATATTGGTAAATTCCACCCCTAAGGGGATAAAATAGGGGATGAAAGTTTGTATAAATCTTCTTAGATTTTCGACTGATTGAACTGAAATTAAGTTAAGAATATTGTGTACAAAGAAGTTTTGTAGGCCTTAATTTTTTACACACGCTAAACAAAAGTAAAGCCGCAAAAACTATACCTAAATAATAATAATACTTCTTAACGCGAGCGAAGCTGCGGGCAAAAGCTAGTAATATTATAAAGCTGAAGAGTTTGTTTGTTTGAACGCACTAATCTCGGGAACTACTGGACCGATTTAGAAAATTTTTAAACCATTAGAAAGCTACATTTCTACCGAGTGACATAGTATATTTTATCCCGATATTCGCACGGGAACGTGCACCACGCGGGTGAAACCGCGAGGATCCGCTAGTAAAGAATATAAAAAAACGATAGTTTCTCCTTCAGGTCGGGGTCGACGGGCGGCGAGCGGAAGCCACAAGCGTTATCCCCTCGCGGTGCAATAGTCGACGCGGAGTTGTTCTACTCCCGGACCATGCGGAAGCCGGACCAGGTCAGAATATAATGCATTTTTTTTTCTTTCTTAACTGACTTCAAAAGAGAAAAAGGTATTTTTTTTTTTAATTTTTAATAGGTTAATGTAATTATAAAATATGTCTCCGAAACTATGCTTTCTTGCTGTGATCGGTAATACCATCTATACTAATATCATAAAGAGGAATGATTTGATTGTTTGTTTGCATTGAATAGTCTCCGAAATTTTTGAACAGATTTGGATGAAATTTGGTACACAGATAGTAGATAACCTGGTTATGAACATCGGATACTTTTTATATCGATATTCCCACGAGAACGGGAACCACGCGGGTATATAATATAATATGATGATTTTGAATTATATTTTTTTCTGTCGGTTCAGCTTTCGTTTGTCAGGTTCTTGAAGTTGCCATATTCTGTGTTTTTTTTGTCATCTAGTAGGGGAGATTCTGGTCGACCGGGAACTACCTCGATTGTTTGCAAGCCAGTTTGAAATTTAAATAAAACTTTTGACCTCCTTGGTTGTTGTATTTCGGAGTAAAAGATCTTTCTATTTTTGGCAGATATATAATATGTAATTTTTTTGGCCGCTAAACACGATAGATATGGATTTTTATATAGGTAGTTTTTGCCGGCCGCTGCTTGCATGTACGCGACATGTACATTTTATGTTTTGGCGCGCACTGTTCATTGAAATAAAACAACTGTTACGGATATCAAAACGCGTTATATTTCACGAACTAACTTGTAATTGTTCGTTTTTGTAGGTTTTTAGGGGTTTTTGATTTTCCCGACGTTTCGGCACCTTTTCAGCTGCGATGATTCAATATAAAAACCTCTAAAAAAACAAAAAAATACCGACAATTACAACTTAGTTCGTGAAATATAGCGCAGCGCGTTCGATATCCGTAAAAAACGTTTTATGTCGAAGAAGGTTGTTAAAATAATGGTGATATTTCCAAGCATGTTTTCAAACATAACTCCTCTCCTCCTCATTTTCCTCTTATATTTAATATATTTCAAAATTGTAAATTTGTGCTTGGCAACAACATGTTCCATTGTAAATGTCGTTGTTTCTGTTAAAGCTGATAAGTTTCTTGCGGCCGTTCTTCTTATCAGTTAAAAGATGTCCTGAATGGCTGGTAGGGAAAAAAAATTAGACTATTCGAAAGTACATATCTATAAATATTAAACAAGAAAATCTACTAGAAAAAAGCAACTAGTCTCATGTCGCCCTGACGGGATTCGAACCCGCATCCTTGGGAATCCGGCCCAATGCACTAACCAATTATGCTACAGAGACCTATGAGGACACGTCAAATTTTTCTAGTATATTCACCTTTCTACGGTGTTGGCCAGCGTCGTTTCATCAATGAGAACAATATCCTCGCATTCGAAAGAAACATCTTTACAGATGTTTGACTATCGACTAAGATGAAACGGCCATTTAACATGAGACTAGTTGCTTTTTTCTAGTATATTTTCTTGTTTAATATTTATCACACAAAAATAGCATTGTAAAATGCAAAATTACCAAAATTTATACTTATCTATAAGTCTATTTGAATAAAAATCTTTGACTTTTTTTATTTTTTTTATTTATCTATGGACAACTGTAGGAATTGATGTCGAAGGAGCCGAAAGTGGTGATTCTACTCCTTTAATTCCTTGATGCTGTGAGTGCCCAAATAAACCGAAATGATAAATTGATAGAACACAATGTGCTTGTCGCGGTCTTTATTGAACACTAATTATTAAATTATATTTTACATGTCAAATGCTTATGTCTAATGTAGGTCAACAGCCGGCGGTCGGTGACACGAACGTTGACGTATTATAATAAAAATAATTATATAAATAAATATAACTCGTACAACAACCAACAAGGCATACACAAAAAACTTGGCTTAAAAACACACAGTTCACCTTAATATAGACATAGTGTTGCCCTACTGAGAGGCTGCCACGGCATGCATTAAATAGAACGAGCAACCCGTGTGCGCATAATGCGCAAAAAACATATTTTTTATATTCAATTTAAAAATCCATTAAATCCGGTTTAAATCGCTCTAGATTTGAGTTTTTGCTAAATTTCTCGACTTATCCGACCACTTCAGACAAATACCTTTCTAACGGTGTATTGCACTTGATTGTGCGACTTTAAGTTTGGGAGGAGAAGCGGCTTCACTGCCGTATTATATATATAGATAGTATACACAGTAATTAACATTTGACTGTAACCGTATTGCCGGTCCCCCGCAGGAGCTGCTGCCGCCGCTGCTGCCGCGCAGCTCGCCCGGCGCGCCGCCGCCGCCGCCGCGGCCCGCCTCGCCGCGCCACCACGGTATCTATACAGACCGTTGCATTTATTTTTAATAATTGCATACAAAAAAATGTTTTATCATAAGTGTATTTTTGATTTAAGGAAAGTTTAGAGACATCGACTGCAAGGGATAGTGGGCTTTGTTTTTGCATTGTAAAGAAAGAAGACGTAAGGCGTAGGGTCCCGAGACATGTCTATGGCATCCTCCAGCGTGCCCAGGAGAGCCGCCGAAATATATAATAATAATAATAATACATTTCATACAATCACACCAATTAGCTAGCCCACGTTAAGTTTCATTAGGAACTTGTGTTATGGTTACTAGATAACGGATACACATACTTATATACTTTTTTTTTGTAAATACATACATAATATACATATTAAACACCCAGACCGAGACAAATAGACATGTTCATGCACACAAATATTTGTCTTGTCCGGGGATCGAACCCGGGACCTCTGGCGCAGAAGGCAGGCTTAGTACCCCTGCGCCAAACAGGTCGTCATATTGTTCGCATTGTTCCATTTACATTTTTTTTTTTTTATTATTTTTTTTTTTTTTTAAGGACCCCTAACAGATTCATAATATTTCAATTATAAAACTAAGTAGTATTCAGATACAATCATTATGAATCCAACAGTGCTGATCACATTTTACATGATTAGCTAACATTAAGGTGGAGCAAATCTTACATATTATGACTACAGCTAGGTAGGTATTAAGATTAACTAATGCTAGTCTTAACATATTTAGCGATTTATTTTATTAACAAAGACAAACATTATCCTAGATTTTTTATATATGTGTGTATGTGCGTGTATGTGTGCATAGGTATGTGCGTATTTTTGTATTTGTGTTCCTATATGTATGCGATGGTGCGCGTTAGCATAGTGTTTGGAAGTTAAAAAAAAAGTTCACTCAATGCCTAGAAAAAAGAAAGATAAAAATTAAAAAAAAAACGCGATAAAGTTTACACAAGCCTCATTTGTTCTCCTCACAAGCTTCCATTGTTCCATTGTTCCCCCTCTCACACGCATTCCTTCACGCTTTATTTTATTTGTTTGGAAAACTTACAGCTAAGATAACAAAATAATAACTAAAAATATATACATCATAGCCATTAACAAGTTTTCGCAGTTCAAAACTATAGAGCGAAGAAAACGCTAAAAATTGTTTTTTTTTTTTACGAAATAACAAAAGTGCTTAAAATATAACTTTGCTTTGTTCCAGCAATAAAAAGTAAATGTATATACCTAAGTTAAGTTAAAAAGAAGAAAATTAACAAACATAACATTAACTTTAACATTAACATAACATTTGACGACCTGTTTGGCGCAGGGGTGCTAAACCCGCCTTCTGCGCCAGTGGTCCCGGGTTCGATTCCCGGACAAGACAAATATTTGTGTGCACGGACATGTCTATTTGTCTTGGTCTGGGTGTTTAATATGTATATTATGTATGTATTTACAAAAAAAAAGTATATAGTCAAAGTCAATATCATTTATTCAGTCTAGGCTGTTACAAGCACTTATGAACGTCAAAGAAGTTACGCCATCGGTTCACAAACCCTACGGCGGGAGACCGCGTAACGAGAAGAACCGGCAAGAAACTCGTCAAGGGCTGTTTTTTTCTCCCTGTTTTATTTCATACAGAGTCGTCAAATTGAAAAATGACCTTAACATATCAGTAAGGTCAATTTCCATCACAAGTATATTATTACAAGTATATAGTATATTTATCCGTTATCTAGTATCCATAACACAAGTTCTTCATGAAACTTAACGTGGGCTAGATAATTGGTGTGTTTGTATGCAATTATTTATTTATTTATTTATAAATACCTTATGATAAAAAAACGTAGGTACTGTACGGCACCACGACATACACGGCGACAGCGCTTCACACTGTATGAAGAGCTAGCGTGTCGAATTTTCTGTACCAACTAGCTCATTTAGCACTAAGCGGTCCCCGGTGACCGCGCTCGACTTTACGCGTACGCGATTTTGAACTCTTGTGGAAATTCAAATTCAAATTTCAAATTCCAAATTGATTTATTGCTTAGAGCGAATTTATTTGTGCTAAGAAAAAAACAAAAGACAAAAGGTGTTTTGATGTGCTAGAGATAGGCAAAGGAACCGATTTTGACCCAACTGCTGGGTTTAAACCCAGACTATTGAACTAAATAAAATCTATGATTTTTTTTGAATTTTTAATGCAATTTTTATACTTATGATAAATTTTAAATAGAAAACTATTGGAAAAAAAATCAACTCCAATCTGAGAATTCACTTGTGGCCGAGTTAATTTTTTTCTAATATTCTTCTATTTAAAATTTATCTTAAGTATAAAAATAGCATTAAAAATGCAAAAATTCAAAAATCATAAAAGATATTTATAATGTTTCATTATCATTACACACTACCATAACAAGTTTGACCAAACCACTATAAAGATATAATTCTAATCCTAACTAATATTATAAATGCTAAAGTGTGTTTGTTTGTCTTTTCTTGACTCCCTAATTAAGCCACCTATCGACTTGATTTTTGACATAGAGTTAGTTGAAAGAACGTAGAGTAACATGGGCTACTTTTTTATCCCGATATTCCCACGGGAACGGGAACCACGCATGTGAAACCGCGAGCGGCCGCTAGTCACTAATAAATATATTTTGTCGCAGCGAACGCGACTTGGTCCCCTCCGAGCGAACCACTGCCGAGCCCCAAGCTGCAGGAGTTAAGTCGGTGAGTTTTCCTTTTAGACTTCTAAACTCTAAAGTTTAGAAAAGTCGTATAATCCCTCTCTGTCCGTCCGTACGTACGTACGTATGTATGTACGCATCGAGATCTCAGAAACCATAAGAGATAGAGACAAACGGTCAACGGGCTCATTCCCGTTACACCTTGGACATGTGTCAAATGTACTTTTTTAGTTTCTACACTACAAAACAATAACAACTGTCACGTGGTTTAGAAGTCTGCGCTGCTAACTTGTTTTTTTATTTACGACGTGGATACTCTTAGCCTTCATCATACCTGATGTTAAGTATTGATAAGGCAGAAGATTGTAGCGAGCCTGACTGAGGAACTGGCTATCTTATCTCTAACTGCCGGAACACAACAATGCTGAAAACATTGTTGTTATGGCGTCAGACTTAGATGAGTGGTAGCTAGCCAGGTGGACTTACAACGAGGCCTACCTCCAACCAAAATAGGGTTAAAATAATAAATAGATCTGAGATTTCTTTACTTTATTCTAAAGGTATAAGCAACGTCGTCAATGCAAAAAATAATGTTTGACGATAAAAACGGTATGTTCTAATGAAAATAAAAAAGAATTTTATTTTCTTATTTAATTATCATAGTTACTTGTATTGTGAAATCTGGTGAAATTCAGTAAGGCATATTTTTTTAATTATCTCCTTATCTGCAGCAATCTGGCAGTTTCACCATTTTTTTAAACACAATTTATAACAGATGCCCTATTAAGTAATCTCGTAATTCGACACTTTCAGTGTGTATTGTGTAACCGATAGTGGACCGATAGGGGAGTTTTGTTGGTTTGTCTGTCTTTTTGGACGAGCGAGTGGGGAAGAAAGACGCTGTTACTGGTATTGTTACAAATCCTTAACCTAATATTGTAAATCCGTAAGTGTGTTTGTTTGTGACGATGACGACCTGTTTAGCGCAGTGATACTATACCCGCCTTCTGCGCCAGAGGTCCCGGGTTCGTCAATCAGTCGAAATCAGTAAAAAATCAGTTATAATTATTGATTGGCATTCACTCCGGTCTCAACCCAATCCCGTCAACAGAAAAGCGCACCGTTGACAAATGTTCGTCACTCCATGCCAAAAATTCTCGAATCCTTAAAAGTCGTCGTCCACGATTGCCACGCTGCAAAGCTGGAACTCGAAGTGGTGTGCGAGAGTGAAGACCGACTTCATGTTAACTTCTCCTCCCAGTTTGGTCACTCACTAACAATTGGTGGTCAGATGAATCTTTGAACCATTTCCATATCCGTTATATTGGGTTTTCTCCTGGCGATATTTCGTAGATAACGGTCATGTCTAAGAGTGGTAACGCGTTTTCTGCCAGAATGCCGTTCCGCAACAACACAACGTGATTAAAATCAGGAGATCACGTTTTGGTGGGTTCGAAGGGTCAACTCAAGTCAGTCAACAACCATGCGGTGGATAGCGCCAGCTTTTAACATGCCTGCAGCTCTAATTTGTTTGTAACAGCTTAAATGTCGACGTGGCATGATAAAAAACAAAACAAACTTTCAATTATTAAAAAAAAAAAACGTTCAAACGCCTTTAATTTTCAAAAATAGCGCCGGTTTTTTTTTATAAGAAAAGCTAACTTTTGAGAAAGTTATATTTAAATTATTATGCATTCTTTTACACTCGTTTCGTTCGTTTGATTTACTTTTTTTTTTAATTTTTAAAGAAGGAACCCAGGAGGGTTTTCCTCCCCATTCAAACTTTTTCTGTATTGTAGATGGTTTTTGAGTTATGAAGAATGTAATAAATATCCCTAGACAGTGTTGATGTGTGTATGAATCAAGTTTTTTGGCACGTTAGGAAATGTGAAGAAAAAATTTGTTTCAACAACGTTATTTATCGAGATTTTAATCCGCAGGCTGTTAAGGTGGTACGACTTCCATACAAACAAACATTGCACATTAATTGGTTCATCATACCTTAATTACCTTTCGCGCAAACAAATAACTGAAACGAGTTAGTTGCACATGTATTTAGGAATTATTAAGGTATGATGAACCGATTAATGTGCAATGTTTGTTTGTATAGAAGTCGTACCACCTTAGATACTTTTATTTAACAGCCTGCGGGAAAAACTCCTAATGTACCCTTTTCAAAGGCGTCATTTAATTTCAAGGAAATAAAATAAAAACTAATAAAATAATGTCGTTTTGTATCGTCCAGAATGCCCGGGATGTCTCCGAAGCGATCGCCGGCGCCGCAGCCGCCCGTCAGCCCCCTACACAACGACAGGTGAGATCACGTTATTATACACCTTAGGCTACTGTTTATAAGGTCGTTATTCGTGGTGTATTTTACCCTGAAACAATTTGGCTTGCTGTTGCGTACTTTACTAGACACAAATATTTTGGAGATCAGTAACTTGTGCTGAGTAACAGACATCTTTTTAAAAAAGCTAGCGACTGCTCAAATTCTAGACAACGTAGATACCCTCATAAATTAATTCTGAAAGAGAATCCTAAATCTGGCCCCTACCGCGCAAGTGTCGTCGGCATCGAAATCGACTTCATTTGACACATGGATGTGACATATTGCTCTTTGTCTTTAGTAACATTGGCTTGGTAAAAATAATTTCTATAGCTTTAAAAGAGTTTTAAGACCGGCGAAATTTCTGACTTCAAATAATAATAAGTAACAATAATAAAGATATATATGTGAACAATAATAATGAACAATCTAATAATATATAAATATTCTTAGATTTATGGTAAATTTTTAAATAGAAAAATTTTGGAAAAAATTAACTCGGCCACAAGTGAATTCTCAGACTGGAATCGAACCAGCGACCTTTGGAAATCCGGTCCAATGCTCTAACCGCTACGCTACCGAGACTTGCGAACCACCGTCGAAATTCTCCAATACTCATCCAATCATAAATTATTGGCAGTTGCATCTTAATCGATCGTTAAACACCTGAAAAGATGTTTCTTTCGAATGCAAGGATATTCCTAGCATTGATGTAACAACGCTGGCCTACAGCGTATTAAAAATATAAAAGTATTGGAGAATTTCGACGGTGGTTCGCAAGTCTCGGTAGCTCAGCGGTTAGAGCATTGGACCGGATTTCCAAAGGTCGCTGGTTCGATTCCAGTCTGAGATTTCACTTGTGGCCGAGTTAATTTTTTCCAATATTTTTCTATTTAAAAATTTACCATAAGTAAAAATAGCATTGAAAAATGCAAAAATTACAAAATCATAAAATATTCTTAGATTGTTCATTATGATATTGACATTCACATGCCTTATGTTAGATAAAATAGCAGAGCATTGTATTTATGTGAATAAATGATTTCTTTCTTTCTTTTTTAAAAGACTCGCGGCAGACGGTGCCATATATCATAGTAGGGGGAGCCCACGATGCTAAATGTGGATTTACTTGAGCGTCAAAGAGACCTATTGGGTTGCAAAGCTTAGACGATAAGATAAGGTTCATCGGTAGGGGAGCGGATATAGATGTTCAAACATGTAAAAAAAAACTGTTGCATGGACATACTCGAGCGCGTCAGATAATGATGGCATCGATGTCGTACGTATTTTAATAATGTACGTATGTTAATCTGATCGTTTGCATGATGCGGGTGGTCGTACGTAAGGGTTGAAAATGAAAAAATAAATTATAATCGAGCGCGTCAGATTTTCTAAGGGGGTGTTAAGTAAATCTAAAAAATGGCTCTCATTCAATAATCAACTGACAATTTCGATGTGACGCAAACTCGCGGCCATTATTGTAATGTGCAAAAAAATCGCCATTTTGAAATACTCAATTAGATATTTTTCGTTATCCTTGAATGATTTCCTTCAAAATATAAAAAATGAGCCCCGCTGGAGAATGTCGAGATGACGTTTTTTCTTTGAAACTTTGTAGCCTTCCTCTTTCTTTACATCACTCTCAAATGGTTTTTTAGCATGTAATTAACTCGCCCTACCTTAATCTGACGCGCTCGAGAATGTCTGATGATCAATTTTTTTTACTAAACTGATCCTTTATCCTCGACGGGCGGCCTTATATATGGGGCTCATATTTGGCGGAGGTGCTTAATCGGGTACAAGGTATCTCCCTGTATATTAATCTGCCGCGCTTTAGTAAATCCCGAAATCCCCGCTTGGGCTTGGCTCAGTTTAATTTTTTTTATAAAGTTGCGCGCGAACACATTCTCTGACGACAAAATGCGGGTATTTTGTATTTTCTCTCTTACTGACACTTAATGCCCTTTGGTATCGATGAACACACGTATCTAAACAACGTGCATCTTTATGCATTTATGACGTCGCCCATGAACAGTGTAAGTGCGATAGACGAGCATGCCGTGCGCTGACCCACTCCCACGTTTAATAGCACCGTCTGCCGCGAGTCTTTGTCGACTATAGTATGTTATTGTGAGAGTAACTATACCGTTTATGATAAATTTTAAACAGAAAAATATTGGATAAAATCAAGTTGTCTACAAGTTAATTTTTCCAATATTTTTCTACATAAATTAATCATAAGTATAAAAACAACATTGAAAAGAAACATAAATTATTGGCTGTTGCATCTTAATCGATCATTGAAACTGAAAAGATGTTTATTTCGAATGCAAGGATATTCCTAGCATTGATGTGACAACGCTGACCTACAACGTATTAAAAATACAAAAGTATTTGAGATTTCGGTGGTCCGCAAGTCTCGGTAGGTCAGTGGTTAGAGCATTGGACCGGATTTCAAAAGGTCGTGGGTTCGAGTCCCATCTAAGAATTCACTTGTGGCCGAGTTGTCTTTTTCCAATATCTTTCAATTTAACCCAGATGTTACGGACTTAAAATATTGCACTTGCATTTAATGATTTGTGAATGCGGCTTAATAAATATTAAATGAAAAAAATATTTTCTATTAGAAATTCAGAAAATTTGTGTTGTTTATAAGCAATGCTAATAAAATCTAAAATACTTACATTTTCTTCACTATTTTTATAAATTATGTGTTTTTTTTTTGTGCATTGTTTTAAAACGACGGTAGTAACAAGGCGGTTAAATTTATTATAAGTATAAAAATAGCATAGCAAAAATGCATAAATTTTGAAAATAATTATGTATACCGTTGTGCTAGGAGCAGTGCGTTCAAGTTCCCGTCGTCCGCGCCCGCGCCGCCGCCGCATCGTAAGTATACAATCAATCAATATATCTTACACACACACACACCAATTAACCCAGCCCCAAAGTAAGCAATGTAAGGCTTGTGTTATGGGATACTAGGGTATCGGATATAATACATATAATCTATACTAATATTATAAAGCAGAAGAGTTCTTTGTTTGAACGCGCTAATCTCAGGAACTACAGGCCCGATTTAGAAAATTCTTAGACCATTAGAAAGCTACATTTCTCTCGTGTGACATACGGGAATCGAACCCACGACCTTTGGAAATTCGGTCCAATGCTCTGGATTTCCAAAGGTCGCGGGTTCGATTCCCGTCTGAGAATTCACTTGTGGCCGAGTAATTTTTTTCCAATATTTTCTATTTAAAATTTACCATAAGTATAAAAAATAGCATTGAAAAATGCAAAAATTACAAAATCATAAAAAATTGACTTTTTTTTTGTTTTCGCATCGCATGAATTTCTGTGTGTACACGTATTTGGATGACAGTTTCGTTCGAAACTTGCGTTGCTCTCATTTCATGCTGTTATTGACTGTCATCTGTTGTGTATAACGCAAATAAATAAAATAAATGACGATCTGTTTGGTGCAGGGGTGCTAAACTCGCCTTCTACGCCAGAGGTTCCGGGTTAGATCGCGAGCAAGACAAATATTTGTGTGCATGAACATGTCTATTTGTCTTGGTCTGGGTGTTTAATATGTAGGTATAATATGTATGTATTTGCAAATAAAAACTATGTATGTATATTTATCCGTTATCTAGTATCCATAACACAAGTTCTTCATCAAACTTAACGTGGGCTAGATAGGTGGTGTAAATAATAAAACAAAAAAGAAAATGATTATGTATTGAGCATAAAAATATTGATGATAAAAACATAACCTTTAGCTTTTATTATTTGAAGTGAACAATTCAGTCATTAAACATAAAAAACCCAAGCATTATTTGAAGTGGATGCTTCGTATATGATAAAAATAATAGGCAATCACTTTAAATAATAGGAGCAAAAGGCAATGTTTTCCTTTATACAATGGGTAGTATTTAACCGATCGACTAAAAAACTTTTTGAGCGACAAAAATACTAGGTGAGCGACTTAGTCGGCAATCTAACCTTTTTTTTTTTTTTTTTATACTAGGAGAAATGCTTTTACGCATCCCTCGCCCCCAGGTGCAGGGGCGATTCGAAATGTTGGACTCACCTGGAGTACACGGCCTATACGAATATATAGGCCACGCACTCCATCCCACGCCCCTCCCGTACCCCCACCCAGCGTTTGAGCTCGGTGGAGGTTCGGAAGGGGTATATATCCCCTTGTATCCCCACCTTCCCATCCTAATGATGAGAAAGTGGGGGAGGGGGGGGGGGGGACACCCGCCTCCCGACCCCCCATCGAGTCCTAAGGCTCGACGGGGGGACGGGAGGCGGGCGGGTACTACCAACTAAAACTCCTAGTACTTGCCCTCCAGGGGTTCGCAATCACCCCTAAAGACCAGGCGGTGGCAATCTAACCTAACCTAAACCTATTTTTCTGCAACCCAACCTACGTTTTTAGTCGCTCGATTTATAAATTTTTAGTTGACTCGGAGCTCTATTTTTGATTCACTCGTCTCGAGGATTCTACTGATTTTCGTGCGACGTTTGAGTTTCCGTATTCAGTAAAATCGACCTTACTTATATATACATAGCTTCGCTTTTCGCCTGTACAACCGCCTCCCGACGTGAGCGCGCGAGGGGCTAAGCAAAAAGCGTGCTATGTCTACGCTTGCAAGGTCGCTAATCGCCTGATCGCCTCCTCGTTTGCCTCGCCACTCGCGCGACGAGTGATTCAAAAATAGATGTCCTGTTTAATATGTTCCTTATACAATTGTGCCGTGTGGTGACGGCCTAAGAATACAAAAGTGTCAACACTCCCTTACATGCCGGGGATGTCGTAAGGGTGCTTGTACACGGTGCATGTAGCTGGAGCAAGTAAAGATGCGGGTTACACGCGTGAGTAATATGCGCAAGCTATTTGTTCGAGTTACTCGCTTTGTACTTATACATGGTGCATATAACTGGAGCAAGTAAAGACACAGGCTACTTGCGCAAGTAGTCGTGGTCAAGAGCTACATGTGCATGCTATTCGCACGGTAGCTTTATGAGTTGAATCGCGTCATAATGTCTCGACGAACGAAAATTCTTTTAAAATCATTTGTTAAAAATGTAATATTACCAGAATTATTAAATATGCTAGAAGACGAATTAATACAATTACGAAGCAAAAAGTTATGGATGCGTAACTGGATAGCCAGATTTTTGAGATTTCTCAATTTTCAACTTTTCTAAATTGTAAGTAGATCGAAGACTTCGTATTTTACTTTTTATTTCATTTTTTCCGAAACCGTCAATGCCCATCTCTTTCTCGATTGCTTCTAAAGCGTTCTCTCTTGATTGTTTATTTTTGTAGTTTGACGATTCCATATTCCACAGACAATCGTAGGATTTGTACAAAAGTACGAAACGACAAGTCGTTTCGTCGTTCCACTTATCTAATTTACTCATTATTGGTCACATTAAAACAAAAACTAAACAATTATAGAAGAAACAATTCACGTAGTAGAAAAACAATGAAATGAAACCGCTTCCTATCGGTGTGTAGCGTCGCGCTGGCGCACGTCTGAACCTGCTCAAGCGCCATGCGCGAGTGACCCGCGCGTCGCAGAGCACGCGGGTCGGTTGCGCGGGTGGCTCGCTTTGGTACACGCTCGAGTCACTTCGAGTCACACCCGCACATGTTTCTTACGATGTATGTTTACGATGCATGTAACCCGCGCAAGTGCCTCAACATGCGCAAGCTACTTGCACCGTGTACAAGCACCCTAAGAGTCGATTGAGAGGCTCGACGCATTGAACACCTATGCGAGAGAAGGAAAACTTGAAACAAACCCTCTACCAACCCGTCTGGCCAGCGTGGTAGCAGGAGGCTAATAGCCTCCTGCTACCACGCCACAACAGGCGTGAGCTAGGAGAGGCCTATGTCGAGCAGTGGACGTCCACAGGCTGATGAGTGATACAATTGGCCCATTGTGTTGTGTGTATGCAGCAGCGTCGTGCGGAACGCCGCCGCCGCTGCCGCCGCGCCGCCGCCGCGACTCCGCCGCGCCGCCCACGCCCGCGCCCGCCGTCGCTCCCGCTCCCGCTCCGCCCGTGAGTGTGCGCGCGTGCTTATGCAGGGTGGACATTTAACCTCTCGTCTGCTGGGATTCCAGACACAATAGAAAATCTATTGTGTCTCGCGTAGATCTACATTCTGACAGTCAAAGAGTTAAAGGGGGGCCCGAAGGCAGCTAACCGTTGTAGCTACATGAAAACGTTCTTAGGAAACCATCCTTAATTTTTTTGAGAAATATTGAACTCCTCCTCCTCAGTCGTTCACTTCTTGGCAAAGTGGTCGTGATTGATGACGTTGCTTCATCCCGATCACAATCCCTATCAAATGTCAAATAGTGACTGCCTGAAGTATGTAAATAGCTTTCAAATGACGTATTGAAAGGGATTACGATAGATTTTAAAATTAGACAATTAGCCCCCCTGTTCCTTATGAGGATCAAAACGCTCTAAGAAACCAACTGAGGTAAGAGTACCAGAAAAGTCAGAAACCGCCAAAAACTATTTCCACATATTCGCTATGAAAATAAGTTCCGTCAACGAAGGTCCTCGTCGGTGAAGCGGATACGGCGGCGTGTGGCGGAAGCGCGAGAAGTGTTTTTTGCGTTTTTGTCGATTTCTGACTTTTCTAGTACTCATGCCTCAGTTGGTGTCTTAGAGTGTTTTGATCCCCATGAGAAACAGCCCCCTAATTGTCTAATTTAAAATCCATCACAATCCCTTTCAGAGGTATTGTGATTGTGATATTTTCGTCTGTCATTTTGCTTAGACAGTTCAATTTCGTTTATTCCATACCTTTTAAAACGCGTCCCGATCACAATCGCTTTCAAATGCCAAATAGTGACGGCCTGACTAACTTTCAAATTACGAATTGAAAGGGATTGCGATAGATTTAAAATTAGACAATTAGCCCCCTGGATCGATTGGCATAAAAAAAACAATTTTTGAAACTAACTATTTTCCTGCTGGCTGTACATTTTTATCAAAATCCGTGAATGCAGTTCAATATTTCTCAAAAAATTAAGGATGGTTTACTATGAACGTTTTCATGTAGCTACAACGATTAGGGTTCTTTTAAGGCTTCCTCTTAAGGCCCTTCATGCCCCGTTTAAAATTTCCACCCTGTATACTGCACTGGGGGGCTATCGCGTAAAAAATATGGATATGGACATGGGCTTCATTTGACAGTTAAATGACCATCTATGGTAATTTTATGAGCTTCAACTGTCAAATGAAGCCCATGTTCATACCCAGATTTTTTACGCGTTAGCCCCCCTGGTTACATCATTAACGACACTAGACGAATTTCATAAAATTGAGGTCTTTTTGGAGCCTCGGTTCTCTGCCAATGATCGACTGAGCTGAGATCTGATAATGGCCATCCAGGGAGTGAATAGAGGAGATCCAGATTGCTACACATACCCACCTGATTTGATCAATGAGAACGCGACACACCACTACAACTACAGAGACCTATGAGAAATTCTGTAAATTTCTAGAATATTTACATTTTATTCATTCTAGCTAATTTATTTATTTATTTATTAAAAACAGTGTACTTACTAGCTTACAGTTTGCCCAAAACGCCAGCAAGTTGGGATAAGTACATTATTATTCGTAGAACTATAGTAACCAAATTCCAAAATAAATTAAAACTAGGGCGGTTACAACCCGATACTCGGGTTCGTCGATCGACGAAAAATTCCAAATTATGCGAAAATCTTTAATTGCAGTTTGTGATCATCACGTTTAACATTTTGTATATTTATAGTTTTCGGAACAAATAGACTCGAGTACCTTTAATTTGATACCTTACTCGGCCGCGTACTACGCGCCAAAGTCCCTATCGAGTCGTCACAAATTTTGCGAACCTGAATTAGTATATAGATTGCAGATTATATATAAAAAAATTACAATGATAAATAGGTACAAAATTTACACAATACTATTTGTCGAAGGGGTATCTTGAGAACTATATAAAAAATAATAATATTAAAGAATACAACAAAGAAACATTAGAATACAAATGTCAAAATCGTATATTACAGATGTTTGACAAAATTTTAATTAAAAAGTTATAATTAGATGGCTGTTTCATCTTTATCGATAGTCAAACATGTGCAAGTGTTAACGATATTTTGATTGTCCTTCGACAGGTGACCCAACCGAGCAGTTCCACCCCACCACCTCTGCCACCACGACCGGCACCTGCACCAGAACTACTCCGCCCCGCTCATTCCACCATACTGCAGCGGCGACATCATTCCAGGTGACGACACTATAATCGACACTATACACGACACTATATAATCGAATTTTTAGACCATGGGCATTAATATATATATAAGCAATCGAAAACACAAAATTATGTATTCACTTTAGGGTACATTCATATGTATACAATCAACATATTTATCGATATACAGTATTAACTCGACAACAGTCAAAACTAGTTTGAAATTTGAATTTTGACAATCACCGAAAAGGTTGCCTACCTGTCAATTATGTTTTGTCTATTTCATTTGTCGTTAACAGTCAAGCAAAAAAAATATTTAATTAATTACTGTTTTTCATTGTTTTTAGTAAGGCTAAGCGCGCACTACTATTTTTTTTACAACATATGACGAATCTCTGAACTTGTATACCTTGACCTTGAATCCTACAACTTTCATGCCATATCAAATATTGCTCCAAACGACAAGTTCTAACCACACGTAGCATTTTTTTTTTTGTTGGCCGGCAGTAAAGGCCCAAAAAGGTATAGAGACTGATCGATCTCTTTTCAAAAACGTCAATAAGGTCGAAAATTGCTTGCATCGGTTTTTTTAAACTATGGATCACTACACAATAAAAAACGGGTAAAAAATTAAAGGTTTAAATTAAACAACCAAGTTAGTGAAAGAGAATATGAAAAAGCCACCAAATTCAACTTTAATCGTTAATAAGGTCGAAAATTGCTTGCATCTGTTTTTTTTTTATAGATCACTAGACAATGTTTTCCTACCTTCACTTGTTTTCCCGACATTCATTTTTATCCGAAATCGTATTCGGATCGGAGCGCTCTAAGCACGTAAATCATACTCGCTCGATTGCGCTCAAGGATTTCACCCGACATATCACATTGATTGAACAATGAAACAAAATGATCTGCGATTTTAGCAGTCGATGTGAACTTGTGAAGAGAAGGAGCAGGTGTGAATAATGAAAATCCTTTCATTTGATTTTTCACATGTTCCATGCCTAGACTCTGTTAGTAATATATTATAGGTAAGTATAGTACAGAAGTACAGACGAACAATTATTATTCACAATTGTATATTATGTAGTGCGCGCTTAGCCTTAATATTTGACATTTTCTCACTTACTAAAAATCTATACTTATTATCATGTGGGTATATATTTATGATTACGTTATTGTCTCTAAGTTAATATTTATGATTACGTTATTGTCTCTAAGTTAATAAGGTACCTATGGATACATATTATTGCACTTGTCTTACGGCCATTCCCAATAATCTACCCTCAGTAAGAGATAGGCCTACTGTTGTTCAGTTGCTAGGCAATCTTTGTTATTTCCTGTAATGTAACAGAAATAACTAAGCAACCAAACTATAGTAACCCTATCTGTTACTAATGATAGGTTATTGGGAACGGCTGTTAGTGTATACAACAATTTGACTGTTTACATATCTATAGTAATTTAGAATGTTACATTTTGTGGCAACTTGTGGTGTATACATATCTTTGACCTTGACTGTACTTTCCTATGTAACAGCTGTTTCTTTTCGCGGTTTCGTTGTTGGGTCCGTAGTAAAAGTTGTTCGCATTGATGGATACTTTATCGTATAGGGTACCAGTTAGGTCCATAGTTAGCTTTTATAATAGTTTTAAATGGTTATACTTATTTTAATTACACTCTTTCTGACCCTACTAACGACTTTATATCTATCTGTCTATTCAATAGAATTTGTGACAACTTTATCAAAAAACTTTTTTTTTGTAGTTAATCGACTATAGCTTTTTAACCTGTAATGTCTCTCTAGCAGTAATAGTAATCGAAAGTGGTCTTCCTAAACCTATAATATTATAATAAAAGACTTATCTAACGACACCCCACACTATGAGATTAAGGAGACGCGGACGGACTGACGAAACTATAATGGTTCCTTGTTGGTTTTACTACGGAACCCTAAAAATAATAGATAGTGTGCTACCGATCCGGAAGATTTTTCTTTTATTTGTGTAACCAATAAATTATATTTCCAGCATGGCACCACGACTCCCCCCCAAGCCAGCGGCGGCAGCCGTCGCTCGAGGCACGTAGCGCACAAACAAACACACGAACACACGCAAAAACAAACACACAAACATCGGACGCGATTCCGACACGCTCTGACATACAGTCAACGGCAATTGCTGCTCTTACAATATGTCAAATTTCTTCAGACAATTTCGAACTGTTACATCTTAAAGTTGGAATTAATTGAAGTTTGATTATGTAAAGTGACGTGCTGTTGACTGTACATAGAAAGAAGGAAGAATGAAATCCATGCTGCTTTGCTAAAACAAGGAATATACAAGAATTTCCAAATACAAGGAAGATTAAAAATCATATACTTGCTTTGCTAAAACAAAGGATTTTGAATAAATTGTAACGCGAGAAGAAATTAAACGATTGACTTGGAAATCGTGGTACATAAATTGTTGCTATAAAATACAAAAAATATTGTTTTAAATAGTACGAGAAACTATCATAAAGAAAATAGTGTTGCGCTACTAATAATTTATAATTGTCTTTTAGTGTGGATTGTTACAATAATAATACTTAATCGATTAAATAACACACTGTGTATTGTTATGTATGATACATACATACTGGACACGCTCTTTTATACAATACATCCCTTTTATACTTACTTTTGTGTACAATTTAAAAAGTTTATTACTATTACTGAGTTTATTTAAAAAAATATGTTTATCCTCTTTAAAGGTTATATTTCCGTAAAGTCACATTGTTTTTCAATGAAAAACCTGCACTTTTCTCTATGATAGTTACTCGTAAAATGAAAAGCTATAGTCAACTTCAAAAGTTATTCAACGCTTACGGCGCGTTCGGACAAATGGCGTTCGCCGTATCAAGATGAAACTCAGTGTTTTAATACTATGTGATCGACGGTTGAGTAATAATTTTTGAAAAAAGTGATTTCTAGTGCTTTATAAAATACGAACATTAAGCTTTGCAATATATTAAGGACCACATGTATATGTATGTTGTATGTTGAGGTTAATAATCTACAGTTATTGCATTTATGTTTGGAATTAATTATGTATATCTTTTTATCTCTTGCCTTTATTATCGCTTTTACTATTTGAGCTTGCGTAGACGATGGTACTTTCCATCGATCTGGTAAAAAAATCATACTTTCCAATAGTAACAGTAAAATCTGACAGTGATGTATAAAAAATCTCGGACTAAATGAATAAATTTTATGATTTTTTAATTTTTGCATTTTTCAATGCGATTTTTATATTTATGATAAATCTTTATTAGAAAAAACAACTCGGCCACAAGTGAATTCTCAGATGGGTATCCCACGACCTTTGGAAATCCGAGACTTGTAGTCTCGGTAGCTCAGTGGTTAGAGCATTGGACCGGATTTCCAAAGGTCGTGCGTTCGAGTCCAATCTGAGAATTCACTTGTGGCCGAGTTGTTTTTTTTTTCAATATTTTTCTATTAAAAATTTATCATAAGTATAAATGAATAAATTTTTTGACCAAAAAAGTAAAAATTGTATGAACCAGTCACACAAACAAATCGTCTACGTAACCTCTTTAAGATGCCACTACAAACACCAATGAAACTGTTATTTAAAATATGTTAATGAATATTAAAATTATCATCGTACTAATTTAGAACTTGCGTTCTACGCGTTAAGGACTGTTTTTCAGCAACGTACTGATGAAATGGTCGGAACAAGCTGGGTTGAGTAAACTTGATACTTTAACCTGGAGGATAATTGTCTAATTTTAAAATCAATCGCAATCCCTTTCAATTCGACTTTTGAAAGATATTCACATAATTCAGGCCGTCACTATTTGACATTTGATAAGGATTGTGATCGGGAAGCGTTTTGAAAAGTATTGAATGAACGAAATTGAACTGTCTAAGCAAAGTGACACATGAAAATATATTTCAAATGTATGGAGAAGTGTAATTTAAAACATCATTCGTTCCGAAAGGGATTGCGACTATAAGTTAAACAATTCCATAATTCACTATCATAATCACAATACCTTTGAAAGGGATTGTGATCGATTTTGAAATAAGACAATTAGAGGGCTGTTTGTGGATATCGATTCGGCTAACTGAGATTGTTGCCTAGGGGTTCGTTGCCTAGCAACCGTTATTTTGGTCATATTAACAAAAATATCCTAGGCAACTATCCCAGATAGCCCTATCCATATCTACAGATAGGCTTTTATTTCGGGCGTAGTTCAAGTTCGCACAATCCAGATATTATTGTTAAATAATAATAATAAAACAGAAATCACACCAAAATATTTTCGTCATCAATGATAAATCATACCAATTATTGTTGTCATAATTTTTTTTAAAAACCGTTAAATAAGCAATAGTATTTAAATTCAATGCGGTTGAGATATAAAGTAGCAGACACAGTGTTAAGAGATAAATATATAATTTTTATAGCGTCGCCGTATTTTGTAATGAGAACATTCCATTGTTGTGTGTTGATTTCTCGATTGCGATAGAGGTGGGAACATTTTATAATATTATCTGGCATCCCTTTCTAACATCATTGTGCAGTAAATAGTTTAATATTTGCTCTAGAAAAGTACCTAAATCTGATAACGAACAAAATAAGAGCGTACAGGTCAAATTAAATTTGACCTGAGATTTTAAATTAAATTTTCTAGTATATTTTCTTGTTTAATATTTATCACATAAAAATAGCATTGTAAAATGCAAAATTAAAAAGTTATAATTCTTTTACTGTCGACAGGTCAAATTAAATTTGACCTGTCGACATAATAATATTTATCACATAAAAATAGCATTGTAAAATGCAAAATTAAAAAGTTATAATTCTTTTACTGTCGACAGGTCAAATATTTGACCTGTCGACAGTAAAAGAATTATAACTTTTTAATTTTGCATTTTACAATGCTATTTTTATGTGATAAATATTAAACAAGAAAATATACTAGAAAAAGCAACTAGTCTCATGTCGCCCTGACGGGATTATGCTACAGAGACACCTGTAGCATAATTGGTTAGTGCATTGGGCCGGACTCCCAAGGATGCGGGTTCGAATCCCGTCAGGGCGACATGAGACCAGTTGCTTTTTTCTAGTATATTTTCTTGTTTAATATTTATCACAGTAAAAGAATTGCTTAGAATAAAAAAGTAATAAGACACAGCGTAGGGCTTTCTTTCGACGTTTAGTCACAATCGTATATCGATCAAGTTTATATTCTATTGAAACAAGATTAAGAATATTAAGCACAGACCTATATTGAGATAGACGGTAAAAGTGTACCTTCGGTCAAAGTTTTCCGATCTAAGTCCATTGCCATGCAAACACGCGTCACTCAGAAACGAAAATGGTTGATTGTGCAGTGCTTTCTCGCAAGAGCTCGTCAATAACATTTACACATCACTAAATCTCCCTCGTGACGTCATCGTTTGAAGAGCTCTTGTCGTCTATCTCGAGATAGGTCTGATATTAAGGTACGATTGTGACTAGTAGAATTGTGCCCTAGTTTGGTTCAATCTGTTTTAGATGACAAACTTATTATTTTTCGATTAAATATATAATGAAACCTTGTATCTCATGAACTGCGATAGTTAGTTGAAATTTTCACAGATGATGTATTTCTGTTGCCGTTATTTATATAACAAGAAATACTACTAAAAACAGAATAAAACAAATATTTAAGGGGGCTCCCCATACCATAAACGTGATTGTTTTGCTCGCTTTTATAGATCCGCGAGTCCGCCTCGCACTTGACCGGTTTTTGTTCATTATAGGATTGATTACTTGGATCTGGACAAAAACGTCTGTAGAGTCTGACTAATGACACTGATGTCTTAAATTGTTCGCACCTCTATTTCAACAGCGGGTAGGTTGTGGACAACGTTGGGTAACGTATACCTTTGCCTATTCATTGTTTGCTGTGCTCTGCATATATAAGTAACAGTAAATAAACAGGGCATTTAGCGTTGTTACAACTAGATACCGCGCTTCATACAAACAACGGCTTAGCAAACAAGCTTATGATGTGCTTATTGTTTATTTTAATAATTTCGGTAAATGATTTTTCAAATGTTAATTTTATTGTATTTGCGATACCTTTTCAAGGTAACTAAGTTTTAAGTACGAGCAATATGTAACACCTATGTAACACTTAGCAAATAAACAGTTTGAGTTTGAGTTTGAACGGATCAAAAAATGTGACTACTAATTTTGACGTTTTTGTTCAACCAACTGACTCGGTTGCTAGGGATGATTGTTGATGCCGTTTGCCGTTGTCACAGTAGACTGTGCCGTTTGTGGCGGAGTAAAACGGTCAAGAGCTGAATGTATGAGGGCGGTATCTAGTCGTAGCAAGGCGGTGACCATTGATTAATCTATGAAACAGGGCCTTCTTCTAATGAAAGACAATAATCTTGTTACTTGATAATTCATTTTGCTGTTTTATTTTCCTATGATTCAATTTTATTAAGCATTGATTTATTTTTAATAAAAAAGTTTGAGTACAAAAAGTAGCTATTGCATAATCGTATTTCAATCTTGTTTAAATTGTAGTAGTGAATTCAAAAGCCTTTTTCACCGTACATGCTCGGAAAAGGAGGTTTATTCGTTTTTACCGGCCTAGCGTGGTAAACTTTATTTTTTAATTTAGAAAGAAAAATACGTCATAATGCGTTCCGAATCGCACCCATTGACTTCTTAAGTTACATTTTATTCTTATTTTAAATTTCACCCCCTTTTCAATTATTTTAATAAATAAAATAAAATAATTATTGTGTATAAAGCTGGCGTTGTCCAAAATTTACCTTTGCGTGCGTTTGCCGGATGACCATCGGCGTTATTCCTAAACAAATAAAGGGTGAAAAGAGCAAACTGTGGTCATACCTTTAGGTATTTTAAAGTATATTAGTATTGTGATTCAAATAGATTAAGAAGGAAAATATTTGATTCAATGAGAATAAATCGTAGTTCAAGTCTACACAATTACGCAGGCACATTTATTTACGTTATTAAAAAAAAAAAGTTTTTTATTGTTATTGATAATTCGATGGTGATTCGGACAAATGTGTTTACTAACGAAATCCTGTGCAGTGCCAAGAAATAGTATGTTGTAATAATCATTAAAGTGTATTAAACATATTGTGTATATTCAGCGTGTGTGCGTATACGTAGTATAAGAAATATGCATTTATGTTAATATAATATAAGGGCTGGTATACAAATATTTAAAAAAATGGTAAAAGCTTTTGTTTTTAATATTTAAGAGGAAAATTGCCGTGATTGCTCTACCAGTGGAATATTTATATAAAACGATGTAAATACGAAAAGTGTTATTATAAAATTTAAATAAGACAAATTTTATATTGCTGTGGGTAGACGCAAATTATTACCAGAATGTAAATAAGCAATAAAATCGTTTAAACGTTATTTATAACACATTTTATTAATAAACATTTTCACTTTAGGGTTGAGTAAAGATCGTCTATCAATTTAATTAAGACTTGAATCACATGAAAATCGAGTTGAATATAGTTCGCACAAGGAGCTAAATCAAATTAAATAGGTTCAATTTGAATTTGCAGTTATCCATCAATCAAAGACCTTTCGTTCTCTATGTCTATTCCATAGTGGAGATCGGTATTAACCTTTGGACATCCGGACGACAGCCCGGGCTGCCATGGCGTGCTCCGAAGACGTCCGAACGACAGCCCGGGCTGTCGTCGAATCGCACTCGATTATATTCGCTATTATTTTAAAAATAAGACTACCTTCGGCCTGAAACAAAAACAATCCCGCAAGGCAGATCTCAGCGATAAAAAATCACGAGCGGTGTCAAGTGGCCGGCGCTTACGTAATTCGACGCGGGTGGTCCGGTTTCGGAAGGGTTAAAAACGTCAATAGAAAAAAAACTTTTTTTGGGCTTACCACAAAAGATTTAAAAACCTGTTTAGTTAGACAATGTTTTAATGTCATACTGTCTCTACCAAACAGTTTTATTGTCAAAAAAGTGACGGCATCACATTTAAACACTGTCTAACTTACACAAGACACACGATAAACACTGTTTTGTGGTAAGACTGTAGATTTGTTGTCAACTCCGATATTTTGCCAATTACTAAATACATAATTTAATATGGAAACGTACTTTTTTAAATATTTGTACACCGGCACCTAAAATAAATAAAAATATTGAATCTACTTCTTACAAATACTATATCGCTTAAGTATTATGGGACCATACACTCGTATCACCCTGCCCCGAGAAAAAACTCCTAGTGTAGTGTTTGTGAGAGGTAGCTGTGAATATAGTGTAGAATACACTAGTGTTTACACTAATACTACAGCGGTATTTCAAAATTATACAAAATTTGGAAGAAAAAAGTTTGTACATAGTAAAGGTTATAATGTCGTCTACATAAATGATGGATATGGTTTTGGAGTTCCTCCAAATTTTGCATAAACTTGAAATATCGATGTACAGCGACACCCTGGCGTCTTAGCCTTCTAATTTATAGGATATTGAACCTTAAAAACAACGCAAAATAGACCAATGTTTTAATACGATGTTCCTCATGTTTCCCATACTCAATATTAGTGTGATATACAAATAGGTGCTTGTATTATAGATTTCGTCTCTTTCGCCCGTGTTAGGTGCGAGCGAGAAGACGTGTTTGTAGTGAATGTCGGACCATGTCCAGTTAATTAGTTGTAGTGTTTTGTGATTGGTCGATGGTCACTACAGAGCGATGTGTGCGAGAGAGACGAGAACACGCCGGGGCGTCGCAAGCTTAGAACCAGAAAGGTACAAAGTGATCTTCCATTTTTTGTATATTTTTTTTGTTAATTATTTGAAGGTGGCCTAAGCGAGTCCCGAATAATGTTAGTGTTTATCAAAAGCCAGATGAATTTATCGAACTAATGTGCTCGCAATCGACTCGACTGAGGTCTGTGTAAAGACATTTACATTCTTTGTTTAATATTACATCTGAAATTGAAACAACATTATTTTCCTGCTTTTTATTTGGAGTTGTAATTGTAGATGAATTTATTTGATACATTATTTATGACGATTTTTTTTCGCTGAAAAAAAAAATGTTTATTTAAAAAATACGTGATGAGGAAACTTTTTATCTTGACAGAAAATTGCAGATTTTTTTTTACTTAACAGTATCATGAAAAATATTATCCTTTTTTCTTTGTTAAACGTTTATTATCTATATTAAACAATTGTTTGTCTGGATATGTTACTATCGGAGTTATAAATAGCTGTATTTCATTGTTTAATAACAAGTTTTTTGTATTAGCGAATTTTTCAGATATATACGCCACGAATGATATGGTCTTAAAGCACATGTGTCTTATAGATTTTGTAATATAATAGAGTAGAAACAAATGAATTTACATTTAAACAGAGCTGAGAATACTAACTTTCATTTAAACGTAGATTAAATGAAATGAAAATGGATTAATTTCGCGTTTTCTTTTGAATGATAATAGTCTTTCAAAATACTGTAAATAAATGACGCCAAGGACCAAAATCTGTATCGATGGAACTGCGGAGACTGACAACCAGATTGTTTTAAGTATAAAAAGTTTTATTTACATTTAATCTAAGTCTAAATGAAAGTTGGTATACATATATTTTACATATAGACGGAGCTTTTACGCGCAGATAATAATATTGTTTTTTATAAAGCGTATAATTATAAGCTTAAACGTTATTATATGTTTTTTCATTTGACAAAATATCAAAGCAATCGATTTATGTTGTTCGTGTAAATACATTTTTAATGGTTTTGTTACTGACCGATGTTATTTTGGTGTCTATGTGTATAATAAAATATTATAAATACTGATAACACTCGATGTTCTTAAATATGTGTTGTATTAGATATTGCCATATATAGGTTGATATATAAGATATATGTATTTATGTTGAAAACTGACTATCATAGTTCTCTCTATCTGACAATTTAATAATAATGCTAAGTGATTCCGTATGTTATTTCATCGATAAACAAAGGCTTTATTAGCTAAAAATATCATATCAACAGCTTTGTTTTTTAAAATGTTCATTGCAATTATAGCTGACGCCAGACGTAATTTCATAATATTTTTTTATGGATTCACCGATAAGTCGTCAATGTATACAAATTCTGAGATTTGCTGAGTAATTTAGTTCATAAAATCTTATCGTTGACATTATATTATGTTTGGTTAGCTTTAGTAACCGAATGGTATTTATGCGAATGACTTCGTTCAATATTGAATAGTTGCGGTTGCGTCGCGAGCGTGTTTAGTCGTTGATGTGTATTTGATGATATTCGCTGTCGAGATCTATGTATTCTTAACATTGTAATAGTTTAAATGCGTGGATAATATCCACCGATTGTTAAGATTTAAAGCCAGATTTAGATTGTTAAATTGATTGGTTTCTTATGTTGCAAGTTCAAAAATACAAATCAGTTTTGGTACAAACCATGACATGGCTTAATATTAAGCCAATGTCGAGTTATTGTGTTGACTATAAACAGTTCAGGCTTAATGTCGAGCGTACCCCATGAAATGTATAAATTAAATAGGAATTTGTAAATATGTAGAGAATCTACTGGACGCGTTCACTTCGTAGACCATTTTATTAATAAAGTCGTGTCCCTCGCTTACGTAGAAATGGAGGGAGACGACGGATGTAAATATAAAAAGGATCTTATTAGTAAGATGGCCTGTAGGTAGTTCACGCTGATGTGATCCCCGTAGCGATAAGGAAAGAAGTGAGCGTTCCAGTTTTGCAAGGAAGCGGCACTGTGCCGACTTCGCAGTAGTTTTAAGGGCAGACCACCTTGTATAAAGTTACTTGTAAATATGTGTAAGGACGACAACATAGCGACATTCATATTATATACAGTTACATGTTGTTTCATTTATTACCCCACCTCTAAACATTACTTAGATGATTCTGAGACTGGTGTAAGTTCGACATAGTTGAGATTCGAATTAGATTTAGACACTCCAAATTCTCTATGTTCGCTCGTATGACATAGCTTTGATGCATGTTACCTAAGTCACGCGTCGCTAGCTTCATTTCGCTCGCCTGCAACTTTGCGGTCGAGCGATTCAAGATGTGGAAATGCGTATGTCAAACGAAATCAGTAGAAACGAAGCGC
The DNA here is from genome assembly GCA_910589605.1 of Chrysoteuchia culmella. Lineage (NCBI taxonomy): Eukaryota > Metazoa > Arthropoda > Insecta > Lepidoptera > Crambidae > Chrysoteuchia > Chrysoteuchia culmella. The sequence continues at coordinate 9,965,808 of OU342671.1, read as the reverse complement.
TCGACGCGCGACGAGTGAATAAAAAAAAAGACGGGTTGCACTCCGGGAGTGCCGGCAGAAGTGAAAACTTGATTATTAACGTTGAGCATGTTTGATATTTTGGAATGGTTAGGGAATAATTTTGCACCAATTGCTTTATCAGTATAAAAGTACTATCATTTATGTGGTAGAATACAATATTCATTTATTGCGCTATCGTACACCATGACAAACCATATTAAAGTGAACGTTAAGTTAGGTAATAAGATATAAGAAAACATTAGTTATTATAGAGAATCGAAAAATATATATTGACAATAAAACAAGAGACAAGTAAAAGACATTATCAACAGTCTGTCGCTAAGCAACCGAGACCATAGTCAACCTGTCACCTCAACATTCTCCATCCGTCCTACGCTTTTTCGATCAGGTCACGTGTCCTGACGCGAGTTTAAGATTTTATACCCATTACAGAAAAAGTGCTCAACGCCGCTAAAGAAGTTTTCACTTCAAAATAGAGCGCCTGCAATGAGGTTAAGCAAAAGAAATTTTTGACTCGAAAGAGTCGATTAGGGTTGGACCACATCTATTAGCACACTATCGCCTTTTCCGTCGTCCTATCATTAGTTGATTAGGGTTGGACCACATCTGTCGACACGCTATCGCCTTTTCCGTCGCCCTATCCTTTTCTGATGCTCAGAACCGAACAAAATAAGTGTCATTCGACCTTGCCCGGCCACGACGCCCAAAAAAAGGCGGTGGTTATCTGTGTAAGTTGTACGAGGGTGTACTTGTACTCGAGAGGAAAAAATCAGTACCGCAGTATTTCACCAGTCTTAGCACATATTTTGAGGCCGGGCAGCCATGCGAGCCAGCCCGGCCACGCTTGTACCCAAGGAAATTTGTAACTTTATGCGACTATATAGGGCTAGGTCGAATCACACACAAAAAATAACATGCTGCAGAATCGGCGCGGGGCGGTGCGATAGCATTCCGTCAATATTTCTCGCTCTGGCAAGTGACTGTTCTGAGCGACCGAAAAGGATATAGCGACGGAAAAAGGCGGAAAATAGCGTGCTGACAGATGTGGTCCAACCTTTAAGCGCCATTTACATGGACAGAGTTTATCGCACGTTTTGGGGCGAGAATCGTATGTTTTTTATCGTAGGCGAAAATCTCCAGCCGATTGTCGCATTAAAGTGTTTACATTCAACCAAAAACGAAAACTCGCATACGAGTATGTCATACGATACTTGTAAGGCAATTATCGCCAAGAATTCTGTTTACACTACGGCAGAAATTGCAATGAGATATTCGCCTACGATTTCTCGACTTGTCTAAACACGTTCTCGTGTGATATTTTTTCAAGTTCATGCGAGTATCGTACAAATCGGGTTGAACCGATTTGAAGGCCATTCGAATTCAGTGATTAGCGCGGTATTTTTATCAAAATGACACAAAAGTCGTTTAAATTTGGATCTGCTGACAATATTAAGTTCATTGAACTTTATAGAAGTTACGAGTGTTTGTGGAATACTGAGCATACAAATTATAAAAAAGCGTGATGAAAGAAACGCTGCACTCGTTGCATTTGCAAGAGAACTGGGAGTTGAGGGTTTTGGCCACAAGGAAATAACAGTGAAAATTAAAAATATTAGGAGTCCGTATTTACAAGAAAGATAAACTCTAAATACGATTCTCAGAATTTTGTTTACACAGAGACGTCCTGTCTACGCCAGACGCTTGCTCCATCTTTTCTTGGAACGTAATCTGTGGACGCGACGCATGAAGAAGACTCCCGCAGCAGCCCCCGGCGCCGGCCGACCGACACATTTCCTCGGCACTTGCTCCACCCTGGCCACGACTGAACGCACGCGCGCGTGCGTTTGATCCCTTAGTTTTAACCCTTTAACCGCCACACTTAATATTAGTTGTCGTGCCCCCAGCGCCAAGCACAGTAAAACGACAAATAAATACCTACAACAAACAGAGATGCTCAGTAGTATATCGATATTTCTTTCGATAGGGACATACGTCTCTTTCGAACGCTTACAATTTTATTTAAATATCATAACAGATAAATAGAAAGCGTTACTTTGTATGTTAACGGCAGAACAATAGGTTTAATTATGTAATTAGTCAACTACTTTTGTTTCTTTTCTTCTGCAATAATAATAATATTAAGTCATTCATAATAAACTTAAGCTATTTATTAAATAATATCTGGTAACCGACCTTTGCTCGATAATTTAAAGGTATAACACCCAGACACAGGACGAACTTGATTTTCTTGAAATGAAACTAGCTAGATCGATTTTTCTCCCCCGAATCCCCCTTTATACTAAACTAGAGGCCGGGTGCGGTTACACCCGCGTGGTTCCCGTTCCCGTGGGAATTTTGGGATCATTTATAGCCTATGTTACTACTTGGGATCTAAGGATTCTCTATACCAAATTTCGTCAAAATCGGTCCAGTCGTTTTTGAGTTTATTAGTTACAAACAAACAAACAAATCTTTCCTCTTTATATTATTAGTATAGATTTAATAATAAAAATGTTAAATCACATTAAATTTTTCGATCACACCAATAAAATAACTACAATGCAGCACAACACTAATGGAAAATTCCAGAAGGCGGCACTCTTTTATGACGTCAGAAGCGGGCGTGTTTCTCCGGTCGTGGCGTCGTCTCCGGTAGTACCCCTACTGATCAAAGAGTATGTAATCACTATGGTACTGATAACACTCGTTTAAAAACATGCAGACTAGGGATGGGAATGGTCAATTCAGTCACTGTCAAATTAGGCTTTAATTAGTCAATTTTAGGCTTTATTTATTATAAATGAAATAAAATAAACCCATTTATTTCTACAGTAACAATTGCTTTATTTGTTTTATAATAAATAAGTCAGTATAAACGGTAGTAGTTTAATTTATGTGGATTTTTATATCAGTCAATCATCGTTTATGTACTATTTACCTACTAACGGAATTTTCCGGCATTGGCGTTGGACATCAATCCACTTTTCTAAAAATACTATCAGTAATTTATTGAACTTTAGACATTAATTTTAAGTCTTCTAATTATGAAACTTAAGTGTAATCAATTGTAAATAATTACTTCATCATCTATTTATCAAGTAATGAATACTATTTTTATATAATACAGTATCTATCAAACAAAAAGGCAGATTAAATGAGAAGTGGTATTTGACCGTAAATATCCGTCCATGGCGATTTGGGCACGAAAATTTTTGGCGGATTGATCCGTTCGTGGCGGTTAAAGGGTTAAGTACATTTTTTGTAGAACTGAAAAGTAAAAGTTCATAATTGAGTTTATCGTCAAAACCATTTGCTATAAGCTAAGAAGTCAGGAAAAGTCCTCGACATTAAGCGCCCGAACAGGGACAGGACAGTATTCAGAGACGATGCGATTGTCGCCCTTCGACGTACGATGTCGTACATAATAGTTTATATGATCAATATACAATCGTATCTTCATGGCGAGGAACTCTCTCCATGTAAATGGCGGTTTACAGAGAGCTAATAAAAAATGGCATTGAAAGTGCGCACAAAAAACAAAGTATTAAGCCGGTTATTCATTACGCAATATTTGTTTATAAACAGTGTTTCTTAATGTTTCATCAACTCTATAAACAGTTTATAAAAAAAAGTGAAGAAACATTGTTTCTGTAAACATGTTGCCGGGCTTCCCACCTTGAGTGGAGAGCAAGAAGAAACATCTAGTTTATTAACAAAAGTTGACAGGTGTGGACGTATGTTGGCGCGAGTTTATAAACATGGAAGTTGTGTTAAACCATCACTACTTCCTCGGGCGCGGCATCCTAGCAACAACTGACAAGTGGGGACTGCCAAGTTTGAGAAACAGTGTTTACGGTAAACTTGTTTCTAAACATGATCAAATTCATAAACAGTTTAGCAACAAATGTTTCCAAACGAATATCCGACTTTAAATGATTTAAAGTGCGCACAAAAATCGGTGAAGTATTAAATGACAAGACTCTTTTCAAATTGACATTATATTTAGATACTTACATATCAAATCATTACATAACAAAATGTAACAAAACATTAACAACTTTAGCTAAAACAATACCTTTTAACTACGTGCGTAAACTTCATGATTATGACGTCATAGTTAATAGAGAAATGCTGTCATCTAAGGGAAAACCGACCGTAGTACACTAATAATAAGATCTATATTGCTATTTACTACAAATTATCTATGTACAGTCACGTGCAATAATATAGAAACACTAAGCAACCTTGTCACATAACAATATTGAATGGCGTTTGTGGACAGATAGCTTTGTTTCCGTGTGCGTCAATGCGGTAACGCTGAAAAGTGTATATATGTAATTGTTCGCGACTGTACCGTGTGATATCGGAAATTGCAGTTTTAATTTTAATATCAACACATGATATTAAAAGTAATAATTACATCACATACAAAATCTTTTATATATTCCCACCAAATTCATCATACCTTCAGATTTTATACAATAAAAATCACTAGTAACATATTTACTAAATGTTTCTTTTTTTTTTCGAATAATACCTGTAACCGTTATAAGATCCGACATTTATATATTTAATACATAGAATCAGTGGTAAGTCAATTATTACAAACTACGTGTAGTATTCGGATAATTCTAGATCTGTAGGTTTGGGTAAATGGTTATCAACCTAATATTATAAAGAGGAAAGATTTGATTGTTTGTTTGCATTGAATAGGCTCCGAAACTACTGAACGGATTTGGATGAAATTTGGTACACAGATAGTAGATAGCCTGGTTATGAACATAAGATACTTTTAATCCCGATAATCCCACGGGAACGGGAACTACGCGGGTGAAATCGCGAGAGGGCCGCTAGTCAATTATAAATAAGTAAATATTAGGGCCTGCACAGACGACGGACATTGGAGGACTTTATGTCCGCGACACGACCTTACTATTAAGAACAAAGTTGAATATATAACGAAGACTATCGCGTCCTTTTTATGGATATACACGAACTAGGTTCAATCTTATTTGGTTAACAATAAAGACGTGTCGCGGACAAAAAGTCCTCCGTTATCCGTCGTCTGCGCTAGCTCTTAGAGTGCATTTTTAGTATAAACACGTTGTTTTCGTTTGTCCATAACGAGTCACGCACCAAAGTTATGAATTGAGACAAAAAAACCTACCTTCATGGTATAAAAAGATGTCCAGATATTTTTAAAGAACAGAAAGAGCATTTAGTACTGACAGACATGTCGCCTCGCAAACAAGCATGTAACTAAACATAGTGCAGTACCAGAAATTTAATATTATACGAAGGAAAATGTATGGACTGCTTCTGTATCTCGCGCTAAAGGTTGGCGACGTGTGACGGCATTTTTATTCAGTAGAGTAATTTGACAGGTGTCAAATGCCATTTTGCAAAAATAATGCTGCTTTACAATGTAGCTTTAATGTTAATATTGAATTTGTGTATGTGAATGGAATCAATACTTACTGAACTTTAACTGGATCTGTGCAAATCATTACGTAAAAAAGAATTTTACAAAGTGACATTGACAGGTGCTGTCAAATTACTCTACTGAATTAATAACCCGACTATAGACACTTTGGAGTTTCACCCGAGTTCTTTTCGTAATAGCACGTGTTGTGAGGCTCCATTTTTAACTCAATCTACAGTACAATTTCTATACAATACAAAATATATTTACTCGACATTGGCAAAACTCGCGTAGACGCGAGCACGCCATTAATTAAGAAAGAAGAAGAACCCGACTATACATTTAACCTCTTGAGCTCTGTGGTAATTTTCACTGGGGTTTCACACACATACGTTGGGAAAAAAATTATTGTTTCATTAATCAACTCGTTCTGTCAAAAATTACAATTATATTAAATATAATACACAATTCAACTTAACTTTAACTAAATTACTTTAGCCTAAGTTTTTTCTTCAAAAAAGGATTTATTGGGGAAGGTGTTGACACTTTTAAGTTAGTTTTAGTCGGCCTCTTGCTGCTGTCGAATGGAATGTTCGGACTCTGCCTTACACTCTGATAGTAATCTATGGTGCCTTGCATTGAATTGTTTTTCAATACGAACTTGACTTTTTTAGGGGAGTCGTATGAAACTTTTTTCTGAGGACTCGTTTTCTCTCCCGAAGTCTTCTTTTGATATTTTTTTATTTTGTTTACAAGTAAAGATGGCGTTTTGTTGTCAACGTTTTGTTTCTTCGTTTCTTTTGCGTTTTGTTTATTGCTTTTTGTCAAAACCTTTTCTACTTTTTCTGGAATTAGTTTTTTCTTTCCGTTCTTCTCGTTTTGTTTTGTTGGAGAGATTTCTTTGATTTCTTTTACCTTTTTATGTTTTTCATTAGTCGTTTGTTTATTTACTTCCGGTTTTTCTTTTTTACTAACATCACTTTGTGTTATGTTTCCATTGACTAATTTCTTGTCCTGGAAACCGTTTAATAACTTTTGTTTTTTATCCTGTTTCTTGACATTAATTGATTTTATCTGTTTCTCATAAGATTTTTTAGTATCTTGTGCTTTATTTGTAGTATCTTTTTTTCTCTGATTGCTGTCTTCACTAGATTTCTGTTTTTTTACATGTTTGTTGTTTGCTGCTTCTGAGTTTTTACGTTTCTTTGATTTCTTGTCTTTGTGTACGTTTTCCTTGTTTGAAGTGTCTGCTTTGTGTTCATTTGCTTTTTTCTTTGCCGGTTCTGTTGATTCAACTGCCCAGTTTCCATTCTGTAAAATAGCGTTTGTTTTTATTATAAATGCAACATTAGGCCACAACAGACTGCCACTGAATTCAATAGGCGCTAAACATTATATTTCAATAATTTTATTCAAAAGAGAAAGACATTTGTCTTATATACAATAATATAATAAATATTGATGTAAGTAAATTTTGCTCAAAGGGAACATTCCTTTATTTCCAAAAATAAGTTAAACTGCATTCAAAGATTTTTGATAAATCATTTACCGGGAGTCGAACCCGCTTAATTATTTGTTTGAACCGATATTTTGAACCCTGTATACTATGATTAATTCATTACAACCTAATGTCAAATGAACTGATTTCTAAGCAAGTTTAGTTAGGTATACATATTAATTATAGTTACTTATATAAAAGCTATACAAATAATTAACATTAGAGTGAAATGAATTTGAGTATGGAAAGGTTACAAATAGAGTTCAAGATAAAAATATCAATGACTAGTTTTATGTATTATTTCATTAAGGGCCGATTTTTCAATGTTCAGATAACTGACTATTACTCTGATAAGATATTATGCAGGCAAATTGAAGAACAAATGTGTGTGCAAGTGGGATGTTAATATTGCGAACTGCATTTGTTGGAGCAGAAGATTAGATAGCTTGAAAGCTGTCATATTTATTTGATATATTGTACGTCAGTCGGTGACAGTTACCTACGACATTTTTGTGTGAGCTTTAAGCCGCGTGGACACTATCAAAGGCGGCGTTGGCTCAAGCCGCGTGGACACGATCAAAGTCGGCGTTGGCTCAAGCCGCGTGGACACGATCAAAGTCGGCGTTGGCTCAAGCCGCGTGGACACGATCAAAGTCGGCGTTGGCTCAAGCCGCGTGGACACGATCAAAGTCGGCGTTGGCTCAAGCCGCGTGGACACGATCAAAGGCGGCGTTGGCTCAAGCCGCGTGGACACGATCAAAGTCGGCGTTGGCTCAAGCCGCGTGGACACGATCAAAGGCGGCGTTGGCTCAAGCCGCGTGGACACGATCAAAGTCGGCGTTGGCTCAAGCCGCGTGGACACGATCAAAGGCGGCGTTGGCTCAAGCCGCGTGGACACGATCAAAGTCGGCGTTGGCTCAAGCCGCGTGGACACGATCAAAGGCGGCGTTGGCTCAAGCCGCGTGGACACGATCAAAGTCGGCGTTGGCTCAAGCCGCGTGGACACGATCAAAGGCGGCGTTGGCTCAAGCCGCGTGGACACGATCAAAGGCGGCGTTGGCTCAAGCCGCGTGGACACGATCAAAGTCGGCGTTGGCTCAAGCCGCGTGGACACGATCAAAGGCGGCGTTGGCTCAAGCCGCGTGGACACGATCAAAGGCGGCGTTGGCTCAAGCCGCGTGGACATGATGAAAGTATGCTTTGACAAAGTGGCTTTAATCAAAGTTTAGGTACGCAAACGTAACTCAACTCTTAACTGTTTTTATCCTGTTGCATTAAAACGAAAAGTTATCATTAATTGTAACATTGGCGGAACACACTGGTTCCTTTCAGTGACATGCTTGATTTGTGGTTCTTTCAAAGACAGTAGGAATAATACAGTTGGTTTTTGTAAACGAAATCTATATGGGATTTCTTTGGCCACCCATTTATTAAATGGGTCTCGGTTGTAAGAATCTTTGTTTCCGTTCACGGTTTAAAAAATTTAAGCATTTAAGCTCCTCTTCTATTGCCATGTTGTCGATTATATCTAAATTATTTTTTCTTTTTCAACCGACTTCAAAAAGGAGGCGGTTCTCAGTGCGGTTGTATGTTTTTATTTATATTTTTTGTACGATCTGCAATTGGGCGGTGATTTCGGATCAGATTTGCATGATTCTTATTTTATTCAATGGGAGATCCTTGCCATTTGGTCCTATAAAAAATAGTTTAGTTTGGCCCAGTAGTTTTATTTATGAGCATTTTTGTTTAATTTTCACGATACTTTTTAGTGTTAGTAGGAACGGGACACAATTTACCTAAAAAGAAGTGTAATAAGATACTTTTTTTATAAAAATAATAAAAATCGACTTCTCAAAGTAAAGAGAAAGTACATTGCACTTCTATTATACATTTATTTTTCTAGCCTTGGCTGGTTCCGACTCCAAAAGTTTTATTTGTTACTTTTTGAAGTCAGATTTTGACAGAATTTAATTGAACGGGAATTCTGTTGAACGCCTTTCATTAAACATAGTGTTCGTTCCTCGTTCTCCCAATTCCTTCTTATCTTTCTCTTGGATTTATATCAGTAATTTTTAATGTCCCCACTGCTGGGGCACTGATCTTCCTGATGGATGGATAAGGAGAACGGGCCATGACCCACCACGCGGGCCCAATGCAGATTGGTGGATTTTAACGACTGCAAACGCAGCCGGGACCAACGGCTTAACGTGCTTTCCGAAGCACGGAGGAGCTCGAGATAGTAATTTTTGGGTCACCCATCCCGTGACCGACCATTGCGAAAGTTGCAACCTCAATAATCGGAGACCGAGCGCGGAAACCACTGCGCCACGGGGTTCTGGAGTTATATAATCATTTATTATGCAATTTCATAGATTTTTACACAAGAAATCACGAAAACTAACCTCAAACGTACTGTCACAGAGGTAATAATCACTACGTTTCACGTACTGTATTTTTACCTATATATTACTTTAATTTTAACACAACAAAAGAAAGCACGAAACGAATACTAACCTCAAACATTATCGATGGAATAACCCGTTATCTGGCCCTCAAAGGGTCAGATAGATTTATTCCTCAGTTAGCGAGATATTCGTCGAATAAGGCTTATTTGACGATTAAAAAACAGATGTTTATACTGTCGAATAAACGCTATCTAGCTGTCTAACTGACAATTGTTAAAAACTTTTAAAGCATTCTACTTTGCGGTCCTACTATTTTATTTTTCTTGCCTTGGCTTGCACTTATCCAAAAGGTTTATTTTTTGCTTTTTAGTGTTTTGAAGTCAGTTTTCATTTTTTTTTAAAAGGTTTTTATTTCACAGTTTTTAAAAAAGATAATAAATGTCATCCAAGTTACAAATATGAAATATATATAAAAATGCTCAAAACATAAAAAGTACTGGGTCAAACTAAACCAAATTGTTATGGGACCAATTGGCAACTATTCTGCATCGAACAAAAAAAGAATCACGGAAATCGGTTCAAAAATCTCGGCGTAATCGGTGTACATACATAAAAAAAAATTATACCAACCGAATTGAAAACCTCCTCCTTTTTTGAAGTCGGTTAAAAAGTCGGCCCTTAGTATGTGAATGTCATTTCTATTTAGTTGGTTAATAATTTAACTGACTGATAACTCTTATCTGAGCATTGAAAAATCGGCCCTAAATTAAATAAGTGTTAAGAAAGTAATTATAAGTAGAAACTATAAATGCACATACGGTAGCAGTATCGTCGCTAGTTATGGCCACGTCGCCGACGATGCTGAGTCCGGCGCGGGATTTTGCCAGCAATCGCTTACGGTGCTTGCGGCTTAGACCTAAAGATGAAGGTAATAATTAAATAAAAAAAATATTGTCCTCACAACATAAATACTAAAAGAAGGTAAACAAGAATAAATAAATATTTCCATACAATCACACTAATTATCTAGCCCACATTGAGTATCGTGAAGAACTTGTGTTATGGATACTAGATAACGGAAAACATACTTGTATACTTTTTTTTTTTTTTTTGTAATAACATACATAATATACATATTAAACACCCAGACCAAGACAAATAGACATGTTCATGCACACAAATATTTGTCTTGTCCGGGGATCGAACCCGGGACCCCTGGCGCAGAAGGCGGCGTTAGTACCTCTGCGCCAAACAGGTCGTCATTGTTAATATTTCATTCAATCATTCAAGCTCGCTCCATCGTAGATCCTGTCATGCCATCGGGTTAGATTGGGGTTAGATCATCTTATCTAAGCCTGACGTCATAACAACAATGTTTTCAGCATTGTTGTGTTCCGGCAGTGAGAGATAAGATAGCCAGTGCCTCAGTGATTGAGGATTCCGGGAGAGGCTCGCTTGCATCTTCAGCTTTATCAATACTTAACATCAGGTATGATAAAGGCTAACACCCATATTCTAAGTCGTTCCTCCAAAACTTACTCGTCCTCGACTTAACGAAACCTCATTGAAAACCTCTTCGAAATACTCCTCGAAATCGGTATTCTAAGTCATAACTCCGTAAGGACCTGGAGGAGCCAAAGAGTACGTAGCCACTCCGTGTTAGGCCTAGCGCACACTACTATTTTTACCCACGACGAGGTTGAGTGGAGTTTAAAAAGTTTTGGAGGAACGACTTAGAATATGGGGGTAAGAGTCTCACCGTAAATATAAATAATTGATAAATACATACTTGTCTTTATTATCGAAACCGTCAATATATATCTCAATACAAAAGTTTTAAACCCTCACAACATTTTTAATCCAACAAATGCCGACTCACCTCTGAGCGCCAGTTCATCGGTAGACTTGACCAGCTCCCGTTCCAACTTCCTCAGTTCCTCAGCAGCCTCAGAAGCCTTCGGGCGAGGGCTGTCGTCGTCCTCCGTGATGTCCGGCACCGGTAGAGGGTACTGATTCATGGAGAGCTGCTCAAATCTACACGGAAAAATGTAAATTTAACATATCATAAATTTTAAATAGAAAAATATTGCAAAAAAATTACTCAGCCACAAGTGAATTCTTAGATGGGACTCGAACCCACGACCTTTGGAAATTCGGTCCAATGCTCTAACCACTGAGCTACCGAGACTTGCGGACCACCGTCGAAATTCTCTAATACTTTTATATTTTTAATACGCTGTAGGCCAGCGTTGTCACATCAATGCTAGGAATATCCTTGCATTCGAAAGAAACATCTTTTCAGGTGTTTAACGATCAATTAAGATGCAACAGCCTATAGTTATTTATAATTAAAAAATCATAAATTTAACCATTATTAGTCAGTGTGTCTTATCAGTTTTATGTATGAAAACTATACTTGTGTATGAAATATGTGTATGTATATATGTATGTATGTGAATATCTCACCTCTCCAAACATATCTTGGTCCGCTTATGCGCTTTAGAACTGGCCGTCACCAATAATTCTTTCAACATATCAGCTATCAACCTGGCGGGGACCGGCAGGGGACTCAAAATAACATCCACTCTCCCCGCTCGGGGATCCAGGGGTTTTTCAGAACTGAAAACAAAAAAAAATTGATACATTTAACCGCCTTTGTTGTCTAGTGGGAACAACCACCGGTATCAGACCCAGGGGTCCCGGGTTCGATTCCCAGCGGGGGTACATATTGTATTCGGTTTGGTTGGTGGTAGGTCTTGTTGTAAGTCCGCCTGGCTAGCTACCACCATCTTATCTAAGTCTGACGCCATAACAACATTGTATTCAGCATTGTTGTGTTCCGGCAGTTAGAGATAAGGTAGCCAGTTCCTCAGTGGTTGAGGATTCCGGGAGAGGCTCGCTTCCATCTTCAGCCTTATCAATACTTAACATCAGGTACGATGAAGGCTAAGAGTGTCCCCGTTGTACATTAAAAAAAAAATTAGAAATTCTTCTGAATCGCCGTTACAAAATGTTATCCTCCGTTTAATATTTCACATTCATAAATATTTACCTTCTTTACCTCTCGTCTAACGGTATTCCAGACACAATAGAAAATCAATTGTCTCGCGTGGATTTACGTTCCGAGAAAATTTTCCTCTTATAATAAATATGTTTCAAGATTCTAGATTTGTGTTTGGCAACGACATGTTCCTTTGTAAATGTTATTGTTTCTGTTAAAGCTGATAAGTTTCTTGCGGCCGTTCTTCTTATCAGTTAAAAGATGTCCTAAATGGCTGGTAGGGGAAAAAAATTGGACGATTCGAAAGCACTTATCTATAAGTCTATTTGAATAAAAATCTTTGACTTTGACAGTTCAAAGGGTTAATCTAACCATTTGATTTGAGTAGAAGTTAAAAACCTTCTCGTACTGCCACTATATATGTTTTACGAAAATAAATAGTGTGAAACAGGAGTGAGGGCCTGCCTCACCGCCAACTGATAAACTCTGAATAGCTTATTTGGCAAATAATTTGATCAGTCTCTCCATACTGTGGGTTGTCTGGAAGAGATCGCTTTATAAGACCGCCCTTATAACGCTTCCATTCATTTAAACTTGATTGTAAATGTAATATGTACATGGTGTTATAATAAAGAGTTATTGTGTTGTATTAATTAAGAGTCCTGTCAGCTCATAAGGTCTTATGATAAATTTTAAATAGAAAACTGTGTGAAAAAAAAAACTCGGCCACAAATGAATTCTCAGATGGGATTCGAACCCACGACCTTTGGAAATCCGGTCCAATGCTCTAACCACTGAGCTACCGAGACTTCATAAATTCTACTAAATGAAGGAAATTTTTGATTACTCGGAAAAGTAAGATATTCGAAAACTTTTAGTTTGATAAAGAGTTACAATAGTTTCAGTATAACTTACATTAATTCCTCTTCATCATCATTCCCGGACTGGTCATCATCATCGTCGGACGCAAGCTCCAGGGCATCTGGTCCGCCGCGGGGACAGCCCATCTGATGGTGGAATTACAAGTATTATTTTTAATACTCTATCGGCCGAAATTAATAACCTATCTGTAGATATGGATAAGGCTATCTGAGTCGAGCGATCTAAAAATATGGAAATTCAAATGTCTAATGAAAATCAGTTGAAACTAACGGCCTTACCACAAAAGATTTTAAAGTATTGTTTAATATATACTGTTTCAATGCGATGCTGTCTCTTACAAACAATATTGTCAAATCACATTTAACCTTTTAACCCCCAGTATCTAAACTTGTATGAACCCACCACAGATTAACAACTTAAACACTGCCTAACTTAGACACGTGTTAGACACAGAGGCCGTACCGCGCGAAATCGGCTTCATTTCACATCCATCTGTCAAATGAAGTCGATGTCCCTTGTTTTGTGGTAAGACCGTAATTGCTGGACGCCAGACGAGTGAATCAAAAATAGAGTCCCCGAGTTCATGTATATACATATATGTTTTATTTCTTTATTTAGAATCAGAATCAGAATCATTTATTCCTTAGAAAATGGTATTTTATAAGATGGTACAATTAATAAGGTGCAAACATTTTCTGCCATTAAAAAAGCGCAGGAATTAGTACATACATAAAAAATATAATTGATTATTAATAGGGAAATTACAAAATTATTTAAATGTCAAATGTCATAATTACAAAAATGTCAAATATAAAAATTAAAGTTTACATGTCAGAAAAAGAACATGTCATAAACAAACTAAATAATACATTAATTAAATTTGTGGACTGGTACTTAATAATTATTATCATTAATGTAAATTAAGTGCGTTTATTTTATAATATAATACGGCATTATTTCCGTTCTAAATATTCATTTATTGTATAGAAACAATGCTCCAGCAACCAGTCTGTTATGTTTTTATAAAACAACCGGAATGGCAAATTCTTTATTTCGTCAGGTAATTTATTGAAAATAATAATTGCTCGAGTATATACATTTTTCTTGAACATTTGTAGCTTTCAGCTTTTAGGTCGCCTGTCTGTCGGTTTTACAGCAGACTTTATTTTGGAGTGTGTATCTGAGCTGCATAACCTCATTCCGCCTTCTCCTTTCTTCCATCGGGATACCAGACGTACCGCAGGCTACCATCCATATTCGGTTGCCATTCCGAACCTACGCATAGAGCGCTTCAAGCGCTTTTCAGACTACACTAATAATATATATTATAGCTAAGTGTGAACGTTTTTAAGTAAATGTATGGTGACCGATATCGTTGTACTATGAGTTATAAGCAATATGCTATCATATTATAGCGTAGTTTGAAAAGCGCTTCAAGCCCTCTTTTATCATGCGAACAGCCAAAGAGTGGAATGCCCTGCCTTTTTGTCCGAGCACACACAACCCAAACCTCTTCAAAGTCCAACTGAACAGACTTCTTCTGGATGAACTCGTTCCATCTTACACCTCTTCTACCAGATTGAAGTCAAGAGTAAGACCATTTGATCTTCTTCTTCTTATCGAGTGAGGCCACCTCTGGTGTCAAAGTTTATCAAGCCGCCTATAAGGCCTCTGACTTGGCTTAACGACTGTAATCAAATGATAACAGCCGGGACCGGGTTTAACATGCCCTCCGAAGCACGGAAGCGCTCAGCTGTAATGACACTATCCGGTCACCCGGCCGACACCTGACCGGGCCGAACTTTGCTTAATAAACGTGATCGAATACGATCAGTCTGTCAAGCGCGGCCATAAGCGCTTCAGAGAGGCCATTTGATATAAAATATACATAATAACTCTCACCATCTCCCAAGCCCTGGTCCTCCCCTGGTACTCCAGCCCGCGGTCGGACTGCCGCAGCAGCGCCGTGAGCACATATATAACAACAATAACCTCACCATCTCCCAAGCCCTGGTCCTCCCCTGGTACTCCAGCCCGCGGTCGGACTGCCGCAGCAGCGCCGTGAGCACATATATAACAACAATAACCTCACCATCTCCCAAGCCCTGGTCCTCCCCTGGTACTCCAGCCCGCGGTCGGACTGCCGCAGCAGCGCCGTGAGCACATATATAACAACAATAACCTCACCATCTCCCAAGCCCTGGTCCTCCCCTGGTACTCCAGCCCGCGGTCGGACTGCCGCAGCAGCGCCGTGAGCACATATATAACAACAATAACCTCACCATCTCCCAAGCCCTGGTCCTCCCCTGGTACTCCAGCCCGCGGTCGGACTGCCGCAGCAGCGCCGTGAGCACATATATAACAACAATAACCTCACCATCTCCCAAGCCCTGGTCCTCCCCTGGTACTCCAGCCCGCGGTCGGACTGCCGCAGCAGCGCCGTGAGCACATATATAACAACAATAACCTCACCATCTCCCAAGCCCTGGTCCTCCCCTGGTACTCCAGCCCGCGGTCGGACTGCCGCAGCAGCGCCGTGAGCACATATATAACAACAATAACCTCACCATCTCCCAAGCCCTGGTCCTCCCCTGGTACTCCAGCCCGCGGTCGGACTGCCGCAGCAGCGCCGTGAGCACATATATAACAACAATAACCTCACCATCTCCCAAGCCCTGGTCCTCCCCTGGTACTCCAGCCCGCGGTCGGACTGCCGCAGCAGCGCCGTGAGCACATATATAACAACAATAACCTCACCATCTCCCAAGCCCTGGTCCTCCCCTGGTACTCCAGCCCGCGGTCGGACTGCCGCAGCAGCGCCGTGAGCACATATATAACAACAATAACCTCACCATCTCCCAAGCCCTGGTCCTCCCCTGGTACTCCAGCCCGCGGTCGGACTGCCGCAGCAGCGCCGTGAGCACATATATAACAACAATAACCTCACCATCTCCCAAGCCCTGGTCCTCCCCTGGTACTCCAGCCCGCGGTCGGACTGCCGCAGCAGCGCCGTGAGCACATATATAACAACAATAACCTCACCATCTCCCAAGCCCTGGTCCTCCCCTGGTACTCCAGCCCGCGGTCGGACTGCCGCAGCAGCGCCGTGAGCACATATATAACAACAATAACCTCACCATCTCCCAAGCCCTGGTCCTCCCCTGGTACTCCAGCCCGCGGTCGGACTGCCGCAGCAGCGCCGTGAGCACATATATAACAACAATAACCTCACCATCTCCCAAGCCCTGGTCCTCCCCTGGTACTCCAGCCCGCGGTCGGACTGCCGCAGCAGCGCCGTGAGCACATATATAACAACAATAACCTCACCATCTCCCAAGCCCTGGTCCTCCCCTGGTACTCCAGCCCGCGGTCGGACTGCCGCAGCAGCGCCGTGAGCACATATATAACAACAATAACCTCACCATCTCCCAAGCCCTGGTCCTCCCCTGGTACTCCAGCCCGCGGTCGGACTGCCGCAGCAGCGCCGTGAGCACATATATAACAACAATAACCTCACCATCTCCCAAGCCCTGGTCCTCCCCTGGTACTCCAGCCCGCGGTCGGACTGCCGCAGCAGCGCCGTGAGCACATATATAACAACAATAACCTCACCATCTCCCAAGCCCTGGTCCTCCCCTGGTACTCCAGCCCGCGGTCGGACTGCCGCAGCAGCGCCGTGAGCACATATATAACAACAATAACCTCACCATCTCCCAAGCCCTGGTCCTCCCCTGGTACTCCAGCCCGCGGTCGGACTGCCGCAGCAGCGCCGTGAGCACATATATAACAACAATAACCTCACCATCTCCCAAGCCCTGGTCCTCCCCTGGTACTCCAGCCCGCGG
The DNA here is from genome assembly GCA_910589605.1 of Chrysoteuchia culmella. Classification (NCBI taxonomy): domain Eukaryota; kingdom Metazoa; phylum Arthropoda; class Insecta; order Lepidoptera; family Crambidae; genus Chrysoteuchia; species Chrysoteuchia culmella. Next base: position 9,948,734 of record OU342671.1, on the reverse strand, counting down.
TCGGACTGCCGCAGCAGCGCCGTGAGCACATATATAACAACAATAACCTCACCATCTCCCAAGCCCTGGTCCTCCCCTGGTACTCCAGCCCGCGGTCGGACTGCCGCAGCAGCGCCGTGAGCACATATATAACAACAATAACCTCACCATCTCCCAAGCCCTGGTCCTCCCCTGGTACTCCAGCCCGCGGTCGGACTGCCGCAGCAGCGCCGTGAGCACATATATAACAACAATAACCTCACCATCTCCCAAGCCCTGGTCCTCCCCTGGTACTCCAGCCCGCGGTCGGACTGCCGCAGCAGCGCCGTGAGCACATATATAACAACAATAACCTCACCATCTCCCAAGCCCTGGTCCTCCCCTGGTACTCCAGCCCGCGGTCGGACTGCCGCAGCAGCGCCGTGAGCACATATATAACAACAATAACCTCACCATCTCCCAAGCCCTGGTCCTCCCCTGGTACTCCAGCCCGCGGTCGGACTGCCGCAGCAGCGCCGTGAGCACATATATAACAACAATAACCTCACCATCTCCCAAGCCCTGGTCCTCCCCTGGTACTCCAGCCCGCGGTCGGACTGCCGCAGCAGCGCCGTGAGCACGCGCCTGGCGCTCACCACGAGCGGGCCGCTCTCGCCCTTCACCATGTACGTACTGAACGGCCGGAGCAGGGCGACTACGCTTGTCTCGGGGATGGAGCCCGACGATACCTGATATGGGATGAAAATCTAATCAGCGAGTAGTCTACATGTCATATACATTATGGATGACATACAGTGGTGGTCAGATAATTAGAAACGCTAGTCGATTTTCATGCCAACGAGGTAACTTTGGAGCCTCGGTTCTCTGCCAAGGATTGTCCGAGCCGTGACCTGATCATGTCCAACCAAGGAGTGAATAGAGGAGATTAAGATTGCTATACACACCCGACTGATCTGCCCCCTAATTATGTATCTTGTTTCTATCAACATTTGATTGAAGTGGTCACATCGGTGCTTTAATAAAAATAAATGTGACAACTATCTTACTAAAGCAGCAATGTAACTGCACTTTCAATCAAAATCTGTTAGCAACAGAGTTAGATAATCAATAAGCTGATCTACATTCAAAAATATGTAGGGATCAGTGTTTTCAGTTTCGGGAATTCCATAAATTTTATGCTATTTCGATGTTTTTTTAAACATATCCATAAATAACTTAGAATGTTGATCAGATCAGTCGGGTAAGTATAGCAATCTGGATCACCTCCATTCACTCCCTGGATGACCATGATCAGATCACAGTTCGGTCAATCCTTGGCAGAGAACCAAGGCTCCAAAGGTACCTCGTTTGTATGAAAATCGACTAATGTTTCTAATTATCTGACCATCACTGTATATCACAAATAACATGTACTTATACGAGTTTTGAGACATTTACAAACAAACATTTAGTTCAAAGGAAATGCCGCCATTTTTAACCCCCGACGCAGCGCAAAGAGGGGTGTTATAAGTTTGAAGCCTATGTCTGTCTGTCTGTCTGTCTGTACGTATATTCTTAGAGCCTAAACGAATCAAGCGATTTCAATGCGGTTTTTTTTAATTGAAAGCTTACTTAATTCAGATGGTTCTTAGCCATGTTTGATGAAAATCCATCCGGCCATTTATGGAGATGGTCAACTGCCTGCCGAAACGGTAAAAGATATAAAGGTGGCGCTTTGACTAAAATAATGTACACCCTGGGCAAATTTAGGTACAACAAAAAAAAATTGCGGCAAAAAAATTTTTGTCTTTCTGTACATTATTCGAAGTGTCTAAATGAATTAAGCGATTGCAATGCAGTTTTTTTTTAAATTTTGTGTGTAATTTAAAAAGGATGAAATAAAAATAAAATTTCTCTCACGGTCGGGGACCCCAACGTATAATATACCCTTTTAGTACTTCTCTTTTTGTGGTCCCCCGACCGAGAGAGAAATTTTATTTTTTTTAAGTTTTTTTTGTGTCGGGGGGTTTTAAAATGTTAAAATTTTATTTTTATGCTATATATTAAACTTGGACAACTTAAGTAAGCTATTAATGAAGAAGAAGAAGAAAACCATTTATTAACAACACACACAAAAAACAGTTATACAATGAGACAAGTAGGTACTTAATTAAGACAAAAAGAAGAATTGTTACTAGACAGAAAAACAAAATGACGAAAAAGAACAATAAGTGTGCTGCTAATAGGCCCTGTCTCAGCAAAATTAACTTCTGGGTCATTCATTGATGGTCAGAATAACCCAGAAGCACTGATATTCTGACAGGGCCAAATGAGTGAGTGGACACAACACAACAAAAGCACAAAAATAAAACACTAAACGATACATAAATTAAACAACAATAAAAACAATAACATGCAAATAAAAAAAAACAAATAATAAAAACTAAAACGGGACATTATAAAAAAAATAAAAATAAAGTTGTTAGGCACTAAAAATTACGCGTCTCCTTTGCCGAAACCGAATACATAAAAAAAAAAAGAAAAAAAGGAAACAGTAGTTTGATTGCTTGACCTTTGACTTGACATTGTATTTGATTGACTGACACAACATGACTTATTACATGACATTTAATTTTATTTGGCATTCACCAATTATTTTTTAAAAAGTTTCACAACAAAAGAAAAGTAATGCAAAGGATCAAGGATCAAGGTGTGGAATTCTTCTCGATGATTGATGACGTGGCGTAAACGTGGCAAGCGCATGTGTTACTTTACCACATGGATGGACGGACCGGTATACACCTTCTTAACTGGTGGCTGGACCCTCAAAAAACTACGACAAGCGCGTCGTGAAAACCCAAGAGTGAGTATTATTATATTATTATAGTGTGATAAATATGATAAGTATAGAGAAAAAGTAGGTAAATAATCGCATACGATTGTAATTTATAATACATTATTCAAGACGCTTTTGTTGTTCGATTAAATGGTATTTTACATGTTTCTTAAAGGTGTTTTTCGTTTTTAGGTCACGCATTGGTGGTGGGAGGTCATTCCAGCACCGAGACGCCGCAAATTTGAATGATCCCCGAAAGGCCATAGTACGATGCTTAGGAACAGAAAAGGTATTAGTGCATGCTCTTTTTGAGTAACTGCTGCATTTCTTTGCCCACACCAGCTTATCATAAAGATACTGAGGCTTCCCTGTATTGATGATGTCAAATAACATGGATGCAAGGTGCAGTTTTCTACGAGCCTCCATCTTGAGCAGATTTGCAGCATTAAGAAAAGGTGCTATATGTGTACGAGGCGGTATATGAAAGCAAAACCTGGCGCAGGCATTTTGCACACGTTGGACAAGTTTTCTGGTTCGAGACAGTAGGCATGGCCCATACACAGTGTCGCAATAATTAAATCTGGACAACACTAATGATTCGCACAAGCGTATCCTGAGTTCTTCTCTTAAGTATGGTCGTATTTTGTATAATAACCTAAGGCGATATAAGCAGTTTCGAGCACATTCCGCAATATGCGATGCCATTTACAACCTTCGACGGAGAGATTCTCTTAAGGATTTGTTTAAAGAGATTAATATACTAACTTTGGCGGGACAATACATCTATGATCATATAGTATATGTAAGGAAACATCTTGATTTATTTATTAAGCATAGCGATGTCCATAATTTTAATACTAGAAATAAGAATAAGCTTGCCGTTCCAAAATTTCGACTTGAAAAATGTAGACGCTCGTTTTTGGGGAAAGGTATAGCATTTTTTAATAAAGTTCCACAACAATTGATAGAGCTGCCTTTGCATAAATTTAAAATATATGTTAAAAAGTCACTCTTAAGCAAAGGTTATTACAAGGTAGATGATTATTTAAAAGACCAAAATGCATGGATGTGATACTAACATAAAACATAACTATTATAAATTAGATAAAAGGAAAATATTCTAATAATTGAATATTGGAAAATTTTCCTCTTATATTAAATATATTTCAAAATTGTAAATTTGTGCTTGGCAACAACATGTTCCATTGTAAATGTTGTTGTTTCTGTTTAAGCTGATAAGTTTCTTGCGGCCGTTCTTCTTATCAGTTAAAAGATGTCCTGAATGGCTGGTAGGGAAAAAAAATTTTGGACTATTCGAAAGTACTTATCTATAAGTCTATTTGAATAAAAATCTTTGACTTTGACTTTGCGATTCAAAATTTAGGTGGCCGTCCAAGAGCAGACCCAGATTTTTAACTTTTTCAACTTGTTCAATTTTTTCCCCATTAAGTTTGATACTGAATGAGGGACATATGCTAGCAAAGTTGCGGAGGTTGTGTCTTGTGCCAAATAAGATAAGCTTAGACTTTTTGGGGTTTAGGGTCAAGCAATTCTGATGGCACCATTTAGCTATCTGAACCAGGTCACTATCTATCTTTGCCACAGCCGCAGCATGCTCAGTAGGTGGAAAAGAAATGTATAATTGCAAGTCATCTGCATATAGGTGATATTTGCAGTGAGTAATGTTTCCGATGATGTCTGCACTGTATAAAACGTAGAGGATAGGGCCCAAGATTGACCCTTGGGGTACGCCTCGTGTTACAGGTAGACGGGTAGATTGGACCTTAGATCCATCACCCTTGGTTAATTCTACATATTGCTGCCTGCCTGAGAGATAGCTATCCATCCATCTAAGTGTTCTTACATCGACACCATAATACGATAATTTTGACAACAGCAGAGTTGTATTTATTGTGTCAAAAGCACGTGAGAGATCAAGCAAGACCATAGCAGTCATCAAACCCTGATCCTGACCTGTTAAAAGATCATCAAAAACATTGGCCAAAGCAGTAGCAGTACCATAGCCTCTGCGAAAGCCAGATTGTAACTGGGGGAGTATGTTGTGGTCTTCCAGAAATTTAGTCAGTTGCTCACAGACCACTTTTTCCAAGATCTTGGAAACACAGGGGAGCAGGCTGATGGGTCGAAGGTCCTGTAATGATTCTGGCTGGTTGATCTTTGGAAGTGGTTTGATTACTGCAACCTTCGAACCCTCAGGAAACATGCATTCTTCTATTGACCTGTTAATTATGCTGGTTACAGTTTGCAATGACTGGGGCAGAGTAAGTTGCAACATCTCCAAAGAAATACCATCATCCCCCTATGCATTGGATTTGAAACTATTAATGATCTTTAATACCATATCCTCGCTGACTGGGTGCAATGAGAAAGTTGCAGTGCTGTGCCTGTGGTGTTCCAAGTAAGTCAGTTGAGATATCGATACTCCATGGCTCCCCGGTAGATTCAGGAAATGTGCATTAATTTGATCTGGATTGTCCAAATAAGCAGGGAGATCCAATTGAGATTTCTTATTTAATGAAAAAGTATTTTTTAATTTTTTCCATAGTCTCTTAGAATTGTTAATATTATTATTTATATGATTGTTAAAAAAACTTTTCTTTTAATTTTCGATAGCATCTATCACTATCTTTTTCATTGATTTGTAAGTTTCTTTTAAGGTTTCTTTCTTCTCCGTTGGCACTGATGGATCCTTTGAGGCACTTAGCTCCCTGTACTCTCTGTGAAACTTGTCCCTAACACTTATCATAGATCTTATTGTGTCCGTTACCCACGGATGTGAGGGGTGTTTGAATTTCCTTTTCTTAATGGGAGCGTGAAGGTCAAATAGCACCTTCATACAGAACGAGAAGGCCCCAACTAGACTGTTCACATCCTTCGATTCGGTTAGACTGCTCCATTTGATGGAGTCTAGATCTGAATTGAATTGGTCAACCAGGATATTCTTCATTGGTCTGTAAGTTAGCCAGCGAGGACTAGGTCTCTCTTTTTTAATTTTAAATTCTGCCACCACCATTGCATGGCCTCCCAAGTCAGGAGAATATTTGACATTGATTCTCAGTGCCTGTGCATTTGTACAGATCACATCTATAAGACTTTCACTATGGTCTGTGAAGTGGGTGGGTTCCCCTACCAGTTGAAATAAGTTGACGGTATGCAGAAATTGGTTGAATAGCTTAGCCTTACTGCTGCTTGGATCGAGGAGGTTGATATTAAAGTCACCGAGTAAGATTATGTGATCAAATGTACCCAGGGAGACGATGGAGCAGGTGATAGAGTCTAGAAAAATGTTTACGTCCTGCCTCGGGGGTCTGTAGGCGGTTCCGACCGCTATGTTCTTATTATTGACGCGCACACTCAGCCACATCTGCTCCACCGCAACAGTGCTTGTGTGATGGCAGGTACGAGCGTTTATGCCTCTTCGTATGTAGAATCCTACCCCTCCACCACCACGACCGTCACATCTCGGAATGTGCTGCAGACGGTAGCCCGGCAATTTAGGAGCTTTGTCGTCCTGTCCCGAACCCAGCCAAGTTTCGTTTATCGCCATACAATCTGGAGCCGTTTTCTGCACGGCCACCATAAATTCCTCATGCTTAGTATCCAGTGACCCAGCATTAAAGATACCAACTATTAGGTTATTAGAACACATCATAAGAAATCGAAATAAAATTCCACACATTGTCACAAGTATGAATCAATAGATCAAACGTGTCACACAAATAAATAGTTGCAATTCTATCTAAGTCGTAGGAGTGCAGCAAATCACATTTATTGTATAAGACATTTTCAGTCGGGAGCCCACATATAAATTTAGTTTTAATAGTTCCATTAATTAAATTCATTAGAATGTGATTGTATTTTATGATTTTGTAATTTTTGCATTTTTCAATGCTATTTTTATACTTATGGTAAATTTTAAATAGAAAAATATTGGAAAAAATTAACTCGGCCACAAGTGAATTTAAATCCCTTTCAATCCCGTCTGAGAATTCACTTGTGGCTGAGTTAATTTTTTCCAATATTTTTCTATTTAAAATTTACCATAAATGTGATTGTAGTTAATCATATCATAAACTTGAAAGAAAACTGTAATTAGGTTTAGAGATATTGTACATAGTGTAAATAGTGAAATTGCTAAAATATCTATAATCCAGTAATAGCTAAAGATGATGATAAAATAGTAAGTTGTGTATATATTGATCATGTTTGAAACTGTATAAATTGTTGGATTCGAAAGAATAGTTTTATTTGGTGGACCCCTAAACAATGTTGAATAAAAAAGAAACACATAAATAAAAAATACAGTGGAGACTTGGCACAAAGGTAAACATACTATCACTAAAACACTGATTGAAAGTATAACACAAGTATTAAAAACATTGTATTTTACGGACGTTTTATATTGCAGGACCTTAGGCGACCCGTGGACCGAAAACGCGGTTGATGTCCTCGTCTGAACGAAACTGAAACATGTCCGTTCCATCTCCCTGACGAGCGAAGATGCGGCCGTTCTTCGTCCACTTGTGGCGCCACTGCCGGTGGTGACACTCTTCGCGGACATGCCGAAAAATCAGGCGGTTCGTGCGGGTCAAGCGCTCGTTGATGAAGACTCGAGGGCCCGACGACGATGCCTGGCCTGTGCGGCGTGCAGCAGCTCGTCGCGCAGGTGGCGCACCACGACGTGGCCACCCTCAGCCGGGGGCCGCCCCACACGTCTCTGCGAATGACGATGCCTGGCCTGTGCGGCGTGCAGCAGCTCGTCGCGCAGGTGGCGCACCACGACGTGGCCACCCTCAGCCGGGGGCCGCCCCACACGTCTCTGCGAATGACGATGCCTGGCCTGTGCGGCGTGCAGCAGCTCGTCGCGCAGGTGGCGCACCACGACGTGGCCACCCTCAGCCGGGGGCCGCCCCACACGTCTCTGCGAATGACGATGCCTGGCCTGTGCGGCGTGCAGCAGCTCGTCGCGCAGGTGGCGCACCACGACGTGGCCACCCTCAGCCGGGGGCCGCCCCACACGTCTCTGCGAATGACGATGCCTGGCCTGTGCGGCGTGCAGCAGCTCGTCGCGCAGGTGGCGCACCACGACGTGGCCACCCTCAGCCGGGGGCCGCCCCACACGTCTCTGCGAATGACGATGCCTGGCCTGTGCGGCGTGCAGCAGCTCGTCGCGCAGGTGGCGCACCACGACGTGGCCACCCTCAGCCGGGGGCCGCCCCACACGTCTCTGCGAACACCACGTCGCGCTCCTCGAGGGTCACACCCAGGCGCGCGGCCAGAACCGTTACCGTCTGGACGACACTCACGCCCTTCTCCTCCGGCAGCTGCCCGATGTCCAGGGGCCCAATTCTGCTATTTGACAATTAGCGACCAACTATTTCCATTCCATCGACATCCTACTAACATTACAATTCCATTGTGCTAAATTTTGTATTCTGCTAAAAGTTTTTAAAATCTCGATGTAATGTCGATGGAGTGTCAGTTCAATGGAAATGGAATGGAAAAGGACTGTGAATGGAATGTGAATTAAATACGTTTTAAGTACTTTTTTGTGAATTTTATGTATTAATATCGACAAATTATATTTTTTTACGATATAAATATCAACATCTATTAAAAATACTTGTTTATTGTTAAAAAAGAAGATAGAAAACATTGGTAGAGTATTTTTATTTTATTTTTATTTTATTTTATTTTCTTTGGGAAGTTTACAGCAGTATTTACAAATTAGGTAAATAAGCAAGCATTTAAAAGCTAATTACAAACTTCCACAGATAAAAAAAGTATGGCTGTTATTGTATTGCAATTGCCATCAAAAACTGTGTTCGTCAATGACATCAATGTCTTCATGAAGTTTTGAACACAAGTTTGAAAACTTTGAAGAAAATTATTTGTGTAAACAAAAATTGTATTTTAACAATGCAAGTGTTGAGGAACCCGTATCGCAGTGGTTCGTGCGCTCGGCCTGCGATTGTTGAGGTTAAGCAACTTTCGCAATGGTCGGTCACGGGATGGGTGACCAAACATTTACTATCTCGAGGTTCTCCGTAGTTCGGAAGGCACATTAAGCTGTTGGTCCCGGCTGCATTTAAAACCCACCAATCCGCAATTAGGCCCTCGTGGTGGGTCATGGCCGGTTCTCGTCATCCATCTATAAGAAAGGCCAGTGTCCCAGCAGTTGGGGTTTAAAAATAGCTGATGACGAGTGTTGAGCAATTAACTGCTCTTAGCTTGACCAGTACTATAATTTCTGTAAACATGCCATTTACTAAAAGTCAATAGTTTTCGATTTTAATCAACAAATCCGGAAAAAAATAGTTTTTTTTATTTTTATTTCGCTTTCTCAATGTTCCGTCACGATTTTTTTAGCAAACCTCAGATTCGATTACGGTACCCCAAAATAAATATAGAATTTTTTTCATTGACCGAAGAGCATTGGACCGGATTTCCAAAGGTCGCTGGTTCGATTCCCATCTGAGAATTCACTTGTGGCCGAGTTAATTTTTTCCAATATTTTTCTATTTAAAATTTATCATAAATAAATATAGAATCGAAGCAATAAGAACTACCCCAAAACTTTCTAGTAAAAACACAATTTGACTCAATTACAGGTTAGTTTAACCAATTTCAAAAGAAAGGTTTATAGGGAATAGAAATATTATTTTTACAAACTTGCCTTGTGAAATTAATATGATATAAAGTCAAATTTAGTTAAATAAAGAGAAATTTTATCGAATAAGTAAAGCTCTAAAAAAGGTGTCGTTGTTCGATGGCAGTTCAATGACCAAATGACAACTGAAAATCCATTGATAGAATCGTTAAATAGTGAAGAGAATACAGTTTGCCCCAACAATTACAATTCCATTCAAATAAAATCAATAGCAGACTACCGAAAAGATCAATAGTAGTTCGATGGAGTGTCGGTGGAGTGTCGATAGAATGGCTTCGGATTTAAACAGTACGAGAATACCAAATGCCAAAAACCATTCAACTGAGACACTATCGACACTCTATTGAGACTCCATTGGTGTATTTTTATTTAGCAGACTTGGGCCCCAGGTCGGACAGGAGGGTCTCCTGCTCACGGTCGTTCAGCTCCCGCTTTAGTTCGGCGACGGTGCGTTCCAGCTCGGCGACATCTCCGATCACAACTTCAGGAACGCGCTTCTCCAGCACGTCCAGCCTCCGCTCGAAGCCGTCCATGCGGGTCATCAAAGACTCGTGCAGCCGGGTCATCTCTTTGCGGAACTCGCGCATCTCGGCCATGAATGTGATGAAATCAGATTCTTTGACGACTTCCGGACGGCATACGTCTCGTTGCGGTGAAACAAGGTCAATGTCACCCTCCGGTGGAGTGTCGCAAATTCCTTTGACCGGCTTTGACTGTTGTCACCCTTCCTTGCACCCTTCTTACAATTGGGGCAGGCCCAGTCCTTGCTTATTTGGGCCTTGTCCGGTAGGGCCAAGCACCCTTTATGATATCGCGCCGGACAAAGAGAGCAGGCAGCGCGCCGCTCGCCGATGACAGGAACTTGCCACATGCGCCGCAGTTAACCATTGTTAATACAAGCTGTTTAGCTGACAAGTGGTAGTTGTCAAGTCGATCTTAGTCAAAAACAACAGTAGATCAAACTTCAGGAGAATACCCGTGATTTGAGTAAAATTTATAAGGTGGCAACACTCTTGCGAATTTGTCACTGTCAAAACCGAAATGTTGGCTGTCAGTTGATTTTTGACTATTCACTTTGCAAGCAACTTTGAGGGTATTTTTTCTACTTTTATGATTAAAGGTAGATAAATACAGACTTAGCTTTGTGCAATATGATGTTTCACAGCCGTCGAGAACACTAATAACGAAGTCACAGAATTCTCTCAAAGCGAACTACACTTTTAGAATACTTTTCAAAAGGTTTAGGCCGGAATTTAATTATTTTGACGAAATATTATACGGAGCCGAGTTAATGATGTTTACAGTAGCAGTGTTGCCACATCACTCCAAATGAAGTGCACATATTTCTAAAATGCATAATAAAAAAGTACTTTAGAGGTTGAGTATGGGCGCTTTGTTCACAAACATTCTCTCTTATGATGGCTGGGGTATAAGTACAGCACATATTTTATAAAAATATTGAAGATAATGTGGATATTTAAGAATTTACTAGAGTTTATGATTTTAGAATTTTTGCATTTTTCAGTGCTATTTTTGTACTTATGATAAATTTTAAATAAAAAAATATTGGAAAAAATAACTCGGCCACAAGTGAATTCTCAGATGGGACTCGAACCCACGACATTTGGAAATCCTGTCCAATGCTCTAGCCACTGAGCTACTAGAGTTGTTTATAAACAACACTAATATTCCAAAATTTCACTAGGAAAATATATTTTCATATTTTTTCCCTCGTCATTTAATATTTTTTATGCTGCATACAAAAAGAAACATAAAGTTCGAATTCAATATTCTAACTCAGTTACATCTCGGTAAGTCCACGCGAACGAAGTCGCTGGCATCGACTAGTATTGAAATAAAGGTTATCTTAGACAAATTTTAATTATAAAAATATTGGACAGAATCAACTCTGCTACAAGTCCATCCCATCTGAGAATACACTTCTATTTAAAATTTATTATAAGTATAAATAATATTTCTTGTTTAATATTTATCACATAAAAATAGCATTATAAATTGCAAAATTAAAAAAATATAATTAGATGGCTGTTTCATCCTAATCGATAGTCAAACATCTGTAAAGATGTTTCTTTCGAATGCGAGGACATAGAACGGTAAATATACTAGAAAAATTCGACGTGTCCTCATAGGTCTCTGTAGCATAATTGGTTAGTGTATTGGGCCGGACTCCCGAGGATGCGGGTTCGAATCCCGTCAGGGCGACATGAGACTAGTTGCTTTTTTCTAGTATATTTTCTTGTTTAATATTTATCACTTAAAATAGCATTATAAAATGCAAAACTAAAAAGTTATAAGTAAAAATAGCATTGAAAAATTTAAAAATCATACATTACCTTGGACAGTTCCTCCAGGAAACAGTCAACTATGTGCATGAGCATAGAGCCCGCGTTACGGGCGTACAGCGGGGTCTTCGGGGACAGAACTCCTGGAACAATCATATCATATAGAATGATAAACATATCGTCATAACGTACAGTGTTCGTCACATAATTAACGACACTAGACGATTTTCATACAATCGAGGTGACTTTGGAGCCTTGGGTCTCCGCCAAGGATCGACCGAGCTGTGATCTGATAATGGCCATCCACGGAGTGAATGGAGGAGATCCAAATTGCTGTAAACATCAAACAGGGAGCTAATTGTCTAATTTTAAAATCTATCGCAATCCCTTTCAATACGTCATTTGAAAGCTATTTACATACTTCAGGCCGTCACTATTTGACATTTGATAGGGATTGTGATCGGGACGCGTTTTGAAAGGTATTGAATGAACGAAATTGAACTGTCTAAGCAAAGTGACAGACGAAAATATCTTTCAAATGTAACGGAGAAGTGCCAAATGAAATGTCATTTAAAACATCATTCGTTCCGAAAGTGATTGCGACTATAAGTTACACAATTCCATATATCACTATCACAATCAATATATCTTTGAAAGGGATTATGATAGATTTTGAAATTAGACAATTAGGGGGCTGATCTGACCAACATTCTATACTTTTACTCTGGAAGGAACCACATTATAATTAAAACGGTTGCTATGATTCCCATAGCACCGTTTTAACATCAATTCGATTCCGATGTGAACTGGATTTCGTCAAGAGTAACGCCTCAAATACTAAATAAAACCATAACATCAGACAGGGTGTGTTCGGAAACTAACATAGGCGATTGACTAACAACCTTTTAATATGGTTTCCGGACAACATAGTTTTTCTGCGTCTTTATTAGTGGTTATGTCAATCGCATATGAGAGAGCATTTATGAAAAAAAAAGTATTAAAACTAAAATGAAAGGTCATGCCCAATTTGGGCCACGTCTATGTACACAACCCCCAAATATAGAGAAAAATTCACCGATGCTGAGAAAAATACATCTAATTTTATATAATGCACGGATACGTGGTTATTAATAAAAACAAATAAATATTTCTTACTCGAAATAAGGCGTCAAATATGTCAACTCGACGTTAAAAAAACTGTCAGTATCACTGACATTAAGTTCTACTCCGTGTTCGAGTGTAATGCTATAAAATTCAATAATTCCGAAATTGAATTGAATAAATTAGAAACTATTTATCTTGTATTTAACTATCTTTTGGTAGACAGGACACGCCTTATCACAACTTTGAATATGATGATATAGTGTTAAATGATAAAAATAGCACAATTAATGAGCAAAATAGTGGTGGTGAAACTGGTGAACAACACATGCGTGTTACTCGTTATGGCAGAACGGTTAGACCGCCGGATAGGTGGGGATATTAGATGTAGAACCTAGGTAGCATTAATTATAAATTGTTTGCATTATTGTTCCAGTAATAACTTGTTTGGTTGTAGAAATATTACTATATATATTTTTTAGTTAAGTACTTATATATATTTTTGTAATTTTATACACAAAGCTTTTAATCAAATAAAGAAAAAGTAACACAAATGTAATAAAAATGATGTACTATTTAAAACTACAATTTAGTTACTATATAATTACTATTTAAATTGTATTTGTATAATTTAATTAAAATGTAATTAAAGGCACAATATTTAATATCCATGTAGGTAATAATTCTAAAGTCATTATTTATGACTTCTTAAGCTCAAATTATGTGACAGTAGAATGATATTTGAAATCAATATTTGTAAATTTTGTTTAAAAAAAAAAAAAAAACAAATACTATTATCTGATGATTAAATTACTTATGTTTATCTTTAAACTATGTTGCGATGTAAAATAAATTTCTAAATTACATAATTGTGTAACAAGAAATAAGTAGCCATTATTTAATTATAAGTGTATCCTGCATGTATTTTTTTTTCTTTCTTTGTTTTTTTTGAGGAGGATGATGTCAATATTTATATTGAAGGTACCTCTGAATTTTAATATTGTATGATCTTGCTTCGTTATAATAAATCAGTCTACAACCGATACCCGTAGTTTCAATACGCATTACATACTGTTCACAGACGTGGCCCAGACTTCATACATTTTTGGACATCACCTTTCTTAGCATATCTAAACATAAAAACTATAACCATCCCGTGACCACGGCAGCTGAAAAGGTGCCGAAACGTCGGGAAAATCAAAAAACCCCTAAAAACCAAAAAATACGGACAATTACAACTTAGTTCGTGAAATATAGCGCGTTTGATATCCGTAAAAGTTGTTTTGTTTTAAAAACTATAAGTTAAAATTCAAATTACCATCAGTGCCCGCCATCATATCAGCATACAATCGACAGGCCTTGTCGCTCCACTCGCAGCGGCAAAGGCAGCGCAGGCTTCCACGCAAGTACCGACGCACTAACTGGTAATAAACGCATAAACTAATATTATATTATTAATTCATTATTATTCTTTTAAGTCACGGTAGTTCAGTGGTTAGAGCATTGGACCGGATTTCCAAAGGTCGTGGGTTCGAGTCCCATCTGAGAATTCACTTCGAGTTGACTTTATCCAATATTTTTCTATTTAAAATTTATCGTAAGTTATTCATTATTATTTATTAATTTATTATAAACTAGCGGCCGCTCGCGGTTTCACCCGCGTGGTCCCGTTCCCGTGGGAATATCGGGATAAAAAGTATTCTATTTTCATAACCAAACTATCAACTAACTGTGTACCAAATTTCATACAAATCCGTTTGGTAGTTTTTGAGTTTATTCGTTGCAAACAAACAAACAATCAAATCTTTCCTCTTTATAATATTAGTATAGTCAATCAATTTATGATTTTGAGAGCATTCACGAACAGTAGATTATGGTAAAAAACTTAACCTATTAAATTGGAGGAGTAAAGAAGCGTTGCAGTGCTGCCACTATCCTGGACATGCACATAATTTTTGTGTAGTAAAATGACTAAATTTTTTATAAATCATAATAGTACATTACTGCAGCAGCCAACAAAAGAGGCATCGATGGGCAAACGCGAACACACATACGTAAGTCCATCAAAGCCTAGTTGTGGCCAAGGCTTGTATATTACTTTTCTCAAATAATGCGCGGAAATTTAAACTAAGTACTTTTCGAAATCAGACAAACAACGAACAACAATATTTTTTCTCGCGTTAAGGCTTCATATTTTGTTGTTTTTTTTTCTCTAACACCTTTCTATTTGAAAGCCAGTTCGAAATTTAAATATAAGATTTTTGATAAGTTACCTCCTTGGTCGCCATATTTCGGAGTAAAAGATCGTTCCATTTTAAAATTACACGACAGATATGAGTTTACAATGTAATTTATTTGGCCGCTAAACACGACAGATATAGATTTTCATACATCTTTTGCCGGCCGCTGGTCGCATGTTTGTGGCCAGTACAGCAATATCGATTTATCTCGAAGAAGGTTGTCACAATAATGCTGACATTTCGAAGCATGTTTGAGAAAAATATTTTTATTAAATCTTGTCATAAAGAGTCATAAATTGTCATTGAAATGTTTATTGAACTAGTATAAAATGCTTATACAAATCATCATACCATGAGATATTTGTCCATCCTGTGGTGATCGATGCCGTACCACTCCGTAGCCAGCACCTTGAAGCCGGCCTTGGTCATCATTAAAGCGTACTGTATCTGCTCCGGTGGGAAAAGGTCTAATATTCCTGCTATCGTCTCACATAACTCTTCCTGGAACAACAATAAAAGAAATTCATATTCATATGCCACTATCAGGATAAAAGCGGTATCAGTTGTATCAACTGCTTGCCTGTTAAATAATAATAATAATAATATATATAAAGCAGCCATAATTTGTTTCCAGTACTGCATGTGTAGCATGAGCACCTCGACAAAGCTCTCTCGATACTTTTCTCGCGCGAGCGTATTGTCTGTCCCGTTCACACCGTACTGATATGAGCGGGACATCGCAAGATAAGCGTCGACAGCGAGTCGCGGTGCGCATGCTACGCTGGCTGGTAGTATTCCAATAATTAAATAGGCTATTTAACAGGTTTTGAAAATCCATTTTATATTATGTAGTGGAGTTTAAGGAACCCAGTAAAGTTGTTTTTTTCAATTCTGGTACATATTTGCTGAAAAATATCAAATTAAAAATTCAATATTTAAATAGCGCACTAAAACGCTACTTTGACAATATGGCGCTGCAATGGGTTCGGTGACGTCACTTGCCTGTATTCTGCATATCATCCACATACGTAGGCAAGCGAGGTTTACAAGCAGGTGACGTCATTATAAACTCGACGAATCAGGAGCGTTTTGTGTCACGTGACAAAACGTTTAAAAAATGCATTTTTATTTACGGATTTTTAAATTAATTTTTGTAATTATTTTTAACTTACGTTAATAAAAAACCATTTTTAAACTCATAATTTATACTGATAACAGTAATTGACACTTTATTTTTCGCATTGTCAAATAGCCTATTGTGATATAGGGGCTTTGCAGCTCTTGTGGGAACTGTATTCACTGTGACCTGAAAGTAAGTAGGTCTATTGTATGTAACTCACCCCCTAGTTAGAAATTAACACATCTCTTTTAGCCTGAAGGCTCCTAAAAAGGCTAGAGTGAAGATAAAAACTGGCCAAGTGTGAGTCAGACTCAGCACGAAGGGCTCTGTACCATTATCTATAAAAGTATCGCATCGAAAGGGAGAATGCGATAAACGCAATCCAGCTGAATGTGTTGAATGTCGATGTAGCGCAAAGCATCCTGTCGGAACCGATTTCTGACTCCGCCATGATGCTATATAAAATAGCCCATAAGTACCGTCTATAGTTTATAAGTTTAAATTGTATTGGGGTTCGATGGAACTGACATGTTTCCATAAAGAAACAAAGTTCCTAAAAAAATAAAGAGAAAAAAAAATATATATATATACGAGTATCTATAAAAAAATCATGTCTGTTGTATGGGAGCCCCCTTAACTCAGGTGTTATGGACTTAAAATATTGCATTTGAATTTAATGATTTTTATATGCCGCTTAATAAATATTAAATGATGTGGAAAAAAATATTAAAGTAATTTCATAGTGGAAATTTGGCAGAGTGTTGTTTATAAACAATGCTAGTAAAATCTAAAATACCCACATTTTCATCAATATTTTTTAAAATAATTAGTTGTTGTAAACAGTGGGTTGAGTCAGTGGTTCTTAACAGGTTGTTTGTTACACATTTATTTTATTCTGTTTTTTAGTATTTATGGTTCTAGCGGCAACAGAAATAAATCATCTGTGAAAATTTCAACTGTCTAACTATCCAGTTCATGATATACAGCCTGGTGAAAGTAGGACAGACAGACAGAGGAGAGGGTCCTGTTATACTTTTTGGGTACGGAACCCTAAAAATGTCTTTAAAAAGTGAAAATAATTAAAGAGATTCAACCAACCTGCACCAAAGGCTTGTCAGACATCCAGACTGCATAAAAGAGCCCCTTCCACACTCGGGTGAAGTCATCCTCTTTAAATTCTGAAATTTAAGTAATTAAATAACTTAAGGCTAGGATTAAACTTCAGACCCCAGAATGTGAGACAAAATAGATATTCCATTGTTGTTTGGACACCATTGTCCAGTTTGCATTTTTCGACCTATGTGTACCTATGCTTATGCACGGTTTTTTTAATTTAAGAATTTCAATCTCAAACCTGGCTCATGGATGATAGTTATTAGGAATATAACTTTTTCATTTCGCATTTTACAATGCTATTTTTATGTGGCAAATATTAAACAAGTAAATATACTAGAAAAAAAAAAATGTTTCAAATCCCTTCGGGAAAAATGCTATATTTCTAAAACTGAGAACTATATTTCGTCGGGAATCGGGAGTAGGTTCGGGGGTATTTTCAGAGGACCTTAACATACAAATTGCCTCTCCACTTAGTCCATACAATACCGTTTTTCAAGCGGAATGTGTTGGTATTACACTGGCAGCACAGGCAATTATATCCAGAGAGGTAACAAACTGCGACATTTATATACTCTCTGACAGCAAGTCGGTACTACAGGCCCTGAATAGTAGTCGTAGCACATCGGGCCTAATACAAGAATGTTACAACACCCTAAACAAGGTAGGTGCTTCCAATAATCTCACTGTCCAGTGGATTAAAGGCCACAGCGGCGCACGAGGTAATGACATGGCAGATGAGTTAGCGAAGCGGGGTTCAGATTCTACCCCTCTCGGACCGGAACCTTTTGCTCCCATCCCGGCTAGCTGGTATGATGGTAAGATCCGTGAGCACACAGCTAACTTGCATCAAAACTACTGGGACTCACTGGAGACGTGCAGACAAGCGAAACAAGCACTACCGCGCGCAGACGCTCGTCTCTCCAGAGCTCTCCTTCAACTCAATAGACCGCTGTTACGTTTGATAACAGGGGCCATCACTGGCCACGGTAATTTTAACAAGCACCTTTTCAATTTAGGTGTCACTGACAGCCCACTATGCAGAGGTTGCATGGAGGAAGAAGAGACAGCTGCTCACGTCCTAATGGATTGTGACGGAGTAGCCCCTTACCGGGCGAAGTACCTCGGCTCACCAGGCAGTCTCCGGGAAGCCGTCTCTGACGTGAAGGCGCTGGGAGCATTCCTGGTTGAGCTGGGATGGCTGGAGTGATCCGGCCTGACACCCTCCGGACGCAAAATAGGCGCAAAAAAGTCGTCGAGTTGCGGAAACCGCCCGTATTGAATGAAGAAGAAGAAGAAGAAGAACTATATTTCGTTCAAACCAATTTTCGTTGAAAGTTTTTATTAAGATCTACAGCATATATATATTTTTTATTTTTCAGGGAAGACATGAAACTAGTAGCTTTTTTCTTGTTAAATATTAATATACATTTTTTGCCTACCGAATAATTATAGTACCAAATATATATTTCAGGTAAATAAATCGCTCAAAATTTCCTCAAAGTTGTTTTATTTCAATTGCGAATGCGTGAAGAAACTTAAGATGTGCTTATAAAAAATAAGTAAGTTTGTACAATCGGGGAACTTCCCGGTTGATCAGTAGAGTTTTTTTGGGAAACATTCACTTGGAAAGTACAATGGTACTATGGTATATATTGCTCTGTCTCAAACACAGCTACACGGACGGAGCACCCAAGCACAAGCGCTAATACACACGCAACAGCACAAACATGTGGGCCACCAGAAAGCCAGGTGGGAAATCGCAGGGACAATTGTGCACTGCCGAAACGCAGTGTGCAACCCCCGCGGACAAAACACCGAGCCGAAGGTGGAATAAACCCACATGCGACAAGCACGCGCCTGGACCCCAAGCCGAGCACCAAAGGGTGGAAACCCACAGGCTGGTCACCACCAGACCTGTGATTTATCACCCCGAGAGCGAAGCAACAGGGCTCAGGCTTAGACACACACAGCCACACACACACACACTAACAGTAACATTCAACACGCATAACAACACACACAAAACACAAACACCAAAACAAAAAAAAATAAAGATACTTCAGTTAAATTTGCACCACTGCCGCGAAGCCATGACCGAGCTCTGCAGATTCGTGGTTTCAAATGACATAGATATTGCCCTGCTACAAGAGCCGTATGTTAACACTGAGGGCCGAGTGGCTGGCATTGGATGCCTGGGAGGGACGACCATCTATTGTCGTGATGGTAAGTCCACTCCGAGGACATGCATATACGTCAGCAACAAGGCACGGGCACTAGGACTAATAGAAGTTGAATGTTACAGAGATCTCACAGCAGCGATAGTTACATTAGGCGATGAAGATGGGCGCAGGAAAAGGATGGTGTTCATGTCTGTCTACGTACCGAGTGAGACGGACTACGAACCTCCAGGGACACGCCTAGAAGAAACAATATCGAGATATACAGGTATGAATATTCCCATTGTGGCAGGCTG
This sequence comes from Chrysoteuchia culmella, assembly GCA_910589605.1. Taxonomy (NCBI): domain Eukaryota; kingdom Metazoa; phylum Arthropoda; class Insecta; order Lepidoptera; family Crambidae; genus Chrysoteuchia; species Chrysoteuchia culmella. Next base: position 9,928,896 of record OU342671.1, on the reverse strand, counting down.
TGACGCAAACTCTCACCACACCGTGTGGGGCAGCACAGACTGCAACAATAAGGGTAACCTTTTACTTGAGTATATCCTAAGTACTAACCTAGAAATAATGAATATAGGTAACACACCGACATTCGTTACAAGAACGAGGAAAGAAGTACTAGACATAACACTTATGTCAAAGGAAGAGAGCCATAGGATGAAAGAATGGAGAGTTGACACCTCCGATTCTTTCTCAGACCATCGCAGAATCACCTATAGCTTGCACTATCAACTTGAAACCATAAGCTATAGGAACAATAGGAGTACTAACTGGGACATATTTGAAAAACACATGAAAGAATGGAAACCCGGTAATGCTAGGTTAATAAACAACACAATGGATATGGAAAGAGAAGCGGTCAGGCTAGAAAGGGCCCTCGTGGAATCCTATCTATCGGCCTGTCCGTTGAAAAAAGTAAAGTCAGGGAAGGGACAACCCTGGTGGAACAAGGAACTCAATAAACTCAGAAAGAGAACCAGAAAGGCACTCAGAATTGCCCAAGAAAAGGACGATGACGAGAGCTGGAACAAGTACAGAGAAGAACGAAATCATTTCAAGTACAAAAGCCGAAAAGAAAGAAGGATTGGGTGGGGAGCCTTTTGCGAAAACGTCTCTGGACAACCTGAGTCAGCCAGGCTAATGAGAATGTTAGCAAAAGACAACACCTGCAAACTAGGCAGTCTGAAAAAAGATGACAATTTAATAGTGGATCCCAAAGAAATATTGACCGAAATGATGGCAACTCACTTCCCGGACTGTATAGAGCACACAGAGGAGGAAATGAATACTCTATCCACAGAACACCTATCAGTCGGTGAAGCAGAGGCCGAACTAGTTATCACGGAAGAAAGGCTAAGGTGGAGCATCACCTCATTTCAACCATACAAAGCAGCGGGACCAGACGGCATCTTTCCAAAAATGCTACAAACTGCTCTCAGGTTCATAATGGAAGATCTGCTAGCTCTATACAGGAGCAGTCTAGCAACAAACTACATTCCAAGCGGATGGAGAAAAGTCAGGGCTGTCTTCATACCGAAACCAGGGAAGGCGACATATCAGGAGGCGAAATCCTTCAGGTGCATCAGCCTTTCGTCGTTCCTACTGAAGACACTGGAAAAAATAATAGACAGACACATAAGAGAAACCATAAGCACAAGTGTAAGCCCACTACATGACAATCAACATGCTTACATGGAAGGGAAATCCATTGAAACAGCCCTCCACAACATGGCAGTCAGAGTAGAGAGATCAACCAAAGATAAAGAATATGCTCTAGCATGCTTCTTCGATGTAGAGGGCGCTTTCGACAAAGCGTCTGCACATGCCATCGTGGAGGCCTTAAATAGAGAAGGCGTAACAGAGCAAATATCAGGCTGGATCACCAATATGCTGTAGCATATTGGTGATCCAGCCTGATATTTGCTCTGCTCCTACAACACAGATCCATACAAGCAGATTTAGCAGGAAATAAATACACCATCAGAGCCAAGAGGGGTTTTCCCCAAGGGGGATGTCTATCTCCACTGTTATGGTGCATTCTAATAGATGAGTTAGTAAGAAAGATTACCGCTATGAACATATACATCCAAGCGTACTCGGACGATGGCCTCTTACTTGTGAGAGGGAAAGTACTAAGCGTGATCAGAGACATAATGAAAAGAGGAATTATGACAACATTGAGATGGTGTAGGAACAAGGGACTAAACCTGAACCCTACAAAAACCAAACTGATGCTGTTCACGAACAAGAGAAAGGTTGACACAATGATACCAATAATCATAGAGGACGAGGAGCTTGAAATTGTAAAGGAATTTAAATACCTAGGGGTGATCCTTGACAGCACCCTCAGTTTTAGAAACCACATAAAAGAAACAAGCAAGAAGGCGATGACAGCCCTCATGCAATGCAGAAGAGCCGTTGGCAGAAACTGGGGTATGAAACCCGAAGTAATCCAATGGATCTATAGATCAATCATATTACCAAGAATCTTGCACGGTGCCCTGGTATGGTGGCACAAGGCGCAACTAGAATACAACAGGAAAGAACTCACTAAGGTACAGAGACTAGCCAGTATCATGATATCAGGAGCTATGAGAACTACTCCCACGGCCGCCCTAGAAATGATACTAGGCCTCAGTCCAATAGAATTGGAAATAAAAAAGAGAGCTACAGAACAATGGTTCAAGCTGAAAAGCACAAATCTATGGAAAGGAAGAAACAATGACAAAGGTCATGCAGAAATAGGCAAAAACTACGAAGAAAACCTTTCTATGATATTAGCTAACAACGACCTAATAAATAAGGAAAGGATCTTCGACAAAAAGTACAGGGTAAGCATAAGATCCAGAGAAGACTGGAAAACAGAACAAGACGATCTGGATTGCACTGCAATATGTTACACAGATGGGTCCAGAAAAGAGTCAACTATGCTATCGGGAGCTGGAGTGTACATAGCCAAACCCGACGCAAGAAGAGCCACTTTCAATCTGGGAAAATACACAAGTGTATTTCAAGCGGAAGTATTTGCGATAATGCAATGCGCGCTAATGATCAGAAGTGTGTTAAGCGACCACAACGTAGAAAGAGTAGTAATATACAGTGACAGTCAGGCCGCTATCAAAGCCCTTGACAAAACGGAGACTACCTCAGCCCTGGTAAAGGAGTGTAAACAAACCATTCAGGAACAAACCGGGTTGAGGTAGAAATTGCCTGGGTACCAGGACACAAAGGTAACATTGGCAATGAGGAAGCCGACGCATTGGCTAGAAAGGGGGCTGATGAACCATACATCGGGCCGGAACCGAGACTGCCAATCTCACACAGAATTACCAAAAACATCATTGAGATAAGGACAATCAAAGAAACTAACCAACGATGGATGAACAGAAAGGACTGCAGACAGTCCAAGATCTTCATCAAATCAATGGACAAAAAGAAAACCAGAGAGCTACTTAGACTGGGTAGGAGAGACATAAGAAACATTGTAGGAGTATTGACAGGACACTGTCCCCTAAACAGACACCTGTCAGTGATCAATAGAGCAGAGGACCCTATCTGTCCACAATGTAGAGAAAAAGAAGAAACAAGCTATCACTTCATGGCAGAATGCCCGATGTACGCATCGCTGCGCTGGGAACTCTTTGAAGTAGACAAGCTGAAAGAAGAGGATTTAAAGCAGCTTACAATAAGCCAACTAAATAGGTATTGTAAGCGCACAGGTAGGTTCGAGGTCCCGACGCCGGTGGGGTAAATGATAACCCGCCCTCCCCCCTGTCTTTTTGTCAGGGGACTTTGGGGAACTGGGCGAAGTGGTTCCGATTATGGTGACTGATCGCCCGTCCGGCTTCGCCGGCGTCCCTCCTTCCAAATAATAATAATAATAATGGTATATATTCAAATGAAATAACTTTTAATGTTCTATTATCTATACTAATATTATTAAGCTGCAGAGTTTGTTTGTTTGAATGCGCTAATCTCAGGAACTACTGAACTTATTTAGAAAATTCTTAGACCATTAGAAAGCTACATTTCTCCCGAGTGACATAGGCTATATTTTATCCCAATATTCCCAGGGGAACGGGCACCACGTGGGTAAAATCGTGAGGATCTGCTAGTTTGTATATAAACATTTTCTATATATTTATTACTTGGGGTTGCATTAGATATTCGCATCCCGGTTTAGTATTAAAGGAGAGGGGGAGGGGGGGAGGGGTCGGGTCCCTCCCCCCTCACCCCCTAGGCGCGGAAACCTGTAGTTTTTTTTTTGTGAAGGTCAATAACCTACAAGTCGACTCATTGAATATTAGGCTTCCGAACGTCTCCGGCGCTGCGGGAAGTGCAGCCCCTCCGCCCCTGCGTAACAAACCGCAGGCACTTCATGTTCCCCTACGCAGCTTCGGCTTTTTGGTCACCTGCGGCGACCAGCCTCAGCCGCTTCGGCTCACATGGTGCCTGCGATTTATTACAGCGCGCGGGGGCTGCTCTCCCTCCGCGCCTCCGGGCTTTTATATACACTCTAGGGGTAGGGCAGACTAGTACCACGTGAGGTCGGGGTTTACTAATTCGGTTCTGTCACTAATTTTTAACTATTCATTCCAAGTTGAAAAAACTACAACTTTACTTGTGTGGAGACTGCATACAAGATGGCGGAAAAATGCGTTCCGTTTCATGATTATTTTCATAAAAATAATTATTTTAATTTTGTTTGTTGTTTTTACAATATATTTATGAAGAATAATAATAAATAATAATAAATGAATACTAAATAATAAAAATAAGGGATAAAACAACCTAAAATTTATTACTATAACGTAAAATAACGTTCCGTTACACGTAACTTCAAACACGTGTAAAAAAAAACCAGGCATCTCCGCGGGGTGGGGGGGGTGTCAATTGAAAGGGGTAACCAACCCCTACAAAAATCAACCCTTATCAATTCCTAATTCGGGATGCGAATTACTAATGCCAACCCTATTACTTTTTTAAATAAAAAAAAATACTGGTCAACTGGGAAGTGCCCCAACTGGAATTAGGCTAACACAGTTTCTACTAAAGTAAATAAACAAAAGTTGAGTATACACTTTCCACGACAAAACCATAGTGCAACAATTTAGATACAATAACTTAGTAATTTATAAATGCTTTAGTTAAACAATATCATAACAATTAAATAACAATGACGATATGCATTCAACGGTTACAAATACACTTTTCAAACTTATGAAAACTATGGGAAAAAATATCCAATTATTGATAGCTTTTGTCATAAGTACAACAAGATCTTACAGAGAAACCGTTTTTGGCATAATTCGTCATCATCATCATCAGTCATTTTTAATGTCCCCACTGCTGGGGCACAGGCTTTACTTATGGATGGATAAGGAGAACTGGCTATGACCACCCACACGGGCCCAATGCAGATTGGCGAGTTTTAACGACTGCAAAGGCAGCTGGGACCAACGGCTTAACGTGCCTTCCGAAGCACGGAGGAGCTCCAGATAGTAAATTTTTGGTCACCCATCCCGTGACCGAAAATTGCGAAAGTTGCTTAACCTCAACGATCGCAGGCCGAGCGAGCGAACCAATGCGCCACTGGCTCCTCTTTTGGCATAATTAGTGCGACAAAAAAGCAATTTAGAAATATCTAACTTTAAGCCTATTTGGTTTTTAACAACACTCTCTTCAACATAATGAATGCTATTTCCAGTAGATACCTCGTAAACATCTAAAATTCTTACTTCTTTCTTAATTAATGGCGTGCTCGCGTTAAATACGCGAATTTTGCCAATGTCAAGTAAATATATTTTGTAATATATAGAAATTGTACGGTAGATTGAGTTAAAAATGGAGCCTCACAACACGTGTTATTACGAAAAGAACACGGGTGAAACTCCCTAAAATTCTTAATTGTATTGAAAACAAACTGGGCAACGTGTGATTTGGCAAAACAACATGACACTTTTGAGGTTATGTACAAAAAGATTGCGCGTAAGTTTTACCGTAAAACAACAATGGATTTGATAAACATACGCTGTATTATTAGAAAGCATTACCGTATCCTTTAGAAAAACAATTCAAAAGCCATTTCTTGAATGTTTTCAGCACGCGATCTCTCGTTTTCTTCTCGTTGCCAGACAGCAGTCGGGCGAATTTTATTTCTTGGGCAACAATCAACACTTTCTCTTTCTTAGGTTTAACTTTAGGTTTCTTTATAGCTTTGACCTTCTTTTCTTTGATTTTATTCACAGATTTCATTTTGACGCGTTTTGAAGATCGCGGTGACATGAAAAACGTGCAATTCGCGTTCGCGAGATATTTTTTTAGGAAATGTCAAAATTGACATTTCATTGAAGAAAGTATTTTAGTCGTTCCCATTCTTAAGGAACAGGCCAAGGTCAGAGACCATACTGCCTAGTTTGGAATGTTTCACATTTGAAAATATTACTCGAGTTCATAATTCTATTTTATGAGCGAGACGTAAATGAATACCTACTGAGTTAACTACACAATGGATTTTTATATAGAATGTGGAATTTTATAAAAAAATTATAATACATTTCATACATTCCAGTCCACCATACATTACAAAGCCCCAGACCACCAGCAGCAGTTGAATTGGTAGAATTTCGCCCTAGCCCATCCAAATTCCTACTAATAAAAGTTTAAATGCGAAAGTGTGTTTGTTTGTTCTTCTTCAAGCCCTAACTAAGCAAGAATTCTAATTATTAATAACTAATTCCACTTGATTTTTGGCATAGTTGAAAGGATCGAGAGTAACATAGGTAGGCTACGTTTTTTATCCCGATATTCCCGAGTGAAACCGCAGGCGGAAGCTAGTACCGAATAAATAAATCTTGATTTGATTTAGAAGTACTTATTAGCTAATGGTTTTTTCAGGGACGAGACGAGCCGAGCACATCAGACTTCGGAAACCTGCCAATGCCAACTCCCCTACTTAATTTTGAATTTTGAGGTCCAAAGACAAATGAAAAGATGTGAAATGAACGGCTTTGAAGCTGACCTGCTCTTGACAGTACAAAGGAAATGGGCATAATTTAGAGAAGTATTTAAAAATGACATAACATTTATTGAAAACAATCTCAACATACAAGAATATAAAGATTAGCAGGGGGGCTATCGCGTAAAAAATCTGGGTATGGATATGGTTTTCATTTGACAGTTGAAGCTCATAAAATTACCATATATGGTCATTTAACTGTCAAATGAAGCCCATGTCCATATCCATATTTTTTACGCGATAGCCCCCCAGATTAGGCACTTATCAGCTCAACAACAGTAGACAAATTCTGAAACATTATTTAGAGACAAGACGCTTATTTCACTATTTTACCTCTTTTCAAGCTGTCATTCATATTTATTAGTATATCTATATAGCTATTTTAGTATCTGTCTAATAAAAGCTGGCATTGAAAAAAGTAGGGAAATTAAAAAAAATAACTAATTATGGCAATAAAAATGCAAGTAAAAAAGTCACTGTCACCACATGACATTCATTTTTAATACTTGAAATTGTTGCCATAATGAAAGTTCCGAAAAATACTCAGTGGCAGCTTTCATAAGACAGAATATGGTTTGCTTACAGTTTCCTATTTAAAAAAATAAATGATCACCTGTATTAAAAATCAAATTTATAATTTCAGCAAATAAACACGGCAACTTATAAAACTAGCCTAACAAATGCAAAAACCATGATATCAGAATTATTAGCTTGGAAAATTCGAATGAGATATGACGTTGCTTAAATAATATTGTTTTACAAAAAAATAGTGACATCAATTTAGGCCATAAAATTATGTAAGATAGATATATTTTACAAAATGTTATTCGATCACAAATGTAAGTAGTAAAATACTAATTAAAAATTACACTGTAATATTTTTTATTTACATTAACTAATAAACAATTAAATAATCTAACAATATAATAAATATTATTACTGGTTTAAGAAATCTCATAAATAATTTCTGTTTGTAAAATTTTAAACAAAGTAATAATTTGGTGTTCATTTAAATTATGATTAATTAACTTATTTTACTTTTTTACAAACTAAATACAAAATGTTTAATTTTTTAACTCATTTTTCAAACGTAATCAAAATTTTAATAACAGTAACGCATTACAATAAAACCAAGCTTCTAAGTACTTTACTAATGCTTTTTTTTAATTTATAATAATCTTTCGTAAATGTTTAATCTGTACCAAAATGCCTTAGTCATCGCCAACAATAGAAATACATTAATGTCGGAAAATATTTAATAATTCTAAAATATTTACATTACAGTCTAATTTAATTAAAAATAAGTTTAAATTCAACAAAATGAGCAGACAATAAAAAATATAAAAAAACGGTTTATAAAAAGTAACAAATTATTATAAACAGAATAAAACAGAAAGAAAAACAATTAATAAGCGTTGTATTATTAAAAAAAAATATAATATGTGACACGATGGAATGTTTATTACAGCAATAACAATATTTGTACAGTCAACAGAGCAAGTACGGTTGAAAGACTATGTCAAATTTCCACAGACAAATCTGAACTCAACGGCATACGTCATAAAGTCCAAATTCGATTGAGAAAGGACATGTCCCAATTTGGGCCACGTCTATGTACACCACCTCCAAAGATAGAGATAAATTTACTAATTCTGAGAAATAATGCATGGAGGTGGTACGACTTCCATACAAACAAACATTGCACATTATTTGGTTCACCATACATTAATAATTCATAAATACATGCGCAACTAACTCGTTTCAGTTATTTGTTTGCGCGAAATAATTAAAAAATTGTACTTTCATACATAAATCACGAATAAACTAATATCTAATAATTTCAATAATTCTACGTACGTGTGTGACTCATCCCATTTTTATACCTCATGTATGAAAGTATGTTTTTTTTATAATTTCGCGCAAACAAATAACTGAAACGAGTTAGTTACACATGCATTTATGAATTATTAATGTATGATGAACCAATTATTGTGCAATGTTTGTTTGTATGGAAGTCGTACCACCTTATTACTAGACATAAGGAGTCAAATATGTCATCTCAACGAATAAAACAACTGTCTGTGTCACTGTTATCGAGTTCTACTCTGTGTTCAACTGTAAATCTATTGACTGACAGTGACAGTAACATCTTCCGCCATGATCTATTTTTGATCTGTGTTTGCAATATATTTTTTGCTCCTTCCAGAAAACAAAGCAATTCCAAAAAAATACAATGTAATTACAAACTGATTATCGTCTCTTTAACTATATTTTGGTAATACACAGACGTGGCCCAGACATCATACATTTTTGGACATCTCCTTTGGCAGATATGGAAAAACGTACCTGATTTTGACTGTACAACAAGAAGACATTGGCATCAACTGAATTCTGTCGAAGCCATTGCCGGTAAAACTCTTCCAAAAATGCTTTGTAAACAAGATAAATAACTTGAGCTCATAAGTAACCGATGTCCTTTTCATGCAGGTACAGCTTTTTTTATTCATGAATGCGAGTGAGCCATACATGTGTGTAAATTGTACAATACATGGACATTGTCTTTATTTTTGATTTATTAGTTTTGAAATGTGGTGACTTGGTGTGTTTGTATGTTTGTTTGCGTGTTTGTTAGTCGTCATCCGCGCCTAGTAGCGATAATGGGTCCTGCAGCGCGGGTTGCGACGGTTTGACTATTACGTCCCTTGACGATCTGACTGGTTGACTTGGAGCTGGAATAAATAAATAAAATAGCAGTATAAAATGTACAAAAGCAACTACAGTTTATAAAAAGGTCATCATCATCAGCCTGTGGACGTCCACTGCTGGACATAGGCGTCTCCTAGCTCACGCCTATTGTGGCGTTCGTAGGAGGCTATTAGCCTACTGCTACCACACTGGCCAACGGGTTGGTATTATACTAGGAATCCTAATAATACAATTTTGACCGCCTCTGTGGTCTAGTGGTAACAACCACCGATATCAGACCTAGGGGTCCCGGGTTCGATTCCCAGAGGGGTATATTTCTAGAGATATTTAATTTCTTAACTTCTGGTATGCGTTTTATTTTGTGACGTCACTATATAACACACGCTTGACCGATATGATCGTGACGTGATACAATGACGTCACGCAAAGAGCGCGCGAATCTTGAAGTTAAAAATCTTGTAAATCCGTATAATCCAGGGGTTCCCAATCCTTTTCCCTATGCGCCTCACCCAAGCTTTTGCAAAAATTCTAGCGCCCCCCTAGGGTCAGAATGAAGAACTAAACAATTTTAATTAAAATTACAGATACCCAATTTATGAAAAAGTAACATACAGCTGAAGTCGCCGCGCCCCCTCTTGAATAATTTACGCCCCCAAATGGCGCGTGCCCCAAGGTTGGGAATCCCTGGATAATCAGTAATACTTATCGTATTTGAATAAAACAAATACAGTTCCGTTTTTATATGTTTAAGCTACACCTGTGAAAAAGTTTGAAACGATTTAATGAACCTGTTCTAAATCCCCATTCTACAATATGCCTTCGACATATAGAAAAAAACACAACTTACCTCGATCAATTTTAACTTTGGCACCGAACAAGTCGTCATCATCATCGTCATCATCACCAAACAACGACGTTTTCACTTTTGGCTTCACATCTTCAGTCTCTTTCACTTTGGAAACTTTATCTTTTGTCTCGCTCACTTTCGAGACCTTATCCTTCGTTTCTTTCTTACCAAAAAATAATTCATCTTCACTATCAGAATCTAAAATACCTTTAGTTTTTGGTGTCACCTTTTTATTAGTATTAAATAATTCATTTTCTTCATCACTCAAGTCATCAAATATAGATTTTTTAACACTAGTTTCTTGTTTATCTTCCTTATAAATATGAGCTAAAGTACTTATACTAGGTTCGTCATTTTTAACTGGATTTCTAAATATACTATCACCTTCAATGTTTGTAATACTTTTTGGATTTTCTTCCTTCTCAACTGGCGTATTAAATATATCTTCATCGTTTAAAATGTAAACTATTTTCGATTTTACGTTTTTAGATTCTTCTTTAGTATGAATAATATAAGGTTTATCTAATTTAGTTTCTGATGCAATAGTTTTAGAATCAACTGTTTCACTATTTTTATTGTCCACATTATCTTGTCTTGTATTTATTTTACTTTTGTTTGTTTCTGCTTTTGGTTCAATATTGTTATTTGTATTTTCATTTTCTAATACATTACTGGATTTTTGTTTATCATTTAAAACATCTACTTTAGTATCTTTAAGATCTTTATGTTCGATAGTTACAATTTGTTCTGTATCAGTTTCGATGTTGTTCGAATTTTGTTCTTTATTTTCATCACGTTTAGGGTAATTTTTAATTCTCCTTTGATCTGTTATAGGTGCATCATCGAAAGAACTAGAATTATCTGTAGAATCTTCTCCTAAATCTAGCACAGATTTTCTTACAGCTTCTTTCCGAGCTCGTCTTGTGCTAGGTTTTCTTTTGACTTGTATTTTAGCTCTTTCTTTAGATAGTTTGTTGTCTAGTATCTGAGAATCAGGTTCGCCTTCAAAACTAACGGATTTTACAATAGTGTGTTCCACATTCTCCTTGGCGTGTAAATCTTCTTGACTCTTAGCTGATATAACTTGTCCGTCTGTTTGTTCTGTAGATTTTTTCTTCGGGGAAGCTCCAGGAAGTAAAGTTGAGACATCTATGTTGAAATTCATAGTTTTGAGTTTGCCTATTTTTTTAATTTCTGGACTATCTGGTGTGTCAGATGATTGAGACTCGTCTTCAGGAGAAAGTTTGGTTTTTAAAGTTTCAATGTTTTCAGCCTTTTTAGTTCGATCGTCTATAGATTTTGTTTCTGATAAAGTTGCTTTAATAACTTCTTTTTGAATAGGTTTAGTTGCTACTATTGGTTTTTCTGTCCCTTTAAGCGTTTGGAATAGATCATTGTCAGAATCTGAATTGAGAAAATCGTCAATGTCTTTTATGGATTTTGGAACATCTTGAGCAATTGTTACTTTATCGTTAGAATCAGGAGACGTTATCGGTATACTTGTTTTGAATAATTCATCATGAATATCTACACTAATATTATGATTATTATCTTGTTTAAAGCCATCCACGTCTCTCGCATCTGGTTTTTCAGGTGTTTCAAATAAATCATGATCAGAAATTAGATTATTTTTAATAAAATCATTACTTTTAGATGTGAAATCAATATCAATAGCTGGTGGTTCGTCGTGAAAAATTCCAAACATAGGATCATTGTTACTATCAGACTCCTCATCAAGTTTATCATCAAAAGTAACGTCATTCTTTTTGAAGAATAATGCCTCATCGTCAGAATCGTCATCGAATAATGCATTGATGTTTTTACTCTTTTTCGGTTCTTTAGGTTTTTCAAAAGCTGGAGGTTCATCAATTAAATCATTAAATATGTCATCTGTTGTATTAAATACAGCTTCTTTTACTGTATTGAACAAGGTGTTGTCTTCTTTTGTCAATTTGCTAGAACTGTCTAAATTAGAAATATCAGTGTTTTCTCTAACACTTTCAGTTTTTGATTCGAGAGTTTTTTCATCTGCAATAATGTTAAATTCCTTTTGTTTATTATCAAAACCTGGAATATTTGATTTTTCTTTAACCTTTTCAGTTTTAGGTTCTATAGTTTTATCGTCTGCATTGATATTCAGTTCATTTTGTTTTTTGTCTTTTTTAGTAGATTTAATCTCATTTTGATCTGGTTTCAAATTTGTAGGACTAGGCGTGCTATCTATTAATTTATTAGTTATACTATTATTTATACTATTGGACGATTCTATTTCACCAAATAATGTATCATTATCATCATCAAAGATAGATGTTTTGTTTTGTGAAGCTTCATTTCTGTTCTTTATATCATCTTTGAAGACTGTCTCTGTATTATTAATGTGAGAGATATCATTCACTTCTTCTTTACTATCTGAATCTTTTATTGTAGTATTAAATATGTTATAGTCGTTACTTGTTTTGCTTTTAACTTCAACTGGTGGTATATTTTTTAGATCTTCATTGACATTTGACGATTTATTGGAACTTGTGAATAAATCATCACCATCATCATCATCAAATAACGATGTTTTTGCTACTTTGATCTCGATTTTATTTTCTTTTGCAGTGACAGATGGAACAGTTGATTTTTCATTATTTATTGATGTGTTTATATTACTGTTGTTGAATATATCATCAGCATCACTATCATTATCATCATCATCGAAAAGCAATGGGGGTTTTTCTTTTACTCTATCTACATTATTTTTAGCTTCAACATTATTGTTTGTTATATTATTTATGTTGACATTATTTATATTGAAATGTTTTGATTCTTCACTAGTTTTTGACACATTAATTTCAACTTTAGCACTTTTTGTTAATGAATTGACTTTATTATCACTGAGTTTAGTAAATATATCACTATCACTGCCATCGTCATCGAATAAACTTTTGCTAACTTTATTACTTTTACTAGCATTTGTTTTAGATACACTTATTTCTTTCACTTTTGTTTCTGGTTTAATTTTATCAGAGAAAAGATCGTCATCGCTATCGAATACACTTTTATTTTGAGTTTCACTTTTGATTTCGCGCTTTACACTTTCAGTTACAGCAATGTTAGCGAACAAATCATCTTCAGCGTCATCGAATATTGACTTTTTATCACTTGAAGTGTTGACTTTGACTGGTTTGATGTCTGTAGTAAATATATCATCGATATCATCAAATAGATTATCACTGAATAAGTCAACTTCATCAGTTTTAACTTCTTTATTTACTGGATTTTTCTTAGTCTTCTGTTCTTTTTCAGATTTAGCGAATAGATCGTCGAATATGTCTTTTTCTGTCGCTCTAACTGGTTTTTCTTTGGGCGTTGGTTTGGTTTCTTCAGGAGATTCTTCTTCAGAAGATGATTTTCTGCGATTTCTTTTCAAGATGGCGGCGCCGATGCTTTCAGCGCTTTTGTTCGAACCGAAGAGAGAAATTCCACCGATTGGTTTCTGTAAATTAAATGAGAAACATTCAAATAGTTCGTGATATATTTTCCATATAGGTATGAGTTAAACATTATTATACATTGTTTAGCTAATCCTAGAAGAGTTTTGTTTATTTATATGGTGAGATGTTATTTTTGTCAATTCGCAAAGAGAACTTTTCGCTACAAAGGCCTCATTAGTAGTCATACTCTTAAGATATCTGCATCACGTAACTTTTTTAAGTATTTGTTTATGTAAATGTATGCAATACAAATGTCATTGTCTTTATTTCTTTATTGTTGTTTATTTTATCATTACTGTTTTATAATTGTGTTTTTGTTATGTCTATTGTGTAGCTACTCACTCATTGGGCCCCGTCAGAATATCAGTGCTTCTGGGTTATTCTGACCATCAACGAATGACCCAGAAGTTAATTTTGCTGACACAGGGCCTATTAGCAGCACACATTTTGTTTTGTTGTATTGTACTATGATTCTTGTTTTTTTCTGTCTTAATTTATGTACCTACTTGTCTGATTGTATTTCTGTTTTAGTGTGTGTTGTTAATAAATGGTTTCTATTTCTATTTCAATATTTCATATTTTTTCAATACAAGACTATACTTAGTATTTCTTCTACCAAAATAGGACTTTAGTGGTTATCCGATTAAAGCACGAATTCGCAATGTCCAGAAAATCGACCTTCCTGCTGTAATCTTAGGGCTTACCTTCACTGTTTCTACTGTGTTCGTGTCGTCGCGTCTTTCAGTGGGTTTGTTTGGTGGTTTACTTGCAAACAACTCTGATTCAGATTCGTCTTCGAATAAAGTCGATTTTTGATTGGCTACAGGTGGTGGTATCTGGGAATATCAGCTACATTATAATAAAATTGTAACTATAGTCGGATTTTTGATTCGGTAGAGTAATTTGACAGGTGGCAATGTCACATTGTAAAACTAATCCTGCTATTTTTCGTAATGATTTTCGCAGATCCAGTTCCAGTTCAGTAAGTATTGATTCCATTCACGCACTAAATTCAATATTATCATTATAGCTACTTTTTAATTCAGAATTATTTTTACAAATTGACATTGACAACATGTCAAATCATTGTACTGAATTGAAAATCCAACTTTAAGTCAAATAAGGATGTATGTCAAAGCGGAAATAGGAATGTGATTTGATGCAGGGTCTTTCATTTCACTAATTTCATTGTATCATAATTTTTGTTTAGTCATAACTAGTAGGTATGATGATAAATATTTGCATGCTGTAGTTACAATAATAATAAATTTACAATAACTAGTGGCCCCCCGCGATTGCACCCGCGTGGCTCCCGTTCCCGTGGCAATATCGGGATAAAATGTATCCTGTGTTTGAACCCAGACTATAAACTACATGTGTTCCGAATTTCATCCAAATCCATTCAGCCGTTTATTAAGAGTAACAAATATCTAACCAACTAAACTTTCACAATAATAATATTAACGGGATGTTTTATACTCAATTACGTGAAAAAAGATGAACAGATTTAGATAAAATTTGGAACATATTTTGTATCGTAATTAAAATATAGGATGTCTCCATCCTATATTCCGATATTCCCACAATACAGTAGACTTTGCATTTTTATGTTTCTAGTTATTTATTTGACTCCGAATAAAGGAAGTAGCGCTCATGGCCGCGCTTGACAGACTGGTCGTATTTGATCACGTTCGTACAGCAAAGTTCGGCCCGGTCAGGTGTCGGATGGGTGACCGTAAAGTGGCATTATAACTGAGCGCTTCCGTGCTTCGGAGGGCACGTTAAACCGTCGGTCCCGGCTATAGTATAGATAGATTATAGTCTTAATACATTGGATACTTTTTATTCAGACATTCCCAAAATACAGTAGGTACTTCGTATTTTAATTGTTCCATTTAGAATATTCCAAATAAATGAAGAACAAAATGGCCGATGTGATGATTAAAGGAAGAACACGTGCCTCTTTTCTTCAGAGTACAAAATTAGTAGAAATATACCATTGTAAAATGCATGCTTTTATTATAATATTTCACCATGGTTAGTAATTTTATTCGGTTTTTTAAACATACGTAGCCACTTGATATGTTCAGTAATAATCTTGTTGTAAGTAGTAAAACAATTTTGTAAGTACTTAGGCTTTTTAAAATTATGTTAATAAAAAAAAATAAAAAAAAAACTTTTTTTTTGAAGTGTTTTAAATGCTTTTTATTGGTGTTTTGTGTGAATGATAGTGATGCGTCTCTTTTAGGGAATATTAAGTTCATCGAGAAGATAAAGTAATCGTAATGAGAGGAAAGCAATAAAAAATAAAGTTAAAGCTGGAATAACAGTTTAAATTAATTCAATTATTTGACCGTCTAATAAAAATCGATTAATATATTAGGTCTTTAACTATGAAATTGCCGATTTGTATAAAGGTTTTCAAAGTAAGTTCGCTTTCCATAATAACAAATTTAGTTATAGTTACTACCGCAAGTGCTAATGCCACAATTTTTAAATGTACAATCATTGTTTGAAGACTAAGCAATCTAATGCTATATTTTTATTAAAAAAAATTACTATCTATTATTAGGTATTTTTATCGTATATGAAACGAAAATAATAACCATGAGATTGATTATTCTTGATCATTATGATCTTATTTTAATATAAAATCAAGCAATAGATGTACCTTTTAACCACAGAGGTAGTGAGGTTCTCTAGAAGTGTAAGAAAATAATCAGCAATTTCATACTTTAACCCCTATTATTTATAAAAAAATTGTTTTTCTTTATTTCAAAATTGAAATCATTATAATATCACCATTATTTACCTCATTATCAACAAAATCGCTGAACAGCCCTCCCCTGTCATCTTTAAGTCCACCAAACAGATCTTCGACCACACTACTCTGAACCTTATTCGTATTGGCATAAGGTTTCTTATGCAACTCCGCGAATATATCGTCTTCTTCCTCTTCGTAGGGTTCACCTTCGGACTGGCACTCGAAGGGTGGTGGCTCGTCCGAGAATACTGTACCTGAGGATAGATATTTTAATCAGATTTTTTAATATTTGGCTTTAATAATATTATTTTAATGTACTACGCGACCAATAAATAAATAATAAATAAATATCCGCATACAATCACACCAATTATCTAGTCCCACGTTAAGTTTCATGAAGAACTTGTGTTATGGATACTAGATAACGGAAAAACATAGATATATACTTTTTTTTGTAAATACATACTTAATATACATATTAAACACCCAGACCAAGACAAGTAGACATGTTCATGCACACAAATATTTGTCTTGTCCGGGGATCGAACCCGGGACCTCTGGCGCAAAAGGCGGGGTTAGTACCTCTGCGCCAAACAGGTCGTCAACAAACAGGACCAAGACAGTTAGGAATGACAGGAATGTGGTTTTGCACTTTTGGCACCTGCAGCCCACTTCTATCACCGCATTTCTGTTATTATGTGATTAATTAGCGTTATAGTGATTAACTTATTGGTTACAGCATTTTGAAATTTTGGTTTTCAGTTATAATTTTTCCATTTTTCTCAGCTGTCATGCGCCTAATTGTTTTGGTCAAGTAGTATATGGCAAACTTTTATATAAGTAAACATACTTAAGGCGGTACCCCCAACGAAAGTGGCGCCGCGTTGAATTTTATTTAATATCGTAATTCTAATTCACAATTTTAATAAAACTAAACGTGGAATTTTTAGAGCCCATTGTCTTGTATTTTTAGAAGGTATCGCTACATCTCGTCATAGTCATTCGTAGAAGTAGATAGCAAATGTGTCAAAAACGGCCACTTTTAGCAGTTTTGCTATCTACTTCTAGCAGTGACTACGAGGGAATGTAATGATACCGTCTAAAAATTCCACGTTTAGTTTTATTAAAATTGTGATTTAGAATTACGATATTAAATAAAATTCAACGCGGCGCCACTTTCGGTGGGGGTACCGCCTTAAGGTGGTACGACTTCTATACAAACAAACATTAGACAATTATTGGTTCATCATACCTTAATAATTCGTAAATACATGCGCAACTAACTCGTTTCAGTTGTTTGCGCGAAATAATAAAAAAATTGTACTTTCATACATAAAACACGAATATACTAATACCTTATAATTTCAATAATTCTACGTATGTGTGTGTGACCAATCGCATTTATACAGCTGATGTATGAAAATATTTTTTTTTATAATTTCGCGCAAACAAATAACTGAAACGAGTTAGTATTTATGAATTATTAATGTATGATGAACCAATTAATGTGCAATGTTTGTTTGTATGGAAGTCGTACCACCTTAACGACCTGGACCTCTATTTTTGAATCACTCGTCGCGCGAGTAGCAAAACGAACGGAGAGGCGATCAGGCGAAAAGGAACCTTGTGTGTGTAGACATAGGTCGTTTTTCGCTCTGCCCCTCGCGCGCTCGCGTTGGGAGGCAGTATTATAGGCGAAAAGCGAAGCTATGTATATGTCGTAGGATGATTGGATAAAGCTGATAAGTTTCTTGCGGCCGTTCTTCTTATCAGTTAAAATATGTCCTAAATGGCTGCTAGGGAAAAAAAAATTTGGACTATTCGAAAGTACTTATCTATAAGTCTATTTGAATAAAAATCTTTGACTTTGACTTTGACTTTGAATAGAATTTTCGCAAAAATCCTAGGGCTATTGCGAAAACACGGATAATAGACAATGGTGTTGATTATGCAAAAATACGGGTTGCTTAGTAATATTGGACATTCTCTACTTTAATTGGCTTAATTTTTGCTTGCTTGCTTACTCTTATTCTGATTGGTCCACAGAAAGTTTACTACACGTGAGAGAATGGATTGACATTTGAAACGTCAAGTCGTTAACCAATAATAGAAGATATAGTTTTGGACGGTCGACCAGCTAATCAGTGTTCTTATTTCATAATAGCCAGTGATTCTTTTCGCAATCTTACTAAGTCAACCAGTTTTTTCGCAATAATGCTATCTTTTTTCAGTAGGATTGAGGAATGACAACATCATTGTCTAATTTTCCGTGTTTTCGCAATATCCCTAGGATTTTCGCATAAAATCGATTTATCTAATTATCCTGCGCCATATATACGTGCATGGTCGCAATAACGGTAGTACGGAAGATACGGAAACTCAAACGTCGCACGAAAATCAGTAGAAACCTCGAGACGAGTGAATCAAAAATAGAGCTCCTGTTCGGCGCTAGAGGTCCCGGGCTCGATTCCCGGACATGACAAATATTTGTGTGCATAAACATGTCTATTTGTCTTGGTCTGGGTGTTTAATATATATTTTATGTATGTATTTACAAAAAAAAGTATATAAGTATGTTTATAAGTTTTTTTGTCCATAACACAAGTTCTTCATGAAACTTAATGTGGGCTAGATAATTGGTGTGTTTGTATGCAATTATTTATATATTTATACTTGAAAAATTGTCTTGTCTCATAAATTGTTTTCCGTCGGGACCAACTTGTGAATCGAGACGATTATTTCTACTACAATTTTTAAATATTAAAGTATTTTTAATTTCACTCGAAGCACATTATTCTAATTCAATATCATTTATTTAATTAACGGACCCTAGTTACAGTCGAGTTAGTAAGTTCGATCGATCATATTAGCTGGACTATCCGTACCACACCAGCTGCCGTGATCACGGGATGATCCCGTGACCACGGCAGCTGTAAAGGTGCCGAAACGTCGGGAAAATCAAAAAACCCCTACAAAACCTAAAAATACGTTAAAATGCGTTTGATATCCATAAAAGTTGTTTTATTTCAATGAACAGTGCGCGCCAAAACATAAGATGTACTAACGCTGAAGTCAAAATTAAAAATATTCATAACGTTACTTGGCGTACACGTCCACGACTGAAAGTTAGTAAATATTTTGGTATCAAAGGTTATTGTGAAAAACTATTTGAACAATATTTGATTTTAATTGTAAATGTGTCCTAAACTTGACGGTTTAGGTATTTCATGTGATTTTTTTTGTTTCTATAAGTGTCCTCTACCCAAAAATATAAATTTCATCGAGTGCCGCGACTTTGAAAAAAAAAATGGCGGCCGACTTTAGGTTGGGTAGGACTTTTGGGACTTTAAGATTTTTGTACTAAAATCTTCAAACCCCTTTGCGCACGGTTTCGCACTAACTTTATATATTATATTTCTGTACATATAATAAAACTATAAGGGCCTGCGCAGACGGCGGACATTGGGAGACTTTTTATCCGCGACACGACCTTATAACTAAGAACATAAAGTTGAATATATAACGAGGACTATCGCGTACTTTTCGCGGATATACGCGGTCTAAGTTCAATCTTATTTGGTTAACAATAAAGACGTGTCGCGGACAAAAAGTCCTCCGTTATCCGTCGTCTGCGCTAGATATAAAATCAATATTTCTGTACATTGAATACCTATATTTAACAAAAACTAATTTGAGACGACGTAAAAACAGTAACAGAATACGTAGACGCCATTTTTAATGTTTTTGTCTGTCTGTTTGTCTGTACACGGTAATCTCGGGAACTATTGAACGGATTTGATTAAAACTTTTTGTAACATGTAGCTACTAGGTCTGGCCATAATATAGGCTACAATTTATTTTGAAATTTGATAAACCTGATGCAAGAAGCTAAGAGACAAGCTAAACTAACTATAAGAGATATGGAAATGACGCCTCAGCAAAAGCTGTTAAGTGTTGAAAAAAAAAATTAGGGTATTATATATTTTTTCCCATTACATAATACAAACCTCCACGCGGTGAGTGTACATTAGATGTCGACGGATGCAAAAGCCGATACATTAAGTCCACGCGAACGAAGTCGCTGGCATTTAACTAGTATTAAATATATACATACCAGTGGTGGGTAGATCTGGTCTGTACACTTTCTTGGTGGTCGGTTGTGGTGGAACGAATTGGGTATCCTCTTCCGGTATCTAATTTAAAAAGAAGCTAAATAAATTATATTATATTAAAACAAAAATACTTGTTTTATTTTTGCATTTTACAATGCTATTTTTATGTGATAAATATTAAACAAGAAAATATACTAGAAAAAAGCAACTAGTCTCATGTCTCAGACTAGTAACTAGATTTATAACTTTATAATTCTTATTATAAATGCGAAAGTATATCAGTTTGTATGTTTGTTCGTTTGTTACCCTTTCACGCAAATACTACTTAACGGATTTGGATGAAATTTGGTACACAGATAGTAGATAGCCTGGATTAAAACATAGGGTATTTTTATTAATCCCAATATTCCCACGGGAACGGGAACCACGCGGGTCAAACCCCAGGCTGCGGCTAGTTAATTAATAAATTAATAATATTTCTAGCACTGACCGGTGCAGGCCCTCGTAACTTCCTTGCCAGTTCCGCAGCCACGTCCGAGGGTGACGGCTTCACCGGCAGTATGTCCTGTTCGGAGAACACCTCCGAGCTGGTGGTGGAACCCTGAATGAAGATGGGAGCTAATTGTGACGTCCAGTTCAATATCATTTATTCAGTCTAGTTGTTAAAAGCGCTTGTGAATTTCAAAGAAGCTACTCCATCGACAGTATTATTATTATTTTCAAAGACTATGTACAGTCGGGGAACTTCTCGGTAGACCAGTAGAGTTTTTTAGTGAGCTTTGTATAAAAAAAAGTGCCGTGCGGTGACAGCCTAACAATACAAGTGCCACCACTCCCTTACATGCCTGGGATGTCGTCAGAGTCGACTAAGAGGCTCGACGCGTTAAACACCTGTGCGAGAGAAAGAAAACTTGAAACAAACCCTCTACCAACCCGTCGGCCAGCGTGGTAGCAGTAAGCTAATAGCCTCCTATGAACGCCACAATAGGCGTGAGCTAGGAGAGGCCTATGTCCAGCAGTGGACGTCCACAGGCTGATGAGTGAGTGAGTATAAAAAAGGTTTTTTTTTTACGAACAACGGGGAGTCTCTTAGCCTTCATCATACCTGATGTTAAGTATTGATAAGGCTGAAGATGGAAGCGAGCCTCTCCCGGAATCCTCAACCACTGAGGAACTGGCTATCTTATCTCTAACTGCCGGAACACAACAATGCTGAAAACATTGTTATTACGGCGTCAGACTTAAATAAGATGGTGGTAGCTAGCCAGGTGGACTTACAACGAGTCCTTCCACCAACCAAACCGAATACAATATGTACCCCCGCTGGGAATCGAACCCGGGACCCCTGGGGCTCATACCGGTGGCTGTACCACTAGACCACAGAGGATATATAGATATATAGAAAACGTTTCTGTCAAAAATAATAGAACCATCATCCATCATCAGCCTTTGGACGTCCACTGCTGGACATAAGCCTCTCCTAGCTCACGCCTATTGTGGCGTTCATAGGAGGCTATTAGCCTACTGCTACCACGCTGGCCAGACGGGTTGGTAGAGGGTTTTTTCAAGTTTTCCTTCTCTCGCACAAGTGTTCAATGCGTCGAGCCTCTAAGTCGACTCTTACGACATCCCAGGCATGTAAGGGAGTGGTGACACTTGTATTCTTAGGTCGTCACCACACGGCACGATAAATAACGAATAATAGAACATTAGAAGGTATTTCATTTGAATAATAAATTGTTTCTTTAACCATAGTACTTTCCATGAAAAAAAATCCCAACATCACTCTACTGGTCAACCGCTAAGTTCCCCCGATTGTACACAAGATTATAACTTTTTAATCTTGCATTTTACAATGCCATTTTGGCTGCTTTTTTCTAGTATGTTTTCTTGTTTAATATGTACACAAGATGTTAAACATGGTTAGACAGTTAGACACACGATTCATTCAGTTAACGCAACATAGTAATATTTCATTTAGGAGCATTTAATTTAAATCGCTAATTAGCTTTCATTCATCATAATTCATATTTAATTGCAAAACCGCCACTAAGTACTACTTAGCATAATATATTATTATTTGTAAGTATTTATATATATTATTTATTAATTTTATACTGATAGTCGTCCTCTTCTTTAGGCGCCCTGGCAGAATAACAGCGCCTCTGTGTCTCACCCTGTCCAACTTGGATAACATGGAGACAAATTGCTGAGACAGGGTTTTTGTTGGCTACACGCTTAATATAAAATAAAACTTATATGTAAGTACTCTTTAGGGTTTTTTTTTATTTCACGACGTTTCGGCACCTTTTCAGCTGCCGTGACCACTGCAGTTCAATATTTCTCAAAAAATTAAGGATGGTTTCATAAGAACGTTTTCATTTTCATGTAGTAACAACGGTTAAGGCACCTGCCCTCACTGCCCCGTCTTAAATTCTCAACCTGTATAGTATTAAATGTCGTATTGAAAGTTTGATTTAGACGGATAATTGGAGAACGTTAACCAGCGTTAAACCCTTGTCATAAAAATATTGCATTGTCATAAGTTTATGCGTGAACATAGAATAAAAACTTCAGCTCATTTCAGCTACGCGAACTGGTTCAAAATTCAGTATATTTATATATTTATTTAAGGACAGCACAGACCTATATCAAGATAGACGAAAAGAGCGCTTCAAACTGTATGAGAACCTAGCGTGTCGAATGTTTCGTGCCTATGATGACGTCACGAGCGAGATTTAGTGATGTGGAAATGTTATTGACGAGCTCTTGCAAGAAAGCACTGCATAATTAACCATTTTCGTTTCTGAGTGAAGCGTGTTTTCATGGCAACGGGAGAAAAAAATAGCCCTTGACGAGTTTCTTGCCGGTTGTTCTCGTTACGCGGTCTCCCGCCGTAGGGTTTGTGAACCGATGGCGTAACTTCTTTGACGTTCATAAATGCTTGTAACAGCCTAGACTGAATAAATTATATTGAATTGAATTGAATGGTCTCAAGCGGACTGACTTAGCTCGTAAAACTTTGACCGTTGATCAAACCTTTGACACGCAAGTTAGGTAGGTTACTTTTAACGTCTCTATATATATAGGTCCAAGGTTGTCCTATTATAAGCTGCCACCAGAAATGTTTTAGAATCACTCAATCAGTTGCAAGATTCCTACCAAACAAACATACATTGGAAGTTAAATAAAAGCCTATAAAAAATATATACCATTGAATAATCCATCCATGTTCAACTTTGACAATGTATATAACATACACAAACAACCATTGCAAAATGTCTTCGGACGTGTTTAAATATGTTTTGTCTCTACCAACCTGACAATCCGTCTCAGTCAAATCGTTCCCTTCCCGAGTGAAAAGTTCCGGACCTTCCGGTTCCGATTCGGAATATTCCTCTTCCGGTACTTCCGGTTTCGACGTTGAACTGTCCGAGTCACTGTCTTCCGCTATTAGACCTAAACAAAATAATAGGCATTATAATCTATATTTATACTAATATTATTAAGATGAATGATTTGATTGTTTGTTTGTTTATAAGATTTTAAACTTTCGCGTTCCATTATAATTATATATTAAAACAACGGGACTAAAACGCGACATTTGTTATGTAGTACAACTATGTACTTACAGCTGTACCTACCTTGGTCAGTATCAGCTGACCAAGGTAGGATCCCACAAGAGCGACATACTTCCAATCAATTTTGGCGTACCGCAGGGCAGTATACTCGGGCCAACTCTCTTCATCACATACATTTACACACGTATATATTTTTTTTAATGTAACGCACAATATTTAGTTCCTTTTTTTATTAAGTAATTTTAATTACATCACTCATTCATACAAATGCAAATTCTGTAAGTTATAATTCACCAATTGGTGTCCCGAGACACAGGCTTTGCCTAGCTCGGGTACCTCTGTTATCTCTGTAATATGTACAATGTTGCTTTCTCATGACCACCTTATTTATGACTACGAGTACCACTGTTGGCATATTAACAATAATTGTTTTGTGGTTTAGACTTAACTTTTATAACAATTATTATCGTACAACTTTTCTGTTTTTTTTTTATTTTTTTTTATTTATTTGCAGCTTTACGTTTCGGCTATGTTGCAATAGCCGTGGTCACAAGCAGACTGGTGATGGCGATGCGCGGCGTCGTCTGTTCGGGCGGGCTTGGAGATCTTCAGCCACCCTCAAAATGTCACTATTTTTTTTTTGTCTTTAGAGCGCACCACCAGTCTGCGACTCCGGCTATTTGAACTATTGCAACAAAGTCAAGTCAAAGTCAAAGATTTTTATTAAAATAGACTTATAGATAAGTGCTTTCGAATCGTCCAATTTTTTTTTCCTACCAGCCATTCAGGACATCTTTTAACTGATAAGAAGAACGGCCGCAAGAAACTTATCAGCTTTAACAGAAGCAACAACATTTACGAAGGAACATGTCGTTGCCAAACACAAATCTACAATCTTGAAACATATTTAATATAAGAGGAAACACAGCCGAAACGTCAAGCTGTAAGTAGTTGTACTACATAACAAATGTCGCGTTTTAGTCCCATTGTTTTAATATATGTTTGTTTGTTAGAATTGAATAGGCTCCGAAACTACTGGACCGAATTGAAAAATTCTTTCACCGTTGGGAAGCTGCTCTATCTCCGAGTAAAATAGGCTACATTTTATCCCGATATTTCCACGGGAACGGGAATAACGCGGGTATCGCGAGCGGGCGCCAGTCTATACTAACATTATAAAGAGGAACGATTTGATTGTTTGTTTGTTTCTTTGCAACGAATAAACTCAAAAACACACAGATAGATAGAGTAGATAGCCTGGTTATGAACATAGGATACTGTTGCGGCGCGCCTGACGTCTTCCTAATAGCAATTCGTGCAGTTCATTAACTTTGCATATCGATGATAAATGTATTTTTAGGGCATTATTTTACTACCTGTGCAGGTAGTACTTTTTTATCGACCCATATTCGAGAACATCTCTCTTACGTTTTTTATATTTTAAATAGTCTAAATAAGTTAATTCCATGTCATTTCGAGTTTTTACTGCATTAAATCGATTTTCAAGAAAACCTGGATTTCATTTCCACATTAGTTCCAGATATTCCTACGGGAACGGCAACCACGCGGGTGAAACCTATCATATGTTCATAAACAGGCTATCTACTATATGTGTACCAAATTTCAACCAAATCCGTTCAGTAGTTTTTGATTTTATTCGTTGCAACAAACAAACAATCAAATCTTTCCTCTTTATAATATTAGTATAGATCACTAACTTTTTGGACAGCAGTCTTGTATAGTTGTATAGGTCAACCATATTGTCTTTCTGACAAGCTATGTATGTATGTGTATGTATTTATTTATTCATCTTACCGGCATGCCACTTGTTTCTCCAGGCGGCTGTCCCAATGATGAGAGGCAACGGTCGGTGACTGTACATGTCTTTGGGGCGAAGCACCACGCTGCAACCAAACGTATATTATTGAATTCAGCAGCTTAAAAAAAAGGAAAAGTTTGCCTTTTGTCTGAGGCAGGAAAAATTTACAATAGGAACTCAAAGAAGAATGCCTTGGCTGGCACCGACTCCAAAAGGTTTATTTATTGCTTTTTATTTTTTGAAATCGGTTTTTTTAACGCAGATTTTTAGATTAAAATTTCATTTAGATTTAAGCGCGAGACAGACCGAATGCAGCGCAGCGTAGCACAGCACAGCACATCACAAATTATGACGTTGTAAAGTATGGAATATGATGGGACATGACACACCAAACTGCGCAGCTACGCGCGTCATATCACTATCACACAACACAAAGTCAAAAATCTGTTATTTTGGTACTTTGTAAACGGTTGCCATGGTTTCTATAGAATAGAACCGATCCTGATTTTGTAACTTGTTTCTGTCAACGTTTGATTGAAACTGCAGACACATTGCTGCTTTAGAAAGAAGAGAGAAAGAAAGAAAATAAATTTATTTGAGACAAATTACTCGGTAACGAAGGCCAGTACACACAGAGAACACAAAAATTTGTCCCAAAACGGTCACGACTCAGCATAATGCATGATCTTACAACCCGCGCTGGTCTTCCGTCGTGACCGGTAACAAAACACCAAAACAACATACCAAACTACGATTTAAACAGAGAAGTAAAATATATAAAAAATTCGATGTTACTAGGTACTAACTTACTAAAGCACCAATGTCACTGCAACTTATGTCAATTTCAATCAAAATCTGTTAGCAACAGAGTTAGATCGTCAACTACCCAAGGGTAATTTGATGTTTCTACTAAACACTAGATGCGCATCAGTTGGTGGTGGATTTACTCAATATTTTTATATATATACGAGTATATATATTTTTTCTGGTATATTTTCTTGCTTAATATTTAACACATAAAAATAGCATTGTAAAATGCAAAATTAAAAGTTATAATTAGATGGCTGTTTCATCCTAATCGATAGTCAAACATCTGTAAAGATGTTTCTTTCGAATGCGAGGATATTTCTCTCATTGATGAAGCGACGGTGGCCAACACCGTAGAAAGGTGAATATACTAGAAAAATTCGACGTGTCCTCATAGGTCTCTGTAGCATAATTGGTTAGTGCATTGGGCCGGACTCCCAAGGATGCGGGTTCGAATCCCGTCAGGCCGACATGAGACTAGTTGCTTTTTTCTGGTATATTTTCTTGCTTAATATTTAACACATAAAAATAGCATTGTAAAATGCAAAATTAAAAAGTTATAATGAGTATATATATGTTTTGTTAATTTTAGCTTACCACTTTAATAAACTGTTAAGGACCCCATGGTCCATTTAAGTTATGGGTTATTTAATTAGAAGTACTTGAGCATGCGGTACTTGCCTTTACGTGTTTCGTTTGACCTAGATCGTATTGTAAGCTAGTAATATGAAAAGTGTATTGGTGTGTACAAACGTTGGCGAATCAAATAAATAAATAAATAATAAATATGATTTACTGATGCGACATCTAGCGTCGAGTAGAAATATCGAAATTCACTTGGATTTTTGATGAGTTAACCACTTGAGAGAAATTTGGGACTACAGTCCCAGAAGGATTTTGACAGTAGATTGTATCTGGAACTGTAGTCCCAAGACGGCTGCTCCTCTCAAAAAATACTTATTTCTTTTTAATCTAAGCATTATTCCAATAAGAACGCATACTGTCAAATTCGGAACGAATTAGGCTCCATATTATTCATACTAGCAACACCATGAAGATGTCATTTCCAAATAAAACCGTACTCTGTGTTGTAAAAGTCGCCAAATGTCAATATTTTTTTTAATATGTTAAATCATCACAGGAATCTTATATTTTTTCGCCTTTAGTAGAATATTAGCTCCAACCTTACCAAATTATAAAATTAGTAAAATTCGATATAAATTTTAAATGAAAAATGTTTTACTGCAACAAGGTGCAATTTAATTTCGTTAAATGTTTGAAAACGATTATTTCTACACTACTCACGTGAAATTGAAAAACAAAAAACGATATTAAAAGCGCCATGTTACACAGAGTAATAAAAACATCACTTTAAGACGAATACTTCAGAGTCTAAATCGTAAGAAACATTTTACTGAAGCGCGGCGCTCTTTTTTTTAGTAACGGTCGCTTAAAAAAAAGACGCGATACATCTACGGTGTAAACGCTTTTTGGGCCGGGTCACTCGAGTGGCTAACTATGTTACTTCACCTGAAATACTGGTTAAATCAACCAGGATTAGTACACGCCAAATCCCTTATCGAAGGCTATTCGCAAAAGCAAACTGCTGAGCTGCTAGAACTCAGCAGAGCAAACATAAGTGCGATAGCAAGAGCCTTAACTGGACACTGCAAACTAAAAAGGCACCAATTTCACATGAAATTGAGTGACACTGACGTTTGCCGTTACTGCGGATTAGAGAGAGAAACACCCAAACATCTCCTATGTGACTGCGGACCCCTAATTCACAAACGCAGTATCAATCTGGGCCGGCATATAATTCGGCCAGAGGAACTAAAATCTCTCAGAGCTAGGAAGATTTTAGACTTCCTGGAAGCCGCCAGGCTAAAAGAGATACTAGAACAAGGTGGCGAGTTACAATAGATCTTATAGGACGAAGTGACTACAGTTCCAACTGGAGCTGCATAGCCCCTACATCCTACAATAATAAAAAAAAATACTTCTGTCATCTTTGTATGTCAACTTGGCCGCGTTGTAGCACATATTCTTTCCCAGGAGTAGTTATCTCCATAGTAACCAACCGCCTCTTTGGTCTAGTGGTGCAACCACCGGTATCAGACCCAGGGGTCCCGGGTTCGATTCCCAGCGGGGGTACATATTGTATTAGGTTTGGTTGGTGGTAGGACTTGTTGTAAGTCCGCCTGGCTAGCTACCACCATCTTATCTAAGTCTGACGCCATAACAACAATGTTTTCAGCAGTATAAAAGATTAGATAGCCAGTTCCTCAGTGATTGAGGATTCCGGGAGAGGCTCGCTTCCATCTTCAGCCTTATAAATACTTAACATCAGGTATGATGAAGGCTAAGAGCTTCCCCGTCGCTAGTAAAAAAATAAAATAGAGATTATTTTCGGATGTTGAACGCGACTTCAGCGCTACTCTCAGGTGATGTCTTTCATTAAACAGACTATTACTCATTACACTTTAATTTATTTAATTTACAAATACAATTTAAATGCTTAAAACACACTTCGCTACAGCTATTAACATAATAAACAATAAATACTGAACTGTGTCCGTCGTGTCAGCCACATAACACCCACTGCTGGGTATAGGCTTCCCCCAAAATCCATGCATCCTTGCCATAATCACCACGCTTGGCAGGCGGGTTGGCGATCGCAGTATGGCCAAGTTTGTAGGAGACGCTGCTGCCCGTCTCCTGAAGGCCGAGTCCCTTAGTCGCCTTTACGACCCCCACGGGATGAGAGGGGGTAGTGCTATTCTAAGCCGACATTACACAGCTAAATACAGATACAGAAATGTGTTCAGAAACTGTAAATTGTAAAGCGAACAGCGGGCCCACCAGCATCCATTAGAAACCACCATGTCATAAGAACGTTTAGTTTGCGATTTGTCTTTATTGAAGTTGTCACATTTTGACACAATTGATACTTTAGAGGCGATGATTCAGCGAAGACGTCACAAAACTTCCGTCAAAAGACAAGCTTACTTTAAGAGACTCGTGTTCGAAATGGTAAGATTGGAACAATACTGCGCTAAACACTGCAAATGATAAACGATTGAAATATGATTATGACTTATCGTAGGAACCTGGAATACTGTCTTATCAGTTTAATAAACGCTCAATCTTTCTCTTACCTGGAGATTTCTTCTTCACTATCTGACGAGTCTGAGTCCCCGCATATGCGCACGGTATCATGACATCGCTGCAATGTGCGGACGCCTTCGAGGATGTCCGTCAGTTCGGATGGGGGGGAGGTGGGGGGTGGGGCTTCCTTTAACAAAAAAAATAAAGATTTATGATTTTATAATTTTTGCAATTTTTCAATTCTATTTTAAATAGAAAAATATTATATATAATATTACCGAGAAGTCTCGGGAGCTCAGTGGTTAGAGCTTTGCACCGGATTTTCAAAGGTCGTGGGTTCGAGTCTCATCTGAGAATTCACTTGACGAGTTGATTTTTTTCAATATTTTTTTATTTAAAAAAATTCATCAATAAAGATTTATATAAATAAAGATTTCTTAAATCACACCATTTAGTCTCAGCCCCTACGTTAGCTGTAAGGCTTATAATTACACCTATGGCATGTTCCTACTGTGTTAATTAATAAGTCTTGACTTTTGAATAATACCTACAGTATGTGTTGTCAAGCGACGAACTACGCGACCGAGTTGTTCCATCGAGGGCTCGAACTCAACAACGCTTCTATTTGGCGAGAAGTATACCCCGACAAAAGTAATTTTCCTCCAAAAAGCTGTGTGTTTAAAGTGTTGTTTTATTGTGTTTCTTATGTGTTTGTGTTTTATACTAACTCTAGTTCTAAGAATATTGTACTTATTATTGTCAACACTGTTTTAAGCTATGCATGTTTTGTTTTTTGTTTCATGTCTGTTTTAAATAATTTTTACTGATATTTTTATATTCTCTTTTAATCTCTTTTAAGTGGAGTGAACAAGTTAGGAAATGGACGAGATAGGAGAGTGGACGAGTTAGAAAGGGGACGAGATAGGGTAGTGGACCAGTTAAGAAGTGGACGAGATAGAAAAGTGGACGAAGTCGTCCTGAAGGATGTAATGAATGTAGTGTGTGTTGTAGTGAATAAAACTGCTTATCTATCTATAAAATTGATTTTATTTACCTTTGGCGCTTCTTGCTTGGAAACATCCACGTCCACCACGTCATCGTCGTATACGCGACTCTCAATGAACTGACTGTTGCTCAGAGCCATGAACCTGCACATTAATATATAAATATAAACTTAAAATAAAAATTAAATCGGCTAAAAGGATTTGTATTAAACATAAAGGGAAAGTACATAAAACGTGATACATTTTATCCGGGAATTCCCTCTAGAATGGAAACCAAAAACCACGAGTGGCCACGTAGATTGTGAATTTAAAAAATTGAAATTAAATACATAATTATGTCGTTGGATAATTTGATAAATAGAATTTTCGCGAAAACCCTACAGAAATTGCGAAAACACGGATAATTAGACATTATGGTGTAGATAGGTTTTTTACGAAAATTTATTTTGATTGGCTTGATTTTTTTTTGTTGGACAACTTTAAAACTGATTGGTTCCTAGTTTTCTCTGAAGCATTGAGGTTTTATATCATATACTTTATAAACCAATCAGAATAAGAGTTGGCCAGCAAGCAAAAATCAAGCCAATCAGAGTTAACATATTTAATGTTAATAACGCAATTCGTGTTTTCGCAAAAACCCTATCTTATTTCAATAAAATTGAGAAATGTCGTCACGATTGTCTAATTATTCGTGTATCGAAAATTCGATTTATCAAATTATCGTACCACACATACACACATATAGACACGATTTCCTCGTAAACGGATAGACAGATATCACTTGTTTCCATTTGCAATAATAAATAAAAATAAAATAAATATTTCTTACACTCACACAATTAACCTAGACCTAAAGTAAGAACTGAAAGGCTTGTTGTATGGGATGCTAAAGTAACGAATATAAATACTTATAATTATACATAATTATATAAATATTTACGTGTAGAAATAAAGTACTACGTACTACATACGTGTAGAGTATATAAACGTCCATGACTCAGATACAAATGCTCGTATTCATCATACAAACATTTTTCCCTACCGGGATTCGAACCCAGGACCTCAGAGTAGGCGACACCTTGAAACCGGTGTACGTACCACTCTACCACGGAGGTCGTCATGATCCTTAATTATTTCTTTCGCATCATCTTCTAAAATAATCAACAAAAAGGTACCAATACCGAGCCGAGAGCAAACGTTACAACAACAAACATACCTAACTAGCTTATTGTTGAAATATATAAAATAAATGACAATTGACAAAAGATAATGATGATATTACGCTGGAATTCAGAGCTACTTTTTTATTTATTTACATATTTAGGTATCTCCAACAGAGAATACACTATAAATTGTTAAACACTAGCTTATGGGTACAGTTCTGCGTGTGACCAGGCCTGTTTCACTCCCCGTGTATGCTCGAAAACATACCTACGCGCGGCGGCCCCTCCGGCGGGGCCAATCTAGTAGGGACTCACGAGCGAGCAGTGACGCACGCGCGAGTTTTGTTTGTCACCTACTTTCCGTAGTTAACTACCTTAAAATAAGTTAAATTTAAAATGGCAACACGTAAAAAAAAAGCTCGTAAATATTGTGCAGTGTTCAACTGTTTAAACACGAATCGCGATCCAAAGTTAACTTTTTTTACGCTCCCTAAGGACGATGAAAGGCAAGTTCTACTTTAAAGTGGTTATTATTATGATGAAATTCTCATTCATGTTAGGTTTATTACGTAGGTTTAATATTTAAATAGGTAGGTACCTACCTACTTAGGTTACGAAAATAAGTAGGAACGTAGGTTGGTGTAATAATCTTTCACGAGTTTGATAGAATTAAACGAATTTCTGATGTTTGAGACTAACGCTCTGTTTTGTCGTTATAGGTTATAGGTAGGTTTGTTATTTTTTTTAACTTTTGGTAGGTACCTATTAACCTTTAATATATCTACCTTTTGATTATACTATGCATATGCCGACACAAAGTCTACCTATAAATAAATGAATCACAAAGAGGCAACCCTAGCTGCGTCAGAAAGAATACGAGTTACGCGATAGAAAGAGACGCAGAATGTAGGTGAATATAATGCTAGGCATTTAGCGCAGCGCGACGTGAATTGGACTTTATTGCGTCGTGAGCTAGACTAGTAATTTATTTGATTGGAGTTGCGAAGTGAACCTTCTGTACTTGTACTATTAAGTATTCTGTTATGTGACAGAATATTCAAGTTTATTTTTAAGTAAATTATTAATTATAACTTTTTAATTTTGCATTTTACAATGCCATTTTTGTGATAAATATTAAACAAGAAAATATACTAGAAAAAAGCAACTTGTCTCATCCCGTCAGTGCGACATGAGACAAGTTGCTTTTTTCTAGTATATTTTCTTGTATAATAAAGTCATTAAATTAATTTTAGAATACATACTTGTGATCCTGTTAAATAATAGTCTGATTTTGTAGAATAAACTCATTTGAAAATTTCCGGCATTTAAAAGACGTGTTTTTATTATTTGATCAAGACGATTATTATTACGTTGGTTATTTCCGATTTAATAGATATTTGAGAATTGTTGTGTAAAATTGGTATTGTATTAGTTGTATTATTAGAAATTGTCATTATTGGTTTATCAAAATATTTAAGGTGCAATTGTTAGAAAAGAAATAATACTAAAAAGATGTCACACACAACACTAATAATGTCCCTATTCTGGTCATTAGACATCCGTGACGAAAAAGAAATAGA
This sequence comes from Chrysoteuchia culmella, assembly GCA_910589605.1. NCBI lineage: Eukaryota > Metazoa > Arthropoda > Insecta > Lepidoptera > Crambidae > Chrysoteuchia > Chrysoteuchia culmella. Next base: position 9,895,378 of record OU342671.1, on the reverse strand, counting down.
AATAGAAACCATTAATTAACAACACACACGAACACAGAAATACAATCAGACAAGTAGGTACATAAAAAGACAGAAAAAAGAAAAAAAAAAAACAAGAATCATAGTACAATACAACAAAACAAAATGTGTGCTGCTAATAGGCCCTGTCTCAGCAAAATTAACTTCTGGGTCATTCGTTGATGGTCAGAATAACCCAGAAGCACTGATATTAATTTAAAAGCGTTTTTAATCACAGGATTCCAGGATGAAGATAATTTAAAACCTGAGATGGTTTTATACATGTATTTTTTGGTAGACAATCAAAAAGGAGACTGCCTCCCAGTATTATAAATAGTCCTGCCACTAAACAATATAGATTGACTTACTTGTTGTTGACATTCTGCAGATCCACACTGGCGCCGTCGAGCGCGGTCACCATCTCGTCTAATCGCGCGTTCACTTCTTGGCATCGGGTCATGAGACTCTGTACGAAAAACATAGCCAAACTGTTAAAAGGACCTTGCATAATAATAAATTTAGCCGTCTCTGTTTTTCACCTAAAGCAGTGTTTGATTGTCACTCCGCGCGTGGATAAAATGTGTACTTAGCGCTTAGTGTCCTGGGCGAGGACGAACTCTATACGTAATCAGTAGGGTTAACGTCGTCGGAAACGATAAGAGATATGCGTTTAAAAGGGAGGCAACGAATTGATGAATATGTCGTAGGACGATTTGATAAATAGAATTTTCGCAATAATCCTAGGGATATTGCGAAAGCCCGAATAATTACACAATGGTGTAGACATTTCTCCATACTGAGAAAATATAGACTTTTTGCAAAAATACGGGTTGCTTTTGTAACATTGGACATTTTTCACTCTGATTGGCTTCATTTTTGGTTGGTTGCTAACTGTTATTCTGATTGGTTGACAGAAAGTTTACGTGTAGTAAACTCCAGAGAATGGAACATTTGAAACGTCAAGTCGTCAACCAATCAGAGATGTTGTTTTGACGGTCCGACCAGCCAATCAGTGTTCTTATTTCATAATAGCCAGCTTCTTTCCAAAATCTTACATAGATTCTTTCCAAAATCTTACAAAGAAAACCCGTTTTCGCAAAAACCGTATCTTAAAAAAAAACGTTTATTTGCCTTTAAACATAGACATTTTGATATATTAAATATTTGAAAATTTTAATTGCATGTAAGTTTAAGTTGTTTTGCATTACTTAAATTTTAAGACGAAAGGGTATATAACCCAGTGACCGCCGGAAACCCACGGTCCCTGCTATTCTGTCACAACCTCACTACATAAAATATTTATGTTGTCTCCTCATAGAGAGTGACACTACATATATAGCATTATTGTTTAGTAGGATTGAGAAATGCCAACACCATTGACTAATTGTCCATGTTTTCGCAAAATCCATAGGATTTTTGCGAACATTCTATTTATCAAATTATCTTACGACAAACATAACGTTTGGGAAATGAGATGACGATAATTTCGTTGTCTTACATTGATGATCATAGTTTGTCATTACATTTTTATGTTTAAGTAGGTTACTTGTTAGTATAATTAAGTTATTGTCTATAACTCCAGTAAATTGCTGTGTCCGAAAAGGGCGACTAAGTTTAGAAGTACTTAATGATAAGAACAACTGTTGGACACTTAGGGCCGGTTTCACCACCTACTGATACGTTCTGGATAGCTTATTTTGAAGATAATATGACATATTTCTCATATAACAACTGTCAAACGATCTGTCATTTAAGCTATCCAGAACTTATCAGTAAGTGGTGAAACCAACCATTAGTCTTACAATAAAGATTTCTATTTCTACCTGATGAATGTTTTGGAGGATGTCAAGTAGCTGTTTGTCTCCCGCGAGCGTCCAGTTCGGCGCGGCGCTGCGGAGCGACGCGGTGTCGTCCTCCATCGCGGATTCGATGCCTGAAATCATGTCTCAAAGTCAAAAACGATACCAAAGTTCGACAATAATAAAAGGTATAGAACTACCGCGAGTGGACGCCACAAGACCGATGTTAGGTACGCTTTACAACAGGGGTCATCACTGGTCATGGTAATTTTAACAAGCACCTTTTTAATTCAGGTGTCACGGACAGTCCACTATGCAGATGTTGCATGGAGTAAGAAGAAACAGTTGCTCACGTCCTGCTGGATTGTGACGGTAGCCCCCTACCGGCGAAGTATCACGGCTCACCAAGTAATCTCCGTGAAGTCGTCTCTGATGTAATGGCGCTGGGAGCAGGGAAGGCTAGAGTGATCCGGCCTTTTTTTTTTTTTTTGAGTGAGGGGAATGCTTTTACGCATACCAAACGGTTATGCTGGGCTCACCTAGAATACCGGACTCGCGAGTCCAGCACCCTATCCCGCCCCCCGACACCCCGTCAAGCTTAGTAGGCTCGGCGGGGGTTCGGGGTAGGATCGTACCAGCTCCCATCCCCCCAACGAGCTCGAAAGCTCGGGAGGGAGGACGGGAGATGGGAGAGACCACCGCCTCCCAGTCCCCCATTCAGCCTCAAAAGGCTGGATGGGGAGCCCGGAGGAGGGGGGGCACTACCAGCTAAACCCCTCACTGCTTGAGAGTGATCCGGCCTAACACCCCCCGGACGCAAAATTCGCGCAGTCGTCGAGTTGCGGAAACCGCCCATATCGTATGAAGAAGAAAAGTAGTATGATTTATTGTGTCTCATAATCTGCCTGCCTACCGTCATCTTTTAGAAACCATCATGTCATAAGAACGTTTTGTTTGAGTTTTGTTTTTAAAGTTCTCAAGTTTTGACACACTCCACATTTCGAAGGAGATGATTGAGTGAAGACGTCACAAAACTTCCGTCAAAAAACAAGCTTACTTAATTAGAATCGTAGTACGAAATAGCATGGTCAGATTGAAACAATATTGCGCTAAGAGATGGCGGTAGGCCCCCAGGGCCTGAGAGGAAGACGCACTCACGCAGACATGCGCCGCTGGCTATCGCTTCACAGCCGGCCTCTCGATCTCAATAGTTTTCAATGGTAAAACATTTGGGATCGCGCGTGTAGCGGCGCGTGTCTGTGTGAGTGCGTCATTTCAACAGTTTGTACGCAGTGCAAAGACTGTATAGACTGTGGTAACAAAGCTTATTTTCGAATGTTAAAAGCGACTGCAGCGCCACTCCCTGGGGACTTCTTTCGTTATACATGGGCCTACCAGAAAAAAAGAAGAGCTTTCTTTGTATACGAATCTGTACAGCGTCTCTAGTGGACAGTAGCAGAACTACAGATTCTCATACAAAATGTCTCCCGTTTACTGTACAGTAAACGGTAAGAAAAAATCATTCTAGGCCCAACAGACTCTACTATTCTGTTATTGACATTTTATAAGTTTTAATCTAAATTATTTAATTTATTAATGGATAAATTGTATTATGACATTAGTGTTTTTTTTTTAATGATAAACTTTGCCATTTGTGATTATCATTGTAGCTAAGCTTTATTGTCACTAATTTGTTTCATTGTTTTGACATCCAATTTTAAATATTTGTCATTTTAATTTCATATTTCTTAATTGATATTTAATAATATTTTTAACTCTTATTATCAATAATTATTGTAAGTAACTAAAATCACTGAAATTGAATATTTGTACATCATCCTCGCACAATAGAATATGTTGGACAGTATATAATAAGAACTTATTGTAACCATATTCATACAAATAAAGAATTTATTTATTTATTTATTTATGAATGTTTAAGTTCCCTAATGTTACAGTTTGTACTGGCACAAATAGATAACTTTCCAGAAAGATCGGTTTCACCATTTTTGAAAATATACACATCAGAAGTGTCTAGGGATCAAGTTCTTTTAACTATAAAATAGTATCCTTAAGATAAATTTTAAATAGAAATGTATTGGAAATAATCAACTCGAGCACAAGTGAATTCTCAGATGGGACTCGAACCCAGGACCTTTGGAAATCCGGTCCAATGCTCTAACCACTGAGCTACCGAGACTTTAAGTCTCATTGATTTTTTCCAATACTTTTCTATTTCAAATTCAAATCATGAAATCGCAGTAGAACATACCTATTAATAAATATTATCATAATGTTATACACATACATAATAATATCTATTACTACTTTATTTATCTATAAACCGTGTCTCTTTCACTACAGGACGTTGGCGAAATTTCTGTAGAAAACGGAAGAAGCCAAAACTATTAAAAAAAAAAAAACGGAATAGTACTGAAGAAATTTGCCACAATTTATAAGCTGTAGTTGCTGATGACAAAAGTCAATGAAATGGGACTAGTTGCTTTTTTCTAGTATATTTTCTTGTTTAATATTTATCAATGAAATGGGTTTTTCTTATGACTCGTATAGATATTCAATTCAATTCATTTATTTCAGGCATATTCCATAATTGTGTTAGTAACAGTACTCTTATAACTAGAATTAGTATAAATTGTAGTAATTTTTTATGTACAGTCGGGAAACTTCCCGTTTGACCAGCAGAGTTTTTTAAGGAGTTTTATTAAGAAAAGTAATAGATATATAGAAAAGTTTATATAACAAATAATAGAATATTAACATGTACTTTATTTGAATAATAAATTATTTCTTTAACCTCAGTACTTTCCGAGAAAACGTTTCCCAAAAAACTCTACTGGTCAAACAGGAAGTTCCCCGATTGTACTTACAATAACATAATAGTAGAGAGAAATAAGTAGCCAATATAAAACATTTTATTACTACTGTACTTTTTATTAATCTACTCTACCTACTCTATAAAATATTTAAAGATTGACTTAAAATTAAGGTTTCAAAGTGAAAATAATAAACATTCTACTTATCTCAAATTAACTACAACTTTTTGTTACTTTGTTTTTATTTCTCAGTCGCGAATATCAACAAACTAGGAAGAGTTAACGATAAATTATCAACCGGACGAGCGTAATGCGTATGGAATATTCAATTCAGATGATTAAGTGGCGGTAAAGGACAACAAACTTGCAATCATTGCTAGATAGAAATCAACAATAATTTGCATGACATTATCTACGATATTTAGAGAAAAAAACTCACCGCTAATCCCCAACTAAAACACTTTTACATTACACCACTTCATTCACAAGATATAACACTATAAAACAGTAATTAAATATGAACAAATTAATTTAATTATAAAGAAAATCTCTTTGCAAACACGTACACAGCACAGAAAAACAACATCAAACTGACAATGACATGACAGATTCAGCCAGTGTTGCCAAGACTGAAGAAAAAAAAAATTACAAATGCACATAAAATATAACTTTCACCCAAATAATTAGGTAACTTTCGCTTTAAATTATTTTTAGGACTTAAATTACGTAATATACGTGTATAAAATTACTTGATTACAATAATATGGTAATGTTAATACATATTTTAAAGGAAACTTAGCAAATAAGTATGCAATTGTGGTAGGAAAACTTTACTTATTTATTAAATAATCTCTTTTAAATAAATCTCGAAATGGTAGTTTTTAACTTTCACAATAGAATAAATTCATGTATTCAGCTAATTAACTTACATTTCAGGTATGTTTTATTCTATTTACATTTAACATGCGCAAAATCAGTCAACGTTGCATTCTAAACGTGAAAGTTGTCTAAAATATAAGTTTATTTGTTTTTTGGTACATAGCACAGCACATGACAGAAGACCGATGATGGTTGGCTCAAGATGTATGTTGGGTGGCTGAGACAACTCCGTAAGCGCGATGTAGGTTTCCAACGAGTTGTTATTTTAAAACAATTAGATTACGATACCGTATCATGAATAAGGTGATACATCATTCTTGCACCATTATTGTGGGGTTTTTTTTATGAACAGGGATACTCTTAGCCTTCATCATACCTGATCTGATGTTAAGTATGGCTAAAGATGGAAACGAGCCTCTCCCGGAATCCTCAATCACTGAGGGACTGGCTACTGCCGGAACACAACAAGGCTAAAAACATTGTTGTTATGGCGTCTTATCTGAGTAAGATGGTGGTAGCTAGCCAGGCGGGCTTTCAACAAGTCCTACCACCAACGAAACTGAATACAATATGTACCCCCGCTGGGAATCGAACCCGGGACCCCTGGGTCTCATACCGGTGGCTGTTACCACTCACCACAGAGGCGGTTGAAAACGTATGTGCATGCGACGTGCGGTAGATGTCGCCACAGTAGTGCTACTGCCAAGCTAGACGATTTCTTGACTGTACATGCAAGAAGTCGTTATAGGTTTTGAATAATCTGGAATACTTAACTACTGAGGAACTGGCTATATTATCTCTAAACTGCCGGAACACAACACAATAAACTGAAAAAATAGTGCTATGGCGGCAGCCTTGGACGAGATGGTGGTAGCGGTAGATAACCAGGCGGACTTAAAATGTGGCAAAAAAACTACATTAAAAAACTAAAAAGCAAAAAATTGGTAGGTATTCTACTTTGAGAGCTCCTATTTTTTTTTGCCTTGGCTGGCACCGACTCCAAAAGGCTTATATTTTGCTTTTTAGTTTTTGAGGTCGGTTTTTGACGTAGTTTTTTTATTATTTACTTTTTAGCGTCTGTAGTAGTTTGTTTTGTAAATTGCAGTAGGTTTTTCCACGTTAAATTAGGTTTCATGAACAATAAAAACAAAATTCAGTGGATTGTCCTGATCTACTTGATATAATTCGTTTTAAAATACCTACAAGAGCACCCCGCAACGATTCATATAGACCATTTAGTATATTCCTTCTATGCACACCAACTACAGGCATAACAGTTTCCTTATTAGAGCTTGTTCCGCCATCAATAACGCTGACGCCAATATTGATTTATTTTTCAACAGCATCACGACTGTTATTAAGTTATTGTTTAAAATTTAGTTTAATGTTTTATTGTTTAGTATAATATTGTTGCGCACCTGTCCCTTCTGGGCTACGTTTACTTTAAGATCAATTCTTTTGAATACTACATGTGGTAGCTTGTCAATAGCTTTTAGTTTTATATGTTTGTTGTTATCTGTATGTTTATAAGCTGTTAGCTATCCATAAACGATAAATAAATAAATAAAATTTCGTGAAAATAACGTAGTCCAATATAACAAAAATGCTCATAAAATAAAAACTACTGAGTCAAACTAAACCAAATTATGGGACTAAATGGCAACTATTTCGTATCCAAAAAAATAATAATCACGTAAATCGGATCAGAAATGACGCCGTAATCGGTGTACATACAAAAAAATATACCAACATGAAATTGAGAATAATACCTCCTTTTTGTAAGTCGGTTAAAGATGAAAGCTTTGTATTTTTGTATGTTTTTAACAAGTAAACTCAGAAACTAATTAACAGATTTGGATGACATTTGACACACCACGCAGATAGTACATAGCTTGGATAATTATGACATTTTTTTCATCCCGATATTCCCACGGAAATGAGAACCACGCGGGTGACCTCCGGGAGGCAGCTAATACCTAGGTAATAAAGTTGAAAGTCAATTAGAGAAATACCTACATAATTTTCAAGCCTCTGGTACTTTAGACCACAACAGGAAGTGGCCTATAATATTTTCCATTCGCATTTTATCTAGAGTGCGTTGGCGGCAAGGTTTAGTAGCGGGAATATACTTCGTCAGTAGTTTTTAATTTTATTATCGAAGCTTTACAGTGGTATGTAATGTAGGTATATGTATATAGGTTTCATAATGAATTTTATTACTACAATTTATTTATTTTATTAATAGAATAGAATAGAATACTTTTATTTGCATTTGACTGAGGTACCTACATTACAGTTGTTATTTTATAATAAGGCTCCTCCCATTCAGCCAACAACGGTGGCATGCAAATTATAATTAAGTAAAAAAGTTACACATTCATTTAATAGGGGACTACCTATACATAGAGATGGGTTTTTGCCAGGGCATTTAGGGACGTATTGAGTAAATGCCGAATAAACGTCCGTTTACGCCCAATAAACGTCCCAAAACAGGACATTTATTTTAATTGGGAAATCTCACAAATTTTTACATCATACTATGTTCAAATTACTTTAAAATGTTTTTTTTGTAAAGTGAAGACATGGAGTCGGAAAATATGACCGCCTTACTCCATTTCTTAATCTCGACAAACCGGCATGCATGCAAGATGGCTAACAGTTCCGCCTGAAATACGCTGCAAAAGTTGTGGAGCTTAAGTTTTCGGGTAATTGTGGGTTGATCTGCTCCAGGAGCGTAACATATAAGAGCAGCCCCGACGGTGTCGTCCTCCTGCTTGCTCCCATCTGTGTATATCGCGTACGCCTCTCCACGATACAGTCGGTTCACTTGGCTTGGGTTGTTGCCAACTCGAAGTCGGGTGAAATTCGCTTGCTGAGGTGTGCTAATTCAGTGGGTTCGGTAGGTCTTTCAAGCTGAATATCATCTGGCAACTCCTGGAAAGTCCCCGTGATGCGTGTGTTCTCCATGTCATGGACTTCGAGTACTCTCAAGTCTAGGGGTATACATCTGGCTAGAGCGAGTGCTGCTGTCGTAGAAATGGTGCGGAATCCACGAATGGCCTTGATAGCAAACCCTCTTTGTACGCCATTTAGCAGCTTACTGACATAGAGTTTCTCAGCCGCTTTACCCCATATGCCAGCCGCATAAGTGATTATCGGTTCTACTATCACATGACGGTAAATGGTACTTACGTTTTCCGGATGCGCCCCCCACGTCGGTCTAGTGAATAGACAGAGGCGCTGAAAGATCCTGGTCGCTTTCCCACAGATATACCGCACATGTGATCGAAACGTCAATCGCCTATCAATAATTACTCCGAGTAGTTTAATTTCGTCGCAAAATGGGAGTGATTTCCCGACTATGGTTATGTTTGCCGATTCTGCTTTGGGGTTAAAAGCAATCACCTGGGTTTTCTCGGGACCAAAGGTTAATTTGGTGTCTAATCCCCAGCTATAAATGCACACCAGTGCCAAGTTAACATTTTGCTCCAGTGATCGGGGTTCTTCGCAGAAGCTATCAAAAGCACGTCGTCAGCAAAAGCCTGAAGATGACAGCCAGATGGTAATCATCTGTGCAAATGATGGCACAGATGACTACCATCTGGCCATCGATGGCCTCGAAAAGGCCATCTAACGTTATGTTCCAGAGCACCGGTCCACATGTCGATCCCTGGATGCACCCTTTGGTCATGCCTTTGCTGACTCGCGTGGTCTAGTACGACTGTTCTGTTCTGTACGTAGCTCTGGATGAGGCCGAAAATGTTTTTGGGACACTTTTTCTGTTTGACTTGATAGAACATAACCGGCCACCGGCGTTGTTAAAGGCCGATTTAATATCTAAGGAGACAGCTATGGTGGCTTCTCCCCGCGCCCTTGATTCTTGGATCTTGTTGAGTGCAGTGTTTAAGGCGTCAATTGTTCCACGCTGCTCAGTGAATCCAAATTGCATGGGGTTATTCTTCCCGGCCTTAGCGGCGGCGTAGTTCACTCGGCGGATAAAAAGTTTTTCCAGCAGCTTGCCAAATACAAGGAGAAGACCTATGGGGCAAAGAGAGTTGAGTGCAGAGTAATCATCTCTTCCAGGCTTTGGTATAACCTTCACGTAGGCTTCCTTCCATACCCTGGGGAAATGTTAGAACGCAAGACATCGATTGAGAATGATGGTAAGTAGTTCAGGGAAAGCTGTAGCGGCTTGTTTGCAGATGTCCGAGGTTAGTCCGTCGAGTCCCGGAGCCTTCTTCGGGTTCATGTGATTTAGGCACTCCAGCACCTCCCCAGGCGTGAACGGGGGATCATCAGGTAAGTCTGCTAGAATATTCTGTTCCATTCTGAGTTCGCGATGTCGTTCCTGCGTGTCATCTTCATCGTCTGGATAAAAGTGATCAAGGATGGCTTCAGCAGTTTCCTGCCCGTTGGTGGTGAATCTGTTGCCTACTTTAATGGTGGTAGGCGGCTGTCTAGGCGAGGCTTCTTTGAGCAAGCGATTGGTCATCGACGAAACATTCTCTTTGGTTTGCAATTCGCAAAACTCACGAAAATGCTTGGTCGATTGGGCCTTGATTTCCGCTGCGTATGCCTCCTTAGCGGCTGTTTGTCGTGCGATGATGACAGTCATGGGCTGTCTGAGTCTCTTAGCCGAATGAAGCTGTCTGTGTATTTGGATTAACTCTTGCTTTTTGGATTTAAGATCTTCAGTCCACCAAGGCGCCTTGATTTTAGTGCCCCTCTTCCTAGTGGGAATAGAACCACTAAGAATAGTTCTGATGAACACGAAGAATAGTTCTGATGACCATTTGTGGTCTTCATCATCAGTTCCACTCTACCAAATGGTGCTTAACGGAAGCATATGCACGAGTTACTTAAGAAAACATCGAAATCGATATAAGTGAGCCTATAATATTTGAAGAGTTCCCTCGAATTCGCCAAGATCCCATCATCAGAGCCTGCCTTGACTTTAATGGGACCAACTTGAAAGTACACCCTTTAAAAAAAATATTCAAATCGGTTCATAAATGACCGAGTACTGAGGTAACAAACATAAAAAAACATACGCACGAATTGCTAACCTCCTCCTTTTTGAAGTTGGTTAAAAAGTATTATAGATTTATAGAAAACCTTTTTATCACAAATAGTAGAAAATTATTGGGTACTTCGTCGTCTCCTCCCCCAAGGATCTCCACAACGATCGGTCCTGCGCAGTCCGCATCCAGCGGCTTCCCGCGACCTTCACCAGACCGTCGGTCCACCTTGTCGGGGGCCTACCCACGGGGCGTCGTCCTGTGCGCGGTCGCCATTCCAGAACCTTTCCGCCCCAACGGCCATCGGTTCTTCTCGCTATGTGTCCCGCCCACTGCCACTTCAGCTGAGCAATCCTTCGAGCGATGTCAGTTACTTTAGTTCTCCTACGGATCTCCCCATTTCTGATTCGATCACGTAGGGAAACGCCGAGCATAGCCCTCTCCATTGTACGCTGGGTGAACTTGAGCTTTCTTATCAGACCCATAGTTAGCGACCACGTTTCACTACCGTAAGTCATCACTGGCAACACACACTGGTCATAGACTTTCGTCTTGAGACATTGCGGTAAGCTGGACGCGAAGATTTTACGGAGTTTCCCGAAAGCTGCCCAACCGAGTTGGATTCGACGGGAGATCTCTTTCTCGAAGTTGGACTTACCTAACTGTATTGTCTGTCCAAGGTAAACGTAGTGGTCAACAACTTCGAGTGTAGTGTTCCCAACGTGAACTGTAGTGGGTATGACATGGAAATTCGACATGATTTTTGTCTTATCCATGTTCATCCTAAGACCCACTCTTTGGGAAGCACTACGGAGATCTTCGAGCATTGTGTTCAGGTCCTCCAGGGTCTCAGCCATAAGGACTATATCATCGGCAAAACGAAGGTGTGTCAGATACTGGCCATTAATGTTGATGCCGAGTCCTTTCCAGTCAGAGAGCTTAAAGATGTCCTACAACGCAGCTGTGAACAGTTTCGGAGAAATGACGTCTCCCTGTCTCACACATCGCTGCAGTTGGATGGGACTTGTGCTCTGGTTCTGTAATCGGACCGACATGGTGGCATGTTCGAATATAAGTACCTTAACACCTCGATATACCTATAGTCCACTTGGCACCTCTGGAGAGACTGCAGCACCGCCCAGGTCTCTATCGAATCGAAGGCTTTCTCATAGTCCACAAACTCCAAGCAAAGTGGCAGATTATACCCCTCGGTCTTCTGTATAACCTGCCGCAGCGTATGGATGTGGTCTATGGTGCTAAAGCCTTTTCGGAACCCGGCTTGTTTGGGAGGAGTCGTCGAACCTGCGATCGAGACGATTCGTAATGACTCTCGAAAACAACTTATAGACATGGCTTAGAAGTGAGATGGGTCTAAAGTTCTTCAAACGGGTGTTATCTCCCTTTTTGAAGAACAAAATCAACTCACTTATATTCCATGCCCTCGGCGTTTTGCCCTCGACGATGACGGAATTGAAAAGTTTCTGGAGGACTTTGAGTATCGGCTTACCGCCCGCTCTCAGAAGTTCTGTAGTGATTCCGTCATCACCCGCCGCCTTGTTTTTTTTGAGCTGTTTGAGAGCCATACTAATCTTGTACAGGCTGACGTCCGGGATATCTCCGGTGAAGTGTCAGGTAAGCTTGGCTCTAGGGTCTTTAGCCTTGCTTTCAACAGGTGTCTGTGTGGAATATAACTGTCCATAGAAACTCATTTCAGGTTTCGTAGAAATGATGCGAACGTCGTCAGTTTTCAGCCTCGTCATCTGGCTTTGCCCAATAGACTGATATCTCGCGAACACTTTGGAGCCTTTATTCCGCTCGATAGCCTCTTTAATACGGTTCGTATTAAATTGGCGAAGGTCGCTTGTCAAAGACTTGGAGATCTGTCTATTTAGCTGCCGATAACGATAAGCATCCGCTGAGTTCTGAAGCCTTATTTCACGTCTCTGATCCGTGAGTAGGAGTGTGTGGTCGGAGAGTATCTTTAATTTGGGACGGCGGGTCTTAAAGTAATTGGACCCTACCGTACGGACAGTATCCACCACCGTGTTGTGTAAATCGTCCACATCTATGCTGTTCTCAAGGGCTTCGAAGCGGTTTTGGAGCTCGACAAGCTCGTCATCTTGGTGTGTCGAGGTCGGAGCGTATACCTGTATAACATTCAGCGAATACCGTTCGGATATTCTGAGTATCAGGTACGCTACCCTGGTCGATACACTTCCGATGGAAATCACGTTGTTGACAAGGGACCTGTGGACACCACCTACGGACTGTTGGTCGCCCTCCCGGTAGTATAGCAGGTTACCGGAATTGAGAATTATCGAGTCCTCTCCCTCTCTTCGGACTTCAGACAACTCTATGGTGTCCCAGTGTAACCTGCTAATACTTTCTTCCAGCTCTGTTAACTTTGCGTCAGTTCGCAGTGTGCGCGTGTTGTACGTTGCCAGGTGCAGTGTCCGTTGTTTGTGACAGCCTAACGTAGCCCGGGAATTCTTCGCACCCCCTGCCCTGCCGTTACCATGGCCGCTGTCGTAGCCAGGAATAGCAGGGCTGCCGGGAACTGGGGGCCGATTTTTATTGGGTCCTTTCATATTGGGGGGGGGGGGGGGAGGGGGGGCATAATCGCCACGCTTGGCAAGCGGGTTGGCAGTATGGCCAAGTTTGTAGGAGACGCTGCTGCCCGTCTCCTGAAGGCGGAGTCCCTTAGTCGCCTTTTACGACACCCACGGGATGAGAGGGGGTAGTGCTATTCTAGGCCGACACTACACAGCTATTGGGTACTTATTTGAAAGAAAGAAAGAAAGAAAAAACATTTATTAGCCACATACACACAGAAGATACACACACACACACAACAATACAAGGAGCTACAATATTAACATTTAAATGAAAAACAAATTAAGCGTGCAGGGCCAATAAATATTTCATTTAAATACAAAAAAAAATATCTGTTTTTTTACTTTTAGAAGAAACATTCCCCGAAATAGCTCTAGTCGCTCTAATAGTCAATCGATGGTCCACCCACGCAAACGAAGTTGCAAACTTATGATACTTATTGATATAGTACAGATAAAGGAAAAATTGCGAAAAAACCGTAAAAAAATATTTTACGTAACCTTCGGTGCGCGAGACAGACTCGCACTTGGCCGGTTTTTTTTATGAAATAAATCAGTTTTTCCAGAAAATGGCAAACTATCCACTGTGCCCCATGAATGGGTGTACCAGTGGATATGGGTGTTGGGTTACAATGGATACCTTTACTGGATGACCTTTTACAATCGGTTAAAAGACACTTGTTAAAAGCGTTATGGGAATTCCATTAAGTCATATAAAGGAATTTGTAACGAACTATGTGTAACTTACATAATTATGTTCTCTATGATGAATTTAATAAAAAAGTATCAAAATACATCAAATTAGCAATATTGCAAAGTTATTAAAGGAAATTGTGACTTCAATTTCACAATTTCCTTAAATAACTTTTGCAATTTACTGTATTTTCTTTTCTTCCACCTCAAACTCGACTAGTAAAAACTTTTTCTTATGGAATTGTTTGATTTGAAGGGAACAGATGTTTGCAGATTCAGGGTCTTTATGAATAACCGCATAAGTTCCTACTCTTTTTCCACAAATGTAGATTTTTTTTCGATTTATTTTCATTATTAAGTATTTCCTTTTTACAGTCTTTGCAGACAGCTCCCTTTATTACTGTTTATTTTCTTGTTCAGCATTTGCTTTTGCTTGGTTTCAGTCCTATTCGGTGTATCATGGTGTATCTATTTTCAGTTCTGCCATGTTTTCGCGGACAAGCTTTTGATAATCTACAGAACTCAAATGGCTTGTAAATAATTTTGGCCTTTGGCCTTTTCTTTCAATTAAACACTTACGGGGTACAGTAAATCTCGATCCACTAAACCCCATTTGTAAAAGATCCGCTGTAACCCTCTGAGAGAAATTCAATAAGAAAAATCCTAACCACAGTAATTTATAAACAGACCAAAGCGATAAATACATACTACAGTAATATAAAATCATGACTAACTCTAGCAACTTAGAAAATTCTAATGTGCAAAAGAGCACGACGTTTTACAAAAACGCACAAAAATCACATTATTGGGTTACTGGTTCACCGGTGTGCCATGCCGCGACCTTCCGCTGTCCAACTGAGATGGCGACTGGTTCTGACGCGTGAGAGGTGTCAGAACAGCAATGACATGGCTCTCTTGACTCTCAAGCATTTTTGAGGCATACATTAGAAACTTTAAATGTTTATCCACCTGACCCACTATCCACTGTAGCCCACACTCTCCTAACATCCATCTATCCAGACATCCTCAGAAACTTTCGCAATTATAATATTAGTAGGATAGGAAGTTGGATAGGATTGGATGAAATAACTAACATTACACTATTACTAACTAAGATAATAGTACCTTTTGAAAGTTGCTGACTAGTCTATTAAGTAGTGAGTGACTTTACCACTTGCATAGAAAAGTAAAAGTGTTGCCATTTTCCCAGCGTAAAATAATTATTGGTTAGTATCATACTCGGCTCGGTTATGGGAAATGTTCTAACAACGATCCGGTTTGAAGGTTCTCAAACATTTCGCACTATCGCCCATTTCAGTAAGAATATTTTTGCAGCTCCCTATAAATTCTATTCTACGTTGTGGTTTTAAGTTTCTGTATTTTGTGTGCTATAAAAGCGTTTACTAGCCTAAGTACATAGATTATAAATGAGAAAGTTTGGACACATTGCTGCTTATTTTTGACACAAATGAAAACTTACCAAAGACTAAGAGCAATATGTCACATCCATCTGTCAAATGAAGTCTAAGTCGATGCCGACGAAACTTGAGCGTTAGGGGCCCGCTCTGATTTCTTTAAATTTACTACTTTTCACAGTGCCACCTTTCATTAGACAGCACTGTGAGACCCCAGGGGGTTTCAAGAAGGTTTGAGAAGGATTGTAACAAAGTGATACATAATAACTCAAATATTCGAGCGGATCAGAAATGTAAGCACATTTTAAGTAGAGAAAAAAATGACCGGACGTACGTTATTTTCAGTAATACTCAAGTTACAAGCATTAGCGTTTTGTTGTTTTGTAGTATGTACATTAAATATTAACTAAGCAGAAATCAGTTAGGAGGCGGTCAATCTTCAATGTATAGCTGACGATGATTCTATAACCTTTAATCATACCCTGAAACCTTAAATCCTTTGCAACGTTCGCAGAGCGTCAAAAGTCCAGACAGATTAAGAGTGAAATGTAAAAACATTTGGTCTGTAGCCACGCCTCCACGACGCCTCATTTGGTATTGGTTGGCTCGAGTCTAATGTCCCGGCTACACGCACACTACTTACGTATTACCTGTAAGCAAGCCTGCACAAACTGGTTTCCGTAAGTAAGATGGAGCATGTAGCCGGCAAGATGGTATCCCGTGCAGTCCTGACCAGGTAGTTGGTCCTTGTCGGAACCTACCCACGGCACGCCGTCCGGTGCGCGGTCGTCAAAATAAATACATATCTTAATATAAAGGAGATTGTATTATATGTCATAAAAACCAACAAACATTTGAAATGTACCTACGTTAATTTGTACTAGATTTTAATACGGTATTTGAGTATAATAATTGACAGCGGACACTGCTTAATATTTAATACACTTTTAAAGGACGTTATATCATAAAACCGCCATCTTAAAAAAATGACATTTGCATCGATAGTCGGTTAAGTTACTCATATATATATTAAACAAGAAAATATCGATATTAACGAGTGTACGTGGAGATAAAGATGACGTTCCGATGATGACGCTAGGCGTGATGCGCGAGAGTTCTTCTCTCCGATTGGCCGTTTTAACTTCACGGTGGTTTTGCTGCGTCAAGGCGCGTTGTAATTGGTGTTTTTTTTTTAAATTAAAAATAACTTCAAAATCTGATTCTTTTTTTTATAAAATTGTTCACAGCAGTGTCCATGAAAAAGGTAGTTCTTATCGGCTTATACGTGCCATCTATTACTAGTAAATTAAGTTTCCTCTGCTGTCGGCCTCTTAGGCTAACAATGTATCAAATATAAAGGCGCGGAACATTTTCTTTTCTTAATAGTTATTTATTTGTTTTAAAAATACAAACGCTACGTCTTGTGACTTCTCCCATGGCCAAAAGGTGATAATTTAATGACAAGTGAAAGTCGCCTGTACTCGCGCGCTGCGGCCGTTGTCTGCATGTTACTTTGCTACTTGATAATGACCTCAATGGATCTAGATGACGGTCCAGTGACTCCATTGTCGACAGTACGAGTAAGTAAAGTAGTACTTAATAATCCACATACGGGGGGAATCTTAGCCTTCATCATACCTGATATTAAGTATTGATAAGGCTGAAGATGGAAGCGAGTCTCTCCCGGAATCCCCAATCATTGAGGAACTGGCTATCTTATCTTTAACTGCCGGAACACAACAATGCTGAAAACATTGTTTTTATGGCGTTAGATTTAGATAAGATGGTGGTAGCTATAGCCAGGCGGACTAACAACAAGTCCTACCACCAATTAAACCGAATACAATATGTACCCCCGCTGGGAATCGAACCCGGGACCCTTGGGTCTGATACCGGTGGTTGTAACACTAGACCACAGAGGCGGTTGAAAGAAGTGGTGAATGAGACAGAAAAGAGATTTTGTCTCATTTTTGACGCAGGTACACACATCGACACATAGGTACTCAAATCCGAACGAGATAAATATACATCCATCACTCACACAAATTAATGGCTGTACCTGTAATACAAACAAATGATAGATCTTTTTAGGTTTTTATACATATAATATAAGTATAAACAGCCATGACTTCGGTATATAAAAATGCTCGTGTTCATCATACAAACATAAGCCTCTGTCGGGATTCGAACATAGGACCTCAGAGTAGGCGACACCTTAATCAGCACGTCATCAAGCACTTGCCAACGAAAACCACCGCTATTACAGTGCGACAAGGCTTATAATGAACGTGGCAAAGAAACATAATTTTTGACAGTGACAACTGTCAAAAAGCTCGGCTCCGCTTCCGCACACGTTAATTCTATGCCTTGTCGCATGTGTGCGATAAGGCCTATAATAAACGTGGCAAGAAAAGAACTAACACTGCCATCTTGTTTTTACGTCAATTTTGACAGTAACAGCGCCCCCATCCACGTTACAAGCCTTGTCGCACTCTACAAGCGACTTATGGGCTCTCAAAGTCAAACTGATATTACTTACTATATTTTTTTAACTAATTGTTGTTGGACCTTGTCACGCTACGCTACTGTTCTTGATAAATCCAGTAGTGGCCATCGGAATGGCAACCACAATATGTATTGATATTATTATTAGTCACTAAATAAACATTAGAATGATTCATTGTCATAGACTTATACTATGACTAGTCTCTATTTCGAATTTTATGTAAGTAAGTCTAATAACGCTTAACTAAGGTGCTAGTCATTCTTCTTAGTTGGTAAGTAATATCACAGAATACTTAATAGTACAAGTACAGAAGGTTCACTTCGCAACTCCAATCAAATAAATTGCTAGTCTAGCTCACGACGCAATAAAGTCCAATTCACGTCGCGCTGCGCTAAATGCCTAGCATTATATTCACCTACATTCTGCGTCTCTTTCTATCGCGTAACTCGTATTCTTTCTGACGCAGCTAGGGTTGCCTCTTTGTGATTCATTTATTTATAGGTAGACTTTGTGTCGGCATATGCATAGTATAATCAAAAGGTAGATAGGTATATTAAAGGTTAATAGGTACCTACCTAAAGTTAAAAAAAATAACAAACCTACCTATAACCTATAACGACAAAACAGAGCGTTAGTCTCAAACATCAGAAATTCGTTTAATTCTATCAAACTCGTGAAAGATTATTACACCAACCTACGTTCCTACTTATTTTCGTAACCTAAGTAGGTAGGTACCTACCTATTTAAATATTAAACCTACGTAATAAACCTAACATGAATGAGAATTTCATAATAATAATAATAACCACTTTAAAGTAGAACTTGCCTTTCATCGTCCTTAGGGAGCGTAAAAAAAGTTAACTTTGGATCGCGATTCGTGTTTAAACAGTTGAACACTGCACAGTATTTACGAGTATTTTTTTACGTGTTGCCATTTTAAATTTAACTTATTTTAAGGTAGTTAACTACGAAAAGTAGGTGACAAACAAAACTCGCGCGTGCGTCACTGCTCGCTCGTGAGTCCCTACTAGATTGGCACCGCCGGAGGGGCCGCCGCGCGTAGGTATGTTTTCGAGCATACACGGGGTAGGAGTGAAACAGGCCTGGTAATATGCCGCAGTGGCGTCTGCTACGCTCGCTTCGCTCGCTGCTCGTACCTTGTTTTGGTCAAAGTCAGAAACTCATTCATCTTGCATTGCTGCACTGGTGCCTTCGCCTTGATATGGCAAATTGGCGAGTGAACCGATCGATTATTTTATTTTCAAGCAATGCCTATTTCCCCATCTCTTCTTCGTGTTTTGTCTCCATTTAGCAATGAGTCACTTATCACTACATAGCTAGGTCTAGAATGAGTAGGGTAACCATTTATTACGGCAGAACACAAATATCTGGGTGCATGAACATATCTATTTACTTGGGCTGGGTGCTTAATACGTATATTAGTTATGTATGTATTTACAAATAAAAGTATAAAAGTATGTTTATCCGTTATCTAGTAACTATCCATAACACAAGTTCTTCATGAAACTTAACGTGGGCTAGATAATTGGTGTGATTGTATGAAATGTATTTATTTATTTATTTATAACACAAGTTATTCGGTGTAACAACTCCTCCCACTATAATAATACCGCTCGAGTGAAAAATTTTCTGTTTTATGATTAAAAATATGTTAAAATAAAATAAACCCCCACTTATCAAATAATAAATTAATAATTGCATACGATAACACCAATTATCATGCCCACGTTAAGTTTCATGAAGAACTGTCTTGTGTTATGGATACTAGATAACGAATAAACATACTTATATAACTTTTTGTAAATACATATATTTAACCATACAATTATACATATTAAACACTCAGACCAAGTCAAGACATGTTCATGCACACATATATTTGTCTTGTCCGGGGATCTAACCCGGGACCTCTGGCACAGAAGGCGGGCTTAGTTACCCTGCGCCAAATATAGAGGATCTGTTGAGCTAGCTAGTGCATCACCAAATGTTATATTATGTAAAATGGCAACACCAAGAGCTTCCAACTTCTGGCTCAACTAACATGACCATTTGGAGCATTGACTTAAATTTTGCTGGGAGTGAAATAAATCATTACTTGAAGAACTAGCTTTTATAGTAATACTAAAGGGTAATAATGTAAATTTCACACCGAACGAACGAAGTCGGCGCGCAGCGCAGCGTATGTTACAATTGCTGAAGGAAATTGAAACATCTGTAAAGAACTTAAGTACAATATTTGTATGCAATTTACGTGGCCGACCGGTGTGGCGCGCGGGGGCCACGGCAGCCAGTAGCTCTTTGGCGCACGCCCACGCAAATATGGCACTTAATTTCTTTACGGATGTTTCAATTTCCTTTAGAATTGTAACATGCGCTGCGCTGCGCGCCGACTCTGACCGACGGACACTGAAGGTCTTTTTGTCCGCGACACGACCTTATTACTAAGAACATAAAGTTGAATAAATAACGAGGACTATCGCGTACTTTTCTTGGATATACGCGATCTAAGTTGAATCTTATTTGGTTAACAATAAAGACGTGTCGCGGACAAAAAGTCCTCCGTTATCCGTCGTCTGCGCTAGCTCTAACTCTATTATATTTTAGTATGTACCTCTATTACCTATTTTGTGTCCTACGTTTCACGTGTTTGTGGTCCCAATCACTGGGTCACGGGCGTGATTATGGTGTATCTTCACGGTCTGCTGCCGGGGAAAGTGCTGCTCATGTAACGAAGAATATGTAATGGACTTGTGTATTTTGTCCAGTCTGGATGACTGATAAGTTGTTGTGTGGCAGCCATTGACTGATTTTGTTGAATTTTGTGACATCAGACATGGCATTGGGCAATAGTAAGAGGTTTCTTTTTCTTTTTCAATAAAAGGCGTGACGAAGTTATACGAGCGCTGTATAACCAAATCGGCGCGTAGTTGTGGACGGTCAAAAGTTTGGCAATGGTAGGGCCATTAGAATATTTTTTACCAATTTTATAAAACGAGCTGACTATCACAGACCTATGTCGAGATAGACGACGTCAAAGTTTTCCGACCTAAGACAGTTCGCTTGAGACTATTGCCGTGAAACACGCGTCACTCAGAAACGAAAATGGTTAATTGTGCAGTGCGTTCTTGCAAGAGCTCGTCAATAACATTTTTCATAACTTAAATCTCGCTCGTGACGTCATCGTAGGTAGGTAGGTTCTCATACAGTTTGAGGCGCTCTTTTCGTCTATCTCGATATAGATCTGTGCTGACTATAATAGCCTGTCACTCGGGAATAATGTAGGTAAGCTAGGTAACGTACATTCTTATTCTACTGGTGAAATAAATTTTAAAATTGGGTAACTTTAAATAACATTAAAAACGATTCCGTAAATGTTGACACTGACATGAGGTACAAGACAAAGACAATTTAAAAATAAAGATTTATGTCACGTTCCGAAATCCAATCATAGGTTGTGAAATCTCACCCAGCCTAATATAAAATTCTTATAACAAATAGTTTAATCTTATTGTTATTGTTTTTATGATTCAATGAACTAAAATAATATAATAAAACCAAAACGGAGTATTACAATTGATTTAAAGCTATTTAAAATAAGAATAAAATGTAACAAAAAAGTCAATAGTGCGATTCGGAACGCATTATGACATATTTTTAGGTATTAAAGGAGATTTGTACAAACTTGGAAACTTTACATCCTTTTAATATAAGCACAGCATAACTACAAATATAGACTGATATTAGTTAGTGTAAGTAGATAAAAATCGTCTGACTGATATCTTGTCATGAAAAATTGATGTAACGTTATCCCACATAATACGTTTCCGAAGTCAGAATTCTTACAACCACCAGCTGACACTTAAGTTTTTGTGCACTTTCGCAACCTGTTTGACCTCGTTTAGTTTTTGTTGCGAGTAATAAGTCCCTTACGACACGCCACTTCGTGCGTGGAAGCTTTGTTAGAACCTCTTTTAGGAGATTTTTTGTGTGGCAATGGCAACACTGCTGAAATTATGTTAACGGCGGGAGTTTTATTTTCGCGCCAAAATGGACGGCCATGACGTTACTTCGTAAAGTTGAGTTCGCATTAGGTAGAGACTGTAATGATAGTTTTAAGATGGAAAAAATAAATAATAAAAAACATTTTATAAAAAAAATTCAAACCGACTTCAAAAAGTAAAAAATAAAACTTTTGGAGTCGGTGCCAGCCAGGGCATTCTACTTTGCACTTCTATTAACTATATATTTTTTTGGCCTTAGCTAGCTAGCACCGACTCCAAAAGTTTTATTTTTTACTTTTTGAAGTCGGTTTGAATTTTTTTTATAAAATGTTTTTATTTCAGATTTTTTAGTTACATCATGTGCCGTTACTTACATTAAAAATCAGCCCATACACAACAATGTCATCTAGGTAAACGACTACTTGCCAAAAGGTGATTGATATTTTTCAAGATTATGAAAAAACTACTAGCCAGATCTTCGTAAAAATTATATGGGACCACACATAAACCATCTTCTTTCAGATAAAAAAAGAATTATAAAAATCTGTTAACAACTGGCAAAGTTATGGTGGAACATACATAAAAAAAAAAAATAAAAAAAAATACCGTCGAATTGATAACCTCCTCCTTTTTTGAAGTCGGTTAATAAAATAAATAACTGCATACAAACACACCAATTAACAGCCCACGTTCAATTTCATAAAGAACTTGTGTACTTGTACTATTAAGTATTCAGTGGTTATGGTTACTAGATAACGGATAAACATACTTATATACTTTTTTTGAAAATACATAATATACATATGAAACACCCAGCCTAGGAGAAATATACATTTTCATGCACACAAATATTTGACTAGTCCGGGGATCGAACCCGGGACCTCTGGCGCAGAAGGCAAGCTTAGTACCCCTACGCCAAACAGAGCCCCTACCGCGCAAGTGCATCGACATAGATTTCATTTGACAGATGGATGTGACATATTGCTCTTAATCTTTAGTAAGTTTTCATTTGTCTCAAAAAGAAGCAGCATTCACATCCATCTGTCAATTAAAGCCGATTTCGATGCCAACACCACTTGCGCGGTACGGCTATACAGGGGCCCTACCGCGCAAGTGGCATCGGCATCGCAATCGGCTTCATTTGTCAGATGGATGTGACACATTGCTGCTTCTTTTTGACAGAAATGAAAACTTACCAAAGACTAAGAGCAATTATATATGTCACATCCATCTGTCAAATGAAGTCAATGTCGGTGCCGACGAGACTTGCGCGGTACTGCCCCTGGGGCCGTACCGCGCAAGTGGCGTCGGATTCGCAATCGGCTTCATTTGACAGATGGATGTGTTACATTGCTGCTTCTTTTTGACAGAAATGAAAACTTACCAAAGACTAAGAGCAATATGTCACATCCATCTGTCAAATGAAGTCAATGTCGGTGCCGACGAGACTTGCGCGGTAGGGGCCCTGGTAGTTAACATCGTATATACAGTTACCTATATACTATCCTCACGCCATAAAATCCCTTGGCACTGGCAGAGCATCAAAGGTGCCAGCTTGAGAGTCACATTGTCACACCTCAACGAACGCCACATTTGGTATTGGCTAGGCTGGGTCCCCAAAAGCCTGTTAAACAAACGGATTCCCCCCCCCCCCCCCCCCCCCATTCCAAATTATTTCAAGTAAAGAATACAGAATAAAGTACAAATAATACTTATATCACTAATAAAAAAAATGCACATTTACAATTTAACAGTTTGTTACTAACATTTAGTGTGAACATGAGAGAGCACCATACCTGTTATTTTATTTTATACATTTTTTTTTCTGTATATTCATCACACCTTTGTTACCCACATTGAATAACTGTTCTACCCCCATGGGGGTAAATACCCCCAGGTTTGGTACCAATGGTCTAAGATGTTGTCTGGAAACTTAATACTTAGTTATTAATCATAATAATGCATACCTACCCTTGAATAACTTGACTATTACCTGTACATACTTTACTACATAGGTACATACTTTTCTATACAATAATTTTACATACAAAATGCAAACAAAATCTAAGTACAGTCAACATTAAGTGAACCTTTACAATTTGTCCTCTAGAACGCTCTTATGTCTCATAGAATACCGAAGGTTTTCGCAGTACAAGTGACATTAAATAGTTTTCGGCAGCAACTTTTCCCATTTCGAAGTTTAGTGAGGACAAAGTCGACGCTCGCATACAAATTGCCGACGAGTTTGTATTGTCTTACGACAGCGGCAGATCTGCCCTGAGGAGAATTCATACAGAGAGCGCAATCTAATATGATATTATAATAACTTATTAGAAATACTGGTATTCTATTGGTACATTTTTGAAGATAAATCAACAATTTTTATGATAATCATTGTGTACAATTACCTCATCTTATTATGGCAACACTTAATTATTTTTTTGGCGCGAACATTACTGACATTTTTATATTAGTAAGTTCCTAGAAAAAGTAAATCAACAAGTCAACTAAAAAAATATATATCTAGTTGCTCTGTTAGGACTATGACTAAGCCGGTAAAAGAAAATATGATAATAATAAAACGAATGGCTTTAGCGAAGAAAGTTTAATTAACTTGGTCAATAAACTGCGAGAAAATATACCGACTAGCTTACTTACATAATAGGTATTATTTTATGTAGTTAGCCAATTATGTAGTTAGCTTTATTTAAGTAGGTAACTCCTACTCCTTTAAACCTTATTTTATAAATACCAAAGTAACTCTGTCCGCCTGTTACTTTTTCACGCGTAAACTGTTGAACCGACTTTTATCAGATAAGGAGATAATTTGAACCCTGTAGATTGACATAGGATACTTTTTATTCTGATAACCTTATAGCACGCGGAAAAAGTCGCGGATGGAAGGATAGAAAGATAATAATTTGAATTATCAAATTTTATTGTTATTTATTTTTAGAAACAAATCATTATTGCAATTAGTTTTAGTCAAGATAGAGAATCATATCTTTGGGATATAGTTTGGCATTAAGTTGTTCAACAAGCTTACCTAAATAACCCTAAAAAATAACCCCTTGTTCTTCGTACATAACTGAGTTACATAACTAGCTATGTACAAAGATAAAATATTCTTCGTACAAAACCGGGTTATGTACCAAGAAACCTACTTTCTTTGCACATTACCAGATTATGTACGAGGATTTATAAATTCTTCCTACATAACCCGGTTTTGTACAAAGAAATTGCTGTTCCTACTACAAAACCAAGGAGGTTCTTAAACCAGTGTACCAGACTTATGAATGTCAATTCATCTTTTACTTTTTAAACATTTACAAGCTGACATATCCTGCATTTATATCATAAAATAATTAATATGGTATAGAAGAGAAATACTATCGTAATTTATCGCAAATGCTGAATTGATTTCAAGTGTTATTTTAGTCATTAATGATTCCATATGATAATTGGTCTGCAATACAAATAATCAATCTTGTTTTATTATGTCGACTGAATCGCCGAGCAGTTCTACAAATGAGCTAGTGTATGTTACATCCAGAATAGGAGGCCAAGTGTTATTATACGAAGGTCATAAATACCACAAAGGAAAACGGTATGAAAATCATTCACAGTACTGGACATGTGCGAATTACAAGATGTGTAGGGGCAATTTAACAGTGTTACAAAACAAAGCACTTCTTTTTTTTTTCTTTATGTCAGGGACTTGTCTTGAGACATAATAAAGTCCAACTTCAGTTTTGACATTGAGATGATGGCGTGGCCTTTTCGACGCATAAGCACGAAATACCAACCCGAGGTTTTTTGGTGTTTTTCGGATTTATTAATTACGCAAAATAAAGATGAATTGACATTCATAAGTCTGATACACTGGTTTAAGAACCTCCTTGGTTTTGTAGTAGGAACAGCAATTTCTTTGTACAAAACCGGGTTATGTAGGAAGAATTTATAATTCCTCGTACATAATCTGGTAATGTGCAAAGAAAGTAGGTTTCTTGGTACAAAACCCGGTTTTGTACGAAGAATATTATTTCTTTGTACAAAGCTAGTTATGTAACTAAGTTGTGTACGAAGAACAAGGGAAAATAACCTGTAATTTAACGTAACTGTAAAATAAAATAAAGCTTATGAAAAAATAGAATAAATACTATAGTAACTACCTATGTTGTTATATCAAATATTCTTATTTGTTCCTGTTTGTTTAGTGTTGGTTGTTTAATTATACCTATAGTTCTAGATAAAAGCCTATATATTTAAAATAAAAACTAAAAAAAAAATACTTTACTTAAGTTACGCCTACTTATAAAATATGGGGGAAAGCGTAACTTCATTGTATTTTTGCTTCCAAGCTTATAAAACATCAAGTAATGGATATGTACGCATTCTTATGCGATGTTTCGTCCTGCTCAATGGTGAAAGTGATCGCTGGGAATCGAACTCTTTGTCTTCAATTAACAACGAAAGTCCAGCTTTCTTAGCCGCTACGTTGCGTTGCGCGTATAGTCAGCTAATTGCTCTACATTCAATTATTTGCAGTTGCGAAAGATGTAGGTAGTAGACTAAATTTGATCTCATTAGAAATAATTAAAAAGTATACTGTTACTTATTAGTTTATTTATTAGCTATTTTTATATAATTTTCATACTAAAATCGAGTATAAAAAGCTTGTACAGTACACCCAAGTAGCATTTTTTTCTCTTTAATAGTACACATTTAGTTCACTGGCGATCCTTAAGCAATAACATTGGCCACACGAGGTTCATTGGCTGTAATTAAGTGAACAAATCCACTTAAAGCTGTATAATAATCCACATATACATATATAACAGTGTAAAATTGGCCTATTAAGTAACTATTGGTGTTATAATAGTACAACATTACTCTTCTAGTCAGCTTTAATTTTAAAAGCTGAACAAGAGCATTTCGAGAGGGGAATTATACGGCATTGGCTATTTAAGGGTCCACATGTACAGTGTTATAATGCTGGCATTTTAATACAACACATGTGAATATAAATGCAGCCAAAAGCTGTTAAATAGAAGCTTGTGTGGAGCATTATTCAGCTTGTTGCTTTAAGTCGGCTAGTTTGTGTTATATTATTCAGCATTTATGTTATTCTGTAAATGAGCGTTTAATGAGTCCACATAAACATATAAGTAGGTATTACACGCACCACTCTTGATATCTAGTGATACTGGCAGCTGTTAAATATCCCTTGTGTGGAGCATTATTCAGCTTGTTGCTTTAAGTTGGCTAGTTTGTGATATATTAATCAGCTATAATGTTATTCTGTAAATGAGCGTTTAATGAGTCCACATGTACATATAAGCAGGTATTACACGCACCACTCTTGATATCTAGTGACACTGGCAGCTGTTAAATATCCCTTGTGTGGAGCATTATTCAGCTTGTTGTTATAAGTCGGCTAGTTTGTGACATATTAATCAGCATTTATGTTATTCTGTAAATGAGCTATTAATGAGTCCACATGTACAGGTAACGCACCACTCTTGATATCTAGAAAGACTGGCAGCTGTTTATTCGTTCACGAGTACCACATTGTTATCCTCTGAGCCGAATAATTATGTAAACGTGGTTTTCTTTAACACTTTGGACGACGACACACACGACATGATACACATGTGAACCTTTCTAGAGCTCACGACATTATAATGGTACACATGTGCAACTTTATAGAGCTTACAGCATCAATTTGGAGTTACAATGGTTCACGTAGCTAGAGATAACTCCACCATTTTGTTTATTACTCATAACCTATAATATTTCTAATTTATTATGATTTTATCTTAAACTACAGAGGTTTCGTGATTAATTTTGTGGTTAATGTTTAAATACAAAACCATAGACTCATTTTGATGCCATAAAAACATAAATATGAAAAAATGCTTTGTTCGTCTCTGCATATTTAGATATATTTTTTTGGTAAAAAGGGAATATTTCAGAGGCGCGTCAAAATTTTAACTCTAAATATGTATATACTTTACAATAAATTTACATTACCCATAATATTAACACATTATAACATAATAACACAAATTATATACTTACTTTACCAGTTTGTTACCAATAACCAAATCATTCTAAAAATGGCAACCTAACGAGAAATGGCTATTGCTCAATAGCCATTTCTTAAAAAAATATTATTACAAAATGTGGCACTCAGGTGATAATTTGGAGAAAATGCGGCCGATTACTAGTTTTTAGGGTAAACTTGTGACATTTAATTACTATAGAGGCTGTATAATTTTTCACTCGTTACTTGTTATAACTCTCTTGTCTGTATGAAGTACCACACGGAATCTTATGTAGTGCCGTTGATCAGCTTTTAAGACCACCGTTCTCTCTTAAACTGCCATTAAAGTGCTACTATTCTGCTACTGTGTACCTTTTGTGACCTCAAGGCTGAATAATTTGTGCCCAAACCGTCGATAGAAGGGCAGTATAGCCTGCTATACAGCTCTTGTACCGCTTACTTAGACCGCTCAAAGAATAAATGTGTACCATTAGTCAACCGCTATAGAGCCAAAAATGCTACTTGGGCAGTGACAAGTTCAGATTTCAAGATTTTTAAACGATATGAAAAATGCAGAGCAGAATGTTACGGGGTCTCGGATTCGAGCTTAGTTAGTACTATGACTTTGTTGCTTCAAAAGATCGTTCTGAGTCAAAGTTTCCTTGTGGCAGTGGTGATGATAAATTAATATAACACAAAATGCCTAATCAACGTCCATCCGACACAAGTCCTGAATCATCAATACGAACAAGGTACTCCATTTATAAGAACAAAACTCTCTTATTGTAAGAATCGGTTACAAATATGTAAAGGTTATCGGTTTTTATACAAGTTCTATGAACTAAAACACAGTCTAATGAGGTGTGACTCCGGTTTTGGACTAAACTACATAGTTTTTACGCTTTGAAACGCCTTATTTAATCAATTGTTTCAATGTTTTAAGTGTTTAAAGTTATTTCAAAGTGAGAAATCGGAAAGATGTACAAATAGCACACGGAAAAAACCGACCACTTTTGTTTTCTGTATCGGTGAACAACCGTTTTTATTTTAACAAACTTGCAGTGCGCGCGTATTTTATGGCCGACGGCAGCCGAGCGCGCCCGACACACCGGTCGGAGTTGTATGAAAGTTGTCCCGCGCGGTGTTGCTAGAGCTAAGAAATTTTACCAATGTGTACATTTTAGGTTTTTAAGGAGAAAAATTTAGTATTCAACACACTTTTGAATAGTTTTTTTTTTTTTACAAAAGTCAATGATTTGAATATGATTTTATTCATAGCCATAATCTAAAATACTTATGTTTTTTAATTGAGTTTTGGAATTATGTTGAAGTATGTTTTTTCATTCCCAATACAATTTTATTATTTCTTCTAGTATAAAGGAAAATGCTGGATTTACTATGAGAGTTAGGCCATGACTGCGCTCTTATTAAATTACCGAATATGAAAGAAAATAAATTGAGAATGTTAATGTATTTCAAAACCTTATAACTAAATCGGGCATTACAGTATTTTTTATTTTATTTATTTATTTATTACAGTATCCAATTTGCCGCTAAGCATACCTAGTTGAACTTGCGCTGCAAATAGGTAATCAACTCCTCATCATCACTATCACCCATTTCAATGTCCCCAAAGATGAAGCTCAGCCTTTGTTATAATAAAATAATAAATGTTATGGATAAACGGATAAACATACTTAGGCATGTAAGTACTTTTTTAAATACATTCATATATAATATACATACATTTTATTTATTTATAATCAGGCAACGATGCCCATAGATATATACCTTAAAACTAAGCATTAACATATTATTTTGGTCACCCATCCCGTGAAAGTCCTCCGTAAAAGATGCTTAAACTCCAAAACCGC
This sequence comes from Chrysoteuchia culmella, assembly GCA_910589605.1. NCBI lineage: Eukaryota > Metazoa > Arthropoda > Insecta > Lepidoptera > Crambidae > Chrysoteuchia > Chrysoteuchia culmella. The sequence continues at coordinate 9,865,683 of OU342671.1, read as the reverse complement.
AGAAAGATTGTAGGTACTAACCAATCCGCCACCAAGCCAGCCCATCAGCGCTACCGCGCCACGGAGAGACGCTAAATATAATTTAAATGTCATTGGATTTCAGTTGTGTCTTTGAATTTGCAAAGGACAGAGTGATGCTCTAAACTACGATGATGTAATCGATATTTGGTGAACTCAATTAACAATGGTTGAAGAGAAAGAAAGATTTTACTTATGTATTTATTTTTATTTATTAACACTTTAATAAGTCGGTAAAGGCGGACTTAATGCCCTAAGGCAGAATGCCTTAGGGCATTAAGTCCGCCTTTACTACCTCTACTCTACCAGCCAACCGGAAAGGGTGTGGTGTAAAAAATCACGACGGCAACTGAAGTAGAGAAGTGTTGAGCTAGAATGAATAAAATATAGGAATTAAACATATATACAAATGGAATACAAATAATATAATAAAAGACATAAGTATACTTAGGTACATATTATAACTACCTAACCTTTATATACATACTCATATAAATTCACAACATAATTAGCAAAATATAACATTAGTCAGATATAACAGAGCTAGTGTAAAGAACTTAAGATTTCCTCTTAACATTAGGGTAACACGAGGAAGCTTATTAAACAACAAATTATTTTGCTCTGTATATGTGTTAGTACTAAACTTTATTAAGTTTTTGTAATTATTTATCATGTGTAATAAAAAAGATACCAAAGTTACACTATTATATTTCCGAGCACGCGTGTGGCAACACCGCGTTAACTTTTTTTCTCAAGCCAGTTGTTCCGAAACGTTCGCGAGGAGGGTACACATCGCTCCCGCGCGGTCCGAGCCTACTTTTACGTTGAATCCTTTTAAAACCGGTTCGAAAGTGCCGAGGTGTGGCGTGGGCGTTCATAGTGCCGCGTTCAACCGTACAACGGTTTTAAAACAGCATAAAAATCAACTTTTGGTGTTTAAATTATAACTTTTTCGAGTAAAAAGTGTATACCAGTGAGTGAGTCACTTGGATCGCCGGTACCGCTATCTGGAAATCGAGGTAATGATACGTGGATATCTAAGCGTTTTGTTATCAAATATTATAACGGCGTTTTTTCGGAGAACAGGTGGAATGGTCAAAGATTTCTTACCTGTTTATTTTTTTTTGTTTCGAGGGTAACTTGAATGCAGACTGGCTGAAGGTCCTTTTCCAAAACGTGGTCGGGTTCGATAGTTTAAAAAAAGTTACTTTCTTTTTTTTAAAGCAATGAACAAAACCTTATTTTTTCTTTACAATTAAAGTCTTTGAACCGTAACTTTTACAGAATGTAAGTACGATTGTGATTCTCATCTCAACTTTTCATTTTATTTTGTTGTTTCTACCTCGTTCTGGTCGGTGATTCATACCTTGGTTACCGGTTTCTCTGCAAATAAATTACGACATTATTTCTCAAATAACTTTATCTCCATTGACACATTCTTAGTTATATTAATTCTCATTGAGTTTAAAAAGATATTTAGAAAGTCACAAAGTATTACGAATTTCAGTTTCAGAGTATTAAGACTTGTTCTTTATTGTAATTTACAACACCTAAAGAAATGTATCCAAGCAGTGTATTTTATATGATTGATTGACCAAATGTATCAAAATGATATCACTTTTGATAAGAAATAAGTATCTGCTTTATAATAAAAATTATACACGGTACCTACATAACCGAACAAAACCTTTGTTTAAAAATGAAGAAAGTAAATACAGCAGTTATATTTGACGGTTTAAATAAAAATGATTGAAAAACAACCACCAAAGTTTTTTTAAAGTATCTTTATTAAGGGCTACTTGCGCCAAGCTGGGTTAGCAAACATTTGACCCAAAGTTAGTAGGTACCACTTTTGTATGGACTAACTCTGGTTATTTTTTTTTAACCCAGCTTCGCCAAGAGGGCCTAAGTTGGCCAAATTGCTGTGGTATTTAAGTTCGTACCTGGATATTCTTTGTCCGTAGTCGCAACTTCGGGTTCTGGCTGAAGGACAAAGCAATCTTGTTTTTTGTATGCTACTAGGTGCCTATGAACTTTGAAGTCGCAAAAGAAGAAAGAAGTCAAATCATTTCATGGGCAACAATTTCTATAAAAATATTAACAGTTGTTATGGTGTAGTAAAGAGCCTTTAAAGCTTTGCTAGATGGCAAATGGGTATTAATAGTAGAATATGCAATAAGGGGATAAAACAGTGTCTTATATCACGGGCAGCATATTGAATCCTGAGCGAAATGAAGGATTCTGTAGTTAATAGATAACGTCTTAATTATTTATTAATAGATAATAAATAATTAAGACGTTATGCCCGAGGAGCATACTCTACTTTATACACCTACTGTGTACTGTCCCGAATAAAAAACAAATTATAAATTATAAAACTAAAAATGACAACAATTTAACAATTAACGGAAAAAATATCGAAAATATCGAAGATCACCGATATTTAGTTCCAGAGGCAATGCAATGATGATTTTCATTATATCTATGACTAAGAGTCAAGACTATACACATTCACAATTTGATGATTTGCCATGTTTTACTGATAAGTAAGACAAAAGACACTAAAAAGCACGGAAATGAAAGAGAGAGTATTTTATATGTATTTTTAATATTAACTTTTCTTAACTGTTTACTATACTGTTGTTATTACTTTACGTCTGGTATTTCTAAAACATGTATTGTACAAGAAATAACTAAGTACCTACAAACAAGAATTAATATTGTCCAAGTCGTTGTGATTCGAAATGCAAACATAAAAAACCGAAGCTTGAAATTTTGCGGCTAGCAACACAAAAATTTTGAAGTAGCCAAAAGATCGTTACGGAGTCGAACCGGAAGCCACTTCAAAGATGAATAAGTACTAATTTCTTTAACTAACGTTAAACTTTTAGTTTTCTTTTAGGAAGTACAGTCAAAAGCACAATCGAAAATCGTTACTTTACGATGGACATCAAAGAGGTTTACACGGACAATCTGTAAAGTCTGTCTTGCTGTCTCATTAAATGCTTAAAATATATTGACTGGTGGTACTAGGTACATATTATATTCGGTTTGGTTGGTGGTAGGACTTGTTGTAAGTCCGCCTGGCTAGCTGCCGCCATCTTATCTAAGTCTGACGCCATAACAACAATGTTTTCACTTGTTATGGCGTAAGGCTAAGATAGGTAACCAGTTCCTCAGTGATTTAGTTACCCGGGAGAGGCTGGCTTCCATCTTCAGTCTTATCAATACTTAACATCAGGTTTGATGAAGGCTAAGAAGGCTAGCCTTCTTCAAACAAGTTCATAAAAAAAACTTAAGTTTATAAGAGCAAACACTAAAAGATACAATTAAAAAAAACCTGTGAAAATTAAAAGTCCCCTGTTATTTCATAAAAAACTGGAACAAATTCGTTACAAATTGAAGAAGGACTTTTCTTCCTTATATGTATTTTAACTTCATGCCGAAATTCATAAAAAAAAAGATATATGGAACTCCTAAAACCCTTACTACATTTTCGCTTAGCTCACAGGGTCTAAAAAGGGATATAGTGCAATATTGCTAAGTGCACTACCTGACAATTAATTTATTTGTTTATTTCCTATGGAATTTGCTATAGTAAGTTTTCTTGCCTTCAAAAAACTAAAAGCGAATTCTGCTACACTGGCACAGTTCTAAACTGAAGGGAAATCACTTAGCAATATTGCGCTAGAGTCCTTTTTAGACCCTTAGATGTCCAGCAGAACAAAATTTGTCGACATTTATATAAAAATATAGAAACATAGTCAAAGCTTTCCTTGAAAATTTCATGAAAACAGTTAAATTCTATTGTTTAAAAGTAGAAAACATGTGCCCAATTCTAAGGCAATCGAAAAGTGCACATTAGTAAAAAAGTTAGTTATGATTTTAATTCTTTTTTTTTATGAAGACGCTTAGCCTTCATCATACCTGATGTTAAGTATTGAAAAGGCTAAAGATGGAAGCGAGCCTCTCCCGGAATCCTCAGCCACTGAGGTACTGGCTATCTTATCTCGGACTGCCGGAAGACAACAATGCTGAAAACATAGTTGGTATGGCGTCATACTTAAATAAGATGGACTTAGATAAATCTTTTTTGATTGCATGTACTACGAGCTACGAAAAGACTACGTTGATTTTGAATATTATAGATTTTTTTAAATTTAGTAACATTTAGAACTATTCTAGTCATTTTAACTCAATACGATGCAAACTGTACAAGCGGTTTTAACAAAAATCCTTTGATGTAACCACGTAATGTTCAAAGCAGTTAAAACTACTAATATATCGTGTCCAGGCGCCCAATTCTGGTAGCTATGTCAAAATCGTATTAGAGTCGTGTTTCAATGGTGCTCTTTTACCCAGCGCTTGTTTTTACCACATACAATCTTAATACATTTGAAACGCGATTGAGATACGATTGTGACTAAACGTTAGCGAAATAGCATTGAAAAATGCACAATTGAAAAGCTCGAGTGAGATGAGGCGGTTTCTTAATCGATAGTCAAACATTTGTAAAAATATTTCTATTGAATGCGAGGATATTATTTGACGACTCTATATGAAATAAAACAGGGAGAAAAAATTACCCTTGACGAGTTTCTTGCCGGTTCTTCTCGTTACGCGGTCTCCCGCCGTAGGGTTTGTGAACCGATGGCGTAGCTTCTTTGACGTTCATAAGTGCTTGTAACAGCCTAGACTGAATAAATGATATTGATTTGATTTGATTTATTTCTCTCACTGAAGAAACGACGCTGGCCAACAGCGTTGAAACGGGAATATACTAGACTAGAGGCCGGGCGCGGTTTCACCCGCGTGGTTCCCGTTCCCGTGGGAATTTTGGGAACATTTATAGCCTATGTTACTACTTGGGGTCTAAGGATTCTCTATACCAAATTTCGTCAAAATCGGTCCAGTAGTTTTTGAGTTTATTCGTTACATACAAAAACACAAATCTTTCTTCTTTATAATATTAGTATAGGTAATTTCGATGAGTCCTCATAAGTCTCGGTAGCATCCGGCCGGATTCCTAAAGGCCGGATTCCGCGTTGCTACAACTAGCTATGGCCTTCATACATTTTTATCACTTGACCGTTTTACTCTGCCACAAACGGCACAGTCTACTGTGACAACGGCATACGACATCAACAATCATCCCTAGCAACCGAGTCAGTTGGTTAAAGAAAAACGTCCAAATTTGTGGTCATATTTTTTGATCCGATGTTTGTATGAAGCGCGGTATTTAGTGTTAGCAACGCGGAGACCAATGATAAATGTATGGGTTTGGTTTGGATTGTGTCCCGACTGAGCGACATGAGACCAGTGATTTTTTTCTAGTATATTTCCTTATTTATATTTATTACTTATAGTTTTTTTTTAATGAATCACGGGGAGACTCTTAATCTTCATCATACCTGATGTATAGTATTGATAAGGCTGAAGATGGACGCGAGCCTCTCCCGGAATCCTCAGCCACTGAGGAACTGGCTATCTTATTATCTCTAGCCGGAACACAACAATGCTGAAAACATTGTTGTTATGGCGTCAGGCTTAGATAAGATGGTGGTAGCTAGCTGGGCGGGCTTACAACAAGTCCTACCACCAACCAAACCGAAAACAACATGTACCCCCGCTAGGAATCGAACCCGGGACCCCTCGGTCTTAAACCGGTGTTTGTACTACTAGTCCACAGAGGCGGTTAAGCGGTTAAAGTTCAACGTAAAGGTATTCCACAAAGTTATTATTTTGAACCAGTAATAAATCCACCATCATAATGATAGAAATTACATATTCACGCTAGATGAAACCAGTTCCAAGCTTCGAAAGTTGTTTGGACTGGTATTTTATTTCTTGTTTTCATCCTAGGATAGCTTGCATCCCTTTCTTGTGTGTAGCCGCGTCTTTTTCTAGCGTCTATGGTTCGTTGTCTTTTTTTAAACGATTAAAGGAGGCAGGCAACTGTGGTCTGATTTTTGTGAAGGTGCCAGTGCAGTGAATTCGATATTTAAAAGTTCAGGCTTGTCTGTTTCGCTCCAAGAAGGTTAAATACTTTAGGATAAGCTTTGAATTTTTTACTTGACGTTGGCGAATGTACAAAATGTACGAGCCAGAAAAAAAGTTTTGGATTCTGTGTTAAAACTTAAAATGACGCCGAAATAAAAATATAAATAAAGAGGCGAAAGAGGTGAGATATAAATGGATTTCAAATGGGTTTCTAAACGCGTTCACGTCTTATTGGAAAACATTCTTTGAAACGCACTTACAAATAGGTGATAAATATTAAACAAGCAAATATACTAGACAAAAGCAACTAAGTCTCATGTCGCCCTGACGGAATTCGAACCCGCATTCTTGGGAATCCGGCCCAATGCATCAACCAATAATAATAATTTATGTTCTTGTTTAATATTTATCACATAAAAATAGCATTGTAAAATGCAAAATTAAAGAGTTATAATTTAAAATAGGTCTTCAGTTTTTGTTACTTTTTACCCTACCTTGCTATTCTTAGGTATAAGTAAAAAAAAAAAAACTTTATTTATATTACAATGCAAAACTTACCAGTAAGTAGCTAGTGTCCCCATTTAAACATAAAAATGCCTGTATTAGGAGGCACCGCTCTTCCTGAACATGTAAAATAATATTGTAATACTGTATAGGTCGTGCCGTGTGGTGAATACAAGTATACAAGTGTCACCACTCCCTTACATGCCTGGGATGTCGTCAGAGTCGACTAAGAGGCTCGACGCATTAAAAACTTGTGCGAGAGAAGGAAAACTTGAAACAAACCCTCTACCAACCCGTCTGGCCAGCGTGGTAGCAGTAGGCTAATAGCCTCCTATGAACGCCACAATAGGCGTGAGCTAGGAGAGGCCTATGTCCAGCAGTGGACGTCCACAGGCTGATGATGTGATGTGATGTGATGTGTATAGGTTTTGTAATATTTGAAACATAATAAAACACAAATTTTCCTATAATTAACTTAAACAAAAGGTTAGAGGGACAATTTATTTCTTTATCTATATCTTTTATAACTAATTATGTTAATGAGTTCAGTAAATATTATTATAGCGGACGGAAAGATTGCTAAATAAGTACTTTTGTACTTTAGCTAAATTACTTTCGAACTCCCACGTCGCCCACGTGTAATGTGAATTATAATCGCCTCTGTAGTTTAGTGGTAACAACCACCGATATCAGACCCAGGGGTCTCCGGGTTCAATTCCCAGCGGGGGTACATATTGCATTCGGTTTGGTTGGTGGTAGGACTTGTTGTAAGTCCGTCTGGCTAGCTACCACCATTTTATCTAAGTCTGAGGCCATTACAACAATGTTTTCAACATTGTTGTGTTCCGGCAATTAGATATAAGGTAGCCAGTTCCTCAGTGGCTGAGGATTCCGGGAGAGGCTCGCTTCCATCTTCAGCTTTATCAATACTTAACATCAGTATGATGAAGGCTAAGAGTCTCCCCGTTATTCATAAAAATATGTATATATAAGATTCCTCTTCTAGAAGTAGTATGATTATATCATTCCTATTATTGTTTATGTTAGCTGGTTATGAATTAAACTAGCTGATAACTTTTATCTAAGAATTGTAAAAGCAGCCCCCGATAGAATGCCTAATCTAACAGATAACGTAACAATTTTATCTTCGACACGTTTCTGATAAATTGCTTTCGTTTTCTGCAAATAAAAATTGTTTACATAAAGATTATATCTTTCTCGAGTAGGTAAGTAAGGGATAATATAACCGGATTATGCTGACTTTAACTGGATGGAAAGCATCTCGGAGCGTTTCTTGCGTAAAATGGAATGTCAACAGGAAGGATGGAAAGTCGGGGAGAGATTTGTGTGGATTTTCGAATACTCTGTATGAAAGCTTTTTGCTTTTTTAGCCCACGTTAAGTTTCATGAAGAACTAGAGTTATGGATAGTAGAAACGGATAAATATACTTAAAAACTTTTTTTGTAAATATATACATATTGTATATATTATGGTATGTACCTCACAACTTGCAGTATAGTAATCTTGTAATGCGAGAAATGTTGAAATGTATGATAGACAAGTCTAGATTGTTTACGGTTACAATAACCATAAAATGTAATATGTTATATAGTGTTTTCCTTTTGTGATGGAAATCAACCTTACTGATATGTTAAGGTCACTTTTCAATTTGACGACTCTGTATGAAATAAAACAGGGAGAAAAAAACAGCCCTTGACGAGTTTCTTGCCGGTTCTTCTCGTTACAAGGTCTCCCGCCTTAGGGTTTGTGAACCGATGGCGTAGCTTCTTTGACGTTCATAAGTGCTTGTAACAGCCTAGACTAAATAAATGATATTGACTTTGACATTAAACACCCAGACCAAGACAAATAGTCATGTTCATGCACACAAATATTTGTCTTGTCCGAGGATCGAACCCGGGAACTCTGGCGCAGAAGGCAGGCTTAGTGCCTTTTTTTTTGTTATGAGTGAGGGGAATCTAGTCTTTATAGATTCCTGCCTTGAGGATATGCTGGGGTCACCTAGCATATCCGTGTTGGTAAAGACCTAGGAACAAGCACACTATCTCTCGCCACCCCTGTTACCCCGTCGAGCCTAATTAGGCTTGGCAGGGCTACAGGGTAGGACTCACCCACTCCCGATCCTCCACCGGGCCAAAGGCTGGATGGGAGATCGGGATTGGGGAGGGACGCCCACCTTGGCACCCCCTGGTCAGTCTTGGAAGACGGAGGACCGGGTGTGGGGGAGGGGGGCACTACCAGTTAAACCCCTCACTTCTTGCCTTCTCCCTGCCACAGGCCACGGGGGACAAGAGTAGTACGCAACCTCTTAAGGCTTAGACCCTGCTCCAAACAGGTCCTCAAAAGCTGGTCGTTGATTACATACAAACGCCATTGGAATACTAAGAACTAGCGGTTTTACCCGTTCTTGACGAGATTTAGGATAAAAAGTATCCTAGGTGTGACCTAGCCGGCATCATCGCCTTTTTTAAAAAAAAAGAAGGGCAAAATATTTAATTTAATTCTGTTCAACCATTTAAGCGTAAATTACGCATCGTGACTGAGTATGACAAACTACATATTATAGATATTAAACAAGAAAATATACTAGAAAAAAGCTACTAATCTCATGTCGCCCTGACGCGACATGAGACTAGTTGCTTTTTTCTAGTATATTTTCTTGTTTAATATTTATTACATAAAAATAGCATTGTAAAATGCAAAATTAAAAAGTTATTAATACATATTATAGTTCAAAAACTTTCCCAGTAGATTAAATACTAATTTTACTGCAAAAATAAAGAGTGACTCAACGGTAGTTTTCTTAATTTGTATTTAAAACAAGCGGATCCTCGCGGTTTTACCCGCATGGTGCCCGTTCCAGTGGGAATATCGGGATAAAATATAGCCTATGTCACTCGGGAGAAATGTAGCTTTCTAATGGTCTAAGAATTTTCTAAATCGGTCCAGTAGTTTCTGAGATTAGCGCGTTCAAACAAACAAACCTTCAGCTTTAATATTATAATATAGTATAGATAAATCACAGACTACTGTTACTTTCAAAACCGATTCGTCACAACGATCCGATCTGTAATAACAATGTGGCAATTTTATCAAATAAATTTCACATTTATACAAAACGTTACGAAACGCGAACGTTTTTGAAACATAGATTCATAGACTGTAACATACTTACCAATTGATATTTCTAGTTAATTAGTGCAATAAATGAAACAATTACCTACCTATTTTGCATTTTGAAACTCTTTGGAATTGTAACTTAATTTTTTACGAACGACGCGTGCCGCATTTTTATTATAATTTTAAAAATACATTTCAATTGATACGTTAGCAAACGTTTGTTACATAGGTACTTTTGAAGATTAGCCATTTTTACAGTTTTTTTTAATCAGCCTGCATTTTTTTTTGTCTTTTTCAATGCTATTTTTATACTTATGATAAATTTGAAATAGAACAATATTGGAAAAAGTTAACTCGGCCACAAGTGAATTTTCAGATGGGACTCGAACCCACGACCTTTGGAAATCCGGTCCAATGCTCTAACCACTGAGTCTAAGTAAGTCTCGGTAGCTCAGCCTGCATTATTGTGGTTTTCCCAACAAATTCCAATTCCTTAACTATTTCGTTAATTTTCATTATCATAATTTATTTGATAATAAAATTATTTCCTAGTTTACATTATTTATTAGTAACCTAACGTCTCAAAAATATTACCAATTCAGGCGTTTGCATCGCAAAACGTGATATAACTCAAAAAACAATTTACAATTACATCAGTTCCAAGAAACTCCTATTGTTATGACAAATATTATATTGCCCAAGGTACAGTCAACGGCACGTTAGGTACTTGCATTGCTAAAACCGTCCCTATTGCGAATGACATAACGCTCTAAATGTCAAACTGTAGACGAGCTGTTGACGCTACCTTTTCGAAAAAGAGGCGCGTTGCATTTTATCAGTCATTGGACCAAGATCAGGGGTGTCAACGTTTTATTTATTTTAATAGCTTCCGCTTGCGATTTCTTCAGAGAGGACGTTTGCAAATTAAAATACAAATACAAAATTCCATAAATCACTATCACAATCAGAATACCTTTGAAAGGGATTGTAATAGATTTTGAAATTAAACAATAGGGGGCTGGTAGTTAAGGAATTATTGAGGATCAAAGTCAATATTTATTTTTAAAGATTATCGTTCAATGTTACAAAACCGCAATGAATATCAAAGTCAATCAAAGAAACGCATACGCAAACGTTACAGTTTTTGCGTGTAAAAATAACATCCATTTTTTTAAAACGAAAAATAAAAATCGTTTCTCAGCAATTTTTTTCACACATTTGTATTTAGTTTGATTTACACTACGCATATTATTACAGCTTTGGTATGGCTCTTTTAACACCAGGTATTTAGTACGAATTAACAAAAATATAAACGCAATTTTAACAAAACTTGGCAACCCTCGTCAAGACATCTGTCTGTAACCGACACCTTTGCCACAGAAAAAATAGGCGTTTGTCTATGTTATCTTTTCCCGCGTAGTCAATGGCTGCCAATGACGCCATTACAACTTGACCTGTTGCTTTGGACAACATAAAGCAGACACATGAGGGGTGAATGTTGAAAATTTTATTGTTGTTAACATCCGTTGTTTTAATATAAATGTAGGTTGCTTAAAAAAAGCTGTGTATTTATGGTAAATTTTAAATAGAAAAATATTGGAAAAAATTAACTCGGCCACAAGTGAATTCTCAGACGGGAATCGAACCCGTGACCTTTGGAAATCCGGTCCAATGCTCTAAATATAAAAATAAAAAATAGCATTGAAAAATGCAAAAAATACAAAATTATAAAAAAAAATATAAATAAAAAAAAAGCTGTGTATATTTGTGAGTTATACTAGAAAAATTCGACGTGTCCTCATAGGTCTCTGTAGCATAATTGGTTAGTGCATTGGGCCGGATTCCCAAGGATGCGGGTTCGAATCCCGTCAGGGCGACATGAGACTAGTTGCTTTTTTCTAGTATATTTTCTTGTTTAATATGTGTCGAAAACACTGTTTACCACGCGTTTCAATTTTCCGTCCGTCTGTCCGTGGTCTACAGTACCTAGATATTATATTAGAAATTAATGAAATTGCCGATTTTTTGTTACGCATCGTACGTTAAACCTCATAAATGAAAAAGACTGATTTTCACTTTGTCATTAGTTTTGTGTTTTATTTCGTCTTAAATACATATCCAGGTTTTACTAAACCCAATAACACGTCGTTAGTTGTCTTTTTTTGTTTGCAAAATTTTGCATTCTTCTTTATAATGTAGCCAACACTTTAAATTTTCTGCAATCAATTGTGTCAATAATTAGCTAAGTAATAATATATTTGTACACAACAATTTAATAGCAATAGCTTCACGTATTGTACGGAAAAAGAAAAATCTGTTAACTTCCTTACAAAATGGCAGTTTCATAATATGTAGCATTAAACTACGTGGGTCGCCAATAAACTAAAAAAAGTATGATTATGTTTATACAGCTGATTGTACCATGTTAAATAAATTGTGATAAACAGTGAAGTATTGACACAAACCGTTTATTTTGTAATAAAAAACTTTTTATAAAAAAAATGGAAACCGACTTCAAAACACTAAAAAGCAAAAAATAAACCTTTTGGAGTCGGTGCAAGCCATGGCAAGAAAAATAAAATAGTAGGACCACAAAGTAGAATGCTTTGGCTGGAAGTTTTTATTTCACAGTTTTTAAAGGAAGATAATATCATGTCATCCAAGTAACAAATATGAAATGAAATATATAAAAATGCTCAAAACATAAAAAGTACTGGGTCAAAATTAACCAAATTTTTATGGGACCAATTGGCAACTATTCTGCATCGAACAATAGAAGAATCACGGAAATCGGTTCAAAAATCTCGGCGTAATCGGTGTACCTACATACATAAAAAAAGTAAATAAAAAAAAAATATACCAACCGAATTGAGAACCTCCTCCTTTTTTGAAGTCGGTCAAAAAGGAAGTCTGTTATGTATGATACACACCGAACGGATGGAGTCGGCGCGCAGCGCAGCGCATGTTACAATTACAGAAGGAAATTGAAACATCCTTAAAGAAGTTAAGGGTTATATTCGCATGCAATTTACGTAGCCGATACGTGGTCGCTTCTTGCGCACGCCCATGCAAATATAGAACTTAACTCCTTTACGGATGTTTCTATTTCCTTCAGCAATAATAAAATGCGCTGAGCTGCGCGCCTACTCTGTCCGTTCGGTGTGAAGCATACATTAGTACTGCTAAAGTTGTTCAAAATATTTGTACAATTGTTTTTACTTAAATAGCATTAATATCAAATATGACAATCAGGAATTTATTTTATTTGCATTTACACTTCTATTATAAGAAGTAATGATTTGTATACTAGAAAAAAAAACAGCTGTCCGACCGAGCGATATCGTGAAAAGTTGTTTTTTTAATAGTATTTTATCAAAGGTCTTTCTGTAGCGCTTGCGAAACTAATTGAAATTTCACAAACTATTTCAATAGAAATATATAAATAAAAGTATTATTTTATGCATGTTTGAACATTACATAAAGTTACTTGTCATTACTCGAATAAAAAAGGTAAATAAGTACAAGTTTAATAACCTCCAAATCATAACAATTTTTTGCATACTTATTGAGTAAATTGGAAAGTTTTGCTCCAAAAACGCGGTGCGCATAAAGATATGCCATCTATTATGAAAAACTTAATTACATAACACGTTATTATATGTACAATAGCTAGACGTTATTCACTTTCAATAGCTATTAGGGTTCCGTATGAATGAAGTAACCACACTGTATACTCCAGTCATCTTGAAGAAATAATGTTTCCAAACAAACGTTTGTGCATTTGTCGTAATTATCCCTAAAAAAAAAAACAGTTAACTAATGCCATATTATATACCCTACGGAGCCGGTTAATACAGCTCTCAGCCCCAGAAAAACGGTACCGACGGAAGACCAGCTGGCCAAAAGCCAAGCATTATGCTGAGTCGGGGCCGTGTTTTGGACAAACCGTGTTTTGTGTTTCTTTTTTTGTTTGTATCGCCCTTGTGTTTGTACTAAATAAACATTTTTTCTTTCTTTCTTCATTTCTGTCTTTCTTTCTTTCTTTCTTTCTTTCTATATTATTAAACATGGACAACGTAAGTACCTAAGCTAAAATGAGGTGCACATAATTATTTTTAAAGCGTGTTAATAAAAAGTACTTTGAGCAATGCTTTGAGGTTAAATATTGGCGGTTTGTTGAAAAAAAAACTTATTTTTTTGTAATTTTGTTCTAATGACAACATAATCACAGATTAGTAAATAGTTTCTTCGTAACACAACCTCCGAATTAGGAGCTCTATTTTTGATTCACTCGTCTTGAAGTCGTAATTTTCGTGCGACATTTGAGTTTCCGTACTTACTCGTATATACATAGCTTCGCTTTTCGCCTGAAATACCGCCTACCAAAACGAGGGGCAAAGCGAAAAGCGAGCTATGTCTACACGTTCAAGATCGCTATTCCACCGATCGCCTCGCCATTCGCCTCCTAGACGAGTGAATCAAAAATAGAGTTTCTGGTTTTCTGATCCGATACCTTAAGACCATAGAGCAGTATTTCTTAAAGTGGGCGATAACGACCCCGTGTGGGCGCTGACGGCCTAGAGGAGACGGCGGTAAGGGGCCCAGAAAAATTGTGGTTTTTAAGATTTGGTAAACTAGAAAGAAATTGGGGGGCGCTGAATAATAATTGATTTTCAAAGTAGGCGACAGACGAAATTAGTTTGAGTTAGTTTGCCTTAAATACTAACTTTTATAATCTTCATATACTTATAATGATTAGGAACTTTCCTGTACAATTTTTATTGTTCTTAAAACATAAAATTCTCTGTCATATAATTTCTACAATTTCCTGTAAACTGCAAACTGCAATACAAAGCACTTTCAAATTTCAGCGTACTTTGCAAGTTTGAATGCAACTATGCATCCGGACGGGAATTTTCGACAATCCTGTTTATCGGATGTTGGACAATGCATTGCACAAATTCTTCGAATACATGATGTACATTCAACAGCACGCCACGCTTCACACTTACACGACGACGAGTGAAATAGAAAGAAAGAAAGAAAAGAAAAAGTTTTTATTGACACGTCACAAGGCACCAAACAAAAATATTATGTAAAAAAACTACTACATAAACATAATATTTAATTATAACCTACTTATTATAGTTATCTTATATCTGTGTCCCAAAAATTGATCGAACTATATACTGTAAATGTAAAGTCTGCCAAGCGTGGCGATTATGGCAAACCCCCCACCCCACTTTTGGGGGAGGCCTATACCCAGCAGTGGGTGTTATATGGCTGAGACAACGAGTAACAAACATTCACATCTTCTATCATACTAATAAAACAATACCGTGACTGACACAAAATTCGACCAAAGGACGCACAGCCCAAACGGCTGCACCAATTAAGCTGAAATTTTATATACATGACATGATCCTTTAACGATGTAAGCGAGCAATAAAAAAGGATTTTTGATATTCCCACGGTATAGGGAATAAAACGAGATTGTATTGTAACCTAATTCCTCGCGGACGAAGACAAGACTAGTACCTATTAGGTAAAATATGAAAGATGTATTTGTATAGGTGAAACCTTTTAACCTAAGAACGACTCACTCTTGCCATATTTATTTTTACCCACGCCTATGAGAAATTTCTTTGTTTTTGCTGTAGTATTGTCGATTATTACGGGGTAATTACGTTTTTTTTCTTATTCAACTACAATTTACGGGGATTATATCGTGTTGTACGGTGTGCTTCCGAGTTTGGAAGGGTTCTTTTTCTTTGTGATTGTTGAGTTTTTTTTCTAACCCCTTAATTACTTACGTCTTATAAAGTTGACGACCTGTTTGGCGCAGGGGTACTAACCCCGCCTTTTGCGATCCCCGGACAAGACAAATACTTGTGTGCATGAACATGTCTATTTGTCTGATCTGGGTGTTTAATATGTATAATATGTATGTATTCACAAAAAAAGTATAAAAGTATGTGTATCCGTTATCTAGTATCCATAACACGAGTTCTTCATGAAACTTAACGTGGGCTAGATAATTGGTGTGATGGTATGCAATTATTATTATTATTATTAAAGTTGTCTACATAGTAACCGACTTAAAAAATTGACGTTATCAATTCCAGTTTTAAGACCAACGACTATGTAGGTCTGATACGAGTAATAAGTCATTTGAATCAAACAATAAAACTTTCGTACTTACATCTGTATTTCGTGCATTCGTTATTTTGTACAGCTGTATTTGTTGCGGTTGTAACTAGCAGTTTCTCAAAATGTTTAAAATTTCCTAAAAGGGACACACACAATTGGTGATTTTATGGATATCGTAATAGTGCAACTGTTAACTTCACTAATATGTTGATTTAAGATACACAATTTTGATGTTTGTTAATACGCATATAACTTTAATATTGTTATTATATATTTACTTTTGATACAGCTTAAATACTAATTTTAGGTATAACTATAGTAATCTTTACGCCATGCATGTGCCGCAAAATTGTCACTGGCACACGTTGGCGCTACGGAAGACCAGAGCTGTGGCCTTGTGTCAGGTCATAGCATACCTGAGTAGCGACCAATTTGGTTATTTTATAGTGTAATGCAATTATGTAATGTTCCTACTGTGTAAAATAACCATTAAACAATTTTTCTTTCTTTCTTTCAAATTTTTTATACCTAATGAAAGAAATACTGAATTCAAAAAGTGCCAGAAGGTGGTTTTAATCTGTTTTGTCTTAACTGGCACTAGTACCGACTCTAAGCGGTATATTTTTAAGTCGGTTTTTGTATATTGTAGTTTTTTTTTCTTTTTTTTTTGTGAGAAAGTCCAGTACTTTGGCCATGCGATGCACATGAGGTTTTTACTTTTGGAGTCGGTGCCAGCCAGGGCAAGAAAATTAAAAGTATAAAATTGTAAATTCAATGTTTGTTTAAAATATATTTTTTCTTTAATTATTATTTATAGCCAAGATCTTCCCACCCCGATGGACACAGTTGAACGAACTTCACTAATTACTTCGTAACTTCATCCCATCCATCTTGACTTGTTTGGGCAAACCAGTCATTTGGGTACTAATTAAATGGGAATTAAGGCTTATATTTATTGGGATCATAGACAAGAAAGAGGTTAGAAGAAACATCGTCATCAGCCATTTTTATTAATTATCTTTGCAACAGCAACGCGACAGCAGAAATCGCGCGGTAATTGCTTTACGTCACGTATCAACAGTACGTTCCTCTACCGAACAAAACGATGAACTACAAAGTGCATTCATTTAGTTCCTGTTATTGCTACCAAATTGTTTTTGACGCTAGCGTCATAGCAACACACGGCGTCTCACTCTCGCACGTCGGTAGGAGAGAGTGAGACGCAGCTATACGAACGAACCATCAGCGAGCGATTAGCCAGCAATCACATACTTAATACTTACCATTTTTATTTTGACGTTCCGCAGCGATCGCGCGATATCTGCGCGATAATTGCAAATTTTTAAGTAATAGTTCACGATTGTTTCCGGATACAATGACATCTTAGATAGGTAGATTACACGTCGCTCAGCGAGCTACGGAAAGGTCAATGCTGGGATCTCGTTAAGAGATAAAATCCGGACTGAGGTCATCCGGCAGAAGACCAAAGTGACGGATATTGCCCGTCAATGTAGCAAGCTAAAGTGGCCATAGGCTAGTCACATCAGTCGTAGAACCGACGAGCGTTGGAGCAGACGAGTTCTTGAATAGAGACCTCGTCTCGACAAACGTAGTGTAGGACCCCCCTGCTAGATGGACTGACGACCTCCGATTGCGGGTAGTGTCTGGATGCAAAAAGCAGGAGATTGTATTTTGTACTGCATTTTATGAGAGGCTTAAGTCCAGCAGTGGACTGCAATTGGCTGAATGATGATGATGATGATGACATCTTAGACCCAATTAATGCCAAATGTGACGTTGTTGAAGTGTTGGTAAAGTCTGTTTATCTTACTTTTATAACTGTATTTAAGTAACAGTATTTATCATATACTATTGCACATACATAATAAAATCCTTTTTTTATGTTTTCAGGTACGTTTCAATGTATTCTGCGTCATCAATAGAGTAAGTTTAATGATTAAGTTAAAGTCTTAATTCTTAAGTAAAAAAAAACATCTTTAAAACTGCCAGTAGGTAGAGTCTAGATGGTTTGGTATTAACTAAGGACTACTTTCTACTATTCTTAGTCCACGCGGTAAAACCACCATTTACAACATACCTACTAATTTCTTATAAATGGTAATTTTTCCTACCATGGGTTATGGCAACACCGATCACCCATAACTCAAAGAAGCTACCACAGGTTAACCCTCCGAGGTAGCACGCTGTAACTAATTCTGATTGAACTCTAGATAAGTCGGATTAGCATATAAAGTACTCCAGACTGAGTGAGATCCTTGGGGAATAATCGGTGGACAGATTATATCAGTATATATGGCGAAAGTTTGTGTCAAAAGGTTTGTTAAAATTGTGATTTTGTGCAACGGTTTTAATGAAGTTACCAATTTAAATTTTAAAATTATATTCTAATTAATATTTGACTGCGAATCATATACATATAGAAATAAATAAAATTGAAGTGCATGTTTGTGTTTATTAAGATATAAACTAGAAAAAAAAAATAAGTTTGTTGGAACGAATAGCTGTCATTTATAATCTCAACTAATTAGCTGTGATTATAAATCACAACTATTAATAGTGAATAGTAATAACACCATATTTAATAATCCATTTATAATGGTGAAAGATATACACCCGCAGTAATTTTTTAATTTGACACTATAATGAATTCCACTCCCTGTCACAGTTTCAAGCAAATAATCAGCTGATTCCTCTGAATTATTCATACGAGGGTCTCTCGGACCCTTTCAACATTACATTAGGAACGGGAGAAGGGTTAACTTGAGATATCCCAAATAGTTAAGTTTCATAGACTGTTTGCTAATTAATTGAAGTTTCTTGTGTCAAAGTTGAATTTACATCAAACGCGCGATTTGAGGGTTAAGTCCTTAATATTGCTTACATAGTCCCGATTCCCGAAGGAGCAAAAGGTTTAGCTAAAATGGACGTAGGCGTTGTAATCCATTTTTTTTCTAAAATTAGACCCATCCAATGCCAAATGCAGCTATGACGGTGATTTTTGTATATTTCACTTTCGAGCTGCACGTCAAATAGTGACGGCCTGCAGTATGTAAATACCTTTCAAATGAAGAGTTGAAAGGCATTGCGATAGATTTTAAAATTAGACAATTAACACCTGCTTGTTTTTTTTTTTATCTTTCTGAGTCTGCGTGTTATTTAATAAAAAAAAGTTGTTGTTCCTTTGTTTGTTCTGTTACCGTACCACAACACAAATGTGCGTGTGTTGTGTGATTTCTCTCTGGCTGCTAAGTTAAGCCTCCTGAATACAATAAAAACAGCTTCCCCAAACCCCTTAACTCAATACAAATTACTCTACCATACGTTAAATAAACGACACAAACCTACCATTTAGGTGTAATGTTACGTTGCTATGGCAACACTAATGAAGCGACCTTAATAAAGTTGCCGTATAAAGACGCGTACTCACTACAGAGTATCGACGTCAAGTGATTTTGACGCGAGTCTCACAGGTGGTGAGGAGTTCATTATTAAGCATGAAGGTATAACCTTAGTGGCGCTCCCAATAACCGCCTCTGTGTCTAGTGTTACAACCACCGGTATCAGACCCACGGGTCCCGGGTTCGATTCCCAGCGGGGGTACATATTGTATTCGGTTTGGTTGGTGGTAGGACTTGTTGTAAGTCCGCCTGGCTAGCTACCACCTCTTATCTAAGTCCGACGCCATAACAACAATGTTTTCAGCATTGTTGTGTTCCGGCAGTTAAAGATTAGATAGCCAGTTCCTCAGTGATTGAGGATTCCGGGAGAGGCTCGCTTCCATCTTCAGCCTTATCAATACTTAACATCAGGTATGATGAAGGCTAAGAGCTTCCCCGTCGCTCATGAAAAGAAAAAGAAAAACCTACTTGAAGCTAAAAACAATATGTTGCGCTATCTCATGCGACGGTACGATCTTTATTTCTAATTAATTGTCGCAATTTTTGTTTTCCTATTATAACAATGTAACTCAAAGGATAAGTAGCAACCTACCCACTTACTTCTGCAACCCCGTTGAACACATTTATGCACAATTTTTATTGATTCTACAACATACATTTCTTAAAAACACGTAGAAAATCGCAAGTCGAGACAACATGGCTGACATACCCAGTGTCAGCCATCTTGTCTAGACTCGCGATTTTATTCATTGCTGCTAGTGTGATACGTGGTGTAAAGCAATTATCGCGCAATTCTTGCTGTCGCATTGCTGTTGCAAAGATAGCTAATATCCCCGCGGTAGTTATTGATAACGAATACAGTTTCCCAGTAGGTACATAGTCTTGTTCACTTGTGTGTACTCTGGTTAAAACGATTACAACCGAAACAGAATGCTTTGAGAGAAATTACTGTTGAATTGGAACATTGCAGTTAAATTATTAACTGGATTGACAGGATTACTGTGGTATTAAAACATAAATATTGATATTGATTTGACGACCTGTTCGGCGCAGGGGTACTAACCCCGCCTTCTGCGCCAGAGGTCCCGGTTTCGATCCCCGGACAAGACAAATTTTTGTGTGCAAGAACATGACTATTTGTCTTGGTCTGGGTGTTTAATATGTATATAAAGTATGTATTTACAAAAAAAAAGTATATAAGTATGTTTATCCGTTATCTAGTATCCATAACACAAGTTCTTCATGAAACTTAACGTGGGCTAGATAATTAGTGTGATTGGTGGATGATGCAAATATTTATTTAATTACTTTGGCTAGTGGTCCTAAACATCGTTTATCTCGCGATATGATATAGCGCATCATGCTGTCTTGCTTACCGTTAACTGTGACACGTTATCGAGTCAATAAAAGCTGCTCATGCTAGGGATACCCTACTGGACCCGTATTCACTATGACCACTTACTGATTCCTTGCTCAAACCACGCCAAAGTCGTATTTGTTTTCGACATTTTCAAAATTAGTTTTCTCTATGACACTTCCAAATTTTCCAAGTTATTTTACTTGTTTAATAACTATACAACTTGTGACTGTCATGTACTTGCACCATAACTATATAATTTGTGGGTATCACGGAGAAAACGAATGTCAAAACCAAATACGACATTGGCATGGTTTAAGCAACAAATCGGTAAGTCATAGTGAATAAAGGGCTCTGAGGGTTAATTGTCTTATTTTCCCGTCACTATTTGACATTTGAAAGGGATTGTGATTGGGACGCGTTTTGAAAGGTATCGAATGAACAAAATTGAACTGTTTAGGCAAAGTGACAGACGAAAATATCTTTCAAATGTATGGAGAAGTGTCAAATGAAGTATCATTTAAAACATAATTCGTTCTGAAAGGGATTGCGACTTTAAGTTGCACAATGGAATATTTTTTTTTTAAAGGCGGGAAGACTCTTAGCCTTCATTATATTTTGTTAGGTTGGTACCCCTGTACGTCAAGAAGGCGCGAATGTGTTAGAAACATCAAATCAAAAACATTTTTCTGTCACCGCTTTGTATTGAGCATGATTTTGGCACAGAACCCAAAACTTTAAATATCTGCATCAAATTATAATCTTAAATTAATCTAAACTTTTGACAGAAATCGACAGGGGTACCAACCTAACAAAAAAGGAGATATAGGATGAAACGCACTTTAATCCACGATCAGACTGAAGCCAGTGCCAGAGATTGCTGTTTAAAAATCCATTCGCGACATTTTTTACGAAAGTTTGGAAGTGAACGAATAAACTCAGATCTAACTCAAATCTAACTCAGATCTAGCTCAGATCTAACTCAGATCTAACTCAGATCTTACTCAGATCTTACTCAGATCTTACTCATATCTAACTCAGATCTAGATCTAAATCCGAAAGAGTGTTTTTTTTTTGTACTTCCTTCACGCCCTAACTAAGCAACCAATCAACTTGATTTTTGGTATAGAGTTAGTTGAATGGACGGAGAGTAACATAGGCTACTTTTTATCCCGATATTCCCACGGGAACTTGAACCACGCGGGTGAAACCGCGGGCGAAAGTTAGTTATCTTATTATTAACTAGCGGCCGTGCGCGGTTTCACCCGCGTGGTTCCCGTTCCCGTGGGAATTTTGGGGTCATTTATAGCCTATGTTACTACTTGGGGTCTAAGGATTCTCTATACCAAATTTCGTCAAAATCGGTCCAGTAGTTTTTGAGTTTATTCGTTACATACAAAAATACAAATCTTTCCTCTTTATAATATTAGTAAGTATAGATAAACATTAATGAAATATTGTTGTACTGGCCTTCTGTATACTATTAATATATTTTAAACTTGATTGTCTTTACCAATAGGCTCTATGTCTTAATTCAATACGTACGATATGATATGACATGTAACATCACTTTGTGCTTGACTCAATATGACAAGACGAGGATTCCATTAATATGTTTATTAGGTTCTGTAGTTATAGGTATGTTTTAGGTAAATGGCAGTAATTATGATTATTGATTATGATATCTATATCTAACCGCCTCTGTGGTCTAGTGGTACAACCACCGGTATCAGACCCAGGGGTCCCGGGTTCGATTCCCAGCGGGGAATGTAATCGGTTTGGTTGGTGGTAGGACTTGTTGTAAGCCGCCTGACTAGCTACCACCATCTTATCTAAGCCTGACGCCATAACAACAATGTTTTCAGCATTGTTGTGTTGCGGCAGTTCGAGATAAGATAGACAGTTCCTCAGTGGTTGAGGATTCCGGGAGAGGCTCGCTTCCATCTTTCAGCCTTATCAGTACTTAACTTCAGGTATGATGAAGGCTAACCCCCATATTCTAAGTCGTTCCTCCAAAACTTTTTACACTCCACTCAACCTTGTCTTGGGTAAAAATGGTAGTGTGCTAGGCCTAACACGGAGTGGCTACGTACTCTTTGGCTCCTCCAGGTCCTTACGGAGTTATGACTTAGAATACCGATTTCGAGGAGTATTTCGAAGAGGTTTTCAATGAGGTTTCGTTAAGTCGAGGACGAGTAAGTTTTGGAGGAACGACTTAGAATATGGGTGTAAGAGTGTATTAATAAAAAAAAATACATGGCCAGTGTTGCGGGGACTTTGGTTATTAAGTAGGTATGTATTGTGCTCCTTACTAAGGAAAAGAACAAAACGAAAATTACCTGTATGAAATATTTTCCTTCGTTTTTTATTTTTTGTTTTGTGTTTGCATAAAATATTTGTTTCTTCCAAAAAACAAAGCTATTTATTGAAACTGGATGATTAGAAACTGTTTATCAAGTCATTTTGATTTCTTTTTAGATATTACCCAGAGCCCAGACTCCATACTTAAATTCAAATTCAAATTCAGTATCATTTTTCAGTCTAGGCTTTATGTCAAAGAAGCTACGCCATCGGTTCACAAACCTTACGGCGGGAGACCGCGTAACGAGAAGAACCGGCAAGAAACTTCGCAAGGGCTGTTTTTTTCTTACTTACATTTTGGGACTTGCATTAGATTTCTTCTTTATTACATGACCTGATTGTTTATTGCGATATATACGCGCGTAAGTTTTTTGTATGACGTTGGTGTAGTTCGTAGTCCGCTAGATGGCGGGCCGCTTATTTTATACAAAAATCTACGCGTTCACGATCCACCGTGAGTGGAAAAAACTCGCACTAAGCACTCTGCTTCTCAACAGATGAAGGAGCGAAAATCCCACTATTTAATGAGGGCGTCTCAAAGAAACGGAATAGTCTTCTGGCTGAAAATAATTATTTTATATCAACAAAACTACTTGGGAAACATTTGCGCTCTTCCTTGTCTTTTGCTTTCCGTTTTTATTTCGTAAAAAGACCTGTGACAGCACCGACCGTTTACAGGATAAATGTCTTCAGTAACTTAGGTTTAATAAAAGATACAAACTGTTGTCCCCTTTGCAGTGCTCTTAAACTTAGGTCCCAATCAAGCCGGCTAAGATAGGATCCACGGTGGAGCAAACTAACCCAGAAGGCCTTTATATTCACCCTTGAAAATACATTATTATATGCTCACACACGCCATAAATCAGTTAAGGATTTGGCTTGGCAGAGAGCATCAAGGGTGCAGCTAAACATCACTCCCACGGCCACTCCTCATCGACGCCACACCAGGCATTGGTTAGGGCTAAAATGTTGTTCGAAAACAAAGTGAAGGGTTGCCAGACCATGGTCTATCTACAAATAGTTTTCGATATGTCCTGTCCATTCTCGTTCTTCTTGGCTTGACTATCGCTTATATTTAAAAAGACCAATATTAGTGGCTTGTAAAGGTCCTCGCGTCCATTTATAATAAGCGTTTACCACAGACCTATGCAGAGATAGACGAAAACAGCTCTTCAAACTGTATGAGAACCTAGCGTGTCGAATTTTTCGTACCTACGATGACGCCACGAGCGAGATTTAAGTGATGGGAAATGTTATTGACGCGCTCTTGCGAGAAAGCACTGCACAATTAACCATTTTCGTTTCTGAGTGACGCGTGTTTTCATGGCAATGGTCTCAAGCGGACTGACTTAGGTGGAAGAACTTTTTACACGCAAGGTAGGTAAACTTTTCCGTCTATCTCGATATAGGTCTGTGGCTTTTACTATCTGTATTTTGCAATGATTCCACGTAATAAATAATATGGAACTTCAGTAGTAAACGGCGCCTATGGGCTCATTAATTGAACTGTGGACAACCAAGGCCCTTTTCGGGTCTTAAAATGTCTCTTTTCTCCATATAAAGTTTTCTATTTTAGCAATGAAAATACTTTTTCAATATTTTAGATTGTCCTCAATTTGACGGATTATTTTTAGGTAAGCGGTCTATTGTTTTAATGCAATATCAATTTATCGTCGGCATAGTAATTTCATATTCTCAGCCGATAATGAGCAACTTCATAAAGATCGATTATTTATTTAAAAACAAACATTTTAGTGTATATTAATACACTGTGTCCTTGTACTATTAATTTATTCTGTGTCTGTGATGAGATGACACTTGACACTTGACTGACTCGGATACTATGATAAAATGTAAAAGGTCATACTTAGTCAGGCAGTGAAGCTTTACTTTACATTTCTTAATTTAATAGGGCTATACGTCGCCATGAAAAATGTACTCTTTTAATTTCTCTATTTTTGGCTCGATGGTAAAGGTGTCTTAAATGTGTCTCATCATATAGACAGAAAGAGATAGTGACAATCTTACGTTACGTATTCAAATTTATGCCTCGACGCTGCCTTCTACCAGCTAATGTAGCGTTTACAAAAACTCATAACACCGATACGATAGTCGGCGATTCAAGCAACGTATTTACGTTAACAGCAGCTGTCGCGATACTTACGTTTACAGAAACAACTCGTAATAGAGCTACTGTAATGGAAAGCTGACGTATTCCTCTTCCACTCCCAGTCCAAACTTGAAGATGCTCTTAAACAACAACAAAGTAATACAATACTAATTAGCCACAAACTTCCATACTTCACATTTCAACAATTTAATAAACAAAGACTGAACTCGGCTCGGCAGAACTAAAGATATTAATACCCAACGAAAATTAAACAAAACAAAGTGAACACAACAACACAACAAAGATGTTCATCAGTTGGAATTATAGGGTTGCCAACATAAAAAAATGCTTTGACGAAATAGGTTATATATAAGGTATTGTTTTTAGGTAAACTCATAGATTTGTACTTTCGAGTCTCAATTATTTTCCCCTATGCAAGAAGAATGGCGGCTGAAACTATAAAAAAAAAATAGGAGCATCGAAATCCGTCTTGCTTGTCAGAAAGATGAGCATTTTTTATTAAATTAGTAAAGTGTATTTTAGTAAGTAGTTGTGTCGAAGTTTGTTTGAATCTGAGTTGCACCAGTTAACTTTGACCAATTTATGGTCAAATCTGTCAAATCCTATTAATTTTTCCACCGTAAATGTTATAGTTATCGTGAAAGTTAGATGGTGCAATCCACCCTTAGTAGTTTTATTTAAATAGATGTATTAATGTTAAAGTCAGTTCAATATTAAAGTATTTTGCGTACTCTTTAAAAACTGAAAATTCTAAAGAACTTTGTAATCGAACAGTACAAGACTATTTGAGACTACGTTTGGCATTCCTTGTTGAAATACCGACAGAAATACTACCCGCATTGTTGCTACCTCTAAAATTCCAGAGAAATGACTTACTTCTTAAAGAACAGTCAACAGCAAGTCAATCTTTACACTTCACTACGAAAACCACCCGAAAGTCTATTACGAGCGACATAAGTCTAAAGGTCAAACTGCTGTTGACTGCTGTTGCCTTACTTGACGTTGACTGTACATTTTGTCTTTTACGGTACTTCGAGAATAGCTACGGGCTGTAAGGAGGCGTTTGGACCTACACTAATTGTATTAAGACTGTCTAGCTAATTGAGACGAGTAGGTTTTGAACAGTGCCGCCTTCAGGGCGCAAAATGGCCGAAATACTAGCAAATAAAAGCATGTTTAAAGAGTTCCTTTGTTGCTATGTTTATACCACTGTTCTCCAAGAAGGCGTTACCGGTTAGAATTATCATTTCAGAAGAAAGTAAAGAAGAAGATTTTATGACTTTCACAAATTATTATAGGTATGTTTAAGGGATGATTCTTACCCAGAATCCAAAACTTAAGCAATCTGCAGTGATTTTTAAACACAACTTAACCGGTCTTAATCTTATTGACAGTTAAAACAGGAGTAACATAACAATAAAGGAGCAAAGGAACTAAAAACTTAGTATTTAAAAGTTTTGAAACGCACGCACGCACTAAGCAATTTACAAAATGGCTGCATTTTTAGCGGGAGTTTTACGCGCCAATAGCACCATAAAATGTTGCCAGCCAAAAAAATGCAGGTTATTTTTGGAAAGTTTGGTGGAAAACTGTAACTGAAAATCGCATTGGTTCAATTCGTCCCTGACCATAGACAAAGAAAGAAAGCTCTTTTGAACAAAGTACGCTGCAAATGATTTCGCCTCCTCATTTAATAAGATCCAGGGATTTCGTATTTTATTTAATCTCTCATTCTTTTAAATAACCAGAAATGTCAATTCTACTAACACAGATAATCCCCGTCTTAGTCCTAATTAATCCTACTAATAATAGAAATGCGGAAGTATTTATTTGTTCAGTCGGTACTTTTAGCGTGTTAGTTAAAGAGTTTCCTCGCTAAAAGTACTGAACCGATTTAGATGAAATTTTGAACACAGTCCGGAAGACTCGTTTATAGGATATATATAGAAGGCACGGGAATGCCGCGGGTGAACGGCACTAGTGTTTAAATAAACAACATTCATCTATGTAAATAACTTCGAGGAAAGAACGAAAATTGACATGTTTTTTAGGTAAATGTAATTGCTGTTTGTCATAGAATACTTGTTTCTTTTCTACGAGTAATGTAGCTTTTTGTTTCTTAAAATGTATAGTAGATATTAGAGTGGTATAATGGCGATTTATGATTTTGCCTCGACACATTTCCTTTTCGAAAAGACCGTAATACGAAAATTCAAGATTATTCTCAAATGGGGTTACATAAACAATTGAAAACAAAACAAATACTAAACCGATACGCTGTGGCCGCTGTTCTATAGCCCATACTTGATAGTAAGGTACCATCACGCGACGTCGCGTTATCAGCCACACTGTTAGTCTGTTTCACGCGATGTCGCGTGATGTGGTAATCAACGTGTTAAACAATAATCTGTAGAGAAAATTAATGACTTTAACTCTCAATAACTCCTTAACTATCAGTTTCCCAGGTTTGGCTTCATACAAGAAAAGGATAGTAAAGATATGGGGAGAATACGTGAGTTTTCCTTAAGGGTCTTTTAACACCCTGTATAGTAATGTTGTTTAAAAACAAATGAGGTGCAGCGGTAGCGGGGTTGTTCCATTTTCAAAGTGTCCCGACAAATTTGCACGCATGGTTACCCTGCAAGTTAGTGCACTGTAAGGATTCCTTGCTCTAAAGTATTAAAGTTCAAATTTGCATGTACCTAACCATTGCATTCGAACTTGTTACATCACTTTAAATCTATAGGAGTTGAGTGGAATTGTACCTGTGTTAACAGGATAGTAAAGATATGGGGAGAATACGTGGGTTTTCCTTAAGGGTCTTTTAACACCCTGTGTAATAATGTTGTTTTAAAACAAGTGAGGTGCAGCGGTAGAGGGGTTGTTCCATTTTCAAAGCGTCTCGGGAAGAATTATGACGTCATCGGGCGCGAATTACCCGGTGATTAATTGAGTGCCTCATTTTGCCAGGAATGTTTCCCGCCAAACCTCGGTGTTGCCTTATAGAGTGATAAAGCTACCATTAATTATTATGTTTTAAATAATTTTGTTTAAAATAATTTAATAAAATAATGAACTACCTAAATATTGGTTACTGCTACGCTGGTAGGTATGCTCTCTTCGTATTTTTTTATTTAAGTTTATTACGACACTACTATTGAACTACCAAAATATTGGTTACTGCTACGCTGGTAGGTATTCTCTCTTCGTATTTTTTTATTTAAGTTTATTACGACACAAATATTGAACTACCTAAATATTGGTTACTGCTACGCTGGTAGGTATTCTCTCTTCGTATGTTTTTATTTAAGTTTATTACGACACAACTATTGAACTACCTAAATATTGGTTACTGCTACGCTGGTAGGTATTTTCTCTTCGTATTTTTTGATTTAAGTTTATTACGACACAACTATTGAACTACCTAAATATTGGTTACTGCTACGCTGGTAGGTATTCTCTCTTCGTATTTTTTTATTTAAGTTTATTACGACACAACTATTGAACTACCTAAATATTGGTTACTGCTACGCTGGTAGGTATTCTCTCTTGGTATTTTTTTATTTAAGTTTATTACGACACAACTATTGAACTACCTAAATATTGGTTACTGCTACGCTGATAGGTATTCTCATTTTTTTATTTAAGTTTATTACGACACAACTATTGAACTACCTAAATATTGGTTACTGCTACGCTGGTAGGTATTCTCTCTTGGTATTTTTTTATTTAAGTTTATTACGACACAACTATTGAACTACCTAAATATTGGTTACTGCTACGCTGGTAGGTATGCTCTCTTCGTATTTTTTTATTTAAGTTTATTACGACACTACTATTGAACTACCAAAATATTGGTTACTGCTACGCTGGTAGGTATTCTCTCTTCGTATTTTTTTATTTAAGTTTATTACGACACAACTATTGCACTACCTAAATATTGGTTACTGCTACGCTGGTAGGTATTCTCATTTTTTTATTTAAGTTTATTACGACACAACTATTGAACTACCTAAATATTGGTTACTGCTACGCTGGTAGGTATTCTCTCTTCGTATTTTTTTATTTAAGTTTATTACGACACAACTATTGAACTACCTAAATATTGGTTACTGCTACGCTGGTAGGTATTCTCTCTTCGAATTTTTTTATTTAAGTTTATTACGACACTGGGGGCCGGTTTCACCACCTACTAATAAATAAGTTTTGGATAGCTTCAAATTAACAGATTATTTGGCAATTGTAATATAAAAAATATGTCAAATTATCTTCCACATTAGCTATCCAGAACTTATCAGTAGGTGGTGAAACCGGCCCTGGGTATTTATATGTATGTGTTTTTGTGTACTTATGGCATATTTAGCTATGTATGTGTTTAACAGTTAATAAAGATTAGGTATTATTTTTATTAAAGATTTTTATTATTATATTGCTTGTAAGAACGTCTCATGCTTTTTGGAATTAAGAAATCTTTCATGTTTAGTTTATTGTACAAAAAAACTTCATAAAGACCAAATAGAGAGTTAAAATAACCTCGGAAAATAACCAACATTCGTTGTTTTTTAATACAACAGCTCCGTTCGTGTTCTCTGAACGATATAATATTAATTAGCCTGTCGTTCACAGGAAGTCGGCGTCATTAAGAATGAAATCTAACTTTTGTTACCAATTATGAATTACTGAGATAAACTTCTTGTTTAATACGTTACGATGGTTACTTAACTGAATTAAAATAAAATAAAAATATCTCTTTTTTTATAGACTTAGTAATTTGCTTTTGAATCATCAAAAATAATTCTCTGTTTATTTATAATAACTTCGTTGTTTCTGATATTCGTAACACAAGGGCATAGTTATAACTTTTTAATTTTCGTTTACAATGCTATTTTTAAGTGATGAATATTAAACAAGAACATATACTAGAAAAAAACAATTTATCTCATCCCGTCAGGGCGACATGACACAAGTTGCTTTTTTCTTATATATTTTCTTATTTAATATTATCACAAAGCGCATAAGCTTTACTTATCTCGGAATCAGATTAATTTTATTTTCACCTCACACGCTCTGAAAAGGAGGTTTTGTCATGATTGACAAACTGATGTTTAGGCGTAGAAAATCGCTTTTTGCGGCCTAAACGTTGACCGCGGAAACAAAAATAAAATGTTCCTCGCTGGTTGTGAGGTGAAAAATTGTGTGTTGCGCTCGGCAGAAAAGTTTTTAGTGTCTTGTACCTTTGAAATCCTCGCTTCGCTCAGGATTTAATCTTTGAATCCTTCACTTGCTCAGATTTCAATAGAGGTAACTCGCCGTTAAATAACCAACTTTCCAGCCTTGCATAACAAATAACTATTGTTATTTTTACATCAGTTAACAGATAATATTAGTACAGTCCACAGGACTTCAACTTATAACTAGTCGACTTCGAACTAATGTCAGCCATTCTTATTGTCCCAACTGCAGCGGGCACCGAAAGGATAAGACATGAGGAATGAGGTTGAGGATACCGGGACAGGGATGATTCCACAATCAAACTTATAATTTCTTAACATCAGGTGAGATAAAAAAAAAACTTACACTCACACCAATTAACCTAGCCACAAAGTAGGCACTGTAACTTGTGTTATGGGATACAATTATTATTAACCGCTTCTTTGGTCTAGTGGTATCAGACCTAGGGGTCACGGGTTCGATTCCCAGCGGGGGTACATATTGTATTCGGTTTGGTTGGTGGTAGGACTTGTTGTAAGCCCGCCTGGTAAGCTACCACCATCTTATCTAAGCCTGACGCCATAACAACAATGTTTTCAGCATTGTTGTGTTCCGGCAGTTCGAGATAAGATAGCCAGTTCCTCCGTGGTTGAGGATTCCGGGAAAGGCTCGCTTCCATCTTCAGCCTTTTCAATACTTAACATCACGTATGATGAAGGCTAAGTCTCCCCGTCATTCATAAAAAAAAAAAAAAAAAAACAAGGATAACGGATATAAAATAAGTATTTATGTGTAGAAATATATACATATAAACGTCCAAGACTCAGGTACAAATGCTCGTATTCGTCTTACAAACATTTGCTCCTACCGGGATTCGAACCTGGTACCTCAGAATTGGCGACACCTTAAAACCGGTGTCCGTATCACTCTAAGGCGTCTCCCCGTTGCTCATAAAAAAGACGTTAATGCTGTTTTGTAGCTAACGTGTTGTTGACTGTACACAAAAACTCAGTTACTTAACGCCCCGTCTAAGTATGATAGATGGCCACTTATCGTTCGTTCAATGATCTCACCGCCATTTTGTGAAGTAAGAATTAAAGTAAGGCAAAGATCGTGGGTTCGAGTCCCATCTGAGAATTCACTTGTGGCCTAGTTGATTTTTTCTTCTATTTAAAATTTATCATAAGCAAAGTAATGCAATCTGTAGGATATCTTATATCTAGATACATGTATGTTTTATATCTAGGTCTCATAGACGACGTGTTTATTTATATAAACAAATCGAATTCCATAATAGTTTATTATTTCCAAATCATAAACAAAGCATACATTTTATCCATATTCACAGTAGATAATAATATCAGATATTTGTTAGTAGGAAGAAAGAAGCAAGAATTATTCACGCTCACCCATCCGTTAACTGGTTTCCATTAAAGGTGCTTAGCTTCTGCAAGTTATAATATATTCCATTTGAACACCAAACTAGCCAGCATTACAGCTTAAACTTATGTATGGAATCCATTTGAAAACAGTTAAGTTGC
The DNA here is from genome assembly GCA_910589605.1 of Chrysoteuchia culmella. Taxonomy (NCBI): domain Eukaryota; kingdom Metazoa; phylum Arthropoda; class Insecta; order Lepidoptera; family Crambidae; genus Chrysoteuchia; species Chrysoteuchia culmella. The sequence goes on along the minus strand of OU342671.1, from coordinate 9,833,849 downwards.
TAAGAGAGTTCGAAGTAGTGTTGCAATATCTATATTCGTATTAGGACATTAAGGACATTTTTGGGAATGAAATTAATTGGGCATTAAAATATTAAGGTAAAAAAGAACAATGGTAGGAAGCCAGTATTCTGCGCAGAACATTTGTAATTATTTTGTCTTGAGCCGAGTGTTCACTACATTAAAAAAAACTTAAAAAATAAAAGTTCGTTATCTTATCATAACACAAGTTCTTAAAATGAAACAGTTAAACCTAGCTAAACTTACATAAACTAACTATGATAATAGGTGTGATGACGATTCTTTTTTGAATAGACTTTTCTGGTCTTGCAACCCCAGCCGGTTAACTTGTCAAATTGTATCAGCTGTGTAAAAATTATTAGAATTTATGTAAAATCATAGCTTTATTATAGTGTTTTTGTTTTTAAAGTGTTAATAGGACCCTTTAACATATGTACAAGTGTTATCCAATAAATCTATAGATTTATTTTTGAAATAAAGTGACTACAATATTGTAACGACCAAACGTCATCCTGACGTGGAATCAAGCTCAAGAAAAGCCGATATTTTAAAGGAGGAATGCATAAATCCTGAACTGCACATAAACCGGGGAAGTAACTTTGTTCCATAATTTAGTTGATAAGTATTTTACTCAGCTTATCTAGTATAATATAAAACACTGAAGTGACTTAGTAGATTTGGTGTTAAATTGGCTTCTCATTTCTGTACACTAATCATCACTACTTACTTGTACAGAGTTCACTTCCAGTGAACAACGTCACAATCCATTACGATTTGGCATTGTTAACAACCTCTCTTTACTTGACAAATTGTGGAAGTAAAGCTGACGGTGACTACTATTGTCACAGACATTCACCATACTGCTACTCTTGCCAAACACTACTTACATCAATACTGCCCATCCAAACCACTTCATTCATTGATTGTGCAGCCAATTTTTCAGCAAAGATATAAGTTTAATCAACAAGTTATGTTTTTGTGCTTATGCATATTGAGTATTTAATTTATTTTCTTATTAACTAATATTTATGTTTTATTATTTTAATTGATAGGTGTAGGTACACATTCATTAGAGTTAAGTAAATTAAAATTAAACAGAGTATTCCCTGCATAAAGGTTTGGCCTCTCTTTACTTTGTTAAAGTTAATTTGACGGTAAAACCTGTAAGTCATTTACATTCAGATTTACCATAATAATATCTTAAAATCTATTATATAAAGCAGTAACTTAACATATTATTATACTTACACAACTTGAGTAACCTCGCTTTCCTTTACACAAAGTAAAGTTGATGGTGATACTTGTTGATTGATTTATAAACAATACCTAAAATACAAGCTATCATTATCTTACTAAATTATTTCTGCAATCACATAAATTCTTCAGAAATTCATTTGTTTCTTTTAAAAACAAACCTGAATTTTGAGTTAATAAGATAGTAATCTCATTTTTTTATTTTAGCATTGTATCATAAATCCAACCTTTTTAAACAATTATGATGACCCGGAGAATATCTGCAAAGGATATGGAGCTTAAGCTCAAGAATGCCCTGGAAGATCTGAAGGCAGCAAAGGAACTTAATGACACTTTACTGCAGGAAAGAGAGGACAGCGAGAATGAAATCCTCAAGACGATTACTCGGAACTCTGAACTCAAGAATGAACTCGCTGAGATTCATCATAAATACTCTGAAGTTGTAGACAAGTGTAACCGAATGGAAGACTTCATTCAGTCATTTAGGGATTGTTCTGACACCCATGAACAGGCATTGAGTCGCATAACTGACCTTGAAATAAGATTGTCTCTTTCTCAAAAGAAAACACTTGATTTAGAGAAAGAAAATAAAAGTATTATAGAAGAAAAGCACTCTCAAAGCCTGTTCAATGAGTTATCTCAATGTAATTTTGCAACAGGTGACGATTCACCTTTAGAATGTGTCAACGATGTTAGTAGACCATGTTCATACATAAAAAAAAATTGTCGTTTCAGTAGCGGGAAGAAATTAAAAAAATATATTAAGATTAATAGATATATAAAGAAAACACAAAAATTGGTTAAAAGACAAAATTATTATAATAGATATAGTGATTTAAGGAAAGAACGTAGCCAATTGTTGGAAAAATTAAATGTGATTAAGTTGGAATCATGTAATAACAATAAAAAAAATGATATGTTGGATATTCAATTAGGTAACAAAATTGACAATTTGGAACTTTCACTGAGGGAAATGTATACTAACTTGAGTGAGTTCTCTCGCAAACAGCTAAATTATCAAAAAATTGCTGCAAATGACATGATAGACATTTGTAATTTTAACACAGATCGGTTTGAGTCACTAGGTAAGAAATGCAGCTGTAGTTGTATGATTGCCAACACTTGTTTAAGTCAAAATGACTCATCAGGCCAAGTTGCTCAGGTGGGTGATTTACTAACCAACTCTGTTTCTCTTTCTGATAGTTTATTGCAATGCAATAAAAGTATGTCCCCTTCTGCTGCTAAAAACTGTGATACTAAAACAATTATGTTCTGTGATGACATTGGGAAGAACTTAGGCCACTTAATTCAGAAGAATTCAAAGGAAAATATTGTTAATTATTGTATGCCTGGTTCAAGTATAAATGATATAATGAAAACAATTGTTGGGAAATCTTATAGTGATAACACAAATATCATAATTTTGTTGGGGAATAGGGTTAATGTCAAGAAACAACAGTTGATATCTTATGTTAACTCTCTATGCTCTTTAAATGTTAGGAAAGTTGTAATGTTTACATTTCCCTACAGTCAAAGTTTCACAGAGATAGAAAATAAGTTAAGATACAACTTAAACTTAACATTAAACACAGTAGCCTTTCATAACACTGAAAAGTTACATATAATTGACATAAATCCTTTGTTAAATAATTTTAACTTGACAAAAGATAATTACTATCTGCCTCACTATTATAAGAGACAAATAGCGCTTACGCTATCTTTTTATTTTAAACATTTAGCCAATAATCTGGCTATAAAAACCTCTGCTTTTATTGAGCAGTTAAATTCTGACATTTGTAATATAACTTTGGAATCTGTTCCAAGTAATTTGATTCTATTGAATCCCAACACTGACTTGGTTAATTTAAATTACCATTAGAGACAACAGAGGTGTCCTCTAGCCCAGTGTTGACAAGAGGAAAGCCAAAATGTTTAAAAGTTGTTCATCAAAATATACAAGGCTTTTCTGACAAAGACCTAGAAGTATGTTTGTTTTTAAACTGTGAAAATGTTGATGTGTTGTGTATCACTGAGCATTGGTTAAAATGTCATGAAGTAATTTTAAATCTGGATAATTATAGAATTGTGAGTTTATTTAGTAGGCAATCTGCTATTAGAGGAGGGTCTCTTATAATTTTACATAATAATTTTCAGTACAAAGAGCGCAAAGATATAATATCCCTCTCAATTGAACGAATAATTGAATTGTCTTGTGTGGAACTAGACCAAATAATTGTAATATGTGTTTATAGACCCCCTCAGAGTAATTACCCAGAGTTTGAGTCCACTATGGAGGAAGTTTTAAGAATAACTAGTAAAAGTAATAAAAAGGTTGTCATATGTGGGGATTTTAATATTGACATTTTAGACTCAAAGTTGTCGAAGCTAGCAAGTAGATTTTTAAATTTATTTAAATCGTTTAATCTATCACATACCTTTAATGAGCCTACCCGAATAACACCCACATCTGCCACCTGTTTAGACAACATTTTTTCAAACTGTGTAGTCACTGAGAAATCTATAATAAATGTTATTAAATCGGACCATAGTGGACAACAAGCCTCTATAGAGCACCATCATGTCTGTCCTAAGCGGAAAATTGTGTGCAGGCCAATAACTAAAAAGGGCATAGATGAATTTAGAAACAATGTAATTAATAAAATTGAGTCTTTACCAGTTCCTATTATGGAATCTAATTATCTTTATAATGATTTATTTCATGTGGTTGAAGACGAATTTAGTAAAACATTTAAGCAAAAAGTGATCAATTGTAATTCGGATAAAGTAAAGTTTAGTGATTGGGCCACGCCGGGAATTTACACAAGCAGAAGGAAACTATATGACCTCTATGCGTCAAAGCATACTTCCTGTGACCCAAATTTTATTGGATATGTCAGGAAGTATTCTCAAATGTTTAAAAATGTATGTGTAGCTGCTAAGGCGATGTTCTTTTCAAATAAAATTAAATTAGCGGATAATAAAATAAAGGCTACTTGGAATATTATTAACCAATCAACTGGGAAAACTAAAAATAATGTAAAATCCTTCTGTCTTAAAGTTGGTGATAAATTAATTGAATCTGACGTTGAGGTTGCCCGTGTTTTTGAAGATTTCTTCTCTCGGGTACCCTTAGAAACTACCAGTAAGTTGAATTCCTGTCCAAACGTTGCTGCTGCCCTCTTAGAGTCTTGTGTTGTTAAGTGTAATAAAGTATTCAATTTTAAACATATTAATAGTGAAGACATTTTAAAAGCTTTCAAGTCTATAAATATTAAAAAGACTGAAGATTTATGGGGCATGTCAACCAACATTATTAAATCAATTATTGATACAATAGCTCCATATTTAGCTTTCATTTTTAATCAATGCATAGATGAAGGTACTTTTCCCGATTTAATGAAATGTAGTAAGCTTATTCCTCTTTTTAAATCGGGTGACAAAAGTGACCCTACAAATTTTAGGCCGATATCAGTACTACCGGCACTTAGTAAAATTTTTGAAAAAGTTATATACTCTCAATTATTAGACTATTTAACAATAAATCGAATCCTTCATAACAATCAGTTCGGCTTTTCTAAAGGTAAAAATACTACTGATGCTGGCATTGCACTCCTCAAACATATTTTTGAGGCTTGGGAGGGCAAGCAAGACGTAATTGGTATATTCTGTGACCTGTCTAAAGCCTTCGATTGCGTTGATCACGTTACACTTTTAAAGAAGCTAGAACATTATGGTGTCTCTAAGAAATCTGTTAGCCTTTTGCAGTTATACTTGCACAATAGAAATCAAAAAGTAATTGTCAATAATACTGCTTCTACTGGAGCCCCCATTATTATGGGCGTGCCACAAGGTTCTATATTGGGCCCTTTGCTGTTTTTAATTTATATTAACGATCTCCCTCATTACACGAGTAACTTATGTGAGACAGTACTATTTGCAGATGATACATCTTTAATTTTTAAAATTGATAGAGGAAACAATTGTTCTGACGAAGTAAATAGTGCTCTCTCTCAAGTCGCACACTGGTTCAACAGTAATAATATGTCTCTTAACCCTTCTAAAACCAAGTTTGTTAGATTCTCATTACCTAACGTAGTGCAGGTCGATATGCATATCAATTTGAATGGGAATGTAGTAGAGTTAGTTGAGAGTACAAAATTTCTTGGCATTACATTGGATTCAAAGCTGCAATGGGATCCACATATTGAAGCCTTGTCGAGTAGACTTAGTTCTGCGGCTTTCGCAATAAAGAAAATAAGGCTCTTAACTGATATTGAAACGGCAAGACTAGTTTACTTTAGCTATTTTCATAGTGTAATGTCCTATGGCCTGTTGTTGTGGGGCTCAGCAGCTAATATAGAAAATGTTTTTATACTTCAAAAAAGAGCTGTGCGCGCCATTTACAACCTTCGACGGAGAGATTCTCTTAAGGATTTGTTTAAAGAGATTAATATACTAACTTTGGCGGGACAATACATCTATGATAATATAGTATATGTAAGGAAACATCTTGATTTATTTATTAAGCATAGCGATGTCCATAATTTTAATACTAGAAATAAGAATAAGCTTGCCGTTCCAAAATTTCGACTTGAAAAATGTAGACGCTCGTTTTTGGGGAAAGGTATAGCTTTTTTTAATAAAGTTCCACAACAATTGATAGAGCTGCCTTTGCATAAATTTAAAATATATGTTAAAAAGTCACTCTTAAGCAAAGGTTATTACAAGGTAGATGATTATTTAAAAGACCAAAATGCATGGATGTGATACTAACATAAAACATAACTATTATAAATTAGATAAAAGGAAAATATTCTAATAATTGAATATTGGAAAATTTTCCTCTTATATTAAATATATTTCAAAATTGTAAATTTGTGCTTGGCAACAACATGTTCCATTGTAAATGTTGTTGTTTCTGTTAAAGCTGATAAGTTTCTTGCGGCCGTTCTTCTTATCAGTTAAAAGATGTCCTGAATGGCTGGTAGGGAAACAAAATTTTGGACTATTCGAAAGTACTTATCTATAAGTCTATTTGAATAAAAATCTTTGACTATTGACTATTGACTATTTTATTTTATGCATAACTATACAAATTAAAATGCTATTTTATACAATGAAAAAAAAAAAATCGAAATTACACGTACCACAAGTTTGAGAAACCCATGAGTCGGGTCGACTTTTTCTAACGTATTTTTAGTAACAATTTATGAAATTGTGTCATGTTATTATTTATTCCAATTCCAACGAAAAGGACATACGTCTCCAGGATAAAGTGCATGTCCCGACAAATTTGCACGCATGGTTATCCTGCAAGTTAGTGCACTGTAAGGATTCCTTGCTCTAAAGTATTAAAGTTCCAATTTGCATGTAACCATTGCATTCGAACGTGTTACATCACTTTAAATCTATAGGAGTCGAGTGGAATTGTACCTGTGTTAACTGAGATTTTCTCTTAAGTGTGTACCTTTCGTACGTACGTACCACGGTGATTGAAGAAATGCCCCCTGGCAAAAGGTTGAAGACTGATAGAAGATTGTAAACTCGTAGAGACTGAAGATAAAGTGACTTAATTTCTGTCCTGTGGCCGTATTTATATCCTGAGCTCTAATGTTCCAGTCCAGAGACCTACCTTGTAGAATATATCATTAACTTTAGAATAATAAAATAAATAATTAGATCATTCATTAGAAATCATAAAATATTAAGAAAAGCTTTATGGAAGAAACAATATTTCAAGCTTTTAAATTAACTTTTTATTTAAGTCAGGGGTTTATTTTGTCTTGTTTTTGGAAATTGTAGGAAAAAAGGGGCCCAAAAAGGAACATCTTCTTTAACCAAATAATAAATAAACTCTAGCGAGTTAATCGTATTGGTAGCAGCTAGCAGTAACGGTTGGTTTTTAGTTTTTTACCGCTTTAATTTTTTTATTTTTTATTAAACTAACCAATTTTAAAGATATCTGTAAGCAAGGCAAAAATTAACACAAATAAGCAACATAATTATATGATTTAGGTACCTCAACCAGCAGTCTCACAATATAAAGCATTTCCTTGTCCACCTCACTGTTTGACTTGACTACACACTTTCCCGCCATTAATTTCAATTACATATTATTTGCGCGCCAAAAGCGCCGCCATTTTGAAACATCTGTCAACTTCACGCGGCAAACTGTTCCTTTTTCCGTCGCGAGGCAGAGGCGCCTGTATCCGTTCAGCCGAGAGTTTTTTTTTATATTCCCACCAGTTAGGAAGCGATGACGTCAGCTGCGAATGGCGTTTCTAGTCTTTCTTTTTCTAAACTATTTCCTGACATTAACTCGATAAGATTTATGACGCAATTAAATTGAAGTTTATTTGCTTTTAAAACTTTCTTTCTATAATGTGCATTCTGTCATAGCGTAGGAAAGAATTGTTACTTAAGCAATATGCGGTAGCTTAAACTTGAAATTCTCACAGTAATGCAGTTTTGTTTAGATTCTTAAAATTGACGAATATTATGGCGCTTCGGTAGGAGTACCTACCTGCCATCTGCTCACAGATCGCGGGTTCAATTCCCAGGCAAGATTTTTTTTTGTTTTCATAGCGCAAAGCAAATGTAAAGTCGTAGCTGCTGTTGACTGCACTTACCTTATATTATGTGTTAAAAATACTTTTAAAAACATAGATTACAAAATAAACGCCCGGCTAATTTTCCAAGCCGTTGGTTGGTGACGAAATCTCTATTGGTAGTTTTAATTACCTCTTATTGATTTCTAGTATTGGCCTTTCACAGTTAGTCAATGGGTAAAATTTTTAAACTGACCAAAAAATAAAGATTCTAACTTTCATTTAATCGATCGCCGGAAATGTTTGCTTTGAAAATAGAACAAAAATTTCGATGGCATCTGGAAGATGAGAGAAATGCCAAAGCCAAGTGCGAGTCGGACTCGCGCACCGAGGGTTCCGTACAAACCCTTCACCCATCACGACAATCGAGTTTAAAGTTTTCAAAAACTATTTTTTTTTAATTTACGGTTTTCGTAATTTTTCCTTTAATTGTACTATAAGACGTTATCTTCGTACCAAATTTCAAGATTCTAAGTTCACGGGAAGTACCCTGTAGGTTTTGATTCCCGTGCGAGTTTCGAAAATTTGCGGAAATTTGCGGCTGTATCTTTTGATTGCTTTGGCTTTTTTTATCACAGCTTCAAGGGACAAACCCACCAACCACCCATGACCTGACGAACCCTCATGGTTATGCAGGCCGAAGCAGCGGGAGATGCGCGCGGAATGGCCTCCACCGCGCGTACTTTCTTGACTCCCTACAAATATTTTCTAAATCTGTATCCTTTGTCCCTATGGTCCCTCTCCCCTTTCTGGGGCGGACGCACACAATTACGCCTTCGGTGCCTTCCAGGTCGCAACGTGCCCACTATTGCTTTAGTGGTACCGCTTGGCTCCGTTTCTTCTTTCTTCGCCTCGGTTCTTCTTTCTTCACCTGACTTCGAGTCCACTCCGAATCCTGTGCCACTTACGCGCGAAGTCCCGTAGCCGCCTGAAGTTCGCCTCAGAGCCAACGAGATCGCGATAGTAGACCGGACCGATCTCAAGCACCTTCACGCCGTCTAAAAGAATCCTACGCTCTTCCCCGTATAAGCTACACTCCCACAGCGCGTGGTGTACGTCCTCTACCTCCGACTCCCCACAGTAGCAGGACCCCACGTCCGCGAGTTTCAGTCGGTGTAGCCTATCCCTGAAACAGCCATGACCTGAGAGTAACTGGGAGACTTCGTAGTCAGGCTGGACCCAAGTTGCCTCTAGTCGACCCGACACCTCCGGGAAAAATCTGTACAACTCCCGCCCTTGATCCGATGCGTCCCAACGCTCCTGCCATTCGGCAAGGGCGGACTCAGTTGTTCTGAGTTTGGCGCTTCGAAGCTCCTCCTTAGTAAGCCCGGACTCGCGTGCCTCGCCTAGTCTGCCTGCACGAATTACCTCGAGGTCGGCCGGAAGAACGCCAGCCAAGACCGGCAGTGCGACAGTGCTCGTCGAGCGATACGCCTTGGTCAGAAGGATCAAGGCGGGCCTCTGGGTGCGCAGGAGCGCGGACCGCACCACGTGCAGTGACGCGCGCCCGAACCAGCAAGCAGCAGCATACGTTACCGTGGCGATGTAAGTGCCTCGGTACAGCACCATTAAGGCTTTGTACCGAACCCCCCAGGATGACGCCGAAACTACTTTTACTGGGTTCCTTAAACTCTACTACATAATATAAAATGGATTTTCAAAACCTGTCAAACAGCCTATTGTACACCATGTTTTTTTTAAAGAAGAACAATTGGCGGCCTTATAGCTAAAAAGCATTTCTTCCAGGCAACCATAAAGTTGAGCTGGATTAAATGGAGCTGGAGCTGCATTTTACTTATTTCGTACTCGCAGAATTAAAAAATATTATCGACTAGCGGCCGCTCGTGGTTTCACCCGCGTGGTTCCCGTTCCCGTGGGAATATCGGGTTTAAAAAGTATCCTATGTTAATAACCAGGCTATATGCTATCTGTGTACCAAATTTCATACAAATCCGTTCAGTAGTTTCGGAGCCTATTCAATGCAAACAAACAAACAAATCTTTCCTCTCTATAATATTAGTGTAGGTAGATATAGTCATAGACAAAGAGAAAGGGTACAAAAAACGATTATTGTGATCAAAGAAAGGTAGAACATAAAAGGAAGTCTGCTCTTAACTTCATGGTTGAAGTATTAGATATGTTATTGATTGATGATTCAAAAAATGAAGTTTTAGCCGGGTGCAGGTGGTCTACTCCGAAAACGATATTCCTACGAACGTTTGATAGTTTCGAGACTTTATGAACATCAAGGAATTAGTTTGGTTTCATATTATTTAGGGTCTGTTTCACAATTAGTAAGTTAGTTCTCATTAGCTGTTACTTGACAGATAGTCCATAAAAAACTGTCAATTAAACGGGACAGTATCTCCTAATCTGACATTGTGAAACAACTAGTATCTTATTGTTTTGTACCAGATAATAGTACTGGCTACCACCAGTATCAAGTCTGTCGTCATAGCAACAATGTTTCTGGCGTTGTTGCTCTGCTCAGGCAGTTAAGAGACAAGATAGCCAGATCCTCAGTGGTTGAGGATTCCTGGAGAAACACCCATTGAAACTTCAGGTGTGATGAAGGCTAATCGCTTCCCCCATTTGATTGTAGGTTAAACAAAAAAGAAACCGGCCAAGTGTGAGCCGGACTCGCGCACAAAGGGTTCCATACCTTTATCTATAAAAATTGCAAAAAATCATTTTTGTTGAGCCCCCTTAAATATGTATTTTATTCTGTTTTTTTTGTATTTGTTGTTAAAGCGCCAACAGAAATACATTATCTCACGTTTCAAGAAAATTTCAAGTGTCTAACTATCACGGTTTAGGAGATACATACAGCCTGGTGACAGACGGATGGACAGAAGGACAACGGTGTCTTAGTATAGGGTCACGTTTTACCCTTTGGGTACGGAACCTTAAAAAGGAAAACATATGACAAATATCGTACGGCTATCACGATCTGTCTTTCGCTATAGACTAACGGTCATTCCCAATAACCTATCCTCAGTAAGAGATAACCCTTCTGTTTAGTTGCTAGGCAATCTTTTTTATTTCCCTTCATTTAACAGAAATAACTAAGCAACAAACTATAGTAGCCCTATCTGTTACTACAGATAGTTTATTGGGAACGGCTGTAAAGGGAACGTCAAATAACCTATCTGTAGATATGGATAGGGCTACCTGAGATAGTTGCCTAGGATATTTTTGTTAATATGACCAAAATAACGACGGTTCAAGCAACGAACCCAGTATCTACTCACTGTGAAGCTAAACGAACAAAATATCTTTTCTTTCGTTTGCAGTTAAGAAACAAATACGTACCTAACGACTCAAAATTAACTTAGTAGGTCCCCTTTGAGACCAACCAAGTTAGTCTTCCACTTGAGCTAGTTTGAGCTATAGCTATCATCGTCAAAACTAGAGTTAGTTCACTCAACTGTACACTAGATGGCAGTAACGGTTCATTCTCGAACTATTTCATGAACTTATCGCTTTAATATCGTTATAGTCGCAATCTCTCCTAAAAGGACGTGGAGTTCCAATTCAAAAGGTATTGAAAGTAGTATTTCGACTGGAAAGTTTTAGTAGCACTTTTTGAATAAGTGCTTTCGATATTAAAAACGATCAGAGCCTTAATATCTATAAAAAGAAAGATAAAGACACTCTAAAGAGCATTCATTTGGATTCCACCCGTCTCTCTGCCACTCCGATATTGTTTGCTTCTATGTAAACACTTTTAAGGAGATTGTATATTTAAAAAAAACTGTATAGCTGTTGTGCTAACAATGAGAAAAAATAAAATCAAGAAGGTTGTAAGAACAAGGATTCCTTTGCTACAAAAAACTCAAAGCTTGTCTATGTCTTTGTGGAATGACACCTTTCCGCGCATTTTTTGCGGCCATATTGATTGCGCGGGAAATAACGGTGCGTTCCGTTACCCCACTAGGTTAAAGACCTTGTCTGCCGCTTATATTTTTGCTATCATCGTAGTTTTTATCACATAAACAATAGAATCTAAATTTGCGCGCTTTGTTTTTTTGGTGATTTTTCAACTGTATGTTTGACGCGACGTTAATGTTGTAGAACTAAACGGTTTGGTTTGATTTTAGCTTCGAATTTTACGTGAATGTATGCAATTACATGCACAAGTGAGCCCGATCTGGTGTTTTCTCACAATAAAAAGTTATGACCGTGTAAAGCGTTTAAAAGCGAGATTTTATTCACAATTTCTTTTCCTGTTAGTTTTGTCGTTGTGTAAGTTTTGTCTTTATAGATGCTAAGCAATTGCACGTCTGTAAAGCTTCAGGTATACTTAAATATCAGACTTTCTCTTACATTTAACTTGGGAGTTACTTTTGCTAACGTTAAGTCTTAACACATCATCACACCACAGTCATAGGCAGTTAGAGATAAGATAGCCAGTTCCTCAGTGGATTTAAGGATTCCGGGAGAGTCGCCCTTCCATCTTCAGCCTTATCAATACTTAACATCAGGCATGATGAAGGCTAAGGGTCTCCCCGTAGTTAAAATAAAACAACGGGTTGCACTCATAAGAAATCCTCTCCAAAAGTTTGAAAACTGAACTATATAAACAGTGGTCTTGGTACTCAGGAGGTTAAACGAAGCTTGTTTTATGACGGAAGTTTTGTGACGTCTTCGCTCAATCATCGTCTCCAAAGTGTGAAGGGTGTCAAAATGTATCAACTTCAATAAAAACAAAACGCAATCAAACGTTCTTATGACAATGATGTTTTCTATACGTACATCTTATGTTTTGGCGTCGGGAAAATCAAAAAACCCCTACAAAACCTAAAAATTACGGACAATTACAACTTAGTTCGTGGAAATATAGCGCGTTTGATATCCGTAAAAGTTGTTTTATTTCAATGATGTTTTCTGATTGTGGTAGGCCTACCTGGCCTAGTACCTACGTAGATAAAGCGCTCGTGTAACGAATATCAGAACCACCGATTACCTTAGTTGAGAATTCCGGGAGAAGCGAAATTCAAACTGCAGCCCTATCATTATTAAACACCAGTATGATGATTTTCACGCTGTAGATGAAAAAGGTATCCGTACTTAAAAACATAATAAGTTAATAACATCCAAGCCACCCACAGAAACAGGTTCGAAATAAGTACCTACATAATAAGTTTGTTACTACGCTGATAAATTATATATCTAACCACTACCTATATTAGAAACAAGACGAAATTCCAAGATGTAACATACAAAATAAAGAGGCAGGCCATATGATAAGATAAATTATAAGCTTATGTAATAGAAAAGAAAAATCCAGCAAAGATGTAACAAAATGGTACCCCAGAGAGGGTAAAAGGAAAAGAGGTCGACCGGTTAGAAGGTGGGATGACGACATACGAGAAGTTGCAGGAGCGACATGTCATAGAGTGTCTGAGGATAGACAAGAATGGTAAAAGTTGGAGAAGGCCTTTGCCGACTTACAAACAGACCTACAAAGAATGAGCAAGGCTCAAATATTGAACTAATGAAAATAAAAACAAAGATGGTCTGATGTAAAAAAACATTTTATAAAAAAAAAATCAAACCGACTTCAAAAAGTAAAAAATAAATCTTTTGGAGTCGGTGCCAGCCAAGGCATTCTACATTGCACTTTGATTAACTATATATTTTTTTGGCCTTAGCTAGCTAGCACCGACTCCAAAAGATTTATTTTTTACTTTTTGAAGTCGGTTTGATTTTTTTTATGAAATGTTTTTATTTCAGATTTTTTAGTTACATCATGTGCCGTAACTTTCACTAAAAAAAGTTTCATCAAAATCCGCTCAGTAGTTATTGCGTGAAACTTCAGCTCGAACAAGAATCTAACAATTACCTGGATGATTTAATTGTTTCATGACTTCCATGACATTAGGCCCCATATCTCCGAAGATTATTATCGGATCTCAATGAGACTTATATGGGACCAAATTGACAGTGTACCCGATCGAACAAAAAAACAACTATTAAAATTGGATCACGAACACCGAAGTAATCGGTATACATACATCAGACAAAAAAAAAATAATACGCGTTGAATTGAGTACCTCCCTCCTTTTTTGTTGAAGTCAGTAAAAAGGCAATTTTTTTGTTTGTTGCTATTGCTACTCACGCGTCGTCGCCCCCCTTTTGCGCGACAGACAAATTCAGTCCATCGATATTGAATCCACGACCCCTGGCACAATTTACAAGATCACTGTACCTATATCGTTCCGTCGCTCGGCCCAGTTTAGTTTAAGCGTTTTTTTTAGCTTATTTCGCTTCGTCTTCACTGAAATCGGATGGAAGTCTTTCGTTTTCTCAAGTCGTTACAAAATTAGCTCAAAAAAGACGACTACACGAGACGTCTTGAAATAAACACACTGAATACTTAAACTTGATAACTGTTGTTAAGCAACTTTCGCTATGGTTGGTCAGGGGATGGGCGAGCATTTTTTTGTATTTAAAAAAAGCGATGGCTTTTTAATTTTTCTAGCGTGGTAGCAAGCATCGTTCGCTATGGTCCTATGGTTGTAATGGGTGTTTTTAAGCTGTTGCATAGCTTTTATCGCGGGCTTTGAGCGCGGCGACCGAATCAAGAAATTCCGTAACGAAAATAAAACCTAAAACCCCCACTCCGTGGCATAGATTTTGGTTGCTTAGTTACGATTGTGAATAACAAAATCAATGATGAAAAAAACTGCATGAAAATTTGTGTTGAAATATAATTTCTTTTTAAAATCTGGTACCATATTTTACAGTTGTCGCGGAACAATCGTAACTAAGCAATCAAAATCTATGGTAAAAAATGCTATGCAATTAGCATAAGCTTTACCGCGGTAGTCCCCGAGTGAGACACGTTTTTTTTTATTTATTCTATTTGGTGCAGCTCTGGCTGTGCTGCTTGCAGTCGCTAACACCCACCAACCCGCATTGGGCCCGCGTAGTGGGTCATGTCTGATCCTCCTCCCTTATCCATCCATCCATGAGAAAGGCAAATACACCAGCAGTGAGAGTAATTCAAAATGGCTGACTATGACACTTAACTTCTTCTTTACTATACTTCTTTGTTGTAATTTAATAATTATATGTATTTAAAGATTTGCAACGCCGATATTGGGATTTTTTCTATAGGTACGTTACTCATAGGACCTGGACCAAGAAATATAAACTGGAGCATTAACTTATTATGACTATGACAAAATCTGACAGTTTTTGAGGCTCATAGTCTTACAAAGAACTTGTGTAAGATCCTCTATTTTAAATAAATACTAGAGCAATGAGACTAATGAGCTACTTGCAAGCTAGCATACTATTAAGGAGAGGTATAGAAAACACTAGAATTATCACTTAGTTTAACGTTTTCACACTAGTCTCGATAATGATAGCTATTTGGTGACTAGGTCAGTGAGGGTAACACAAGACGAAAAAATACTTTAAATACTTCTTACATTGTTTTGTATTTTAAGTGTCTCATCGAAAACAGTCAATCAGTCAGAAAACAGTCAGTCGTAAGCTGCCGTGCCGTGGCTAATCTGGAAATCCCTCAATGGTCTGTACACCCAGGTTGGCCGCTGAAAGCGTAATCTCCAGAAGAGCGCATATAATAAATAAATAAATAAATGAATAATTGCGTACAAACAGACCAATTATCTAGCCCACGTTAAGTTTCATGAAGAACTTGTATTATGGATAACCCTACTTTTTTTTGGAAATATCTACATAATTATACATATTAAACACCCAGCGCACCTCCTGGAATGCTACCTGTGCCCTACCACCTGCAGCATGAAGGACCTCATGCAGGAAGCAGACAACGCCCTCCAAGTTGCTGTCCACTGGGCCAAACAGTTGTGAATCATAGTCACAAAGAAGAAGATACAAAACGGCGTTCCTTTTGTCCTTTGGATCTGATACCGGTGGTGTTATCAGTGCTACTACTAGACCACAGAGGCGGCTTATCCGGGACAATTCATCTTTTTCTTGGCTTGTTGTGTCTGGCTTTAAATTTGTGAGGATCAAACCTCGGCCACGGATACAGCACTGTCATTGCTGTTAGATGTTGCAATTACTTTATCCCGCCATTTTTAAGATTTAGGATTTTGTCTTCGCATTACCTATCCAACGTCACTATTTCAGCACGGTTTTATGAAAACAACATAGAAACAAATTGACTTACTGGGAAGCTGCTTGAAGATTTTCACTCCACAAACACAGGGGTGCACGCGCCCGTTAGATCTCTCGGTTAGAAAATGGTAATGTCAAAGTGATGTGATGTGACAGCAGGCATTAAGATGCGTTCGGAAATTTATGGAGAAGGAAATAAGGATGGGAGATTGATTCCAGGCCTTGGAAAGATCCTCGCGTTTACACACAGGACAGGACAAGAGATGAGCCGTTGTTGGGGGGAGAATACCATATAGACAAATACTGATAACTGTAACATAGAAAGGGAACGCAGATCGTTGGCCGTCCGCTGCAACATGTTGGCTCGAAGGTTTCCAAGGTGTACGAAATCAGTAAAAATTACGCTTTTTAAAGCATACTGCCAGTCGTTTTACACCTGCAGCCTTTGTGCGGACTATACGCGACGGCCATACAGCGATTTGAGAGTCCAGTATAACAATGCGTTCAGGGTTCTGTTGAGGCTGCCATGGCGTTGCAGTGCCTCAGGGATGTTTGCGGAGGCGCACACAGATGACTTCTATGCTATTATGAAAAAAAGGTGCGCCTCCATGTTAGCCAGACTTCGCAGGGCCACCAACGGAATGCTGAAGGTGTTTGTAGACTGGTGGGACTCCCCATTATTGCGTCATTGGGTGCAGCTACACACACGGCTGTAACATGACAAAATTAATAAGTTATAATTATATTATAAACTAACACTAGCTCTTAAGATAGAAATTGTTACTAACACTATAGGACAAATAGTCTGAAATAAATGTTAAATTAAATTAATTAATTAAATGCATGTTCTTCTTAGTACAGCCTGCGGACGCAACCGCACTTCCGTAGCTTAT
Organism: Chrysoteuchia culmella; assembly: GCA_910589605.1. Taxonomy (NCBI): domain Eukaryota; kingdom Metazoa; phylum Arthropoda; class Insecta; order Lepidoptera; family Crambidae; genus Chrysoteuchia; species Chrysoteuchia culmella. The sequence goes on along the minus strand of OU342671.1, from coordinate 9,816,961 downwards.
TTTAGGACGTCTAAAGTTTTCAGTATTTTTGTTTTCCGGCAGTAGACATCAGCAATATTATTACTTAACATCATGTACTTACCTATGATGAAGGGAAAGCGTTTTCTTTTTGTGCTTTAACAATAATACTTTCTCTCTCTCCCTCAAGGTAGTACCTTCGGCCCACAGTTTTACATTTCCACTTCATTTCTTGTTTCGTGTAAAACGTCCATTGTGTAGTTCATAATGACTCCGAAGCAGTAATAAAGGAATCAATACGGCAACGCTGGCGTTAGCACGCTCTTTGTGATAAGGTTGTGGGCCAGTGGCAGATATGCTAAAACTACGTTGAAGCTACAAAGTAGGGGCCGGAATCCCAAGGATGCGGGTTCAAATCCCGTCAGGGCGACATGAGACTAGTAGCATTTTTCTAGTAAATTTTCTTGTTTATTATTTATCACATAAACATATTTAAAATTACATTGTCATTTTAGTCATGCGTTTGAAGTAGAAGTGAATAGTGACAGAGCGATATTTTAAATATGACAGTTGGTGAAAGTCGCCCTTAGTAGCGTAGCTTTAAATACGCAACCAGGTTATCAATGAAAAGCGTATATTTTTGTTCGCTTTTAAACGTTTCCAACGCCTTCCCCTAATGGTGGCTTTATGCTATTGGAAAACTTTCAGCTTAAACAGTTTAACCGCTTAAATAACTGTTTCGCAAAGTCATCGGTTTGTTATACAAAGTTTTGTAAATAGAGATAAATTTAACAAATTCTTTTTCTGCTGACGCTTTAGATTCTAAACCCTTGATTTCCAAACAACCCTCAAAAATACAGATGATCAAATTAGAAAGTTTAGAGTTACCTAAAGCTAGAAAAAAGCTTAGTTATTTAAAAGTTACTTACCTGAAATAAAAGAACTTTTCCGGATATTATTAAACCTAAAAATACGGACAATTACATATAAGTTCGTGAAATATAGTGCGTTAAAGGCGGTACCCCCACCGAAAGTGGCGCCGCGTTGAATTTTATTTAATATCGTAATTCTAATACACAATTTTAATAAAACTAAACGTGGAATTTTTAGAGCCCATAGTCTTGTATTTTTGACGGTATCATTACATTCCCTCGTAGTCACTGCTAGAAGTAGATAGCAAAACTGCTAAAAGTGGCCGTTTTTGACACATCTACTTCTACGAATGACTATGACGAGATGTAGCGATACCTTCTAAAAATACAAGACAATGGGCTCTAAAAATTCCACGTTTAGTTTTATTAAAATTGTGAATTAGAATTACGATATTAAATAAAATTCAACGCGGCGCCACTTTCGGTGGGGGTACCGCCTTAATATTCAGAAAAGTTTTATTTCAATGAACAGTGCGCGCCAGAACTTAAGATGTACGTATGTGAACCAGTTATGGAAGGCTGGAGAGTTGGATTTTGCGGCGAGTTAAGGACCTCTATCAAAGATTGAATCTTGAGCATAGCGAGGGATTCAAAGGTACGAAACCCTAAAAACTTTGGTGCCCAGCGAAAAACGCAGTTTTTCACCTCAACAGCGAGGAAAGTGTTTAGATTCTTTCCGCGGTCAAGTTGCGGTAAAAAAATATTTTAATCTAACTGAACATATCTTATTCTTGTTGTTTTAAGATTTAAATGAATAAATAACGATTATTTTAATTAATTCAAAGTAATATGAAATGGGAATAAAATGTTACATAAAATAACAGTAATGACGAATAGGAAATATTTTAGATGCAAGACAAATTTGAAAGTAAAAGTTTTTGTCACGTCCGAAGTCCAATCATAGGTTGTGAAATTTCACCCTCACCTGTGAAAATTCTTATAACAAATAGTATAATATAATTTTTCTTATTGTTTTTATGATATAAGGAACTAAAATATTATAATAAAACCAAATCAGAGTATTATAGTTAATTCATAGTTATTTAAAATAAAAATAAATGTAACATAAATAGACGATAATGGCGATTGGGAACGTACCACGTGTGTCTTCCTTCGAATAGAAAGGTTCCAAATTTAAAACAATTTTTCCACGCTAGGCCGCGAAATGCGATTTTCCATGCAGAAATTGAATGACAAAACTCACTTTTCCGAGCGTGTGAGGTGAAAAGTTTTTAAGAGCAGCATTAATTATGGAAAGTAAAATAAGCACGTCTTAAAATTTTTGTCATTCCTTTACCAACTATACGTGATAAATAATCCATAACATAACGCACATATATTATAAGTAAATTTAAATGTGCCATAAAACCCCACAGTAAGCGCAAAATACTCAAAACTTTCAGTTCTTTGCTTTTTTTTTATGAGTGACGGGGAGACTCAGCCTTCATCATACCTGATTTATATCTATTGGTGGTAGTGGGCGCGTCCAACCGTACTTTAGTACCTAAATAATAATAAAAACGTATAAATAACAAACATAGTTGGCGTTTTGGCAACAATTTGCGCAATGCACAAACAAGCTTGTAATCTAACTAAATGGTTTAACTGTTTACGACATCTGACCTTGACTGCTTTCACCTCCAATGAACCGAAGAAGCTATAATAATATAAAAAATCCTATAGGGACTTAATTCAGCCATTTTACGAAAAAAAACCGCATACTTAACCATATTTTACACAGTTCAGAAATATGTGCACATCATTTAATAGATTACTAGTTGTCAAGTTTGATAATTGTATAGAATTAATTAACTTAGCTTAATTTTAGTTAAGAATTTAATTTTATCTGCAATTTGATTTATTTAATTTTGCTGTTTCATTTTTTTCTCGTCTTCATTAAATATTTTATTTAGTCGGGGAGATATCTAATTAAACGGAAAAAATGTAAACAAAGAACTGTCAATGTCACAAGTTAATTACAGGGATTAGCAACTTTTTTAAAGTAAAACCTTTTTAAACTACCAATTGAACTTTTCGGTATCTTACTTTTCAAGTTTTTAGTTGTTTTTATAATTGTCATTTGTCGTCTTGGTACGTTGTTTAGTGTTGCAATTGCATTCCAGATTTGTTTTATGTCTTTGTATGTAATTTTCAATTATTGGATGTTATCTGTTATTGTACCTTTTTGAATAAATAAATAAAACAACGGAAACTTGTGGAAAAATGACCAAAAATGCCAGCAAATGCTTAGGTAGATCGCGATCGGCCCAATTTAACTATCTGCCTACGACAATAATATATAAATATGATTCAATGACGCGAAGATAGGAAGAACTAAAACTTTGTTATAAATCCTACTCATTTACAAATTACTTAACAATGTTTTATTTTTTTTCAGGTATATTAGTATGGAAACTGCGAAAGGAAGTGATCTACATATGCAAGGCTAAGAAAGGCATCATAAGTAATGTTAAGTATCTAATGATAAGGCCGAAGGTGGAAGTTGGAAGGGCGCTTCTCCCGGAATCCTCAACCACTGAGGAACTGGCTAGCTTATTGCTCACTGGCAGAACACAACAATGCCAAAAACCTTGCTATGGCGTCAGAATTGATAAGATTGATAAGCTTGCTCCTCTAGGTACCCTCACTACTTCATAGGAACCTCTACTAGTCACACACCACAGTTTAAAACTGTGCTACTAGAGTTTAAGAGTAAATAATGAAACCAATTACTTTAATTAGAAAAAGAGTTTAGCTCCCAACTAGTCAATTAAGACGTGCCCCTATTTCCAAAGTGACATTGTAACAACTAACAAAAGTGCATCACTCCTGATAAAGTGGGAGATAACGATACACATAACTTTTGAATTACTCGAATTAGGGTAGTTCCAGGGGTGTCACAAAAAAGCATAAAAATACTAAAAAACCTAAAAATACGGTCAATTACAACTTAGTTCGTGAAATATAGCGCGTTTAATATCCGTAAAAGTTGTTTTATTTCAATGAACAGTGCGCGCCAAAACATTTATGTTTGATGTAAGATGTACGTGCATAAAAAACATTTTTAGTTTTTAAGGAAAATTAGCCAGTAACTCAGTAGAACTAACTTCAGACTTTTATTTGCTGACTAAAGCGGACTTTTACCAACTGATTTCAAATACGTTTATCTTCTTCTTCTTTCTTAATTAATGGCGTGCTCGCGATAAAATTCGCGAATTTTGTCAATGTCAAGTAAATATATTTTGTATTTAAAGATATTGTACGGTAGGTTGAGTTAAAAATGGAGCCTCACAACACGTGTTATTACGGAAAGAACTCGGTTGAAAACTCAATACAATGTATTGAGTTTTATTTATTAAATTTGATTTATTTAATTTATCGCTAAGCATATTTGAAACATCGCTGTCACTTTTGACTTCAAACGCATGAATGAAATGCAATGTCATTTTGATGTTTAGCGCTAAATAAATAAATAACATACCAATTATCTAGCCCACGTTAAGTTTCATGAGTTTACCGACAGTTGGTGGTACTAGCCTTAAGTGTTAACAAGTTCTTAAGATTATTAAATTGCACTTTTAACTTAGACACCTTGTACAGTCACGTGCAAGGAAATAGAAACACTGAGCAACCTTGTCACATTACAAATATTACAATATTGAAAGACATGTGTGGACAGAGAGAGCTTTGTTTCTGTTCTCAATGCGATAAGGTTGTAGAGAGTACACATATCTTTGCTTGTGACTGTACAAGGCATTACTATCCGGTAAACAACATGTCATCGTCAGTATTTACAGTTTGACCTTGAACGCTCTTGAGAATAAAAAGAAAATAAGACTTAACAAAATTATGTCCGAAAAGCTGATTAGGTTTTGTATGATAAATAGAGTTCTTTTCTTCTGTAGGACAAACGATGTCACTAGTAATTTGTTATAATACAATTTTATATGTTTTTAGCAATGAAACTGCCCTTGCTGTGTCAAGATAACGGACAGAGAGACAGCTAGATTTAGTCACTTTAGTTTTAAGAATATTGGTTGATGTCCAAATAATTAATTAATTTGGATTTTTGTATTATCAATTTGATCAGATTTAAATTGATTGGCGATAATGTTCGAAGGTCGAGTGGTCAACGGTGATTGACCTCGATTGCGAAAGTCTTCGGTTCGAATTCCGCAAGATGTAAATAGAAGTGTAATGAACTTATGTAGGTATTTTCTGGACTCTCAATTTCAAAATACAATAACTATGTAAATTTTATACCAAGCAAATAATTATGTCTAATCTGATTGCCTCAACCGATTCAAAATCAGTAACGAACTACTCATTTGCCTCATAGCTTCTCGCATAAAATTTTTAAATCAAATTTTAAGGCGCTACTCGGAAATAGTATGGACTTTTTGATATAAAACTATAGCACGGTTACAGTTGTCACAAATCTGGTAATAACATATATATTTCTTCATACCTTTATCTAGATTCGTATAGTTTCAAAAACACGATTTTATGATTTTGCCTCGACACTTTTTCTTTTCGAAAAGACCTCTAAAAAATACGAAAATTCAAGATTATTCTTAAATGGGGTTACTTACACTATTGGAAATTGGTTTAATAAGTGGACACCAATAATATTTAGGATCGTATAGAAGCATTTTTTTTAAATCGCTGTAGTTTATTAATACGAAGTGATTTTGTGTTGTTTTGCCTAATCTGCAAATTCGGTTTCGCTACCGTGCGCGTCGTTTTCTCATTGCTATCTCGCTTCAGTATATTTTTTTCGAGTATTGCCTTAAACAAATTTTCCTCTCCTTTGTACGTGGTTCTACCATTAGGACCACGGGCAATATTTTTTGTACGTGGTTCTACCAGTAGGACCACGGGCAATATTTTTTGTCCGTGGTTCTACCATTAGGACCACGGGCAATATTTTTTGTACGTGGTTCTACCATTAGGACCACGGGCAATATTTTTTGTACGTGGTTCTACCAGTAGGACTACGGGCAATATTTTTTGTCCGTGGTTCTACCAGTACGACCACGGGCAATATTTTTGTCCGTGGTTCTACCAGTAGGACCACGGGCAATATTTTTGTCCGTGGTTCTACCAGTAGGACCACGGGCAATATTTTTGTCCGTGGTTCTACCAGTAGGACCACGGGCAATATTTTTGTCCGTGGTTCTACCAGTAGGACCACGGGCAATATTTTTGTCCGTGGTTCTACCAGTAGGACCACGGGCAATATTTTTGTCCGTGGTTCTACCAGTAGGACCACGGGCAATATTTTTGTCCGTGGTTCTACCATTAGGACCACGGGCAAAATTTTTGTCCGTGGTTCTACCAGTAGGACCACGGGCAATATTTTTGTCCGTGGTTCTACCATTAGGACTACGGGCAATATTTTTTGTCCGTGGTTCTACCATTAGGACCACGGGCAATATTTTTTGTCCGTGGTTCTATCAGTAGAACTACGGGCAATATTTTTTGTCCGTGGTTCTACCAGTAGGACTACGGGCAATATTTTTTGTCCGTGGTTCTACCAGTAGGACCACGGGCAAGTCACACGTTACCCTTTGTTATCTATGGTCCTACTGCTTTGTACAGACTTGTACAGTTGATGATGATAAATTATAAAAGAAAAGAAAGTATGGTTCTTTATATTTATCTTTATTTCTTTATCTTTATTTAGAAAACCAACAGCTTTATCCATGCATATTATAATAACTTAGGTAAATCTATAGTCAGGTTTCCCTTAAATAAGCCCGAGAGCAACATGTTATTTTTGTATTTATGTTTTTGTGTAAGTTACAATGAACCAGCACTAACATTTACATTTTTTCAACTGGTAGAACCCATATTAAAGTGACCAAATTATCACTTCACCCGTGCAGATACTGTCTGCCCTTCGCTCGTGAAAGGCTCGCGCATCCAATGGTTTGGTTGCGCAAGCCTTTGTTCACAACTATTGCGTAACTATACTTGTACGTGAAGAAAAGATTTTCTAACACACTATAATGATGGTAAATTTTAAATAGAAAAATATTGGAAAAAAAATAACTCGGCCACAAGTGAACTCTCAGACGGGAATCGAACCCGCGACCTTTGGAAATCCGGTCCAATGCTCTAACCGCTGAGCTACCGAGACTTGCGAACCACCGTCGAAATTCCCCAATACTTTTATATTTTTAATACGCTGTAGGCCAGCGTTGATCAATGCTAGGAATATCCTTGCATTCGAAAGAAACATCTTTTCAGGTGTTTAACGATCGATTAAGATGCAACTGCCAATAATAACACTATAATGAGTTCAAATCCTGGTACAGGAATATTAAATACCGGCCGCACCCGGTATCACCCGCGTGGCTCCCGTTCCCGTGGGAATATCGTGATAAAAAGTAACTCATATTACTTTTCGTCCTTTCAACTAACTTTATGCCAAAAATCATATCAATTAGTCGTCGCCTCAGCCACATGACACCCACTGCTGGGTATAGGCCTCCCCCAAAGATTAAAAATGTCTCTGATTTGAACATTAAATAATTATTAAGTTGTTGCTAACCGACCCGATTTCAATAGGAAGTGTAAATCTAGGGCGTTGTAAAACCTAGCCTTTATCGGCAATGTGGTTTATATGTAGGGCTGTCACCTAAAAAGTAATTATTATAAATAAAACCAAAAATATTTTATTTTTTTATAACAGCAAAGGAGTTAATTAATGACTACAAATTCGCTACCACAGTAAAGCGTTTAAACGATGTGGAGGAGATATCAAAATGCAAAAAAAAGCGTGAAACATAAAAAACAACGATTTTTTGCAATTTTCAATGCTTTTTCTTTTAAAAAAATTTCATATCATATTTCTCTATTTAAAATATTTACACAAGACTTAATATTATAGTTTCTGCGTTGTAATGTTAAAAATATTTTAGACTTCGAATGACGGATCCCATACGGGAGGTTATTCCAGAGGCTGATTGACTTCGCCGTAAAGGAGTCCTTGTAGTATCCAGAGCGCGTGAAAGGACATTGAAGCAGATTATCAGCCTTGGACCTAAGAGGACGACTGTGGTCCACACCAAGAAATTGAAAACGTTCCTTGAGGCAAGGAGGGGTTCGAGGGTCATACATTAAACAGGAGTATGAGGACATGCTCCTCGCGTCGCAGCCTTATCTTTATAATAAAAGTTCATTTTACTAACATATAATTTAGTATACATTGTTACTAACATTATGGGTAAGATATTCCTGATTTTTTTTTTTTTTAAAGAGTACCTAGACCTGTTTCTTAAAACATATTAGGAGAAACAAAAATAAGTTTTAAACATTTAATACTATATTTTTATTGCATACATGAATTCAGCATGAAATTAAAATAAAGCTGACGGTCTAAAAAGAGCGCGAACGCATTATTGCCAATGAACTCCCTAACTTAGGTATTTTTTTATATATTCATGTCGTGGAGACTCTTACCCTTCACAATACCTGATGTTAAGTATTGATAAGGCTGAAGATGGAAGCGAGCCTCTCCCGGAATCCTCAACCACTGAGGAACTGGCTATCTTATCTCTAACTACAGGAACACAAAAATGCTGAAAACATTGTTGTTATAGCGTCAGACTTAGATAAGATGGTGGTAGCTAGCCAGGCGGACTTACAACAAATCCTACCACCAACCAAATCGAATACAATATGTACCCCCGCTGGGAATCGAACCCGGGACCCCTAGGTCTGTAACGGTGGTTGTACCACTAGACCACAGAGGCGGTTAATTGTTTATTTTCCATGGAGTTTAGAATTGTGTCAGTGAAGCAGAATTTGATTTTAATTTTTTTGAAGGCAAGAAAATTTACTAAAAGCAAATTCGATAGGAAATAAAAAAATATTTTATTTGATATGTGTGAGTCAGATCGCATGTGTCGTTTGAGTGTGTGTGTGTGTGTGTGTGTGTGTGTGTGTGTGTGTGTGCGTATGTGTGGGTGTGTGTGTGTGTGGATGTATGAGTATATGAAGAGATAGACAACGTTACGAGATCTTATCTTTTTTAATTATTAAAGGATAATCTTAGTTTATTACATTATTAGCGGATCCTCGCGGTTGTACCCGCGTGGTGCCCGTTCCCGTGGGAATATCGGGATAAAATACTCTTGTCACTTGGGAGAAATGTAGCTTTCTAATGGTCTAAGAATTTTCTAAATCGGTCCAGTAGTTCTTGAGATTAACGCGTTCAAACAAACAAACTCTTCAGTTTTATAATATTAGTATAGATATTGAGTATGTACATATAAATCAATTGATACAAATAAATCAATTCAAATCAAAGTGTGTGTAACCGCGCGAGCTGTATATAACAAGTGTGCAACAGTGTCCGATGCGATGAATATTCTGCACTCAAATTGTGAAATTACCCTCTGTTCCACATTGTATATTACTTACCTACTGTTTTTGTTGATAAGTGTTAAGGTATTAAACTTGTATTTTTCATACTTTTATGAACAATAAACTATTTGTATTTGTATAACAAAAAAAAACTCAATTTATGATTTTGTAATTTTTGCATTTTTCAATGCTATTTTTATACTTATGGTAAATTTTAAATAGAAAAATATTGGAAAAAATTAACTCGGCCACAAGTGAATTCTCAGACGGGAATCGAACCCGCGACCTTTGGAAATTAGAGCATTGGACCGGATTTCCAAAGGTCGCGGGTTCGATTCCCGTCTGAGAATTCACTTGTGGCCGAGTTAATTTTTTCCAATATTTTTCTATTTAAAATTTACCATAAAAACTCAATTGTCAGAGAATCCACTGGGCAATATTGAATTAGCGTCCTTTTGAGACCCTCAGTATTGATTCTCTATAAGTGTGTTTGTCAGTTAGTATCTGCAAAATAAAACAGGACATTAAAAAACCTTATTATTTACTTTTATTAATCAGGCAACCCTGAGCAATAACGGTAAAACAACACAATAACTCTTATTGCATCTTATTAAGGTTTGTTTTCCCACAACGTTGCTTATCTAGGGCTAATTTGTTTGTACTTCATAAGTGGGTTACTGTGGTCGTAATAAATCTCTTATAAACCATAGAAATGTACGGATTATTTTAATTTTATCGTTGGAAATAATAAATGTCGTTACATTACAATGCGTGAAACCGAACGTTAATGACGTGAATCGAATTACGCTCTAAATATAAATGAACCAGTTGACCCGTCACATAAAAATATTGTTAATTTAAATACTTTCGAGAACCAGCCCCCTAATTGTCTATTTTTTTTTTTTTTTTTATAATTTGGGACATTAAACAGTTATATGCTAAGTAATATTAACTAAAATTAAAATACATCATTGTTATACCAGCATAAGAACTGTAACAACTAATAATTGTTACAGTTCTTATTTAGGGCTGTGGCCCCGCCCGACCGCCTAACGTGTAGGCCCTGTTTCATAAAGATTACAATTGTCAGCGACAGGTGACAGGCGACAATTTGATGATTCTACGTTTCATAAAAAATTGGTGCTTTATGAAAAGCCGACATAATTGTCAAATTATCGCTACAATTCTACAATTTAACGTTTCATAAAACATTTGGTATGACTTATCTGTAATCGGTAAATCTGACATATTTGTCAAATTGTCGCATATTTTTGATAGGTATTCTTGGTCTTGGTCAGGATGAGGAGTGACAGTTATTTTTCTTTTATAAATCCTCATATGATCGAAAGAGTTTGTAATGGGATTTTGAAAAAGAGAACTTTATAATGTATGATTACTTTTTTAGAAAACCTACCTTCTGCAATGATGACAAAAGTCAAAATTGCGTAGATCAGTGACAAAAAAAGTATGTTCGAGCATAGTTGACAAATTGTCGACTTGTCAAGCTTTATGAAACAGGGCCCTGATGTTAAGTATTGATAAGGCTGAAGATGGAAGCGAGCCTCTCCCGGAATCCTCAATCACTTGGACAGTTCAATTTCGTTTATTCAATACCTTTCAAAACGCGTTTCGATCACAATCCCTACCAAATGTCAAATAGTGACGGCCTAGTATGTAAATATCTTTCAAATGACAAATAAAGGGATTGCGATAGATTTTAAAATTAGACAATTAGCCCCCAGTTTGGCGCAGGGGACTATACCCGACTTATGCGCCAGAGGTCCCGGGTTCGATCCCCGAACTAGACAAATATTTGTGTCTACGATGTCTTGTCTTGGTCTGGGTATATATTATGTAGGTATGTATTTACAAAAAAAAGTATATCTAAGTATGTCTATCCGTTATCTAGTATCCAGTAACACAAGTTCTTAATAAAAGTTAACGTTGGCTAGATAATTGGTGTGTATAAAATAATTGTATGTACAATTATTGTGCCGTGTGGTGACGGCGAAAGAATACAAGTGTCACCACTCCCTTACATGCCTGGGTGTCGTCAGAGTCGACTGAGAGGCTAAGAGGAAAACTTGAAACAAACCCCCTACCAACCCGTCTGGCCAGCGTGGTAGCAGTAGGCTAACTGCCTCCTATGAACGCCACTATAGGCGTGAGCTAGGAGAGGCCTATGTCCAGCAGTGGACGTCCACAGGCTGATGATGATGATGTATGCAATTATTATTATTATACTTATAGCTTATATTATTCATGAATAAAGTAGCTTTCTGCTGGAGAAAGATTTTTCAAAATGACTCCATTAGTTCTCGAGATATTACTAATTCCTGTCAACAAACCTACAAACCGCAGAGCACGCGGCAGCGGATCACTCGCAGGGGGTCAATTCTACAAATTTTTAGTCAAAATCGCCTGTCAATGGTGTTTCAATAGTAGTGTCTATTTACACTGTTGTAACAAGAACTGTGTAAAATAGGACTACCATTGAAACAATTGGAATACGATCGTGACAAAGCATTAGCAGAATTGGGCCCCAGGAGTTATATTAGTGAAACAGTCTAATATTTTTGCATAGAGAGTCGCAAGATTTGCATGCGAATGCAGTGTTATATAAATGCATTTATTCGAATGTTTCAAATAGATATACTAGTACTTAAGAGCATGCTTATGATAAATTATTAATTGTAAAAATATGAAGAAAGAAAAACAGTCCCTTACTTGTCTTGCCGGTACTTCTCGATTGTTTGCAAACCGTATAGTATAGAATAACAAGTATATATTAACCATAGCGTAACTTCTTTGACGTTCATAAGTTGAAAATTTAAACGGGTATTAAACACGTAGCAACGTTATAGGTATTTCCTCTACCTAATTTACCCACCACCTACCTAGGGAAATTAGGTAGGTGAAATACCTAACACGTTTCTACGCGTTTAATACCCGTTTCAATTTTCAATATTTATAATGCAACGCGAAAGTTTAAAGTGTATATTCATAATTTGTATGTAGAAGCTTAAAAATTGAGTAAATCAATTAATTATTAATTAAGGCGGGATTGAAAAAAAATTCGGTCACCCATCCGTCGACTGACCATCGTGAATGTTGCTTAACATTAGAATTCAGATCAAATTAGTAATTTTTTAGAACTTGACTTTCGACATATTCGTAGTAATCAGGTATCTAACCTTAGTATGTATTATGAGTCATTAGAACGGCAAAGGTAGCATTCTTTAGTAATGACTTGTACTGATGTTCTAGATTTGATTATGATTATAGGCATGATTATGAGAAACACTAGCACATTAAGGTTTTTATTATACTTATTAACTTAGGAAATATATAGTCTGATATATTTTATTTAACATAAAAATATATCAGACTATATTTCACACATAAATCTAATTCCGAGATAAGTAGGATATCTGGGATTTGAATATCAATTCTGCAAAAAAATTTGTCATAATCGTCTCTCAGTCGTGTTTATTTACACTGTTGTAACAAGAACTGGTATAAAACAGGACTACCATTGAAACACGATCGGAATACGATTGTGACTAAGCATTGGCAGAATTGGGCCCCACGACTTGTTGTAAGTCCGCCTGACTAGTGCGATCTAAGTATGACGCCTTAACAATGTTTTCAGCATTGTTGTGTTCCGGCAGTTAGAGATAAGATAGCCAGTTCCTCAGTGGTTGGGGATCCCGGGAGAGGATAGCTTCCATCTTCAGCATTATCAATACTTAACACAGGTATGATGAAAGCCAAGAGTCTTCCCGTTGTTCATAAAAAAGTCGAGGAATTTCCTGGTCGACCAGTAGTTTCTTTGGGAAACATTGTTTAATTAACTACTTGAAGTTTAAATAAATAATGTAACAATGAAATAGGAATACCTGCTAATGTTAATGCTACAATATGAAGAATCTCTACTGAATAAACACTACTGGTATACCGGAAAGCTAGGCTCCCTTGCATTTCCCCATCTTAAAAAAAAATAAAAAATTAATACCAATCCACGGCCAAGCAACGGCAAAATCAAACATCAGTTTATGTTAAAACAACAGCGTTATTGAAACATCCATTCGGACACATATTGCGGATGGCTCCGATGCGAGGCGACGCGTAGCGAACGTCCGAAACATTCATATCTCCGCTGTCAAAACTCCATTGTACATGCGAAATTTTCTGATTGACCGTTGTAGTGGGGTGGATATCATTTTTGGAAAATTTGGGCCATCATTGTAAGACAATTTTGGACTGGAATTACTTCCATTTTCCCCTTTTTATGCTTGCCTTTTCTTGCTCCTTGTGGAGTCGTTATGAACTCTAGTAAATTACCTTAAAAAAATCATAGATATCACATAACGTAAGAGCCTTTGAAAGATGCGAAAAAAAGGATAATAGGAAATTGCATTGCATGCAACGTTGAATGAAATAAGGATAGGAACTCCTCTAAACTATAATCTATACTAATATTATAAAGCTGAAGAGTTTGTTTGTTTGAACGCGCTAATCTCAGGAACTACTGGACCGATTTAGAAAATTCTTAGACCATTAGAAAGCTACATTTCTCCCGAGTGACATAGGCTATATTTTATCCCGATATTCCCACGGGAACGGGCACCACGCGGGTAAAACCGCGAGGATCCTCTAGTTTTAAATAAGATTAAGGGCGCGGTTTCACGATCGACAGATACTTAAATTATGGATAGCTTATCAAATTATCTGCCAGATGATCTATCTGTCGATTGTGATACCGGGCCTAAGGGGCAAAAATAAACAGAATCGATATAACTAAAAGCACAACAAGCATAACAATATAAGATTTTAAATTTCCGCGTTAAATTTTAATTAAAAAAACAACAACGGGATTCAAACGCGTTATTTGATATGCAGTACAATTAGGGAACTACCCGATTGACGATTCCCGATTGATTGTAGTAAGATTAAAGAAATAATATATTATTCAACCTGTTAATGTTGCATTATTAAGCCCACTCTCACTCTCACGCTCACACTCATCCACACACCGATTTAATCTTAAATACACAATCCCTCTCACAGCCCTTTGGACGCGTGCAGCTCACACATTGTTTATTTAGATAGTTTAGTCATGTTTATTTTATTGTTTTACTTTTTTTGTTATTGTTTTAATTGTCCCTATCACTCGTCCGATGTAAGCTCTGAATATAGTACGTACCTACTTTTTGTCCTTGGGTGGGCCTGGCGACCTGTAGCTCAGGTTTCTACTGCTGAAACCTATTTCAGGCACCAGTCCATCACAGGTATAGGAGATAGTTATAAATACCTACATAACACTAACTGATTGTAAGAACCCTGTTTGTGATGGAAAAATAAAGTTATTTTTATTTTTATTTATTATATTTATTTATTATTTGTGACATAAATGTTTTCAATATATCTATTACTTTTTAAAAAAGCTCCCAAAAAAAACTCTACTGGTTACCGCGACATTCCCGACTGTACCTACATATCAGTCTGTTTGTGACCACGGCTGCAGCAACACAGCCGAAACGTCAAGCTGTAAGTTCATAATTGCACTGCATATCAAATGCCGCGTTTGAGTCCCGTTGTTGTTATACATAAGCATAACAATAATATGTACACAGTTATTCTATTTTCGCATGTAAAATAATGTATGACTCCATTGCCTTTTCTTCCGATTCCGAGCGCTTTTTCAAATCGCATGGTCACCCTGCGATCACAGAATCATGTTCGTGAAATCGGGCTTTTAATTATAAATTCAATTTTGTTATATCTCATATTAATTTATTGAAATTATTACAATCACGCGCTCAAATCGATCGGAGCTCGTATGAACGGATTAAAATGGTATTCGGTTGATTTACTGTATGAGTTTCATGTGAAAAGTGGAGTGTATTAACTACATCATCAGCCTGTGGACGTCAACTGCTGGACATAGGCCTCTCCTAGCTCATGCCTACGTGGCGTTCATAGGTGGCTATTAGCCTACTGCTACCACGCTGGCCAGACGGGTTGGTAGAGGGTTTGTGTCGAGCATTAATAATGTAAATTTTAAATTTTATTGTTACATACATTTTGTAATACAAAAATTTATTCGAACTCTGTGAAATGATCATTTCTTCAAATAGTTTTGAGTAAAAATATAGTAAGTATATACTAACTTATTATACTAACTATAACAAGAAAACGCCGTCCAACTTGGACTTTGAATTTTTGTATTACAAAATGTATGTAACAATAAAATTAAAATGTACATTATTAATGCAGTATTTCAGAACTCAGTATTAGCAGATACTAATATTATAAATGTACCGTGTGGTGACGGCCTAAGAATACAAGTGTCACCACTCCCTTACATGCCTGGGATGTCGTAGGAGTCGACTAAGGGGCTCGACGCATTGAACACCTGTGCGAGAGAAGGAAAACTTGAAACAAACCCTCTACCAACCCGCCTGGCCACCGTGGTAGCAGTAGGCTAATAGCCTCCTAGCTCACGCCACAATAGGCGTGAGCTAGGAGAGGCCTATGTCCAGCAGTGGACGTCCACAGGCTGATGATAGAATATTATTAGAAGGAAAGAATAATGATTTAGTATAAATCAATAGATTAGTCAATTTAGGTAGGAGTTCCCAAAACTAATATTAATGTCATTTGTATTCTATTTTAATTATAATTTTGTTGCTACAGCCTATTTGTTGCTCACTGTGCTTTATGTACTCGTCGTCTCAGCCACATGACACCCACTGCTGGGTATAGGCCTTCCCCAAGGGTCTCCACAACGATCGGTCCTGCCCTGAGCAGTCCGCACCCAGCGGCTTCCCGCGACTTTCTTATGTATTACCTGCTTATTATTAATCTTATTTTTATATACGCCTCTTGGTTTTACAATGCTTATATGTGTATGTATTTTGCATTGTGTTGTTGCTTTGCTTGTGACCAAACGATGACAGGGAGTCGGGGACAAAGCTGAAAATCAGTGTCTGGTTCTTTGGAACCATCAACACTGAGCTGAGTTCCTTTTCAGACTGCCGCTGCTGCACACTCCGGTATGTTACTTTTAAGCTGAATGTCTCAGTTTAAGTTTTGTTTGTTCCCTCTTTTGTAAGTAATGCCTGAAAAAGATATTTTGGTTGTTATGTGTTGTAGTTGTTTTACTATCTATCTATCTATTTATTAAAGTATCCTCACCTTCTATGGTTATTCTATCGATATTACATAATTGGTACAGCACAGGTGAATGCCCTACGTTTGCCTAGCAACCGAATGACAACAATGACGTCACCAAAATGGCGGAAGTGATTTCTGGCCGACGAAGGGTAGTTGTGGATCAATAGAAAGTAAATAATTGACCGATGTGGTTTTTGATAAGAATCAAAATGTTCGTAGCCAGGCTAAATGCGGATTGACTGGTGTTGACGGCCTCAAACTCAATAATTTAGGTATTTATTCAGTCTAGGCTGTTACCAGCACTTCTGAATGTCAAAGAAGCTACGCCATCATTTCACAAACTCTACAGAGGGAGGACCTTGTAACGAGAAGAATTCAGCCAGAGGATTTATTTAATGTAAGGGTTTATAGATATATCTAAGGATAATTTGATAAATCGAATTTTTGCGAGAATTCTAGGATACCATATTGCAAAAACACGAATAATTAGACAAAGGTGACGACATTTCTCAATGTTTCTGAAAAAAAGATATAGTTTTTGCGAAAATACAACAATAAAGAAAATAATACAATTTTTGTGTTTTGGCGCGCACTGTTCATTGAAATAATACAACTTTTACGGATATCAAACGCGCTATATTTTCACGAACTAAGTTGTAATTGTTCGTATTTTTTGGTTTTTTTAGGGGTTTTTTGATTTTCCCGACGTTTCGGCACCTTTACAGCATATCCGTAAAAGTTGTTTTATTTCAATAATACAATTTTGTTGTTACTCTGTTAAAGCTGATAAGTTTCTTGCGGCCGTTCTTCTTGTCAGTTAAAGATGTCCTGAATGCGTATAAGTCAATTTGAATAAAAATATTTTGACTATTGACTTTGACTTTGAGTAACATTGAATGTAATTCACTCTGATTGACTTGTTTTTTGCTTGCTGGCCAATTCTTATTCTGATTAATATACGTCTATGATATAATACCTCAATTCTTCAGAGTGAAACAACAAACACATCCGAACTCGAATTAGCAAGAAAGCAAAAATTAAGCCAATCAGTGATAAGAATATATATCAAATTTTACTAACAAACCTATATTTTTTCAGTAAGATTGAGAAATCTCTTCATCTTCACCTTTGTCTAATTATCCGTATTTTAGCTTTTTTTATGAACGACGTTGAGACTCTTAGCCTTCATAATACCTGATTTTAAGTATTGATAAAGCTGAAGATGGAAGCGAGCCTCTCTCGGAATCCTCAATCACTGAGGAACTGGCTATCTTATCTCTAACTGCCGGAACACAACAATGCTGAAAACATTGTTGTCCTGGCGTCAGACTTAGATAAGATGGCGGTAGCTAGCCAGACCGACTTAGAACAAGTCCTCCCACCAACCAAAATATTGATAATTAGACAAACCTTTGTCTAATTTTACAATATCCCTAGGATTTTCGCAAAAATCTAATTATCTATGATTTTTGAAATTTAGCATTTTTCAATGCTATTTTTATACTTATGATAAATTTTAAATAGAAAAATATTGGAAAAAAAAACAACTCGGCCACAAGTGAGTTCTCAGATGGGACTCGAACCCACGACCTTTGGAAAAGAGCATTGGACCGGATTTCCAAAGGTCGTGGGTTCGATTTATCTAATTATCCTGCGACACCTATATAGCGTGAAGTACTGTATGTAGGTATGTTTTTTAGCAGGTCAGGGGCAAATACGCGGTGCAACAGGAAATTCGTTTTTTTTACCAGATCAAATTAATGACCGTTAAATGTCGTTAAACTTAGTCAAGTGAAACAAAGGGCGAGTGTCGGTATTAGACCGACACGACAAACGCACATTTTTTCATTCACACTGATATGCTGATAAATAATCTAGCATTGAAATATTTCTTATGCACTAACAAATAACTGCAATTTTAAAAAAAGTTAGAGTTTTGAAATAAAAAAACTATTTTTAGCGAATTTTATCAATGTTTTTTAAGGCCATATTTGATAGTACATCAGTCTTTCTAATCTTGTTTTTTTTTTATGAACGACGGGGAGACTCTTAGCCTTCATCATACCGATGTTAAGTACGATATTATTTTATTGTATAGTGATAAACACTACGTTATAATTTTATTTCTGTATTAAGTTTAGTATGTAAGTAATTAAGCGTTCAGAAGATGAATATGACACTGTTATAACTATTAACTTTAAGAATTTTTATGTTGTAATTAAATAAATAAAAAATAATAAAAAAGTCTTGATAATGCTGAAGATGGAAGCGAGCCTCTCCCGGAATCCTCAATCACTGAGGAACTGGCTATCTTATCTCTAACTGCCGGAACACCACAATGCTGAAAACATTGTTGTTATGGTATCTTAGTTAAGAATTTCTAACTTAGATAAGATGGTGGTAGCTAGAACAAGTCCTACCACCAACCAAACCGAATACAATTTGTACCCCCGCTGGGAATCGAACCCGGGACCCCTGGGTCTGATACCGGTAGTTGTACCACTAGACCACAGAGGCGGTTAATCCTTTTTGTTTCGAAAATATTTCTTGTGTAGTAACTTCAACGTATTGATCTACGTACGTTTTGAAGACCAGTCTCATAAATTTTTCTCACAGACGGACACATAACTCGATGGTTTAAAATTCAAATAATCATATTATGCTGAGTTAGACAGACAGATAAAATGATTTACTTACATCTAACGTGTGCATTTATAAGTTATCAGAACCTCTTTGTGGGAACTTTACTTGTTAACTTAAACTGGATTCTTATTATGCACGCAATCATGGTCATTTTTGTAGTTCAAGTGTTCAACCCTTTGGTAGGCATACCCACTAAAACCCCCCCGGTTTCCGGCTGCATATCGCCAGGATTGTATAAATGTGGGGCCGTTGTTGCAGTCTCCACCACAATCCTGGGCGACCTTTCCCGGCCGAAGCCAGGCTACCCTGCGGGGATCCTTCCCAGTCCGACGCGTCCCGACTCAAGTGTTCAACCCTGCGGTGTTGTCTGTATATTTTTTATCGCTATACTTTTCGTTGATTCTACGTTTCTTTGTTTTGCAGGTGCTTATCTACTTAAAATTGTTAGGTTTTATGGAAGCCAATGAATGATTTTATGTTTATGAAAGTTTTATTCGATTACCTATTATTATTGGAAGGGGTGTTTATAATAGTGCGAGCAGGGCACAGTTACACAGGGCTAGAGCAACGAGGTTAGTGAGTAACTTAACTGAGGAAGGGTCTCGGACTAGGAACAAAGGATTATTGTTCAATGAAGTTAATATAAACAAATTGTGTAAAAGAGAAATACTACTTGTAGTTAGAGAGAGATTCGTATGTATTTTTGTAAATTCCAACAAAAATATTGCATTTGAACTTAATGATTTTATGTATGCGGCTTAAATATAAAATGACGTGGGAAATAGTTATTTGTTATGCAAGGCTGGAAAGTTGGTTATTTAGCGGCGAGTTAGCTCTATTGAAATCTGAGCAAGTGAAGGATTGTAGGTATTGTATTGTGGTTCAACGATTGAATACTGAGCGAAGCGAGGATTTCAAAGGTACAAGACGCTAAAAACTTTTCTGCCGAGCGCAACACACAATTTTTCACCTCACAACAGCGAGGAACATTTTATGGTCAACTTCCGGTAAAAAAAAAATTAACATAAAGTTTAATCTAAATACTTATACCTTATTCTCGTTGTTTTAATAATATAAAAAACTAAAATAATAAAAAAGGGATTATTAAGGGGTTAATTCAAAGTTATAAGAATAAAAACGATTCCGTAAATGTTGACACTGACATGAGGTACTAGACAAAGACAATTTAAAAATAAAGATTTATGTCACAGTCCGAAATACAATTATAAGTTGTGAAATCTCACCCAGCCTAATATAAAATTCTTATAACAAATAGTTTAATCTTATTGTAAAACCAAAACGGAGTATTATAATTGATTTAAAGCTATTAAAAATAAGAATCAAATATAACAAAAAGTCAATAGTGCGATTCGGAACGCATTATGACATATTTTTAGGTATTAAATTAAAAAAGTACTTTGCCGCGCTAGGCCGCAAAAAGAGATTTTCTACGCCTAAACTGATTGACAAAACCTCCTTTTCAGAGCGTGTGAGGTGAAAAAATATTTTCCTAGTGGAAGTTCGGACAATTTGAGTTGATTATAAGAAACGCCTTGTTGTCCCCTTGTACTATTTAGTATTTTGTGGAAACGCTATTAAAATCTATAATACTTAACCATATTTTCTTCAATATTTTTATAAATAATGTGTTGTAAAGTCAACAGGAGCAACGGCCTTATATTTGCACAACAAAAACCGCCGTTATAAAGACGACATAAGGGCGATCTCAAGGTCAAAGTTAAAGCCACAGCTGCTGTTGAATGTACTTATGCGTTATTTTGAAACGACGGTAATAACAAGTGGGTTATTACTAGCCTTCGGCCTGCGCATTCGTCCACGAGGAATTAAGCTACAGGTTGCAATAACAAAAATAAGGTTGCAAACCGTTTTATTCCTTAAACCGTAGGAATATCAAACAATCCTTTTTTAATGCTTGTCTACGTCGTTAAAGGATCCTGTATGCAAAATTTCTTATACGTTATCGAACGACGAGTGTCCATAAAAGCCGTTCATGAAAGGGTTACAGGTTCGATGAAAGCCAAGCGTTTCTCAGTTTTTAGGGTTCCGTACCTCAAAAGGGAAAAACGGAACCCTTATAGGATCAATTCGTTGTCCATCCGTCTGTCAAGACCGTTTTTCTCAGGAACGCGTGGAGGTATCAAACTGAAATTTGTATCTTATACTCAGGTCTACTGTCCCTTGGAGCTGTGAAAAAATCAAACTTCTAAGTCAAAGCAATCAAAAGGTACAGCCGTTTATGCCGCAAATTTCCGCAAATTTTGGAAACTCGCACGGGAATCAAAACGTCTTATAGTACAGATAAAGGAAAAATTGCGAAAACCGTAAATTTTTAGTTACGTCATATAATGAAAAATATTTTACGGAACCCTCGGTGCGCGAGTCCGACTCGCACTTGGCCGGTTTTTTTTTTAAAGGAAATATAACCCGTAAGTCTTATGTCCCGGCTACACGCAGTCTTACCTGCGCAAACTGGTTTGTGCAGGCATGCCCTCAGGTAATACGGAGCGTGAAGCCGGGACTTTAGTATTCAGTGGTAGTGGTTATGTTTTGAATGGGTGACCGTAATAAATGGGGTTTTGTAATTTGTGGAGCAGTGGACAAGATCGATTAGTCATTGTGGATAGATACGGGCCAGAAAAACGTACGGGAACGTTTCTAACTTACTATTGATTGATAACTACAAATTATTGTGAAAAATTAAAATGAAGTTAATTTTTTCAATTTAGAGGTTGCAAGCACTTATGAGCGACAAAGAAGCTACGCTAATCTATCTGTTCGCAAAATCCTACGGCACGGGAGACCCTGTAACAGTGGACCAACGGCCAATTTTAACAATCTGTCCTAGAAAAAAGATGGGCTTGTCTGAGCTAAGTTAGTTACCTTCATATTTTCTGTAAATAATTTCTTTAAATAACGTTTCCAAGCTCACTTACTCACTTACTTATTTGACGACTCTGTATTAAATAAAACAGGGAGAAAAAAATAGCCCTTGACGAGTTTCTTGCCGATTCTTCTCGTTACGCGGTCTCCCGCCGTAGGGTTTGTGAACCGATGGCGTAGCTTCTTTGACGTTCATAAGTGCTTGTAACAGCCTAGACTGAATAAATGATATTGATTTGAAGATATATTAATGAAAATCTTAGTAAGAGTTGTGGTGTACGTGACGTGGTGTGGTCTTAGGCTGCGTCCTCGACGCCAGCGGCCAAAGCGTGCGGTGCGGGCGGTGGCACGCGCGTTTTTATCAAAGTCCATGGATTTGTATGAAGGTGTTCTCGACGACAGCGGTGCGGGCGACGGAACACGCTCGTCGAGAACTCATACAAATCTATCAAGACGCGCGGCCGCTGGCGTCCGTACGCAGCCTAAAAGACCTCTTAGTTGTCATATTGTATTTTTAAATATTTTAGAAATTAAATCTCTGTACATTAGGCAAAGCGCAGCAAAAAATATTTATTTCAATGAGACTTCAAAATGACAGCCCCAATTTCTCGCCCGTATGTTTCCACCTAATAGTAACACGTTTCATCGTCTCGTTGCGGACGTGGCTTCGCAAATTTTCCATTTTTCCGAGGCTAAAGCTAATTATTGTAACGGTCCGTTTTTTTGCGTTTCGCCACGTAATTTTGTTCTGTGTATTTTTATTAAAATGTTTAGAATTTGTTTGTCTGTAATTGATTTAAAAGAAAAATAAGTGTGTTTTATATATTTTAGATATTTTATTAACAAAATAAGCTAGAAAAAATATGACTTTGATGTCACAGAGCCAGATTAATTTTTCGCCACTATAATTTATCGTCTGCAAAAACAACTTTGATTTTCATAGTGTTTGAATCATAATTATATTTGCGGCTTTGGAAAATGTGCTGTAGCTCTGAAACTCCTAAATATATTTCGTTAAAACCAATTTTCGTGGAAAGTTTTTATAAAGCTCTACAGCATATTTTTTTTTTGATTTTTCACTTTATTATTTTTAAAGTTAGAGGGGGGACACAAATTTTTTCACTTTGAAAGTGTATATCATTCAAACGGTTGACTTTGAGAAAATATTGTTTTAGGAACCTCAATGTCATTTTTAAAGACCTATCTATAGACAATCCACAAGTAAAGGTTCGGTGAAAAAAAAAATCAGTTTTAGTTTCATGTACCTACTAGCCCTTAATATATATATATATTTATTTTTGTATAAAAACCGTAAAGCGGTTTACACAACACATTTATCTACCTACCAAGTTTCAACTGTGTAATCCTCATAGTTTTGGAATAAAGTGGCTGTGACATACATATATCGAACATGACGAATCTATAAGGGTTTCGTTTTTTGCCATTAGGCTACGGAACCCTAAAAAAGTAGGTCTTGACATTCGAAATACTTTTTGACATTTCTATGAGAGCTGCCTGCCATTTGCATAAGATAAAAAGATTAAAGGTGTTGCAATTCATCGCACATGATTCATAAAAAAAATATTTTAGATAAATGGAGAATGCTTTTAAATATTTTTAGTGCTTAATATATTAGTAAAAATACGCACTATACCCATTATGAATTACTTCTCTGCCGGTGGCCACATCCCACCTCCTATAGAAAATCTGACCATCTCCTTTATTTTGGTGCATCCAGCCATATACGGATACCTTGTAACATCAGTGACTTTCTTTTAATCAAATCGTCGTCTCAGCCACATGACACCCACTGCTGGGTATAGGCTTCCCGCAAGGTTCTCCACAACGATCGGTCCTGTGCATTCCGCATACAGCGGCTTCCCGCGACCTTCACCAGATCTGCCACCTTGTCGGGGGCCTACCCACGGAGCGTCGTCCTGTGCGCGGTCGCCATTCCAGAACCTTTCCGCCCCAACGGCCATCGGTTCTTCTCGCTATGTGTCCCGCCCACTGCCACTTCAGCTGAGCAATCCTTCGAGCGATGTCAGTTACTTTAGTTCTCCTACGGATCTCCTCATTTCTGATTCGATCACGTAGGGAAACGCCGAGCATAGCCCTCTCCATTGCACGCTGGGTGACCTTGAGCTTTCTTATCAGACCCATAGTTAGCGACCACGTTTCACATTATTTGTCACGTCACGTTTGACATTTCACATTATTACAATGATATTTAATCAAATATCATTGTTCAATACCTTTCAACATAATTCATGTACCCTCTCTTTGTTTGCCTAGCCAATCTTCTTAGTAAACTAACACCGAAATTAGTCTATGGTGATATGAAAACTACTGGACCTGATAACAGTGCTTCAGCATTGTTGTGTTCCGGCAGTTAGAGATAAGATAGTCAGTTCCTCAGTGGCTGAGGATTCCGGGAGAGGCTTGCTTCCATCTTCAACCTTATCTTTGCTTAACATCAGCTATGATGAAGGCGATCTCCCCGTTGTAACTCACTCACTACTTCACTCTCGCCTTGAAGAGGCCAAGGTTCTAGGAATCGGGGAACACACGAGTAGGCAGCGCATTCCATTCCTTAGCGGTTCGCATTAGAAATGTGTCAGCAAAGCGCTTGGTACGGACCGTTGGAATTCAACGACATACGGGTGATAAGCTAACCTGCGTCTGGTACCCCGATGGTGGAAAGGGGCTGGAGAAACAAGGTCGTGCAGTTCTTCTCTTGCACATTCTCCAAAGTGTATCCTATAAAAGACCGATAAACATGCAACTTTGTTTAACCTTAGTCAACAAACATCGGAATGCGGTATTAATAAGAGTTTAGTCTGTGGTGATACAAACCGCGTACGAGTGGACTTGGCGCTATTTTTGGAACAACGGATGTGCAGGCGCAGGGGCGAGCGTCAGCAGAGAAAATTGTGAAATTTTCTTTTTTCACATTATATCTCTACCAAAAGTGGACTAGGAATGATCTAAACAAAAATTAATGAATAGCCAAAAGCAGACTAACAAAATTACAACTTTGTCGGGGTCTTAAGGCAAACGAAAAAGTGGCAGACCACTATAGAGATGGTCAGATGAATTAACAAAGTAGCAGGAGACACATTAATGACCGTAGCCCAAAACAGAAGAAAGAAATAAAATTGGAGGAGGTTTATACTCATCCGAGAGAGGTCCAGATAAATAAATAAATATTTCTTACACTCACACCAATCAACCTAGCCCCAAAGTAAGCACTGTAAGGCTTGTGTTATGGGATACTAGGGAAACGGATATAAATACATATCATTATAAGTATATAAGTATTTATGTGTAGAAACTTATATAAACGTCCATGGCTCAGGTACAAATGCTCATATTCATCATACATACTGGGGCTGTCTCAATACAACTACTTTGTTTGATTGGGAAATAAAAACAATTTTTATTTTATTTTTATTACAAACATTTGCCCCTGCTGGGATTCGAACCCAGGACAGAGTAGGCTACACCTTAAAACCGGTGTACGTACCACTCTACAACGGAGGTCGTCGTCATGAAAGCAAATAAGTACTTACTTACTTTGGTTACTGACGACCTGTTTGGCGCAGGTACTAAACCCACCTTCTGCGCCAGAGGTCCCGGGTTCGTTCCCCTACTAGACAAATATTTGTGTGCATGACTATTTGTCTTGGTCTGGGTGTTTCATATGTATATTATGTATGTAAAAAAATAGTATGTACGTATGTTTATCCGTTATCTAGTATCCATAACACAAATTCTTCATAAAACTTAACTTGGGCTAGATAATTAGTCTGATTGTATACAATTATTTATTTATTATTATTATTATTTTTACTTATATTTATACTTTTATATATTTTGTTTAAATATTATGATGAAGGAATCAATAAACATTTGATTTGTTTTAGCATAATAATTTAAAAAAATATAACACTGAATAATATCCTTCCTTACTCTGCCAACCGTCCCACGTGCGTGTGAACGGACGCCACAGACAGACAAAACAAATAAATAAATATAGAGAACGATCAGCGCCGGCGCATCGACCGAAACGGGTGAAAGTGGTGCGTACAGACAGATGTATGGACAAAAGTTACCTCTGCTTTGAGCCGAGAACACAAAGTACAAACAAAACTTTTTAATTATAACTTTTTTATTTTGCATTTTACAATGCTATTTCTAAGTGATAATTATTAAACAAGAAAATATACTGGGAAAAAGGATCTAGTCTCATGTCGCCCTGATGGGATTCGAACCAATTATCTCTCTGTAGCATAATTGGTTAGTGCATTGGGCCGGATTCTCAAGGATGCGGGTTCGAATCCCGTCAGGGCGACATGAGACTAGTTCCTTTTTTCTAGTATATAACTTTTTAAGTTTTAAAAAAACGACTTAAGAAAGTAAAAAATAAACCTTTTTGAGTCGGTGCCTACGAAGACATAGCACCTATAAACTTAAAAAAATCGGAACTATGAACTTGTCATCTATGATTGATTACATAAGTCGTCTATAAAATCCAATAGAATTACTTCAATATCCTAATGCTTACCAGTAGTTAATTTAATAGATGTAAAAATGTATTTTATTTCCTAAACAAATTGTCTGTTTATCAACCTTATTTTGTAGAATTATAAAAATATCGTTCCAGGAACGAAAGGTTAAAAAAGAAATACAATTTGTGAAATTCTCCGAAAGACAAATTTAGATCTCGAGGATTCGGGATGATTAGATTGAAAATTCTTCGTACTAAATTAGGGAGGTAAGAAATTTGGTTAGAATAAAAAATATTAGGATGATAAATCATTGTTCTGTATTTTTTTATTTACATACTAGCAGCTGCGCGCGGTTTCACCGCGTGGTTCCCGTCCCCGTGGGGTATCGGTATAAATTGTAGCTTCAGAATTATTCTGATGTATAAGCTGTATTACTGTTGACCTGAGCAGCCCCTGCTCGATCGGCAATTGATAAATTAACACCTTATATAAGTAGGATATTATTATAATAAGAAAACGCTTAGCCTTCACCATATCTGATGTTAAGTAGGCAATGATAAGCCTGAAGATGGCATCGCGCTTCTTCGGATCTTTAACCACTGAGGAGCTGGGTATCTAGGTATTATCTCTAACTGCCGGAATACAACAACGCTGCAAACATTGTTGATATGGCGACAGATTCAGATACGAGTATGATAGTGGTAGCTAGCCAGAATAGGACCCTCAAGATTCAACCTCATCTACTAGTACAAATACGACCCTCTCAAAAAACAAGTCCAATTGGACCTCAATTTTAACTGACCAAAAAAAGATGTAAATTCATATCGCATTAATTTTGTACGGAAACCGAACCAAAAGTACCAGGGCAGCATAACCAAGCAGGAAGTCGAATGGACACCTCAAATATAATATTTTTACCAAAAAAATTATGTCCAATATGTACTTTTTCCTGAGGAGCCCGTGACGCAGTGGTACGCGCGCTCGGCCTCCGATTGTTGAGGTTAAGCAACTTTCGCAATGGTCGGTCACGGGATGGGTGACCAAAAATTTAATATCTCGAGCTCCTCCGTGCTTCGGAAGGCACGTTAAGCCGTCGGTCCCGATGCATTTGCAGTCGTTAAAACCCACCAATCCGCATTGGGCCCGCGTGGTGGGTCATGGCCCGTTATCCTTATCCATCCATATGGAATTCCAGTGCCGCAGCAGTGGGGACATAAAAGTGGCTGATGACGAGGTACTTGTTCCATCAAAGTCGAATCTTGAGGTTCGAGTGGATCGCCAGGACTTAGAACAAGTCCTAACACCAAACAAAATAAACCATCTTATAATAATTAAAATAAATCATAATTCATAACACTTTCTTCTCAGACTAGAATCAACAGTATCCAGATTAATTAACAAAGATAATAAAAGGCGAAAATTTCGTTCTCTTCTCAGAGTTTCGTCTAACCGAAAATCCTTGGAGATAATGAATTGTAGGCCCTAATAACAACGTACAGTGAACGGCATCTACAGCCTAAAAAAGGAATATAATAAATCGGTCGACTAAAAATTACTAAATTGAGCGACTAATAATCTAGATTGGGTTGCGGAAAAACTAGGAGTAGGTTATGTTAGATTGGCGACTAACACCCATATTCTAAGTCGTTCCTCCAAAACTTACTCGTCCTCGACTTAACGAAACCTCATTGAAAACCTCTTCGAAATACTCCTCGAAATCGGTATTCTAAGTCATAACTCAGTAAGGTGGAGGAGCCAAAGAGTACGTAGCCACTCCGTGTTTGGCCTAGCGCACACTACCATTTTTACCCACGACGAGGTTGAGTGGAGTGTAAAAAGTTTTGGAGGAACGACTTAGAATATGGGGGTTAGTCGCTTACCTAGTATTTCTGTAGCTCAAAAAGTATTTTAGTAGATTGGTTAAACTACTGTTAAAAATATCAATTTCCTACAGACAATGCCGAACCAAAAGGCTGACGACTTAAAGTTCAAAGTCATGGGAGAGTTAGTTTTGTATAGCTTGACATTGCGACGATTGTACTTCATGAACCACAGTAACATTTATTTTAATTGTATCCTAACAATTTAGGCTTAACAAACGTTTCTTTAGGCTACTTTACCTCAAGAAATTTTCATTCGTTAATATTTCCCGCCAATTTTGACAGATCCGCCATTTTAAAACTTCACCACAGAGTTTGAGGTCACAAATTGTTGGTCCTTCGTATTATGTAATCGTTGGGATAAGAGCCGCCGTGAAATAATAATATAGAATAAAAAGCTTACGTATTTCTTTTTTGTTGCAGAGCGAGCGAGGCGGGTGTGAGCGGCAGAGAGGGACGGATATAGTGTCCAGTTGGGAACGAGTTTGGATTTTTTTTTTGGGAAAAAAGGCGATCGTTTTTGGAACGCATCGCCTAGTAATGCTCGAGTTAGTTTAGGAGTTTAAAGTGGAGTGAAGTGTTTCTGAATATTTGTGTTGTAAAAGTGAAAAACAAGATGGCCGTGTTTCCCGCGCTTTTTGGATTGCTCATGGCCGCTTTAGTGACAGGTGAGTTTTTAATTTTGACTTCTCAACAATAGAAATTAGACCTAACAAAGAATACAGAAAATGCTTTTTAAAAAAAATCTGACGATTTGAAAACCTCTTCCATTTTTGAAGTCATTAAAAAGTAACATGTATGAGGAAGTTTTAATATACAGGGAGGAAAAAATACGGTCGTTGTCGGAGAGAAAGTACCCTAAATACTGATGTATGCAAATTCTACTGAAAGCAAACATATTTTATTTTCAAAATTAAATAAAACTGCATTAATTTTTTTTTTAATCACTTCAAGTGAGTCACCGGGAATCAAACCAGCTTAGATGAGGGGACATCGAAATGGTAATAAATGTAAATAATAATATAAAAGTATATTTATACTGGGAAAAAAACCACTGGTCTCATGTCGCTCAGACGGGACTCGACCCATTAGGAATCCGTCGAAACTTTCTAGTATTTTCCGCGCTGTTGGCCAGCGTCGTTTCTTCAATGAGAGTCTTCAATAATATCCTCTCATTCGAAAGAAACATTTTTAGAAACGTTTGACTATCGATTAAATTATTTACATTTAAATGATGAAACATTTTGCTTAGGTACTTAGTTTTAAAAGACATTTTATTTTATAAGTACTGTAACGCGCGTAAGCGCTCCTTTTACAATAAAAACGATGTTTATCTTGATACTGATCCCATATATTTCGTTTTAACTAATTATTACAGATTATTTTGTCTTATAGATAAGTGCTTTCGAATCGTCCAATCAATATCCGTCTGTCCAATATCATAAACAAAACCACAGAATACTTAATAGTACAAGTAACAAATCCAACCAGCAACGGCCTGCTTAGTGCGGAAACATATACGATCTCCACAGTACCAAGTTAATTAAAGTTAGATTAAACCGAAATCTGAAGTGAGGAAAAATAACATTATTTGCGTAATTAAAGGAAAAACTTGTTTATTTTGTTATTAAATTACAAATCTTCCAAATATTCTTGTAATAAGATAAAGACCTGGTTGAAAAAGAAAGGGCTTTTTCATTTAGACATTTTAGTTTAGGTACCTGGTGGAATTCTTAAATATCTGGTGGAACTTCCGAAACGAAACTTAGAACGAAGAAAAACTAGATTTAACGAAATTTTTGGCCACCCATCCTATTTTAAACCCAAGCAAAAGTTGATTAACTTTCACAATCGCAGGTATTATTATTATTATTTTATTTACGACTTAGCTTTTGTCATACCTAATATTAAGTATTGATAAGGCTGAAGATGGAAGCGAGCCTCTCCCGGAATCAGCAACCACTGAGGAACTGGCTATATTATCTCTAGCCGCCGGAACACAACAATGCTAAGAACATTGTTGTTATGGCGTCAGACTTAAATATGATGGTGGTAGCTAGCCAGGCGGACTCACAACAAGTCCTATCACCAACCAAACCGCAATACAATAAAAACTGGGAATCAAACCCGAGACCCCTGGGTCTGATCCCGGCGGTTGTGACCACTAGACCACAGAGGCGGTTATTAAGCAGCCGTGAAGTCTTTCTAACACGAATGCTTTCCAAAGCATCATTAAAACAATATACAGACGGGCCTTTTCTGTTTACAAATTCTGTCGTCAGCAATTTGGATGTTGTTAACTTCAACATCCTGTATCTCACGGCTGGAAGATATTTTGGGATTCCTTAATATGTAGCAAGATATTCCATATAAGCCGATAATAATAACAATAATTGCATATAACACACCAATTTTCTAGCCCACGTTAAGTTTCATGAAGAAAAAAAGAAAGAAAAGTCGTCAGTACTCTGAAATAAGTAATATTTATTTATATTTATATTTATTTATTTAGCACCAACAAGATATACATCAGTAAATACAATAATATAACTAAAATGCAAAGTTACAGAGCTAAATGCTATCTCAGTTACAGGTACTACACAAATGCATAATGAGAGTAGCCGCTATTTATTTAATACCTATGATAAAAGTGTAATGTAACATTATGATATTACAGTAGTACATAAATTTTATTATTGAAAATAAGAAAAACAAAAATAAATGTCAGAATGATTAAAAAATATATATATCAAATAGTCAATGTCAAAACAAAATAACAATGTCAATTATGTAATAATAATATAAAAACAGCAAAATATCAATGTCTAAATTACGATGTCAGATTTATGGATTACATATAAAAAGTTACAATAATAATAATAAAAGCGAAATAAGTTTACCATTAAATTACGTACTTACATTAAATTATTTTAAAACAATTACCTATACTTAAGTGAAAATAATAAAAATAAAAAAGAGAGAAAGAGAAGTTAATAAAATAATAATAATTTAATCTATGTCAAGTCAAGACACAATATAACGTTTTTTTAATAGTAATGTGTTATCAAGAAAATGTCGTTTTATGTACAAGTATATTTTATTATCTATTTATTTTATTACACGGGCCGATTGATGATTGATCAATGCTCTGATGAAAGTGAACAGTAGTTCATCTTTTATAGTCTTGTGATTGTTGTACCTATCAGTGGACAAGGCATATTCGGCAACTAATTATACTAGCAGCCGCGCGTGGTTTGACCCGCGTGGTTCCCGTTCCCGTGGGAATAGCGGTATAAAAGCAGGGATTGATTGCGGTTGTTAAATTTCGATTTTTTTTTAAATTAATATAGCGGTACCGAAATATTGTACCCTTACTTGAAATACCGAAAAAAATAATTTCGGTATAAAATAGCGGTACCGAAATATGACAACCCTTACTTATGATACCGCTATGGTAACCCTTACTTATGATACCGCTATGGTACCGAAATGCACTGAACCGACCGCAGTGAACATTATTGAACACTAGCTGACGCTCGCGGTTTTACCCGCGTATATCAAAGAAAATTAACCGAAATATAACGGTACCGTTATGTTTGGGTTTCGGTTGGGTAGGTAATGAAAAATTTCGGTACCGCTTTGATGACCAACCGAAAAATTACGGTACCGATATTTTGAAGTACCGAAAAATTATGGTATCAAAATATGAAGGAATAGTTTTTAACCGGTATGACGTCATACCGATAAATTAAAGTACCGCAATTCTCTGGTTAATCAGTCCCTGGATAAAAGTAGCATATGTTACACTCCTTCTTTCCAACTAACCCTATGCTAAAAATCAAGTGGATTGGTTGTTTAGTTAACACTTTCGCGGACAGTGAACGAGACACAATAGAATTTTTATTGTTATGACTGCTATAGCCGTTGTATGTCCGTGAAAGGGTGAATTTTTGACTGACCGTAATATATGATTTTAATTAATTGATTTATATTTTAGGCTATTGTTATGTAGTAAATTTAATTTAATTTAATGATAATGACGTTTAGTATAAAATTAATTTAATGAGTAATGTTTCATCTATAAATAATGGGCTTTTTAAAACTTTGACATTGTATTTGAATTAAAATTTTATTGTATGTCACATCGGCAGAAACCAGCTGAACCATTTTATATATTTTTTTACAACCACCTAATGTACCTACCTGTGTTTCACAATAAATAATTTTGACTTTGACTTTGACTAAAGGGTTAAGGCTGAAGGGTTCGTGCCGTGTGGTGACGGCCTAAGAATACAAGTGTCACCACTCCCTTACATACCAGGGATGTTGTAAGAGTCGACTAAGAGGCTCGACGCATTGGACACCTGTGCGAGAGAAGGAAAACTAGAATCAAACCCTCTACCAACCCGTCTGGCCAGCGTTGTAGCAGTAGGCTAATAGCCTCCTTTGAACGCCACAATAGGCGTGAGATAGGAGAGGCCTTTGTCCAACAGTGGACGTCCACAGGCTGATGATGGATGGATGGTGCCCGCAACTTCGTTCGCGTGAGAACCGGAACATCGTTTGCAATTCTTCCGGACTAAAGTTTTGTTAAGGCGGTCTTTTTAACCAACTTCAAAAAAGGAACAGGCTATTGTGTCACCTATATTCTTTACTTTTTTGAAGAGAATACTTAACACATCATACCATTTAATTACATTCTTATCATCTTATCGCCTTTATTAGAGAAGCTTATCAATTCGTCAGTACCGGTAATAATATAGGTAAGTACGTAGGTATGTGCTTTGATTCTTATAGATTAGGATTACTTATTTATTTCCCGGCCGAAAAAAACCGCCCTTGACGAGTTTCTTGCCGGTTCTTCTCGTTACGCGGTCTCCCGCCGTAGGGTTTGTGAACCGATGGCGTAGCTTCTTTGACGTTCATAAGTGCTTGTAACAGCCTACACTGAATAAATGATATTGACCTTTGAAGAGTTTCTTGCCAGTTCTTCTCGTAGCAAAGTCTTCGTAGCGTTTGTGAACCGATGGCGTAGCTTCTGTGGCATTCACAAGTGCCTATAACAGCTTAGACTGAAATGACATTGTGTTTGGGGGTATGTGTTTGCTGTTGACTGTACACTCAATTCCCAAGCGGTACAGATACAAGACCGGAATATAATTTGGACGTACAAACAGACATATGTGACAGACAATGTTTACCTTGTCGTTTGTTAGCTCTGCAAACATAGCTGTGATATGAAAACATAATCCAGGACAAATACAGAGAAGTCTTGGAGTAGTGTTTGTAAAGTACTATTGACAGCAAATCTAGAGGTCCCGGGTTCGAGATGGTTGGAAAATTTTGACGATTCAATGGTGCTTATTTACTAAGTCAGTTTATGTATGAATAAAAATCTTTTTTTTTTGCTATTCCTAGTTCATATTTTATAAGTGTGTGGTTGGTGATAGGACCGGTTTTAAGCCCACCTGGCTAGCAACCACTTGTATTTTTCCAACCACGCACCCATTCGGGACATTTAATTTTTTTTTGGCACTTTCTTGCAATAATGTACGTTTTGTGTTTGGCAACGACAGATTATTATATTTCATTTCATGAAATTTTTCAAAAATGCTTGTAATAAACTCAAGCATTTTTGAATTGTCAGTTTTGTTCTACGGTGGTAGGGTACAATTATAGAAAAAATCTGTAAGTAATAAAAAAAATCTAAATATAAGAAGTAACTGTGTAAAATCTAATCAACAATATAAGGTTTCAATGTCCTAGATAACGGTCCGTTAAATATACAGTAACATTGACAGCACAAAGTAGGTAAGGTGACAGGCGCCCTGGCAGAGAGACCACCACAAACTTTTTTTTGGCTCGTATTATTTGTATATACCGTGTTTTTCTTTGTGCCCAAAGTTAAGGGTGAGGTTATGTTACGTTTTTAAAACAAAATTTCGGAAACAAATATATTTTTAAAGTTTTATTTTTATTTATTTTTTTATTTTATCAAGTGTTAGCGTCGTTTATTTGGATATGTAACCTAAAAGCGACAAAACAATCTTAAAATTATATCAATAAGTAGTAGATAGCGGGGATACGTAAAAAAAATTGACAAAATAAATTCTAAATATATTTTTCTTAATATATGCAAATAAATTCTATTCTATTCTTCTATTCTAAAAAACGTTTTATCTCTTTTTCTTCTAAACACATAACACAACCTTATCTTTAAGTTTGGGCATATAAAATAAAAAACACCCTGAATTTGCATTATCATGTTAAACTCAGGATACGGAATTTAGGACACATAAATTACTCATCAGACGACCACTTTACGGTGACCGATCCGCCACCTGACCGGGCCGAACGTTGCTTGAATACGATCGAACTGTCAAGCGCGACCAAGAGCGCTTTATTACCTATGTAGGTATTAATTCTTTATATTCACGGTACGTACCTACATATCAATAAACAAATCGGAACATGTTGCAACGAACGCAGTACCTACGCACATAATGATGTTAATAGACCATCGGATACATGATGGTGTGTGCGAAGGTTTTTATTTATAAACTGCCCAGTTTCAAGCAAATTCAGTAGAAAATGACAAAATAACTCAGCTTCTATTGCCTATATGATAATCTGAATGTATATAAATAAATAAATAATTGAATACAAACACACCAATTATCTAGCTCACGTTAAGTTTCTTAAAGAACTGGTGTAAGGTTACTAGAACCCGGGACCTCTGGCCCAGAAGGCAGGCTTAGTATCCCTGCGCCAAACAGGTCGTCGAAAAGTCGGGGTTTATATAAATACTAAGCAAAAAGTTTTTTTAGAGTCAATAAAAATCCATATTTAATACAGTTGACTCTCTAATGAGTCAGGCAAGTTTTTAGAGTATGGTGTGAGTGTTACTTCTGGTAACATATCTATTTTGTGGTAACACCAACAGGCAATGAACCGCGACCTACCTCACTGCCACGGCCGCTCGTAAAAACTAATTATAGTTACCTGCTAGTTAAATTAACGGTGTTTTGGTTGTTACCCAGACTCGGCTTCTGAAACGCATGTTAAATATAACAGACTGTTATCTTAAATTAAAATTAGACATTTTCTGGAGTAACAATCTTTAACAGTACATAGGATTGTCAAAGAAAGGCCGTTGAGACTCTTTTTATGAACATTGACCAAGCTGAAGCTGCTTTTCGAGGCTGAATGGGGGACCG
This sequence comes from Chrysoteuchia culmella, assembly GCA_910589605.1. NCBI lineage: Eukaryota > Metazoa > Arthropoda > Insecta > Lepidoptera > Crambidae > Chrysoteuchia > Chrysoteuchia culmella. The sequence continues at coordinate 9,781,367 of OU342671.1, read as the reverse complement.
GAAGGCGGGGGTCCCTCCCTTCTGCCGTCCTCCGTGCCGTCGTCCCATCGAGCTTTCGAGCTCGGTGGGGGGATGGGAGCTTGTTCGATCCTACCCAGAACCCCCGCCGAGCCTACTAGGCTTGACGGCGGGGGATAGGGTGCTGGACTCGCAGTCCGGTATTCTAGGTGAGCCCAGCATAACCGTTTGGTATGCGTAAATGCATTTCCCTGGCTCAAAAAAAAAAAAAACCTGAAGGTGGTAGCGCGCCTCTCCTGGAATCCTTAACAACTGATGAGCAGGCTACCTATCTCAAACTGCCGGAACAGAACAATGTTGTAACTTATTTTGTGAAAACATTATTGTTATGAAGCCGTTCTGCATGAGCATTTGACAGATGTAGATATTTCACTCAGGTACATTTCTGATAAAGAAAACAGCCCCCAGGGTCTTCCTGGATGACAGGAATGTGCCATTTGAGTATTGACCCACCACGCATGTCCGATGGGATTAATGCGTTTTAACGACTGCTAATACAGCCGAGAGTAAAGGCTTTCGTGCCTTCCTAAGCACGGAGGAGCTCGATTTAATATATTTTTGGTCACCCATCCCGTGACTGACCATAGCGAAAGTTGCTTAACCGCTACAATCGCAGGCCGAACGCGCTATCCCTGTGCTACTGAGCTTCACTTATTATTTTTAAATTGTTGTTTACAACAGCAAGGCAGTTAAATCATCAACAGAGTTGCATCTGGCATCTTTGTTTAAAATAACTTTTTTAAAGTAACACGTCTGAGACATCTAAAATTAACATACAAATTATCTAGTAGTAGGTATCTGGTAGGAATAAAAAATTGGACGATTCGAAAGCACTTATCTATAAGTCTATTTGAATAAAAATCTTTGACTTTGACTTTGACTCTATCAAGCCGCCTATAAGCCCTATAGCACAGGAGTCCTATTGGCGGCTCTATAAACATAGGTATGTATAGTATATTTCTGCAGCGGCCAGCAAAAGAGGCATTGATGGACGAACGTGTAAATACGTAAGTCCATCAAAGTCTAGTTGTGGCCAAGGCTTGTATAGTACTTTTCTTAAATAATACGCGGAAATTAAAACTACTTTTATAAATCAGACGAACCACGAACAACAATATTTTTCCCGCGTTAAAGTGTTCATTTGTTTTTTTTCTAAAACAGCTTTCTATTTGCAAGTCAGTTCGAAATTTAAATAAAACCTTTCGTAAATTACCTACTTGGTTGCCATATTTCGATGTAAAAAGATCGTTCCATTTTTAAATTACACGACAGATATGAGTTTACAATGTAATTTATTTTGCCGCTAAACACGACCGATATGGAATTTCATACATCTTTTGCCGGCCGCTGCTCGCATGTATGTAGCCAGTACAGCAATATCGATTTATCTCGAAGAAGGTTGTCAAAATAATGCTTATATTTTCAATCATGTTTGAGAAAATGAATTTTGATGAAAAGTCATTGAGCTAACAGAGCAAATTGTTGACGTCAATACAGAAGCGTATGCGATATAAATGCATTAAATTAAATATTGTTCAATTACTGATAATTTCAACGATATTGACCTACATAAAAGTCAGCAAAAATAAATTAACTTACACAACTTTTGTAAACATTGTATTTGACACACTTATTATATTCTTAAACAACACTTTATTTATTTATAAGTGGAGTAATAGGTCGAGTCGAATTGTACGAAACGTTCCTGAGAGGGTGATCTTTTTATATACCTATAATAAGTAAGTATTTTACTTACGGCAGTACTTATTAAACGTTCTGAGTCAAGATATATAAATAAATATTAAACAAGAAAATATACCAGAAAAAAGCAACTAGTCTCATGTCGTCAGGTCCTCATCCCGTCATCCCGTCAGGGCGACATGAGACTAGTTGCTTTTTTCTGGTATATTTTCTTGTTTAATATTTATCACATAAAAATAGCATTGTAAAATGCAAAATTAAAAAGTTAAAAAATGATATATAAACTTCAAATCTGTATGTAAATAATTGAAATAGAATGTAAAATCTCTACTACTGTCAAAATGTTTTGTTTCAATAATCCTATAATGTCAAAGATTGCTTTCAGTGCGCTCAAAAAAACGAGTCAAAAATCTGTATTAAATACAGATTTTTGACTGAAGAATGTCAAATTCGAGATGTCTAAGGCGCAAGAATCGGGCACCGGTTCATATTACAGCTCCTTAAGGAAGATTTTTTCAACAATACTTTAAAAAATGTAGTCCAGCATAACAAAGCGACGACGCGAGAATCTGCCCGCGGTAGGCACTGCGCAAAATTCGTACGGCAACCGTACTATCTGGCGAAGACAATTATGCGCATGACAAGAATGCGGTTTTGCACTTTTGGCACATGAGCCCACTTCTATCACCGCACTTCTTCTAGTATCTGACTAATTAGCGCTACGAAGATTAACTGATCCGTCACCGCTTCTTAAAATTTAGGTTTTTACAAAAAAAAATAAGTTTTCCTCAGCTGTCATGCGCCTAATTGTGTTGGTCGGATAGTACTTCTGGTTACCTAATACCACGACTTACAAACAAACGACAACCTGCGTTTCAAGACTCTTTTATTAAACAAAATATATAAAAAAAAGTTGTTACTTATGAGCAAATTGGATGGCAGCGATCTGTGAATATTTAATAAATCTCAGTAGGTACTTACAAAATAATAAATTTGTGAAATGCGAACAAAGCACATGCATTATGTGCTGTAAATGTAATATTTTTATTGTAACTAAAGTAATTTAATAAAAATATAATAAAAAACAAATACCTATCCCAACACAAAATTCTTAGTAAAAAACACTAAAATTTAATCTCGATAAGCGGTATTCACGTCCAAATCCTTAGGTATAATATGCTAATGAAGCATTCCATTCACGGGGTCAGGAGTATAAAATACCACAGACTTGACGTCACTATGTGGCATATTAAATTATCTTAAAAGGAGTTTGGACTGAAGAACACCCACCGGCTATTGAGACATATTAATGTTCTTGAATTTTGATGTAAGTATTATTAATTCCGAAGAACTTAATGACGCAGTGTTCGCACGCTTACTAATCGAAAAAATAAGTAGTTTTTGGTACAAAAATATTTCTTCATACCTTTATCTAGATTTGTATAGTTTTAGAAACAAGATTTTATGATATGTGTAAAAAATGACAACAATTTATTTTTATTAAAAATAAGTCGTTTCCCAGCAATTATTTCATAAAAATCGGGTATCCGAAATAATAAGCTGTCCGTAGGTGATACGGAGTAGGAAACGTCCGTAACTTAGGCCGAAAATACGGGTTTCGTGTTTAGAGAGTAGACTTCCTGCTCTGGAAAGTTATCTGGCACATTCTATGTTTTTCTTTCCCTCCAGCCTAACGTGGGAAAAACGGTTTATTCCGTCTTATTTTTTATATCCGACCTCACAGCAATGATTGCAATCCTTTGTTGCACCAAATGATTCATTTTATGACTTGCATAATGCACTGAGTCACAGCTGTAAACAGGTCACGTCGAGAGCAAAACTCTTTTGTTCGATGCTTATTGTTTTATTTTTGTTCAGGCAACAATTTGTTTGACATTATCTGTGGATTATTTTGACACTTCCGTAATTATGCCAAAGAGCATGCGACAATCTTATTTTTTTTTATGCTGGTCTGGAAGCTATAAGGTTTAATGTCATTTTTCAAATTTCGATCGACAACTTTGTACGAAATAAAACGTGAAGAAAAAAACATCCTTCGAAGAGTTTCTTGCTGGTTCAGCTGTTCTTTTGTTATAAGGTCATCTTGATTCATTAATTTGTCTGTGATTCATTGTGAAAATTGGGAAGACCCTAAATTGGATCTGAATCAAATTGCTATGTCTTTCATTTCCGTGCTTTTTTTCCGTGTCTTTTGTGCTACTTGTCAATAAAACATGACAGTTGTCTTGGTCACAGATTTCAACGCAAATTAATATGAAGGTAACAACATATCCATACTAAATATTAAATAAATAATTGCATACAAACACACTAATTATCTAGCCCACGTTAAGTTTCATTAAGAACTTGTGGTATGGTTACTACATAACGGATAAACATACTTATATACTACCTCTGACGCAGAAGGCAGACTTAGTACCCCTGCGCCAAACAGGTCGTCATGAAGAAAATATACTAGAAAAAAACAACCAATCTCAAGAATTAAACACCCAGACCAAGACAAATAGACATGTTCATGCACACAAATATTTGTCTTGTCCGGGGATCGAACCCGGGACCTCTGACGCAGAAGGCAGGCTTAGTACCCCTGCGCCAAACAGGTCGTCATGAAGATGTTTAATATTTATCACATAAAAATAGCATTGTAAAATGCAAAATTAAAAAGTTATAATATCCATACTAATATTATAAAGAGGAAAGAATTGATTGTTTGTTTGTTTCCATTGAATAGGCTCCGAAACTACTGAACGGATTTAGATGAAATTTGGTACACATATAGAAGTTACCCTGGTTATGGACATAGGATGCTTTTTATCCCGATATTCCCACGGGAACGGGTCCCACGCGAGTGTAACCGTGGGCGGCCGCTAGTGTTAAGCCGAGTAAATTTTTTCCAACATTTTTCTATTTAAAATTGGCTAGTATAAAAATAGCATTGAAAAATGCAAAAATCATATAATTTTGTTTAGTTATTCGAAAGGCACTTTAAGCTGTTGGTCCATTCTGCATTTGCACACCCACCAGTCCGCATTCGGCCCAGCATTTTATCCTTATCCGATCATAATGATGATGATGGTCTTCTTAATTATTTCCTACCTATTAGGTCACATCACAACACAAGTCAATGATTCAGAATGTGATTGGATGCTGACCAACCTAGTGATTCATGACCTAGTCACACTGTGTTACTTATTTGTTAGCAATAGTGAATTGATAAGCTACCGATACTTGGTAGCTCAGTGGTTAGAGCATTGGACCGGATTTCCAAAGGTCGTGGGTTCGAGTCCCATCTGAGAATTCACTTGTGGCCGAGTTGTTTTTTCCCAATATTTTTCTATAGCTAGCTCCCGACTACGACTTCGCCCGAAATTCGGAAAATCCTAGAGTACATTTGTGTATTAAAAAAATCTATTTGTAATATGTAAATTTAAATAAGAAATTAAACTACAAAAGAACCACTGGTCTCATGTCGCTCAGACGGGACTCGAACCCGCACCCTTAGGAATCCGGCCCAATGCACCGAGTCTTATGAGGACATATATTTATTACATAAAATAGCATTGTTAAATGCAAAATTAATTCTAATTAAATGGCTGTTTTCTTCTTAATCGATAGTCAAACATCTTTTTAATGTTATTTCTCTTATTGAAGATACGACGCTGGCTAACAGCGTAGATAGGGGAATTATGTGTCTTCTGTGTTCGGTCCTTATGTGTCTCGTTGCTATACAGGGTTACAGGGAAAGTCGTACTGAATATTAAAGGACGTTATTATTTAGGTCATTTCTGATGAATTTGATCCTATAATATAGTGTCCGAAACTTAACCGTTATGGAGATATTGATATCTTTAAGTTTTTTTTTAAATATCCCAATTTTTTTGCTTTTTTGCCAATCTTTTTATGATTAAGACTTCTAGGGTTCGTTTTTTTATGTATTTAGTTAGAAGACATGCCAATGAATAAAAATGATCAACAAAAACTCAACCCTCCATTAACAGCTTAAAATAACTGCATGACAACGGTATAAATTAAGTAATTTTTGCTATGTATTCCTAACTTTGAAGCGCTATGGTAAAAAAAAATTGTATGGAACTTATTCTGCAGATGATTTTAAAAACTTCTACGTCTTCTTAGCTATTCAAAAAGGTATAACACTAGCTATTAAATAGGCAAACCATTGAGCAAATAACAGTTCAGTTAGCAAAAGCTACATTTTCAGTGAACTTTTTAAGGGAGGAGTTATACTCTTTAATGCTCGATTTACCTCTGGCAATAAGACAAAATATGTTCTTTCAACACGATGGCTGCCCAGCGCACTACAGAAGAAGTGTTCGAGCATGGTTGGATGAAAATTACCCAAACCGGTGGATTGGAAGAGGTGGACCCATACCGTGGCCGGCAAGAAGTCCCGATTTAACGCCGATGGATTTTTATGTGTGGGGTCATATGAAAACCCTAGTGTACGACGAAATGACACCAATCGCAAATATCGAGGTTTTACGACAAAAAATTATTGATGCGGCTGAGGAAATGAGGCGGAGCCTGCAAACATCTGTTGTAAAAAGTAATTTAAGAAAACGAATGAGAATTTGTATAAGAAATAGTGGCGGCCATGTTGAACATGAATTATAAAAATATTACTGATTTTTTTGTTTTATTTTCGTGATTTAGCTATTTATACCTCAAACCAAAAATGTAGCCTTTGCTAACTGAACTGTTATTTGGTCAATGTTTTGCCTATTTAATAGCTAGTGTTATACCTTTTTGAATAGCTAAGAAGACGTAGAAGTTTTTAAAATCATCTGCAGAATAAGTTCCATACAATTTTTTTTTATCATATCGCTTCAAAGTTAGGAATACTTAGCAAAAATTATTTAATTTATACCGTTGTCGTGCAGTTATTTTAAGCTGTTAATGGAGGGTTGAGTTTTTGTTGATCATTTTTATTCATTGGCATGTCTTCTAACTAAAAACATAAAAAAACGAACCCTAGGAGTCTTAATCATAAAAAGATTGGCAAAAAAGCAAAAAAATTGGGATATTTAAAAAAAAACTTAAAGATATCAATATCTCCATAACGGTTAAGTTTCGGACACTATATTATAGGATCAAATTCATCAGAAATGACCTAAATAATAACGTCCTTTAATATTCAGTACGACTTTCCCTGTAACCCTGTATATAAAAGGGAGGTTGTAAGTAATAGGTAAGCCAAGTATCCGCTCTTCCTCTGGAATGGGTGTTGGTAGTCCGGGACCGCAGTCCGGTAATGTGCATCGGACTTGGTATATATTTGAAGCGGCTGGTCAAACTTCGTAAGAGCGATGTAGGTATCCATACATGTTGCTCAATCCCATAGTGAGTTGTTATCAGCGCCATCTATTGTCACGGTAGGTAGGTTCTCTCTTGCACCGGTTTTGTAAGTGCGGCGTCAGGTAGGTGCCGCCACAGACGGCAGTCGAAGTGTTAATAAAATACGCCGACTGCCATCTGTTACATAGCAATGTGTAGCTACCTTTGCCACTTCCATATTGCCCAGTAGCGCAGCAAGCTACGCCATTGTTTGGCGACTGCGGAAGGATGACAGCAAACCGTCACGTCACGGTGGCCACTCCGGTCGTTGGCACACTTACATCACAATGTACTAGCAACAGAACAAATATTAGTAGATAGTAGGACGTTGGGTTTAAGCTGTAACTCCAAACCTATAGAAAAAAGATGGCTAGTTCTTCGGGCGGTTTGAACGCCGTCATTATCCTCAACATATAAAGTAACATGCATAAATGGGAAAATAATAAAGGTTATGCAGCTAAACGCTACTCGTCTGGGACCTATATTCGTAACTGGACACGAGGACAGAATTGTATTACTCTAAAAATATATAAATATGTTGAGGACAATGACGGCGTTCAAACCGCCCGAAGAACTAGCCAGATACCTGACACGGCCAGCATGATAAAAAATAACATACTCACCATTGCTGATCTACAGACCAACCCTCAGTCTAACTCTATGTAGTTGGTCCGTGGGTAAAAATAATTTTGAAATGAAAACTTCTTTAGCGTCGTTGAGCACATCAGAGTTTTTAATTTTTAGGATGGGTAAAAAATGTTAAAGTTGCGTCAAGACACGTGACCTGATCGAAAATTCGTAAGACGGAGGAGAAAATGTATGCCTGCTCCTGCTGTTTCGTTTAAGCGGTTTTCATTTCTGCCGGCACTCCCGGAGTGCATCCCGTTTTTTTATTTATGCTCTTCCAACCAACTACGAGTTGGTCAGCTGGTCATGTGAATAATAACTATGTTTATTGTGACATTCATTTGTTTTTTGTGTCATTCATTCAAAGAACTGGTGAAGAGCAAGTTTCACACTCTAGATCACCGCCCCGCAAAGTTGCCTGTCTGTCTGTCTGTTACAGAATATACTTCGGAGCTCAGGAGCTGCAGTAGCTCATACCGCCAGCCCCCTTCTTCCATCGGACATACAGACGCACTGCGGGCTACCACCATTTCTTGGTTGATAGCCCTAAATGTGGCACCAAGCGCTACTCAACATCTTTCTTTTATAAGGAGTGGAACTCCCTCCCTGCGTCTGTATTTCCGAGTACTTATAACCCGACCACCATCAAAGCAAGAGTGAATAGGCACCTTCTGAGTTAGTAGTTTCGTTTACGTCCGGTAGGAACGCTGGTCAATGTCTCATACATTTTTTTACTTCACTTTACTTCGGTACTTCGTCGTCTCAGCCACATGACACCCACTGGGTATAGGCCGCCACAACGATCGGTCCTGCGCAGTTTGCATCCAGCGGCTTCCCGCGACCTTCACCAGATCGTCGGTCCACCTTGTCAAAGGCCTACCCACGGAGCGTCGTCCGGTGCGCTGTCGCCATTCCAGAACCTTTCCGCCCCAACGGCCACCGGTTCTTCTCGCTATGTGTCCCGCCCACTGCCACTTCAGCTGAGCAATCCTTCGAGCGATGTCAGTTACTTTAGTTCTCCTACGGATCTCCTCATTTCTGATGCGATCACGTAGGGAAACGCCGAGCATAGCCCTCTCCATTGCACGCTGGGTGACCTTGAGCATTCTTACCAGACCCATAGTAAGTCCTCGATACTTACTCGAAATTATTCGTGCTAGGCCTAATGTACTATTTTGATTGTTTTTACTGTGGCATGCACTAATGAAAGTAATTACAAACTGTTTTTCTTTGGACCTAAGTTGCGTTGCGGTTTGTGGTCAAAACAAGTAGCAAAACCAACAGTATAGGCAAATTAACAATAATGTAAGTATTATTGTTTTGCAGAGATATGACACATACCTAACCACAAATCAGTAGCACCGTTAAAATTAACAATATACTTAGTCAATGACTGAGGATAAAAAGTTAAATAATTTAACCGCTTCCGAATTACGAGGTAATACAAATCTTATTTTAAATTTGTTTTTTTAGTTCTATTCAATGCTATCTTATATGAGAAATTGTAATGGAAAATTACTAGAAAATATCAACTCTGCTCATAAAATTCAAAATTCAATATCATTTATTCAGTCTAGACTTCTACAAGCACTTATGAACGTCAAAGAAGCTACGCCATTTGGTTCCAAACCCTAAGGCGGGAGACCGCGTAACGAGAAGAACCGGCAAGAAACTCGTCAGGGGCTATTTTTTCTCCCTATTTTATTTCATACAGAGTCGTCAAATTGATAAGTGACCTTAAACACATGGGTAAGATCAATTTTCGTCACAAAAAAATTACTAAAATAAAAATACATGTTATGGTTATCCTACGTTATTCTCAGTCAGGACTCGAACTAGATTTGTGTCTGGCAACAACATATTTCTTTGTAAATGTTGTTGTTTCTGTTAAAGCTAATAAGTTTCTTTCCGTTCTTCTTGTCAGTTAAAAGATGTCCTGAATGGCTGGTAGGGGAAAAAATTGGACGATTCGAAAGCACTTATCTATAAGTCTATTTAAATTAAAATATTTTGACTTTGACTTTGACTTTAGTAGGTAGGCACATTCAACTTTTTTATACGCTGTAGGCCAGCGTTGTTTCATCCATGCGATATCCCTGCATTAAAAAGAAACATTTTTACAAGTGTTTAACGATCGTTTAAGATGAAACTGCCCGTTAATTTATGATTTTTAGGGATGCATATTCAATGGGCGGATAAGCAACTCTCGCAATGGTCGGTCACAGGATGGGTGATCAAATAAATACTATCTAGAGCTCTTTGGAAGACAAGTTAAGCCGTTGGTCCTGGCTGGTTTTGCAGTCGTTAAATCTCACCAACTCCCGTTTTGCCTGTTACCCCGGGTGATGGGTCATGACCCATTCTCCTTACCTATCTAGTAATGAGCCCGCGTTGTGGGTCCATCACGGCCCGTGGACCACTCCCAGTATCCATCCACAAGGAAGACTATTGCCCCAGCAGTGAGGATAAACTAGTTCATGATGATGTTAATCTTATTGCGTTTGTAATAACGGCGATTTTCGTAGAGCATCTTCAGTCTTGGTGTTGTATACAATCGACCTGTATCGAGATAGACGAAAAAAGCGCTTCAAACTGTATGAGAACCTAGCATGTCGAATGTTTCGTACCTCGATGACGTCACGAGCGAGATGTAGTAATGTGGTAATGTTATTGACGAGCTTTTGTAAGAAAGCACTGCACGATTAACCATTGTCGTTTCTGAGTGACGCGTGTTTTCATGGCAATGGTCACAAGCGAACTGATTTAGGTCGAAATACTTTGGCCGTGGATCAAACTTTTGAGACGCAAGGTAGGTACACTTACCATCTATGTCGAAATACTGTGTATCTACTGTAGAACCATTTGCTGTTTGCTTAATTTGAATTCAAGGAAAGCCTTCCGCGATCTGTCTAAGATAACGCCCTTTGACTGTGTTTCCATTGTCTCGCGACTATATGGCACGATAGTGCAATTGGTTTATAGAAATAAATATTACAAAGCTTTTTCAAATCATATAAAATCAAATCGTTTTATTGCACTCATATGGTAGGTAAACATAGATCACATCAATCAAACATGAACCCTGTTAGGGTATCGCAACATAAGAAAATAAATTAATGAATATTAAAATAAAAAAATTAACAAGAACTAAAATATTAATAATTGCCAATTAAATATAAGAAATAATAACATTAATAACATAACACATTTTATAGGTACACCAACAGCATAACATGAACATACATTGTTATTATATTTGTGCTTAGTCCGAGATAACTGATGTAGTACTCGCCTTTCCACACTCTATATACGCGAATTTCAAAGCTAAAAGAAAACAAAAATCACCACCTGGCAACATTAAGTGTCAATGTCAATTGTTTTTTCGCGCTCGTACGCAGTTGTTCTTTGCAAGATTTTATTTCGTAATTTCAGTGATTTATTCTGTTTATTATTGTTATTAATATGCCCAAACGAAAGTCTGATGAGTCGCAAGAAAGGACTATTAAAAAACTTCGAAGATTGGAGAAGAAACTCCAAAAGTATAAAGATAATAGGTATACACAACATTGATTGAATATGTGTTTAAAATAAGTAATAATAGTCAACTAAAGGTTCTTAAGAATTACGTTAGCTTACCCCCATATTCTAAGTCGTTCCTCCAAAACTTTTTACACTCCACTCAACCTCGTCGCGGGTAAAAATGGTAGTGTGCGCTAGGCCTAACACGGAGTGGCTACGTACTCTTTGGCTCCTCCAGGTCCTTACGGAGTTATGACTTAGAATACCGATTTCGAGGAGTATTTCGAAGAGGTTTCCAATGAGGTTTCGTTAAGTCGAGGACGAGTAAGTTTTGGAGGAACGACTTAGAATATGGGTGTTAGTCTTCCAGAACTATGATTTAATCAAACATGTTTCAGCAGCTTTTCCTTCAAAGAATTGTAACTATCACTAAATATTTCAATGTCAATTTTTTTAATTAGGAACGTGATTTAGGAACATTAGCTAAGTTATAATAATTATTAGCAAAACTTATCGATCTATTTATCAGAAAAAACTCTTGCCCTGAATAATAACACTTTTCAATCAAAAATGTTTTTAATACTTTTTTTGAATTATTTAGTTTTACACATTAATTAGGTCAACAAAGTTATTTGTCCAGTGGAGTTAGAGATTTTCTATCGTCTATTTTTTTTTGTAATATCTGGGCAGGCATTTGACCACCATCGTGCTTAACAAACAGGATGTGGTCTAAGGTGTTGCATGCTTGCCCAGGAAATGCCTATTCGCTCTCGCCTTGAAGAGGCCAAGGTTGTACGAATCGGGGCACACATGAGCAGGCAGCGCATTCCATTCTTTAGCGGTTCGCAAACAAAATGTGTCGGCAAAGCGCTTGGTACGGATCGCTTGAATGTCTTCAAAGTACGGGTGATAAGCTAACCTGCGTCTGGTACCCCGATGGTGGAAAGGGGCTAGAGGAACAAGGTCGTGCAGTTCTCTTGCACACTCTCCAAAGTTATCTCTATTTACCGGATGATGCTGCTGGATGCAGGCAGCGCAGGACCGATCGTCGTGGAGATCCTTGGGTTGGGGGAGACCTATACTCAGCAGTGGGTGTCATGTGAATGTGACGACGATGTGTATGACGACGATTTTTCCACAAAATACATACTATAATCTCTGAAACTAAATTCTTTCACCAGTAGAACGCTACAATTTTCCGGTAGCATGAGAGGCTTTTTCAACCGACTTCAGAAAAGGAGGTTATCACTTCGTATGTTCAGTTCACCGATTATTCGAAAACGGCTGGAACGATTGGAATTATTCATTGAAAATTAGGAAAAATAGTGTCATTTTTGTAATGTATTTACCTAGAGAATATAATCAAAGATGACAAGTTCATAGTTTTGATTTTCAGTCTAGGTAAGTGAAAGTGAGAAACTAGTTCAGTAAATTTCACTTATTTTTAGTTAGAATATCTAACTAAAAATAAGTGAAATTTACTGATTTAGTTACTTATACTATATGTCATGTGACGAACAGGTCAGCTAGTTATAAATATTTTGACTTTTTTTGTGTTGCATTTTCTATGTTCGTGTGACAATGGACCCGCGGGACAACTCTTAGGCATCCACTCCATTAAGCCGGGCCCATTCACACCCGACTAAATACGGTGCGCGAAAATTTATCTGTTTTGTTCGGAACTTTTCACAGTTTTTTGAGCGGAAAATGCCTTTTCGATTTGGCCGGATTCCTTGAGAGGAAACCTGCTTTAATGACGGAACTAAAAGACTTTTTAAGAGATGGAACTTCATATTAACGATTCCATGGCTTTTTAGCCATAACAATGATATGAATTTTATGTGAATAAATTATTTCTTTCGTCTTTCTTTATATTATTGAAGCAGATACATCAAATTCGCATTGTGAAACATTGGGAAGACCCAGGAGCTCTATTTTTGATTCACTCGTCTCGAGGATTCTACTGATTTTCGTGTGACGTTTGAGTGTCCGTATTCCGTAAAAGCGACCTTACACTTATATACATAGCTTCGCTTTTTGCCTGTTGTACCGCCTCCCAACACGAGCGCACGAGGGGCAAAGCAAAAAGGTGCTATGTCTTCGCTCGCAAAGTCGCTAATCGCCTGATCGCCTCCTCGTTCGCCTTGACACTAGCGCGACGAGTGATTCAAAAATAGAGGTCCTGGATGGGGTGCAATTCAATTTGCTATCTCTTTCATTTCCGTGCTTTTTAGTGTCTTTTGTTCTTCTTGTCACTTGTCAATGTGAGAAGTCTGCGTCCCAGATTTCGACGCAAATTACTATGCAAAAAAACCTTGGGCAAAAATAAAATAATAGACGAAGAGTTATTAATAATTATAACTATAGATACTGTGTAGTGTCGGCTTAGAATAGCACTACCCCCTCTCATACCGTGGGGGTCGTAAAGGCGACTAAGGGACTCAGCCTTCAGGAGGCGGGCAGCAGCGTCTCTTACAAACTTGGCCATACTGCGATCGCCAACCCGCCTGCCAAGCGTGGCGATTATGGCAAACCCCCCCTTTTGGGGGAGGCCTATACCCAGCAGTGAGTGTCATGTGGCTGAGACGACGACAAGGATAACTATAGATATCCACGGAAAGTAAGTATTTCACAACTAGGACGACCATACGGCAGGGGTGGAAAAGGTCAGTAAGGTCAGTAGTTGTTATGGCTAAGGTTAGTGAAAATCAGTTTTATCGAAAAATTTACAGTAATGTCAGTATTTTGAGTAACAGGGGCCATTCTCCCACAAAAGTGATATGGTTCCTCTATATTGAGGTGGAGGAAAAATATGGTTTGGGTTCATCTTATTAACAGTTTTTTGTGTGACCGGGACCGACGATTACGTACCCTCCGAATCAGGGAATCATAATTTTTTTTCGGACAATCAGTTGATTTAGCCTACAATGTCCTAACCAAACTGGGATTCAAATCTGGGACTTGAATACCACAGGTAGTCTAAGATGCCATTTTTCAACATTATTTTGTGTAAACACTCAGTTGATTGATTTAATAGTTTTTTTTCAATACTAAATAATATCGATAACAATTGCTTGTTGTTTGATTGATGCAATCCCATCTCTAGAATTTTTTCGCTCTTATGCTAAACGTCCTAATATCTGAAATAAAACAACTTTTACGGAATAAAACAACTTTTACGGATATCAAACGAGCTATATTTCCACGAACTAAGTTGTAATTGTCCGTATTTTTAGGTTTTTTAGGGGTTTTTTAGTCATCCCGTGACCACGGCAGCTGTAAAGGTCGGGAAAATCAAAAAACCCCTAAAAAACCAAAAAATACGGACAATTACAACTTAGTTCGTGGAAATATAGCGCGTTTGATATCCGTAAAAGTTGTTTTATTTCAATGAACAGTGCGCGCCAAAACATAAGATGTACGTATGTCCTAATATCTTTCAAAATACTCCCCAGAATCCAGTGCTACTACAGCTGTGTATAAACAGGGATATGACTTAAAGGTTTTTCAAAAAATGTATTTGGTATGATGAGTTTCCACGTCTGTATGGACCCTGCAAGTCAGGTCCTGGTACGTCAAAATACTGTTCGCAACGCAAATCAGGCAATTACGTAAACACAGTATTTGTTCGTAACGCACTGGCAGTAAAAAGGGATTGCGATAGATTTTAAAATTGTCTAATTTTAAAATCTATCACAATCCCTTTTAATTCGTCATTTGAAAGATATTTACATACTTCAGGCTGTCACTATTTGACATTTGATAGGGATTGTGATCGGGACGCGTTTTGAATGGTATTGAATGAACGAAATTGAACTGTCTAAGCAAAGTGAAAGACGAAAATATCTTTCAAATGTATGGAGAAGTGTCAAATGAAGTGTAATTTAAAACATCATTCGTTCCGAAAGGGATTGCGACTATAAGTTAGACAATTCTATAAATCTTATCAAAATCACAATAACTTTGAAAGAGATTGTGATATATTTTGAATTTAGGCAATTAGGGGGCAGGTTTTGCGCCAACGCTGTGATTGTGTGATTTGACCGACAAAGAGTCAGTAAATGGTCAGTATTTTAAAGATCAGTATTTTTGGGCAAGTAATCAGTTTCCACCCGTGTACTCCTGAACTGTCATAAGCATTGTATTGTCAAACGATTGGCTCAATTTGTGGCGAAGCAATGAATTTCAACGGACTGAGATATTTTCATCAGGACGCCATTGTTGTCAACTAGTGATGGGACAAGGGTCGCTATTTCGCAAATTTTGGTATCGATAAAAAAGTTATGAATTAAGTACTTTTACAAGAAATCGTTTTTATTTTGATTTTGATTACTTTTTATGCCTATTACATTATTAAAAAAATAATAATATTAGATTGAGTAAAAATTAAAGGTCTTCATGTGGTCTACTAGTCACATTTAAGTTTTTTATTTAAAGAAGGTACAATACGAATGCCTGGTGGGTACCAAGACTTTTGCATTTTATAACTATCTATAAAGATGTTAATATTTGTATATTACCAGACGTCTATTTCCAGTTTCATTACAAACCGAAAACATATTTTAACATTTTATTAACAGTATTTTATAATATAAAACTGAGCTTTAGTAGTTTTTAAAGTAGTTTTATGTTAATAATCTCTTTTAAATTAAAAGATAACTTTTAATATAATATTAACACGTTCACTGACAGTAGATGGCTATAGACGTTATAACAATGAAACGCGTTCACTTTCAGCGAAAGTAAAATGCTTATTAAACAATTTAATTAAAAACAACGTCCACTGTATTATTTGTAACTGTAAGTCATAATTTTAGCTAATAGTGAAAAGTAATTAGAATTTCTTAATTACTAAACTACATTCAGTGAAGTGGAAAGTTTATCAATAAACTGTAATTGTTTCATATTTAATGTGTTTTCTTGATGCCATAAAAGTATTAAATCATTCATAATCTATCTGTATTCAAAAATTCTGTAGTTGTCTGTGCCTGATTGACTTTTTCATTTACTTTATTATTAAATATGTTTTTAAACAATCACACCAATTCTTGTTCTTTCAGTGATATAAATAAAACTAAAATAATAAAGAAGGGAGTTTTATAGTTAATTCAAAGTTAATAATAAACATATAAACATACTACACTACCTTATACTAACTATAACAAGAAAACGCCGTCCAACTCGCAGCCGCGTCGCATAGTACCGAGAACACTGGCGCTGTTGCCCCGCTGAATGCAAAGACTCAGCCGCTGGGCAAGATAGGCACCAGCTTTCAGGTCTCCTGAGGCGAGGACCAGTCTTGTGGAAATATCTTTGATATCATATCATCACACCAATTGTCCTCAAGGTAAGCGTAGGTTACATTAAGGACTTGTGGATACTAGATAACGGATAAACATTGCTTCGCCAGTGTCTCCTATACGCCCGAATTCTTCCGAAACTCGCTAGTTTTTTTCGCGGTTTCACCCGCGTGGTTCCCGTTCCCGTGGGAATATCGGATTAAAAAGTCTATGTCACTCTACGTTCTTTCAACTAACTCTATGCCATAAATCAAGTCGATCGGTTGCTTAGTTACGGCGTGAAGGAAGGACAAACAAACATACTTCCGCATTTATAATACTAGTTTTTTTTATTTTATATTTTGTGATGCTGATGGCACAGGACGGAGGAGCCCGTGGCGCAGTGCTTCGCGCGCTCGGACTGCGATTGTTGAGGTTAAGCAACTTTCGCAATGGTCGGTCACGGGATGGGTGACCATAAATTTACTATCTCTAGCTCCTCCGTGCTTCGGAAGGCACGTTAAGCCGTTCGTACCGGCTGCATTTGCAGTCGTTAAAACCCACCGATTTGCATTGGGCCCGCGTGGTGGGTCACGGCCCGTTCTCCTTATCCATCCATAAGGAAGGCCAGTGCCCAGCAGTGGGGACATTGAAAATGGCTGATGATGACGATAATGCTGATGTCAAATATATCGCCATGTTTATTACAATATGTTTTCTGACTATACTAAGACTTTTAAAACACGTAGGTAAGTATTGTCGAACATTCAAAAGCCTCCATAAATGTATTTCGTATTTCTCTAGACCTCAATTTACCGAATGGTAAATCATCAACCCTAATTCGTTCTTTTGTGGTAACCGAATACATTGGCCCAGATCCCCCCTTTCCCCTTTGTCATTAAAATTTGTATTTTGTATTCTACAAAGTGTGTGGCGTAATTTCAACGGGTTTTATGTAACGAACGAACGTTTAGAAACCTTTTTTTATGGGAACCCACCGTGACGTTGTCGGAATAATATAAACAATAAGCGGTGACGCACACTGGGCTAATAACGGTGAAGTTCACGCCGTTTTTTAAAGAGTTTTTTCCTATCTAGAGTTTTAGGGAGCATTATTTCAAAAAGTTATAAATTTAGCATAAATGTTTTCTCACAAATAATAAAACGTTAATAGGTATTTTATATGAATAATAATACATTTCCGTGTGGTGACGGCCTAAGAATACAAGTGTCACCACTCCCTGCCTGGGATGTCGTCAGAGTCGACTAAGAGGCTCGACGCATTGAACACCTGTGCGAGAGAAGGAAAACTTGAAATAATCCCTCTACCAACCCGTCTGGCCAGCGTGGGAGCAGTAGGCTAATATCCTCCTATAAACGCCACAATAGGCGTGAGCTAGGAGAGGCCTATGTCCAGCAGTGGACGTCCACAGGCTGGTGATGTTGATGATGATGAATAATAAATTATTATTTATTCTAGTTACGTTTCAAGAAAACGTTTCCCAAAAAAATCTACTAGTCGACCTGGAAGTTCCCCGATTGTACACTATACTGTTCATTACCTTACCCCTGAGATTAATCTTAGGTTGTGCCTACCTCTTTTAATCTAGAATATGAGGATATTTCAAACTTAATATTCTTGTTTAATTTTTAAATATTTGCGACTTGCTTTCATTCTGAATCGGAATACCCGTTGCTCAGTGTGCGACACCACCAAAAGATATTAGAGCCACTGGTGACAGGTGCCACAAAAATCAGTAGATTGCTTGGTGTTCCACATATTAATATTACATCAACGTCATACATACACACTATACTCGGAATTTCGAAGGTTTTTCCATATAGATTCAATACGAATCGTATTCCACTTTGCTATTGTCACAATTCTTTGCTAAGCCATTTTTGTAATCCCGAAATGAATTCTCTGATTCATCAATCTCTGTTAGTGTCACATTGTCTATCCTATCCACGAAATATATTCTGGTATTTTATTAAGTCTGTAGAGATTTGGGAAATAGGAAAGAAATACTGAGCTTTTTTAGGGTTCCGTACCTCAAAAGGAAAAAACGGAACCCTTATAGAATCACTTCGTTGTCCGTCCGTCCGTCCGTGTCTGTCAAGACCGTTTTTCTCAGGAACGCGTGGAGGTATCAAACTGAAATTTATATCTCATACTCAGGTTTACTGTTCCTTGGAGCTGTGAAACAATCAAACTTCTAAGCCAAATCAATCAAAAGATACAGCCGTTTATGTCGCAAATTTTCGAAACTCGCATCTGAATCAAAACCTACCGGGTACTTCCCGTGAACTCTTGAAATTTGGTACAAAGTAACGTCTTATAGTACAGATAAAGGAAACATTGCGAAAATTTTTAGTTACATCATATAATAAAAAATATTTTACGGAACCCTCGGTGCGCGAGTTCGACTCGCAGTTGGCCGGTTTTTTTAAACATCTCTTCTTATTCATCCATAATGTACCGGTCACACGCAAAGTCTTACCTGAAAGCATGCCTGCACAAACTGAATTCCGCAAGTAAGATGGAGCGTGTGACCGGGAAAACGGTATACCGTGCAGTCCTGCACCCTGACCGTCCGGTATAGCTTGTAGTATCGCTATTACCTATCAAACTTCAAACTCTCATAAAACCCTTTAACGATAGGGTTTTTGTCTAATTCCTACATATTTCTATTTATCTATTAGATTCACTATTGCATTTTTAGTATGAGAGTGATAGCGTTAGCGAGAGCCCTTGTAGGGGGTTTGAAAAAGCGATAGCTATAGCAATACCAGCAAGTTATACCGTTAGGCGGTCGGGGTGCTGAAAGCGCGGCTTGAGTAATCATTGAAATAAATGCTAAAGATTTGAACTGCGCAAACTTGGCCTGCACGGTTTTGCCTGCACGTGTGGCCGGGCGTTCAGTCCGCCCCTCAGTCCGTCAAAATAGTTTCCGATGGCATATGTAGTAAATGTATGAAAATGAGCGCGATGTAAGAGGTTATTCGAAGGAGGTTTTAATTCTTTCCTTCAGCTTTCTCTCTAAACATTAAGGACTGCGCAGTCAGACTGTGTGTGCTTATCTGCACGTGTGGCCGGTCGTTCGGTGTCCCGTCTTTTGCTCCGTCGTGACTGCGCAGGCTTGAAGGAGCGTGTGGCCGGTACATTAGATGTATTTTGGAAACAATAGTGACAGATCGCTAGCCTATCACCTTATAAATTTTTGAATAAGTCCAGTCCATTGGTAAGCTTTTACTATCTGCACTGGAAAGATAGGAGCTGACACTTTTTTTCACACCCAGTCCAGCATGGGAGCATGCAATTGCAAAGTTGTACGAGATGACGTGACGCACATTATTCATCGCTTTGTGTCGTGTAACGGTTCTTGCTGAGGTTTCGACATTAACAGCTCAATCCGGAACTACGCTGGCTTTAATGGTCTCCATTTGTACAAATGACAGTACATCAGGTTGGTGTGACGACGACATTGGTCTGGTGGTTTTAAGTGTTCGACAAAACATTAATGAATAAGAAATAAATATATATAAAAATATTTCATACATTCACACCAATTAACCTAGCCCCAAAGTAAGCAATGTAAAGCTTGTGTTATGGGATACTAGGATAACGGATATATTATATATACATATATAGGTAAGTATTTTTGTGTAGCAACATATATACCATGACTCAGGTACAAATGCTCGTATTCATCATACAAACATTGCCCCTACCGGAATTCGAAACCGAGACCACAGAGTTGGCGACACCTTAAAACCGGTGTACGTACCACTCTACCACGGCGGTCGTCCTCATCATTCATCATTCGTCCATATTGTTATGGCAACAGGCTTAAATAAGAGGGTGTTATGATGGGACTGAGATGTCTCCTTACGCTGAAGGGTCCTTAAATTAAATAAAGGAAGAAAATGGTGATACCTAGGTTTTTATGAAGACAGACTTATATAGGGTGGTGGTAGCTAGCCAGGCGGACTGAACAAGTCCTACCACCAATAACCAAAACGAATACTAGGTTTCTATACAAGGTAGTCTAAGCCTAGTGTTTTTTTTTTAGAGATAGTGGATCAAGCGGCTTACTAGTAACCGCAAGAAAACAAAATCCATTCCATTCTCACCATATTGCAAGATAACAAAAAAATTAAATATCTCGACCGATATTGTTCGTGAATTTTTTTTTTGCTTTTTTACAAAAATTTTGGCATTTTCTTTGTGGTATGTTATTCATTTTCTTTTCGTAAAAAAAATAATATTTAACTGACTGGTTATTTCAGGTTAATATTTCTTTTGAACAATCTTAAAAAAAAAACTACGATTTTTTTTCTTGCGGTTTCTGATAGGTCGCTTGGTCAACTATAAAACAATTTATATCCACCTGGCTTGGACCACCCTGTATGTATCGACTCTGTGATGGAACCCGGGACCTCTGGATCTGGTGGTTCTACCACTAGATAACACCGGCATTTAATTAAATACATATATTATTGCGAAAAACCTTAATCTGTAACAATAATTTGAGAACCATACACTTGATGATCACCTCACGTTCCTACCATCACAGACCCATCGAGGGACTTAAACTATGACTAATCATCGGTCATTACGAGATCTACCAAAGTACAGTCAACCGCAACTACGGCCCATAAAAAAGGTCATACTTCAACCAATTCCGAACTCTACAGCTTACGTTTTAAAGCTCAACGTTATTGGAGAAATTTGCCAGTTTTGTAAAGATTTATAGGCTGTTGATCGTACCTTGCGAAATCAGATTTACACAATATTTGGTTTTTAGAAACTTTTTATGCAACAAATTCGACGGCTTTTGTCACGAATTCTGATGTCAGGATGTTTCATGTTACATAAGATTTGAATTTTATTCTAATTTTTGTTTTTCTTCTTGTTTCAGGTATGGTTTTGCACGATTTCTTTGGTAAATAGAACGGTTACCTAACGTGATTTACTCTGATTCGTGTGTATATGTAAGTAATTTGGATTGGTATTTATGTATTTATTTGGATTGATATTTATTGGTACTTATATACTTCAAAGTCAAAATATTTTTATTCAGATAGATAAGTGCTTTTGAATCGTCCAATTTTTTTCCCCTACCAGCCAATCAGGACATATTTTAAATGATAAGAAGAACGGTCGTAAGAAACTTATTAGCTTTAACATACATTTACTTAGATTTCAGTTCGTTGTCGTCTTAGCCACATGACACCCACTGCTGGGTATAGGCCTCCCCCAAGGATCTCCACGACGATCGATCCTGCGCTCCGCATCCAGCGGCTTCCCGCGACTTTCACCAGATCGTCGGTCCACCTTGTGGGGGGCCTACCCACGGAGCGTCGTCCGGTACGCGGTCGCCATTCCAGAACCTTTCCGCCCCAACGGCCATCGGTTCTTCTCGCTATGAGTCCCGCCCACTGCCACTTCAGCTGAGCAATCCTTCGAGCGATGTCAGTAACTTTAGTTCTCCTGCGGATCCCCTCATTTCTGATTCGATCACGCAGGGAAACGCCGAGCATAGCTCTCTCCATTGCACGCTGAGTTACCTTGAGCCTCCTTATCAGACCCATAGTTAGCGACCACGTTTCACTAACGTAAGTCATCACTGGCAACACACACTGGTCGTAGACTTTCGTCTTGAGACACTGAGGTAAGTTAGACGCGAAGATTTTACGGAGCTTCCCGAATGCTGCCCACCCGAGTTGGATTCGACGAGAGATCTCTTTCTCAAAGTTGGACTTACCTAACTGGATTGTCTGTCCAAGGTAAACGTAATGGTCAACAACTTCGAGTGTAGTGTTCCCAACGTGAACTGTAGTGGATATGACATAGGAATTCGACATAATTTTCGTCTTATCCATATCATCCTAAGACCCACTCTTTGGGAAGCACTACGGAGATCTTCGAGCATTGTGTTCAGGTCCTCCAAAGTCTCAGCCATAAGGACTATATCATCGGCAAAACGAAGGTGTGTCAGATACTGGCCATTTATGTTGATGCCGCGTCCTTTCCAGTCCAATAGCTTCAATATGTCCTCCAACGCAGCTGTGAACAGTTTCGGAGAAATGACGTCTCCCTGTCTCACACCTCGCTGCAGTTGGATGGAATTTGTGCTCTGGTTCTGTAATCGGACCGTGTTCGTATTACCTATAGTCCACTTGGCACCTCTGGAGAGACTGCAACACCGCCCAGGTCTCAATCGAATCAAAGGCTTTCTCATAGTCCACGAACGCCAAGCAAAGTGGCAGATTATACTCTTCGGTCTTCTGTATAACCTGTCGCAGCATATGAATGTAGTCTATGGTGCTGAAGCCTTTTCGGAAGATTTCAGTTAACTAAGGGGAAAAAATATCATTAAATAAACAAAACTTCAATACGTTAAGTTTCTATTGATTAATGTTATATCAAACTTGGACATCATAAGAATGTTATTAACTAACTTATTGCTAAACAATCTGGTAGCTACCAATTACCAGTTCGTGTTATATTTTCAGTGTTTCAGTGTTTGTTATATTGAGATTTAAGCCATAATTAAAAAAAACGGCAGACCGGCCTAATAGCGATCAGTAGTAATAGTAACATAAGAGGTGGTATAATTATTTATTTATCTAAAAATTACAAAGAAACAGCATTTGCACGTATTTCTAAATAGATTATTGTAATAAAAAAAATGTTGATGTGCCTTATGACATCGACAATTTTTATCGATTATCGCACATCCCTACACAAGAACGATGTCCACTCTCCGCACCAAACTGATTTAGAAATTCCTGGAATGTAACCATGCGGAATGATCGCGTTCATATCTCGCTATTTACTGGTTGACAACCCTTTCTTAATTTTAATACAATGATATTATCCCGATCGAACCGCACAGTCTTTATGGGAAACTTTTTTTAGAAAAGTTAAAAGATTAAAAATGAAGTAAGTTGGTATTATTTGAATTAAATACCTGATAATCTATATACTTAATTCAGGTTCGCAAAATTTGTGACGACTCGATAGGGACTTTGGCGCGTAGTACGCGGCCGAGTAAGGTATCAAATTAAAGGTACTCGAGTCTATTTGTTCCGAAAACTATAAAATATACAAAATGTTAAACGTGATGATCACAAACTGCAATTAAAGATTTTCGCATAATTTGGAATTTTTCGTCGATCGACGAACCCGAGTATCGGGTTGTAACCGCCCTAGTGTTCTGTTATTTGTTGTTTGGAAATCCGGTCTAATGCTTGGAGCAATGCAAGAGCATTGGACCGGATTTCCAAAGGTCATGGGTTCAAGACCCATATGAGAATTAACTTGTGTCCGAGTTGATTTTTCCAATAATGCAAAAATTCTAAAATCATAAAAAAGATATATTATTTCTTTCATTTACATATTCAAAGTGAAAGAGCAGTATATTCATTTATTAATGAAACCCCGCTATCTTTGAACATTAAATATTTATTCAAGACATTTAAAAGAAAATACGTTGCTTCAAGACTAATACATAAATCAGCGATTAAGAGCAACGGTATTTTATCCCAAAAAATATGCTATAAATTATAAAAATCTGGCGTAGAAGGCATTTGCTGAAATTCAGAAGTAATTTTGGAGGCAAAAAATGTAGGTTTAATTTGTTTAATTTAATATCGTAACCTTAGAAGCTGATTAGGCCAATCACTAATAGCTTTTTTTATGAACAACGTGGACACTCTTAGCCTTCATCATACCTGATGTTAAGTATTGATAAGGCTGAAGATGGAAGCGGGCCTCTCCCGGAATCCTCAT
Organism: Chrysoteuchia culmella; assembly: GCA_910589605.1. Classification (NCBI taxonomy): domain Eukaryota; kingdom Metazoa; phylum Arthropoda; class Insecta; order Lepidoptera; family Crambidae; genus Chrysoteuchia; species Chrysoteuchia culmella. Next base: position 9,757,052 of record OU342671.1, on the reverse strand, counting down.
CACTGAGGGCTATCTTATCTCTAACTGCCTGAAACAATGCTGAATACAATGTTGTGATGGCGTCAGGCTTAAGATAGATAAGATAAGATGGTGGTAGCTAGCCAGACGGACTTACAACAAGTCCTACCACCAACCAAACCGAATACAATATGTACACCCGCTGGAAATCGAACTCGGGTCTGATACCAGTGGTTGTTACCACTAGACTACAAAGGCGGTTAAGCTTTCGAATATGTATCGCGGAATTAAAGTAAAAAAATGTAACATGAGATATTGAGCAGCGTTCCTACGCTACTCGGAACTACATTTTCCTACATTTTTTTTGACATTACGAGCTCGATAATTATTCGATACTATTTCGATAATTTTTCATGCTAACCTTACAGTTCACCAAATTTATCTTGGTTTAAAACGTCGACCTGTCTCTTTTAATGCCGTTTATAATCGGTCGGTTATTCATTTGGTGAACTCGGACGGCCCCCACTGGGAATCGAATCCGGAATCTCAAGATATGATACGGGAGTTAACACAAGACTACAGATGCGGTAAAACTTTTTTAATGCATGATGTGGTTTCACCTTTTTTGAAGACCGAAAATGTCATAAGTTCTCAGAAAAGAAGTGTCACTGGAAGTGAATAACCTCCATTTTCTAAAATCGTTTTGTTTTACCATTCAGCAATGACACGTCAGTGAAGGTTTTAAATTAAGGCTGAGTTGCACCAGTTAAAGGTGATGTCCAAAAATGTATGAAGTCTGGGCCACGTCTGTGTACAGTATACCAAAAGATAGTTAAAAATACGATAAACAGTTTATAATTATTCAATTTCTTTAAAAACGCTTTGTTTTCTGGAAGGAACAATAAATATAAAGCAAAAACACATGGCGGAAGATGTCATTTTGTCACTGTCATGGACAGTCAATAGAATTACAGTCAAACACAGAGTAGAACTCAATGACAGTGACACTGACAGTCTTTTTAACGTCAAGTTGTCATATTTTACACCATATTTCGAGTAAAAAATATTGATTTGTTTTTATTAATAACCACATAACCGTCTATCATATATATTTTTTTGTATTTTTTTTTCAGAATCAGTAAATTTTTCTCTATCTTTGGGGGTGGTGTACTTAGACGTGGCCCAAATTGGGACATGTCCTTTAACCGATTTACGGTTGTCACTGTCATTTATTGTGCAGTTATATTTAGATGGTGCAATCCACCCTAAGAGAATAAAGTTTAATTTTTTTATCTGTTCAAACTTTCAGACGTTTACAAAAATGATTTTTTTATAGGAAAATACTACAAAGTATCGAAAATCCACTCGTCTCACGACTGAGACCACATTACGATTGACGAGTTTTTTTTTATTTATATGAAAATGTAAACATCATACAATGGATCTTATAATAAAACTCTTTGGTACAAGACTAAGCACATTTTAACCTCCAATTTTGAAGTCGGTTAATTTTTGTAAGCCTTTCACCACAGTTGATGACCTTTGCTTGCCCGACCCGGGAAGTGAACCGGTACCCAATCGACGCATCTGATGATTCGCTATTGTGCATTCGATACAGCTGCGAACAATGCATCTTTGTTTTGGGCGGCCGTGACATTGCATGTCATGTTGTTACTTAAATGTCAAAGTGATTGGTGACAGAACGGTTAATTTTCGATTAATAAAGGTTAATTTCGTGTCACCACCTTTTTGGGGGAATCGCAGAAGCAATGCATATTTAAAGTAACCTACAAATCCTCTTTTTTATTTTCTTCATGTAGACAAAGTCTGATAAATCTATAGGTACTGGATATTGTACTAGAAAAAATCAACTTGTCTTCTTATCGCAAAGACGGAACACAACCCGTAACCTTTGGGAGTCCTCTTACCATTGAGCTACTAAGATATGCGGGAAAGCAATAGGGATACGTAGAAATTGTCTGTAAAAAAAATTTATACCAACCGAATTGAGAACCTCCTCCTTTTTTGAAGTCGGTTAAAAAAATTACATTCAGCTTTCTAAGCTGTAAGCCAGCGTCGTTTTATCAATGAGAGGAATGTCCCCACAAATAAGAATTGTAAGAAACATTATTACAAATGTTTGACAATCCCATGATGAAAGGGAATAAGGTTTTTTTTGCATTTACAATTTACATAATAAATCCATAGGTTTAATCAAGAGAAACCGCGGTTCGGTCAAGTTATTTTTTTTTATAAAATAAAGTTTTCTGAATATCTAGTACGTTGCACTTACAAAGGTTCTGAAATATATGAGAAGGTTTCAGACTTCAGTATTATTAGAAATTTCACCTCACAGGGTCGGACTAAGGGTTTACGCTAAGGAATATTTAGGTAAATTAAAATATTTATAGGTTATAGGAATTACTAATATTATAAATGTAACACATGTCAGTTTGTTTGAGTTTTTGTTGCTTTTTCACACAATAACTACTGCACGGATGTGTATGTAATTTGGTATGTAGAGACTTTTTTTTTATTATATAAACGACGGGGAGACTCTTTAGCCTTCATCATACCTGATGTTAAGTATTGATAAGGCTGAAGATGGAAGCGAGTCTCTCCCGGAATCCTCAATCACTGAGTAACTGGCTATCTTATCTCTAACCGACGGAACACAACAATGCTGAAAACATTATTGACTTCAAGTAGTGTACTAACACATAGGCTACTTTTTAATCCCGATATTCCCACGGGGAACGAGAAAAACGCTGGTGAAACCACGGCCACTAGCACTGTACTAAACCTCTTCTATACTAATATTATAAAGTTGAAGAGTTTGTTTGTTTGAACGCGCTAATCTCAGGAACTACTGGACCGATTTAGAAAATTCTTAGACCATTAGAAAGCTACATTTCTCCCGAGTGACATAGGCTATATTCTATCCCGATATTCCCACGGGAACGGGCACCACGCGGCTAAAACCGCGAGGATCCGCTAGTTTTAAATACAAATTAAGAAAACTATCGTTGAGTCACTCTTTATATTTGTAGTAAAATTTGTATTTTATCTACTGGGAAAGTTTTTGAACTATAATATGTAGTTTGTCATACTCAGTCACGATGCGTAGTTTACGCTTAAATGGTTGAACAGAATTAAATGAAATATTTCGCCTAATAATATTCTATCCCGATATTCCCACGGGAACGGGCACCACGCGGGTAAAACCGTGAGGATTCGCTAGTTAAAATAAAATGGTGTCTAAATCATCAGTTAAAATTAAGAAGTGTCAAAGAAAGGCCTTTTGACCAAGGTTGGACCTAATCAAACAATGCAGTTTTATGTTATAATGCGTAAAAAGGCGGGTCACTTTTACGGCGAGTTCGTGACAGCCGCAACAATGTTCTGCAGGTCATCGCTGGCAGTGGGGACTGTCCGCTGCTCCAGCATATGATTAATATTACGAAATCCCTAGTAGTTATTAAATACTAACATTAGTTATTAAGTTTGTATGTTAACTAACACCTATGGATCCTGTTGGCCGATAAATAAACATTTTTATTTTTATTTTTATTTTATTTTATGCACCTGAATGCATCCCGTGTGACGGTTCGTCGACTCTTTGTCCGTTCACCTTGTTGCAATTAATGATGACTCAGATGTAACTGAACCAAGATATGCTTTGTACAGTCTACAGCACTTTAGACTTTACAATTTGGCATCGAGTGATTCAAAATCGGAGTATACGTTGCACTACAAAAATTCCTGCGAGCGATTACAAAGTCAAGTGTGTAACGCTTGATGTGGATGTATTATTTTAAATAACTTGAATTCATTATAATACTCCGTTTTGGTTTTATTATATTATTTTAGTTTCTTGAATCATAAAAACAATAACAATTAGATTAAACTATTCGTTATAAGAATTTTGTCTAAAGGCTGAGTGAGATTTCACAACCTATGATGAGTTATCATGATTGTACTTGTTTTCGTTTTCGAGTACGTGTTTCGAGAGTATTTCGGCGAAGTTGCCTGTGTTATGACCGTGGAGTATCTCATGAAGCCTTGTTGTGGGTTTTCTCTCCAGACATTGCGTGGGTTAGATCTATTCTTGGGCTAGGTCAGCGCATCACGTGGGCGGAATGTCTGCAGCTGTGCAAGCTAATGTTTTGATTATATACAAACTTACGTAAAACCGTTGTTTATAAACCTGTTGGCCATGGCCTTGCTGTGCTGTAAAGAAGGCGGCCATTAATCTTTATATTTGGAAGCCCAAGGTCACCCAGCGTTCAATGGAGAGGGCTATGCTCGGCGTTTCCCTACGTGATCGCATCAGAAATGAGGAGATCCGTAGGAGAACTAAAGTAACAGACATCTCTCGAAAGGTTGCTCAGCTGAAGTGGCAGAGGGCGGGACACATAGCGAGAAGAACCGATGGCCGTTGGGGAGGAAAGGTTCTGGAATGGCGACCGCGCACAGGACGACGCTCCATGGGTAGGCCTTCGACAAGGTGGACCGACGATCTGGCGAAGGTCGAAAGCCGCTGGAGGGGACTGCACAGGACCGATCGTTGTGGAGATCCTTAGGGGTGGCCTACTAACCAGCAGTGGGTGTCATGTGGCTGAGACGACTCTTGCTCTGCGGCATTTGAAATTCGTCATTTTCCTCCCGCGATGTAGGATTTTGTGAACCGTATGATGCATGGCGTAGCTTCTTTGTCGTTCATAAGTGCTTGTAACACATTATCTTTTCAATCGCAAGCAGAGCGCACGTGCGCGAACCTCTGCGCCACCGAGCTCCTTGGAAAACTCTTTTTGAAATCCTTTTCAAATCCTAGGTGTGAACTGATGTTCACAAGTGCTTGTTACAGCCTACTAGGTAGACATGACATACATCAAATAAATTATTATTAAACATATAAGCATACTACACTACCTTATACTAACTATAACAAGAAAACGCCGTCCAACTCGCAGCCGCGTGGCATAGTACCGAGAACACTTGCCGCTGGACAAGATAGGCACCAGCTGTCAGGTCTCCTGAGGCGTGGAACAGTCTTGTGAAAATATTTTTCATAACCTTTTTTGTGTCAGTCGACCAAGGGCCCATTGGATTGATTACATAGATTGATTTAATAATATTGAGTTGACTAACAGTATAATAAATGTGACGTTTGGATGTTTGGATATTGGCGATTTATATAATATACTAGAGGCCGGGCGCGGTTTCACCCGCGAGGTTCCCGTTCCCGTGGGAATTTTGGGATCAAAGCTATCCTATCTCTTAAGTTGGACCAGACTGCTCACGGTGTGCCAATTTAATTTAAAATCGGTTAAGTAGTTTAGGAGTCCATCGCGGACAAACATCGTGACAGGAGATTTATATATATAATACACTAGAGGCCAGGCGCGGTTTCACCCGCGTGGTTCCCGTTCCCGTGGGAATTTTGGGATCAAAGCTATCCTATCTCTTAATGGTCGGTTTCAATAACCTATCCTCAGTAAGAGATAGGCTTACTAGAGCTTTGTTGCCTAGATATTTTTGTTAATCAGCCTAAAATAACAGCGGTTGCTAAGTAACGTCACCAAGATAGGCCTACCTCTTGTTAGGGACAGATTATTGAAACCGGCCGGCCGTAAGTTGGACCAGACTGCTCACGGTGTGCCAATTTAATTTAAAATCGGTTGAGTAGTTTAGGAGTCCATCGCGGACAAACATCGTGACAGGAGATTTATATATATTAAGATAGACATAATATTATTATGTTAGTTACTTGAGAACGCAAAACCGGCTTATCGGATTTGGATGGAATTCGGTACACAGATAATGTCTATCCTGGATTGAAACATAGGATAGGATCATATCCCATCCCATTCCCATGGGAAGTGAAACCACGTGGATAAAACTGCGGGTCACTAATTGCTTAATAAATAAATTAACACGAGTTTACTTTAAAGTTATTTCAGATCATATCATAAACAGGGTTCAGACTTCATATCCTGGCGTTTCAGTAACATCAAGGGGCAATTAAAATCCCTTCAAAAGGATCGTCAAAACTCTGTTGTTCCAAAATTGCGACGTTTTGGTTACACAGTGTATATCGAGATCAGTAACTCAGGTACACAAACTATCAAAAGAAAGAAATAATTATTTAAGTATTTTCTTTTGAGATGGAGGAAGGACTTATTTTAAACTTGTTCGTCCCATTTGGGCATTGAAAATTAGACGCAAACATAAAAAAATAAAATCGATGCAATTCAGCAATATGTGTTGTTTAAAAAAAAAGTTTAAGTGATATAAGTATTTTTTTTAACCGCCTGGGCAACCAGTTTTTTCGCAAATATCCTATCTTTTTTCAGTAGGATTGAGAAATGACAACACCATTGTCTAATTATCCGTGTTTTCGCAATATCCCTAGGATTTTCGCAAAAAATCGATTTAAAGAAAAGAAAAGAAAAGAAAGAAAATTAATTTTATTGAGACAACAAATATGTACACGAACAATTAAACATTTAATACAGTAAACACAGAAAACATTGTCTCAAAACGGTCCCGGCTCAGCATAATGCATAGTCTATGACCAGCGCTGATCTTCCGCCGGAACCGGTTTGTTGACTCCGCACACAGATAAACAAACAAAGTAACACAAAAAAACAACAATTAAAAACAAAGATTATATGTAAAAAAATAAAAAAAAATGAGAAAGAAAACAACAAAAATACCAAAACGACAAAGACTGTGTGAAAGCACCATAATGTGTGTGCTAGAGGCCAGAGCCGGGGTAAGCTGTTGAAAAAAAAAACATAAAAAAAAAACAAAATGGCTGAGGGAAAACTTTTCGGTTTTCCAAAGCCAAACAAAACTTTAGCCGAACTAGTTTGTGACTACAATTATTTAAAAGCTTTGCAAAACTTAGTAAAATACAAAACAAATTGCATGAAGTAAGTACAGTTACAGTATAACACTTACTTAATTACTTACTTTGCAATGATAAATTGTGTCAAAGATATAATACAATGTTAGAAAATACAAGACTAAAATTAAATGGTGTTTTTTACAGGTATTTCAATGCAATCCAAAAAAAATAAAAATAAATGGTTCAGTTACGGAAAATTACAAGACACAGTTACATAAATTTATTACTAAAACATAATAGGCGACATGATAAGAAAGTTTATAATTATTAAGGGAACAGAATCCACACACCCAGTCAGCCAGTCAGTGAGCAAGGAAAACGAAAACCACGCCAAAACCTCTAGGGACATAAAGTTAAGGTGAGATATTTTAAAGTGCTTAGAAACATGTATGGCTATAGGATACTTGTGTCCTGTCGAGTTTCCTGCAAACCTTGACGATTGATAAGGAATATTTTTATATTGTGTCTGAAACTGTAAATACTTTGCAGGTCCCTAATTGGCGGAGGAATGTTATTCCAGCATTTGGAAGCAGCGTAACGGAAACTACCTCGAAAGGCGGCGGATGCATGCCGGGCAGTAGCTAGTTGTTGCGCACATTTTCGGGGTCCATGAGGCTTACGACTAGAGGTCCAGGACAGCTTGTCGTATAAATAGACAGGTGCACAGTTTTTAATTATACCAAACATTAGGCAGGCCAAATGTAGCTTTCGACGATGTTGCATCTTCATCATACTATGTCGATTTAAGAATGGTGATACATGGGCCCTTAACGGAATATCGAAACAAAAACGAGCGCACGCGTTCTGCACTCTTTGGATAAGCTTTTTAGTTTTGGCAAGTAGACAAGGACCATAGACAGTGTCCATGTAATTTAATTTAGATAAAACGAGAGATTCCACAAGTTGAATCCGTATTTCTTCACTTAGATGCCGTCTAACCTTGTATAATACTCTAAGTTTATAAAAGCAATTTCGGATACAATCCCCAATATGGTTCTCAAAGCGCAAATTGCAATCCATCCGAAGACCTAAGTTACGTGCTTCATACACTCTCTCAATCGGTTCATTTTTAATCTTAATAGGTAAGGGTGAATTTATTTTCCCTAATTGATGTTGTGACCCAAATACTAGAAATTTAGTTTTCGAGGGATTTATCAGAAGGCTGTTTTTATCTGACCACTCTGCAATTCTAGAGAGATCCTCATTTAGTTTAATTACTGCTTGGGTAGCATCTTCAGGCTTGAAAGAAAAATAAATTTGCGTATCATCAGCATATAGATGATATTTGCAATGATTTATTTGTGTTGATATATCAGCGGAGTACAAGACAAAGAGGATTGGACCCAAAATGGACCCCTGAGGCACCCCTCTATTGATGGCCATTTTTTCCGATTTCCGTTCTGGGCTGTTGCCGTGGCTGAGTTTTACATACTGATGGCGATTGCTGAGGTAACTGTGAAACCACCGCACGGCCTGACAGTCGAAACCATAGAAGCTGAGTTTGGATAAGAGAAGATTTACATTTAAAGATTCGAAAGCCCTGGAAAAATCGAGTAAAACCAGGAGAGTGCACATACCCTGATCTCTAGCATGAATTATATTATCAACAACATCTAGAAGGGCTGTTGTAGTCCCACGACCCTTTCTAAATCCAGATTGAAGCTCAGGTTAAATATGATTTCTTTCTAGATAGTCATTCAATTGAATAGCAACGGCCTTTTCTAAGATCTTAGACACACACGGCAGAATACTGATGGGCCTAAGGTCCTTTAGATCAACCGGGTTTTGTATCTTAGACAGTGGGAGAACTATAGCCAATTTCCATAGCTCTGGAAAAGTCTGGGATGTAATTGATAGATTAATAATGTTCCATATAGTATCTAAAGTATATGGAAAGGTCCTTATGAGCATTTCCAGGCTGATTGAGTCACAACCCACTGCATTCGATTTTAGACCACGAATTATTTTAATTATTTGGTCCAAACAAATGGGTTCTAAGTGAAAGACCGAGTCTGAAAAACGATTAATCTCATAATATGTTAAATATGAAATGCTTACATCTGAGTCTCCAGGTATATGTAAAAAATGATAATTAATTAAATTAGGATCATTAAAAAATAAAGGGAGTTCATTTTTTTGCTGGTGTAGGATAGTATTCTTAAGGTTAGTCCATAATAACTTCGGATTTTTTATTTTGTTGTTAACGAAATGTTTGAAATAGGCTGACTTTTCCTGAAATAGTGCTTGATTAACCATTCCTTTTAAAGTTTTATAATAAAAATCTTTTATCCTTTTATCTATTTATCCTGCGACATATACACGAAATGTTGAAAACCTCTTCTTTTGAAGTCGGCATAAAAGTTGAGATACTGCTGTGCATTAGCCGGTGTGTTTACTGTTGCCTATCTGTCTGTGACTCAATCCCTTTGCGTTGAAATGACGAATATGCCTTTGAGTTATTCCAATTATAATGGTTTCGCTTGTTAGCTAGATTTTGCACTATTTTCAGAAATTAAATGTAACATTTACTGTAGTGTTTGTATCTATGGAAAAGGGTACAATCAACCCTGTCTCACACACACAGGAGGGCAACACTAGTAGCTGTCATTGTCAACAATATATTGACAGATGACATACCTTTAGCTAGGCGGGAGTTTTTTTTTTATTTAGACACAATAACAGTCCACAAACTTAGATTTACACATACAATCCACTTATACTAAAAATAAATGTTAGTTTGGAACCAATAACAATTGTGCACAGCATTGATCTATATTAGTTAATTAAACAGCAGGTTAATTATATATTTATGTAAGTTATAACAACAAAGCTGTGTAGAGCACTACCCCCTCTCATCCCGTGGGTGTCGTAAAAGGCGACTAAGGGACTCAGCCTTCAGGAGACGGGCAGCAGCGTCTCCTACAAACTTGGCCATACTGCGATCGCCAACCGTGGTGCCAAGCGTGGTGATTATGGCAAACCCCCCCTTTGGGGGAAGCCTATACCCAGCAGTGGGTGTTATGTGGCTGAGACGACGACGACGATAACAACAAATAAATTACAAATTAATTTACGATACAAACTTTGATTTTAAAAACAGTAAAAAAATAAATACAATAAAACTGCGTTAAAAAAAACCGACTTCAAAAACTAAAAAGCAAAAAATAAGCCTTTTGGAGTCGGTGCCAGCCAAGGCAAGAATAATAAAAGAATAGGAGCTTAAAGTAGAATGTCTTGGCTGAGGTTTTTTTAACGCAGTTTTTTTTTACTTTTTAGTGTCTGTAAAAATGTGTACTAATAAATGTTTTGTAAACTACAGCAGGGTTTTTCTAGATTAGATAAGGTTTCGTGTACATTATGAACAAAATTATCGTAAATACTACATCGTCCAAGTCAACAATGAAATGAAATATATAAAAATGCTCATAACATAAAAAGTACTGGGTCAAACAAAACCAAATTTTTATGGGACCAATTGGCAACTATTCTGCATCGAACAAAAAAAAATCATGGGAATCGGTTCAGAAATCTCGGCGTAATCGGTGTACATACATAAAAAAAAATATATAAACCGAATTGAGAACCTCCTCCTTTTTTGAAGTCGGTTAAAAAATAAATAAATTAACGGGATCTAGTTCGAAGACTTCAAGTTCTGGTGGAGTGCAGATGGGGGTTTTCCGGCTTCAGGATCCCTGGTGCATTGATACGTGTATCTGTGTGGTGTGAGAGTGAGCCAGTGGAAACTTCTGTAGGATAGCAAATCCTACAACGACAATGACGACTGAAAAGTTAAATTTACATAAAAAAATTCATATTTTTTGTTCAACTAGTTTCAAACATTTAAAAATTATAGTGAACTAGCTTCCGCCTGCAGTTTCACCCGCGTGGTTCCCGTTCCCGTGGGAATATCGGGATAAAAAGTATCCTATGTTACTGTAAGTCCTTTTTCAACTAACTATATGACAAAAATCAAGTCGATTTTTTACTATAAGCAATCAACCTAGAGCGTGAAGGAAGGAAAAACAAACACACAATCGCATTTCATTTAGGCATTCAAGGAACTTAAATAATATAATAAAAGCAAAAAGGAGTTTTATATTGAATTTAAAGTTTATGATTTTGTAATTTTTGCATTTTTCAATGCTAATTTTATACTTATGGTAAATTTTAAATAGAAAAATATTGGAAAAAATTAACTCGGCCACAAGTGAATTCTCAGACGGGAATCGAACCCGCGACCTTTGGAAATCCGGTCCAATGCTCTAACCGCTGAGGTTCCGAGACTTTAAAAGTAAAGTAAGATGGTAAAGTTATTTAAAATAAGAATGAAATGTAAGTAACTTAAAAAGTCAATAGTGCGATTCGGAACGCATCATGACGTATTTTTCTTTCTAAATTAAAAAAAGGTTTACCACGCTAGGCCGGTAATATACGATTTTCGGCGCAGAAACTGAACAACAACCTTTTTTTGCGAGCGTATGAGAGGGAAATATTTTTGAAGTACAGCCACGTGCAATAACTTTTAAACGCTTAGCAATCTTGGCACTTTACAAAATCAAATGATATTTGTGGCCAGAGAGAGCTTTGTTTCAGTGAGTATCAAAGCAATAAGGTTGTACTACACGACTAAAACAATTAAAATGCGATTTCGTATTTTCAAAGCCCGTATCTCGCCTTTTTCATTGCATATACTTAACTAACTGATTTATTAGCACTACAGGGTTTAACTGTAGCGTATTGTGCCGTGTGGTGCCGGCCTAAGAATACAAGCATCACCACTCCCTTACATGCCTGGGATGTCGTAAGAATCGACTAAGAGGCTCGACGCATTGAACACCTGTGCGAGAGAAGGAAAACTTGGAACAAACCCTTTACCAACCCGTTTGGCCAGCGTGGTAGCAGTAGGCTAATATTCTCTTACGAACAGCACAATAGGCGTGAGCTAGGAGAGGCCTATGTCCAGCAGTGGACGTCCACAAGCTGGTGATGCTGTCATGCGCCTAATTGTGGTGGACGTGTAGTATAATGTTCAGATCCATTCCATAATACAAGTGCTTATGCTAAGCTACTTATTTCGGAGTCAGATTCAGATCAATGTATGTTAGTGATATTGTCTGACATTCATACATTTTTTCTTTAAAATTCAGCGTGTCTAGCTTGAATAAAAAGTAATCTCTTTTGAGATGTCATTGCCCTGTCTAGGAGTACCAACGTATGGCTGAAAATACAGCTAACTAGTTTGAGAAATATAGATTAGTTTTATATTTTGCTGTCAGTTAGTATCCTTAATTAAAGACTAAACGACTAGCATATAACAACTTACTAACTAGGTCTCTGTTGCATAATTGGCTAGTGCGTTGGGCCGGAATCCCAAGGATGCGGGTTCGAATCCCGTCAGGGCGACATGAGACTAGTTGCTTTTTTCTAGTATATTTTCTTGTTTAATATTTATCACATAAAATAGCATTGTAAAATGCAAAATTAGAGAGTTATAACTAAACAACTAGTTATGACTAGCTTCTGCTAGCGTTTCACCCGCGTGGTTCCCGTTCCCGTGGGAATATCGGGATAAAAAGTAGCCTTTGTTACTCTCCACCCTTTCAACTAACTCTATGCCAAGAATCAAGTCGATTGGTTGTGTAGTTAGAGCGAGAAGGAAGGACAAACATCACACGCTTTCGCATTTGTAATATTAACTAATAATAAAATTTAAATAGAAAAATATTGGAAAAAAAATCAACTCGGCCACAAGTGAATTCTCAGATGGGACTCGAACCCACGACTTTTGGAAATCCGGTCCAATGCTCGGACCGGACCTATCGATACTAGAATATTGGACGTGGATTCGAGTCCTATCTGAGAATTCACTTGTGACCTAGTTGATTTTTTCAATATTTTACTATTTAAAATTTATCATAAGTATAAAAATATAATAAAAAAATGCGAAAAATCTAAATTCATAAAATATTAACTAATTCTAAATATAAAATTCTCGTGTCACAGTTTTCGTTCCCATACTCCTCCGAAACGGCTTGACCGATTCTCATGATATTATGTGAGCGTATTGAGTAGGTCTGACAATCGGCTACTATTTATTTTTTATCCCGAAATTCCACGGGAGCGAAGCCCCGGGGCACAGCTAGTATTTTATATAATTTAGGTAGGTATGTGAAAGTTTCGTGTGTCGCATCATCAGTATACTCGTATATTTTGTTATTAACTAGTGATATTGCCTGCCACTGATAACGATATTACCTTCAATTCAATAATATTAGGTCAGCGTTGAAATAATAAATAAATTTCATACAATCACACCAATTATCTAGCCCACGTGAAGTTTCATGAAGAACTTGTGTTATGGATACTAGATAACGGATAAACATACTTATATACTTTTTTTTTGTAAATACGTACAATATACATATTAAACACCCAGGCCAAGACAAATAGACATGCTTATGCACACAAATATTTGTCTTGTCCGGGGATCGAACCCGGGACTTCTGGCGTAGAAGGCTGGTTTAGCCCCTACGCCAAAGAGGTCGTCATAATATCATAAATCAAAATATCGATTAACCTTATGTCTTTCAATGAAAAAGTTATTTTTACAAACTATAATCGTTTAGTTTTCTATATGTATGACTTGGATTTGTACGCTTTAATATTATACTAGCGTCCGCTTGGGACTTCGTCTGCTTGGTAAATTCCCTACATAACTTTTGACCGCGACAAACAAAACCATTCTGTTTTAACCCAGGCTATGAACTGTGTGCTGAATTTCATCTAAATCTGTTAAACCAATTTTAGTACGTGATTAAGTTATAAACATCTCTAAACTTAGACATTTTTTCTAACTTTACACTCATATTTTACAAATAATGTCACAAACTTTCAGATGTATTAATTCTAAGTAAAAAATAATAATTATAACTTTTTAATTTTGCATTTTACAATGCTATTTTTATGTGATAAATATTAAACAAGAAAATATACTAGAAAAAAGCAACTAGTCTCATGTCGCCGTCCCATCCATCCCGCCATCCCGTCAGGGCGACATGAGACTAGTTGCTTTTTTCTAGTATATTTTCTTGTTTTAATATTTATCTCAAAAAAAATAGCTACATCCAGCTCAATAGACATCAGACATGATTATCACCAAGCTTTAAAGCTTTTTTTAGCACGGATTGACCGTTCTACGCGCCCGTGTGTCACCATCTGTTATGAGTACACAGAATGCAATCTCCTTTGTGCCACCTCGTAATATAAAAACCGCACAACTTTTACTGTCGGAGCTGCTCGCCTTTGTCTTGTGTGCGACTACCTTCACGTCAGGGTTTCTCAACCTTATTGCACCCAGTCACAGCGTGCAATAGCGAGAGCTATGCTCGGGGTTTCCCTTCGTGATCCAATCAGAAATGAGGAGATCCGTAGAAGAACTAAAGTAACCGACTTGGATCGAAGGATCGCTTAGCTGAAGTGGCACACATAGCGAGAAGAACCGATGGCCTTTGGGGCGGAAAGGTTCTGGAATGGCGACCGCGCACCGGACGACGCCGACGCTCCGTGAGTGGGCCCCGACAGGTGGACCGACGATCTGGTGAAGGTCGCGGGAAGCCGCTGGATGCGGGCAGCGCAGGACCGTTCGTCGTGGAGATTCTTGGGGGAGGCTTTACCCAGCAGCAGGTGTCATGTGGCTGAGACGATGACGATTGCCCTAATCGACCCCCCAATCTGTTGAAGTTCCTAGATGACAGCGAACCCCAAAAAAGAAAAGAAAATCTACCAGTAGAAGAAAATACGGTCTTTTATGTCAATGAAAGTTAACAAATACAGTAAGTGTCAAAAATAAATATAAACGAATACCTATAAGAGCCAGCGCAGACGACGGATAGCGGAGGACCTTTTGTCTGCGACACGACTTTGTTTTTGAGGATGTGAGGAGTAATTTTGGTAAATTTTAAGTTTAGCCGTATTTTTTTTTGGTAATCCTATAAGAACTTGACCGCTATCTCGCCTGATGATAAGCGATGATGCTATCTAGGACGCTTGTAACACGCTTGCCTAGAAGATTGTATTGGTCTGGAAACACAGACTCAGGCAAGGAGTACTCTTTAGCGGTAGCGGCAATTTTTTTAACAAATAAAACAAATAAAGCCCTACAACTGTCCTGAGGGAAAGCGAGCTATGGCCAAAGATGGAGCATGTTTACCCAACAAATACCTATTCGCTCTGCTTTTGAAGAGGTCCAAATTGTAGCAATCCGGAAAAACATCAGCAGGCAATGAATTCCAGCCTTGGCTGTTCGCACCAGGAAGGAGGACGCATAGCAAGCGCTTTGTGCGGATGGCTGGAATGTCTACGATGTAACAGTCGTCGTCGTCTTCGTCGTCTCAGCCACTGCTGGGCATAGGCCTCCCCAAAAGGGGGGGTTTGGCATAATCGCCACGCTTGGCAGGCAGGTTGGCGAACGCAGTATGGCCAAGTTTGTAGGAGACGCTGCTACCCGTCTCCTGAAGGCTGAGTCTCTTAGTCGCCTTTTACGACACCTACGGGATGAGAGGGGGTAGTGCTATTCTAAGCCGACACTACACAGCTACGATTTAACATTACGCAAATCTTATCGCGAACCCCCCTTACTGTCTAAATCCTACCTAGGGGTACGCGTGTCCCACTTTGAGAAACCCTGCTTCACGTTATTCAATTTGAGTAATTTAACAAGGCACCTAGTTGTAATTTGTCTTACGTCTTTATCGCTCTTTCGTAAAATACTAGCGAAACTTTTGTATTAAATTTTCTACTGAATTGTCAAAGTGAAAGTTTTGTTTATTATTTGACTAATGGCTATCCGCGGTTTCACCCTTCTGGTTCCCGTTTCCGTAGAAATATCGGGATCAACTATCTGTGTGCTAAATTTCATCCAAATCCATGCAGCTGTTTTTACATTTGATGCTCTGATGGCTTCGATGCTCTCTGCCAAACCAACTCCTACTATTTTTGGCGTTAGGCTATGTTCAAGGACCTATGTTAAACCGAGTATTTTGCTCCGAGCCAAGCTTCGTCGTCTCAGCCACATGACACCCACTGCTGGGTGTAGGCCTCCCCCAAGGATCTCCACGACGATCGGTCCTGCGCTGCCCGCATCCAAATTCCAGAGGCATTCCGCGACTTTCACCGGATCATCGGTCCACCTTGTCAGGGACCCACGAAGCGTCGTCCGGTGTGCGTCGCCATTCCAGATCCTTACCGCCCCAACGGCCATTGGTTCTTCTCGCTATGTGTCCCGTCCTCTGCCACTTCAGCTGAGCAATCCGTCAAGCGATGTCGGTTACTTAATTCTCTTTAGCCAAGCTTATTGGAAATCAATACTTATTATTAAATTTTTGGTCACCCAACACATACCCGACCACTGCAAAAGTACCTTAACTTCCATAATCTCAAACCGAAGACATATTATTTCTTTATGAACAAGGGGATACTGTTAGCCTTCATCACCTGATGTTAAGTAGTGATAAAATCAGATGGAAGCGTGCCTCTCCTGGAGTCACTGAGGAACTGGCTATCTATAACTGCCGGAACGTAACGATGCTGAAAACGTTTTTATAGCGTCAGACTTAGATAAGATGGTGGTAGCCAGGCGGACTTACAACAAGTCCTACCACCAACCAAAATCTTATAATACCTACCTACCTAAAAGCTTTTATTACCTCGCTGTTTTTTAATGTCTCCCATAATGCAGCATGTCGGAATTTTCGAGTTCACGCTTTTTAGCGGAACAAGCTAAAAGCACTTCAAGCGAGCGACGCGAGCGAAGTGGAGAATAGTGACTATCGAATAACGGGTGTTGTTTGAACAATGCTGTCAATGGAATTAGGAAGAGTTTTAAGACAAATATGGAGGATGGATAAAATAAAAAAAAACCGGCCAAGGGCGAGTCGGACTCGCACACCGAAGGTTCCGTATTTTTTATTTTATTATTATATGATGTAACTAAAATTTACGGTTTTCGCAATTTTGCCTTTATCTGTACTATAAGACGTTACTTTGTAACAAATTTCAAGATTCTAAGTTCACGGGAAGTACCCTGTAGAACCGTAGTTCCCGTGCGAGTTTCGAAAATTTGCGGAATTTTGCGGCATAAACGACTGTATCTTTTGATTGCTTTGGCTTAGAAGTTTGATTTTTTCACAGCTTCAAGGGACAGTAGACCTGAGTATTAGATATAAATTTTAGTTTGATACCTCCACGCGTTCCTGAGAAAAACGGTCTTGATAGACGGACGGACAACGAAGTGATCCTATAAGAGCTAGCGCAGACGACGGATAACGGAGGACTTTTTGTCCGCGACACGTCTTTATTGTTAACCAAATAAGATTCAACTTAGACCGCGTATATCCGCGAAAAGAACGCGATAGTCCTCGTTATTTATTCAACTTTATGTTCTTAGTAATAAGGTCGTGTCGCGGACAAAAAGTCCTTCAATGTCCTTCAATATGACATCCAAAATAGCGACGAAACCGAGGGCCGATTCTCGTGCTGAAATATGTCGTATTCGTCATTTTTATATCTTTAATTTCTTTAGTAAAAATGTAAGTAAAATCTCTACTACTGTCAAAATTCTTTAGTTTCAATTATCTTTGATAATCCTATAATGTCGAAGATTGCTTTCAGTGAGCTTTTAATACAGATTTTTGTCTTCAAAAAATGTCGAAGGCGCGAGAATGAACCGAGTTTTCGTTACATAATTAACCCCTTTTTATCTACTTTGCCAGGGGTTGTGGGTTGTCAACATTTCGACAAATTAATTCTCTTCTTATCGTATGAGGATTAGTGGCCACCTCTAGTGTCAGTTTATCTAGCCGCTTATAAGGACTCTGCCCCCCTAGCATGAACACCGCCTTATCACGCGATATGATATAGCGCATCATGCTGTCTTGCTTACTCCGCTAAGATGTGAGCGGGACAGCGTCACGTTATCGAGTTATCAAGTCGATAAAAGCCGCTCATGCTAGGCCTACTGACTTGGCTTAACGACTGTTATCAGATGACCAGCCGGGTCCGACGACGGTTTATCGTGCCCTTCGAAGCACGGAATCGCTCAGCTATAAAACCACTTTACGGTCACCCATCCGACGCCTGTCCGGGCCGAACATTGCTTAACGAACGTGATCGAATACGATCGGTCTGTCAAGCGCGGCCCATGTGTACCTACTATATTAATGTCAAAGACTCGCTACCTAGGATAGGTTAAGTCAGATTATGAAAATATTATTTACTAGCTTTCGCTCGCGGTTTTACCCGCCTGGTTCCCGTTCTCGTGGAAATATCCGCAGAAAAGAGGCATTACTCTCCGCCCTTTCCACTAAGATTTTATTAAAAAACGACGCCTTTGATATTCGCGTTACAATATCTCTGACTTCAATGATATTGGTTTATTATTGGTTTTTATATTTCTGTATTTATTTCTCATAATTTTTTATCTCTTATTACTATAAATTTAAGTTTGAGTCTGTAGTTTTATAATAAAATAAATAAAAAAATAAAATATGAGACAATAGATATTAAATTGTCTCTGGAGACCGGTGTCCGGTTCGAGTTTGATGAATCAACTCACATCGAAGCTATCAAAATGTAACCATATTTGTGCAAATAAGTTTTTTCTTATCTTTTTTATCTTATACTTACATTACAATCATTTTGTAATAAATACTAAATGTCCATGTTTTAACATCGTTTTTAACATATGGCGCGTTAAAGATAATCTTCTTTATGACTGACAAACTTGGCTGAATGTAAAGTGGTATAAAGTCATGCTTAGCATAAGAATGGACAATCGGTCTGTCAATTCTTTGTGCGTATGAGCAAAATTATTAGCATAAAGAATATTTCTTATTCTAAAGCTTCATTGTCTAATACAAACTTATGTTTGTTCACAGGTATGAAGTCATCTTTGGAAATTATCTTTTAGACAATCTTTATTAGAATGGTGAGTTAGCAACAACTTTAAGAAACCAAATCTGTAAGTACATGAAAGGTGTAATTTTTTAAACACGTTTTAAATACTTATGATAAATTTTAAATAGAAAAATATTGGGAACCCACGACCCACGACCTTTGGAAATCCGGTCAAATGCTGTCCCATTCATCCCATCTGAGAATTCACTTGTGGCCGAGTTGTTTTTTCCAATATTTTTCTATTTAAAATGTATCATAAGTATAAAAAAGTAAAAAAAAAAAGTTTTAAATACGTTGATTGATAAAGATTTAAAAGTCAAAGTCAAAATATTTTTATTCAAATAGACTTATAGATAAGTGCTTTCGAATCGTCCAATTTTTCTTCCTACCAGCCATTCAGGACATCTTTTAACTATCAAGAAGAACGGCCGCAAGAAACTTATCAGCTTTGACAGTAACAACAACATTTACAAAGAAACATGTTGTTGCCAAACACAAAGCTACAATCTTGAAATTTAAATATAAGAGGAAAATTTTCTTATACTCAGTTATTAGAATTTTTTCCTTTTATACATTTACACTAGTTATGTTTTTATGTGTTTTGCTGTGTGGTGACGGCCTAAGAATACAAGTGTCACCACTCCCTTACATGCCTGCGATGTCGTCAGAGTCGACTAGGAGGCTCGACGCATTGAACACCTGTGCGAGCGAAGGAAAACTTGAAACAAACTCTCTACTAACCCTTCTGGCCAGCGTGGGAGCAGTAGGCTAATAGCCTCCTATGAACGCCACAACAGGCGTGAGCTAGGAGAGTCCTATGTCCAGCAGTGGACGTCCACAGGCTGATGATGCTTGATGTTTTTTATGGTAGTATCATATCCATGCATTGTGGTCTTTTAAATAATCATCTACCTTGTAATATCTTTTACTTAAGAGCGTCTTTTTAACATGTTTTTTAAATTTATGCAAAGTCAATTCAACCACATGTTGTAGAAATTTATTAGAGAAGGCTATGTTTCCCCAAAAACGACCGTCTACTTTTTTCAAGCCATTTTGTCATCTAAATATCTTTCACGGATATTAAACGCGTGTACTGTGATAGGTACTTTACCTACGTAAAGTTCCCGATGGTCAAAAAAAAAGACGCCCTCGACCTCGAGTTTCTTGCCGGTTCTTCTCGTTACAAGGTCTCCCGCCGTAGGGTTTGTGAACCGACTGCGCGTAGCTTCTTTGTCGTTCATAAGTGCTTGTAACAGCCTAGACTGAATAAAAAAAAAAAAAAAAATGATATTTGAATTTGATGTTTCAGCCAAGTTGCATTGGCCGTGGTCACGGGCTGACTGGAGACTGCAACGTTACGTCTCGTCGTCGTTCGAGGTGGATTCTTCACCATTCACTTTTCCATTTCCATCCATTTGGGTGTTTTTTAATTTCAATAGCTTCACGAACCACCTGTGAATAAAAAAGCGATCCGTGGAAAGGACCAGGGCCCGTAGACAAAGTGACATCGTTACATAGCGAAACGATAATTCGATTCGTTATTGTCTATATTCGCCAATTAACTTGCGGTAAGACCACGTGATTTAGCGAGGCCTTTGCCAATCCGCCAATCCCATACGTTTAATATTTTTCGAACTTCGTTATCGTTTATGAATTGTTACTTTGGCTAAGAGCCCAGGACCTCTATTTTTGAATCACTCGTCGCGCAAGTGGCGAGGCGATCAGGCGATTAGCGACCTTGCAAGCGTAGACATAGCACGCTTTTTGCTTTGCCTCTCGCCCGCTCGCGTTGGGAGGCGGTACTACAGGCGAAAAGCGAAGCTATGTATATACCTGCAAGATCGCTTTTACGGAATACGGAAACTCAAACGTCGCACGAGTATCAGTAGAATCCTCGAGACCAGTGAATCAAAAATAAAGCTCCAGGGGCTCTTTTTTTGATTCACTCGTCGCGCGTCGAGTGCTTAGCTTCTACTGATTTTCGTTCGACATACGAATTTCCGTATTTTTTTAACACTCGTTGCACTCGAAGCGTGCGACACTGACTTAAGTCATACGAGCGATTCAAAAATAGAGCTCCTGGGTACGGTGAAATTCTATCCAGTGATTTGTGCCACTCTCTAGCAGTAGTTCTGTAATTGTTGATTTGTTCGACTGGCGATTTTTTTAATACCCGTTTTTATGTTACTATAATTATAATGTAACGCGAAGTTTCAAATGTGTCTTTGTCTTCTACATCATACTTGTAGGCCTACCATTATCCATTAGAAACCATGATGTCATAAAAACGTTTTGTTTGCGTTTGCTTAAATAAATAATAATAATAAATATTTCCATACAATCACACCAATTATCTAGCCCACGTTAAGTATCATGAAGAACTTGTGTTATGGATACTAGATAACGGATAAACATACTTATATACTTTTTTTTTTGTAAATACATACATAATATATATATATATTAAACACCCAGACCAAGACAAATAGACATGTTCATGCACACAAATATTTGTCTTGTCCGGGGATCGAACCCGGGACCTCTGGCGCAGAAGGTGGGGTTAGTACCCCTGCGCCAAACAGGTCGTCTTATTATTAAAGATGTCACATTTTGCGACTCTTGACACTTTGCAGGCGATGATTGAGCGAAGATGTCACAAAACTTCCTTCAAAAACAAACTTACTTTAAGAGATTCTCGTAGTACAAAATAACATGGTAAAGAAATGGCGTGGTGGTAGGCCCCTTGTAGTTCATTACATTCTGAAACCTGTCCTTGCATATATTATGCTCACATAATTAGCCTGTACCTACTCGTACATGTTTGTATACCGATAGGTAAACATCCTCAGGTTCTTTAAAATAATCCTGAAGAGATTTTGTAAGAAATTTAAGTAATTTATCAGTTTAATTTATTTTTCATAAGAACATTACAATATTAGTACAATATTATAAAAAGTTCACTTAAAATGAGTTCACGTATACTACGTACACATTATGTAATTATTATGTTACAAAACTTAATTTAACAATAACATTATTAAACACAATATAAACATGCAAATTCACGCCATAATAAGTAACAGACAAGCGGTCACTTCTAATTTTGCTACCTTCTAAATATATCTTTTGTCTAATCTATATTTTGCTATCTTTAAAAACATTAGTTCTCCGGAGCGAAATAGTCGTCGTCCTCGTCGTCTCCACATAACCCCCACTGCTGGGTATAGGCCTCCCCCAATAGGGTTTGCCATAATCGCCACGCTTGGCAGGCGGGTTGGCGATCGCAGTATGGCCAAGTTTGTAGGAGACGCTGCTGCCCGTCTCCTGAAGGCTGAGTCCCTTAGTCGCCTTTTACGACACCCACGGGATGAGAGGGGGTAGTGCTATTCTAAGCCGACACTACTTAGACTGTGTAGTGTCACACTTGACAGCGAAATAGTATAGTAAACAAACAAGGCAGGCTTTCGGAAATACCTACTTGTAGTCGATAACACAAAAAATTTTTTTTTTTTAGTTATTTTTATAATTATAATTTATTATTGAAATAAAGAATAGTTTTCGAATAGTTCTTTAATTTAATTCTTTTTTTTTTGTAGTCGTTGTATTGTATGTGTATTTTATTAATGTAATATTATAGTTCATTTGTTATATGTAATTTTTTTGTTGTCTTTTAAATATTTTTATGTTTTCACTATTTTTTATCTCTTCAGGCAATTTATTGTAATAGTTCACTCCTTAAATATTAAATTCTTTTTACCGTAGTTTACTGTTCTTGCAAGAAACTTATCAGCTTTAACAGTAACAACAACATTTCCAAAGAAACATGTTGTTGCCAAACACAAAGCTACAATCTTGAAATTTAAATATAAGAGGAAAATTTTCTTATACTCAGTTATTATAATATTTTCCTTTTATACTAGTTATGTTTTTAATGTATTTTGCTGTGTGATGACGGCCTAAGAATACAAGTGTCACCTCTCCCTTACATGCCTGGGATGTCGTAAGAGTCGACTAAGAGGCTCGACGCATTGAACACCTGTGCGAGAGAAGGAAAACTTGAAACAAACCCTCTACCAACCCGTCGGCCAGCGTGGTAGCAGTAGGCTAATAGCCTCCTATGAACGCCACAATAGGCGTGAGCTAGGAGAGGCCTATGTCCAGCAGTGGACGTCCACAGGCTGATGATGGTTTAATACTGATATCACGCTAAACAAAACGGATTTGAATTAGTTTAGTTCAGCGTGATAGATTAAATCGTAGAATACTTTTTATCCCGATATTCCCACGGGAACGGGAACCACGCGAGTGAAACCGCGTTTGGCCACAAGTAAGATAATACATAATAATAATAATAATAATAATAATAATAATACCGAAGTTAGAAAAAGCATCCAACTACACACCTGTCATGACATATGCAGGGTTAAGAACTTTCAACCAAACGAAACTCAACCTTATGTTACATATTAAAAGGTTAATAATATCTTGTTGGGTACCTATGAATTTTATGTTATCGTTTTGTATAAAAATATTAAGGTACGATAACTTTTCGATTGGATAGGCATGAATAAAAAACTGGTCAAGAGCGACGGGCTCACGCATCGAGGGTTCCCTACCATCATATATTGTCCACATACACTTGTACTAAGTATTAAGTATTCTGTGCCCATACATCAACATATCAAACCAAAAGCAAATAAGTATAAAATCACTTTTTTTAAGTTTCCTATTAAAGTATGCTATTTAGGGACATCGTTTTATTTTTCCTGTAATCTTTACATAAACTTGAGACAATGAAATAATTTCAGATTTATTTACAGGGGGACCGTATATATTTTTTTCAATTTTCATCAAATGTCAAAACCTATACGAAAGGTCTACCTACGATAACTCTGACGCCATAACAACAATGTTTTCAGCATTGTTGTGTTCCGACAGCTAAAGATAAGATAGCTAGTTCCTCAGTGATTAAGGATTCCGGGATCCTCGCTTCCATCATCAGCCTTGTCAATATTAACAACAGGTATGATGAAGGATAAGAGTTTACCAGTCGCTCATAAAAAAAAATTTATAACCTAGAAGCTAAAGAAAAATGATTGAGAATGTGCAAGCAGCGCTCTTTCATATGACGCCCCACATGCCCTAGTAGGCCCACTTTGAATTTTTAAAAACCTCCATCAGTCCCTTTATAATATATTTTTTATTTTTCTCTTATTTGTAAAATTTTTGGGCATATATCATCTAAAACTATTCCAAATTTCAAGTTGACAGCATTAGTAATTCTTGATATAGCCAGCTGTAACAGGCAGAGTGAGTCGCACCATAAGGGTTCTTTTTTACTATTTTGGTACGGAACCCTAAAAAAGAATAACCGTTTTGGTTTGGAAATTATTCCTTTTGACTGGCGTCGTCGATAGTCATAATGACACAAAGTTTAAGTCCTCGAGTGAACCTAGAAGACAGAGTCTAAAAAAAATTAAACTGACTTCGAAAAGAAAAATATACACCATTTGGAGTCGGTGGCAGCCAAGGCATGGACGGTGGATTCTACATTGGACTCCATGCTCTAAAAAGTCAAATATTTTTATTCAAATAGACTTATAGATAAGTGCTTTCGAATACATAATTCATTTATTCTCACCATAACCCATTTGAATAAGAATACATAAACATGAACTTAGGTACAGTATGCTTAGCTTAAATATAGGATCTAAGATAGTAAATGACATTATTTTATCAAATAGGGTTACGGGCGGGCTAACACCTGAAGTAGGAAAATCCTGTGTCTCAGGTTGTCAGCCCTCCGCCTGTAGTTAGTTACAACAAAAGAAAGTACGCTTATGCGTTACAGCATAATATACGCGTAAGGAGTTTATAAAAATACCTACCAATGAAGAAAACAACTTTTTTTATAACAACATAATTAAAAACTTTTTTTTACAGCTTACTCGAGCCTGCGTAATAAGTTTTCAGTAACAAGGTAACTAAAACATCCAAGTTCACTTTAAAAAAAATGTTGAACAGATTTGTTCATTTTATAAATAGTTTTTTTTTCACTACCAGCCATTTAGGACCTCTTTTAACTGACAAGAAAAACGGACGCATATTGGAACATGTCGTTGTCAAACACAAATCTTCTTAGTTTTCTTGCCTTGGCTAGCAACGACTCCAAAAGGTTATTTTTCTCATTTTGACATGAGTTCAGTCCTTTTTAACTCTTAACCTTCGTCATACCAGATGTTAAGTATTAATAATGCTGAAGATGAAAGCGAGCCTCTCAAAATCGAACTGTATCTTATCTCTAACTGAACGGAACGGAACACGACAATGTATTTTTTTTTAATTCACGGCGGGGAGACTCTTACACCCATATTCTAAGTCGTTCCTCCAAAACTTACTCGTCCTCGACTTAACGAAACCTCATCGAAAACCTCTTCAAAATACTCCTCGAAATCGATATTCTAAGTCATAACTCCGTAAGGACCTGGAGGAGCCCCAGAGTACGTAGCCACTCCGTGTTAGGCCTAGCGCACACTACCATTTTTACCCACGACGAGGTTGAGTGGAGTGTAAAAAGTTTTGGAGGAACGACTTAGAATATTGGGGTTAGCCTTCATCATACCTAATGTTAAGTTTTGATAAGGCTGAGGATGGAAGCAAATCTCTCCCGGAATCCTCAACCACTGAGGAACTGGCTGTCTTATCTCTAACTTTACCGCCTCTGTGGTCTACTGGTACAACCACCGGTATTAGACCCAGGGGTCCTGGGTTTGATTCTCAGCGGGGGTACATATTGTATTCGGTTTGGTTGGTCGCCTGGCTTACCACCATCTTATCTAAGTCTGACGCCATAACAACAATGTTTTCAGCATGTTTGTGTTCCGGCAGTTAAAGATAATACAGCCAGCTCCTCAATGGTTGAGGATTCCGGGAGAGGCTCGCTTCCATCTTCAGCCTTATCAATACTTAACAGAAGGTATGATAAAGGTTAACAGTCTCCCCGTCGTTCATAAAAAAAAACATGATTTGTTTTAGTATTATTTGTACAGAGATTTAACAAAGATTTTGTGTTCCTACGAAATAAGGCAATCTTCTTTCGTTGCTAGGTACAAAAGAAGAAAATCTTTTCTAAGAGGATTTTCTCCGCTGTTTTACGATTAGCATTGTTCCTTATGTACAGCCTATTTTGTTTTTTCTTTTCTTTTCTTAAGAAGTACAACCGAATTTTTTGATATTTATTCTTTACTAGCCTTTTTCCCGCGACTTCTTTCGTGGTAAAGTAAGTTATAGCGCGGTGGCGCCATTTATAAAAAAAAAAAATAAGTTTAAGTTAATATTAGTGGGGATATTTGCTTATATTGTCTTTTCCCGTTTCTAGTTGCTATGAGATTTACTTTTGATATTTTTAAAGAAAATAAATTGACTAATGTCACACAAATATCACAAATTAATTTTGGTCCTCTGAGCCGGATACAAATTTCCAGGTAATTTTCTGAATTTTTGTAACGGTATATGTGATACCCTTTCTTTTCCTACTAATATTATTAATGTCAGTTTGTTTGTTTATTAGTTTGTTACTATTTCACGCGAAAACTACTGAACGGATTTAGATGAAATTTGGTATGTAGGAACCCAAATAGTGGACTGACACATACTATCTGACCAAGACAATCAGGCGCATGACAGCTGAGAAAAGCTAAAAAAAACTAAGTAAAAAACCAAAATTTCAAAAAGCGGTAATCACTCAGTTAATCACTGTAGCGCTAATTAATCACATAATAACAGAAGTGCGGTGTTAGAAGTGGGCTGCAGGTGCCAAAAGTGCAAAGCCGCATTCCTGTCATGCGCCTAATTGTCTTGGTCGTGTAGTAAGCTATTTTTTTATCCCGATATTCCTACAGGAACGGGAAGGAATAAGTTAAATATATTTGACGACCTGTTTGGCGCAGGGATACTAACCCCGCCTTCTGCGCCAGAGGTCCCGGGTTCGATCCCCGGGCAAGACAAATATTTGTGTGCATGAACATGTCTATTTGTCTTGGTCTGGGTGTTTAATATGTATATTAAGTATCTATTTACAAAAAAAAAAGTATATAAGTATGTTTATCCGTTATCTAGTATCCATAACACAAGTTCTTCATGAAACTTAACGTGGGACTAGATAATTGGTGTGATTGTATGCGAATATTTATTTATTTTATTTATATGCGCTGACCCTTGGTAGAGTTAAAACATGTTTTTCGTTTTAAAATATAAACTTAAAAAACTACAAATTACAGATAAAAAAATGGCCCTATTTAGTGTCAAGGGTGTTCACCCACCTTGCCATGTCCGTAGAGCGTGTAAAATTAATTACATGGTTTGAAAAACGATGGGAATCCGAATAAAAATGCTCTTGAAAATGTGAATTGAGGTGTGAGACAGTTGTGTTAACCTAGAAAGAAGGTCTTTTCGTTTTGATATACGTAAAACGAGCTTTTAAGTTCATGTCGCAGGATAGTTAGACAAAATCGATTTTTTGCAATAATCCTAGGGATTTTTCTAGTATATTCACCGTTCTACGGTGTTGGCCACCGTCGCTTCATCAATGAGAGAAATATCCTCGCATTCGAAAGAAAGATCTTTACAGATGTTTGACTATCGATTAAGCTGAAACAGCCATCTAATTATAACTTTTTAATTTTGCATTTTACAATGCTATTTTTATGTCATAAATATTAAACAAGAAAATATACTAGAAAAAAACAACTAGTCTCATGTCGCATCCTGTCAGGGCGAAAATTAAAAAGTTATATTTAATGGCTGTTTCATCTTAATCGATAGTCAAACATCTGTAAAGATGTTTCTTTCGAATCACATATAAATCACATAAAAATAGGATTGTAAAACGCCAAATGAAAAAGTTATAATCCTAGGGATATTATTAAAACACCGATAAATTATTAGACAATGGTGTTGTTATTTCTCGATCCTACTGAAAAAATATAGGATTTTGGCGAAAAAACGTATGCCTATCTGTATTCTAAGTCGTCTTTTTAGATGTCTGTCTAAAATGAACCGGTGACCACAGCCTGCCCGTTCCGGAGCGCTAACTGTACCGGACCCTCCAACCGTGACCGGAAGCGGGCTCCGTTAAAATTACACTGTTCCGTCACTTCCGGTGGGTAGACGTAATTATTCTGATGTACTTTTAAATGTCTGCCTGTGACACGGAAATTGGAATCATCTGTCCCCTGTCTGTTTTGGGTGGTTGATTGTTATCGTGAGGTTCGATTCCCAGACGAAATAGTAGGTGTTTTACAAAGAATTATAATATCATTCATATCATATATTGTTCATGTAACTAGTTTTTTTTTTAAATATGAAATTTGGTATAATTTTTGTGTCATCTAGTTAATGCTATAGATAAAATGCTGTGCGCAATTGTAATAGGACGCAGACACGCATTTGTTGTTCTTGTAAGTATTTTTTTTGTTTATTCTGTTGTCTGTTATTGTGCCAAGTAAATAAAATAAAAATAAAATAAAATCAAACAAAACAAAATATGTGAAAACTAACGAATGACATTTATGCAGTCTTAACTGTTACAAGCATTAAAAAGGCTACGCCATCGGAGGGCTGATTGTCCAACGGTAACACGGTTCAGGAGGTCTACTCTCTAAGCACGAAACCTGTAGCTTCGGCCTAAGTTACGTTCCCTACTCCGTATCACCTACGGACAGCTTATTAGTTCGGAGACCCGAACTAAGAATGAATGAGAATACTCATATTCATACTCACAACATTTATTTAGTACAGGCGAAGGACATAGAAGTGATATTAACTAAATACAATAAAAAGGAGACTTAACAAAAAAAATAAACTTAATTTTAAGTATTACACTGACGCTGGTTTTCAACTAGACCACTTTTAGTTTTTTACATAACAATATTAAATAAATAATTTAAATAAATATTTGCATACAATCACACCAATTATCTAGCCCACGTTAAGTTTCGTGAAGAACTTGTGTTATGGATACTAGATAACGGATAAACATACTTTTTTTTTTTGTGAATACATACTTAATATACAACACCCAGACCAAGACAAATAGATATATTCATGCACACAAATATTTGTCTTGTTCGGGGATCGAACCCGGGACCTCTGTCTCGAAGGCGGGGTTAGTACCCTTGCGCCAAACAGGTCGTCGAATATAAACAATAGTGCAGATGTGTGATTGTATGCGTGTGTGTGTGTTTTAAGAATACGTTTTGACGTTGTCCCTACTCCCAATGTGTTTGTGCCGTTTGTCCAAAACTAGTACATCCGAAATCAATAGAGAGTAGGCTCCATCCGTAGTTTCTGGAAACTTACGGACGGGAACCCGTATCTTAGTTGACGGGCTTAGAGAGTAGACCTCCAGTTTCAGTTCCGTAGCTGTTCTGGCTGTGATACAGTATGTAAATGTGACAGTAATGACGGGACGAAAGTGGAACTGAACAGAGTTTCTGTTAGACCATCGACCTGCGTGTCACACACACACAAACCCTACAGCGCGGCGGCGAGAGACCTTGCTACGACAGGACAGGAAACGACAATAAATTCGTCAACGACTCTTTATTTTCTTATGAATTAATTGTAGGTTTATAAAAATTTTATTCTCATAACAACACAAAGTATACATTTTTTTTTTATGAAGTACGGGGAGACTTAGCATTCATCATACCTGATGTTAAGTATTGATAAGGCTGAAGATGGAAGCGAGCCTCTCCCGGAATCCTCAATCACTGAGGAACTGGCTATCTTATCTTTAACTGCCGGAACACAACAATGCTGAAAACATTGTTGTTATGGCGTCAGACTTAGATAAGATGGTGGTAGCTAGCCAGGCGGACTTACAACAAGTCCTACCTGTTAACATGAGAAAACAAGTTAGTATTACTTACTTAGGTATGATTGTTTTCTTAATCATTGGATACTTGGCACACATACCAATAATAAACTTGAAAACATTTATGAAAATAAAACTCAGAAATACACAATAATACAATAAGATTCAGAGGTCACGGGTTCGATCCCGGACAAGAAAAATATTTGTGTGCATGAACATGTCCATTTGTCTTGGACTGGGTGTTTAATATGTATATGTGTGAATTTACAAAAAAAGGGTATACGTATGTTTAACCGTTATCTAGTAACCATAACACAAGTTCTTAATGAAACTTAACGTGGGCTCTATAATTGGTGTGTTTGTATGCAATTATTTATTTATTTAAATAGTATGTTATTTAAAAAATACAAGTAATAAATGGATAGGTTGTATCAATCAATTTTTAATCAATTTAATACCTATAAAGGCCAGCCAAAACAATTAATGAATAAATTTCCATACTACCATCAAAATTAAAAATATCCTCTACTTAATTGGAGTAATAAAATCACTTAAATTATTAAATAACTGTACGAGTAGATAATGTATGACAAGTGAAAACATTGTATAATGCAAAGTAATTACAGAATCGTAAATTCGTCATTTCATTCATACATTTTATGGACAATCAAGTTTGTCCCATGAATGTTACATCATACATTGTGTAATTTTCCCATTCATTGTCTGAAAAAATGAGTACAATCGACGACAGAGGTAGCTAAACACTTTTGGATTATTATTTATCTATTCTCTATTCTAATATTATGAAGAGGAAAGCCGTGTGGTGACGGCCTAAGAATACAAGTTCACCACTCCCTTACATGCCTGGGATGTCGTAAGAGTCGACTGAGAGGCTCGACGCATTGAACACCTGTGCGAGAGAAGGAAAACTTGAAACAAACCCTCTACCAACCCGTCTGGCCAGCGTGGTAGCAGCCCAAGCAGCAAAATCCAATCCTATAAGTATCCTAAGACTACATATTTTTTAGTCCTATAGTAATCATATTAACGTTTATAGGGCTGGATTTGGGCGCACCTTATAGGATATTTCGTCCTATAGTAATTTTGTTACAGTCCGGTAATGTGCAAATTGATTTTATTATTGTTTTATTGAGTGCATCTACAAGATCACGGTGTCCTATAAAGATCTGGTAAATGCACTGAATCAGCGTGATTAGTCCTGTAACGTTCTGGCGTATGCTACTACAAGCGTAATTGATCCAACAGTGGTCAGCGTAATGCCATAACTAGAGCGTTAATTTTGCATTCGTTTGGTAATGGTGTAGTGTGACTTTGAATTTAGAAGAACATAAAATATTTGCAAAAGTTACGTAATTTATTTACTATTCATTATCGTAAAATAGGTTGATACTGTTTGTGTTTTCACTGTTATATAAAGAAATGAACTTGCGAAATAAGTTTTATTGATAAAGTAATCGATGAAAATAAACATATTTTTAAGCGCCTCAAAAGTAATCACAGTTATTATTTGTTTATTCATTAATTTATTAATAAATACAAGCTGTCATCAGATCGGATCGGCTCCATATTGTAATGCATTTATCAGGAGCTTTATAATGTGTTTTAGTCAAAGTTAATGTTACTATAGGAGTATAATGGACACCATATTGTTTATTGTTTTAGGGGTCCTTATGAGAAAAACAACAGAAGTAAACGTATGCGAATAGGTGTAATAGTAATAAATGAATAATATTATCAATGCTTAAACTACTTTGAAACATTTTAATCATAATATAATTTCTTTGGAAATTTTATTAAGATTAATGTTATGCATTTATATAATTGATCATATTTTTCCATGTATGTTAATCAATAACTTAATTTATGCCTTTAAACGACCATGGAAATGCTTTCGTAAATCGGTTTCTGTTAAAATCCATACTGACAATTTAACTTTTATGGTCTCTATCAATAAAATATTTAGTTTATTAGCAAAAAATCATAAAAGTAAATAACGTCCTTTGGCAGTTGTGAGTTGTAACTTACGCTAGTAATTATAGTTTTTACTGTTAGTATTGAGATGTGTGCGGGCATCCCTTGGTAATGCAAATTTTATTCTTTTATTTAAAATCACAGATAGTCCGTCAAAGATGAATGTGATAGGTATATTATTCTTAACAGCCCATTGTTTTATATTTTTTCCTGCAATTCAGAATTTTCATCAAAGTCAGTGCAGTGCGGTTATGGTCATCAGATTCGCCATCACTGCTATCACTTTTATAATCTTCTTGATTACAACATTTAGATGAATCAGCGTCGTAGTTTTTTATTGGGTAAACTTTACCAGACTCTTTTTCAATCTTGGAAGTTATCGATTCGAACTTTGACCTGGATTTCATTTCTAGACATTTTTTGCAACTCTTCTTCTATAACTGCCACAGCGTTTAATTCCATTTTTTAAAATCCATTCATGTAGTTTTTTGAAACACTAACAAACATCACAGCATGAAAACAAAATGGCTGTGGACAACCAATCACTCTAGTAATAGCATATGCAGGACACGTATAAGTAAATTCTTACCTATATTAGCAGCACGAATGAAAGTGCGGTGCTAGTGATCCATTAGCAGTCACGTCAAAGACAAATCAATCTTATAGTATCTTCGACCTATAGTAGCCTAGACCCAAACGTTTACAGGACAACTTTTCTTATAGAACAATAAAACAAAACGTTAAAAAGATTAAATAGTCTTACCCAATGTATTTATAGGAGCACTGCTAATTATCATTATAATATGCACTTATAAGACTGCTAGTACCTATAAGAATCATATAATCAAATCCTCTAAACGTTTACAAGACTATGTAACAGGATCGAAAGCGCTTGTAGCATTAACAGTTTTATACGATGTTCTTGTAAGCGTTTATAAGACTACGTAATAGGATTGAATGTGCTTGTAGTGCAAATCGTATCGTAGGCTACTTTTATAAGATCAGTGATCTCAATCTATGCCTGTATAAGTATGCTATAAGATGTTTAATCTTATAAGCCAACGATTATAGGAAAATTTTGCTGCTTGGGAGTATAATAGCTTCCTATGAACACCACAATAGGCGTCAGCTAGAGCTAGGAGAGGACTATGTCCAGTAGTGGACGTCCACAGGCTGATGATGATGATTATCGGAGGCCATGATTATCTGGTGCTTATCTTGCCCAGCGGCTGAGTCTTTGCATTCAGCGGGGCCACAGCGCTAGTGTTCTCGGTACTATGCCATGCGGCTGTGAGTTGGACGGCGTATTTTTGTTATAGTATAAGATTTTATATTTAACGGTTTCTTGTTTTTCTACTAATTTGTAAATATTTTATATTCAATTTTCTAAGTTTTTGTACAAAAAGCATTATTAAGGAGTGGTACTTATTGTTTTGTAAACTTTATCTTTTTTTTATTGAATGAATTGTTAGGGAATTGCGTTTTAGACCCTCTGGACCGTCCAGCGGTGTATCGGCCGCCCAACAGTCCAGCATACATAATAGAATTTACCAATTATGGAAAACCTGAACTTTTAAAGTGTATTATCGTGTATAAGCAGAATAAGCGAAGTGGCTTAAAGTAAGCGGCTTACTGTAAGCCTCAGAAGTTCGGAGCTCCATTTATGAGGGAGCACGCGCGGTTTCCAATCATTTGCTTTCCGATAAGTTTGGTCTATAATCTTACTAGTGGTTATTCGCGGTTTCACCCTGCGAATTTCGGGATTAGAATGTAAAAGGTAAGTTTTTTGGAACGAAGTTCCTTATCGCGCGTTGCGAAAAGGGGCTAGACGGAAAAATAAAGACCAAAAGTTGTAACGACATTTGTTGCTGTGCGCGTGTTTCTCCATGGATTCTGGATGGATGGACGGACGGACAGACGGACGGACGGATACCTTTCAAGTTTATTTTTTTTTATCCAACGGGGTATCGCATAACCGTCATCATACCTGGGTACCGCGCAAGTGGCGTCGACACCGAAATCGGCTACATTTGACAGATGGATGTGACACATTGCTGCCTCTTTTTGACACAAATGAAATCTTACCAAAGACTAAGAGCAATATGTCACATCCATCTGTCAAATGAAGTCGATGTCGATGCCGACGACTCTTGCGCAGTAGGGATGCTTCATTTATGTAGTTTTACTAATATTTTATAGAGGCAAGATTTGATTGTTTGTTTGTTTGCATTGAATAGGCTCCGAACTACTGAACGGATTTGAATGAAATTTGGTACACAGATAGTAGATAGTCTGGTTATGAACATAGGATACTTTTTATCCTGATATTACCACGGGAACGGGAACCACGTGGGTGAAACCGCGAGCGGCCGCTATTGTAGTGATAAGACGGAAGCGAGCCTCTCCCGGAATCCTCAACCACTGAGGAACGGCGAGGAATCTTATCTCTGAAAACATTGTTGTTATGGCGTCAGACTTAGATAAGATGGTGGTAGCTAGCCAGGCGGACTTACAATAAGTCCTACCAACTAATGTAGTACTTTCGTATTAACTCTAAAGATTTTAAATTATTTTTTTCGAGGATCCCGTGGCGCAGTTGTTCGCGCGCTCGGCCTGCGATTGTTGAGGTTAAGCAACTTTCGCAATGGTCGGTCACGGGATGGGTGACCAATAATTTACTATCTCAAGCTCCTCCGTGCTTCGGAAGGCACGTTAAGCCGTTGGTCCCGGCTGAATTTGCAGTCGCTTAACCCCATCGATCTGCATTGGGCCCGCGTGGTGGGTCATGGCCCGTTCTCCTTATCCATCCATAAAGAAGGCCAGTGCCCCAGAAGTAGGGACATTAAAAATGGCTGATGACGACGCTATCATTTTAACAGTTCTTTTCTCTAATCACTTTAATAATTGTGACTTTTGTTAGCATAAACTTTAAAGTTGTGGATTGCTAGTGAGATATTATTTTCGGTCATTGTGTCATAGAAACTAGTTTGAATCAATAATGACGATTATGACTCAATGCCATTGAAAATCTAATACATATTTAAGTATTTAAAACTAGTCATGTATCTCTTATGTCATAGATGTTATTTTGGTGTATTATACGTTTTCTCTAACATGCTTGGAAATATGAGCATTATTTTGACAACCTTCTTCGAGATAAATCGATATTGCTGTACTGGCCACATACAGGCGAGCAGCGGCCGGCAAAAGATGTATGAAAATCCATATCTGTCGTGTTTAGCGGCCAAAAAAATTACATAGTAAACTCATATCTGTCGTGTAATTTAATAATGGAACGATCTTTTTACCAAGGAGGTAACTTATCAAAGGTTTTATTTAAATTTCCAACTGGCTTGCAAATAGAAAGCTGTTTTAGAAAAAAAAATAACAACAAATGAACACTTTAACGCGTGAAAAAATATTGTTGTTCGTTGTTCGTCTGTTTCGAAAAGTAGTTTAAATTTCCGCGCATTATTTGAGAAAAGTACTATACAAGCCATTGATGGACTTACGTATTTACACGTTCGTCCATCAATACCTCTTTTACTGGCCCCTGCAGTAATGTACTATTTGCAGAAAGGGGTAGGCCTTCGAAAAGAGGTCAATCTTGTTACTCGACCCATCCTGCCGCGTTAAAGACGGCTTCATAAACAACCTGAACAGGCTCAAACAACCACAGGAAACATAATGACGTCACCGTGAAGGCGCGGCGCCTAATGACGTCACCGCAATTACTACTACCAGACTGGTTGTTCTTTTTAACCCACTTCAAAAAAAAGGAGGAGGTTCTCAATTCAACGAAATCTTTTTTTTTATGTATGTTACTCGATTACTCGAAGACGGCTGGACCGATTTGAGTGATTCTTTTTTTGTTTGAAAGGGTATACTTCCCATGTGGTCCCATTGTCATCATGTCAGGATCTGATGATGGGATCCTGAAGAAATCCAGGGAACTCCTCAATTATTATATGCACTCCTATAGCGATTCGGTGTAAGTAGGACTTGTTGTAAGTCCGCCTGTCTTAGCTACCACCATCTTATCTAAGTCTGACGCCATAACAACAATGTTTTCAGCATTGTTGTGTTCCGGCAGTTAAAGTTCAGTGGTTGAGGATTCCGGGAGAGGCTCGCTTCCATCTTCAGCCTTATCAATACTTAACAGCAGGTATGATGAAGGCTAAGAGCATACCCGTCGTTTACAAAATAAAATATATTATTATTATTATTATTATTACTTAGGATTTGGAATAGGATTAAGATTTAAATAGATACCTATACATTTTTTAATAACTTCGTTGTTTCTGATTTACGTAACACAAAACTCGGAATCAGATCAATGTGTGTACACGCGCAGATATAAAAACACTCTTTCACACGCACGCACAGAGATGAACACACACATTCACACGTACACACACATGCACATACATTCTCATTCAAACATACCTATGCAAAACCACACACACAATCGCACATCTGCACTATTGTTTATACTCGTACATTTTTATGTATATGACATCCAGGTGTCAATAAACTAAAGCGGTTATAGTTGAAAACCAGCGTCAGTGTAATACTGACACAATGCTGAATTTAGTGCAGCCGTGGGACAATTTATTCAATACTGCAACTTAAAATTAAGTATTTTTTTTGTTATGTATCCTTTTTATTGTATTATGTTAATATCACTTCTATGTCCTTCGCCTGTACTAAATAAATGTTGTGAGTATTGAGCAT
This sequence comes from Chrysoteuchia culmella, assembly GCA_910589605.1. Classification (NCBI taxonomy): domain Eukaryota; kingdom Metazoa; phylum Arthropoda; class Insecta; order Lepidoptera; family Crambidae; genus Chrysoteuchia; species Chrysoteuchia culmella. The sequence goes on along the minus strand of OU342671.1, from coordinate 9,720,627 downwards.
CGAGTGTGATATTTTTTAAGTATTTATTTGCGCTGTCCTCCCTTCATTTCCTTAAGGAAATAAAACGAAGGACAACAGGAAATTCGCTTATGTTTTGTCCCGATATTGTTTGATTAGAACCTCCGGATAGAAAAACAATAGATTCTGTCGGAAAATCTAATTAATCTGGAAGAAGAATAAACAAAATGATTTATCTAACAAATTAACTAAGAAGCGCTCATGGCCTTGCTTGACAGACTGATCGTATTCGATCACGTTTGTTAAGCAAAGTTCGGCCCGGTCAGGTGTCGGATGGGTGACCGTAAAGTGACATTACAAGTGAGCGCTTCCGTGTTTCGGAGGGCAAGTTTAACCGTCGGTCTCGGCTGTTGTCATTTGATTACAGTCGTTAAGCCAAGTCAGAGGCCTTATAGGCGGCTTGATAAACTCTGACACCAGAGGTGGCCAAGTCCTCACTCGATAAGAAGAAGAAGACTAAACTTCTGATAGAAAAATACTAGAAAAAATATCAATTGCTCAGACGGGACTAGTTGATGATACATTTTATGTGATCTATACTTAATATTATAAAGAGGAAAGATTTGATTGTTTGTTTGTTTGTTTGCATTGAATAGGTTTCGAAACTACTGAACGGATATTGATGAAATTTTGTACACAGATAGTACATAGCCTGGTTATGAACATAGGATACTTTTTATCCCGATATTCCCACGGGAACGGGAACCACGCGGGTGAAACTGCGGGCGGCAGATAGTTTCTTATTTTTTTAAATAAAAAAAATCTTATAACGCGCATTGAAAATTATAACTTTTTAATTTTGCATTTCACAATGCTATTTTTATGTGATAAATATTAAACAAGAAAATATACTAGAAAAATTCGACGTGTCCTCATAGGTCTCTGTAGCATAATTGGTTAGTGCATTGAGCCGGATTCTCAAGGATGCGGGTTCGAATCCCATCAGGGCGACATGAGACTGGTTGTTTTTTTCTAGTATATTTTCTTGTTTAATATTTATTGCATTGAAAATGCTTAAATAAGTATTTAACTATACTTACCTAATAGTTTAGTCACAATAATTCTAACGAAATCCTTTGAAAGAAAGTTTAAACGATCCTTGTATAACCAAAATCGAGGCGTTCAGGAAAAAAGTTCAAAGGCACTCGGTTAAACGACTTTCGCAGATGGTGGACACGGGATGGGTGACCTGTAGTGTTTGTATCTATGGAAAAGGGTACAATCTACCCTGTCTCACACACACAGGAGGGCAACACTAGTAGCTGTCATTGTCAACGATATATTGACAGATGACATATAGCTAGGCGGGAGTTCTGGTGGAGTGCAGATAGGATTTCGGCTCCAGGATCCCCGATGTGATGATACGTATTATGTGTGCCTGTCTTGGTGTGACGGTGAGCCAGGGAAACGGTTCGGTAGGATTGCAAATCCTACCTGACCAATAGTTTATTATCTCGAGCTCCTTCTTCGGAAGGCATGCTCAGTCGGTCCAGCTGTATTTCCAGTCGAATCGAAACCCACTAATCTGTATTGGGCCTGCATAGTGGAACATGGTCCTCTCCTTATACCTAAATCCATAGAGAAGGCCAGTGCCCCAGCAGTGGGGACATTAAAATTTACTGACGCTGATGGTGAAGGTTAAAATTGACTTCTACCTTCTTACTTTTAACAAAAAACCGTATAAAATAATTTCCTCACCCAAACCTTAAAAATTACATGTCATATTTTCCCGCCTTATAGGGTCCACCATAATCTGTGGCTATGTCGGTTCTATTCTAATGGCGGTCTTTTTACTCTCGCTGACATTTGTCAATGGAACAAAGATGGCGGCGCGCTCATTAGGCCGAAAGGATTATAGACCGTGTTAGGGTTGGTGACGTGAAGAATCCTACTAATATTAAAAAGAAGTAAAGTTTATAACTTTGTTTATGGTAATCTTTTTCGTTTGTAATGTAAAATTGTTGGTGAGAAGGAATCTCTGGAAGTACTGAACCGATTTTGGAAATTCTTTCAACGGTAGAAAGCTAGTACTTTATTTATAAGGCGGTCTTTTAACTCCCGCTGACAGTTTGTCTATGGTACAAAGATGGCGGCGCGTTCAATAGGCCGAAAGGATTAAAGCGCCCGTGTCAAATAACCCTTGCTTGGCGATGTGAAGAAGATCGCCAAGCAAGGTGATTAGAAGATGTGTTTTTGGTTGATAGTAGGACTTGTTGTAAGTCCGCCTGGCTAGCTACCGTTACTGGTAGCTACCACAATCTTATCTAAGCCTGACACCATAACTACAATGTTTTCAGCATTGTTACATTATAACAACATTATAACATTTCTCGCATTACAAGGTTACTGTACTGCAAGTTGTGACGTACATACAGGTCAATAGTAATTTATTTTAGATAAAAATATTTAAGCTCTAAGCACAACGTTAAGACAAGCAGACTGAAGTAGACCCATTTCCGCTGGCGGCACCCGTTCACGACCATGACGCATGAACCAGCCATCCATTAGATACGATTGTGACAAAAAAATTGCAGAATTGATCTTCTGAATGACAAACCACACGACACCACATCGTAAGCCTACGCTAAATAAATTTTATAATGTAATTGTTTGATTTTAATTTATATAACTCAACGGTAGTTTTCTATTATTATTTCTATTAATATTAATAGCCTATTTTATAAATGCATGCGGTGGCAACCTGTAATTAAAATAGCGCTTAAGTATTAATTGTGAATGTGTTAGAATATTGTATAAGTGTATATTTTGTTGGTTGTCCTTAAATATAAATAAAAACGCAAATGAAACCAACGCTCTGAAAGAGACAATGTTAAAAAAAAATCAAGCCAAATAATGCAAAATCATTAATGTGAGAAATAAAAATAATGTAACTACCTACTTATCGCAATTTAAAAAATAAATTATAATTTAAATATTTTTTTTTTTTCATTAAATCTACACCGGCGACAACCCTGGTACTACACATAATCTAATTGATGTAGCTTTGATCCAAAAAGCTGGGCGTTGCATTCATTTTTGAACAAAGACTACGTTTTGGGATGTTCCATATCGCTACATTGCCATTTACTCGTAATTAAAAGCAAAACAAAAACAAAATGGCGCCGGTTTCGCGCCAAAAATACTTAACCTTTTTGCCCAAAATCTAACTCGTCGGAATATTACAATTTTATTCATTTCTTTTTATAATCACACAATCACAATTATCATAGAAATTTATGTTTTTGGTAATCAATACAAAATAACAGAGCGATTGCTAATAACCTAACCAAGATAGACATATCTCTAAGGATAGATTGTTTAAATGAATAAAAAATGTTTATTTCCATTGACAATGTTGAACATGCCAAGTATATAGGCATATCTCTTAATAAGGATAGATTGTTTAAATTAAATAAAATTAAAAATATGTTTATTTCCATTGACAATGTTGAACAAGACAAGTATATAGGCATATCTCTTAATAAGGATAGATTGTTTAAATTAATAAAAAAATAAAATAAAAAATGTTTATTTCCATTAACAATGTTGAACATCACAAGTTACGGGTTGGAGGTTCTCTTTATGCTTTATGGGCCTGTGTTGAGAAGCCCCGCTCCTCCATAATGATCATACTTAGGTACATATTGATTTAAGTAACAACAAAGGCAACAATTTATTTCTCAAAAATACAAAATTTTTATCTACTTATTAATAATATTTTATTTATACGGTGAAATAGCAACCAAGATTCTTATTAAGAACATATGATGTGTGTTTGTGTGAGTGTGAGTAGTGTGTGTGTGTGTGTGTGTGTGCGTTTTTTTTTTTCAATTTTGTATGCATAACCTGTAGATTTATTATTTCAATTAAGCATTAAAATAATAAATCTATTAGGTTACAAATAAAAGTAGTGATTCTGTCTCTTCCTAAGTTTGAATTTTAAGCTTTTTAGTTATAAGTTTTTTGCCAAATTTACCTTTAAAACCACCACAATCGCAGGTTTAACCATTGCGCCACAAGCTCCTACTTCTTCATCAGCCATTTTTGATGTCCCCACTGCTGGGGCACTGGCCTTCCCCGGCCTGGAGTATGTGACCATGACCCACTCCACCACGCGGTCCCAATGCGGATTGTTGGGTTTTAACGACTGCAAAGTACAGGACCAACGGGCGCTTAACGAGCCTCCCGAAGCACGGAGAAGCTCGACATAATAAGTTTTTGGTCATCCATCATAGTTGCATACGGTCGGTTTTAATAACCTACCCTCAATAATAGATATGCTTAAATAATTAACTAGGCAAGCTAACAAAACTCTAGAGCTTTGTCGCCTAGATAACAGCGGTTGCTAAGTAAAGTAACGTATCTAAGATAGAAGATAGCTTCTCGGGTTAAATGATTGAAACTGACCTGAAACCACCTCAATCGCCGGTTTAACCATGGGTCCACCAAGCTCCTCTATAATGGTTTATAATACTTTAATCCTGGAGGCACCTGAAATCCTCCAAGTTTTAAGATCGATAGCCGTCCTTATGGTAATCTTCATAATTACTTGGAAAGTGGAATGTTTCTCTTCACCCAAATAAAGTTTTGTCTCTAAGAGAAAGTCGTTTAATTTGGAGTTTAAAAGCAAATAAATAATGCTACAAATGACTGCGCTAACTTGACGGGTAAAACTGACGATACTTATTATTAAAATCGCCTAACGTTTTGCATTTGATACTTTAGCTTTGTTTTTCAATGGCAAGAAAAAAACACTGCTGTAACATGAAAAGTTCCAGTGTAGCCTATAATTCAAAATAAAACGCGACTACTGAAAAATCACGCTCTAAAAAGTATGAAACAAGAAAATATTCTCATCTGAAAGTGCCGTGGTCGTATGCCACTTACTCTAACAAAACAGGGCCCGGTTCAGTAGTCGGGTTTTAGTTTTTGAATTTTTTATTTAAATTCTTTTGGAGTTATAAAGTATGGAAATTATTACCAAAATTCGATTTATGCAAACAAATAAAATATGTTTTTGAAACGTGCTTACCAAGAGCTTTCATATGACACCAAACACGATATTTTATAGTAAAGAAAGTTCTTTAGTTCACAGCTTTATGTCGTCTAGAGGGCGCCATATTCAATTTCATGTGACGTGACATAGCCTATAACCAGCGGACAATCGAATCGCTTCTAACGATAACTCAATTGTGAATATATAATTAGCAGTTTTAAAGTTATGTGGGTACAGATGAACATACATACATACATACATACCGGTCAAAATCATAACCCTCCATTTTGTTTTGCCGTAGTCGGGTAAAAAAAACAGTGGTTCAACCGCTGAGTAAAGGTTACAGACAGATTTGTGTAACTAGTGTATTAATATCGTGATGAAATGTACTCTTTGTATACAAAGAGTATGACCTAAATTTAATTCAGGTCATAAAATATCAAGTTTAAGTTATTTATTTGACGTTTGACGACCTGTTTGGCGCAGGGGTACTAACCCCACCTTCTGCGCCAGAGGTCCCGGTTTCGATGCCCGGACAAGACAAATATTTTTGTGCATGAACATGTCTATTTGTCTTGGTCTGGATGTTTAATATGTATATTATGTATGTATTTACAAAAAAAAGTATATAAGTATGTTTATCCGTTAACTAGTATCCATAACACAAGTTCTTCATGATACTTAACGTGGGCTAGATAATTGGTGTGATTGTATGGTTTTTTTTTTTTTTTTTTAGATTTATTATGGATTCATCTGAGTGTTAAACATCAAAATCCTTTCAGCCGTCTCTGCGTGATTAAGTAACAAACATCCAAACTTTCACATTTAAAATACGTATTTAGTGAGATATTAGCAATGACCTTTTAACATTATGAATATTATTTAACATTTCCATCTCCATAAACGTGCCTATACGCTCCTTTAAATATTGGCGGGAAGGCACGCTCAGTTTCGCGCCAATATTGCAAAATGGCGGATGTCAGGTGCGACAATATGGCGTCGTTATTGCCGCGAACTTGACATATTAAGTTGGTCGCATAAATTTGAAGTTGTTTAATCACTAATAGGTAAACGAAATGGGATAGAATGTGATTAGAATAGAGAAATAAGCGAGTGAGTCTTATATTAAGAATAGCTTCAAATATTCGCGAGAAAAAATGGAGATCTAGAAACTCGACTCTAAAAAATCGAGCCTAATGAAGTAAGAACTCATTGGACCTCATTTTTAGGTCCCAATCCGCCTTCATAAAAAAAAATTACCTTAACCCGTGAAATACAGTGCGCTTAATATTAGTAAAAGTTGTTTTATATGGGTCATCTTATGTAGATGAGGTAGAATCTTGAGGGTGCAGTGGGTACTAACTACTAGATCAAATATAGACACCTTTTTCGTTGGTACAAGGACTAGTTCTTAGTCCGCCTGGCTAGCAACCACCATAAATGAATGAATGAAATAATGTTTTATTCAATCGAACTCGTTACAAGTATTTTTAAATAGTCAGTTTTGTTCTACCACCCATTTAAGACTCTTAACTGACAAGAAAAAATTTGCCTAAAAAAACTAATCAGCTTTATAAAATGATAATGATAGCACATATACTTTCTATGAATTAATGGTAGTAAACCCTCCTGCATCTCAGATGTCCTGGTGCTCTGAATACTGCAAGGCTTTCCATATACCCGCTCAACTGGCGCGGGTCCGGGGGGAAATACGCGCGTCTGGCAGACCTACCCGTGGGGGGCCCTCCGGGGTGGGAACAGTTGCATTATTTTGCAGATTACTCGATAATTTTGTTAGAATATCTACCAACTTCTATATATATTCGGATTCTTCATAAAATTTCCCATAAAATAGCATTTCAACTACGCGTGTCAATAGCGTCTGATGCCTGATTTACACCAGGCAAGAACACTAGAGAGTACAATGAGAAGTAGTTTCTTCGCGCACTCATAATTTAAATAAAACAACTTTTTGGAGTATTTAGTGCGATTTATTTACCTGAAATATATATTTGGTACTATAATTTTTCGGATTAATTGCGTTTTGGCACCTTTTCAGTGGTCACGTTGCGGTCAACCCGTGACTCCGCAAAAGTTGTTTTATTTCAATGATGATATTTACAAATAATATATTAATACATTACTAAATATAAACAAAACAAACTGAAGACTAACACAAAGAATAATAATTATTTGTATTTGATAGAGTCATCCCGTGACCACGGCAGCTGTAAAGGTGCCGAAACGTCGGGAAAATCAAAAAACCCCTAAAAAACCTAAAAATTACGGACAATTACAACTTAGTTCGTGGAAATATAGCGCGTTTGATATCCGTAAAAGTTGTTTTATTTCAATGAACAGTGCGCGCCAAAACATAAGATGTACGTATTCTTAATTATTTCTCATTCGTGGCCGCGCTTTACAGGCGATCGTAGTCGGTCACGTTTGTAAAGTAACGTTCGGTCCGGTCAGGTGTCGGATGGGTGACCGAAAAGTAACATTACAACTGAGCGCTTCCGTACTTCGGAGAGCACGTTAAACCGTCGGTCCCGGCTGTTGTCATCTGTTAACAGACGTTAAACCAAGACAGAGGGCTTATAGGCGGCTTGATAAACTCTGACATCCAGAAGTGGCCACTAATCCTGATACGTTAAGAGAAAGAGATTTCTCGTTTTCCACTTATATGGGCGCTCTCAGGGTCAAACTGGAATGGGTGACTTGCGGTCGCGTGTACCAACAATACGTCAATGTTTTTGTATCGGCGATCTGAGCTTTCTCCGCGATGAAAGCATAAGCTTGGCTCGTGACTTTCGATCGGACAACGAGATTGTGTATCAGGGCTGTCAAATCATCTTTAGTAAAAAAAAAAAAACAACGGGTTGCACTCCGGGAGTGCCAGCAGAAGTGAAAACCGCTCATGACTTAGGTACAAATGCTCGTATTCATCACACAAACATTTGCCCCTACCGGGATTCGAACCCGGGACCTCAGAGTAGGCGACACCTTGAAACCGCAACCGGTGTACGTACCACTCTACCACGGAAGTCGTCACATTAAGACGACACTTCAGTTGATAGTCCTTTTTTCACTTTGCTTAAACAGTTCTATTTCGTTCATTCAATACCTTTCAAAACTCGTCTCGATCACAATCCCTATCACAATTCAAATAGTTGTGGCGCGAAGCTCATATATAAATAAATAATAATATTCGCATACAATCACACCAATTATCTAGTCCCACGTTAAGTTTCATGAAGAACTTGTGTTATGGATGCTAGATAACGGATAAACATACTTATATGCTTTTTTTTTTGTAAATACATACTTAATATACATATTGAACACGCAGACCAAGACAAATAGACATGTTCATGCACACAAATATTTGTCTTGTCCGGGGATCGAACCCGGGACCTCTGGCGCAGAAGGCGGGGTTAGTACCCCTGCGCCAAACAGGTCGTCAAAACCAACAAATATATACCTTTCAAATGACAAATTGAAAGGGATAGCGATAGATTTTCAATTTAGAGTTAGCCCCCCCTGATCTGTTAAGCTGGTTGACGATTCCAAGAGAAGCGCGCTTCCACCTTCAGCCTTTATCAGGTTAGGTACATCAAGTATGATAAAGGCAGAAAAATATCCTCTAGTAGTGCATTAAATAAAATCATTATTATGTTTTTGCTTTGTTGGCAACCCTGAAAAGATCTTAAGCTATAGGTGAAAGCAGCTTTAAGCCTTTAAGTTAATAAGTACAAAAAGTGGGGCATGTAATGGATTAGCAGATTGGACTCACTGACCCTTTGGTAACTAGTACTTTCAAATAGTACTTACTGTGACGCGGGGACGCGACTCTAGGTATTAATAGAAACTCGCTTGGGTAAATCTACGGGCGTTTTGAACGCCGTCATTGTCCTCGACATATAAAGTGTCATGCATGAGGAGTGCGAAAACAAAGGTTATGCTGCTAAACGCTACTCGTCTGGGACCTATATTCGTAACTGGACACGAGGACAGAAATTTATTGCTCTACAAATATGAAAATATATTGAGAACAATGACGGCGTTCAAAACACCTGTAGATTCACCCGCTTACTGTTATTATCGTTAAATTTCGTCTTCAATTAATAACTAACACAATTTTGTAATATTTTTGTGACAAGGCGACCGTATATCTCTGCACAAGATCTCTCCTATCTATATTTATATTCAAAACTAACCCAGCCAGCAACGGCGGTGTGCTGGCCTGCTCGCAGTGCGGAAACTTATACGATCTCCACAGCACATAAGAATGACCCGTAGGTCGTCGGATCCATTTCCACCTTTTTTATGAACAACGGGAAGACGAGTAGCCTTCATCATACTTTCCATTCCATTATCAGCCTGTGGACGTCCACTGCTGGACTTAAGCCTCTCCTAGCTCACGCCTATTGTGGCGTTCATATGAGGCTATTAGCCTACTGCTGCCACGCTGGCCAGGCGGGTTGGTAGAGGGTTTGTTTCAAGTTTTCCTTCTCTCGCACAGGTGTTCAATGCGTCGAGCCTCTCAGTCGACTCTTACGACATCCCAGGCATGTAAGGGAGTGGTGACACTTGTATTCTTAGGCCGTCACCACACGGCTGGCCTTCATCATACTTACCTAATGTTAAGTTTTGATAAGGTTGACGATGGAAGCGAACCTCTCCCGGAATCCTGAACCACTGAGAACACAGCAATGCTCAAAACATTGTTGTTATGGCTAAATCTATAGGTTGGTATAAGTGAGGAAACTTTTTTGTCCACAGTTCGAGTCTTTTTTGTGATCGTGACTTCCAATAACATTTTTGAAAATGACAATTTTGAAAATGTCAAAGCCAAATACGACATAGTAAGTAGTCATAGTCAATACGGGCCCTAGCTGGTCCAATTCTTCAAATTAAGAAAAGAAAGCTTATCCATTAAAAAATAAATACAAACAAGGGTACTTTAAAATGATTAATGGCGATACTTATACCACAATAAACTTGGTACCAAATGCTCCCCTATAGTCGTGTATCAAAATGAGTGCTGTAAAAACATAAAGTTAAATTTGAACCGTAGTTAAAGGGACAGTTAATTTTATAACCCGATTAAGTTAACGAGTCGGTGTACTGATTGTTGACACGTGGGTGGTTAGACGGGCGGTTGAAACGCGGCAGGGAAACCCTGGTAGTTGCAAGTTAAAATCGAATTCAAAATGAGGACTTATACATTTTCACTAAACAAAGCCGACTCATCTAAAAAGTTTCACAGTTCATCCCGTCTGGAATCTTTCGGTGTATATGTGGAGACCATGAATGGAATCAGTAATCAAAAAATGCGTACCGCGAAAGTGGCGTCGGCATCTCAATCGGCTTCATTTGACAGATGGATGTGACACATTGTTGCTTCTTTTTGACACAAATGAAAACTTACCAAAGACTAAGAGCAATATGTCACATCCAACTATCAAATGAAGTCGATGTCCAGTCCTATTGCATCGTAATTTATTTGTCAAATATGTCCAGTCAAACCCTATATTTTTTTTTGCTGTAAACGTTAATTGTAAAAGAAACATGATGCAATGTAATGCAACCCAACGTTTCATTGTTATTCGATTGTAGACTAAACTATCTTGATTAGTTGGCTTTTTTGATAGGTACGAACTAAAGAGGCTGAGAAACGCTCGTCTGGCTTTTTGATAGGTACGAATTAAAGAGGCTGAGAAACGCTCGTCTGGCTTTTTGATAGGTACCTACGAATTAAAGAGGCTGAGAAACGCTCGTCTGGCTTTTTGATAGGTACCTACGAATTAAAGAGGCTGAGAAACGCTCGTCTGGCTTTTTGATAGGTACCTACGAATTAAAGAGGCTGAGAAACGCTCGTCTGGCTTTTTGATAGGTACCTACGAATTAAAGAGGCTGAGAAACGCTCGTCTGGCTTTTTGATAGGTACCTACGAATTAAAGAGGCTGAGAAACGCTCGTCTGGCTTTTTGATAGGTACCTACGAATTAAAGAGGCTGAGAAACGCTCGTCTGGCTTTTTGATAGGTACCTACGAATTAAAGAGGCTGAGAAACGCTCGTCTGGCTTTTTGATAGGTACCTACGAATTAAAGAGGCTGAGAAACGCTCGTCTGGCTTTTTGATAGGTACCTACGAATTAAAGAGGCTGAAAAACGCTCGTCTGGCTTTTTGGTAGGTACGAATTAAAGTGTGAAGTGTGTTGTGTCGCAAAATGACACGCAAAATGTCGGGTATTAGTGATTTGTTACATTTATATTGATTTGTGTATTTTGTCTTTATCTATTTGTTAACGTGAGCACGGTAGATGAGTCCCAGTGTGCGGACAAACCAATAATGGTTTTTGTCACACTGCTGTAAACGAATCATAATGCTAAGTTTCTTTGTATTTTTTCAATAAATAAATAAAAGAGGTTGAGAAGGGCCCGTCTGACTTTTTGGCTGAGAAACGCCCGTCTGGGTACCAATGCAATAAGTTATTTTCTGAAATTATAATTGTTTTATGGAGCTAGTTCTTGAGTGTGATTTAAGATAATACGATTATCGAACTGTACCCCTAGTACGACTTGACATTAACTATCTACGTTATCGAAAATTTTCGTGTGCAGTTGGTGGATATGAAAAAAAAATCTCCCCGTAGTTCATTAAAAAAAACAATATTTTTCGCTAACGATAAAAACATCCAAAAATTCAATATCATTTCTTCAGTCTAGGCTGTTACAAGCACTTGTAACCCTACACTGAGATGATAACTGATAAGGGTTGATAGCGATAAGAATGATAAAAGTGATAAAGTACTGATATGAGTTTGATAGACGAAAGGGTTAAAATGATAACAGCCGATTCCGTTGAATGCGTAACTAGCACTGATTTATTGCACAATTTTCATATAAGATATTGATATTACGCTTACCTAAAACTTATAAAACTAGTACGATGTCTCGTACAGTAACAAAAGTCGCGTCAGGACACGTGACCTGGGGCCGTACCGCGCAAGTGCGTCGGCATCGAATTCGGCTTAATTCGACAGATGGATGTGACACATTGCTGCTTCTTTTTGACACAATTGAAAACTTACCAAAGACTAAGAGCAATATATCACATCTATCTGTCAAATGAAGCCGAATTCGATGCCGACGCACTTGCGCGTTAGGGCCTCTGATCGGAAATTCGTAAGGCGGAGGGAGAGTAGACCGCCGGCGAGGAAGTAATATCCCCCTCTCTACCGCGCGGCGAAAATGTATGCCGGCTCCTTCTGTTTCGTTTAAGCGGTTTTCACTTCTGCCGGCACTCCCGGAGTGCAACCCGTTGTTTTTAGGGTTCCGTACCTCAAAAGGAAAAACGGAACCCTTATAGGATCACTTCGTTGGCCGTCCGTCCGTCTGTCAAGACCGTTTTTCTCAGGAGCGCGTGGAAGTATCAAACTGAAATTTATATCTAATACTTAGGTCTAGTGTCCCTTGGAGCTATGAAAAAATTAAACTTCTAAGCCAAAGCAATCAAAAGATACAGCCGTTTATGCCGCAAATTTCCCCAAATTTTCGAAACTCGCACGGGAATCAAAACCTACAGGGTACTTCCCGTGAACTTAGAATCTTGAAATTTGGTACGAAGTAACGTCTTATAGTACAGATAAAGGAAAAATTGCGAAAACCGTAAATTTTTAGTTACATCATATAATAAAAAATATTTTTGAAAATTTTAAACGGAACCCTCGGTGCGCGAGGTGCTCGCACTTGGCCGGATTTTTTTTTAAACAACGGGGAGATTCATAGCCTTTATCATGCCTGATGTTAAGTTAGTTATTCCATTGTTCTTTGGACACAGGTGACCTGCTAGTAAATGACGATTTAAGTTGTAAGTAATATCAATTAACCCGTTAGATAACTACTGCGGTAGTCACGCCAACTGCTATACGTTTCAAATTAACTGACTAATAGTCATAGACAGCATCGAGTTAATTGATGTGTTTTGGGGTGACTATGATGTTTTTAAACCGTTTCAAAATCAAGGAGTCGCCATTAACCATTTCTTATTGCTAGGGCACTGGCTGTGGCGGCACCTATCTGACGCCGCACAACTACTACACACGGAACTTATCTACCGTGACAACAGATGGCGCTGACAGCAAGTCAGTATGGAATGGAACAACACGTATGGAAACCTACATCGCGCTTACAGAGTTTCACCAGCCGCTTCACAAATATACTAAGTCCGACGCACTTCAGTCGGAGGAAGAGCAACATTTGACCTTCCTACTAGTGGCTTACTATTTACTACCCTTTCCATACTTCCACCATACATCCCGACACTGGCCTTTCTTATGGATGGATAAGGGAATGGGTCACGACCCACCACGCGGAATGTGATCGACCGTTGCGAAAGTTGTTTAACCTCAACAATCGCAGGCCGAGCGCGCAAACACTGCGCTGCCGAGCTCCTAAACTCCTCAACAAATCAATATAGTTATCGTCTCAGCCACATGACACCCACTGCTGGGTATAGGCCTCCCCCAAGGATCTCCACAACGATCGGTCCTGCGCAGTCCGCATCCAGCGGCTTCCCGCGACCTTCACCAGATCGTCGGTCCACCTTGTCGGAGGCCTACTCACGGAGCGTTGTCCTGTGCTTGGTCGCCATTCCAGAACCTTTCCGCCCCAACGGCCATCGGTTCTTCTCGCTATGTGTCCCGCCCACTGTCACTTCAGCTGTTCAATATAGTTAATAGTTTTCTTTATCCATTTTATCCATCCATAAGGAAGGCCAGTGCCCCAGAAGTGGGTACAATAAAAATGGCTGGTGACGATGATGAAGATAGAAAAGTATTGTGTATGGAAGACTTGTGGTAACACCGGGTTCAATTCTCAGTATGGTGGATATATTTGATTCGGTTTGGTGTCAGGACTTATTGTAAATCCACCTAGGTAGCTATACCACCATCTTATCTGAGTCTGACGCCATAACAACAATGTTTTCAGCATTGTTGTGTTCCGGCAGTTAGAGATAAGATAGTCAGTGGATGATGTTTTCGGGACAAGGGCGCTTTCATCTTCAGCCTTTTCTAATCTTGAATGGGTTTGCTCTTGATCCTAATGTGGCCCGAGGGCATGAGAGGATCTACGATTAAGTGAGCATACCCAAAAGCTGACTGTTCACCATTGCGTTGGAAATTGCCGGGCTATATGTACTCGGAAATACAGACGCCCTAAAATTGATAGCGTCTCTCCGTTGTTCATAAAAAAAAACTTCCGAAGCTGTAAGCATTTTTATTCTTTTATCTCGGGTTCCTATAACTTACGGGTTGTTTTGGCTACGGACAGTATATTTTGACATATTTTCCATAGAAGAATGTCAAATTTTAACTGTCCGTAGTGTTCGTAGCCGAAACAATCCGTTTGTTGGTTATCGATGGCAGACAGAGTATTGTGGCAAAGAATTTAGCCACTTTGATAACCTTGTCGAATGCTATCACGAGATCCTCCTGCGTTCGAGTTTTCTTTAGTGTAGTAGTAGTTTTTAACCGCCTCTATGGTCTAGTGGACCACCACCGGTATCAGACCCAGGGGTCCCGGGTTCGATTCCCAGCGGGTACATATTGTATTCAGTTTGGTTAGGTTGGTTGGTTTGGTTGGCTAGCTACCACCATCTTATCTAAGCCTCATGCCATATCAACAACGTTTTCAGCATTGTTGTGTTCCGGCAGTCAAAGATAAGATAGTCAGTTCCTCGGAGATTGGGGATTCCGGGAGAGGGTCCCTTCCATCTTCAGCCTTACCAATACTTAACATCAGGTATGATGAAGGCTGAGAGTCTCGCCGTAATTCATAAAAAAAAAAACACTGGTATTAGCTATTAGTAACTTTTTACCCTTTCCTTCTCGTATTAATAATTAAATAACTTTATCCCGAACCCGCAAGCGGTCTGGTCGCCTCATAGCGTGCAGCACGCTATTCTACCCGCACGAACCGGACAGGAAGGACTGGGTGGATCCCGTCTGTTCCTGTTAGCTCTTAGACTAAGTGTCGTTGGAATTAAAATTGTTTTTAAGCTTTAGAAGCTTGGCGTTGTGGTACCTAAGCGCATTCCATCTATTAGTTTGTTCAGACATATTAATCTTATGTCAATCATGTATAGCTTTAGCAGAATTGTCCCTGTTATGGCTCTAGGGCTGGATCTAGATCTAGATCCACCACCAACAAATAAGTTCTGGATAGCTTATCTGGTAGACAATTATTATTAACCAACTTCAAAAAAAGGAGGCGGTTCTCAAGTCCACTGTATATTTTTTTGAATCTATGCTTTAATATAACGTCTCGTCAGTTATCAACCGACTTTAATAAAAAAAAAAATGAAAGAACATAATTCCAGTGTGTTCCAATATTTTTTTTACGAAGATCTGTCTATTAAAGTAGTTTTTTCATAATCCTGAAAAGTATCAATTTCGTTTTGCCAAATAGTCGTAACTCATAACATCATTGTTGTGTATGAGCTGATATTTAGTTTAAGTAACGGGACATAATGTAACTAAAAACTTGTGAAATAAAAACTTTTTTTTTAATAATAAAACCTTCAAAAAGTAAAAAATAAAACTTTTGGAGTCGGTGCCAGCTGTTTTTTTAGCAATAACAACAATTTGGTAACAATATCAGGAACTAAATGAATGCACATTGTAGTTCATCGTTTGTTCGGTAGAGGCCGCACTGTTGATACGTGGCGTAAAGCAATTATCGCGCAATTTCTGCTGTCGCGTTGCTGTTGTAAAGATACCTTTTGCCTCCGGTAAGAACGTTGATGAATACGGCATAGTACAGTCACGTGCAACATAGAAACACTAAGCAACCTTGTCACATTACAATATTGAATGACATGTGTGGACTGAGAAGGCTTTGTTTCCGTGTACGTCAATGCGACAAGGTTGTATATTGTATACTTATCATTGCTCGCGACTGTACATTTTTTGACGATACTTTTTCGATACTAGGTACTCTAAAGTTTTTTATTTATTAATTAAATAAGGAATAACAGAAGCCTACTTAAATATAATACATAAATGAGTTACTTACACTATAATAATTTTGGCCAAAGAATTATTCACAACTTGTACAATTTTGAAATAACCAACAGTTAAATATAATTATATTACAAAAATAAAATAGAAATAGATAAACGCAGTACATATGAGCTGAATATTAACTTAGAACTAATACAATAACCTCATTACATAAACATACTAATTTGAAAGATAAGAAAATACATTGCAACAAACATCACATTATTTGGTAAATTTTAAATAGAAAAATATTGGAAAAAATTAACTCGGCCACAAGTGAATTCTCAGACGGGAATCGAACCCGCGACCTTTGGAAATCCGGTCCAATGCTCTTTTTTCCTCCTTTTTTTGATTTCCAAAGGTCGCGGGTTCGATTCCCGTCGGAGAATTCACTTGTTGCCGAGTTAATTTTTCCAATATTTTTCTATTTAAAATTTACCATAAGTATAAAATAGCATTGAAAAATGCAAAAATTACAAAATCATAAATCACATTATTTTATGATATTCTCGTAAAATTTGATAAGAAAGAAAAAATATATCAACAATTAACCAATAAATAAAGCCTCGTACCAAGATAACAAAATTATTAGGATTACAAAAGATGCAAAACAGACCTAAATTCACATTATCTATACAATATGTAGTCAACTGAATTATTTTTTTTTCTAGACCTACAGTAGGTACTAAATGGCTATCTAGTCTTTCTTGTATTAGAAGACAAATGATTGCAATATGAAAGAAAAGCGACCATCGTCAAATTAAGGTAATTTTTTATCTGACAACTAAAAAGGGTACAGACACGCAATCAATAACTATTCACACGTCACAGCGAAAAGGTTATGAGTACAGTCGACAGCACGTCTGGCTTTAAACTTGCTGTAGGAAAACCACTCTGCCGCACAATTTATAAACGCAGTAAGTACCACTTACTGCGTTTATGAGTTGACTATGTATTCGAGATCGCAAAATTGAGCTTAATATAAATCAAAGACCCGTTTTTTTTTTCTCCCTATAGAAGCCAAGATAGCAAAAAGCATAAACGCAGTAAAGTGTAAATTTTAATTTGTTGTTCATGATTTAAGAGCAGTAAGACTCCTTACGGATTTAATAATATGTAAATATTATATGTTGATAAAGGTACAACATAGCATAAATGCATTAAATGTCAATTAAAGCATTATTGTTGTGTCTTAATAATAGGCAATAAAATTGTACACATAGTACAAATGCAGTAAGTTTACTTAATAAATTTTTGTTATGTTTTGCTAATAACAGCCGATGAATTTCACTTAATAAAAACGCAGTAATTACAATAATACTGCGTAAATAGTAAGGCTACTCAATAATCCTTTATGAATGTAACAAATTATAAACGCAGTAAATGTAAATTACGGCGTTAATGTTAAGTCCCGCAGAACCTTTACTCCATTTTTTTACGATTTTACCTATCTTAAGATTATTTACTGTGTTAATATTAGGGTAAAATTTGAACACAAATGAAGCGTTTTCAAAACTTATGAGGCTGTCAAGTATTTTACTGCATTTATAACTACTCGAGTAAAGGGGTGTGAGAGGGGCGGGCGGCAGCTAGCCGCGCCGCGCGCTTCAGTCAAGTCCACAGAACAGAAAAAACAGTAGAAGTCGCAAGTGGGCGGTACCCGCGTAGCCCCATATGAGCAAAGGTTTGCCTATGTTCAAGTACATCGTCGTTTTGCTTACTCAGTCGCGATCGTAACCTCCACGCGGAATAATATAGAGAAAAATTAGAAAAATGCCATACTGTGCAGTTTTGATGTGAAAAAATTATAGCCGAGAGACTAATTAGTCTAAAGGAGGCATAACATATCATCGGTAAGTCATATTTTCTGTTATTTTCACTTATTTTTACAAAAAAGTTAAATTGTAATATTTTTAATAATAAACAATCTGAATCCAATCTTCCGTCTATGTTCTTAAGGTGTATATTTCAATGTACAGTTTACCGTTTCTAGAAATTTCTAAGCATAATCCGAAGTACTGAAAGCATGCTTTGCGCCGTACTTGGTCGCCACTCAATTAGTGATGCGCCTTATCGCTGATACATAACCGGGGTCGGTCGGTTCCAAGTTTTTTTCGGTACCGGTACTGAAGGGTGATGGACCCGGGAAAACATACTCAGTACTGAGAACAATAATCAATTTTTGTTATATTGAGCTATTTAAAATGAGTGGTTATATGAAAACTTTAGGAAAACAAGTATTATCAAGAAATAAGTAGGAATCACAAAGTTAGATTTTACACGTTACAAAGTTCAAAGTCGCATCATTTTGTAATAGATAGGTCAACGTTTGACCTTTACCTCGCCTGATGGTAAGAATAAAATAGAATAATATTTGTTATTAGCACCACATGCTATGTGATGCCATTACTGATCTCAGTTCATTATAATATGACGCAAACAGCGGTTACTGCACTGATACCATGTAGGTAAGCGATGATGCGATCTACGATGATCGCACTAGCCTGGATATACCAAAACACAGACTGCGATAAATAAGTTTCACTCAAGCTAACAAATGCGGAGCGCGTGTCTTTGAGATATCCATAACTTTTTGAGAGTAGGTGATGGGGATGAGATTAACCATTTCAGCTGCACACCGACCGAACTGTGAACCGTCCTCTTGAACTGAAGCGTGTAAAGGTTGTATTGGGAAACCACCTCAAAAGTGAGAAAAGTACTCCATGCTTAATCGAGCTTGCGTTTGAGCAAACTGTTCCAGCGTGAAGTACTTTCTCACCTTTGCCAGTAATGCAAAGCTTTTTTAGTCTTACAAGCTAAATTTCTGTATTAGAAGAAAATAACATGAATTAGCAGATCGTTAATTTGAGTATGTAGCAGAAATAGTCAACAACGAGTATTGAACCTGAATAGCAACGAGAACTCAAATTGACTAACTTCAAGAAGTTCGATATCCAGACACACAAACCAGTCAGGAAGTTGATATGATGAAAGTTTGCCAATAAGGCGTTATTTTCAAACCATGTAAAAAGCCTTCGAGACATGAAAGACGGCTTACCCCATACCATACCTCTCGATTATTTCACCCATTTTGAATAGTTTTCTTTAAGAGCCGGGGTAAAACCTAGCCTACGACAAGGTGTTCAGAACACTTTCCATTATCTTACAAATAATAGGCGTGACTGTAAATTGGCAGGGTCGCCACCACTGCCATTTTAAACTATTGGAGAATTTCGACGGAGGTTCGCAAGTCTCGGTAGCTCAGTGGTTAGAGCATTGGACCAGAATTCCAAAGGTCGTGGGTAGAGTCCCATCTGCGAATTCACTTGTGGCCGAGTTGTTTTTTTCCAATATTTATCTATATGAAATTTATCATAAGTATAAAAATAGCATTGAAAAATGCAACAATTCAAAAATTATAAATTTAACACATTAATTTGAATGGTTTTTTACTATTATTGAGCACCGAGAGTATATACCAATTCTCCGATACAATGATACCGGTACCAGTTAATTCCCGGGGATTCTCGTTGTATGTACACACAGGTGCATCACTAATTGATTAGCGATTTGCTATTCAATTAGTGATGCGCCTGATTATCGTATAGACTACAGATATCGATAAGTATAGATGCAGATAATTTGCGACTGATTTCTAATAGGTATTAGCTTTCCATTTTGCAAATTGTGAATTAACATTGATACAAAGAATACAAAAACAACGTTTAATTTTAATATGGACATGGATTTCAAATTCTTTGATTTATGAAAGGGTTTTTAAATGTTTACCAAGTATATCTTCTAACTTTTATCTACTATTACGCCCATGGCGACTACAGTCCCCGAACTGTTAAAATCTTGAAATGCCCATGGGGAGTAAGTCGTCAAAGCGATTTCAGTACGGCGGCCGGCAGTCAGATTAATGGTAATAGCAAAGCACAGAGAGCTCGTAGTTCCATCAAAAAAATGTTTCTATCGGTGTTTCTGATTGGTGGTTCTGAGTGAAAAGATTTTTCAAAAGATTTTTTTTTGGTGATAAGTATAACTGTTGATTCTTTATTATTTCTAAGAAATTCAGATTGACTACGTGCCTATGCAACATTGACAGGGTAATATGTGCCTAAACGTGATTAAAGTCAATTGAAATGTATGTGATTTTTTAAATAAATGTTCTCTAAAAGTATATTCGTACTAATTTTATTTATTTTTCTCTATTTGGCAAAGTCCCAAATTTAAATGTTATTGACTTACAATAAATGCAGTATGACACCCATTTACTTCATAACTTAAATTTAGATTCGGAAATTTCTTATATGTCTCCTAGTTATAAATGCAGTATAACAAGTGGATACAGTGCATACATTATGGTGTAATATTAAAAACTCGTCTTCATCTCTTAACATATTTGCAGTAAGTAGCAGAATCTAGTAATAAATGCAGTAAGTAACACTTATACGGCGTTTATGCATCATTTGAATCACGCGAAAACTTAATTACATCATAATATGAACAGTTTTTTTTAATTTTAAATACAAAATATTATGTTTTGAACAAACAAATGTATACCATGGTGTTGGCCGTGTTTTGCTCTTTTAGTACATACATCATTTTTGAAAATCAGATGAATAGGTAACGAGAGACGCCTTAAAACTTTTTTTTAACTTTACCCGCCTTTTTCTCAAAACAGTGCTGATGTTCCTTACTGCATTTATAAATTGTGCGGCAGCACTGTAGTCGAATGTAGTTATGAACATGAATTGTGATTTCTTCCAACGGAAAGGTGAAGCTTTAGAAATCAAGAATATTGAAATCAA
The DNA here is from genome assembly GCA_910589605.1 of Chrysoteuchia culmella. NCBI lineage: Eukaryota > Metazoa > Arthropoda > Insecta > Lepidoptera > Crambidae > Chrysoteuchia > Chrysoteuchia culmella. The sequence goes on along the minus strand of OU342671.1, from coordinate 9,699,731 downwards.
ATGAGGTTGGTTTCCTAATATATTGATATTTTTTAGAAATTAATTTTCACTAAATTAATAATTCACAAACTTACATTAAAACTAACTATATTATATTAAGTAAACATATAAACATACTACACTACCTTATACTAACTATAACAAGAAAACGTCGTCCAACTCGCAGCCTCGTGGCATAGTACCGAGAACACTAGCGCTGTTGCCCCGCTGAATACATAGACTCAGCCGCTGGGCATGATAGGCACCAGCTCTCGGGTCTCCTGAGGCGTGGACCAGTCTTGTGGAGATATCTTTCATAAACTTGGTTACTTCGTTGGTTTCCTTATATTCATATTCATATTATTTATTCATTCATAAACATGGGTATTACAAAGATGTCAGTTAGATACAGAAAAAAAAAAGTTACAGCCATGATTCACCTTAAAGGTATATGAACATTAATATCTTGTAAGTATACAATACACCACTATAAACGCAATTATTTGATTATTATAAAATTTTACTAAAATAAAATGTCAATATATGAAATGTCAATGTCCTTATAATTATTATTAAACTTATGACTACCTATATCTAGTTGTCTATTTTATCATTTAAAAATAAGCTAATGTCATAATACACTTTTTCAGCAAGGTAGCCATTGAGCGCAGTTTTAATTTTTTTGTTATCTTTGATCGTGCATATGGTCAGAGGGATTTTATTATAAATTTGAGGTCCCATACAATTAACACTCATTCTCCTGAGAAGAGTTTTGCATCCATGAGTAACTTTCAAGGTGCCTTCACGGCGACTACCGATGGGATTCACTACAAAAAAAATCAGGATTGTTTCGGATAAAATTTGCAACTTCACTTATCTTAGTAAAATAAAGTAATTAAAAAAACTAGAGGAGCCCGTGGCGCAGTGGCTCCCGCGCTCGGCCTGCGATTGTTGAGGTTAAGCAACTTTCGCAATGGTCGGTCACGGGATGGGTGACCAAAAATTTACTATCTCGAGCTCCTCCGTGCTTCGGAAGGCACGTTAAGCCGTTGGTCCCGGTTGCGTTTGCAGTCGTTAAAAACCCACCAATACACATTGGGCTCGCGTGGTGGGTCATGGCCCGTTCTCCTTATCCATCCATAAGGAAGGCCAGTGCCCCAGCAGTGGGGACATTGAAAATGGCTGATCACGATGACGAAAAATAAACTACGTTTAAAAGAACCGACTTCAAAAACTAAAAAGCAACAATAAACCTTTTGGAGTTGGTGTCCGATGTTCCTAAGGGGCAACACACATTATTGAAATGTTTACTGCTTTCGAAATTTTCTCCGTAAAGTATAAATTTCATACTAAAATTAAATGCAGGTGAAGTCACTCGTCCATATACATACTAGGTTAATTAATATTATGAATCGGCAAGAAATATGATAGCTGTAGCTACCTACTTTCTAATCCGATCAGAATTTGCGATCTCATTAAAAAAAATAACCGAAATGACTGTATAAGTTACTAAATGAACTCTTAAAATTATGAATCGTGCCGTTTCGACGATAACATCAGATAGGAATCGAACAGGCGACTGCACGCACTAACCTACTTATTTTAAAAGCTTTGCGGTATCTGGCCATTATTTTTTAATTTTATGACAAGACAACGGCCTGCCCATGTCTTTCAGACTTAAATAAAAGGAAAAAGATCTAGATAAATTGACATTCTAAATTTCTTACAGTACATTCACCATAAAATATACCATGCAGACCCGAACCCTACCGCCTAACGTTATTGCTAACGCTATCTCTATAGCTATCAAAATTTAATCTCGTAAAACTTTTCAACAATACGGTTTTTGTCCAATTCCTACATATTTCTATTCATCTATTAGATTAATTCTTCTAGCCCATCAGCTATGTCCATAAAAAATTTCAATAGGCTGCCGGATTCAATAAAAAATATTAAAAATGACAAACACTTTACTAAAAACCTAAAACAATTACTTACAAAAAAAAGGGCTATTATAATATATCAGAATATTTAGAAGATAAAAATTTATAATAATTATAATAGCAATTAGGAAATAGTAAGTTAATAATAGAAAGGTCTTGACAGGTGCCTGACAGGGCCCATAATTGTATAATAAATGTGTAACACCTTTATCACCATTATGGAATGCAATAAAGATATTGAGTGAGATGAGAAAATGCAATACCGTTAGGCGGTAAGGGTGCCGGTGGTTGTACCACTAGACCGCCGAGGCGGTCACAATAATGTTAATAATAGATTTGTTGATGGACGATGGCAGAGTGGTTCATTGAACTTTCACAACGGTCGGTCACGGGATAGATGACCAAGAGCGCCATTTTTGATTCACTCGTCTCGAGGTTTCTACTGATTTTCGTTTGACATACGAGTTTGCGTACCTATTTTCCTTACTTTTGTAATAGTGACCTTGCACCTATATACACAGCTTCGCTTTTCGTCTGTAATAACGCCTCCCAACGCGAGCGCGCGAGGGGCAAAGCGAAAGGCGAGCTATGTCTATACTTGCAAGGTCACTATTCGCCTGATCGCTTCCCCGTTCGCCTCCCCCCTCGCGCGACGAGTGCTTCAAAAATAGAGGTCCAAATCAAAGTTACCATGTAAGAAATATAACCTTGACCTAACTGATTTGTTTATTTTTGTTACAGGTAGGTCTGCAACATATAAATAACGTGATGTCCAGTTTGTTGCTGGTATACTTATGTAAGTTTTAATCCAAATTTCTTTTGACAAGTCTGTATGAAGGCAACCACCACCAACATCTTCAGACTTTTTTTATTAAACTTTGCTGACAACATCTATGTTTCCGGACAACATCTTGTCGTCACAAGCTGCATCTCTGAAGGTCTGTCTACCTGCCTAGCCAGCAGCTTTTCAAATAATTACTCCAGCTTGGGTATTCTGCCTACCGACATCCCTAAGCGCAGTATTGTTTCAATCTTACCATGCTATTTCGTACTACGAGTCTCTTATAGTGAGCTTGTTTATTAACGGAGGTTTTGTGACGTCTTCGCTCAATCATCAATTTGACGACCTGTTTGGCGCAGGGGTACTAACCCCACCTTCTGCGCCAGATGTCCCGGGCTCGATCCCCGGACAAGACAAATATTTGTGTGCATTGACATGTCTATTTGTCTTGGTCTGGATGTTTAATATGTATATTATGTATGTATTTACAAAAAAAAAAGTATATAAGTATGTTTATCCGTTATCTAGTATCCATAACACAAGTTCTTCATGATACTTAACGTGGGCTAGATAATTGATGTGATTGTGAAAAAAAAAAAAAAAAACATCGCCTCCAAAGTGTGAAGTGTGTCAAAATGTGACAACTTCAATATAAACAAAGCGCAAACAAAACGTTCATGAGACATGATGGTTTCTAATAGATGACAGTACGTTAGTACTTTTCGTTCGGTATGGTTAAACTATATTTTATATTTGAACGATATAGCTTTAAACTACATAGTGTAAAAACAAGCAGTAGGTATTTCTGCTTTAACTTTTTTTTAATGAATAATGGGAGACTCTTAGCTTTCATCATACCTGATGTTAAGTATTGATAAGGCTGAAGATGGTAGAGAGCCTTTCCCGGAATCTTCAATCACTGAGGAACTGGCTTTCTTATCTCTAACAGCCGGAACACAACAATGCTGAAATAATTGTTGTTATGGCGGCACACTTAGATAAGATGTAGAATTAAATGACAGTTCGGCCAAAACGGGCGAAACCTTTCGACCCAAACGTCACAAACTTGTTTTTTTATGGTTTGAAAGTATACAGGGTGGAAAGACGGGGCATGAAGAGAAGGAGGCCTACTCTCTAAGCCCGTCAACTAAGATACGGGCCAGTAAGTTTCCCGAAACTACCGATGGAGCCTACTCTCTATTGATTTCGGATGTACTAGTTTTGGACAAACGGCACAAACACATTGGGAGTAGGGACAATGTCAAAACGTATTCTCATTCATTCTTAGTTCGGGTCTCCGAACTATTAAGCTGTCCGTAGGTGATACGGAGTAGGAAACGTCCGTAACTTATAGGCCGAAACTACGGGTTTCTTGCTTAGAGAGTAGACCTCCAGGTACAATCGGGGAACTTCCCGCTTGACCAGTAGAGTTTTCTTGGGAAACGATTTCTCGGAAAGTACTATGGTTAAAGAAATCATTTATTATTCAAATACCTTTTGATGGTATATTATTTGTGATGTAAACCTTCTCGAAATATCTTTTACTTGTTTAAATAAACCTCCCTGAAAAACTCTACTGTACGTTAACAGTTGTAGCTACATGAAAACGTTCTTAGGAAACCTTCCTTGATTTTTTGAGAAATACTGAACTGCATTCACAGATTTTGAAAAAAAAAATACAGTCAGCAGGAAAATAAAAATAGAAAAAGTTTTTTTTTGTGTCAATCGATCCGTTCAAAACACTCTTAAGACACCAACTGAGATACAAGTACTAGAAAAGCTAGATTAGATATAAATATAGTTTTTAGCGATTATAACAATATCCACACATTCGCTAAGAAAATAAGTTCATGCAACTTGTCACTCGTAGGTGAAGCGGATGCCGCTGTGTGTAGCGCGAGCGCGGGGTGCTTCGTTTTCGCGATTACTGACGTTTCTAGTAGTCGTACATCATTTGGTGTCTTAGGGTGTTTTGAACTTCATAAGAAACAGGATCGATTGGCATAAAAAAAACAACGGGGTGCACTCCGGGAGTGCCGGCAGAAGTGAAAACCGCTTAAACGAAACAGCAGGAGCAGGCATACATTTTCGCCGCGCGGTAGAAAGAGAGGGGATACTACTGCCTCTCCTACGCCGCGCAGGCGGTCTACTCTCCCTTCGTCTTACGAATTTTCGATCAGGTCACTTGTCCTGACGCGACTTTAACATTTTTTACCCATCCCAAAAATTTTAAACCTGATGTGCACAACGCCGCTAAAGAAGTTTTCACTTCAAAAATATTTTGAAAACTGCCCATTTCTTTTTCAAAATCTATGAATGCAATCAAAAATTTCTCAAAAAATTAAGGATGGTTTCTAAGAACGTTTTCGTGTAGCCACACGTCTTATCTTTCCATCCTGTATATGCTTAAGTATGTCACACCAATATGACTGACTTATAAAGAAATGCCATCGGGTCGTTAACCCCTCACATGGCAATATTGATGCAATATTAATACCGCGTCGGTCTTGCGGTCCCATGCTGTCACGCGCATTGCTGTTATGATGGGGACACACTGTTGGGAATGTGCAATGTCAATTAATAAACTGCCACTTATGTCGCCCTGACATATATTATTTTTCATTGTATTTTGTTGTAGGTATCTTAAGTAATCCTAAGAAGGAGCGGGGTACTCCTAACACAGGTTTATACCTAAAAGGAGACCCCAGCCACTGTTAAAACTTTGTCAAAAAGATACTGAATAAATATTTTTTTATTTTTTAATACAGATTTGTGGCTCCAAAACTATCACATTCTAGATCTAACATTGCGAGAAATGCCCCCTTCACTCACTGGTAGCCTAAGTCCGTCCAAAAGATTTTGCGAGTCAAGTGTTCGACCGCTAACCTCCGTTATTGTGCCCCCAGCTTTATCCACAATGCGTCACAGTGCGAAAATGGCGCCTAGCCGCCATCACTGTTTGTATGCTAATGTCGTTTACGAACGTGCTAATTGGTAGCTGCGTTGGTATTCATAATCGAATGATGGATAGCTTTGTTTTATAATTCCCGTAGTTAATTTATTAGTTTAGAAGTTCGATCCCCGGACAAGACAAATATAAAACATGTCTATTTGTCTTGGTCTTGGTGTTTGATATGTATATTAAATACTAGAGGCCGGGCGCGGTTTCACCCGCGTGGTTCCCGTTCCCGTGGAAATTTTGGGATCATTTATAGCATATGTTACTACTTGGGGTCTAAGGATTCTCTATACCAAATTTCGTCAAAATCGGTCCAGTGTTTTTGAGTTTATTCGTTACATACAAAAATACAAATCTTTCCTCTTTATAATATTATAAGTATAGATGTATTTAAAAAAAAGTATTTAAGTATGTGATCGCATCCTTGGGAATCCGGCCCAATGCACTAACCCATTGTCTCTGTAGCATAATTGGTTAGTGCATTGGGCCGGATTCCCAAGGATGCGGGTTCGAATCCCGTCAGGTCGACATGAGACTAGTTGCTTTTTTCTAGTATATTTTCTTGTTTAATATTTATCATATAAAAATAGCATTGTAAAATGCAAAATTAAAAAGTTATATTTAAGTATGTTTATCCATTATCTAGTATCCATAACACAAGTTCTTCGTGAAACCTGTCGTGGGCTAGATAATTGGTGTGATTGTATGCAATTATTTATTTAATTATGTATAATTATTTCTTCTATGTAGACCGCTAACTTAACATGCCTATAAGTGTTTAAACAATTACATTTTTATCTACAGAACTTAACACTGCCTCCATTATGATGAAATCACCATCTCGCTCTTTCTATTTAAAAAAAAAACCTTATAAGAATCGCAAGGGTTCATGGTTGCAATAATCTACCACAGTCATCTAAGAAGTACCGTTTGACGTTTCATATTTTTCAAACCGACATAACTTTGTACAGGCGCAACTCACACAATTTCGATAAAAAAAAAACGTAAAACTGGAATTATGAAGATATTTTCTTTTAATCGCATGATTTACAACTCTTAATCACTAAATTAAAATTCAAATCCATAAAATAAAGTCAAATAAACAATAAACTTTCTTTTTTCTGTATTTCGTTACAAATCCTTTCCCACAGTGTTGCAAAACTTCGAATTCACTTGTATACGAATAATCGGTAAAAATATACGAACAATTGAACTAATTGAAAACGAGTCGTTGTTATTCCAGCCGTATTTTTATATTTTTAAACGACTTCAAAAAAAGGAGGAGGTTCTCAATTCAACGGAATCTTTTTTTTTTATGATACTCAATGAAACATTTGACATTTAAATCATTTTGTAATTTCACTATTAATAATCAATTGTATTTTTAATGCATGTACTAATTCCTACGTTTTTTTAATGGCAGAAAATGTTTGCACTTTATTAATTGTACCATCTTATACAATACCATTTTCTATAATAATAAATGATTCTGATTCTGATTCAACTTTCAGCTGACATCCAACTTTTAACGAAAAACATAATTTAAATTAAAAGTATATTAGATTATTCATTAATCTGGCCAAACCATAGTATTTTCCATTTCATAAAATAGAACTGTTTAATATAATGCGGCTACATTATGAAGTGTTAAATTTTAAGATTTTGCCTACGTCATAATGTATAAATCCAAAATACTTTAATCGATTCATATATTCAATGAAATTAAATCGATATCTCATATGAATCAGATATAAAATAAATAAATAAATAATTGCATACAAACACACCAATTATCTAGCCCACGTTAAGTTTCATTAAGAACTTGTGTTATGGTTACTAGATAACGGATAAACATACTTATATACTTTTTTTTTTTTAAATACATACATAATATACATATCAAACACCCAGACCAAGACAAATAGACATGTCCATGCACACAATTATTTGTCTTGTCCGGGGATCGAACCCGGGACCTCTGGCGCAGAAGGCAGGCTTAGTACCCCTGCACCAAACAGGTCGTCATATTATAGCTTAGACCCCATCCTTATTTTTCAATATGTCAAAGCTGTCAAACGGTACTTCTTAGATTTGATAGTTTAATAATACCTATGCTGATAGGTACCATAAATGTGAAATTTTGAATGTATAGAGATGTGTGGATCTTTGTTACTTAATCACGCAAAATGGGTGATCAGATGATGAAAATCGGCACAAATGGTTTATAGTCTGGATTAACCTAGATTGACATATTTTGCCGTGTGGTGACGGCCTAAGAATACAAGTGTCACCACACCCTTACATGCCTGGGATGTCGTAAGAGTCGACTACGAGGCTCGACGCATTGAACACCTGTGCGAGAGAAGGAAAACTTGAAACAAACCCTCTACCAACCCGTCTGGCCAGCGTGGTAGCAGTAGGCTAATAGCCTCCTATGAACGCCACAATAGACGTGAGATAGGAGAGGCCTATGTCGTGCAGTGGACGTCGCTGATGATGGATCCCGACATTATTACGGGGTCGCCAGCCACGCGAGTAAAACCGCGGGCGGCCACTAGAGATGATTTAACCGCCTCTGTGGTCTAGTGGTACAACCACCGGTATCAGACCCAGGGGTCCCGGGTTCGATTCCCAGCGGGGGTACATATTGTATTCGGTTTGGTTGGTGGTAGGACTCGTTGTAAGTCCGCCTGGCTAGCTACCACCATCTTATCTAAGTCTGACGCCATAACAACAATGTTTTCAGCATTGTTGTGTTCCGGCAGTTAGAGATAAGATAGCCAGTTCCTCAGTGATTGGGGATTCCGGGAGAGGCTCGCTTCCATCTTTAGCCTTATCAATACTTAACAACAAGTATGATGAAGGCTAAGAGTCTCACCGTATTAATAAAAAAAAATAAAAAAAAAGAGAACCATAATAAGTCCTGCCCTTAATCCATCGGTACTTACGTTGTTTTATGACGACATTTCGTCGGTTACTACCGAGACTGAGTAACGAGGTATAAAGCAACAAGTTAGTAGATTATTGCCATTACTAACTACCGCCCGCGACTTCGTCCGCGCGGCATATTCTTAAGGAACATTTGGATGAGATAAAAACTAGTCTATAAACTATGTGTGTGCCGAATTTCATCCAAATGCGTCCAGTCGTTTTGGCGTGATTAACAAATTTCACATATTTTATTACCAGCTTTCGGAAAATCCCTAGGAAACATTAGACTGGAATAAGAATTTTAACCGCCTCTGTGGTCTAGTGGTACAACCACCGGTATCAGACCTTTTTTTTTTTTTTTTTTTTTTTTTTATTTTTTTTTTTATACTAGGAGAAATGCTTTTACGCATCCCTCGCCCCCAGGTGCAGAGGCGATTCGAAATGTTGGACTCACCTGGAGTACACGGCCTATACGAGCATATAGGCCACGCACTCCATCCCACGCCCCTCCCGTACCCCCACCCAGCGTTTGAGCTCGGTGGAGGTTCGGAAGGGGTATATATCCCCTTGTATCCCCACCTTCCCATCCTAATGATGAGAAAGTGGGGGGGGCCGGGGGACACCCGTCTCCCGACCCCCCATCGAGTCCTAAGGCTCGACGGGGGGACGGGAGGCGGGCGGGTACTACCAACTAAAACTCCTAGTACTTGCCCTCCAGGCCGCCATTGGTCACGGGGGGTAGGGTTCGCAATCACCGGTTACCCGGGCCCCCTCACGGCTGGAAGATGGCTGAGCAAGTTTAGCCATCTTCCCAGACGGTGGGAACCGTCCAAGGCCGGCGATGGCACACCCACCAACGCCAGCTTGGTTTCTCTATAGGGGAATGAGGCGATCATACCGTCGCCTCTTTCCTCTTAGCCGCCTGCGACGGATACGGGCCGCATGAGCGTCCTGCTCGCGAGCCCTCTCCGCTGTCTCCTTCTGGAGGATCACATCCTCGCAGAAGGAGACTGCCGCCTGCCACGATCTGTCACTACCCAGCATCTTACTGACGATGCTGGATAGGGAGAGATCCCCTCCCACCACTGCCACGAGTTCCCGACGCTGCGCCGACCACGCAGGACACACTTCAAGCGTGTGCTGCGCAGTGTCTAGCTCCGCGTCGCAAAAACAACCATGTCCGGTAAGAACCTGCACCAGACGGTAGGTAAGCACCCCGTGCTTCCTGTGCCGCCATTCGCGCAGCAGCGGGCGCACGGCCTCCACCGTCCTGGCACCAGCGACAGGAGTCTGCAGCTGGCTTTCCCAGCCTGCCATAACCTCCTCCTCTGCCCTTCTCCTCACATCGGCGAGCTCCTCAGGGGCTAATCGGTCACCACTTTGTCTCGCCTCCCTCCTCGCCCGGTACACCTTCTTGAGGACCTGTGCCTCAAGCTCCCACGGGGGTGTACCAGCCAGAACACATGCCGCCGTGCCGGAGACCGTCTTATACCCTCTTATGATACGGGTTACTAGGACCCGCTGCGGTCTTCTGAGGAGGCGGCAGTTCTCCACATTGAGGGAGTCCGCCCAGACCGGCGCCCCGTAAAGGGCCATACTGCGGACTATGCCCGCGAACAGCAATCGGCAGCTGGAATCTGGGCCGCCAATGTTGGGAAGGAGGCGTCCCAAAGCCGCAGCAGCCTTTTCCAACCTGGGCGCCAGCTGACGGAAATGCTCCGTGAAACGCCAGCGCCCGTCCAGGATGAGTCCCAGGTATTTGATGTGGGGCTTCAAAGGGATCAGAACCCCGCCCACATCAATATTCGCCCCAGCTGGAGGCCCTCTTCTGGGACCGTGAAAAATGAGGGCCTCGGTCTTTTGTACCGCGACCTCGAGCCCCAACAGCTCGATACGCTCTTTGACCAGCTGGGTCCCCACGCCAGCCAGTCGCCTCGCCTCCCAATAGTCCTCCCCCCTCGCGGTGACCAATGTGTCATCCGCGTAACAGATGATGTTCATTTTTGGGAGGAGGACTCCTCGAAGCACCCAATCGAAGCCTAGGTTCCACAGGAGCGGTCCCAAGACTGATCCCTGTGGAACCCCGCGCGCCATTGTTCGGGACACCATTTGGCCTTCCGTATTTACATATAGGACCTCACGGTCCTCCAAATACGATTCTAAGATCCTCCTCAGGTACAGGGGGATGCGGTGGTACCTGAGGGCATCTTTTATCACCGAGTAGGGGAGGGTGTTGAAGGCGTTTCAGATGTCAAGCGAAACCGCTACCACCTGCTCCCCTCTCGCGATCGCCCGCTCCGTGAGGTCCTTCAGGGCCATCAACGCGTCCAGGGTAGACTTTTGCCTACGGAACCCGAACTGCTGGTCCGACAGGTTTGGCCCAACCTCCTCCAAATGTTTATTGAGTCGCTCTGCCAGGATCCTCTCCAGGATTTTGGCGAGCTCGTCTAGAAGGACGACCGGTCTGTGGGCCTCAGGTGTATCTGCAGGTCGTCTTTCCTTCCTTAGGAGGCACAGGCGTCCCTTCTTCCATGCCTTGGGGAACTCACCATACCCCAGGCAACTGTTGTACAGCTCCCGGAGGTGTTCCCCGAGATGTTTGAGGGCAATGGAGAGCAACCTTCCAGGGACGCCATCCGGCCCTGGCGCCTTCTTTTTGCCCCTCAAGCGGTCCACCACAGCCTCAAACTCGCCCTCTGTGATGGGAGTGAAGCGTTCGTCCACTTCCGGCAAGCCATGTCCCGCAAAGGGCGCGAGCGGAGGTACGTCCGGGACCTCCGCGGGAAACAGTCCCGCAACCGTACGCTCGAGGAGTTCCGGGTCCATCAGCTCCGTCGAGGGCGCCTGGTTCCTCATTTTACTTCGGACCATTCGATAAGGGCGCCCCCAAGGATCCCGATTCAGGTCCTCCAGAAACTCTCTCTACGAGCTCTCCTTGGACCTGCATATGGCCTCCTGAAGGGCCTTTTTGGCCTCACTATAGGCCTCTCTGAGACCGGACTCCACCCCAGGCTGCCGCATGCGACGGCGACGGCATCGTTGGAGTGCGCGCTTGTGCCTTTGACATTCCTCTCTAAGCAGCGCTATCTCTTCGGACCACCAATAGACCTGGCTTCTATTCGGCAGTCCATTCACTCGGGGCATCGCCGCATTGCAGACGGCTTGGATGGATGTCGTCATTCCCTCAACTCTGTCCCCTATACTGGTATTCTCGAGGTTTTGCCCGTCCATACACCAGGCCTGTATCAGGGCCGCCTCCTCAGCCACCTCCTTATCGAGTTTTCCGACTGCCCAGCGTTGGAATGCGGGCTGTTGTGCTACAGGGCTCTGCTGGCTATCCTGGGCTCGGGAGGGGGAGATCCCAAACTGAATATATCTGTGGTCCGAGAGTGTTTCTGGACCGACCAGCACTTTCCACCCTCCAATGCGGTCTGCGAGAGCCGGGGTGGCGAACGTGAGGTCTACAATCGACTCCGAATCGCCTCGCACAAACGTAGCAGTGTTGCCCCTGTTCAGAATGACAACATTTGCAGCCGTCGCCCACTCCAGGACCGCCTCGCCCTTGGGCTTATTATCGGGGGAACCCCAAGCCTGATGATGCGCGTTGAAGTCCCCCAAAACTAACACCTGCCTCGGGGCAAGACGCTGGACCACACCGCACAGAACGTCTGTCCAGCGTTTGAACTACACACCCACTAGTGCGATTTCCCCCCAAATGGCCGCCACATAACCCGGTCCTCTCTCCTTAACTGAGAGGGGAGGGGAGTGAGCGGAATGGGTGGGCACCATTATAGCAACCGTATCATCGCTGTCGCCCGCCCAGTTGTGTCTTTGCGGAACATAATATGGCTCCGCTGCCACCACTAGATCTATGTTCCACTCTGCCGCGTGTTGGATGACCAAATCCTGTGACGCGGCGGAGTGGTTAAGATTCCCTTGGAGGAACCGGTATCAGACCTAGGTCCCGGGTTCGATTCCCAGCAGGGGTACATATTGTATACGGTTTGGTTGGTGGTAGGACTTGTTCGAAGTCTGTCTGGCTAGCTACCACCATCTTATCGAAGTCTGACGCCTTAACAACAATGTTTTCAGCATTGTTGTGTTCCGGCAGTTAGAGTTAAGATAGCCAGATCTTCAGTGGTTGAGGATTCCGAGAGAGGCTCGCTTTCATCTTCAGCCTTATCAATACTTAACATCAGGTATGATGAAGGCTAAGAGTCTTCCCTTCATAAATAAAAAAACCATCCAATCCTAATCCTAACTAATATTATAAATTCGAAAATGTGTTTGTTTGTCACGCGAGGGAAACCGCGGGCGGAAGCTATTCTTTCAATATGTACTTGCCTTTTTTATTAATGGATAAGAAACATTACGTGGGCCCAATAGGGGATAGTGGGATTCAAGTGTTTAACGCAGGCTAATACAGCCGGGATCAACGACTTAACGAGCCTTCCGAAGCCGTGGCTCGAGAGATAAACAAAATTTTGGTTGCCCATCCCGTGACCGACCATTGTGAAAGCTGCTTAACCTCCACAATCAATCCATATTATAATCATAGTGAGTGTCGGTACGAGCCCCTCCTTACCTCGCCTTATCGTAAACAACTAGAGTGACAAGCTAAATGGAATTGGCTCCCCTTGCTATAGAGAGACACGAGGTGGCGAGGAAAACCCGATGTTACTAAGAGCTAGCGCAGACGACTGATAACGGAGGACTTTTTGTCCGCGACACGTCTTTATTGTTAACCAAATAAGATTCAACTTAGACCGCGTATATCCGCGAAAAGTACGCGATAGTCCTCGTTATTTATTCAACTTTATGTTCTTAGTAATAAGGTCGTGTCGCGGACAAAAAGTCCTTCAATGTCCGTCGTCTGCGCAGGACATTAGGGTCAGTTTCACCACAGACACAGTTATGTTCTGGGACATATCTGGCTGATAATTTGACTAAGTTTTCATATTACTATCAATCTGCTAGATTAGCTAGCCAGGCCTAGTGTGGGCTTGCAAATGTCCAAACTAGTCCTTGCTTTAGTAACTAGTCAAAACTTTTTACAAAGAATCAATCGTTTGGTATTTGGAGGAGCCCAAATATGGTATGTTTTGAAAATTATTTTAATTTTAATTTAAAATATATGTCTGGAGTGTAATGATGTGATATATTTTTAGAATCGGCATAAAAAATCCTTTCATTTGATAGCACACACGATAGGTTTCAGAACAAAAAGTTTTTTTCCATGCGTAAAAATTATGACTAAGCAAAAGTTATGAATAAATTATCCTATTAATTTTTTTATGGTGCTACGGGTGTAATAGATTAATATGGCCTAAAGATCAATCGTACCGATTCCCATGCTTTTATAACTTTTTAATTTCGCATTTTACAATGCTATTTTTATGTAATAAATATTTAAATGAATGCGAGGATATTTCTCTCATTGATGAGGCGACGGTGGCCAAATATAATAGAAAAATTCGACGTGTCCTCATAGGTCTCTGTAGTATAATTGGTTAGTGCATTGGGCCGGACTCCCAAGGATACGGGTTCGAATCCCGTCAGGGCGACATGAGACTAGTTGCTTTTTTCTAGTATATTTTCTTGTTAAATATTTATCCCATGCTTTTAGCTCTTGAGGACGTACCACGTATATGGGAAGGACCTAATATGTCTACACAGGTTGCATCCCATACCAAGGTACGCGGTTTTAGTCGTGGTATAAAACATCAATCGAACAACTGAAATGCAATGACATTTAAACTACGTTAAGCGTTAATGGGGCGTCGGTGAAAAAGAGTATAAATATTCATAGCTATAAGTACGCGTATTCCATACTAATATTTTAAATGGAAAAGCGACCTAGAGAGCCAGCGAGTCAACAACGAAATCGCAAAGAAAAAATCTGCTGTTCCATACATTTTATCTTATTTTAGGTCTCGTACTTTTCTATCTAGGTATTTGTAGATGTTGGTTGTCAGATTTTTTCACGACTTCGTTTTTGACTCCGTTCAGTAAAAGTCGTTTGTTCGCAATGATATATTATACTACCACTCACAATTTTTTTTCTGGTACGTATTTAAAAGTATACGGTGTACATTATTAGCATTCATTCAAAAGTAGGTCATCGTCCTTATTTTTCAAATAAGTAATAAAAACTAACACGCAACTTCTCTAATTAACACATACAATATGACACCTACTGACCGAATTAAAGTGTACCTGAGTAATTTAATTACAGCGACGCGTCAGTTTACGGCCTCCCGCCATCTTGCGTGCGCTGTCACATTACAAAATGGCCGCTAATTTTGGCGGGAGCGCCATAATGGCTTGCCCTAATTATAATTAAAATTACTTATTTCGTGTGCAAAACTTACATGCGTGAATTGTGCACATTAGAGGTTTAATGAGATTACAGACACTAATTACTCATAACTGTTAACTAGAACGTAGGATAATGAGGTTAGTGCTCTTTTCATGATTTCGGAGATTCTTACTTACAAGTACTAGCGAGCTAAGTAACACTTTACTTCAATTTTCAAATTGATTGACGGGAAAGATGGATATCAACATATTTTTTAGTTTAAAAATCACACTTTTAATCGTAATAAAGTACTTAGGTAGCTTTTATCAAGTTTTGACATTTTGTTTTCGATATTCAATGTGACATATTGTGACATATAGCGACAAGGAGACTTTTACTAGTGATGGGCCGAACATAGATTTCACCGAATACGAACATTCGGCCGAATATTTGGTTAAATTTTCACCGAACCGAATATTCGGCATACCGGAGCAGGTCTATAAGTGTTTACGCTAACCGCGCAAAATGGCGCGAATTGACGCCGGGCATACCCGCCCGCTCCTCTCGCTACCTCCGCTACACTTGTCAATACGTGTCATTATTATTGCATCATCCAGTGCGAAACGAAACGGCACCACATGCATTTGTTTTGTTTATGTGTTAATAGTTTTTTTAACGTTTATGAGCAAAAACGAAACAAACTTTTGCCCTTCAAAGCAGAGCAACTAGTGCTTTTGCACCATAATTTACCTCTCTTAAATTTTAAATACTAAGTGAGAATTACATGCTTCTTAAAAGTATTTTAGTTTTTTGTTTGCAAGGTCAATTGTTTTGTTATGATAATATTACAGTTTTGCAATAATGTGCTCAATGTAACTACTTTTCAATAGGAACTTTTAATAAATGAAATCTTTCAACGTATAATGTTAAAAGATTTCATTTATTAAAAGTTCCTATTGAAAAGTATTAAAAACGTTCCTATTGAATTTGATCACACAGTCATAAAATGATTATATTAAAAAGATATTAAAATCAAAACTTTTGAGTTCTGGATAGTTGATCTTTAAGTTAATATAATTATTTTTTGTTTGATTCATCTCTCTTTTTCTGACATGCTATTCTTTGGTTAAATAAATGTTTGAAACAAAATTTAAGAAATGCTCGCCACAACAATGTTATTTTACTAATAACAAAACCAAAAATATGATTTATTAAGAAATCGTTGTAATAATGCAACTAATTCTTACCAATAACAGTTATAATAATTTCGAATATATATTTCATTTCTTACACTAAATAAACCCTCTGATTAAATTTTAATAATAAATAGGGTCTCAAATTACTGTATCTTGATATTCTTGTTCAATTATCATATATTAATTTACGGTTATAAAGAAATACAGCTACACTATCTAAAAAGTATAAAGCTACACAGTGATTTACTGAGGTTAGGTCTACATATAATATGCACATGCATCGTTCAATCAATAAATCTCAGTCTAATATAGTTCACAATAAAGAACCTGTTATTAAAATCTTTAAGTACCACTGTCCCGAATATTCGGCAGGTTTACCGAACATTCGGCCGAATACGAATGTTCGGTAAACCTGCCGAATATGCCGAATACCGAACATAAAACGAATATTCGGCCCATCCCTAACTTTTACCCCCATATTCTAAGTCGTTCCTTCAAAACTTTTTACACTCCACTCAACCTCGTCGTATGTAAAAATGGTAGTGTGCGCTAGGCCTAACACGGAGTGGCTACGTACCTACTCTTTGGCTCCTCCAGGTCCTTACGGAGTTATGACTTAGAATACCGATTTCGAGGAGTATTTCGAAGAGGTTTTCAATGAGGTTTCGTTAAGTCGAGGACGAGTAAGTTTTGGAGGAACGACTTAGAATATGGGTGTTAGACTTCATCATACCTGATGTTAAGTATTGATAAGGCTGAAGATGGAAGCAAGCCTCTCCCGGAATCATCAATCACTGAGGAACTGGCTATCTTATCTCTAACTGCAACACAAAAAAAGAAATACCTACTTACTTCCTCTTTTGCCTAATTACGGTAGTGATAAACGGTGAGTGAACTTCAGCGAAGACTCACCCATTATTATGACAAACACGGTCTGACGTAATGCTCGCTAATGAAATAAAACATACGAATTATCCCATTTCACATGGGTTTAGGTCGAGTGTACACTGACGTTCGAAAGCTAACAGCTCACACTTTCTGTTTTTCTGTCACTTCTTTCTTTCTATAATATTTGTTTCATTTGCTAAAAATAACTATGTAAGTAATATAGATTTCGTCCGCAGTTTCACCGTGGCGTGGTTGTTCCCGTTCCACAATATTACTCTCAGTCCTAACAAACCAACCAAACGACTTGATTTTTAGTCAGTATTTCAAAAATCAAGTCGACTAGTTGGTTACTTAGGGCGTTAAGGGAGGACAAACAAACACACTTTCGCATTTATAATATTATAGTTAGGGTAAGATTAGGATGTCATTAATATTGCTAACACATGACAGACAGATGTCACTTTCGCCATAGACTAAATGGAAATACATGGAGTTTCACCCGAGTTCTTTTCGTAATAACACGTGTTGTGAGGCTCCATTTTTAACTCAATCTACCGTACAAATTTCTTATATTACTAAATATATTTACTTGACATTGGCAAAATTCGCGTATTTAACGCGAAAGAAGAAGAATGGAAATACATTTTTTTTTTACCTAATAGGCGGTAGTAACAAAAGGTGAGCGAACTTCAGCGAAGACTCGCCCATTATGATGACAAACACGGTCTGACGTAATTCTTCGCTAATGAAATAAAACATACGGATTAACCCATTTCACATGAGTGTAGGTCGAGCATACACTTGCGGGGGAAACGCGGCGGTTTTAAATTGGTTGCTGAAGCTTTTTATATATTTTATATAAAGTAAGCATATGATTAGGATTAGCTAAATATTTGTTAATTACTGTTGTTGGGGTAAAATATTTTCAACT
Source organism: Chrysoteuchia culmella (assembly GCA_910589605.1). Classification (NCBI taxonomy): domain Eukaryota; kingdom Metazoa; phylum Arthropoda; class Insecta; order Lepidoptera; family Crambidae; genus Chrysoteuchia; species Chrysoteuchia culmella. The sequence goes on along the minus strand of OU342671.1, from coordinate 9,681,825 downwards.
GCCCCTAAAAAGGTGTAAAACGTCGGGAAATCAAAATATATATAATATTTGAAATTTTAATTCCATGACTCAGGTACAAATGCTCGTATTCATCATCCGAGATTCGAACCCGGGACCTCAGAGTAGGCGACACCTTGAAACCGGTGTACTTACCAATCTAACACGGAGGTCAAGGAGGAGGTAAAAAAAATCAAGATTGTCAGTAAACATTAGCATAATTATTGACCCCCATGGGTCATCATCACCAGCTCACCACGGAATGACCACGGTTTTAATCATTGAAAGTCTTTTTATTCAATGAACAGTAGGTACCTAAGCGCTGAAATAGGAAAAGCCTAACCTTTAACCGCCTCTGTGGTCTAGTGGTACAACCACAGTATCAGACCCAGGAGTCCCGGGTTCGATTCCCAGCGGGGGTACATATTGTATTCGGTTTGGTTGGTGGTAAGACTGGCTAGCTACCACCATCTTATCTAAGTCTGACGCCATAACAACAATGTTTTCAGCATTGTTGTGTTCCGGCAGTTAGAGATAAGATAGTCAGTTCCTCAGTGGTTGAGGATTCCGGGAGAGGCTCGCTTTCATCTTCAGCCTTATCAATACTTAACATCAGGTATGGTGAAGGCTAAGAGTCTACCCATCTTGAATAATAATAATAATAGCCAACTATTCACTTTTCCGTATGTAACCGACCTTAACCAGTACAATGCCGGTAGTACCAGTGTACACGCTGCCTAATGGCGGTCCCTACAGGTGGGTGACATTATCCGTGGGGCGCGGTATAGACCTAAATGGTAATAGACATGTCAACAAAACGACAAAGAAATGGGGTCAGCTGAATAACGTGTGCTTTCGGTACTGGCCTGAAATTTAGGAAACCTGCCCCTGGGCAATCTCTCTCCATCTTCGGCCTCTTCTTCTTCTGAGATTAAGAAAGAGGTTTAAAGTAAGCATATTTAAAAAATAAAAGAGGAAGGTTCTACACAAAATCATGAGCGCGTTTCTTCCTAAATCGCAACATCGCTTACCATCGGGCGATATAGCGAGCTATCTACCTATTGTAAAAAAATATAAAGCGTTAAAACTGTGGATGTAAAGTTCTTATAGCTCTTGTGCAGTCGGTATAGCGTTAAAATCACAGACCTATAGCGAGATAGACGAAAAGAGCGCTTCAAACTGTGTAAGAACCTAGCGTGTCGAATTTTCCGTACCTACGATGACTTTAGTGATGTGGAAATGTTATAGATGAGCTATTGTAATAAAGCACTGCACAATTTTCGTTTCTGAGGGAAAACTTTGACCGTGGATCAAACTATTGGCACGCAAGGTAGGTACACTTTTACCGTCTATCTCGATATAGGTCTGTGATTAAAATTCATCATCATCAGCCTGTGGACGTCCTCTGCTGGACATAGGCCTCTCCTAGCTCACGTCTATTGTGGCGTTCATAAGAGGATATTAGCCTACTGCTACCACGCTGACCAGACGGGTTGGTAAAGAGTTTGTTTCAAGTTTTCCTTCTCTCGCACAGGTGTTTAATGCGTCGAGCCTCTTAGACGACTCGTACGACATCCCTGGCATGTAAGGGAGTGGTGACACTTGGTATTCTTAAGCCGTCATCACACGGCACAACCACCACACTTTTTCAAATATATTATGTATTGTCTACCCAATATGATGTCTATGGTCTACACACAGAGGCATCAACGGTATACTCAATTACGTCACCGCCGACTAGCTACCCTTACATAACACAACTTCTGAACTCGGCCTTACAGAAGACAAAGGAAGCCTTATAATTAGGCTCAACTTTTAATTGTAGGTACAAACGACCGCAAATCAAGCTCAACAGTTGCCTTTTTAAATCATTCTAATGTTACTCTTACCCCCATATTCTAAGTCGTTCCTCAACATTTTTTTACACTCCACTCAAACTCATTCGACAAATTTGGTATTCATAGTTGCAAAAAATCTCCTCCACACAAATTATTCCTCACTTGTGTGTAATAATTACAGAGTTACGACTTAGAATACCGATTTGGTGGAGTATTTCGAAGAGGTTTTCAGTGAGGTTTCGTTAAGTCGAGGACGAGTAAGTTTTGGAGGAACGACTTAGAATATGGGTGTTAGAGGTATATTCTAAGTCGTTCCTCCAAAACTTTTTACACTCCACTCAACCTCGTCGTGGGTAAAAATGGTAGTGTGCGCTAGGCCTAACACGGAGTGGCTACGTACTCTTTGGCTCCTCCAGGTCTTTATACGGAGTTATGACTTAGAATACCGATTTCGAGGAGTATTTCGAAGAGGCTTTCAATGAGGTTTCGTTAAGTCGAGGACGAGTAAGTTTTGGAAGAACGACTTAGAATATGGGTGTTAGAGGTTGAAAACACCATGCGATAATCGCACGACCGCACGACCGTGCGCTCAAATACTGAACTATACTGGAGTCGTATTTTTAAATTTTTTGAATCGCAATATTCGCACGCAATCCTGTGTTGATTCGCGATCCATTGATCAAAAAATACGACTCCTGTAGGCCTAGCACGAATAACTATCGAGGAAGTAAAGTAAAAAAATTTAAGAGATATTGAGCAGCGTTTCTACCGGATTATTTGATAGAATCAGGCGTTACTTGGCTGAAATCCATATCTTAGTAGAAAACGAAAAATATGTCGCGTAATTCCGCAAGAAAAAATGCAGATGCAGCCCAGTGACACACCTTGCACCTTCACCGACTACTCTACACGTGTTTCGCCCACACACGGAGCATCCTCAGGAGTTGTTAGACCGTGCCAATCTCAGCACCGAGAGATTTCTTGCGGAATTACCGACATATTTTTCGTTTTCTATTTCTACCGGACGTTAACGGAACCTAAATTTTTTTTTACATTACGTGCTCGATACTTACTCGATGCTATTTGGACAGTTTTTCGTGCTAACCCACTGATGTCTAGCGATACTGACTGACTGTATAAACTGACAGTCGCCCAACGGTCGGTCACGGGATGGGTGACCAAACATTTACAATCTCGAACTCCTCTGCGCTTCGGAAGGAACGTTTTTTTTATTTTTTATGACCTACGGGGAGACTTAGCCTTCATCATACCTGATGTTAAGTATCGATAAGGCTGAAGATGGAAGCGAGCCTCTCCCGGAATCCTCAATCACTGAGGAACTGGCTACCTTATCTCTAACTGCCGGAACACAACAATGCTGAAAACATAGTTGTTATGGCGTCAAACTTAGATAAGATGGTGGTAGCTAGCCAGGCGAACTTACAACAAGTCCTACCACCAACCAAACCGAATACAATATGTACCCCCGCTGGGAATCGAACCCGGGACCCCTGGGTCTGATACCGGTGGTTGTACCACTAGACCACAGAGGCGGTAAATAAACCGTTGGTCCTGATCTCCCGGCCGCATTTACAGTCGTCAAATCTGCTTTAGGCCCGCAAGGTGGGTCATGGCCCATTGCATCCATAAGGTATGTGCCACAGTAGTAGAGTCATTAAAATGCCTGTTGGTAATGATTATATGTAATTTGCATGTACCATATGCGTATTATTGCCATATCGAGTTGCACAAGATGCACATGTCGAAGAAATATAATACTTGTTTTGACATCTTGTTATTAAACTTAATGATTTCCTGGAAGAATTATACATTGGAGAGAGAATGTTATTCAGCCGACTGAAAAATTTATGTTTTTGATTTCATTCGTTTTATGATAAATTTTAAATAGAAAAAAAATTTAAAAAAACAACTCGGCCACAAGTGAATTTTCAAATGGGACTCGAACCCACGACCTTTGGAAATCCAGTCCCATGCTCTAACCACTGAACTGCAAGCCTGAGTAGCTCTGTGGTTAGAGCATTATACGGGTTGCCAAATCATAAAATCGTGTTTCTGAAACTTTAAAAATCTAGATAAAGGTATGAAAAAATATATATCTTAATACCAGCTTTGTAACATCTCTAACCGTCCTATAGTAGTATAGTGGTCAGTATCCCCGCCTGTCACGCGGGAGACCGGGGTTCGATTCCCCGCCGGAAAGCCAGTGTGACGGGGCTCCTAGTCCGGCAGCACTACAGTCGCCGGGACGTCGGAACCGCCGCACTCGTTTAATGAATCAGAAACGAAATAAAAGTATCGTTCACAGGAGACTTGTTTTTTATTTTGTAATAATGGATATAAGGAACCCGATACACGGGTTCCTGATGTACTATGAAAAAATATATTATTTACACAACTTTAGATAAAAATGGTTAAAAATAGCGTTTAGCTTGCTGGTTTCTGTAAGATTACGTCAAAATGAGCTAAACAGGAATCGTGGAACGGAGAATTTAGACAGAACAGATAAAAATATAATTTGATTACCATAGAGTGAAACTACGGAGTTTCCAGCCATTATGGAGGTTTCATCCATCCATAAGGCTAGAACGAAATGTTACAGTTTTATAACGAAAAGTACTTACTTTTTCGTATATCGTCTTTATTTATTTTTGTTGCTATTTTTTTTAATTCCCTACCAAAATTATACGTATGTAATGTACAGGATATATTTCAATTCTTCCTGTTATTACAGTCTATTTAGTTTTAATAACATAACGTGGTTCCACTCAGTAGATTCCTACGCTGTCTATTATACTTTTTAAAAGTATGAAAACTACACGAAAACCCACTTTACCCGTAAAAGGTTGTTCCGGAGTAGTTTGCAACTTTTTGTTTCTTGTTTACTTTTTAAGTTAGAATTGTATTTTCTTTTATTGTGTATATACTTTTTTCTGTACTAACATACTGACGCACAGTGCGTCGACTAGAACAAACTAGCTGGACAAAATTATTTTCATTGATATTTAGCATCTAATAGCTAAGACTAACTGATATATGAACGCTTTAAACATTTTGAGCTTTGTTAACAGTACATTGACTATGTTTAAAAAATTACAACACACAAGACATTCTACCTATAAGAATATTTAATACTAATATTATTATAAGAGGTTATTCTTCTGAGGATGAAACTATTGTAACTTGTCACCCAATCTTCGAACACTCCATTTTCGACAGATTTAAACTTTTTTCTATAAACACATAAATAGGTTTTGGCAAAAAACAAGCAAACATGTTGGTTTTAACATAGAGAGGAAGATTTTATCTACCATTTAAAATAAAAAATGGCTCGGGGTAAAGAGGAGTATTTTATTTATTGTCTAATGAATACAAAATATACAAAAAAACTATTCACACGATTGCAAGTAATATAGCTGACCATAATACGCTATATTACATCAATAAAGTAGTTAAAAAATAGTACATACCCTTAGAAACCGAATCCATCACTGAAAATCATCAAACTTTAAGAAAAACACTTGAACGATACGATATCCCATTAGAAGCAAAATGCAAGTAATTTTATGCATTTCTTCAACTTGTTTATGTACTTATCCTCATTACTAAAGAATCAAATGACGGATGCCAATATCAAAGGCATTAATGTAATAAGTAAATTATTAGTTAACTACCCTCACTAAGGTTTTTGGGAAATTTTAAGGTTGTTTTTGTCCAGCTAGCTTGTTCTAGATCTAGACGAAACACTGTGTAGCGGCCGCTCGCGATTACTCCCGCATTTTTCCTGTTCCCGTGGGAATATCGGGATAAAAAGTATCAAATTTTTTTATCCAGGCTATCTAATAACCGTGTGCCAATTTTCGTCTAAATCCGTTCAGTAGTTTTGGAGTTTATTTAAAAATATTAATCGTTCCTCTTTTTAATATTAGTAGATAGATTTAAAGTTCGTAAGTTTGTTTGTAAAATGGAAAATGGTACTATATATTTTAATTATACCTAAGTTTGGTAAACACCCGCGTGGTTTCCGTTCCCGTGGGAATATCGGAATAATAAGTAGCCTATGTGTTAGTGCACTACTTGAAGTCCCTACATACCAAAATTCATCCAAATCCGTTCAGTAGTTTTGGCGTGAAACAGTAACAAACAAACAAATAAATAAACTGACATACTTCCACATTCGGTGTCGAGACCCTTGGCCCGTGGGGTCCTAGCGCTATAAGACTTTTTAAGGCGGTACCCCCACCGAAAGTGGCGCCGCGTTAAATTTTATTTAATATCGTAATTCTAATACACAATTTTAATAAAACTAAACGTGGAATTTCAAAGATAAAATTTACCATAAGTATAAACGTGGAATTTTTAGAGCCCATAGTCTAGTGTTTTTAGACGGAATCATTACATTCCATCGTAGTCACTGCTAGAAGTAGATAGCAAAACATCATAAGTATTTTCAACTATTTTCATCATAAGTATAAAAATAGCATTGAAAAATGCAAAAAATTAAAAAAATCAGTAATTATATTTTCTAAGGTATTTAGTTTTAGGTTCATTGTTCTAGTATATATTTTTTTATTTCTGCCTGTTTATTATACTTCCACATTAGATGTGTGATAATTATATATATTGTAGACAGGATAAGATTAGTAGGATTATCAATTTTTATCGCAATATCTCATTTCACCGGTAATCATGACTTGTAACTTTCTACATTTGACAAGAAGCGAACTTACGACCCATACGTCTTTATCAGAAAACGTCGAGAAATCACTTTCTATATTTTCTATACAATTTCGTAGTCTTTTTACGTTAAGTTTCCACTATATCATCATCACCCATTATTAACCGACTTAAAAAATAGGAGGTTATTAATTCCTTGCGTATATTTTTATGTCCCCACAGCTGGGGCAATGGACTTCCTTATGGATGGAAAAGAAGATTGAGCCATTAACCACCACGCGGGCTCAATGCGGAGTGATGAGGGTGAATGTTTTTTGGTGGATGATTTGATAAATATAATTTTCGCGAAAATCCTAGGAATTTTGCAAAAACACGGATAATTTGATAATGGTGTTGACATTTCTCAATCTTACTGGAGAAAAGATAGGGTTTTTGCAATAATACGGGTTTCGTTAATAACATTGGGTATTCTTAACTCTGATTGTCAAATGTTTTGCTTGCTTGCTAACTTTTATTGTAATTGGTTCACAGAAAATTTAATATACGTGAGAGAATGGATTGACATTTGAAACGTCAAGTCGTCAACCAATCAGAGAAAATGTTGTTTTGGATGGCCCGACCAACCAATCAGTATTCTTGTTTTAAAATTGCCAAGGGTTCTTTTCGCAATCTTACTAAGGCAACCTGTTTTTTCGCAAAAACCATATTTTTTTTTCAGAAAGATTGAGAAATGACTACATTGTCTAATTATCCGTGCTTTCGCAAAATCTCTAGGATTTTCGCAACTGGCTAACTACCACTATCTTATCTAAGTCTGACGCCATAACAACAATGTTTTCAGCATTGTTGTGTTCCGGCAGTTAGATATAAGATAGCCAGTTCCTCAGTGATTGAGGATTCCGTGAGAGGCTCGCTTCCATCTTCAGTCTTATCAATACTTAACATCAGGTATGATGAAGGCCCGTCTCGTTCATAAAAAAATTAAAAAATGTTTACAAACAATGACGTGGACTTCAGTTTCGAGGTTTAGATGTGAATTGTGTTTTTATAAAGTATTTTATAGTTACGAATTCTCATAATTGGCCAAACCACTCTATTCTTTCAATAATGACTATACAGTGATGTATGCATCATTATTAATCAAAGAGCAAAATATTATCAGTTGTCACATCTCAACTGGTTGCCTGTCAACTTATAAAAACATTATACTACGAGTGTTTTATTCTATTCTTCTAATCAGAGGCCCTCCCTACCGCGCAAGTGTCATCTGCGTCGACATCGGCTTCATTTGTCAGATGGATGTGACACATTGCTGCTTCTTTTTGATACAAATGTAAACTTACCAAAGACTAAGAGCAATATGTCACATCCAGCTGCCAAATGAAGTCGATTTCGATGGTTTGGGGTCAGTCCGAGGACACTATTTAGACAGGACAAGTGAAAATTGTTCATCAAGTCAAAATCTCTTTCTAGCGCTTTTATTTTGGACCAGCGGATCCTCGCGGTGTACTCGCGTGGTGCCCGTTCCCGAGGGAATATCGGGATAAATTATAGCCTATGTCACTCGGGAGAAATGTAGCTTTCGAATGGTCTCAGAATTTTCTAAATCGGTCCAGTAGTTCCTGAGATTAGCGCGTTCAAACAAACAAACTCTTCAGCTTTATAATAATATAGTATGGATATACATCTTGTGTGCTTTAAAAGTTATTGCTCGGTTAGAAAAGGTTAGTAATTTATAAAAGTGTGATACTTACTTATTTTTTACTTTTTTTTTACCTAAGTACCCCAATAAGTTTCGAAGTCTAGAGTAATACGTTTAGATGTAGGATAATACACAGACATTAAGAAATGTTTTGTAGTCAAAAAGATCTTATCATATATATTTTTAAGTGGCAAAATTCCTACTGAATACATTTAGCAGTTAGATTTTAACTGATAAGTTACCTTTCACCGTTATTTGATTGAGCCATGACAGTTAAAAATTACTTCGTATTTCTTTTTATCCATCACTTGTCAGAGAAACACCGTAACTGCAATTTTTTAAAGAAAGTATCTTTACGTTTTATGTCAGAGTTCAAATAGCTTTAACATATTTATGGCGTGCGAGTAATAGTTTTGACTTAGCATTGCGACAGGCAGACTTAGATCTATTTGCATGGTTTTTAATATATTATTTTCAGGTATTGTTGAATTTTTTGAGTGTATTAACTATGGTTTTAACTAATTTTAAAAATGACTCTCTAGTTTTTGCTTTTTTGGCAATTTCGAGTATATTTATAGGATCGATTTTAAGGTTACGGCACAGCATAATGTGGTTATGTCTCGCTGCGTCGTATCTGTGACACTCTAATAAGAGATGGTCTAATATATAATACTCTATTATGGTATAATACTCTAATAAGAGGGTATGGGGGGTGTGACTATCACAAGGGCACTCACACACTCTCTCACTCTCACTCACAGGGTCTTCAGTAAATTTGAAGCGATGTAAATAGGCCTTGTGGTAGCCATGTCCTGTTAGAATAGAAATAGAAATAGAAAGTCAGTTCGAAAGATCACAGTCCAGCAGTCTTCCACAGATGGTAGCCAGGTGTTTGTGACTCTGGCTTGGGGCGCTGTTATGTACCTATCCCGCCAGGTTGCTAGAGTTGCGGCTCTGAGTCGGGTTTTTGCATATGACGGGACAAACTGAACGTATGCGGGCTACGTCGCAGTTCCGCTGCCTTTCCAGCTTCGAAGTCAGCTGCCTCGTTGCCTAGTATGCCAATGTGACTCCGCAAACCAGGCAAAGCTTATTGTATCAGGTTTGCGCATCATTATCTCGTGGATGTCAGTGACGAAGCTATGTTTACTGCTACGGTCTCTAATTGCTTGGAGGGAAGACATGGAGTCAGAAAATATGACCGCCTTACTCCATTTCTTCCTCTCAACAAGCCAGCATGCATGTAAAATTGCTAACAGCTCCGCCTGAAACACGTTGCACATGTTGTGGAGCTTCAGCTTTCGGGTAATGGTGGGCCGATCTGCTCCAGGAGCCTACCAGATGGGAGCCGCTCCGACGGTCTCGCCCTGGAAGCGAGCACTTCCATCTGTGTATATCGCGTACGCCTCTCCACGATGCAGTCGGTCCACTTGTGCCTGGGTCGTTAGCTCGAAGTCAGGTGAAATTCGCTTGCTGGGGTGCGCTAATTCAGTTTATTCGGTGGGTCTTTAGGTGCGTAATTTAGGTGCACTTCGAGGAATACCTGTTCTTTCATTACTCTATGCCGTAAAACAAGTCGCTATAGGCTTAGTTAGGTCGTGAAGGAAAGACAAACAAACAAACACACTTTCGCATTTTTAGCACTAGCTATCATTCAAATATAAGTAGCCTATGTCACTCAGGAATAATGAGCTTTCTACAGGTGAAAGAATTTTCAAAATAAATTTAGTAGTTTCAGAGATTATTTCTTACTAAACATTACCTCTATATAAATCCTGACCTCAGAGGTAACCTGTGTGAAGTCCATTGTTAGTTTTTACTTTTTAAATGATTCATGTCCGATTTGTTTAGTCGATTTCAGTGGTAAACTGTCTCCTGTCCTAGCTTCCATATAACATATTAGAAAATACTCAGAAATATATTGTGTCAAGTGGTAGTGGTAGGTAGTTGGTATTGGTTGGAAAATTAATTTAAGTCACACACACAACTTTGAAACTTTGAAATTTCACTCTGTGGTATAATTTTGTGTTAAGTCTACGCACATAACACACTAGCACTATAACCTTCCAGGACTATTTTTGATTCACTCGTCTCGAGGATTCTACTGATTTTCGTGCGACGTTTAAGTTTCCGTATTCAGTAAAAGCGACCTTACATGTATAACGTCAACTTCGCTTTTCGCCTGTAGTACCGGCTCCCAACGCGAGCGCGCGAGGGGCAAAGCGAAAAACGTGCTATGTCTACGCCTGCAAGGCCTAATCGCCTGATCGCCTCCTCGTTCGCCTCGCCACTCGCGCAACGTGTGATTCAAAAAACTGCGTTAAAAAAAACCGACTTCAAAAACTAAAAAGCAAAAAATAAGCCTTTTGGAGTTGGTGCCAGCCAAGGCAAGAAAAATAAAAGAATAGGAGCTTAAAGTAGAATGTCTTGGCTGCCACCGTTTTTTTTTACTTTTTAGTGTCTGTAATAGGCTGTTTTGTAAAGTACAGCAGGGTTTTTCTAGATTAAATAAGGTTTCATGTACATTATAAACAAAATTATCGTTAATACTACATCGTCCAAGTCCAATGAAATGAAATATATAAAAATGCTCATAACATAATAAGTGCCGGGTCAAACGAAACCAAATTTTTATGGGACCAATTGGCAACTATTCTGCATCGAACAAAAAAATAATCATGGAAATCGATTCAGAAATCTCGGCGTAATCGGTGTGCATACATAAAAAAAAAATAAAAAAATACCAATCGAATTGAGAACCTCCACCTTTTTTGAAGTCGGTTAAAAATAGAGGTATTTTATTGCCCATGATTTTATAACATGTAATACGATACGACGTTATTATGCTAAGTCCACCTTTGCACGTTGAGTGAATGCATACTAAAGTATTTTTAACAGTGTAATATTAAAAAGTAGTCTTTTTAGTATAAAAACCATGCCAACAATAAATTTTTCTTAAGAACATTAAAACATACAATGCAAAATACATAAAAGAAAATCTTAATCTGCTTCTCCTGTAAAATTCTCCATTTCTGACTTAACACAGTTTACCTCTGAGGTACAGAAATGTAAGTCAAGAAAAAACCTTTTATAACTAATTTGATTTCTTTTTGTTTCCAGGTAAAATAATTTAAATTTTAAAGTATGCTGCGAGTTTTCGGTAAGTTTTAGTTAGAATATTAATGCAGAGGTCCGAGTTGGTTATTGTGATCGGTATGGTTGGTGGTAGGACTTGTTGTAAGTCCGCCTGGGTGACTACCACCCCCTCGTGGTGGCTGGGGTACGTCACGTGTTCCGATTCGCCCCATCAGTAGCTCTGACAGTCTCCCATGTCTCCGCAGGGTCAGCTTGCTGACCCGTAAAAGTGGCCCAAGGGGGCAAACGCGGGGCTGGCACCTGGTAGACTGCTACCCTTATCCGGTAGTCCTCGTCCACACCCACGCGTGGTAGGAACACCCAGAGGGTTTTAGTGGGTTCGAGTCCCACATAACCGGATGTCTCCCCACGCGGGGAGGTATACGCGGGCATTTCCCCTGGGTAAAAAAAAAGACTAGCTACCACCATCTCTTATCTAAGTCTGTCGCCATAACCGTTGATTCATTTGACGACCTCCGTGGTAGAGTGGTACGTACACCGGTTTCAAGGTGTCGCCTACTCTGAGGTCCTGGGTTCGAAACCAGGTAGGGGCAAATGTTTGCATGATGAATACGAGCATCTGTACCTGAGTCATGGATGTTTATTATATATTTCTACACATAAATACTTATATATGTATAATTATATGTATTTATATCCGTTACCCTAGTATCCCATAACACAAGCCTTACAGTGCTTACTTTGGGGCTAGGTTAATTGGTGTGAGTGTAAAAATCTTTATTTATTTCATTTATTTTTATAACAACAATGTTTTCAGCATTGTTGTGTTTCGGCAGTTAGAGATAAGATAGCTAGTTCCTCAGTGGTTGAGGGTTCCGGGAGAGGCTCGCTTCAATCTTCAGCCTTATCAATACTTAACATCAGGTATGATGAAGGCTAAGCATATTTACCCGTTGTAGATAAAAAAAGAATATTGTTTAAAAAAAACGAATTGAATGGTCCAATCCAATGGCTCATTTGTATCTACTGATCATGCCTTCTGAGCCAGAGGTCGTAGGTTCAATTCCCATTCGAAACAATCATTTATGTGATGAGAATTTGTGTTTGTTCCGTGCCTAAGTATACCTCTTTTAATACGGGGATATATAGGTAGATATATTTATCATATCGTTGGTTCCGATACCCGTAACATAAGTACTTACCTAAGCTGTCAGACCAATTCGAAATTCACTAGTGTAGGATTTGCAATCCTAAGGAAGTTTCCACTGGCTCACCCTCACACCAAGACAGGCACACGTATCAACACACCAGAGAACCTGAAGCCGAATCCTCTTCGCACTCCTCCAGAACTCCCCCTAGCTATATGTCATCTGTCAATCTATCGTTGACAATGACAGGTACTAGTGTTGCCCTCCTGTGTGTGTGAGACAGGGTTGATTGTACCCTTTTCCATAGATACAAACACTACAAATAGGTATCATTATTATTCAGTCTAGGCTGTTACAACCACTTATGAACGTCATAGAAGCTACGCCATCGGTTCACAAACCCTACGGTGGGAGACCGCGTAACGAGAAGAACCGGCAAGAAACTCGTCAAGGGCTGTTTCTTTCTCCCTATTTAATTTCATACAGAGTCGTCAAATTTTTGCGATGTTGTCTGTTATTTTTTTTATTAAATTTTCCGTCTAGTTACCCCCATAATCTAAGTCGTTCCTCCAAAATTTTTACACTCCACTCAACCTCGTCGTGGGTAACAATGGTAGTGTGCGCTAGGCCTAACAATGAGTGGCTACGTACACTTTGGCTCCTCCAGGTCCTTACGGAGTTATGACTTAGAATACCTTTTGAGGAGTATTTCGAAGAAGTTTTCAATGAGGTTTCGTTAAGTCGAGGACGAGTAAGATTTGGAGGAACGACTTAGAATATGGGTGTTAGTCTATTAGACCAATTCTGCCTAATGACCGAATCACATGATACATCTTAGAATTAACTCTGTTTAGTCTCGTAATTGATACCGTGGCCTCAATTGGTACAGAGTGGGTGATTGTGACTAAACACTGTTTGTGTCAATTTTAAAGTTCTTTAGCCATGTGTCACATCATTGCTACTATAGCAACGAATCCATGAATGGCCAGCTACCAATGTCACCTCATTTTTATGCCTATATTTTCGGTGGACAGAGGTGGAATAGCGGAACCGTTTGCTTTTAATATTTTGTACCAGTAGTGGATTTTTTTTAACCGCTTCTATGGTCTAGTGATACAACCACCGGTATCAGACCCATTCGATTCCCAGCGGGGGGACATATTGTATTCGGTTTGGTTGGTGGTAGGACTTGTTGTAAGTCCGCCTGGCTAGGTAACACTATCTTATCTAAGTCTGACGCCATATCAACAATGTTTTCAGCATTGTTGTGTTCCGGCAGTTCGAGATAAAGTAGCCAGTTCCTCAGTGGCTGAGGATTCCGAGAGAGGCTCGCGTCCATCTTCAGCCTTATCAATACTTAACATCAGGTATGATGAAGGAAAAGAGTCTCCCCGTCATTCATTAAAAAAAGGTTTATACCCTTACCCTCCTACCATCGGACATCCAGACGCACTGCGGGCTACCACCCTCTTGGTTGATATTCCTAAATGTCGCACCAAGCGCTACTCAACATCTCTTATATTGAGCACAGCAAAGGAGTGGAACTCCCTCCCTGCGACTGTATTTCCTCCATTATACATATATAAGTATTTATGTGTAGAAATATATAATAAACATCCACGACTCAGGTACATTCATCATACAAACATTTGCCCCTACCGGGTTTCGAACCCAGGACCTCAGAGTAGGCGACACCTTGAAACCGGTGTACGTACCACTCTACCACGGAGGTCGTCAAATGAATCAACTGTTATGGCGACAGACTTAGATAAGAGATGGTGGTAGCTAGTCTTTTTTTTTACCCAGGGGGAAATGCCCGCGTATACCTCCCCGCGTGGGGAGACATTATTTAGAACCCGCCCGTTTTCAAAGCAAGGGTGAATAGGCACCTTCTGGGTTAGCTCGCTCCATCGCAGATCCTGTCTTTAGTCTCCAGGCTAGACTAGGATCAAGAGCGAACCCATTCATAATAAACAAAAAACACAATATAAGAAAGAAAGAAAGAAAGAAAAGTAAGTTTATTTGGGACAAACAAAAGACAGTACATACGAATAAAAATAAAAACACCTATAAGACTAAAAACCGTTTGTCCCAAAACGGTCCCGACTCAGCATAATGCATGACTTTTGGCCAGCGCTGATCTTCCGTCGGTACCGTTTTGGTGGGACTGCGAGCCAAATTAACAGTTCGTTTAAAAAATAAAAAACAAATATTAATGAAAAACATAGAGAAAAAAAAGAAAAAAAAAAGGGAACAAATGGCGTTACAACAAAAAACAATTAGCGCTATAATACAAAATTAAAGGAGAAAAATAAAAAACTCATTACAATAAAAATAATAAAAAGCGATTAAAATTAAAGACTTAATAAAATCAAAAAATCAGACTGCACCTGTAGAATTGAAAGAAAAAAAAAACACTTATAAACGTCAAAGAAGCTACGCCATCGGTTCACAAACCCTACTGCGGGAGACCGCGTAACGAGAAGAACCGGCACGAAACTCGTCAAGGGCTGTTTTTTTCTCCCTGTTTTATTTCATACAGAGTCGCCAAATTGAAAAGTGACAGACACTTATGTAAGATCAATTTTCATCACAAAATAAATACTTAAATAAAAGTACATTTTATGGTTATCCTAACCGTAAACAATATTCAAAGTCAAAGTCAAAGTCAAAGATTTTTATTCAAATAGACTTATAGATAAGTGCTTTCGAATCGTCCAATTTTTTTTTCCTACCATCCATTCAGGACATCTTTTAACTGATAAGAAGAACGGCCGCAAGAAACTTATCAGCTTTAACAGAAGCAACAACATTTATAAAGGAACATGTCGTTGTCAAACGCAAATCTACAATCTTGAAACATATTTAATATAAGAGGAATTATTCAACTCGCAAGGAAGGACCTAACATACATTATAACATTTCTCGCATTCATTATCCATCCATCATCAGCCTGTGGACGTCCACTGTTGGTCATAGGCGTCTCCTAACTCACGCCTATTTTGGCGTTCATAAGAGGCTATTAGCCTACTGCTACCACGCTGGCCGACGGGTTGGTAGAGGGTCTCTTTAAGTGTTCCTTCTCTCGCACAGGTGTTCAATGCGTCGAGTCAAACATGATATGAACATGATAGTTTCTAATAGATGCTGGTAGGCCCGCAGGTCCTCTGGACCCTTGGACTCTGCTGAGAAGGGCATCAGATCGCCAGCTTCTGCTTAACTGATAGGCTTTTACTAACTGCATTGGAAAGATAGCAGCTGACACATACTTTTTCACTCCCAGTATTGGAGACATCTAATACCTCTGTTTTAATTTAGGCCAAAAGATCCAGTGTTTTACTCCTCAAAAACATACTCATAATATCACATGGCTGGTATGTGAGTATTCGTCTGTCTTTTTTACCGTATAAAGTATTTAACAGAAGTTTTTTTTTAAATGGTGTTTAAAAAATAATCATTGCATGTGTAATTTTACTGACTTTAACCAGCCCCTAATTGTCTAATTTCAAAATTTATCACAATCCCTTTCAAAGGTATCGTAATTGTGATAGTGATTTATAAAAATTGTGTAACATAGAGTCGCAATCCCTTACGGAACGAATGATATTTTAAATGACACCTCATTTGACACTTCTCCATACATTTGACGGATATTTTCGTTGTCACTTTGCTTAGACAGTTCGATTTCGTTCATTCGATACCTTTCAAAACGCGCCCCGATCACAATCCCTTTCAAATGTCAAATAGTGACGGCCTGAAGTATGTAAATATATTTCAAATTACGAATTTAAAGGGATTGCGATAGATGTTAAAATGTCATGCGCAGAAAAATAAAATTACATAGAAAAGTATCTAGTAAGTGTTGTAGCATAATAAAATAAAATATTTCACGCACATTTTTTACACTAGCAACAATAATTATTGTTGTATATTTGTAAAAAAAAAATTGTTAAACTTCTATTTCGGGAACAAAAACTGAAATCACAATTCATGATTTTTAATTTTTTGCATTTTTCAATGCTATTTCAATACTAATGATAAATTTTAGATAGAAAATATTGAAAAAAAATCTACAACAAGTGAATTCTCAGAACCTTTGGAAATCCGGTCCTAATCCTAACCACTGAACTACCGAGACTTAAGACTAAATACAGAACAGTATCTAAATCATATACTATCGCCATCACCCGCTGCTGGGGCAATTTCCATAACTTATTGTAGCTTGCCTACGATTCTAAAGGCTGATTTACATAGATCTATAACGTTTAAGTAGGGAGTAAACTTATCGGCGGGCTAATATCTAACTTAAAATCATCTAACAACCAATTTGCGAGTATAAACGCATGTGCCTAGTGCTCCGGTGAGGCACAGGTATTAAATCTGTTTTTTTTTATCTTCATTTATCTATTTTAAAGAACAGTTATTTATTACAATTTTGACTTTTGATAATCTTATTTTTTTTATATATATATAATATAATTTTTAATAATGTACTTTTGCCTTTTTTGTTAATTTTTTTATTTTTATCTTATTCTAATTTTAATTTCATTTTGTTATTTTACTAAGGATTCATTTTATTATTTTTAAATTTTATTTAAATTTTAATTGTCGTGAATTGTGAATGATAAACGTGATGATAAATGGACCTTGTCTGAAATAAATATATTTTATTAAATATGGTGGGCGCTATACCCAAAGACCTAAGTATATCGAGATAGATGAAAAGATCTTATCTCTAACTGCCAGAACACAACAATGTTGAAAATATTGTTGTTATGGCGTCAGGCTTAGATAAGATGGTGGTAGCTAGCCAGGCGGACTTACAACAAGTCGTACGACCAACCAAACCGAATACAATATATACCCCCGCTGGGAATTGAACCCAGATTACTACTAGATTACTTTAATAATATTATTATTAATTGTTTTTTTTACTATTAACTTTGAAAATATTAAATGACCAACCTCTATAAATTACATTTTCGAATTAATTCGAATCATTATAAGTAGCTGATCATCTTGTCATCTTGAACAAAAAATTCTAAACCTCTTTTTGGAGTAAATTGGCGTTAGTAAGAATTGAATCCGATCCGAACTGACTCCGACTGACTCCGACTGACTTCAAAAAAGGAGGAGGTGCCCAAGTCGACTGTTTTTTTTTTTTTTTTTTATGCAAATGTTTTTGACCACTCAAGTAGCAAGTCCTACTCCTACATCTCCGTCTCGTGTTAATCGGTCCTAAAGTCGGTATAAACTCGTATTTCATAAGTAACATCGTGGAAGTGTAAAAGTATTCATAACGACTGGAACGTTGATGCAGTATGCATGTAAGTCTGGGAATAGTGGAAACATACGGTCGGGAATTGTGGGCGGTGCCGTCGCGTTAAATATACTTGTTCTTTTTAAAATACAAGTATTCTTCTTTAATAAGGGTCAAATATGCTAGAAACATTTTGAGATCACAATCCGGAACATTGTGACACATACATATTGTACCTACTTACGTACTGTGATATGACTTGTGAGAAATATTGCAAAATTGCATTCATAGCCAACAACGGCGTGCTTTATTATTTTTATTAATTAAGATTCAAAATGAAATTCAAACCTTAATTGAACGATCCATACAGCACCCAAGTATATAAGTTCTATACTTATTCACTTTGACGCAGCTCAGAAGACGCTTGGACTCCACGACAACCGCTCTTTGCCTCGCGTACCTAAATAGCAATGGCGGAAATTAGGAACTGGAATAACTACTGAAGTTTCAATTGACGATTAAAATCCTCCTTATTTCTCGCCGTGCCAGCAAATTTTGCCACTGGTAGCACGAACGGGAATTTTCATTCGCTTGAATTTCGTTTAGCACATGTTTTCTTACGCGACCAGAGTTAGTTTGATTTGTAATTACATTTTAAATTGCGTTTTTTCTTGCAACGCCCATCCCTATGTTTCCAAATGAAAGCTCAATATGAGCATATATATTCAACGCACGGACATTCTTGGTCATTATTGCGGGTTCGATTCCCGTTCGATGTAGCGTCGTTTTACACAATATTCGCATTCGACTTGAACAGATTTCAACACCGAAATCGACTATAAAAATGAAATAAATATAGATATAGGCCTCCAGCCTTTTTCTAAGTGTTCAGAGCTTACTTAGACAACCTCATTTGTCGTTACTGAAATCAGCAAGGACTTTTTATACCATGTATTTGGTTGTAATTAGAATAGTCTTTTTGAGATTCAATAATTTTTCCTGTTATAGACAGACTCTTCTCAACGAATTTAAATTGTTGGTTAATTTCGGTGATCTTCTTCTTGTCGGTGATTCCCTTATATTTTATTGGCCCATCTATGTATTTCAATTAAATACTGATAGTAACAATGACACTACTAATTAACAACAAAATTACAACTATCTGTTACCGAAAATTATTAATGATTGCTGTGATTAAACTGGATTTAAAATAACATCCACCAAAAATATGAACGCGTGCGCCTGTCAGTTTGACTGCATAAAAAAATGGAATAAGTGTCCAAAAATATATTATCTCGAGCTCCTATGTGCTTCGGAAGGGACGTTAAGCCGTTGGCCCTGGATTCATTTAGGTACCAATCCACATTGGGTCTTATGGCCTATACTCGTTATTCTATAGTCTTATATCAATTATAATCTTAAATGTGAAATTAGGATGTTTATTTGATGGAACTACTTATTTTCAAAAGCAAATAAATAATTTATGATTTTGTAATTTTTGCATTTTTCAATGCTATTTTTATACTTATGGTAAATTTTAAATAGAAAAATATTGGAAAAAATTAACTCGGCCACAAGTGAATTCTCAGACGGGAATCGAACCCGCGACCTTTGGAAATCCGGTCCAATGCTCTAACCGCTGAGCTACCAATAATAAGCTGTAGGCCAGCGTTGACGTAACAACGCTGGCCTACAGCGTATTAAAAATATAAAAGTATTGGAGAATTTCGACGGTGGTTCGCAAGTCTCGGTAGGTCAGCGGTTAAAGCATTGGACCGGATTTCCAAAGGTCGCGGGTTCGATTCCCGTCTGAGAATTCACTTGTGGCCGAGTTAATTTTTTCCAATATTTTTCTATTTAAAATTTACCATTAGCAAATAAATAACTCTTTCTTATTTTCTTATAAACGAATTCGGAACGTATAAGCTAGTCCGCTTCTAAGAAAGGCCTCAAGCCCCATCAGTGGGCACATTAATACAGTATAATAATATCGACAATTGATATTAGAATAGTGAGGTATTACTCTCGACAGTCGCCGGATGTGATGTACTCAGCTATTTTACTGACAACTGGAGCGTGCGTAGGGTTGCTTCCTTGCTGATAACTGCTAAATACTTGATAAAATATAAGTTATTCACTCGCGATTTTAAAGGTGGGTTTCGAGAGATTCAAAGGTACGAGACGCAAAAACACACAATTTTTCACCGTTCCCGCGGTCAACTTCCGATAAAAAAATCTTTTGACAAAAAGGTTAATCTAAATATACCTTATTCTTGTTGTTTTGATGATATAAAATACTAAAACAATAAAAAGGGAGTATTATAGTTTATAATTCAAAAGTATTTATAATAGGAATAAATTGTTACATATAAAAACGATTCGGTAAATGTTGACATATGGTACAATACAAAGACAATTTCAAAATAAAGGTTTATATCACGTTCACGTTCGGATCATTCATAGATTTTACAACCTATGATTGGATTTCGATCCAAACATAGGTTGTGAAATCTTTGATTGATACCGTACATGTTATGTGTTGGCGCGCACTGTTCATTCAAATAAAACAACTTATACTGATATCAAACGCGGTATATTTCACGAACTAAGGTATAATTGTCCGTATTTTTTGGTTTTTTAGGGGTTTTTTGATTTCCCCGACGTTTTGGCACCTTTTCAGCTGCCTTGGTCACGGGATGACAGTCATCCCGTGACCACGGCAGCTGAAAAGTTGTTTTATCTATGATTGAATTGAAATATGAAAACAAATAGTTTAATCTTATTGTTATTGTTTTTGTGATTCAAGGAACTAAACGAACTAAACAGAGTACTTTCATGAATTCAAAGTTATTTAAAAATAAAAATAAAATGTAACATAAAAAGTCAATAGATCTATTCGGAAAGCAATATGACGTATTTTCCTTTCTAAATAAAATTAGTTTACCACGCTAGGCCGGTAATATGCGATTTTCGGCGCAGAAATAGAATGACAAAACCTCTGTTTCTGAGCGTGAAGGTGAAAATTAAAATTATTTATGATTTAATGTTACTTACTACTACTCATAAACATAATTCAAAATTTAATCAATTCATCAAAATTTGTTTCATATTTTACAAAATATTACATAATTATCAACTTCATCCTCTTGTTGCCAACCCTGCCCGTGAAATGTGTGTTGTAGCAGCTAGACGTAAACGTAACATCAAATATGTGCCTAACTGACAGTAGGATATTTTGGCTCCAAGATATTTTGATGCACGTCTAAAATAATAAAAGCATGATAATGTAACCAAACCTACATATGTAACTAATAAAAAAACAAGTAAATCTTGCGTGTAAAAAGTTTGATCCAAGTTTCCGACCTAGATCAGTTCTCTTGAAAACACGCAAACATGCAAACACGCGTCACACAGTAACGAAAACGGTTAATTGTGCAGTGCTTCCTTGCAAGAGATAGATAGATAGATAGATAGATAGATAAAATATTTATCTATCTATCTATCTCTCTTGCAAGGAAGCATTGCACAATTAACCGTTTTCGAGTTCAAGAGCTCGTCAATACCATTTCCACATCACTGAATCTCGCTCGTAGCGTCATCGTAGGTACGATAATTTCGTCACGCTAGGTTCGATTACAGTTTGAAGCGCTCTTTTCGTCTATCTCTATATAGGTCTATGATCCATACCTTGCTGGACTGAGGGTGAAAGAAGATCATAGAATGTGATGTGCCAGCGGCCAGTTTACCAGTGCAGATAGTACAATCCTATCAATGGACTGGGGATATTCGAGAACTAATGTAGCCGATAGGCTGCAACTCGTCACTATTTATAAATATTTGCATACAAATATTTGCATACACATATTTAAAGCGCGCCAGAATAAAATTATGTTGAGTTCTTAGTAATTAAGTATTTCTATACTAAATTATAAAGAGGAAAGATTTGATTGATAGTTTGTTTATTTGCATTGAATAGGCATGGAAACTACTGAACGGATTTGGATGAAATTTGGTACACAGATAGTAGATAGCTTGGTTATGAAGACAGGATACTTTTATCCCGATACTCCCACGGGAACGGGAACCACGCGAGTGAAACTGTGAGCAGCCGCTAGTATAATATAAATTACTAAAATTCGCCTATTTTCTTACACTTTTTCATAACACATCTGTAAAGTGGCAAGTATACCTAATATAACTTCGATATTATAATTCATAATAAGTTGTTCCCAACATCAATTCATGTCAGCCACAATCACAAAAGAAAGGTTGAAGGCTCAGACTCATACAACTCTAGCAATATCTCAAAGACGGCTGAGCTAGGGTTGTCGACGGCAAGTTTACTGCAAAATAAAAAAAAATTGCTGCAAAAAAATTAGTGGTCTGATTTTCTCGCTCTGATTTTAGCAGATGTAATTTACGGGGTTCCAAGTATAATCTTGCAAGACAAAAAGTAAAAAAAAAGATGTGCTTTGTGTTATTTTAATATTAAGAATATATTATGATACAGTCGGTTTTGAGAATATTCCTCCTTTTCAATTTGACGACTCTGTATGAAAAAAAACAGCCTTTGGCGAGTTTGTTGCCGGTTCGTCTCGTTACGCGGTCTCCCGCCGTAGGGTTTGTGAACCGATGGCGTAGCTTCTTTCACAGACACAAGTGCTTGTAACGATTGATTTTGATTTTAATAGATTTAGGGGAAAAAAATTGGTCGATTCGAAAGCACTTATCTTTAAGTCTATTTGAATAAAAATATTTTGACTTTGACATGTGCGACAAGGCTTGAAATTAACGCGGGCGGAGGCGCTGCACAACTTCAAAAATGACGTTTCATTCCTTTTTTGCCACGTTCGCAAAACCTTGTCGCACTGTAAACCTTTTAGGCCTCTGCCTCGAATCTAGCGGGCAGCGGGGCGGCGGCGGCGCGACTGTGGAAACGCTCACCCCGCACCACCCGCGCACCGCCGTTTACGATAGTCGCGCCGCCGCCGCCCCGCAGCCCGCTAGATTCGAGGCAGAGGCCTTAAAGAAATTCCCGCGGGCTGCGTGCCAACCCTACCTTTGTCAGATATTCGTCACTTACGCCCCGGATTCCGCGCACGTCCCGCCCCAAAGTTTAGCATAAAGATTTATATCTGACCAGTTTCGTTAGAAAATCGGCGATACGATTTTGATACCCTGAGAATCTATTCGAAACCATCATGTAATAAGAACGTTTTGTTTGCGTATCTATATACTTAATTCAGGTTCGCAAAATTTGTGACGACTTCGATGGTGACTTTGGCGCGTAGTACGCGGCCGAGTAAGGTATCAAATTAAAGGTACTCGAGTCTATTTGTTCCGAAAACAATAAAATATACAAAATGTTAAACGTGATGATCACAAACTGCAATTAAAGATTTTCGCATAATTTGGAATTTTTCGTCGATCGACGAACCCGAGTATCGGGTTGTAACCGCCCTAGTTGTCATTAAATTGAAGTTGTTACATTTTGTCACACATCACACTTTGGAGGCGATGATTAAGCGAAGACGTCACAAAACCTCCGTACAGAAACAAGCCTACTAGAGAATCGTAGTACGAAATAATGACAGTAGTAACTATAATATATATAATAAATAAATAAATATTTACATACAATCAAACCAACTATCTAGCATACGTTAAGTTTCATGAAGAACTTGTGTTATGGATACTAGATAACTGATTAACACACTTGTATACTTTTTTTCTGTAAATACATACATAATATACATATTAAACACCCAGACAAACAAATAGACATGTTAATGCACACAAATATTTGTCTTGTCCGGGGATCGAACCCGGGACCTCTGGCGCAGAAGGCGGGCTTAGTACGATGATAACTTATTAGACTGGACTTTAGTTTAGTCGGATTAGAAATTTGACTATACTATTAAAACTACACACATACACTCATGCAATCCCATACATACAATCCCTTGCAGGGTTGGCATTGGCGAAGTTTTTTATTTTTTTATTAACGACGGCGAGACTCTTATCGTATGAGGATTAGTGGCCACCTCTGGTGTTAGAGTTCATCAAGCCGCCTAAGGCCTCTGTCTTGACTTAACGACTGTTATAAGATGACAACAGCCGGGACCGACGGTTAACGTGGCCTCCGAAGCACGGAAGCGCTCAATTGTAATGCCACTTTACGGTCACCCATCCGACACCTGGCCGGACCGAGCGTTGCTTAACAAACTTGATCGATTACTACCAGTCTGTCAAGCGCCGCCACGAGCGCATCAAAGGTGCAGTTTGAGCGACATTTAGCGTTGTTTGGGTTGAGTTGAGTCTAAAATGTTGTCCGGAATCAATAGTGACAGCACAGACCTACTTATATCAAGATAGACGAAAAGATCGCTTCAAACTGTATGCGAACCTAGGGTATCGAATTTTTACCTACGATTAGGGTTGCCAGATGCCCCGTATTTTACGGGGCATCCCGTTTTTCAGGCATTGATATACGATTAGGGTTGCCGGATGCCCGTATTTTACGGGTCATCCCGTTTTTCAGGCATTGATATACGATTAGGGTTGCCAGATGCCCCGTATTTTACGGGTCATCCCGTTTTTCAGGCATTGATATACGATTAGGGTTGCCAGATGCCCCGTATTTTACGGGTCATCCCGTTTTTCAGGCATTGATATACGATTAGGGTTGCCGGATGCCCGTATTTTACGGGTCATCCCGTTTTTCCGGCATTGATAATACAAAAACCCGTAATTGCGAAAATAATATACGGGGTAAATAAAGCTCCCATTTTTTTACTAATTCAGCCATGAGTTGGCTGGCGAAACCAAATGCTGGTTTCCTCACGCTGCCTGGCGCATAATGAGGGTTTTTGACTTTTAAGGTTTAAAATCGCCATGTGTAATTTTTGCTCATTTGCTTTTTAAAAAGCAAAAGCTGTTTATTTAAACAATTAGTATAAAGGGGAAAAAATATCTTCTTAAAACACTACTGTTTTAAATGTCTCCCGTAAAATATCAAAAACCCGTATTTTAGACGTTGGTAGCCCTCAAGTCAGGAAGAGGCTGGTAGCAACCCTACCTACGATGACGTCACGAGCGAGATTTAGTGATGTGTAAATGTTATTGACGAGCTCTTGCAAGAAAGCACTGCACAATTAACCATTTTCGTTTCTGAGTGACGCGTGTTTTCATGGCAATGGTCTCAAGCGGACTGACTTAGGTCGGAAAAACTTTGACTGGATCAAACTTTTGACTCGCAAGGCAACACTTTTACTTTCTATCTCGATATAGGTCTGTGAGTTACAGGTTGCCAGACCACATAAGTTTTCGGATATCCCTTGTCCATAAGGCGCTACTCGGTAAAAGTATGGACTTTTTGATATAAAACTATAGCATGGTTACAGTTGTTACAAATCTGGTAATAACATATATATTTCTTCATACCTTTATCTAGATTCGTATTGTTTAAAAAACACGATTTTATGATATTGCCTCGACACTTTTTCTTTTCAAAAAGACCTCTACAAAATACGAAAATTCAAGATTATTCTTAAATGGGGTTACTTACACGATTGGAATTTGGTTTAATAAGTTGACACCAATAGTATTTAGGATCGTGTAGAAGCATTTTTTTTAAATCGCTGTAGTTTTTTAATACGAAGTGATTTTGTGTTTTTTTTGCCTAATCTGCAAAATCGGTCTCGCTCCCGTGCGCGTCGTTTTCTCATTGCTATCTCGCTTCAGCATATTTTTTTCGAGTATCGCCTTAATAGGCGTTCACTATGTGCACTGGAAAGCAGACACCAGTAGCTACTGGTGCTTAAAATGGACGCTGTTATGCCACCACACTCGATTGCAAACTGTCATCAGAGATGTGTTTAATTTCCGATCACGTCTTCTGAAGGCTTTTGCAAATATCTGGTGATATTTATTGGCTCTTGGGACTTCTGTTAAGGGTTAGATTTGCTTGCAGCATTGTTTATCTGTTTACGATCGAGATCAAATCAATGTATTGTAATGTATAATTTGCATGCCACCGTTGTTGGCTGAATGAGAGGCGCTTAATTCTAAAATAACGACTGTAATGTACCTCGGTTAAATGCAAATAAAAGTATTCTATTCTATTCTGTAATGTTTAACCGCCTCTGTGGTCTAGTGGTTACAACCACCGGTATCAGACCCAGGGGTCCCGGGTTCAATTCGTATTTGTATTCGGTTTTTTTGGTGGTAGGACTTGTTGTGAGTCCGCCTGGCTAGCTACCACCATCTTATCTAAGTCTGACGCCATAATAACAATGTTTTCAGCATTGTTGTGTTCCGGCAGTTAGAGATAAGATAGCCGGTTCCTCAATGGTTGAGGATTCGGGGAGAGGCTCGCTTCCATCTTCAGCCTTATCAATACTTAACATCAGGTATGATGAAGGTTAAGATTCTCCCCGTCGCTAATAAAAAAAATTAAAAAAGACTGTATATTACTCGGCTCATAAGTGACTTCAGACGGGGCAATTTTCATTTTTTTTTCTATTTATCTCATTTGATGATATGATTTTTTATTTTTTTATTATTTATTTCATAACGTTGAAATTCTGTAGCATAAATACACTTTTGCACGCTGGAAAGTCGTATATAAGTTTAATAAGCATAATATTTGAATGACTATTTAGACCTTATGAAGATATATGTAAAATTAAACATAAGTGTGAAAGAATTATGAAAATATCTCTACAAATAGAGCTTTACGGCTCAACGTGTGACGTCACGCCACTTCTGCCGGTAATTTGTAGGGCGGCGCGCCGAAGTGAGGAAGTGGTTAAAAATCACCGCCATATTTGAGGCCACAGTCAGTTCTGCGCGAAAATATGTAATTTAAATAATTTATATCTCAGCCATTTCTTGATGAATTAAAAAAACACTCGTGGAGTGCCGGCAGAAGTGAAAACCGCTTAGGAGCAGGCATACATTTTCGCCGCGTGGTAGAAAGAGAGGGGGATATTACTTCCTCTCCTACGCCGCGCCGGCGGTCTACTCTCCCTCCGTCTTACGAATTTTCGATCAGGTCATGTGTCCTGACGCGACTTTAACATGTTTTACCCATCCCAAAAATTTAAAACTGATGTGCACAACGCCACTAAAGAAGTTTTCACTTCAAAAATCTTAATAGTTTTAATCGATCTATGATCAGAAACATCAGAAACTTCTCCATTGACCCCTTGCTCAAGTAATATAAGACATCCCAAAGAATTACAGTTGAAAA
Organism: Chrysoteuchia culmella; assembly: GCA_910589605.1. Classification (NCBI taxonomy): domain Eukaryota; kingdom Metazoa; phylum Arthropoda; class Insecta; order Lepidoptera; family Crambidae; genus Chrysoteuchia; species Chrysoteuchia culmella. The sequence continues at coordinate 9,654,836 of OU342671.1, read as the reverse complement.
TTATCATACTAACTACAAACAATTTGAACCGTTACAAATCTCATAAATGTTTTATAGTCGGAACTTCGCTCCTAATAATTGCAATAGTTTCGGTATTAGATTCAGAACTATGTCCTAACATCGTTTATTACGGAAAATTTTAATTAAATCTAACTGTTTGGTAGCTGATGAGGGTACCGTAAGTGCCCGGAATGCTTTATTTGGGTCCGAGATAAGTGTTGTTATCCATACTAATCTATTCATACATAAAAAAGAAAAATATGTGTGGCACTCGGGGACTGCCGCGGTTTATCATATGTAGATTTTGGTTGCTTAGTTCCGATTGTGAATAATGTAATGTAAATCCGGGTGTTAGATTTTATTTTCGTTACGAAATTTCTTGATTCCTGCCTGTGGACGTCCACTGCTGGACTGTTGCCTCTCCTAGCTCACGCCTATTGCGATGTTCATAGGAGGCTATTAGCCTACTGCTACCACGCTGGCCAGACGGGTTGGTAGAGATATACCATTTGCGCTGGCAAAAAAGAACTAAAAAGTAACAAACAAGATATAATGGCACTTCCTACTTATCCTACTAATCGTATATCTAATCCTACTAATCCTTCCTACTAAAAACTATCTAAAGTTTGTTTGTGTTACTCTTTCACGTAAAAAATACTGAACTGATTTGGGTGAATTTCGTCACACAGATAGAAGAACATAGGATAATATATAACCAGGGTATATAACATAGGCTACTTTGTGAAAAAATCTAATTTCAAAATTAACGTTTAAAAGGTATTAAAAAGGTTACATACCAATTATGCCGCAAAAATGTATACTTCGACACTCTCAAGGGAATCAAAATTCATAGGTTGACCTAGAACTATGAAATTTGGCAAGTAATATCGTCATTTACTACAAGTATAGGAAAAAATCTGAATCCAGACATTTGTAATTAAATCATGAAAAATTTAGTCTTAAGTTTTGGAAATTGAATTTCAGAAAAACTTCGGAAAAAACTGCGAGACCCAATTCCTAAACTATTTATAATATTATGTTATTATCTACAAATTTGTTCGGAACCCTCGCCAGGTGAGTCCGAGTCGCACTTGTCTGGTTTTTTCGCAGGATAATTAGATAAATCGTTTTTTTGCGAAAATCCCAGGGATATTGCGAAAACACGGATAATTAGACAATGGTGTTGTCATTTCTCAATCTTACTGATAAAGGATAGGATTTTTGCGAAAAACTGGTTGCCTTAGTAAGATTGCGAAAAGAATCGCTGGCTATTATGAAATAAGAACACTGATTGGCTGGTCGGATCGTCCAAAAACAACATCGTCTCTGATTGGTTGACGACTTGACGTTTCAAATGTCAATCAATTCTCTCATCTCCATCCAACCAATCAGAATAAGAGTTAGCAAGCAAGCAAAAATTAAGCCAATCAGAATAAAGAATATCCAATGTTACTAAAGCAACCCGTATTTTGAGAATTGTCAACACCATTGTCTAATTATCCGTTATTTTTTTCAATATCCCTAGGATTTTTGCGAAAATTCTATTTATCAAATTATCCTACGACATATAGATACAGTAGGTACATAACGTATTCCAATGACTTGAAGACATAACTGATTGTTGTGCTACAATTTTATAAACAACATCGTATGTGAAGGTGATGTCTCACTCAATACTTTCAAAGCGCCCATTTGCATTCCAATCTGAACAATAATATTTTATAACCAATAAAGCACATACTAATGTCGCTACCAGGCTGTTCTCGGAAGCAGACCGCTTGTGTTGCATTCTGGTTTCTGAACGTAAGTGTAATTGGGGCCGTGTGTCCATTGTATCGCAAAACATTTCATAATCTAACGTATGTTATTTTTTATGAGTTTATTTTTTTAAACGACTTAAAAAAAAGTAGGAGGTTTTCAATTATAAAGTCGACTGTCTATTTTTTTTTATTTTTAAGTATGTTTTAACATTAAGTAAGTTAATTAGTAAAATTGTATCACAAAATACTGCTATCCTTTTATACCTATATTTAGATTATTGTCTGGGATGGAAGTACTATGGCCGATAAATTGATAAAGTACTTACCTAACGATTTGTTAGCTTATGAGGTTGGTCAGTTGTAGTAATAATTAACAAAATTCAGTATACATTTTGGGAACCGGCAAAGCTGTTGAATTTCATTTGTTTTTGGCAAAAATACTGATCAAAGACTTTCACAAAATATAGGTTTGTTCATTTGTTTTAAAGTTTCAACCATGGGCCTTATAATAATAAAATAAGTCACTTTTACTTTGAAATTAAAGGATTTTTCTTACAAAACTCCATCCCCCTTTTCACCCCCTTTTATTTTTCATCCTTAACCTAAATATAAAATTTGAAGATCCTAACATCAAAACTGACGGACTTTCATACAAACTTTCATTCCCTATTTCACTCCCTTAGGGGTAGAATTTCGAAAAATCCACTCTTTGTGCACCCCTAGACCTCACAAGGAACCTATGTGCCAAATTTGAAGTCTCTAGACCTAGCGGTTTGGGCTGTGCGTTGATATGTCAGTCAGTCAGTCAGTTTCTTCTTTTATATATTTAGATAGATAAATTCAGAACTTCTGTTAGCAAAAAGTTAGTTTGGTTGGCAAAAAAATGTTTTACAGCATTCAAGAATATTTAGAATATAAGTAAAATTAGTTATTTAGTTTGCTTAGATTTTTTTTTTAATTTTTAATATTATTTTTTATTAATCTGGTGTAATTGCCTGTAAAGGTAGAAATAAGTGATTCAGTTTTGTAATTACTAATAAGACCTGTTTATGTAACCTTGTTTCTTCATACACAATAAATACTTACTTACTTACTTATGTCGTCAGTTGACAACCGATTTTAATATTTTTTATCTGAAAGAACATACTTACTTCAAGTGAGGTCTCAAAAATATCAATCACGTTTTGTCAAGTAGTTGTTACCTAGATAACATCATTGTTGTGTATGGACTGTTTTTTCGTGTAATATAAAACGTTTGTAAAAAAAAATACTAAGTGTTAAACTCACTGTTAGACTCTGGATTCGATCACTCCAGTCAGCCTTGGTAGGTAGGTATGTAGGTACTTCTTTCTAATCTCGATATCCCATTTTATGAGGACGTTGACTGGCGTCGGTCCCAGACACAATATAAAATCTATTGTTTGGCGGACTCCTGGCGTTTAAACGCTTAAAGTTTACTCTACTTTTGTTAGCTACCGCAAAACCTTATTTTGACTTCATTTATACTTTGTAATTTTCACTTTTGACTTTATTTATATTTTGTAATCTTGATTTGTTTTCAAAATAAATTTGTTTTCTTTCTTTCCAATGCTCTTACTCTTCCAGCGTTGGTAGTTGAAAACTCATACGTAGTAACTGCGACCACCGCCGTATTTCGCCACGTTTCCCCACAAAGCCGTGCCGTCGTCCATCGGACAGTGGAGTCGCGCCGTTAACGGTAACACAACCGTGTCACAACAACACGCAACACGACTACGGTACTTTATTGTCTCGACCGATTACAAACGAAGCCCTACTGAACTTAACTGTCTTCAATGTGCGTGTTCTTAGTTGAATTCGAGAGCTAGCGTGCGCCATTTTGATTATTTAGGCTCGAGTTTAACAACTGTCGATTTTGTGTGTAACAACAATCAATAGCCAGTTCCTCAGTGGTTGAGGATTCCGGGAGAGGCTCGCTTCCATCTTCAGCCTTATCAATACTTAACATCAGGTATGATGAAGGCTAAGAGTCTCCCCGTTTTTTCATAAAAAAATACTTAATAATATTATAAATCCGAAAGTGTGTTTGTTTGTCCTTCCTTCACGCCGTAACTACACAACCAATCGACTTGATTCTTGGCACGGAGTTAGTTGAAAGGGTGGAGAGTGACATAGGATACTTTTTATCCCGATATTCCCACGGGAACGGGAACCACGCGGGTGAGACCGCGAGCGGCCGCCATTGATATTATAAATGTAAAAGTTTGGATGTAACTTGTATTCGACGACTACCGTGGTCGAGTGGTTCGTACACTAGTTTCAAGGTGTAACGATGCTATTTCGTTTTAGCCTTATGGATGGATGAAACCTCTATAATGGTTAGAAACTCCGTAGTCTCACTCTATGGTAATCAAATTATATTTTTATCTGTTCTGTCTAAATTCAAATTTTCTCCGTTCCACGTTTCCTGTTCGGCTCCTTTTGACGTAATCTTGCAGAAACCAGCTACCTAAACGGTACTACTTATTTCAAAGTTGTGTAAATAATTTATTTTTCTATATACATCAGGAACCCGATATACGGGTTCCTTATTTCCATTAATTCAAAGTTAAAGTCAAGTCTCTTGTGAACCATTATTTTATTTCGTTTCCAATTATTAAAACGAGTGCGGCGGTTCCGACGTTCCGGCGACTGTGGTGCTGCCGGACGAGGAGCCCCGTCACACTGGCTCTCCGGCGGGGAATCGAACCCCGGTCTCCCGCGTGACAGGCGGGGATACTGACCACTATACTACCCGTCACAAAGGTGTCGCCTATTCTGGGGTCCCGGCTTCGAATCCCGGTAGGGGCAAATGTTTGTATGATGAATACGAGCATTTGTACCTGAGTCAAGGACGTTTATATATATTTCTACTCATAAATACTTATATATGTATAATTATATGTATTTATATCCGTTACCCTAGTATCCCATAACACAAGCCTTACAGCTTTGGGGCTAGGTTAATTGGTGTGAGTGTAAGAAATATTTATTATTATTATATCTTACGATTCTTTTTCTCAGCATACGTTGGTATTGTATGTCATTTACGGGACAATGCCAAGTAAATTATTATTAGTTATTATTATTATTATTTGTATGTAACATTAAGTTTATGTAATAATGTATTTTTTTTTTTATTTCCAGGTATGAATCATCGTGATCTAGAAAACAATAAGAAAATGAAAAATAAATAGCGCAAGTATTGTACACTAGACTTAAGCGCGTGCTACGCACGTGTACTCACTGAGGTCACTTGAGAAAAAAGTTTTTTGACCATTGACCTTGCTAAGGTCAATTTAAAAAAAAAATCTCCGACAGTCTACATTTTTTTTGTGATGAAGCTATTATTGAAGGCTGTAGGTGTTATAGGTACTCATGGCGCTGGAGCGAACATTAGAATGGATTACACGGGATATATAGTTATTTTGGGATAACTATGTAGTTCGAAACTAACGTTATTGTTTTTATTGTTGTTTAATTTATGTATCGTTAGTGTTTTATTTTTGTGCTTTCGTTGTGTTGTGTCCACTCACTCATTTGGCCCTGTCAGAATATCAGTGCTTCTGGGTTATTCTGACCATCAATGAATGACCCAGAAGTTAATTTTGCTGAGACAGGGCCTATTAGCAGCACACTTATTGTTCTTTTTCGTCGTTTTGTTTTTCAGTCTAGTAACGATATAATTCTTCTTTTTGTCTTAATTAAGTACCTACTTGTCTCATTGTATAACTGTTTTTTGTGTGTGTTGTTAATAAATGGTTTTCTTCTTCTTCTTCTTCTAACGATATATGGATCGAGTCGATATTCAACAAGGGGTCTTTTAGACCCACTCCATCTCACAACACATAAATGATAAAAACAGGGAATCGAACCCCACGCCTAATACTTTCCTGCGGAAGTCATTGATTTCGGTCCATAAGACACCCTTGTAATTTAGTACCTTACTATATAGGCTCAACTTCCGGGGGCACGGTAGTGGAACGGCCAAGTCGGGCGCTCCTTGTATTGTTTTGTTATTTTAATGTTCGAAGAAAGTTTGATCAGACTGATGTTTGATGCATGATTGATTTAGACGATTAAGGTGGTCGATGAGTACGTGTAGGTACTATGTACGGTCAACGGCACATCAACGTGAACTGATTACGCCCTTGTGGCGTATGTAATTAAAGCGATTTTCCTGGTCCCTGGTCCAATTGCGATGCTTGATAAGATAACTAATTTAAGTTAAAAGCTCTTTTTTAATTAATTTATTTAAGCTCTCATAACAAGAACTACAATACTTATACTAACTAACAACACCTGCTTCAATCTAAATCCCATTCCTTAAAGCAGTACCTACATACTTAAAAATATGTAGCATTACATATTACATTACAAACTTGCTTTCTGCTAACTATAGGTCGTGTAGTTCACTATTAAAACCAGTTTGAGTAAAATACTGAGAAAGAGGTTTGAAACTTTTGGCCTTATCACCGGTCCGCCATTTTGAAAATGTTTCATAATACCTATATAAATAGATAGGGAACGTAAAGATGAACAAAAAATATTATTCAACATAATATCCTTAAGTGTCAGGTTAGTGAGATAATTGGAATTAAAGATACAAATGTGATACTTTGGGTCGGCATTATTTTTAACTCTAATTATCTGTGATAAATATTAAACAAGAAAGTATACTAGAAAAAAGCACTGATGTGTCATTTCGACGTGTGATGTATCCAAAGAAAGTGAGAATACGACACTGGACGATGGAAGAAAGGCGCTGCTTAATGCCGAGTTCTTGGAGGATTGAGACGTTGGTTCGGAATTGCGTCCAAGTAATGCCAAGCATTCTCCTCCAGCACCACATTTCTAAAGCGTCTATCTTCTTTTTTTCACTTTCTCTTAAGGTCCATGTCTCAGCACCGTAAAGGAATATGGGAAACACTAATGCCCGGACAAGTCGCATTTTAGTGGTCTTTGTGATGTTTCTGTTTCTCCATATTTTCTTAAGACGATCCATGGCGGACCTTGTGACTATATGATTATATGATACCTAGGTACAATTGGGAAAGTTCCCGATTGACCAGTAGATTTTTTTTGGGAAACGTTTTCACGGAAAGCACTTAGGTTAAGGAAATAATTTATTATTCAAATGTAATACCTATTCATACTCAATTATTTGTGACATAAACGATTTTTAAAAATCTAATACTTTTTGAAATAACAAGGAATTTCCTCGACTGTGCATAACGTAAGCTAGATATTTTATTGGAAAAAGTTATTCGATTCCCTCTTGGCTTTTTTCTACTCAAATGTTTATTGTAATGGGGAAAATGCATTATTTTGCGTTTTATGGTGATTCTAACGTCACCAACGCTGCAGGGATTCGCGTCACTGACAATTTATGGCTTGCTTAGGGTAGAGATTGGTACCAGATTTATGTCTTGGAAACTATTTTTTTGTTCCAATATTAGCTTCATTTTGAACCGACTTCAAAAAAGAAGGAGCATGTTTTTTGTTCCTAATATTAACTTACTTTTAAGGAGGTTCTATGTTAGTCTATAGGGTAGGGTGGTGTAAGATTGCGGGCGATAAGATTATATCATAACTGTAGAAAGAAGTGAAGTTTGTAGCTTACGTTAGCAGTATTTTACTTCTTAACTATATCGGATATTACTCCAGAAAAATAATTGGAATACCTTTAAGAACATAGCATTCCCGTAAGTTCAAAGTTTAAAATAGTTTTGATCTTAATTTTCAAATAAATAAAATTTTATTGCTAATACTGTTTTAAATTTTTGGTTGTTTGTCTTATATTTTCATATAAACTTACTATTACTGTTACTGGCTTATACGAAGTACTTAAATCAACAGAATTCTAAGAGATTGCAGTAGGGCCTCGATATTTATGCTGGTTTCGAAGTGTGTAAGACTGCACAATAGAGTGTCTGTAAGATTTTTATTTGCCTCGGCTGGCAACGACTCCAAAAGGTTTATTTTGAACTTTTTAGCTTTTTGAAGTCGGTTTGCATTTTTTCAAATGTTTTGTAACAGTTATATCGATGTTTTTTTTAATTCAAAGTCAAAGTCAAAATTATTTATTGTGAAACACAAATATATAAAATGGTTCAGCTGGTTTCTGCCGATGTGACATACAATAAAATTTAAATTCAAATAAAATGTCAAAGTTTTAAAAAGCCCATTATTTATAGATGAAACATTACTCATTAAAAATATCAATTAAATTAATTTTATACTAAACGTCATTATCATTAAATTAAATTAAATTTACTACTTAGCAATAGCCTAAAATATAAATCAATTAATTAAAATCATATATTACGGTCAGTCAAAAATTCATTAAGGGAGTAATAACATTTGTCAATCAGAAATGCCTTCAGCTTATGCTTAAATAAATTTATGTCATCATTACAATTTTGTATTGATACCGGTATTTTGTTATATATACGCTATGCATTACAGAACACGCTATCACTCTGCAATTTTGGTTTATTTGGAATCATGCGAAGTTTATCTTTATGTCGCGCCCCGGAGAAGAATTCAAACATTTCTATATTTGCTTTAGTAAAGACTGCACATTCAAATATGTATAGACATGGAAAAGTCAGAAATTCGTGTTTTTTTAAATAAGGCATACATAGGGCATTATTTAAGGATCTATTTTGTGTAAGAACCTACGGCACTTATTCTTACTTTAAAAACTGTGAAATAAAATAAAAAGTAATTGTATAAAAATAATAACGGACTTTAAAACGCATGAAAATAACACATTATAATTGCAATTTAAGATGCACCATCGACCGACACCAAAAAGCTTATTTTTTTGCTTTTTGAAGTCGGACTCGTAAAAAGGTTTTGTTGCATGCCGAACTGGAAGCGAAAGAAAATGTCCCCAGCTATAAGCCTGCCAGAACCAATAGTCGTAAAATCCTCTTAGTGTGTTTTTTTATTTATTTTTTATTTTTCTTTTATTTTATTGTGTTATTATTTTTACCTTTCCTAAAACTACTAAGCCACTAAGTAAGCTGTAACAACTTATTTGTGTATAAGACAAAATATACAAATAAATAATACAAATTGTAATTACTTAAACAAACCAATAAAAACTCATTAACAAAACAATTCAAAAACTATGAGCAAAAACATAACTTTATTAAGAAATCCTCTACAGTTACTTCATTCATTACACAAAGTAAATTTGAGAGAAATTCCTTTTAAGAATCACAGTAGCTACGTACTTTTACATCAAAATGTTTTTATAAGACTTAAAAAGCTAAAGAAATTCCGTCACAGCCGTTCTTAAAACCGGTACAAATGAAATTCGTCGTTAGCTCTATGCACACGGGCGTTTTTTAAATTAGCAAATGACCCGCGAGTTCAACCGCGTGAACAAAATTTTGTAGTGTGTAATGTTTATTATCGTAACTACCTAAATATTAGTTATAAATGCGAAAGTTTTGTTTGACCTTAATTCACGCCTTAACTAAACAACCAATTAACTTGATTTTTGGCATAGAGTTAGTTGATACGACGGAGAATAACATAGGCTACTTTTCATCCCGATATTCCCACGGGAACGGGAACCACGCGGGTAAAACCGCGGGTGGAAGCTAGTGGGGCTATAAAATGCGATTATATTTTTCTACATGTAATGATTAAGGCGGTACCCCCACCGAAAGTGGCGCCGCGTTGAATTTAATTAAAATATCGTAATTCTAATTCACAATTTTAATAAAACTAAACGTGGAATTTTTAGAGCCCATTGTCTTGTATTTTTAGAAGGTATCGCTACATCTCGTCATAGTCATTCGTAGAAGTAGATAGCAAATGTGTCAAAAACGGCCACTTTTAGCAGTTTTGCTATCTACTTCTAGCAGTGACTACGAGGGAATGTAATGATACCGTCTAAAAATACTAGACCCTAAAAATTCCACGTAAAGTTTTATTAAAATTGTGTATTAGAATTACGATATTAAATAAAATTCAACGCGGCGCCACTTTCGGTGGGGGTACCGCCATAAAGTAACACACAAACTTTACACTATTCGCTTTGTAATAACACTATTTTCAAAAATCCAAAAAGCTATGCTAATGTAAGCTTTGTGATATTTATTGCTGAGTAAACTTATTTCAATATTATGGAAAGGTGTGAGGTATGTCACCGTATTGCTTCTGTATTTATTTGCGAGCGGGCGATTTATATCGTAAAATAATATAGGGAGCAGGCGGTAGATAAAAACATCGTTACACGTCGAAGTCCATTTATTGAGTGTTTTAAAATACAATATAATTGAAGTAAATTAAAGTGCTTACTCGCTAACTTTACATACGTCATTTGCGACATGACCTAATTACATTTAGGTACATGCGTATATAGATAAGGTTGTATAGTGTATACGTATCATTGCACGTGACTGTACCTACACTAATAATTCAACAAGATCGATCTGTATCAAAAAACTCAATCAAAAAACTCTTTTACAGATTGTAGTACCAACTACATATTACTTTGTCACAAGACACAACGTTAACAGCGGTTTCGGAGCAGTTTCCTGCCGCGTTTGAACGCTCGTCTACCACGCGAGACGTCGCGAGATTGTTATAAATGGCAGCTGAAGGTTGCTTGAATGAAGACGGCTACATTCGTCTCAACTAAATTAGGATACATTGACTTGCTTTTGGAAGTCTCCTACGCAATTTAAGCAATTTTAAGCGAGCGAGCGAAGCGAAAAGCTTACATATTAAGACATTTCTTTTTTCAGCTATGAAACCAAAAATATCTAGGTTAATTCCACAGGAATTATTTTTCTTACCTTGGCTGGACCGACTCCAACAAAAGGTTTATTGAAATAAAACAACTTTTACGGGACCCCGTCATCCCGTGACCACGGCAGCTGTAAAGGTGCCGAAACGTCGGGAAAATCAAAAAACCCCTAAAAAACCTAAAAATTACGGACAATTACAACTTAGTTCGTGGAAATATAGCGCGTTTGATATCCGTAAAAGTTGTTTTATTTCAATGAACAGTGCGCGCCAAAACATAAGATGTACGTAAAAGGTTTATTTTTTACTTTTTGATTTTTGAAGTTCGTTTTTATTTTTTTATAAAAGTTCTTTATTTCACAATTTTTAAAGTTAGGTTAATTCTGACTCAAACAGTTGTGTAGGCACACTACTAGTTTGAGTCACCGTTTGGGTCAAACCGCTTGACAGATAAGCAGCGCCATCTAGTAAACTTTATTGCCATCTTGCGGTCTTTACAACAGTATTTTTCAGAATTCCTGAAAGATACAGTACTGATTTCGAAATTTAAAAAAATGGGACTCACTTGGCATCACACCTGATCTAATAACGTTTGAATCATTACAATCAGTCCAGCCGTCATCGAGTAATCGATGTACATACATAAAAAATATAGGTATACGCGAGGAATAGATAGCCTCCATCTTTTTTTGAAGTCGGTTAAAAACATGCAAGATGCACCGCCCGCCGCAAATAAATGAAAATGCAAAACAGCGTCATAACTTGAACCGTTTTGTTCACCCAACCTAGACCGACCACTACGTCGCCTCTCATATCTAGTGGTAACAACCACCACTATCATACTGCAGAGTTCCTGGGTTCGATTACCAGCGGGGGTACAAATTGTATTCAGTTTGTATAATACAATTTGATGGAGCTCTATAAAAAAACTCTGTTTTTTCCCAAAAATGAGCGTCTAGTTTTTTCGAGTCTAATCTTTAGAACGGGAAGTTTATCTTTATTTCTTTTGTGCTTAATTTCCAGTTTCAGGCAAAACAATAACCAACCAGATTTGTCCAAACTAACAACGCTTACGTCCCGCGCACGTCACGTCTCGACTATAAATTATCCGACATTTTTCGACAAAAAAGGGGGAAAATTGCTCTCATCAATATAATGGTGGAGGTATTACCTTAACTGGGCTATCCATCATTGGTTTACAAGAACATACATACATACTTTTCACTGAGGAACTGGCTATCTTATCTCTAACTGCCGGAACACAACAATGCTGAAAACGTTCTTGTTATGGATAAGATGGTAGCAGCTAGCCAGACGGACTTAACCAACTAAACCGATTACAATATGTACCCCCGCTGGGAATCGAACCCGGGACCTCTGGATGTGATATCGGTGATTGTTACCACTAAACCAATGAGGCGGGTAAAAAATTTGAAAAGGTTGTTATTTTGAAAGACAGCAATGCATGTGATTGATGTAACATAAATATACCTATAACCTTATCAATTCTATAGATTAGAAGTTAATAGTAATTAGTATTTTGAAAAATAAATAAGAAGAGCCCGTGGCGCAGTGGTTCGCGCGCTCGGACTGCGATTGTTGAGGTTAAGCAACTTTCGCAATGGTCGGTCACGGGATGGGTGACCAAAAATTTACTATCTCGAGCTCCTCCGTGCTTCGGAAGGCACGTTAAGGCGGTACCCTGATCATTTCATTCCCTCGTAGTCACTGCTAGAAGTAGATAGCAAAACTGCTAAAAGTGGCCGTTTTTGACACATTTGCTATCTACTTCTACGAATGACTATGACGAGATGTAGCGATACCTTTTAAAAATACTAGACTATAGGCTCTAAAAATTCCACGTAAAGTTTTATTAAAATTGTGAATTAGAATTACGATATTAAATTAAATTCAACGCGGCGCCACTTTCGGTCAGGGTACCGCCTTAAGCCGTTGGTCCCGGCTGCATTTGCAATCGTTAAAACCCACCAATCCGCATTGGGCCCGCGTGGTGGGTCATGGCCCGTTCTCCTTATCCATCTATAAGGAAGGCCAGTGTCCCAGCAGCGGGGACATTAAAAATGGCTGATGACGATGACGAAAGTACATAAACGGTAACGACATAATGTATTGTTAATGTTTAAAAACTTGATTGTTATGCAAATTAATAACCGCTATTGTCTCAATTCCTTTTTGTCTAACTTAATGTGAGTAATTTGCAAATTCATGACAATAATTGATTCTTTTTGTGAATAAATTCGTTGAAATTAAACTCCTTTTCATATCTATGAAAGATCTGACATAACGACAGGTACTGAATATTTCGATTTATCTTTTCTAAGATTTTCGCTGGTACTATTGTTATAAACATGTCACGGTATTTCGTGTAATTGGTTTACGTTTATTATAAAGTCAAAGTCAAAGTCAATATCATTTATTCAGTCTAGGCTGTTACAAGCACTTATGAACGTCAAAGAAGCTACGCCATCGGTTCACAAACCCTACGGCGGGAGACCTTGTAACGAGAAGAACCGGCAAGAAACTCGTCAAGGGCTGTTTTTTTCTTCCTGTTTTATTTCATACAGAGTCGTCAAATTGAAAAGTGACCTTAACATATCAGTAAGGTCAATTTCCATCACAAAAGGAAAATACTAATTAAAATATTACATTTTATGGTTATTGTAACCGTAAACAATTTTTAACTGGCAAAGAAAGACTTGTCTATCATACATCATATCTCATATTAACTTAATTTAGTGTAGTTAGTATAAGGTAGTATGCTTAAATGTTTATTATTAATTTCTCCATAATACCTAACATAAAATTTATTAATAAGTAATAATTTCTGTAGTGAGGTATTGATTTCTTTTCACACCGGCACCGTCATAAATAAAAAAATAAATCAATCATTAATTTTCTCATCACATTTAGGGTTTTTAGTACAAAACATTATCAGCTTATAACTAATTTAAAAGATTATACTATGATTAGGTACTAGACAATAGTACCTAACACTAATACGTTTTTTTCAATACATGCTTATAAACGAGCTTCCATTCGCGACTTCGTCCGCGTTTTTGTCATTTGGTTCCTAAATTCCTAAGGGAACATTTGACGAGACTAAAACTATCTTAGGTTGTTATCCAGGCTATAAAATAGTACTGTCAAATTGATCCTGTATTAGTAGTTACTTATTATTTAGTTATTTATGGCCGGTTTCAATAGTCTATCCTTAACAAGAGGTAGGCCTATCTTGGTTACGTTACTTAGTAACCGCTGTTATTTTGAATTATTTCAGGCTGATTAACAAAAATATCTAGGCAACAAAGCTCTAGTAAACCTATCTCTTACTGAGGATAGGTTATTGAAACCGACCGTTAGTAGTTTAGAACAGTAAAAGTTTTTGAGACTGAACATCAAAACTTATGATAAATTTAAAAAAGAAAAATATTGGAAAAAATTAACTCGGCCACAAGTGAATTCTCAGATGGGAATCGAAACCACGAGTTTTGGAAAGGTCGACCATTGGACCGGATGTCCAAAGGTCGTGGGTTCGATTCCCATCTGAGAATTCACTTGTGGCTAAGTTATTTTTTTTCCAATATTTTTCTATTTCAAAATTTATTATAAGTATAGAAATAGCATTAAAAATGCAAAAATTGAAAAATCATAAAAAACATCAAACTTTCAAATTAGACCAACATAATTGTCTAATTTTCTATACCTGATAATATTATTAAGAGGAAAGATTTGATTGTTTGTTTGCATTGAATAGGCTTCGAAACTACTGAACGGATTTGGATGAAATTTGGTACACAGATAGTAGATGGCCTGGTTATGAACATAGGATATTTTTATCCCGATATTCCCACGGGAACGGGAACCACGCGGGTGAAACCGCGAGCGGTTACTAGTATTACATGAAATAATTAATGTATTGTAGGAATCGAACCCATACATAATAAAATGAATACATAAATGTCCTACAATCACACCAATTATCCAACCCAAGGTAACTTTCTTAAAAGAACTTGTGTTATGTATGTGTTGGATAAGAACTAAGAAGTAATCAAAACATACTAATACTTTTTTATGTAAATACATACCTACATAATATACTCCTAGATCAAGAAAAATAGACATGTTTATGCAAACAAATATTTGTCTTGTCCGCGAGATTCGAACCTGGGGCCGTACCGCGCAAGTGGCGTCGGCAAATCGGCTTCATTTGACAGATGGATGTGACCCATTGCTGCTTCTTTTTGGCACAAATGAAAACTTGCCAAAGACTAAGCGCAATATGTCACATCCATCTGTCAAATGAAGTCGATGTCGACGCCGACGACACTTGCGGGTAAGGGCCGCTGGGACCTCTACGTAGCAGGCAGATAGATCCACACAGCAAGCCCACGCCAGACGCGTCGTCATGAACGAAAAACGAGAACCATTTAAAAAAAGTCCAAATCGAAACCAGTTATTTAATCTTTTAAAAACCCACAAAGCGTTCAGACTCGGTCAATATTACAGGATTACGAACCCTTTTTTTTTAAATCTCGTGTTCGCATGTACCCTCATACGAGGGACGTTTAATCCAATATTTATTGCGAAAAAGTCTATTAAGGTTATAAAAAACGGCTTTATAAAACCGCATCTGTTAGGCGATTGGCTCTACCCTCTATAGGGTCAAAGCTAAGAGTACTTATTGATGGAATAAGTACAAAAAATATACTAAAGACTTTAAAGTGAAAATAGTAGGGAAACGACTTTTTCTAATTTTGAGTGGTGCCCAATAGTCCAAACGTGGTGGCTAACTTTGGGTCTGATTAGAAGGCTAAACACGTTCGCTGGCGCGCCATTTTTGATGGACTTCGAGGTCTTATCGAGGCAAGGTTGAATTTCTTTACAGTGTCAATGAGGCCTTTTCGCCCTCATAAAATGTTGTTTCCGAAAAACGCCAAAATATAGCTCAAAATTGTCTTAACTTAAATAGTTGTAAAAGCTACGTAAATCTAGCTTCGCCTGCAGTTATTACATTTCGGTATTGTATTAATAATAGTGCCGTGTGGTGACGGCCTAAGAATACAAGTGTCACCACTTCCTTACATGCCTGGGATGTCGTAAGAGTCGACTAAGAGGCTTGACGTATTGAACACTTGTGCGGGAGAAGGAATACTTGAAATAAACCCTCTACCAACCCGTCTGGCCAGCGTGGTAGCAGTAGGCTAATAGCCTCCTATGAACGCCACAATAGGCGTGAGCTAGGACAGACCTATGTCCAGCAGTGGACGTCCACAGGCTGATGATGGATGGATTGTATTAATGATAAAAACCGGGGGGTTTTGTCGGGGCGACACAAATAAAATTCAAAAAAAATAAATTTCTCTCTCGGTCGGGGGACCCCAACGTATAATATACCCTTGTAGTACTTCTCTTTTTGTGGTCCCCCGACCGAGAGAGAAATTTTTTTTTTTGAAGTTTTTTTTGTGTCGGGGATTTTTAAAATGTTAACATTTTATTATTATTTCATTCTTTTTAAATTACACACAAAATTTTAAAAAACCGCATTGCAATCGCTTAATTCGTTTAGGCACTACGAATATTTATCTAAAGAAAGACAAAAAAATATTACCGCCCTTTTTTTTTTTTTGCTGTACCTAAATTTGCCCAGGATGTACATTATTTTAGTCAAAGCGCCACCTTTGTATCTTTTACCGTTTCGGCGGGCAGTTGACCATAACCATAAATGGCCAGATGGATTTTCATCCAACGTGGCTAAGAACCATCTCGATTAATTTAACTTTCAATTAAAAAAAACCGCATTGAAATCGCTTGATTCGTTTAGGCTCTACGAATATACGTACAGACAGACAGACATAGGCTTCAAACTTATTCGTCGGGGGTTAAAAGATATATATGACTACGGTTCTGCCTCACATCGCACTAAAAGAAAGTTCGATTTATATCTCTACTAGAGATGGGCATAGAAGTTAAAATATGGCAGAAGGTACACTCTGGGGGCTAATTGTCTAATTTTAAAATCTATCACAATCCGGTATCACAAAGGTTTTTACGAGCTATATTTGACATGCGATAGGGATTGTGACCAGCCCCCTTATTGTCTAATTTTAAAATCTATCACAATCCCTTTGAAAGGTATTGTGATTGTGATTTATGGAATTGTGTAACTTATAGTCGCAATCCCTTTCGGGACGAATGGCGTTTAAAATGACACTTCATTTGACACTTCTCCATACATTTGAAAGATATTTTCGAGTGTCACTTTGCTTAGAAAGTTTAATTTCGTTCATTCAATACCTTTCAAAACGCGTCCCGATCACAATCCCTATCAAATGTCAAATAGTGAAGGCCTGAAGTATGTAAATATCTTTCAAATGTCGAATTGAAAGGGATTGGAATAGATTTTAAAATTAGACAATTCGCCCCCATGTCGGCTTTTGAAAGCTATTGAATGAACTAAATAGAACTGTCTAAGCAAAGTGTCACACGAAATAATCTTTCAAATATGGAGAAGTGTCATTCAAAACATCATTCGTTCCAAAACCGATTGCGACTCCAACTTACACAATTCCATCAATCGCTATCACATTCACCAAACCTTTGAAAGGAATTGCAATAGATTATAAAATTAGACAATTAGAGAGCTGGCCCGACTGACTTCACCAGGGACGATAAATTCGCTACTGTACAACGATTATAGTACATGCAAGAAATGGTAGTTTGTTCTGACTGTTCCCTCTGCGCCCGCCTCCTTGCATGCTTTGTGGTAATGAGCTGATATTCACGGTTGGTTGTCAAGGGTTGTCGCTAACTGGAAGTAATATGAAATGACGCGTTATTTGCATACCTTGTGACGCTTGAAGATTAGGTATATCAAATATGATAGAAACTATAATAATAATTATAATAATAACTTTTATTGACAAAAAAGTGGTTACAATCATATCATGAAGTCTCTGATTGCTGTACTAGGTATAAAAATACCTGTATCTCAGAAAATCAGCGCCCTCTACCAGAGTTCCAGTTTCAAAGAATCACTAAAAGGAGAACAATTATAAAAGTGCAAAGAAAAACAAAAAAAAAACGATGTGACTAAAAATATTTATAATTATGGGTGTGTGTATGTGTATGTGTGTATGTGTGTGTGTGTGTGTGTGTGTGTGTGTGTGAGTGGGTATGTGTATAATATCTTATGTTTTGGCGCGCACTGTTCATTAAAATAAAACAACTTTTACGGATATCAAACGCGCTATATTTCACGAAGTAATCCCGTGACCACGGCAGCTGAAAAGGTGCCGAAACGTCGGGAAAATCAAAAAACCCTTACAAATAACCAAAAAATACGGACAATTACAACTTAGTTCGTGGAATATAGCGCGTTTGATATCCGTAACAGTTGTTTTATTTTAAACTATAGCGAGTTAATTAATACACACAGCTTGAAGTTTCTTTTAATGAACAACCAACGGGGAGACTCTTAGCATTCATCAACCTGATGTTAAGTAATAATAAGTCTGAAGATGGAAGCGTGTCTCTCCCTGAATCCCCAACCACTGAGGAACTGGCTATCTTACCCTTAACTGCCGGAACACAACAATGCTAGAAACATTGTTGTTATAGTATCATCATTACATCATCAGCCTGTGGACGTCCACTGCTGGACATAGGCCTCTCCTAGCTCACGCCTATTGTGGCGTTCATAGGAGGCTATTAGTCTACTGCTACCACGCTGGTCAGACCGGTTAGTAGGAGGTTTATTTCAAGTTTTCCTTCTCTCGCACAGGTGTTCAACGCCTCTTAGTCGCCTCTTACGACATCCCAGGCATGTAAGGGAGTGGTGACACTTGTATTAATAAATAAACTTCTTAGCCCGTGGTGATTTTCATTAAGAATTTATGTTAAGGAAACGTGGATACGTATCAGTGGCCGGCCGCGGTATCAGCACTTGTGGTTCCAGTTCCTACGGGAACGGGGATACAATGTAGCCTATGTTTCTATCCCGGGATAGAATGTAGCCTATGTTTAAATCCCGGGATAGAATGTAGCCTATGTTTAAATCCCGGGATAGAATGTTGACTATGTTTATATCCCGGGATAGAATGTAGCCTATGTTTATATCCCGGGATATAATGTAGCCTATGTTTCATTACCGGGATAGAATGTAGCCTATGTTTCATTACCGGGATAGAATGTAGCCTATGTTTCAATCTAGGCTATATAATCTATGAAATGCCCAACGATATCCCGTTTTTGCAGTATTTTTGCCTTTCGTAGAGGAAATAGAATAAGTAGTAGGATAAATGAATAGTGTGCATTTCATCAATCAATGCAGCAATGCATACCTACCTAGTTGAAGTGACAATCTTGTTTTTTAAGTCGGTTAAAAATGAACGCATCAGACAAAGTTACTTCTTCTTCTTCTTATCGAGTGAGGATTAGTGGCCACCTCTGGTGTCAGAGTTTATCAAGCCGCCTATAAGGCCTGTGACTTGGCTTAACGACTGTAATCAAATGACAACAGCCGAGACCGACGGTTTAACGTGCCCTCCGAAGCACGGAAGCGCTCAGTTATATTGCCACTTTACGGGCACCCATCCGACACCTGACCGGGCCGAACTTTGCTTAACGAACGTGATTGAATACGATCAGTCTGTCAAGCGCGGCCATGAGCAAAAACAAAGTTACTATTAAGTAGGTACTGCAGCGGTGGCGTTTATTTTTTCTACCAATTTCAAAAATCCATGCAAAATTTCTCTATCGGTATCAATTGACATTACATTCATACAAATGGACAATAGAACCACAGCTTAGAGACATCTGCGTAAATGTATTATTGAAAAAAAACCAGCGAAGTGCGTGTCGAGCCACGCGCAGTGTAGGGTTCCGTAGCTCTGCCAATAAATGTTATCATAGCCAAAGTAAAAAATACTTTTGTACAAACTAATTTAAAAAATATGATTTTATATGGTCCAATATTTTCTTATGCATTTTATTTTATACGTCCGCCTGGCTAGCTCTTGACTCCCTTACCATCCTGTCCGCCTGACCATATTATCTAAGTCTGACGGCATAAAAACAACATTTTCAGCATTGTTGTGTTCCGGGAGTTAGAGATAAGATAGCCAGTTCCTCAGTGGTTGAGGATTCCGGGAGACGCTCGCTTCCATCTTTAACCTTATCAATACTTAACATCAGGTATGATGAAGGCTAAGAGCCTCCCAGACACTCCCAGTTGTTTATAAAAAAATCTAATACTAACAATCTCAGAGAAGTCGCGAATGCACATGGCAAAATATGGTTGTCTTGTGCACTACGGAACCCTAAAAAGAACTTTTTATTGCTCTTAGTATATTGTGACATATCACAAATAAAGTTTAACAATAGCACTACGAGTGGTTTATAATCCTGGGGGACTTAAAACCCTTGTGGTTCTACATAATTGGGCTACCGTGCATTGTGTGTATTTGGATCAGGAATGGTAGCAATAATAATAAAGTGTTTTGGATACTTTTAAAGTTTATTAAAATAAAACAACTTTTACGGATATCAAACGCGCTATATTTCACGAACTAAGTTGTAATTGTCCGTATTTTTAGGTTTTTAGAGTTTTTATGGTAAATTTTAAATAGAAAAATATTGGAAAAAAATTAACTCGGCCACGAGTGAATTCTCAGACGGGAATCGAACCCGCGACCTTTGGAAATCCGGTCCAATGCTCTAACCGCCGAGACTTGCGAACCACCGTCGAAATTCTCCAATACTTTTATATTTTTAATACGCTGTAGGCCAGCGTAATTTCCAATATTTTTCTATTTAAAATTTACCATAAGTATAAAAATAGCATTGAAGAATGCAAAAATTACAAAATCATAAATTTTAGAGTTTTTTTTATTTTCCCGACGTTTCGGCACCTTTTCAGCTGCCGTGGTCACGGGATGACTTTTACAGTTTCTTTGGCATGAGAGTAGATGCTTAATTTATGTATTAGGTATGTGTACAGGCTTGTACAGTTGATGATGATAAAAGATAGGAGAAAAATATGTTGAACACTAATTTATTGCTATACGAAATTTCACTTGATCAATTACGATAAACTGCTAATGATATGAGTGCACTGTATGATGACTTGATGACTGATCGTGAACTAGTTACTAAATATATAAATTAATTATAATAAATCGTCGATGAAGTGACAATACCTCCTAACTACCATTTTTAATGAATGAATATTATGAACATGTAAATATTTTCTTGTCCTCATAGCAGCTATTTCCACAGAATTTTAATAGCTAAAAAGGGAAATTCCAGATAGAAGAAACATTAGTCAACGCAAAATTGAAATCTAAGTCTATCACATAAAAAGTTTATTTCGAAGGAGGGAAGATTTTCTAAAGATTGATAGTTAGGAGGTATTGCCACTTCAACGACGAAATATTGTCTGATGGCGTAA
Organism: Chrysoteuchia culmella; assembly: GCA_910589605.1. Classification (NCBI taxonomy): domain Eukaryota; kingdom Metazoa; phylum Arthropoda; class Insecta; order Lepidoptera; family Crambidae; genus Chrysoteuchia; species Chrysoteuchia culmella. The sequence continues at coordinate 9,633,821 of OU342671.1, read as the reverse complement.
ATGCTGACGGCTCGGATTGTAGGGTTGTATTGTACCGTACATTATTCATAGCTTCCTCCTGCGGTTTCACCCGCGTGGTTCCCGTTCCCGTGGGAATATCGGAATAAATAATAGCCTATGTTATTTACTCTTCGTCCTTTCAACTAAGTCTATGCCAAAAATCTAGACGATTGGTTGATTAGTTTGGGCCTGAAGGAAAATCAAATAACACACACTTTTGCCTTTATATTATTAGTTAGGATATAGATATTTTGGAACTAACCCCCATAAGATTGTACAATTATAATCATAATCATAATCATTTATTTTTTGTCAAACATGAGTGTACATTAAATGCAGGTGTCAGGGTTTTGCGTTGTTCATACATGTTTGGCCTGGTGAGGCATACAAAAATTACAATAGCTAGTCAATTACATTTTATAACTCAAACAAATAAAATATTATAATTAAATAATGATATATCCTTCTCACATTTCCTTTACTACGCCTCTTAAAAACTAAATTTCAAGGTACAACATTATTGGTGATTAAATTATTTTCCTGTCAAAATGCAATAATATGTAATGTCAAGCTAATTATACATGTCAAAAATAAAATATAAATGTCAGATAGTTCTAAATAATAATAATAATAAAAAAAAGTAAATGTCAAAGATACAAATTTACAGCGGTGATTTTAATTATTTCTATGTCAAAAAGCAAATTCTAAGTAATGTCAAAGATATACATGTCAAAATAATATTCTAATTTTCTAATTTTTTAATTTTATATTATAATTTTCTTACATACTCCCATATTCTAATTTTTTTACATTCCACTCAAACTCATTCGACAAATTTGGTATTCATAGTTGCAAAAAATCTCCTCTACACAAATTATTCCTCACTTGAGTGTAATAATTACAGAGTTACGACTTAGAATACCGATTTCGTGGAGTATTTCGAAGAGGTTTTCAGTGAGGTTTCGTTAAGTCGAGGACGAGTAAGTTTTGGAGGAACGACTTAGAATATGGGTGTAAGTTTCATCATAAACTGATCAATGGTTTGGAATGTATAGATAAAGGACAAACATACAAAAATTTATTTTATTTATATATTGACGGCCTGATGTAGAGCGCAATGGTTCGGATACGCGCCTTCCGCGCTGCTTCCTGGGTTCGACTTTTTTTATGAACGACCATCATACCTGATGTTAAGTATTGATAAGGCTGAAAATGGAAGCGAACCTCTCCCGGAATCCTCATCTCCGAAGAACTGGCTATCTTATTAACTTCCAGAACACAACAATGCTGAAAACATTGTTGTTATGGCGTCAGACTTAGATAAGATGGTGGTAGCTAGCCAGGCGGACTTACGACAAGTCCTACCACCAACCAAACCGAATACAATATGTACCTCCGCTGGGAATCAAACCCGGGACCCCTGAGTTTGACGGACAAGAAGTAAGAACATTTCAGTAACATAGAAAAAAAATATTACATAGATTTATCATTGGTCTCGGCGTTGTCACGACTATTAAGTAGATATCGCGCTTCATACAAACAACGTTCAATAAATGTGACCACAAACTTTGACGGTTTGCTTCAACCAACTGACTCGGTTGCTAGGGATGATTGTTGATGCCGTTTGCCGTTTTCACAGTAGACTGTGCCGTTTGTGGCAGAGTAAAATGGTCAAAAGCTAAATGAGGACGGTATCTAGTTGTAGCAACGCGGATAACTTTTTTTTTTTTTTTTACATTAAATAGGCTTACTCTTGGCTTAATTCTGAATCGTTAGATGCGAGCTTGCCTAGAAAAAGCCTATTCACTCGAGCTTTAAATATACCAGGGTTGTAGACACCCGGGAATACAGACGCAGGCAGGGAATTCCACTCTCTGGCTGTGCGCATAATAAAAGATGAGGAAAAGCGCTTTGTACGCAGACGAGGTATATCAACCAGGTAGGGATGATAGCATGCGGTACGTCTGGATTCCCGGTGGTAAAAAGGAGCTGGCGGTATGAGCTCATGCAGCTCAATAGCACACTCTCCGAAGTACAATCTGTAGAACACCGATAATGAAGCAACTCTTCGTCGATGAGGGAGACTGTGGAGCTATAATAAATATATGAAAAAAAAGCCAAATTTATGCCATAATCCCAACAACATAAAGTTCGTTATCCTTTTAAAAGCTAAGACCACAATTCGGACCAAAATAAATCTTTACTGGCCCATCTAATTAGTGGTCATATATCACATTTCGTAGCGACCAATAATTGTGGGTGATAAATCATCACCCCTGACTGTTCAAAAGGTCGGCGCTCGAAGTTATATGGGTACGGTTCGATTGTGGGGGTTTTAAGCAACTTTCACTATGGTCGGTCTTTGATGGGTGACCATTTTCTTGATTCGATAGAATCAGGCGTAACCTTTTTTTATGATTTTGTATTTTTTGCATTTTTCAATGCTATTTTTATACTTATGGTAAATATTAAATAGAAAAATATTGGAACCGAAAAATATTGGACCTTTGGAAATCCTTGGAAATCTTTGGAAAGAGCATTGGACCGGATTTCCAAAGGTCGCGGGTTCGATTCCCGTCTGAGAATTCACTTGTGGCCGAGTTAATTTTTTCCAATATTTTCTATTTAAAATTTACCACAGGCGTAACCTGTCAGAAACTGAACCATATCGTACTAATAATATAATAAATCAAAAGTATGTCAGTTAATGTGGTAAATAATAATAAGAAAATATACTAGAAAAAAGTAACTTGTCTCATGTCGCCCTGACGGTATGAGACAAGTTGCTTTTTTCTAGTATATTTTCTTATTAATATTTACCACATAAAAATAACATTATCAAATGCAAAATTACAAAGTTATAGTATGTATATCTGTTTGCTTGTTAGTGTTTCACGCAAAAACTACAGATCGGATTTGAATGATAAGCTCACAGATAGTATACGATAGCCTGGATTAAAAATAGGGTACTTTTCATCCCAATATTCCTACGGGATCCCGAAACCACGGGCGGCCGTTAGTCTTAGGGCCTGTTTCACAATCTAAAAGTAAGTCCTGAGTAGCTTACTTTGCAGATGATTTGACAGTTATGATATGACAAATATGTCAAATCCTCTGTCAAGTAAGCTACTCAGAACTTACTTTTAGATTGTGAAACAGGCCCTTACCATAAAACCCAAAAATATCTAGCTTAATCCCTTCTTTCAGTGCTTGCCGCTTGGTATTGCACGGACTACCAACTCCTGATGCCCCGTGTGTGGGTGAAACGTGTGTAGAGTAGCAGGTGGAGGTGCAAGCAACTATTTAGTAATCTGTGGTGCATGGTGTGTCACTGTTTTGCATTTGCATATTTTTCTAGCTAGTTATTTTTATGATTTTGTCATTTTTGCATTTTTCAATGCTATTTTTATACTTATGGTAAATTTTAAATAGAAAAATATTGGTAAAAGTTAACTCGGCCTAAAGTGAATTCTCAGACGGGAATCGAACCGCTGAGCTACCGAGACTTGCGAACCACCGTCGAAATTCTCCAATACTTTTATATTTTTAATACGCTGTAGGCCAGCGTTGTCACATCAATGCTAATTCAATGCAATATTCCTAGGAATATCCTTGCATTCGAAAGAAACATATTTTCAGGTGTTTAACGATCGATTAAGATGCAACTGCCAATAATTTACTTGCCACTTGTGGCCGAGTTAATTTTTTCCAATATTTTTCTATTTAAAATTTACCATAGATATTTTTAGTTTGATAGCTAGGTTTGTCTTGAGTTGCTCTTGCTTTGTACTTCGGAAGAAACTGTATTTGCAGTGTTAACACTCACCAATTCGTATTGGTCCTGCGTGGTGGGTCTATTTATATGTCCACATGGAAGGCCAGCGGCCATTTCTACTAAAGTTTCTTAGTACTTAAGGGGCCGTATAAAGCCAAATACACATTTTTTAGCAAGGATTTCACATAATGTTACTAGATTTATCGCCCCCAAAAAAATAATGTAACAAGAAGATTATAGTACTCAGTTATGTGATTGACAGAAACAAGATTGTTTAAACTTTTCTCGATAGAAAAAAACGTAAAGTTACTACAATTTTGTAGTTTTTTAATGCTGTGCCAACCACTATTAAATTTTTAATCTAGAAACTATTATTAAAAAGAACCTTAGCTAGTATATATGTATAAAAGTATTACAATTTAAAATACGATAAAATATTTCCAACCAACAAAACTTCAGGGCTGCCTCTCATAAAATATTCCAAATCACACAAACGGTGACCCTTATTAAAAAAAGACACAAAGAATATTATAATGCCCATCGGCCACCGTATGACAACTGGGATAGAGGGGATAGGGGGACTTGAATGGCAGCCCTAACAATGAGATCACTTAATTGGACACGCGTCTCTGTCGGTTTATGAGGCCTCTGATGGTTGGGCAGGGCTGTCGCTTAGGAGTTGTATGGGTTCCTTTGAATTAACAGTGAAAAAAAAGTTAATTTTAGAGTAATTTATTTATATACGCAAATCTCTAGTCAAGAGGTTTCTTTTTTATTTTGTATACAGAATTGTCTTCTTTATGTGCAGTCAGACCATACAAGCGGCGCTCCAAAATCCCCGAGATATTTACCTACTATTCTGGAAAACAACCTAATTTCAACCTTTTGCATTGCGTATAGCGTTCATAGTACAATAACTGTCTGCCGTGCGACTAGTCGAGCGAGTGCCAGCCTATTGAGAATAGTCCGGTGACCGGACGCTTACGTTTATCATACTTAAACTCGGAAGTGAAATTTCTGTACCGTAAGGTACCTACTAATATATATTCTGTGGTGTAGTTTCTATAATCTTTCTATTCCTATTCTTTCTAAAGTTATAAATGTCAAAGTTCGGATATTTAAATGTTTAGATATTTGTAATTCAATCACGCAAAAACGGCCGATTTGATTTGTATCTTTTGCACACAGAAGGTTTATAGCCTAGATTCCAACATAGGATACATTTTAAACCGATATTTCCATGGCTATGGGAACCACGCGGGTAACGCGGTAAAGCTCAAGCTTCAAGTTGCTTGTAAACTGATGATATTGATTTGTTGATATGTTGAAGAAAACATCTTCAAGATGTTTCCTGCTGATGATGTGAACGTCACTAAAAGTTCCACGTGTCACTGATAGTTCAACTTCACACGACACTTTAACACGACTGTTTTACCGTAATTTAAATGTCCTTATACTCGAAGGACCACCAAAGATGTATGGTGTACCACACAATCTTTAGAAATGATACTTGATTGAGATGATAAATTATTTAATTATAAAAATATGTATATGCTATGATGGAATGAGTACACGTAACGACTGCTAATTGTGAACTAAAAATGCTTACATACAAAATTAATAAAATTATAAAATAAAATACATTTATAAAGGAAATGCTGATACGGCGTAATGTACGGTCATTCGCCGTACAACAGTCGTGCACTGTAAAAGATAAACTGTATAAATGAAGAAATCAACTTGAATGTAACTATCAAAATTATTCGTTATTTCAGTTTCAAAATTATGAACATAAATTAACAATACCGTTAAAGTAGAAAAAAAAAGGTTGAATCTTTAAAACAATTATATTTTACTGCGAGGTGACAACCCTACCGCTAACGCTACATGGTAACGAGGCGCTAATCTGAGAGCAAATAACCGCATATTATTATTTGCGTAACAGATCGGGGACACTCCATACAGTAGGGTGGCCAGGATTGGGACAAATGATTGCAATATTATTCTTCAGTGCATTTACATAATAAAAGTTTTTTTTGCGTCTTTCAAAGACTGGTCCAATGGAATATTGTGCGCTTTTACACTTACCACAGATACCGATATCGGTGGACGCAATTCATTAATATAATAAAAATTATTTATATCCAAAAGTAGCACTTTTGAATCCTATCCTTCCTACTTTTCGTTCTTCTTATGTCCGGAATGGCTGTTAGGAAAAAAAATTGGACGATTCGAAAGCACTTATCTATAAGTCTATTTGAATAAAAAAATTGACTGACTTTGACTTCCTACTAATATTAAATGCGAAAGTTTGCGAGGATGTTTGTTACTTTTTCACGCAAAAACTACTAAACCCATTTAGATGAAATTTGGCACACAGATAAAAGATAGCCTGGATTGAAATATAGGCTACTTTTTATCCCGATATTCCCACGGGATCGGGAACCACGTTTGTGAAACCGCGGAAAAAATATAAAGTTTATCTTGAAAAAACCGCGGGCGGCCGCTACTGATATTATATGTGTGGAATATTACCCAATCGTCATCGTCGTCATCAACCACTTTTAATGTACCCACTGCTGGGGCACTGGCCTTCCTTTTGGACGGATAAGGAGAACGGGCCATGACCCACCACGCGGGCCCAATGCAGATTAGTGTCTTTGATCGACTACAAATGCAGCCGAGACTAACAGCTTAACATGTCTTCGCTCAAGATACTAAATTTTTGGTCACCCATCCCGTGACCGACCATTGCGAAAGTTGCTTAACCTCAACAATCGCAGGCCGAGCGAGCGAACTACTGCGACACGGGTTCCTCATTCTTTACCTTATAGTTGTTTCAATATCAAGTTTTGGGCACGCTATTATCCTGCTGTAGTCAGAACAATGGTCCCATCCCAACACTCAAATAGCCCCAGGATACTTGAATATGTTATCTCGATGACGTCCCTCAAGGGAATATTCCGATTAAAACTTACTTCGCAGCAGTGTTTACTGTTATTGCCAACTGGAGTTGGTCAGAGCCTAGTCCATAGTGAATATTAAATCGCAAATCAATCTTGATAATCGTCAATAACTTTGTTTGTTTCTACCTATTTTACATTATATTTATATGTATGTATATATCAATATAAAAATATATAAGTATGTATAAATACAATTTTAGTTTTTGTTAGTATTTATGTATATAGTATGTTTTGTTTTATATATAAATACATATATTATTATTTTCAGTTAGTTTTTACACTGGTTGTGCGTGCACCCTACCTCTTACTAGTCTCCACATCACCCTAAGGTTGACTGGTAGAAAATACTTATAGCATTAAGTCCGCCTATGTACATCCAATTTGTGCATGAAGTATTAAATAAATAAATAAATATTATGAGGGTGAATCAAAAAGTTTTTAGAATTACCAATAAAGCATCAGTGCCTACCAATTTTAAAACTGTCCTCAGCTACGTGAAATCCCCTTGTATTAATGTTCTATATATCTACTAACAATATAAGATTATAACTACTTTGTCTGTCAATTACTAACAAATGTTTTATATAAGTATTTTCTTTGTCCATATGATACTACAGGTATCTCAACAACGGTTCTACAGGCTAAAAATTTTACATGCTACCACTTAAACAGTAAGTACTCGCACAAGACACTCCTTGATGGGAGCTATGAGTCTGTAGAAACAATCTACTGAGCCAAAAACTGGACATTGGCGAAAGGGCACCGCCACTGCACAAAAAGAAGAAGAAAGCATCAGTGAAATGACAAAAAAAAACTACATTACCTCCTTCTAACTCTATACATTTGGTATAATGCTTCTCCAACTTTTCTATTTCCACCGAAAAAAAAACAATTATCTTGACTCTCGAAAATTCCTCTACCGCGGCCATAACCGTGTCATTGTCGTGAAATCTTGTTCCATGATCATGCTCTTTCAATAAGTGAAAATCAGTATGGGTTAAGTTCGGTGAATATCGTAGGTTGTCTTAAATTTCAGAGCAATACTCACGGATTGCCGTGAGTGCAACGTCGGAGCGATGAGCTGAAGCATTACCACGGTGAAACAAAACCCAAAAATTTTTATAAAAATGGATTGGAAACTAGCAAAAGAAATCTTTGGGGTCTCTGCAAGTTATTTTAGAGAGTCATCAAGTACAATTCTTTAAATTTTTTGATATTTTCTTGGTTTGAAGAAGTACGTTCGACCAGAATGAGAATCATCTTCAAAGCTCGATTTGTCTCTTTGAAAGTCTACCCAGTAAGCGACCATGGAATAAGGTACAGCATCAGTCCCTAATAACTGCTGAATATCCGAATAAATATCCGTAGTTGCCAATTTTTTTAGGCACCGGTACTTTATCACCGCGCGTATCTCGTTTTTTTCCTGGTTTTGGTAAACTTTATCGATTTGTTTTACAAAATAATTAATAATATAAAATGGTCAATACGGAATCAATTGATATTTGGCATAAATACTAAACCTTAATGACACTTGAAAATAAAAATAAAACTCACAAATATAATTATAGTTTATCCATTTCTAAGAACTTTTTGATTCACCCTCGTATGTATACTTTTGCAAATTTGAAGCTAATAATATGTTCTGAATGGGATTTTCTTACCCATTCTTGGTTTTTTTCTACTAGGCTAGCTACCACCATCTTATCTAAGTATGTTGTCAAATCAACAATGTTGTTGTCAGCGTTGTTGTGTTCAATGAAGGTTTAAGATAGCCAGTTTCTCAGTAGTCGAGGATTCCTGAAGAAGTGCCATTCCATCTTCAGCCTAATCACTACTTAACATGATCACTACTTATGTAACACCTATGTATATGTAACACCTATGTAATATTTAGTTTGCAAATAAACAGTTTGAGTTTGAGTTTGAGTTAACGCGAGTCGGGCTCGCGAAAGGTTTTTTTTTTACACTCACACCAATTAACCTAGCCCCAAAGTAAGCACTGTAAGGCTTGTGTTATGGGATACTAGGGTAACGGATATAATACATATAATTATACGTATATTTAGTATTTATGTGTAGAAATATATATAAACGTCCATGACTCAGGTACAAATGCTCGTATTCATCATATAAACATTTGCTCCTACCGAGATTCGAACCCAGGACCTCAGAGTAGGTGACAAATTGAAACCGGTGCACGTAACACTCTAACACGGAAGTCGATAAAAACGACAAAAAAATCACGTTTGTTGTATGGGAGCCCCCATCAATATTTATTTTATTCTGGTTTTAGTATTTGTTGTTATAGCGGCAACAGAAATACATCATCTGTGAAAATTTCAACTGTCTTACTATCACGGTTCATGACATACAGTCTGGTGACAGACGGACAGACAGACGGACGGACAGCGGAGCCTCAATAATAGGGTCCCGTTTTACCCTTGGGGTACGGAACCCTAAAATTTCAGGCCTTTGCTTCGAAGTTCTTCTGATCAAAGAATTTTCAAAATCGGTTCAATAGTACCAGAGATTACTACAAACAAACTTACAAACATGATCTATTTATAATTAAAAGCATTACAGCAATACATAGTGACAAGTATGTATGTGTCTAGTGGTATAGTGATTATTATTTGCCCAGCTATCACTATAAGGGTTCAGATTTAGCAATAAACGTGATACAAATACTCGTAGCACCCGACTTATCAGCTTTTATTTAGGGAGACACCCTATTAAGACGTAAAGCTGTAACACAGTCAAAGCGTAAAAACGCTTATCTATCGCTTAGCTGAGATAGACTTTTTGTATTTCTTTTAGTTATGTTTTCTAAGGTAGCAATAATTGCGGTGTTTTACATACAAATACATACGTGCCATTTAATCTATTTTACTATATATATATATATATATATATATATATATATATATATTATATATATATATATATATATTATAAAGCTGAAGAGTTTGTTTGTTTGAACGCGCTAATCTCAGGAACTACTGGACCGATTTAGAAAGTTCTTAGACCATTAGAAAGCTACATTTCTCCCGAGTGACATAGGCTATATTTTATTCCGATATTCCCACGGGAACGGGGGTAAAACCGCGAGGATCCGCTAGTAGGCTATAAAAAAAAGGTTTTTGAATTTTTGATATCCGTATGGCAAGTGCTCTGCAGTTAGCACAAAGGGGTCACCGGTGACCGCGAACGACTTTACGCGCTACGCGATTTTAAACTCTATTGTGGAAATTCAAATTTAAATTCCAAAATCCAAATGTATTTATTGCTTCGAGTCGATTTTATTTATGCTAAGAAAAAAACCTCAGACAAAAGATGTTCTGATGGGTCAGTAAAATAAACATTTCTTACACTGAGACCAATTTTATTTACCTTGCCCCAAAGTAAACACTATGGCTTGTGTTATATGGGATACTATAGTATAACGTATATAAATACAAAATATGACACATATACAGGGGTGGTCACATAATTAACGAAACAAACGATTTTCATACAATCTAGGTAGCTTTGGAGCCTTGGTTCTCTACCAAGGATCGACCGAGCTGTCACCTAATAATGGCTATACAGGGAGTGAATGGAGATCTAGATTGCTATACATACCCAACTGATCTCATAAACATTCGTAAATATGTAAAAATCAGAGTTTTCAGTTTCAGAAATTCCATACATTTTTATGCTATTTTCACGTTTTTTTAAACATATCCATACATCTCTCAGAATGTTGTTCAGATCAGTTGGGTGTATAGAGCAATCTGGATCTCCTCCATTCACTTCTTGCATGGCTATTATCAGATCACACCTCGGTCAATCCTTGGCAGAGAACCAAGACTCCAAAGCTACCTTGATTGTATGGAAATCGGCTAGTGTCGTTATGTGACCATTATTTATAAGACAATTATTTATTTTTATAGAAATACTTATTTTTAAACGGCTATGACTCAGGTACAAATAAGTATGTACACGTATTTATCATACAACTATTTGCTCCTACCAGAATTCGAACCCAGGACTTCAAAGCAGGCGACACTTAGAAACCGGTACATACAACTTTCAAAGAATATTAATTCTAAACGCACACAAACTATGGTCGTCCGTAACTCCGTAATGAGTTTCTTCTAATATTCTACTTAACAGTCGCATTTCTTCCCAAAGCTAAAAATATCCAACAGGTTTTATGTGTACAACAGCCCCATAAGCTGATTGCAGACCACACTTAATAAAATCAGTCGGGGTGCCCCAAGGCGTTGGGACCGCTACTTTATATCCCGTATATTGAATATTACCTACATCAATGTCTAAATTGATTTCCGTCTTTGTTTCAGGTAAAAAAATGAAGAAAGGGTGCTGCTTCATTAATATCGTGAAGGAAGTATACCATATAATCCACAGACCGAATAAGACACATATATCGAGAAAAATGGTAAAAGTGTACTACCAAAAGTAGCGCGCCAAAAGTTTGATCCACGCTCAAAGTTTTACGACCTAAGTCAGTCTGTTTGAGACCATTGTCATGAAAACACGCTTCACTCGGAAACGAAAATGGTTTATTGTGCAGTGCTTTCTTGCAAGAGCTCGTCAATAACATATAAACATCACTAAATCTCGCTCGTGACGTCATCGTTGGTACGAAACATTCGACACGCTAGGTTCGAATACAGTTTGAAGCGCTCTTTTCGTCTATCTCCATATAGGTCTGTGATATAAACTCACTTCTTACTAATTTTGAAAATGCGAAAGTTGTTTGTTACTCAATCACACAACGGGTGAACAAATCTGGATGAATTCAGAAAGGTTTTTAAAAGAACAAAAGGATAGAAAATTAGAAATGTTTATTTCCATAGCACAGATTAATCAAGAGTAACTTAAGCAACAAATGCACGGTTATTTATTTATTGAAAAATTACAAATAAACTTAGCATTATGATTCGTTTACAGCAGTGTCACAAAACCAGTATTGGTTTGTCCGAACACTGGGAATTATCTACCGTGCTCACATTAACAAATAAATAAAGACAAAATACACAAATCAATATAAATTTAACAAAACATTAACCCCCATATTCTAAGTCATTCCTCCAAAACTTTTTACACTCCACTCAACCTCGTCGTGGGTTAAAATGGTAGTGTACGCTAGGCCTAACACGGAGTGGCTACGTACTCTTTGGCTCCTCCAGGTCCTTACGTAGTTATGACTTAGAATACCGATTTCGAGGAGTCTTTTGAAGAGGTTTTCAATGAGGTTTCGTTAAGTCGAGGACGAGTAAGTTTTGGAGGAATGACTTAGAATATGGGTGTAATACCCGACATTTTGCGTGCGTTAATTCGGTTTGGTTCTTATGGGATAGCAATCGTATCCTACAGGAACAGGTGAAATAAGTAGAATAAGATTAGATGTTGTACTCGTAGATTAAATAAAGAGAAATTTGTAAATAATATCATTGTACATCTTAAGTTCTGGCGCGCACTGTTCATTGAAATAAAACAACTTATCCAGATATTTAACGCGCTATATTTCACGAACTAAGTTACTAACTCTAATTTTTATGTTTTTTTTATTTTTCCCGACGTTTCGGCACCTTTTCAGCTGCCGTGACAACGGCAACTTATATAACTAATATCATTGTCTTATCTATACTATAATAATATTATAAAGCTGAAGAGTTTGTTTGTTTGAACGCGCTAATCTCAGGAACTACTGTACCCCTATTACGAGTTTGCTTAACATGACATTTACAGGACTCGTGAGCGTAGACTATCGGATACACTGCTCATGTCGGTAAAACAGTCACTAAATATGAAAGAGACAGAGCTACATTTTACATTAACGTTTACTGTAACGTCGAGTTTGCCAAACTCGTAATAAGCCTACTGGACCGATTTAGAAAATTACACCACGCGGGTAAAACCGCGAGGATCCGCTAGTGAGAAAATACAGAGCAAAATCCTTTTGGTAAAACACTATACGGAAAAAGTATGTACCTTTTAATATAGTACTATAAAATATATAAATAATATTTTATTTCACCAAGGAAAAATACAATGTTTGACAAGTTACAATAACTTACAACTATAAACATAACTTATAGTTCATAATTGTATTAAGCCATATTTGGAACAAGCCAATAGTAAACATCTGCCCGAACAACCCGAACTAGGAAATCTGTAACTCAGATGCAGTGCTCTTTATCTCACTATGGACAATAGAAGGTTTAACCAGAGAGGCAAAATAATATAAACTAAAACTAACATAAAAACATTTTATAAAAAAAAATCAAACCGACTTCAAAAAGTAAAAAATAAAACTTTTGGAGTCGGTGCCAGCCAGGGCATTCTACATTGCACTTCTATTAACTATATATTTTTTTGGCCTTAGCTAGCTAGCACCGACTCCAAAAGTTTTATTTTTTACTTTTTGAAGTCGGTTTGATTTTTTTTTATAAAATGTTTTTATTTCAGATTTTTTAGTTACATCATGTGCCGTTACCTACACTAAAAATCAGCCCATACACAACAATGTCATCTAGGTAAACTACTACTTGCCAAAAGGTGATTGATATTTTTCAAGATTATGAAAAAACTACTAGCCAGATCTTCGTAAAAATTATATGGGACCAAATTGACAGTGTACCCGATCGAACAAAAAAACAACTATTAAAATCGGATCACCAACACCGGAGTAATCGGAATACATACATCAGACAAAAAAAAAAAAAAAAAAATACGCTTTGAATTGAGTACCTCCCTCCTTTTTTGTTGAAGTCGGTAAAAATATGCTAGAATCAGAACAAGAACTTAAAGTTAAATTTAATGTAGTGAACCTCTCACGGTGAGTAAAATGAATATCAGTGAGTGTGTGTTGAGAGCCCAGTGTATATTATTGTTGTTGAGTCATAATCAAATATATTTATATATTTGATTATGACTCAACAATGATCAAACAGAATCATATACTTATGGTAAATTTTAAATAGAAAAATATTGAAAAAAATTAACTCGGCCACAAGTGAATTCTCAGGCGGGAATCATATATTTGTTAAAGGTACCTAGCATAAATATATTTATGTCATTAATGTATTATTTATGTATTAAAAAAAAAACAGTAAAAATTTACTGAGTTTTGTCGTAACTCAAGGTTTCAACCAGAATGTTTTATTGATACTTACATGTTTAAGTTAACTACAAAATGGTTAGAGATGTTACAAATCAGGGGGTCAAATATGCAAAAAAAAATTCAAAAACGTCTCTCAGTGGTGTTTCAATACTAGTGTTTATTTACACTGTTGTAACAAGAACTGTGTAAAACAGGACTACCATTGAAACACCATTGGAATACGATTATGACTAAGCATTAGCAGAATTGGGCCCTTGGTAATTAGATATACATTTCCTTTTCTTCTCGTCCTTTTCCCATTACTTTCTCGCTTCAGTAGTATAGCGCCTTAAATTCTGATATCTGTGACACAAATTCTTCCTCATCATCATCGTGCGTAATATGGAGAATGGGCCATGACCCAACACGCAAGCCACGATTGTGGATATTTCTTTTTATTCACTCAGGGGAGACTCTTAGCCTTCATCATACCTAACGTTAAGTAGAATTGATAAAGCGGAAGATGGAAGCGAGCCTCTCCCGGAATACTGACCCACTGAGGAACTTGGCTATCTTAGGCTAACTGCCGGAACACAACATTGTTGTTATGGCAGCAGACTTAGATAAGATGGTGGTAGCTAGCCAGGCGGATTCACAACAAGTCCTACCACCAACCAAACCGAATACAATATGTACCCCCCACTGGGAATCGAATCCAGGACCCCTGGGTCTGATACCGGTGGTTGTAACTACTAGACCACAGAGGCGGTTATAAAATATTAACAACTACAATGCTGCCGCGATGCGATCAACCTCTTAAAGGTGTCTTCCGAATTAATGTTTTCTACCTTTTTTAAATGCTATTTTTCTATTAAAAATTTATTATAAGTGTCTTCCGAAGCCCGAGACAAAAAAAATATTGGTCACCCATCCTGTGTCTTAACCATTGCAAAAGTTAACGCATTACCTAACTTATTAATCTCGAAATCAGATTAACAATTTATATCTTTGACAAATTATATTGAAATAAAGATCTTTCTAACAATATTATTAAGTAAAAACCTAAAATTTGATTACCCAAACTATCCTATACATTACAAGGGCTGTCCCCCACAAGAGTATTAAAACGAATCCGTGAATCATCCGTGCAACGATTTGTTTTTATTACGTGCCAACCCTCGAACGGTTTATTGTTTAGTAGGGTTGACAGTGTTGAAAATAAAACAAATAAATAATAAAAAATAATAGAAAAATACTACTAATAAAAAACTTTTTATTATTCGGTTTTATTTTTTTTATAAAAAAAACACAGTTTTTAAAGGTAGAAGAGGTCCCGTGCCTACGCTAATAACCTTATGACAACTCCTCATCACCTTTTACAAAATGCTGCTTTTCCCGAAACGTCATCACCAGTTCCACTTCATCACATAATAGCAAATTAAAATGTAAAATTAAAAAGTTATAATAAGAAAAATACTAGTTACAAAAAAGTTGACTTGCCTAACAAGTTAAACTCAGGCGGGGAATAAATAATTGTGAGACGAGTCGACTTTTTTTTATTTTATTTATTATACTAGCAGCTGCCTGCGGTTTCAGCCGCGTGATTCCTGTTCCCGTTGGAATATAAAAAAAACTTGTTTTAGTGCTCGCCTACATCATTAAAGGATCCTGTGTGCAAAATTTTAGCTTAATCAGTCTGTCAGTCAGTCACAGTATTTTTTTATTATTATAGAAGATAAAATTGCTCAGAAAATACAAAATTAAAAAATCATAATAAAAAAAAACTTAATAACAGACAGTCTGAAAATGTGAATGAAACAAATGATTTTAATTTCGTAAAATATGTTTTGTTTCAATTAAATAAAAACTTGAACCTTGAAATGTTTATTTCAAAATAGTACCTACCTTATCGAAGTTTTTTTTTTTACCAAGGACAGTCTGCGCATTTGTTTTTTGGGTAGTTTTCCTATTAAAAATAAGATTGACTATAGATTTAATGCTTTATTTAATTAGAATAAAAACTATTCTGTCTATTTTGATAGTGACATTGTAGAGGTGTGAGATTAGAATATTAATTTGAAATTTCCAATAGTTTTTATCCTGATTCCGAGAGAAACAGTAATTTTCTTAATGTAATAATAATGTTTAAATCATAAAAATTTTGTAGATTTTCCATCGTTCTCTGGACACCGCGGTGTCCTGCTATGCTAGCAAATGACGCATAAATATTGCTATGCAATTTGACTTGGATTACTTTTTGCATTGCAGTGAGAAAATAATAATTACAAAAAACTACAGAGCGCCACCCCTACCCTTTCTTTTATCACCGTAACCGCAAGGAATGTATAAAGCTAAAGAGGGTGCCAGCCCTGCTCATTTATAATAATTGTCATTTGAGATCGTCTAGGGCTGCGATAGACACAGATAACAGTTGTGAAAATCTGGTCCTTTGTGATAATCTGGTGCTTGTCTTTTTCTGACAATATCTGCTATGCATTTAGAGGTTCCTGCACAAGACTTGATATTATAAGTATATATATAGCGCTTATATAATATAATAGCATAATAGCTTATAGCTCATAGCACAACGATATCGCTCACCATACATTTACTTAGATAGCGTATAGTATGCCAATATATATTATAGCTAAGAGTGAACGCGTTCTAAGTAAATGTATGGTGAGCGATATCGTTGTGCTATGAGCTATAAGCTATATGCTATTACATTATAGCGTTATCTGACAAGCGCTTATATTTTTAACAGTTGTCAGAACAAAGACAACAGCCTTCATATTCTATCCCTCGCAGCCCCCCGACACCCCGTCAAGCGTAGTAGGCTCGGCGGGGGTTCGGGGTAGGATCGTACCAGCTCCCATCCCCCCACCGAGCTCGAAAGCTCGGTGGGAGGACGGGAGAAGGCAGGGACCACCGCCTCCCATTCCCCCATTCAGCTTCGAAAGGCTGGAGGGGGGGGGGGGGGGGGGGGGAGCACTACCAGCTAAACCCTTCACTGCTTGCCATCACACTGTCGTAGGCCATGGGGGATCAGGGTGGTACACTACCCCACTACCCTTTAGACCGACAGTCTGCCCGCTGTCCGGGCCTCTTCGCGACTAGAGATGGCTGGGCAAACGTAGCCATCTCTCAGACCGTGCGATCCGGGAGACGACAATTGACTTTGGCACCTGTCAAATTACTCTACTTAATTAAACATCCGATTCACTTCTGTCACGAATCGTCGCAATTTTGAGCGTAACACAGAAGCATCAAGTTTAGTGTTGTACCTTATTTGTTTTTATTTTGTTATGTTTTTTTTTTTATAATGTTGTGCTTGTCTTTTTATATCTATAATTTCATATTTATGTTTCAATTACGATTTTCTGTTGTCTCTGTATTTTCATACCGCGCATCAAACGGGCCCACAAAACCACAATTTCGTCACATTTTTGGTTTCACCACTTTGTGAGAGAATGTTTTGGACTAGATTTTATGAAAGAATTCTCAACTTAAAAAATCTTCATGTCTTAACCTTCTTGACAGATAAAACAGGGGTACCAACATACCAGCTAAAGAACTATTATTTGAAATGCACATGCTCCTTCAACAACATCGTATGTTTATAATTTTTAAGTTTGGCATTTTCAGTGCTATCATCATTCATGATACATTTTTAAAAACTCGATAGCTCAGTGGTTAGAGCAGTGGGCCGGAAACCCAAAGATCGTGGGTTCGAGTCCCGTCTCAAAAGAATCACTTGTGAGCCGAGTCGTTTTTTTAATTATTTAAATCGGTTCATAATGACTGAGTACTGCGGTAAAAAACATTAAAAAAAAAACTTCTTATAAAAAAATGAAAACCGACTTCAAAACACTAAAAAGCAAAAAATAAACCTTTTTGAGTCGGTGCAAGCCAAGGCAAGAAAAATAAAATAGTAGGACCGCAAAGTAGAATGCTTTGGCTGGCTTATTTCACAGTTTTTACAGGTAGATAATATCATGTCTTCCAAGTAACAAATATGAAATGAAATATATAAAAATGCTCAAAACATAAAAACTACTGGGTCAAACTAAACCACATTTTTATGGGACCAATTGGCAACTATTCTGCATTGAACAAAAAAAGAATCACGGAAATCGGTTCAAAAATCTCGGCGTAATCGGTGTACATGTCGTAGGAGGATTTGATAAATAGCATTTTCGCAAAAATCCTAGAGATATTGCAAAAACACGGATAATTAGACAATGGTGTTGACATTTCTCAATCTTACTGAAAAAATATAGAATATCATTGGATATTCATTACTCTGATTGGCTTAATATTTGCTTGCTTGCTAACTCTTATTCTGATTGATTCACAGAAAGTTTACTACACGTGAGAGAATGGTTTGACATTTGAAACGTCAAGTCGTCAACCAATCGTAGAAGATGTTGTTTTAAACTGTCCGACCAGCCAATCAGTGTTCTTATATGATAATATCCAGCGATTCTTTTTGTAATCTTACTACGGCAACCAGTTTTTTCGCAAAAATCCTATCTTTTCTAGTAGGATTGAGAAATGACAACACCATTGTCTAATTATCCGTGTTTTCGCAATATCCCTAGGATTTTCGCAAAAAATCGATTTATCTAATTATCCTGCGACATACATACATAAAAATATATATATATACATATACCAACCGTATTGTGAACCTCCTCCTTTTTTGAAGTCGGTTAATAACATACGCACGATATGATAACCTCCTTCATTTTGAAGTCGGTTTTTTTTTTTTTTTTTTATTATGAATGACGGGGAGACTCTTAGCCTTCATCATACATGATGTTAAGTATTGATAAGGCTGAAGATGGAAGCGAGCCTCTCCCGGAATCCTCAACCACTGAGGAACTGGCTATCTTATCTCGAACTGCCGGAACACAACAATGCTGAAAACATTGTTGTTATGGCGTCTGGCTTAGATAAGATGGTGGTAGCTAGCCAGGCGGGCTTACAACAAGTCCTACCACCAACCAATCCGAATACAATATGTGCCCCCGCTGGGAATCGAACCCGGGACCCCTGGGTCTGATACCGGTGATACCGGTGGTTGTACCACTAGACCACAGAGGCGGTTGAAGTAAGTTTTCGTATGTTCTGTGGTACAGCCCTAGGGGTAAGACAGTAATGTCTAATGCATCGCCCCTTGGGGTTGAGTTATTTGCTTATTGAGTTACAATCCAATATTGGCCGCTACTTTACCAAAGTAATCGAATTGGGAACATCGATATCGAATGTTAAGCAATGTTCGCAGAGGCCAGGCGTTGGATGGCTGACCGGCTTTTTAATAAATATAAAAATTTGCATACAATCACACCATTTTTTTTTAGGTAATCTGTATATTAGATTTTAGGACGGTTAGAGATGTTACAAATCTGGTAATATTTATAAGGAGCAATAAAAAAAAATATCCTAGAACTATGACCCTAAAACTAAAAACCTTAAAAAATATAGTATAATAACTAAAATATATTATTAAAAGGAGTCCCTTTAGGCAAGGTTCCGAAGATACTGGCAGCGTTCCCCCTTTGAATAGCTAGACTAATTCTTTGTCCGAGGTAGCTGCCAGCTCTTCGGTCTCCTGTGATGTCGACTAACCTTTTTGCTGTTTCCTTAAAAAGCCTTATAGCGCTAGGACCCCACGGACCAAGGGTCTCGACATCGAATGGGACAAAATCATATTCGGAGCCTAGACCCCTGTATTTGCATCACACCAATTATCTAGCCCACGTTGTTTCATGAAGAACTTGTGTTATTGATACTAGACAACGGATAAACATCCTTAGGTATATACTTTTTTGTAAATATTACAATAACTTACAATAAGGTGAACACAAGAGTATCTGGCATTGACATATTTAGTGATAGATACAATTCCTTTATGGAAAATCTGCTGAAACATGTTTGATATAATCATAGTTCTGGAAGACTAAGCAAACGTAATTCTTAAGAACCTTTGGTTAGTATTATTACTTCAGTCCACAGGCTAATGATGAACTATTTCGTATTCGAAAAGTTTTTGTATCGTGTTAAGTATTTACCATTTATTTTCAATCCTTTCAACTTTTTACCTATCAATACCTATGTTATAAAAATATGTTATCTAATACCGACGTTAGTTCAGAATTTCTGATAATCCGTAAGTCAAATGCTGCTACTTTTGGATCAAACTGAAGCGGAATATGTTTTGGAGTTTCAGTCTAGATAAACCTACAAGGTTCCTCGCGTCGCCATTTTAAGCTAGATAATCTAGGATGAGCTAGACACTCAGATACTGAGAGGAAAACTGTGTTTGTGCTAGGATCTAGGATATGCTCTAAACTTGGTGACACTTGGCTGGTTAAGCTCCAGCTGTAGCTACTGATGCCCTCCCTGCATCGTCAAATTACCGACAGAATGCATATTTATGGCGTGCGAGTAATAGCTTTAACTCAGCATCACGACAGGCAGACACTCTATTTGCAATGAATGAGGCCTCGATCGAGACATTATTTAATACTAAAACAGTACATTCCACAATTATGTACTGTTTAAGTATTAATTTAGATCTTTTTGTAAACTTTGTTGTTATCTGTGATGACCTATAATTGGCTTTCTGTTGCTAGATAAGTTATCTTTTTTGTTAGCATAGCTGTGGGTCGTCCGAATATAAATAAATAAATAAAAATTATCCTAAATCTAAATACTATTATAAATGTGTAAGTGTGTTTGTTTGTCTTCCTTCACGCCTTAACTATGACTTGATTTTTGCCATTGAGTTAGTTGAAAGAACGGAGAGTATCATGGGCTATTTTTTATCCCGATATTCCCACGGGAACGGGAACCACGCAGGTGAAACCGCGGGAGAAGCTAGTTCTATTAGATTAATTCTTTCGCAAAATTAAATCTTAAAAGGCCTGAAATATAATCTAAAAAATTCATTAGGTTTCTGAAATAATAGCCACGTGACGCGAAAGACATTAGAAAGTTTAATCGGTTTAAATATTCAAACACTTGAACGTGCGATATTTGGGTATCCGGCCTACTGCTCTAACCACTGAGATAGCGAGCCTTGCGTTGCGACCACCCGTCAAAATTCTCCAATACTTTTTACATTTTTAATACGCTGTTAGGCCAGCGTCGTTACATCAATGCCAGGAATATCCTTGCATTCGAAAGAAACATTTTTACAAATGTTTAATAAGGTTTAAATCACAGACCTATATCGAGATAAAGTGTACCTTCATTGCGTTTGATCCATGGTTCAAGTTTTACGACCTAAGTCAGTCCGCTGGAGACCATTGCCATGAAAACACGTGTCACTCAGAAACGAAAATGGTTAATTGTGCAGTGCTTTCTTGCAAAAGCTCGTCAATAACATTTACACATCACTAACTCTCGCTCGTGACGTCATCGTTGGTACGAAAAATTCAACACGCTAGGTTCTCATACAGTTTGAAGCGCTCTTTCTGTCTATCTCGACTAGGTCTGTGCTTAAACCTAATGCCAAATGGGACGTCGTGAGGAGTGGCCATGTATATTTTTACTCTGTAACTGTACCTTTGATACTCTACCGACCCTGCAAAGGATTTATGACGTCATTGATGTCATTAAGGTTTCTTCAGATTAAAAAGCACAAAATTTTCACTTCCATTTTGGGCCAGTAAAATTATACCTATTTACAGCTAACTCTACAAATTACAAGCTACCGAAACCATGACGTAGTTATATTTAGGATTGTCAAGGAATAATCACATCTGGTACTACGTATTAAAGTTTAAAATGCAACGACGCAAGTGACAATTTAATAACAAGTGTCGTAGATTCTAATAAAACAACAATTTTGGCTTCAGTCGGACAGAAAAAGTCATCGAGTAGCATTATTAAATTTAATTTTTTAATACTAATGGGTCGATTCCACTCGCTTTTTCGCATTCCTGTGGGAATGTAAGAATAAGAACCTAAGTAGATATGATTTAATCCAGGTATGATTAAATTATTTAATTTAGATTTGAAATATTTGTGCCATATTTAACCCCAAATTCATTTAGCCATATTTGCGTGCTTGAGTAAAAAACATCTCAAAATCCAAATCTCATTTAGCATTTACTATATGAAATAAAACCAAAAGAAACTTAATTTAAATTAACTTTACTAACTAACGGCCTCTTTCATGATCGACAGACAAGTTCTGGCTAGCTTATCTGGCAGATGATTTTACAATTTTTTTTTTATACAAGGTTGCCTGGAAGAGATTGCTACGTAGCAATAAGGCCGCCTATTGTATGTCTACTTTTTATTTGTGTTTTCTCTGTATATTTGTTTTATCGTGTGCAATAAAGTTTATTTTATTATTATTATATTTTTCATATTACAATTGTCAAATTATCTCCTATCCAAGCTATCCAGAATCCAGAATATATATTTATCTGCAAGTGGTGAAACCGACCCTAAGTATTTTTGAATCGTCCAAATATTTTTTCCATCAGTAGGATAAGACGTTTCCACACATCCCGTGTCCGATACAAGCGTTGATTAGTTTGAAGTCATACGAGGCGGTATTTTTCATCCAATTGGGGGCATTCGTGAGACTTGACATTGGTCTAGCTAGAGCTGTATTAGTGTCGTCTAGACAAGGTACAATGGACAGGATGTTATATATCTTGTTATTTTATGAAGATTTTTAGTTTTTGCATTTACAATGCTTTTATTTGAATTAAAACCACTGTTACGGATTAAAAGCGCCATATAATGTTTTTACTTTAATATAGTATTAATTACTTTATGTCTTTGTGAGTTTCCCGATGCTATTTTTATAGGACAAAACTTTTTACAAAAAGCCGACTGCAAAAAGTAAAAAATAAAGTGACTTCAGAGAATGAGGCGCCGGCCTCGTAGTTAAAAAACTAAATATCTTGAGAATGATAACCAACCCTACAACGTATAAAAAACTTAAAAAAAAAATTAAACAGACTTTTAAAAGTAAAACATAAAACTTTTGGAGTCGGTGTCTTCTACATTGCACTTCTATTAACTTCTATAGACTCCATATGTTTTATTTTTAACTTTTTGAAGTCATTTTTATTTTTTTGATAAAAAGATTTTTATTTCACAATTTTTAGTTACATTATGTCATGCCGTTACTTACACTAAAAATGAGCCCATACACAACAATTATGTCGTCTAGGTAAACGACTACTTGCAAAAACGTAAATTATATTTTTCAGAATTATGAAAAAACTAGTAGCCAGATCTTCGTAAAAATTTTAAGGAACCACACTTGAACTATGTTCTTTCAGATACAAAAAGAATGATTAAAATCGGTTGATAACTGACGACGTTATATTTAAACATCGATAAAAAATATATATACTTATACAAATACTTATATAAAAAAAACATATTAATTTATATAGTCGATTTGAGAACCTCTTCCTTTTATTAAAGTCGGTTAAAAAACATAATAGCATTTTTTGTGGATTACAAGTATCTACTTGTAGTGCACAAAAAATGCTTACGTAGCTTTCAAAAGTGCTTATGTAAATTGAAATGTAGTTTATTAAAATTATCCTCTCGGTTACAATATTACTTTAACATTAGTAAACAGCCCTACAGTAAGATCTCTGTTGTTAAGTGTTCAATTTTAGTGCCGGATCGTGCAAAGTTGGCGGTTACCAACTTCTACATAGGACGAAAACGAAGTTGTAGGCAGCTGAAAGTGTTGAAATGAATCGTTGGTAGGGTGACAATGGATTAAAATCCGACTAATATTATAAATGCGAAAGTATATGTCAGTTTGATAAATATTAAACAAGAAAATATACTAGAAAAAAGCAACTAGTCTCATGTCTCCCTGTCGGGATCCCGTCAAGACTACTATAACACCAGAGATCTTACTGTAGGGCTGTTTAGTAATGTTAAAGTAATATTGTAACCGAGAGGATAATAAAAGTACATTTAAATTTACATAAGATCTACTTGTAATCCACAAAAAATGCTATGTCTCATGTAGTCCTGACGGGATCCCGTCAGGGCGACATGAGACTCGTTGCTTTTTTCTAGTATATTTTCTTGTTTAATATTTATCACACAAAAATAGCATTGTAAAATGCAAAATTAAAAATGTATAATATGTCAGTTTGTCTGTTTGTCACACAAAGAAATAGTAAATAGCCTGGATTAAATGATAGAACACTTTTTACCCCGATATTCATACGGGAACGGGAACCACGCGGGCGGAAGCTAGTAATAATTATTTTCAACTTACGTTAATAAAAAACCATTTTTAAACTCATAATTTATACTGATAACAGTAATTGACACTTTATTTATCGCATTGTCAAATAGCCTATTGCTTCTCTCATTTTGGGCACCTCTTTTACATCGTGTGATGCCGTGTTTATGCTAATGGACCCGTCGTCCAGAGAAATCCGGACATCTAGTCATCCTACCACTCGCTCATTCGTAGCGCCAACCGGACGAAACTCATGAATTAATTGTCCTGGTGAAGCATAAAACTTTTGTTCCTATTAAGCAGTCTCAGAATTTCCCAATTCACTCTTAAGTAAAATTTAAGTATTGTACAGCGAACAGCACGTTCGGCTTCACACTAGCACTAAAACCGCCGCTATTAAGAGAGAATTAAGGGCATTTGACCACCATCGTGCCGTGGGGTGACGGCCTAAGAATACACGTGTCACCACTCCCTTACATGCCTGGAATGTCGTAAGAGTCGACTAAGAGGCGCGACGCATTGAACACCTGTGCGAGAGAAGGAAAACTTGCAACAAACCCTCTACCAACCCGTCGGCCAGCGTGGTAGCAGTAAGCTAGTGGCCTCCTATGAAGGCCACAATAGGCGTGAGCTAGGAAAGGCCTATGTCCAGCAGTGGACGTCCACAGGCTGATGATGATGATGGATAACCACCATCGTGCTTAATAAACAGGATTTGAAATAAAACAACTTTTACGGATATCAAACGCGCTATATTTCCACGAACTAAGTTGTAATTGTAATTGACGAATAAGTTGTAATTGACGTCAGACTTAGATAAGATGGTGGTAGCTAGCCAGGCGGACTTACAACAAGTCCTACTACCAACCAAACCAAATACAATATGTACCCCCGCTGGGAATTGAACCCGGAATCCCTGGGTGGTTATGCCACTAGACCACAGAGGGGGTTTCATTGTTGCTTCTATACACAAAGTTGTTCATATGTACCTAAATATAATAGGTCATGTTCTTAAGGCGGTACCCCCACCGAAAGTGGCGCCGCGTTGAATTTTATTTAATATCGTAATCCTAATACACAATTTTAATAAAACTAAACGTGGAATTTTTAGAGCACATAGTCTAGTATTTTTAGACGGTATCATTACATTCCCCCGTAGTCACTGCTAGAAGTAGATAGCAAAACTGCTAAAAGTGGCCGTTTTTTATACATTTGCTATCTACTGTTACGAATGACTATGACGAGATGTAGCGATACCTTCTAAAAATACAAGACAATGGGCTCTAAAAATTCCACGTTTAGTTTTATTAAAATTGTGAATTAGAATTACGATATTAAATAAAATTCAACGCGGCGCCACTTTCGGTGGGGGTACCGCCTTAATAATTTGCGTTCAAATCTGTAACCAAGACTGCACACATGACAATTTGCAATTGTTTTATGTATAAGTAGAACAAAAGACACGAAAAACACAGAAATGAAACAGATAGTTTATTTGAATGAGTGCACATATTCACACACACAAAATGTTATCAGAAAGTAGGTATATAGTAGTAAAATTAAACATCATAAAAGATTAACGTATTTCGAAATGTCCGGGTTCAAATCCTGATAGAGACAAATGTTTGTATGATGAACACGAGCCTTGAAAGGTTATATATTTCTACACATAAATACTTATATATGTATAATAATACATCTATAATAATAGGATTAGTAGGATTCACAGAAAGGTGAAAAGGAAAAAAACACAATTCTTTTTTTAGGTGCTTAGATATTCAATATTTATTGTAACATTTGGCAGTGTACCGTGAGAATATGACAGATGTATGTTCCTCCGCTCATACAAAATAAATTATACATTAAACGCTTTGTGGGAACATAGGATAACTGACAGGCCAGAGACAGGTTATTATTAAAATAAAACCGCCAGGGGTCCTATTCTCAGATCACTCGAAATAATTTCGTATTCAAATTCCCAAATTGCATTATTTTTATGCAGGAGATTTAAAAATAAGAAAAATTTTAAACGTATTAGTTGAGTCTGGGATATCCGGCAAGGTCTAACAAACGGGGTAATTATTCACTATTGCAATTATAACAGGAAAAATATGCAATCCGGACATGAATTCGTGTGCGAAATTATTTAGAGGGACTTTATAATCGGGCCCCTCGGAGGTGTATTTAAAAAATGCTACATACACTCTTTATACACGACAGGTATTTGGATAGTTAATTACCAAACCCGAACAGGACAACAGTGTCCAGAGAACAATGGAATATCTTATAATTCGAGGTCTGAAAATTAAATATTTACGTTTGAAAAAAAATATTAAAACAATATCATATAAGAAAGAAGTTAAGCCATAGCGATTGAGTATACTCAATCTTTAATAAATTTTAAATAGATAATTATTGGAAAAATCAACTCGGCCACAAGTGAATTCTCAGATGGGACTCGAAACCACAATGCTGTAACCACTGAGCTACCGAGACTTGCGGACCACCGTCGACATTCTCCAATACTTTCATATTTTTAATACGCTGTAGGCCAGCGTCGTCACATCAATGCTAGGAATATCCTTGCATTGATGGGATTGATTGATTGAAGGAGGCTTGTGATGCTTGTGATGAGTCTAGGCTACCACATGCTGGTTCTAACGCGTTTGCGCCTTCTTGAAAAAAACGGTGTGCCAACGTACCGGCAATGGAACTATCCGAGCACTTTAATTCGTTATTTGCTTGCCAGAGAACAATGGAATATATATTGTGTCTCATAAGGTGCGTCTGCCTCAGAGTAGTATTTGTAGGATATAGAAGCTATGCCTGCAGCCCCAGTCGGAACTGTAGCACGACGACCTAAAAGATCTATTGTAACTCGCCACATTTTTATATTATCTTTTTCAGCCTGACGGCTTCCAGGAAGTCTAAGATCTTCCTAGCTCTGAGAGATTTTAGTTCCTCTGGCCGAAAATTATATGCCGGTCCAGGTGGATACTGTGTTTGTGAATTAGGGGGCCGCAGTCAGGAGA
The DNA here is from genome assembly GCA_910589605.1 of Chrysoteuchia culmella. NCBI lineage: Eukaryota > Metazoa > Arthropoda > Insecta > Lepidoptera > Crambidae > Chrysoteuchia > Chrysoteuchia culmella. The sequence continues at coordinate 9,606,691 of OU342671.1, read as the reverse complement.
TATTTGGGTGTTTCTCTCTCCAATCCGCAGTGACTGAGAGGTTAAGACGACGAATCGGTAATATTGGCGGCAGGGATCTCGATTTTTCACAGCAATTACAAAACATATGAAAGTGATATTTGATAAACGAATTCTTCATTTTATTGACGTCATTTTGTCAGTTGCAGAAACACGATTCGTTAACTTTTATAACAGAGAAAAAAATATCAAAGAAACCTCGTTAAAAACAGAGATTTGCATTTTACAGGTAAACTAGACCGATTTAAGTCTCTAAAATTGCTTAGTAGATTAGTCTACACACTCACTTCAAAATGCCAGTTGGATTTTTTAAAATGGTTTGTAGTTTTTAATTGAAACGAAAAAAACCGTTTTGTCGTATACGACCTTATGGTATGAGCTAGTGCGCCCGCGTATTTGTATGCAGTCAGTCTACCCTCAGTCCGCTGCCGACCATTGTCAGCGACGGGTCTGTGCCAGTGGAGCTACCGCGCGCCATAGATCACTGCGCTAAATTTATAACAATAACGTGCGATTATTCATAATTAAAAATGGGAAAAAAATGTCAACGATTTTCTAAAAGGAAAAGGAAACTTTGTTTAATTGAGCAATGTAAGAATATGACTAAGAAAAGGTGAGTAATCGTCATATTTATACAATTCTAATAGAATAAAATTAAATGTTTTCCAGTTTTATATACTTAGGAGATACCTACTTTTTGGTAGGTATTGGTTTCTGTACCTACTGTTTGACTTTTCGGCTGCGATGATGCAGCAGTGGTTACAACGGTCCTCAGTGATTGAGAATTCTAAGTGGTACCCGGTTGTGAATATAAATAATATAAAAACTGTCGTCACTTCAAACAGTAATACCTAAATATTATCATGTACCTACTTCACAATGATTATCGCGTTTCGCCCCGTTATCACGAAAGTTCTGTAAAACTATTTACAATTATTCACTTAGCAGTATTACAAATAATAAAAATATTTCAGGAAATTAGAACAAAGTTCGGAGAGTAAAGCCATGGAGTCGTCTTTAGATTTAGGTGAAAATAAAATAATTTCAGTCGATTTCACAGAAGGGTATGTATACCTACATACTAATTTAAAGATGTATTTCCTTCAAATATCAGATCTTTATTTAAATTGTACCCAATATTATAATTTATATTTTCGTATTTTATAGAAAACAAGACAATAGTTTGCCGATGTATGCAGAGTTACAAAATGTGTTGCCTACGTAAGATTTTATTACTATTGGTATATATGTGGTATAATAATTTAAACGATTGAAATTTCACTAATAACAATATTTATTGTAGAACTGCAGGTAAGAATAATAAGGACCTTACATGTAACGTGGAAAGCATGTCAAAATTTATAGTAGGTATTTTGATTATTGTTAATTTTCACATGATTCCAACTCAGGTTATATTTAAATGTAAAAATAAGTATGTATTCAATTTATGTTTCAGACAGAAAAAACATCTAAAGAAACTAGCGCATCTCCAGACATAACATTAGATTACACTTCTAATGCACCAGTAAGCACTCTTTATTTTTAGGTTTTTTTTGAGGGCAAGGTTATTAAAAGAAACTTATCTCTTATCTAAAGGAGTAAAGAAATAATTTACTGAAAAAAAACTTTTTTTCATAAAAAAACTCATTTTTAAAACGGACTAAAAATACTTTCTCAGCATAGATTAATAATACCATATTGCAGAAATTTTGAACCTAAAAACGTGTGGCGCATTTTGTAAAATTTATCATCAAGTCTTTTGCATGCGCCCCACGGTTTTACCCGACTACGGCGAAGCAAAACGGAATGTATATGATTTTGACATTGAGGTACTGTGTCAATTTTGTCATTGTGGGGGAATAACAGTTGAATGCTAGCTAGAATATAAAATTATTTATTCCATGTAAATTTTTTACAGGCAGAAAAGTAATGAACTTAAAATAAATATTGCGCTTTCAAATACCTTGATCCTTACAATATCTACTGTAAAATTTACGTTTGTTTCAGATTGAGACAGATATAGAAGGTTTGGGCCACCGAATAATAGACGTTAATCATTTTATAACAGAACTTATAAAAAATTCTCAGCATAACTCTTTGTTCGATTGCGGATTAGCTACAATGAAATTAGTTTCTGATAATCAAGTAGGCTTGCAATCCGAATTTAAATTATATCCGACTTATATCCTACTTTCTACTATAATATAATAAATGTGAAAGTTCAGATGTTTGGATGTTTGTATGTTTGTTACTCAATCACGCCAAAACGGCTGAACGGTTTGTCTGAAATTTACTTTTTACCCCGAAAAAATACCACATTCCCGCGGGATACGGTCGTGTAGTCCACGTTGCGAAGCCGCGGGCGGAAAGCTAGTTGCGTAACAAATTATATTTTCTTATCACAATGGCTGATGCTCAGCAGCTATTTTAATCACCTAAGTAGGATAAAAGTTATATTATGTTAATTGTTTGTAAATTATTATTATCTGTGTCAATTATTTTTTGTCTATTTTTGCCATTATTTTGAATTAATTAAACTTTTTTTATTTTCAAACACTAAGGTTTTTTATTTCTGTAACTATATGCACTTAGTTGATTTGCAATAAAAATATTAAAAAATACCTAACACAAAACTAATCAAACAATGGAGCCGCAAAACAAGTTCGTAATGAAAAAGGTAAAGTACTTTATGATTGATCACGTACCTGTACGATACAAGGGGTTATTCATCAACTCGACCCAAGAGACCGGACAAACGTGTGTCCAGTATCAAAATTGTTATCATTTATTATTTCGTAATCTAGACACGTCAAGATTTTGACGCGTGTCCACATTTCAAATTACAAAATGTAAAAAAATTAAAAACAAAAAGTTTTATGGGCAATTCTAAGACGCCTCTGTTCTAGCGCGCGGTCACGCGCGGTTGACTGCTACTCGCAAGCCGCGTAAAAGTGTCGAGGTGTGTGCGGGTTGCGGGCGCAAACGCTCCGTTTTAGATTTTATTGTTTAGCGATGCGTCACCTTAAGTCATATTTGTTTCTGGAGCGTTTCTTACCTCTACGCTATGGTATTAACACATAAACCCGGTGTCCTAACCCAAACCACATTGGATAGATCTCGTAATTTACATAAAAACTCTCGCAAACGGCTGTTTTAATCCGTAACGAGGCTGTTCCTTGCCCCACAACTTTTGGGAAAACGTTTTCAATTGTCCCTTTTTATTATCTTGCCCGTATTTGAAGAGTGACGTAAAAACCAATTTACCTAAACTTTTTGTGAGGATTTGGTACAAGGTAAATTTTAATAGAAAATACTAACTTGAAGGATCCGACTCGTCTCAATAGTTGTTTTCAAACGGCCTCGAATAGGCAGCCATAGAATGTCCAGTCCAATGCTTTGCCTAACTGACTACCGAGCCTTATGAAAAACCATCTAATATTTTTTTTATAACATCGCCTTAGTGAATATTTTACGGACTTACTGTAACTAACGTCAAAATATTAAACAAGAAAAAAAGCAACTTGCCTCATGTCGCCCCGACGGGATCCGAACCCGCATCCTTGGGAATCCGGCCCAATGCACTAACCAATTATGCTACAGAGACGTACGAGTATGAGGACACGTCGATTTTTTTTAGTATATTCACCTTTCTACAGTGTTGGCCACCGTCGTTTCATCAATGAGAGAAATATCCTCGCATTCGAAAGAATAATCTTTACAGATGTTTGACTATCGATAAAGATGAAAAAGCCATCTAATTATAACTTTTTAATTTTGCATTTTACAATGCTATTTTCGGGATCCCGTCAGGGCGACATGACACAAGTTGCTTTTTTCTAGTATATTTTCTTGTTTAATATTTATCACATAAAAATAGCATTGTAAAATGCAAAATTAAAAAGTTATAACGTCAAAATATCTAAACGTCTGAACTACTTAATACTTATAATTGAAGATGAATGTATAAAACAACCTCTAAATCATTATGTACAATAGAGGAACTTGCAGGTCGACCAGTAGAGTTTTGGAAATCGTTTTTATTCCAAAAGTAACAGGGTTAAATAATCAAATGAAAAAGGTACTATTAATATTTCTCGTATGTCAAAATTCATTAAAAAAAATTGTTTAATGTTATCGGTGTCACTGTGTTTTTTTTTTCTAATATTGAATTAATATTTCTTTATCTTTTCAGGTCAAAACGTGGAAATCAGTCCGAGAGAAGAGGTCCGCCGCGTCGGGGGCCAGCTGAATGTGCTGTGCAAAGTCAACTACCCCATTGACTCATGTCGGTAAGTCTAACATCAATCTCTCTCGTATCGTATGAGGATTGGCCACCTCTGGTGTCAGAGTATATCAAGTTGCCTATAGGCCTCTGATTGGCTTAATGACTGTTATCATATGACAACAGCCGGGACTGACGGCGACGGTTAATAACGTGCGCTCCGAAGCACGGAAGTGCTCAGTTGTACTGCCTCTTTACGGTAACCTATCCGATACCTGGCTTGACCAACGTTATCGAATACGATCAGTCAACCGCCACCACGAGCGCTTCAAATTAGACATCTATGTAACTATAGTACACAAAAATGTGGTTTGAAATAGTGAAGAGGGCTCCACCCTTTTTGCGCAAGCTCTTTGAATGACTATCAGTGGATGACATTGTTAGCCTATATGACCGTTAAAATCGGGTGCATTGGAGAGGCCCGCGACACGTCAGTCTCCCATACTCCCAAAGGAATTTAAAATTTGAGCCGGATTGACTGTACTTATGATGTTATTTGGATTGAGGCAGTTAAGGTTATCTAGGTTTCTAATAAAAAAAAGTATATTATCTACCAAATTAAAAAATAATGCCTATTTACATTTTTTCGTACAAAATTGGAATTCGCATTTATTTTTATTATTTAAGTATTTTTATTTTATGAAAATGAAACCCTAGATAAATACTGTCTTAATCCGAATACAGAAGAAGAACAAGTACAGAAAATAACGCTTTAATTTCAAATTATTTTGGTATTACTTTAGTAAGGGGAGCTGACCGGTCGCGGCCTCTGAACGTGGTCGACCGGGAACTTCGACGACTGTACAGTATGGCATTTTTTAAGACATTATACGCCAAGTAACATATCACAAAACTTGCCAACAAAAATTGGATCCAAGAATTGCATTTGTGCAAACCGATATCACTTCGAACGCATTGAACTGATCGAGTAATGTGGACTCGGCCGGCTTGCCAATTTTCAGAAAATAAGTTAAACGGCTAACGGACTGTGCCGAATTTTGTTTAATACACTTTAGGGCAAAGTTGTAGAAGCTACTTTGTGATTCAACTATGTAGACGGCATTTTTGTTATTACAAGTAATAACAAACGTCTGAACTTTTTTGTATTCAATTGATATCTTACGGATAGGCATCCACCGAGAATCTAAAGCAGTTGCTTTCAATTTGATCTATAGGTGCATTGCTGTGTTTAAAAAAAAACATCGATGACCCTCTATTTGAGTTTGAGAATATTATTTACTAGCGGCCGCACAAAATTTCACCCGCGTGGTTCCCGTTCCCGTGGGAATATCGAGATAAAAAGTATCCTATATTCATAACCAGGCTATCTACTAGCTGTGTATCAAATTTCATCCCAATCCATTCAGTAGTTTCGGAGTATTTTCAATGCAAACAAACAAACAATCAAATATTTCCTCTTTATAATATTAGTATACATAAAAGACGACTGCTATCTGAAAAAAGCTGTTTTTTTTTTTAATGAAAGAAGTTTTTGATGATATTCTTTTAAAAATTCAGGTCCTATAACATATTTCACGTTCAGAGGGAATCTTGAAATGACTATGGTATATGGTATTAATAGTTATGATATGAAGAAATTTTATATTTTCTGAATTTTTCAAGTTTTCTCAAGATATATTTTGCTCTTTCTTTTCAGAATGACTGTCGGCAACACCCCGTACCGGCTGATACCGAGCCAGCAAGACGGTGACGTGGTATACGTTGGGCAAGGATTGCAAGTAAGTTGAAATCAAATGTTATATACGAAAATCGCCATAAATAACAGTCGGGATAAATAAAGAATAGGATATGTACATTAATTTTTGACACACAACGAATACACAACAAGACAGTACTTACAAGAAAGCAAGAAACAAATCACAAGAATAGTAACATTAACATTATGGTAAATGTGCAACGTCGCGTGAAGCTTAAACTGTGGTCAACTCAGTATAAGCTGTTGCCTGATGAGTGATGACTATACCTGATGTTAAGTAACGATAAGCATAAAGGTGGAAGCGCCCTGCCCGAAATTCTCAACGCAGAGGAACTGGCTGTCTTATCTTTTAACTGACTTCAGACTGTGACTATATTGGACTCAGTTGTCGATCATGAGTATAGACTACGACTCTTGATCTCTAGCAGCGCTCAAAGTAGGGTTGGAGAAGCAAGAATACCATAGACTACATACAAGTTTAGTGACAAGAAGTCCACGTTTTTTTTATGAATGACTGGGAGACTTTTACCCTTCTTCATACCTGATGTGCGAGCCCTTACTTGAAGCTCTACACTAATGTCAATATGAGATGACTGACGTCACAGGATGAAGTCGACACGCGGAAATAATAAAAGACGTCAATGCGAGTTGAATGCCTTTAATGCACTGTTGTAAAAATATACGAATATGTCGTATAATGCAAAGTAGGTCAATTGTGCAACATTGACGCGGTAATGTAAAATTAATAAAATGAGTAAATATTTAAATGGCTTGTACACCTGATGTTAAGTATTGATAAGGCTGAAGATGGAAGCGAGCCTCTCTCGGAATCCTCAGCTACTGAGGGAACTTGCTATCTTATCTCGAACTGCCGGAACACAACAATGATGAAAGCAATGTTGTTATGGCGTCAGGCTTAGATTAGATGGTGGTAGCTAGCGAGGCGGGCTTACAACAAGTCTTACCACCAACCAAACCGAATACAATACCGAATATAATATACGCTGGGAATCGAACCTGGGTCTGATACCGATGGTTGTACCACTAGACCACAGAGGCGGTTAAACACATGACATTTAGTACCATTTTACGACCATGCTGCCAGGGGAACACAGCGCCATCTATTCATTGGACAAACATGGTACAAATCCCGTTTTTTAATGTTAGAAGTGTTAGTGATAATGACTATTAAAGTCTAAAATGTTAATCATTGACCTTTACTTTTCCAGTTCGGCGAGTGCGGTGCAACGATCAGGAACATAAGGGAGGAGTGGAATGGCAACATCACGTGCGTGGTGCCACCTCAGTCTGGACCCATCGAGGTGCAGGCCAGCATGCACTTGATTGTGGCCAGTGAGTACTAGTTTTGTTTCGTACCTAATATAAGAAAAATAAGTTGTGAAATACTTCCCAGCTTAAATACATTCTTGCTTTGCATAAAATACCCATTTATAAATTGATATATTTAACATTATATTATTATCTTTCCAGGACCCCCCACCGCCCCCCAGCTGCTAACGCCGCCAGTGCCATCATTCCAAGCCGGCGAGGAGCTGCACGCGCAGTGCATCGTGCCTGGCGGTAGACCCGCCGCCAAGATCACATGGTTCCTTGGTAAGCAGTAACAGATGCTGATGATTTGGGGGGGGGAGTTAGGTTAGTTTGAGATGGTCATTCCTAACAGATAACGATAACCGCCTGTCCACCGCAAGTTCGTCGCCCCGTGGTCTGTGCTATCTCGCCGCCGCCATTTCGTCTCGACATTTTAAATGACCATATATGGTCGTGTTTTGGGTGTCAACTGTCAGTTCAAGCCCATATCCATACCCATTCTGCTAAAATTAGAGCACTAGAAGACGTATTTTTTTCTAATTATATTTCCTTTTTTCCCCCAGACGAAGAACAACTCCTCCGCGGCCTCCACCAGCCCGTCCTAACCACCGAAGGCGACCTTCAAACCGTCAGCCAGAATCTGTCACTCCCGCTAACTCCTGAGGAAGCTGGAAAGGTGCTTGCTTGTCGCGCTGAACATGAAGCGCTGGATCAACCGAGAGAGGCTAAGAGGCAGCTAGTTATCAACTGTAAGTGTATATTTGGTTCAATTTGATTGAATAATGGATTTTTGTACCAGTTGGCGGAGTTTGGTTTTGTTTTAGTCCAATATAAATAATATAATTAAACCGACAAGGATACCGATTACTATGATTACTTAGGATATAGGTTAACTTAGTTTTCAATTAAAATTGGGCCAGTGATCCAATTTGGTTTTGTTGTTTGGTCGATGGACCATTTTGCCCAGGTGCTTAGTTTTTGTAAAATGTTGATCCATTTGGTCAAGTTTGGTTCAATAGCCGAGTTAATCTATCCATCCATCTATAAAATGTAACAAAAAAGTCAATAGTGCTATTCGGAACGCATTATGACATATCTTTAGGTATTAAATTAAAAAAGTACTTTACCGCGCTAGGCCGCAAAATGCGATGACATATCCTCCTTTTCCGAGCGTGTGAGGTGAAAAGTTATTTTTGCAGACGAAAAATTATAGTGGCGAAAAATTACGTGTATGTAATCAGTAGTCAAGTGAATACCTAATTTAATATAATAATAATAATAATAGAAACTTTATTGCACACGATACAAAAACATATACATACAGAGAAAATGACAAAAAAGTAAGATAAATAGAATTGTCTTAAAAATCCCAGAGATATTGTAAAAACACGGATAATTAGACAATGGTGTTGACATTTCTCAATCTTACTGAAAAAATATAGGGTTTTTGCAAAAATACGGGTTGCCTTAGTAACATTTTATATTCTTTACTCTGATTGGCTTAATTTTTGCTTGCTTGCTAACTCTTATTCTGATTGGTTCACAGAAAGTTTATTAAGCGTAAGATAGAATGGACTGACATTTGAAACGTCAAGTCGTCAACCAATCAGAGAAGATGTTGTTTTGGCCGGTCCGACCAGCCAATCAGTGTTCTTATTTCATAATAGCCAGCGATTCTTTTCGTAATCTTACTAAGGCAACTAGTTTTTTCGCGAAAATCCTATCTTTTTTCAGTATGATTGAGAAATGACAACACCATTGTCTAATTATCCGTGTTTTCGCAATATCGCTAGGATTTTCGCAAATAATCGATTTATATAATTATCCTGCGACATATACACAACAGACGACAGTCATTAACAGCATGAAATGATAGCAACGCAAGTTTTGAATAAAACTGACATCCAAATACACATAGAAATTCATGCAATGCGAAAACATAAAAAAAAATACCTACAATAAATTACCTACAAATTTATTTCGAATTTGTATTAATCAATTAACATAAGATTATACAATATGATAAAAATAAATTAACGTTTACAGTGATATGATTATTAGATTACATTATATAATGGGAAAAAAAGATAAGAAAGAAATCAGACACATAAAGATTTAAATAAGTTATTAAATAATAATAGCCGATTAAATATTATTAACATGAAGTTAAAAAATATATATTTTTGGCTCGAGTCTTAAACACAGTGTGCTTTGTAGTGTAGATATCGATCGTAGGTTTAGGTTTTGCGCAATTTCATTAACAATTGTATATATTCAAATGTGATACTAACTTTTCCTTCCTCCCCACAGTCCCACCCCAACGGCAAGAACCGGGAACCATCACCATATTCGGCCTGAAGCTCGGGGAGGAAGGCCGCCTCAACGTGACCGTGCGCGCGTCGCCCGCGCCCCGCGTGGAGTGGCGCGTGGGGGACGCCGTGCTGCGCCCGCACCAGCCCAACGATGGACAGGCTGTGGTCGCACTGGAGCCCACGCCATTGGTGAGTAACTTTGTCAATGGTCGGAGATGGGATAGGTGACCAAAGTATTTTTATGCTGTCTCTCTGTCTCTCACACACACACTTTCTCTCTTACACACACACTGCCTCTATCTCACATACACAATGTCTCTATCTTACTCTCTAACACTGTCTCTCACACTCTCTTCTATCCCTCTCGTTGCCTCTCTCTCACACACACACACACACTGCCTCTCTCTCACACACACACACACACACACTGCCTCTCTCTTTCCCTTTTTGTATCTCTCTCTTGTCATCTCTTTCTCTCTATCTCTCTCTCTCACACTCACACCTAACCATCAAGACGGTGATATTATACTAGCTATAGTTAGCTATGATGCTAGAACTAGTATCATTAGTTGATAAGACATGACAAATTCAATATAAACATTATAGAAGGAAAAATAGAAGTAAGAGAGGAAGAGGAAGACCAAGAATAGCCTACATGATCAAAAAGAAGATAAACGTCGTGTCTCATCAAGAAGCCAAGAAGCTGGCTTTGGACAGAAACGAATGGAGAAAGCCACACAGTCAAGAGCGTGGGTCTTAAGGCGGTACCCTGACCAAAAGTGGCGCCGCCGCTGAATTTTATTTAATATCGTAATTCTAATTCACAATTTTAATAAAACTAAACGTGGAATTTTTAGAGCCCATAGTCTAGTATTTTTAGACGGTATCATTACATTCCCTCGTAGTCACTGCTAGAAGTAGATAGCAAAACTGCTAAAAGTGGTCGTTTTTGACACATTTGCTATCTACTTCTACGAATGACTATGACGAGATGTAGCGATACCTTCTAAAAATACAAGACAATGGGCTCTAAAAATTCCACGTTTAGTTTTATTAAAATTGTGAATTAGAATTACGATATTAAATAAAATTCAACACGGCGCCACTTTCGGTGGGGGTACCGCCTTAAGTCATGATGATGATTCATTTACCCATTTGTCCCCAGGGCGGCAACTACTACAATCTTACCCTCCTTCTGCCGCACATCAGCAAGGAGGACGTCGACCACAAGTACTACTTGCGCGCGTCCAATGACTTCGGCGATGAGGAGTTTACCGTGCTTATTAGCACCATGGATGAGCCAGCTGGTAAGTCACATAAACATACATATATTACATCGTCATCGGCCATTTTTAATGTCCCCACTGCTAGGGCACAGGCCTTCCTTATGGATGGATAAGTAGAACGGGCCATGACCCACCACGCGGGCCCAATGCGGATTGGTGGGTTTTAACGATTGCAAATGCAGCCGGGACCAACGGCTTAACGTGCCTTCCGAAGCACGGAGGAGCTCGAGATAGTAAATTTGCGACCGACGATTGCTAAAGTTGCTTAACCTCAACAATCGCAGGCCCAGCGTGCGAACCACTGCGCCACGGGCTCCTCATATTATACATACCCTCACGCTATAATTATAAATAAAAATAAATAGATATTTCTTTACACTCACACCAATTAACCTAGCCCCAAAGTAAGCACTGTAAGGCTTGTGTTATGGAATACTAGGATAACGGATATAAATACATATTATACATTAAGTATTTATGAGTGCCGTGTGGTGACGGCCTAAGAATACAAGTGTCACCACTCCCTTACATGCCTGGGATGTCGTAAGAGTCGACTTAGAGGCTCAAAGCATTGAAAACCTGTGCGAGAGAAGGAAAACTTGAAACAAATCCTCTACCAACCCGTCTGGCCAGCGTGGTAGCAGTAGGCTAATAGCCTCCTATGAACGCCACAATACGCGTGAGCTAGGAGAGGCCTATGTCCAGCAGTGGACGTCCACAGGCTGATGATGGAAGTATTTATGAGTGGAAATATATATAAACGTCCATGACTCAGGTGCAAATGCTCGTATTCATCATACAAACATTTTCCCCTACCGGGATTCGAACCCGGGACCTCTGAGTAGGCGACACCTTGAAACCGGTGTACGTACCACTCTACCACGTAGGTCGTCAATTGCCTTGCAGGGTGGGCAACTGCAGTTTGATGATTAATGTTATACATTACTCTCGTAGCCACACATTTGGCATTGATGGCCGGAAATAATGTGACAGCACCTGCAGTTTGATGATTAAATGTTATACATCACTCTCGTAGCCACATATTTGGCATTGATGGCCGGAAATAATGTGACAGGTTTCCAGTCCATCACCTATATAAATTTTCGAATATACCCTCGCACCCTGCCCATTAAAAACATCATTGTTAAAATTTAAAATAAATGTGAACTTCATCACTGTACTATCAGTATAGGGTAATGAAAACTAAATTAAAAGACGATTACCTAGTTGTTTTTTTTTTTAAAGGAACCTCTTTTTGAGAAATACATTATTATTATCTTTCCAACAGCGCGTAAAGCGAAGTCGTCCTTCTTGATATTCGATATGTATGGTAAGGAAACCAAAATTATAGGAACGATTGCCTGGTTTTTATTAAATATCAAATACACCGTGAGTTTATTATGACCTAGAAACTACAATTTCCCTTCACAATAATATAATAAAACTACCCGCCAAAAATATATCAGACCTACCCGCTAATAACGACTATTTTGACGGGCTGGGTGACATAATGGTATTGAGCGTGTCTTCTGAGCTAATTGTCGTGGTTCCATTCCCACCCAGGACAAACATGTAATGTAAGTTCGTTCCGTGTGTGGGTGTTATAATTTCTATAATGTATATGTCGTATATGATATTGAGATAAATCTAGTTTTCGCGAAAATCCTAGGGATATTGCGAAAACATGGATACATTAGACTAAGGTGACGACATTTCTTAATCTTACCGAATTAAAAATAGAGTATTTGCGAAACTATGAGTTGCGTTAGTAACATTGAATGTACTTCACTCTGATTAGCTTGATTTTTGCTTGCTAACCAACTCTTATTCTGCTTGGTCTATACGTCTATGATATAATACCTCAAATTCTTCACAGAAAAAGTAGGAACCAATCAGAATCCGAATTAGTAAGGAAGCAAAAATTAAGCCAATCAGCGTTAAGAATATCTAATTTTATTAACCCAACCAGTGACTTCGCAAAAACCCTATCTTTTTCCAGCAAGATTGAGAAATGTCCTCACCTTCGTCTTATTATCCGTGCTTTCGCAATATACCTACGATTTTCGCGAAAACTAGATTTATCTAATTATCCCATACAACATTTAAGATAATTATAACATCCACACACGCGAATGTGAATTATTAAAAAATACGACTCCTGAAGTTTCAAGGGTAATAAAAAATTCATGATGTGTATTTTTTTATCTGTGTTCTAGCATTTTCGAACATTGATATGATTTTGTGACTTAAATGTTGATTAGTGAATTTAGTGATACAAATGAAACTTTTGAGTAGATAGTTATCTAGTAAATAGTTGATTTATTTTCTAATGCATCTTTTTATACAGTGATTATAAAATTACGAATGAGGAGACTTTGATTTAAAGTTTACTGAAGATTCTAGAAATTAATGTTATGTCGTACAGTATGCTTAGATTTGATTGATTTATTTATTTAAGTACATATAATAAAAAATATAGGCAGAGCAAAACGAACAAAATAAGTTTGTAGGTACCCTTTTCAAAAATTCTAATATTTTATCTGGCTCTGCCTTTTTTGCATTTTGATTAGCATGTTTTGAAGTTACTTTTTATTTTTTGCCTGTCAGAATCTTACTAAGTTATAAAAGCATGAATTTTATACAAAATACTGCGAAAACTTATTTTTTTTATTTTACCAGAATTACGTTCGTCGCATGTAAATAATAAAAAAAGAGCATGCCCTTTTGAAAATTTTACAACATTATAACTTAGCAAAAATAAAGTTTGTGTAGGGTTCTATTTTGTTTAATTGTCTTACAAATAGGACAGTCGAAGAATAATCGTCTGTCGGATATATCAGTCGAAAAGTATACAGTGACAAATAAATCAACTGAACACTGTCGAAAAAAATTGGCCGATATCCGAAGCAATGGCAGTCATTAATTCGGACGAGTTTTCTCGCCTCAAGCAATTTGCCGTTTTTCAAAATGGCTTCTGTTATGTCAATTAATCGTATCGATTAACTCTTGAATGAATATCGTTTTTTTATTCAAACGCTACAAACGTTTGTAGTGGAGCACTTTAGTTATTTTAAATTAAATTAAATTTTAATCTAGTAATTCTTTACTAAACTAGCCTAATTTTCCTAATATTTTATTCTAATGAGCTTAGGTCTTTATATGTATAGATATCAATTCAAAATGTTATCTACTCAACTTAATTAATCTGAATCTTTGACTGAATTTACTCAGTTTATATTCTCTACTAATCATTTTATTCTACTCTAATAAAACTTTTTGTATTCTTTAAACAGTTTTTTTCGGTCAACCTTTTTCTGATATTTTTTTGAATGAATAAAATTTTAATCGTATCTTTAATTTGTAGGTAGGTACTTATATTATTTAATTTTATACTTTTTTATTTACTTTAGGTTTAGAACTAAATCTGTTTCTGATATATTTTCCTTTTTTTTAAACTAGGCGTGGAACTAGAAGCTGGTGCCATCGTGGGTATAGTGATAGCTGTGCTCGTGGCCGTGGCCGCTATAACTCTCGTCGTGTTCGCTAAAGCCACAGACCGCTGGTGTTTCGCTGGTAAGTTTTGAAAAATATACTTTATTTCCTGATGTTTAGGGTTGATTTTTCAATGCTCGAGTAAAAGATGTCCTGATTGAGAATAACTAGTAAGCAGAGTCGAATTTTTCTAATATTTATCTGTTAAAAATTTGCATAATTATAAAAATACAATTGTAAATAAAATTTATTGATCAGTTTTATTTGAAAACAAATACTTAGATGTGTTGTTCTGTGTCTGGTCAACATTTGTAGGCATTGAAAATCAGCCCTTATTTTCTTTTATTTCGTTAAGGTCACATTTAGACATAATATATTCGTTTCAGTCGTTAACTAACAGTTACAAATCTTAATAAATAACCTTTATATGAATATATTTTTTATGGAATAGGTACTTATAGCGACATTTGATAAATGTCATTTGTTTGGCTCGGCTGTATAATGTGTGTAAAAACATCATCCAGCTTCTCTTACGAAAATGTCTAAATGTGGTTGATAAAAATAATTTCTGGGCAATTTTTTTACCAATTACCAATTATTACAGTGTTATTACTTTAATAGAGTCGTAACATCTAAATCTAATATCGAAAAATAAAAAACTTTCAATATTCAACAAAAAATTTGCCCGTTTAATGTTTTTTTACCTTTAGTCATGCTCATGTCATGTGAATGATGAATATTCCTCTCTATTCTGACTTTTTTAAATAAATTAAAATTGTTTGGCAACCGTTTTATTATATTTTCTTCGATTTAAAAAAGTTGCCAGACAGTTTTAGAATTCAGACCATGCATAAGTTTGCCTGACTACCAGCCTTATCACCAATTTAATTATTCATTTTTACTTATGACTTTTGCTACTTACAACTTATTCATTTTGCAGTTTGAAATTGTGACTAGTTAAATAAAATCTTCAATTGTTGGGGCAGTTCATTCCTAAATTATATAAGATTTTTAAAAACAAAATAATATAAAAAATATGTGACAAGGCTTGGTAAAATTGCAAAATATTTTTTGTGTATTATTGTTTTTACAAAAAAACTTTATTTAAAATGCACACTAAATATTTTACTTTTAAAATCTTCAGCATAATGGTTGATTCCTCGCTTCAGTCGCTTTCCCCCTTAAATTAGGCATGCTGTATTAAACCCTAAGTAATAAATGTTTATTAATAGAAGCATTTCTAACACAGGACCACGAGGTGTTAATCGATAGGTAATTTTTATAGAATTAAATTGTAGATTCACTGAGTCACCATATCACGCACCGTAAAAGAGAAAAAAAAATATATCTCAAAAAGTCTCAAAAAGTTGGTAGAAATGCCTTGCATCATGGCAGTGTTTGGCGAATTGCTTGAATTTGTATTGTAATGTGTATTTTAATTATTGTGTTTAAGTATAATAATTAATTAAGTATGAAATGTGCCCGTAAACGATGAATTGAGCGATCAAGAACGTCAAAATTTTATTTTTGTTAAAAAAATTGCATGTGTTTTTTGACTAAAACTTTTTTCGGCGCATGTGCCTTTTTCTATTTTTGTAATGGCATGGACTTCATTTTTCTTTGATAATAATATGCATGAACTAACCTTAAAACGGAATAATGTGTGACTATTATGATTTTTAATATTATGATTATTAAGTCATCGTAATACCTAATCTTCTGCTAAAAAATATGCCAGATATTTAAAAAATTGTTTATATTGGATTTTTAAACAGCGATACTTTTTTATACTTATATAAATAAAATGTTTTTCTTCTGAGGGCTTTTAATAGGGAATTAGGAAATATAATTATTTATTTATTATTTAAGGAAATGGTGTTGGTCTTAATATTATGATAATCTGGTGTTGGTTTCGGGGTCTTGTTTATTAACATGATCTTTTTATAAAAAAAAATGATGATTAAATGTTGTAACAAATCTCTAAAAGTCTGTGCTTAATTTATAAAAAAAAACGAGAAAATGTTGTATTTAGCTATAAATACCTAAAAAAACGAAAAACTGAATTATAATGCATTAGATTAAACAACTTCGGCAGCGGTCAGTCACAGGATGGGTGACCAAACATTTTTTGACACATCATCACACAGTTATATTACATAACACAGATAAAAATAGGAATGAGGTTTTTGCAGGGCAGATGTGTGCTTATGGTAAATTATGACTAATCTTCCATGAAGATTAGGTTCGATCAGGAAGATCAGCCATATCCCTCACAGACTCATTGGAAATTGGGAGGTGTTAACGACTAGACATGCGTCTTACCTGACTTCTCATACAAGGAGTTGCTCGAGATAATATGAACGTTTTACCTGTAAATAAAACGGTTATTAAACATACTTACCTTATTCGAAGCCTAATAAATACATGAGAGAGTAGCATACTTGATTTCCGGCCTACAATCGTGTACAACAACTCCAATCATTGGCTAGATCCGTCCAATCAGCGTTCACTTCCGGTTCGCGCCAACCCCCTACCACTTTGCTAGGCGATGTTTTTTGGGGGACCCAATTGTTCCTCATTGCATCTCGAATGTTTGCCACCAGGCAGAAATTTAAAGTATTAGGCTTCGAATAAGGTAAGTATGTTTAATAACCGTTTTATTTACAGGTAAAACGTTCATATTAAACAGTACTGTACCGTTATTCGAAGCCTAATAAATACATGAGAGATCTGTTTGGTATCGCCTGGTGGTAGATAGTTGCGTGAGCCGATGCTAATGTGATAAATACTTGAAATAAAAGATTCAGAATTATAATCATGGGTTTAATCGAAGATCAATTTTTAGTACATAAATAATTTTACCAATCATTGTATAGGTTCAAACTGAGAACGAATCAACAATGAAGTATTATTGTTATGGGAACAGATGTTAGTAGGCTTTACTTCACGCCTATAGAACTTTTTGAAAGTGTGTTCCGACTTCCAGTTGCCCCTAGACAGGATATCTTCTAAAGGACAGTTTTCTAGCCAACTTTTTGATGCTACCGCGGATCTTGTGCTGCCTGGTGTCGCACTCACGCCAGCTTCTTCCAACAATTTTCTTACCCAGCGTCCGATCATTGTTTTCGATGCTGCTTTTGGTTCACCAGCCGTGGAGATAAACAAATTATCGGACTTGGCTATTATTCGCCTAGGTCGAGACAACTCGATTAGACGTTTGATCCAATGAACTATATTTAATGATTTATTGCTTTCATCTTTTATTAACTTCCACCCAGATTGTTGATACTTAGCGTTATCCGTCTTTGAACCGAAAGTTGGCCAAAATGTCACATCCGTTTCCGTAATAATGCAGTGATTGGGAGTTACGCTAAGCAGTGTTAAATCATGCACCCGTCTGCCTGACGCCAATAGCAGTAAAGTTGCTGTTATCTTGGATACATCGTAAAAGTTAGTGGTTTCAGGATTTTTTAACGTAAGATGTTGTAAAACTACATCGATATTCCATATGGGAGCCTTTGCGACTTTCGGCTTAGCAAGTTCAATGGATTTAAGGACTTGCTTAACAAAAGTATGGGAACTGAGTTTAATGTTGCTATCAGGATCACAGAATGTTGATATCGCCGATTTATGTACCAAGATGGTACTGTACGCTAGTCCTTCTTTTTGGTGAAGATCAGCTAGAAATCTTGCTAATTGTGATCCAGTTGGTCGGTATTCATTTATATTATTTTGCTGAGCCCAGGCCACCCATCTCCTCCAGGCTGGTTTATATGTATTTAAGGTGGACTTTCGCCAACTTGAGGAAAGAAGTAATTTCTGACTTTCCGACCAATCACTTAACATCGAATTCCACCCCCACATAGCCAGACCTCGATCTGCATCATGTCGATTCCTGGGGGAGGTAGGCCCGTTGACGTGTCCACCAGTACTCGCGGTAGATTGTGCACTGTGAATGGGGCCGACAATGCTCTGTGTTTGAGGTCCGGTCTCCAGTATACTTTGTCCCATCGAGGAACTACCAGAAGATAAGTGCCTCGGGCGTTGTTTAAGTGCGCTAGCACTTTGGGTATCAGATGGGGTGGAGGGAATACCCAGGCTAGTGGGTAATTCCAATTCATTCCCAGTGCGTCGTGGCGGGCAGCTTGATGATCGGATTGATCTAGGGTGCAGTAGTTTGATACGACATGTGCCGTAGCAGATGCGAAGAGGTCTATGATCGGGGTGCCCCATTTCGCAAAAATAACCTTTGTTGCCTCCGGTAGAAGGTGCCACTCCGGTGCCGATTTCAAGCGAGATAGATGGTCTGCATCCGAGTTGAATATACCTGGGAGGTGAAAGATGGACAGGTGTATCTTGTGACGGTCCAGTATGTCGAAGATTTGCGATGTTATCTCCGTAAGGGTTTGTGACTTTGTCCCCCCCTCGTTTCGTAGATATGCTACTACAGTCTTGTTGTCGCATTGTATCTGTAGACTTTTCGAACTCAGGTGCAGACAGTGACCTTCTAAAACTCTTAAAATGGCAATCATCTCTTTGATGTTGCAATGCAACTTGCATTCTGAAGTTCTCCATTGACCGGCTAGGTCTTTGTTGTCCAGTTTTGCTCCCCATCCGAGGTCGCTCGCGTCTGTCGTTAGATAATGTGACGGAGGGGGTCTGTGTATCGGAGATGTATGTCGGCAATGCCTTAGCCACCATTCCAACTCGACTAGAGCTGACTGCGGTAATTGAATTGCTTTCGTTGTTTCCGTCTTTAAGAGTAGATTCATATGTTTTTGTAGTGCTCGATAATTCAGACGTCCCCTTGTGACTGGAAAACTGGCAAAGTTCAACATCCCGATAACTTTTTGGAGTCCTGGGAGGCTCGCTTTCTTTTTGAATAGAATTGCTATAATTTGCGATTCTATTTTCGCTGCCAGTCTTTCTGGTAAATACTTTATGTTCCGTACAGAATCCCACATAATGCCGAGGAATTCTAGAACCGTCTGTGGTTCGTATACGGATTTGTCCTCGTTTATCATCCAGCCCAGATGTCTCAAAAGGTTTACTGTCATAGAGACATGTTTGCGCAGTATTTTCTTGTCTTGGTTGACAAGGTAAAAGTCGTCGAGATAGACCAGGAGACGAACACCGCTTTGTCTGAGTTGCTGAGCTATCCAATTGGACAGTGATGCGAAAATTTTCGGGGCGGAACTGAGGCCAAAGGGCAAGGCTGTCATTTCGTACAGTTTTCCGTTGTATATCAACCGGAGAAACCTTCTGTGGCTTGGAGCGACGCTCACATGAAAATATGCCTGGTGTAAATCTATTTTTGCCATCCAATCGCCATCTTGTATGAAATCTGGTACTTTTTGCACATTCACAAGACGAAATTTGTCTGCACGGACAAATTTGTTTAGCTTCTTCAAGTTGAAGATTGGCCTTAGACTGCCGTCGCTTTTGGGTCTTAGAAATATTGTCGAGACAAAACTCGGAGAGTTTGGTGCCGGCACGATTATATGCTGCTGCAGTAATCTCTGAATAATATGATTCATTTCTGGCGATGGAGCCGTCTGATTGCTGCGGTAGTTTGGCAGGCATAAGGGTGGCTTTGCTTTGAAAGGAATATAATAACCGGTCACTATTCTGAGGATGTAGGGCGGTGCCCCGAGATCCCTCCAATGATCGCAGTGTTTCTGCAATTGACCGGCTTGAAAAGGCATGACGTAGTCAGTACCTCTTCTTGGGTTGACCTCTCCTGTCCCGGTGGGACGAGGGAGAGCGCGCTCTACCTTCTCTCTGCGATCCACCACCTCGCGATGTTCGAAAAGTAACGTGACGACCACGTGAGCTATCCTTATGACCATACCGATTTCCTTGCTTGGGTGGTGGCACCGGTTTATGAGCTCTTTGATGATTGGCACTAGGTCGAGAAAAGCCTGAAGCCACTTCAGTTGCCTTTTGTTGAGCAGCGAAGTTGCGGTCTTTTTGTTTAGGCCAAAAAACGTTTTTCATTCCACCCGCTTTTTCAATAACAGCACTAAACTTTTCGCTGTCAAATAGATTTGAGCAGGATGGTGGGACCTTACGTAATGCGCTTTTGTGATAAGCATCCTTCGCCGATGCTAGAATAGCCTCTCGTCTATGTTGCACAAGCTCTGCTCGATGTCCGCATACCAACTGTAATGCATCACTGCACACTTTTGTATACTCACTGCTGGTAAATATCTCGTTAAGCTTCATATAAATGTCATTATAGCCTGGCTCCTTCGCTTCATAGACCCACAACAGAAATTTTCTTATTTCAGACTGCAAAACGTCTTTTTGCTTGAGCAATGCAAAGGTTACAGCTGCAAAAGCCTTTTCCATATTAATAGATAATTTAGAGTTATCATATTGTTTAACTTCATCGTTAGGATCAAGCTCAACAAACCCAGGTGAGTGTGCATAGGATTTTTGAAGATCGGCATAACGTACACTGTCCCACTCCGATGAATCGAAATGTTGCAACACCTTCAACTGTTCGAGATGTTCCCTAGAGGTTCTTGGAACAGGTGGTTCTTTAAGCTTCGTTTCTAAAGTAATGTTAAACTCGTTGCCTTCCAAATGTGGATCAAGTTGAGCAGCCTCTGCTTGCTCATATAAATCACCACTGACGTTAGGGTCAATGTGCGAATCGGCATAATCATTGTTATCGAGTGAAAAAGATTCGACATAAGACTTATTTAAATGATTTTTGAGATTATGGATTTCATTTACTAAATAGTCAAACTTACGGTTTCGTCTTCGTCTTTTACGATATTTCTTACGTCTGTAGTCTGATGAAGAACTAGATGATATGGAACTATCGGATGAGCTATCTGAACTGGATGATTTCGATCTTTTCCTTTTCTTTTCCTTCCGTTCAGTTGTATTTTTCCCAGTATCATCCATACCTGCTAAATCTTTGCTAGTAGAAGGTTGATTTTCCATACCTTAAAACACATAATATGCATAAGTTAGTTTAACTTATGAAAGAACAACAGAAATGTAAACGCTGACTGGATTTCATTTTTTTCCACATTGACATACAGTTCGATATTCAAATGGAAAAATAATTTAAGAAGTAATTTTCACATTGAAAAGCAGTTCAGTAGTCGAATGGAAAAGAAAATAGTTATTCTTTTCCGATACAAAATCGAACGGTAACACCATTTAATTATTGCATCATTTTTATAAAACAGGAAAAAACCGCCATTTTTATCAAGGAAAATACGTTCGCTATTTAAATGGACAAGTAAATAGTTATTCTTTTCCGAAACAAAATCGAACGGTAACATCGTTTAATTATTGCATCATTTTTACAAAACAGGAAAAGTCTCCATTTTTATTAAGGAAAAAACGTTAACTATTAAGATGGAAAAGAAAAATATTCTTTTCCGAAACAAAATCGAACGGTAACACCGTTTAATTATTGCATCATTTTCATTAAACAGGAAAACGACACCATTTTCAAAAAAGGAAAATACGTACTTTACCTTTGTTGCACACGACTTATATAAGGAAACACTTTTCCACACTTGCACGTAATGCACTCGTTTTTCTTCTATAGGCGACCGTTCGGTCAGAAATCACGATGCTAATGAGGAACAATTGGGTCCCCCAAAAAACATCGCCTAGCAAAGTGGTAGGGGGTTGGCGCGAACCGGAAGTGAACGCTGATTGGACGGATCTAGCCAATGATTGGAGTTGTTGTACACGATTGTAGGCCGGAAATCAAGTATGCTACTCTCTCATGTATTTATTAGGCTTCGAATAACGGTACAGTACTGTTTAATACAATTTTGTTAACCCATTCAACTATTTCGCTCATATTACCTGTTACCTTTTAACATTCGTATGTACAACATGAATGCAATAAAGAATTTGATTTGATTTGACCAATTATATGAATACTTTTACATAAGCCTCAGTCGCCTAGACAAAGAAAGTAGTTTTCGTCATTATCATCAGATATTTATAATATCTCAATCAATTGGGCCACTGGTTTTCCTTATGGATGGATGAGAAGGATTGGCCATGATGAGCAATGGCCCAGCACGCGTGACCGATGCGACATTTTGGTTTTAACGACTGGAAGTGCTACCGGGACTAAGGCGTAACGTGGCTTTTAAAGCTCGAGATAGTAAGTTTATGGCCACCTATCCCGTGTCAGACCATTCTGAAAGTTGCTTTAAAAACACAATTCAAAGCATAGCGCTCTAACCACTGCGCCACCGTGCTCCACATGGAATTTTATCTAAGATTAAGATATTAGAACAAAGCCAAATGTGAATCACAAAAGCATCGTACCACAAATATCTAATAAGCATAGGCAGAGTGCCAGTGTGATCCTTATAGCATCTTGATCCTTAGTGCTTAACGTAGAACGAGTCCTGCCAGCAAGACTTTGCGTACTACCGGTGGGACGCAATGTTTTTGATTATTTAAGGCTTTCTAAGCCTGCGAGCAGGACGAAATTATTTGACATGCATTCTGCGTCTCTTTCTGATTCAGCGAGTTTTTGAATCGTGTTTCTGTGATCTGCCTAATTTTATTACGCATAAAAGTCAAATACTGCTGGAATGACAGCCTCTGATATCCATAAAAAGTCCACAAAATATTACGTACTACGCACCTCCGTAGGACTGTCCTTTCGGAAGCTCCTTCCAGCAGCAGCAGGGATTGGACGTTCTATCATTAAAGCACATAATTTTTTCTTGAAATAAAATATTTGATTACTTTCACATTCAAATAAATTCATAACATAACATTGTGAATGTTTATAGAATATAAGAATAAAATATTGAAATTAGTAGTTGTCTTTGAGGGCGTGGGTTCGGATACCACTTCTTACACCATCGTGTAATAGTAAATGCAAGGCTCTTTGTATATTATAAATTAAACGCAGCTTGATGATATCACCTTATTAGTTTATATAAACCACACATAATTCTCAGAACAAGACCCAATCAAGACCAGGGGGGCAATTCTCGCGCTGAGATATGTCGAATTCCACATTTTTCAAACCATAATTTCTTTATTAAAAATGTAAGTAAAATCTTTACTACGGTCATAATACTTTAGTTTCAATGATCTTTGACAATCCTATAATGTTGAAGCTTGTTTTCTGTGAGTTTTAAATATAGATTTATGGCTCCAAAAATGTCGAATTCGAGATGTCGAAGGCGCGAGAATTGCCCTCCAGATTGACAACCAACCACAGACTACATAGCCCTCCACAGCGGAAGTTCTAAATCACAGATTACCCTTACAACACTTACCTAGATATTTTGTTGCTATTTCTAAAATGAATATTCATTACTAATTGTTTTTATTAATTGTGTAAACAATTTGTAATGACAATACGCGCAAGCTAATACAGCTTTTAAAATAGAACTGTCATCTAAAAGCAAAGAAGTTAACTCACAAGTTATTTCTGAAATTGCATACAGATTTTTTTCCCCTTTTTTAAAATCAGTAATTACCATAGTGTTTAAATTTGATCTCGATAATAAATTAAAATTAGCTTTTTTCTAAAAATACAGCATATAATCTAAAATTTACCATAAATCGTTAGAACAATTCTATCAAGTAGCATAGATGTTTGAAAGCAATTTGCTCACAAAAAACACAGCATTAATAAAAATATCACTACAAGTTATAAACAGAACTAGCACACACAAAACAATCAGAGCTTAAACCAACAACAACTGTAATAGCAGTAATTTGAACAACAATTCGAAAACCCAAAATGCACAGCTTTTAAAAAAATACCAAGTAACATTGAGATTTGACAACAACAAGCACAAAATATAACAAAATTACATACTAGCGTAGAGGTTTGGTAACACAAAAGCACAGCATTAACATAACTTGCACAGACAAAACAAGCACGCCTTTTGAAAACTAATAACAGACACATAGAAGCAATTTTAACAACAATTCACAAACTTAAAACACGAAGCTCTTAAAAAAACCAAAAAGGTTTTCCTACAAAAAAGCACAGCATTTAATAACAATTATTAGCAAATAATAACAATTTATGGATCTCTGGTCGGATAATAAATATTTTTTATTTTATTTTTTTATAATAACAATAAGTACTATGTATTTATAAACACAGGTTTGACAGCAAAAAAGCACAGCAATCAAATAGTTTCTAAAACAACACAGTGGTTTTCCACCAAAAAAGCACAGCATTCAAAAAGCTACTAAACACAGCAGATAGCACAGAGGTTTTCCAACAAAAAAGCACAGCATTCAAAAAGCTACTAAACAGCAGACAGCATAGAGGTTTTCCAACAAAAAAGCTCAGCATTCAAAAAGCTACTAAACACAGCAGACATCACAGAGGTTTTCCAACAAAATAACACTGCATCTTAAAAAGCAACCAAACACTCGTAGCATAGAGGTCTGACAACAAAAAGCACAGCGTTCAAAAAGCTACCAAGTAGCATAGAGGTTTTCCATCAAAAAAGCTTATTTGCACAGAGGTTTCCACCAAAAGCACAGCAATAAAACAGAAAACAAACGGTGACAGTTCTTGATCGCTTAACGTGTTGTAGGGCGGTCCCACCGGACTGATATACCCGACGGCGCGGACTCTGAGGCGCCGCTGCCTTCCCACGACGACGTGAAAGGCGCCGAGAATCCCTCCCACGACCATGGCGAATATATCAGCAATGGCGACACTAAACATCCCGAGAAAAAACCCGACACCGCCGTTTAAGCTGTAAGTCGCGCTGTCACTCGGATTTTCAGACTTATTTCGTTTTATTAAAGTTCAAGATTACTTGTCAAATCTGTTTCTTTTTTTGTAAACACTACCTCGAGGTAAGTTAAGACTTGTATAGATTGCTTGAGGACGTGTAAAACCTGCCCAAAGACTTGTAGTCTGCTTATTGATAGTGATCTGCCTCGAAGTGACTAAAGTCATCTGTAAAACTGTCGCGGGGCGGGTTGACACTTGTAAGTACCCCTGTTCTGGCAAGCAGACATATTATAGTTTGTAACAATAAAAAATCTATTGTCTCGTTCATTGCTAGCGAAAGGTTTGTAGACTTGTAAGTCTGCATAGAGAGTTGTTGCGTATGCTTATGACTGGTCGACACGAGGCGACTTCATGCACGAGAAATACTTACAGATGATTCTCGAAAGCTCGCATGCGTGCGAACATAATGAAAATCAACGCAGAGCGAACGCTTCAATGCTAGTTTTCTCATTCGAGAAGGCGGTATGGTCCTCGTGCGTGAAATCTCGCATCGTGTCAACCTGACATTATTGATACTACCTAATCTACTTCGAGGCAGACTGTTTCAAGACTTCTTCAAGTCAAGTCTTCTCAAAAATACTGTTCAAGACGTGTTTCTGCTTGAAGGTTTCTAAATTGAGAATTGCAAGTTAAAAACGTCTCAATACTTACTCATGCATGATAAACATAATGCTTTGATTTCAGTTTGAGAGTGAAATTCTCAATTCAGGAACTCTCCAAAAGACCTGTAGAGACTGTGTAAAGACTAGTCTGCCTCGATGCGTGTACTCAAAAAGAATGCTTATAGACCTTTAAATTCTAGCCAATAAGTAGCCCTAGCATGCGCGGTTTTTATCGACACTCGTAGCTACTGTCCCAGGCCCCCTAGCATGAACACCGCTTTATCAAACGATATGATATAGCTCATCCTGCTGTCTTGCGTACTCCGCTACGATGTGAGCGGGACAGTAACACGTTATCGAGTTATCGAGTCGATAAAAGCTGCTCATGCTAGGCCTACTGATAGGTTATTCTTTAAGCAAACTTTATTAAATATCGACGGCTGAAACAGCGGAGATTTCCCAATTTTCAAAACTGCTTGACAGCTTATGTGACATTCAGTCATGACACCAGCGTCGATGTTTGCTGAGAGAATAATCCCCCAGGCTCACTTCTTTGCGGGGTAAGCAAGTAAGCGTCATGCACCATATTATATCGCATGATATAGCGGTGTTCATGTTAGCCAGAGACTTTTTTCATCTGGTTTTTATATGAATCTGCCTCGAGGCAGCTAAGGATCGCTGCAAAAAAAAACTTGAGTTTGGACAATTCACGACTTTTCCAACATACGTGAAGATAAATGTAAATATTATATATTACATTTGTTATTTTTTTGCATTTTTTTTAACAAGATTCCGAGTGACGGCTGCAAACCATATGGAAAAACATTGGTTTTTAATTTTAGTGCCAGGTGTCATGAAATATTGTTATTTTAAATAAAACATGTATAAATAATCAGTTTTCCAAACGGGATTAAGTTAACATAAAACCATAAGTTAATTGGTTAAATAACTACGAAATGTTTATATTGCCATTTCTTTTTTTAATATATATAAGTAGTTAATAAAATCTTTTTCTAATGTTGTCCACAATTTTGAATATTTACCACACAATCGGATAAAAAATCCTATTGAATAATATAAAAAAAAAACATAAAAATTCTCTCTCTGAAGTAAATAAATGGAAAATATATGTTTTTTTTTTTCAAATTGTGATAAAAGAAAAACTTAGATTAAACTTTAACTTCTTGTAGTAAAGTTCTATTGAATCTCGTTTTTTCACGTAATATATCATTATTACAACGAAATCCCAACGTATTTAATAAAGTAAATATATAATGTATGGTCTAAGCCGTATATTTTAGGAATAAGAAAGACTGTTTTTTATCAGATTAGTGGTTTGCACACATTGGCAACATTTAGGATAATACAACCTGGCAACTTACATTTATATATAATCTTATACTATACATAACATAAATACATAAATGTTTTTCTACTTAATATAAATGTTTTGTTACAAAAAAAAACTTACATTTTCATTTTTTAATAAAAAAAAACTGAGTTGTTGAAAAAAAAATCCTTAATGTGCCGATTTGTGCAATAACGGATGACTTATTTGGTATTAAATATTTTATTAATATTACGTATTTTGCCTATTGTACTATTTTGATGATTAAAAACAGACGATTATGTGCTGCTTTATTCGCTTTAAATTTTTTGTAAAAAAACTGTTTTTTTTAGATTTTTTTAGATGCAGCATCTCATTTGTCTTATCACAAATACTTAAGCATTATAATTAAGACTCGCGACTTATTTATTAGTGTGTAAGATTTATTTCGTCTTATGTGTAATATAAGATGATAATGTTGGAGAAAGCAAAGTATTTTTTTTATATAAATAATTTTCTTTTGCCTAGCATTTTTGTATAACTCATTTTATACTTTAGTAATTAATATTAGTTAAGTACGTTATTAGTAATAAGTTTTCGTACCACCATTTAATTTTTTTTTGTATATAAATTGCCTGTAATACCATACGTTATTAAGAGTTTTTTTATTGTATTCTTACAGTTACATTATCCCTACTTAAGTTTTTGTGGTGGTGACAGCATTACAGATTTTTTTTTATACTTACACACAAAATTTTATCATAAAATTTTTGACTCATTAATATGTGAAAAATTTCTCCTTACATTTCCATTTATTTGTTACATTTTCGTGAGTTTTAAATTAAATTTTGATTTAGTTACTTAATTGTCAACTAACTAAATTAGAACCAAAATTAGTAAATATTTTTTATTTAGTCCTAAAATGTATGTATTATTTTCTAAATAATAATAAAAAAGCTTATTTCTTGGAAATCACAAATTTAACTGTCATCTATGCTTAAGCTAACATTGACAATCCTGTATAATAAAACAAAACAGGTTTTATTTTGTAAAAAATAATATTGTTTTTTAAGTCTAGCAATTTAAGTCACCATTGTGATTTTTAGTATTCGTAACGAATTAGGTACAGTCGAGCACGTAAAGCTTTTCGTGTTGACATTGAAATCGCTCTTAAAGCCGATGTAATAACAGTGATTTTAGTTGAGCAACATATAAGCCTAACGTATGTCTTCTGTACATAATATTAAGCATTATTTTTGTACCGATTTTAGTTATAATTTAGTTTGCGACTAGATGTTGAGGTCAATTGATGTAATGACACTGCCATTTTGCACTTCGCCAAAAAAATTTATGCTTCTAAATTTACGCTCAAATTAATTTTAGCTTAACGGAGATTTTTTTATACGAAGTCTATGGAAAGTTTTTTAATCTATACAACATGTCATGAAAGAAACATGATCGGATATTTTTATTGCAATTTTGAGATTTTCATTTATATTATACTAGCGGCCGCTCGCGGTTCACCCGCGTGGTTCCCGCTCCCGTGGGAATATCGGGATAAAAAGTATCCTATGTTCATAACCAGGCTATCTACTATCTGTGTACCAAATTTTATCTAAATCCGTTCAGTAGTTCCGGAGCCTATTCAATGCAAACAAACAAACTAACAATCAAAT
Organism: Chrysoteuchia culmella; assembly: GCA_910589605.1. Lineage (NCBI taxonomy): Eukaryota > Metazoa > Arthropoda > Insecta > Lepidoptera > Crambidae > Chrysoteuchia > Chrysoteuchia culmella. The sequence continues at coordinate 9,577,873 of OU342671.1, read as the reverse complement.
CTTTTCTCTTTATAATATTAGTAGGTATAGATTATCTAAAAACGAAATCGACAAAACACTAAATCCATCTTTATAGCTTGTAGGGAAATAGTTTTGTTTTAAAAATACTTAAATAAAAAATGTCTTATTATCACAGATTTCATTAAGAAAGTTAAATAGCTTTTTTTATTGTTATTTTAAAGTCAAAATCAAAAGTTTACAGATTTCTTAGAGTGTGTTTTCTCACCTCACTTGCTTTCGCCGATGTTTGCGAATAGAGTTTAATTTTCAACCTTATTTTTATTGTATTAAGGCTGTCTGTCAAAATTTTACTCTTACGCGATACGTTTGGACATATGCAATTCACACTAGCACCTCTGATGTATAATCCTCAATTTTGAGGTTATAATAATATACGACAATCTAATGTTTTCTTAACTGGCATGTTGTATAAGAGTTGTTCAAAAGTTTTATTACATTTTATCTTATCTTAAAACGGTACCCGTAATCAAATTTAACTTTAATGTTTATAGACCACTACGTTACATTGATATAATTGAATAAATATAAAGTATTTATTAAATAACTATTTGAGAGTTTTATTTGACTGCCACGAATAAAGTTTAAATATAAGAAATACTTATTCGATAGATTCAGGCGTAACTTGGCGGAAATCCATATCTTAGTAGAAAACGAAAAATATGTAGCATAATTCCGCAAGGAAAACTTACATGCAAGGATAACCTCAGGAGACAACTGTCGGTGCTGGTATTGCACGGTCTAACAACTCCTGACCTGAGGAGGCTCAGTGTGTGGGCGAAACACGTGTAGAGTAGTCGGTGCAGGTGCAAGGTGTGTCACTGTGTTGCATCTGCATTTATTTGCGGGCGGGCGGGCGGTGCATCTTGCATGTAAGTTTTTCTTGCGGAATTATGCTACACATTTTTCGTTTTCTACTAATATAAAAAAATATTAGGTATATTGCTTTTTTGTTTGATAGTTAACACAACTAAAAGTTTGTTCAATTTCGTTACTTAAATTCGCGTTCATTACCTACATACAGCAAATTCCACTGCATTGGTAATTGAGCCTACAATATACCTAACTGTTCAAAAAAATCATAAAAACAAATATAATAAGTAATAGATTGTTGACAGTACAGTCGAGAACTTCCCGGTTGACCAGTAGTCTTTTTTAGGTTGCTTTATTTAATAAAGTAATATTTATTTATTTATTTATTTATTTATTAACCTTAGAACGAAGAATGTTATACAAGGCAAGTCATTTACATAGCTCTTAAAATATTGAAAAAATAATATATTAATAATATAACTTATTACAGTATAAATGAAAATCTGAAAAAAAAAATATAAGCTACACAATCTGTTGTCATTATTAGTTTTTATACTTCAAAAACATGTCACGGACTTATAGTATATGTCATAAAAATACCCTAAGGTTGTCATAATACTTAAAAATAACAATAATAATCATAGTCATAAATCAAACAATATCAGAAATTAAAATAATTACACTTAAAAGTATATAAAATTATCAAATAATATTAGTCATAGACTTTCAATATATGTCATAAAATTGCCCTGAGGTTGTCATAATAGTTACAAATAGGTAACATTAATAATATAATATTAGATTAATAGATATATAGAACACGTTTATATCACAAATAATAGAACATTAACAGGTATTTCATTTGAATAATATTTTTTTCCTTTAACCTTTAAACTTTCCGAGAAATCGTTTCCCGAAAGATAAAAATGAACGAAACGAAACGAATCAATCTCTACTGACCAACCGGGAAGTTCCAATTTGATTGTACCACCTGGGGGTCGTGCCGCGCAAGTGGCGTCGGCATCGAAAACGGCTTCATTTGACAGTTAGATGTGACACATTGCTGCTTCTTTTTGACACAAATGAAAACTTACCAAAGACTAAGAGCAATATGTCACATCCATCTGTCAAATGAAGTCGATGTCGATGCCGATGACACTTGCGCGGTTGGGTCTCTGGCTTGGATGTTTAATTCGTCCAAGGTCTCTGGCCATTAAAACAATCCCTATCAAATGTCAAATAGTGAAGCCTGAAGTATGTAAATATCTTTCAGATGACGAATTGAAAGGGATTGCCATAGAATTTAAAATTAGACAATTAGCCCCCTGCATGCGTAGCATGAGGACCACGACAAAGCTTTGTCGACACTTTTCTCGCGCGAGCGTATTGTCTGTCTGCTCACACCGTACTGATATAAGCGGGACAGACATCGCGAGATAAGCGTCGACAGTGAGTCACGGTGCGCATGCTACGCTGGCAGAACCGAATTTCCATTAGTTAATCAGCCTGGTGGTCAACCTTTATCATTAGCTCAATATTCATTCATTGGGAACAGATTTTATTGACATATAAATATAGGTAAGTAAATAACTAAAGAAATATTTTATAAAAAGTATTAAAAAAAAGCAGAAAAATTCTAACAACATATTTTACAGGCGGCCGAGGTCGGGACCACGCGAAAGCTTCGGGCGAATCGTGAGTATAATTTATTTTTATAAAAATTAAAAAAAAAATACTCTTTACTAAACGACCAAGACAATTAGGCGCATGACAGGAATGCGGTTTTGCACTTTTGGCACCTGCAGACCACTTCTATCACCGCACTTCTGTTATTATCTGATTTATTAGCGCTACAGTGATTAACTGATTGATTACCGCATCTAGAAATTTGGTTTTTTTAGTTAGCTTTTTAAGATTTTCTCCGCTGTCATGCGCCTAATTGTCTTGGTCGTGTAGTATAATAACTTTTCTTTTGTGTGTATGTATAGTCCCTTCCAATACGATACTGCCAAAAGTGTTCTTCTGAAGAATGAATTGCCTCTGATTTTATTATGTACAGTCGACAGCAGCAACGGCTATACATATCTGTCAATCGACTTTGAACTTTAAAATAAATAAATAATGAACCTAGCCCCAAAGTAAGCGGGTAAATCTACGGGCGGTTTGAACGCCGTCATTGTCCTCGACATATAAAGTGTCATGTATAAGTGCGGAAATAATAAAGGTTATGCTGCTAAACGCTACTCGTCTGGGACCTATATTCGTAACTGGACACGAGGACAGAATTTTATTACTCTAAATATGTTGAGGACAATGACGGCGTTCAAAACACCCGTAGATTCACCCAAGCACTGTAAGGCTTGTGTTATGGGATACTAGGGTAACGGATATAAATACATATAATTATACATTATATAAGTATTTATGTGTAGAAATATATATGAAGGTCCATGACTCAGGTACAAATGCTCGTATTAATCATACAAACATTTGCCCCTATCGGGATTCGAACCCAAGATCTCAGAGTAAGCGACACCTTGAAACCGGTGTACGTACCACTCTACCATGGAGGTCGTCTTTAAAGTGCAAGCCGTTGAGTCGGAATTGTCTGTAGAAATTTGACATTTAGTATTAGCCGTAATTGCCGTTAACTGTACATATAGTGTACAGTCAACATCACGTCGGACATTACTCTTGCACTACGAACCGAAAGTACGAAGACCACTTTAAAAAAAAACATAAAGGCGCTCTAAACTTCAAAACGTACAACATATCAACTGTTAGGTTATTCCCAATAACCTTTCCTCAGTAAGAGATAGGCCTAGGTTTAGTTAGGGATAAGATAGCCAGTTCCTCAGTGGTTGAGGATTCCGGGAGAGGCTCGCTTCCATCTTCAGCCTTATCAATATTTAACATCAGCTAGTTAATTATCTAACTCTGTTGCTAACAGATTTTGATTGAAATTGATTGATAGTGCAGTTACATTGCTGCTTTAGTAAGATAGTTGTGACTTTGTTTTTTACTAAAGCAGCAATGTGACTGCACTTTCAATCAAACGTTGATAGAAACAAGTTACAAAATCAGGGGGCTGGTATGATGAAGACTAACCCCCATATTCTAAGTCGTTCCTCCAAAACTTTTTACACTCCACTCAACCTCGTCGTGGGTAAAAATGGTAGTGTGCGCTAGGCCTAACACGGAGTGGCTACGCACTTTTTGGCTCCTCCAGGTCCCTACGGAGTTATGACTTAGAATACCGATTTCGAGGAGTATTTCGAAGAGGTTTTCAATGAGGTTTCGTTAAGTCGAGGACGAGTAAGTTTTGGAGGAACGACTTAGAATATGGGTGTAAGAGTCTCCTCGTCGTTCATAAAAAGGAGTTGTTAGGCAATCTTTAGTTATTTCCCGTCATTTAAGAGAAATAACAAAGCAAAAAAACTAAAGTAGCCCAATCTGTTACTATTAAGTTATTGGGAACGGCTGTAAGCAAACATCCTTGATATTGACAGCTGAAACAGCGGATATCGCCCCATTTTCAATACTGTTTGACAGCTTATGTGACATTCAGTCATGACAACAGCGTCGATGTCTGCTTAGAGAATAACCCTCCTAAACACTTTTAAATAGTGTAAAAAGCTTCAATTTTTAGCTTCACCTAAAGAAACCATAGTTACTGATATTAGATGGGGCCTACCGCCATCTCTTAGCGGAATATCGTTTCAATCTTACCATGCTATATCGTAATACGAGGCTCTTAAAGTTAGCTTGTTTATTGACGGAAGTTTTGTGACGTATTTGCTCAATAATCGCCTGTAAAGTGTGAAGAGTGTCAAAATGGACAACTTTAATAAAAACAAAACGCAAATAAAACGGTCTTATGTAAAATGGAAGAAAGCCATAGATAAAAAAAAACGTTCTTGTGACATAATGGTTTCTAATAGATGCTGGTAGGCCCGTGTACATCCAGGTTCAAAGCCTGTGTGCCTTATTAATTTTAATTTTGTATACAAGTAATAAAATAAAAGAACATTATTTTAAAAATTATTTTACTCCTTTTTACTTGTTTTGGGTTAATAATTATATCTGATTTGTTATTTATTTGTACTAATTCTATGTGTTATATTATTATTTTTGTTGTATGTCACTTATAAATTAACTACGACGACGACAGACTTGTTGCGAACTAATTTAAAATTAAAATGTCAACCAGTACAGTCGTTGACGAAAGTGACTAAAGAAAAAAGTTGAAAACTTTCATTAAAAAGTTTTTTGCTTCGGAAAAAACTAAATGACTGCTGTCTTTTCCAACCACTAATTGTTAAAAATTATCTGAATACATTCAATCGTAGTTAATTTAGGAGTACTTTATGTTCCTACTTTGATTTACAAAATTGGACTTTACGCTTTTGTAAATAACAGCTTTTTTGTTGTAAGGACGCCGGCGGGCGATGTGCTTTTAGAGTCAGGGCTGGCGCTTCCCTCAGGACCGTACGTGGAAAATAATAATAATATAGTGTAGTTAGTTATTAATAATATTATGGTCGGTTTCTTGAAGTGAGAATTCCATGTAGAGAACGTCTCCGCTCTCATGCTGGACAGGGGACTGGGAGTGAAAGAAAAATCAAGAACGTGCCAGAATGCAGAATAGTAAAAGCCTATCAACCGACAGGTTTCATTCGAAAACTAATACATGTGATGGGCTGGAAAGTGTCACTTTTGTTTCCAGACAATAATATATTAGATAAGTGTCAAATGTCAATTGGCGTCGTTGAAGTGATGTGTAGCGTTGAAAAGCGTTGACATGTAAAATACATGTATTTTTTCATGTCAACGTCGGTTTTTCTCGCTATGTGTCCCGCCCACTGCCGCTTTCTTTAGCTGAGCAATCCTTCGAACGATATCAGTTACTTTAGTTCTCCTATGGATATCCTCAATCTAATTCGATCACGTAGGGAAACGCCGAGCATAGCCCTCTCCATTGCACGCTTGGTGACCTTGAGCTTTCTTATCAGACCCATAGTTAGCGACCACGTTTCACTACCGTAAGTCATCACTGGCAACACACACTGGTCATAGACTTTCGTCTTGAGATCCTGCGGTAAGTTGGACGCGAAGATTTTACGGAGCTTCCCGAATGCTACCGATTACTATACTTACTGATATTTTATAAGTATTACGTTTTGAGTTCAAGTGTGATACGTTCTAAATTGAAATTCTCTAATCATAAACCGACTTATAATGTGAGTATTACAAATAGTGAGGAAACTCCAACGGCACAACGACGCGGTTGGTCATCTAGGAGGCTGCAATATAATTACTACAAATTGCAGTAGCTAAACGCTACTATAATATAGAGCCGAGCTAAGGAGTTTACTCATTATTATAAATATTAACCTTAAAGTAAGTAGTAATAGAAATAATCTTTATGCATGAATCTTCGGTTATATGGGGTAAAAGGAAAACAAGAACTATTTTAACTTTTCAATAGAATGTACCTCCTTCATGAGTTAACATCCAAAAGATACACCATAATCTACCTATAGTTGCAATGGGGAGTGTCACTATCAACAGATTTCGGGTACCGTCGCTGGAGGCAGGCCTGTCTCACTTCCATACAAGCGGCGCAAAATCCCCGAGATATTTACCTACTATTCTGGCACACAACCTAATTTCAACCTTTTGCATTGCGTATAGCGTTCATAGTACAGCGTGCGCTGCGTGTGCGAGTGTCGAGCGAGTGCCAGCCTATTGAGACTGGTCCGGTGACCGGACGCTTGCGTTTATCATACCTAAACTCGGGAGTGATATTTCTGTACCGTAAGGTACTAATATATATTCTGTGCTGGAGGTACCATTAGTGTTAGCGATACTCCCCATTGCAATGCATCATAACCATAAATTTCACAAGGTTTACAATATCTTCCGTTAATGTGATAAGTACAATCGGGGAACTTCCCGGTTGGCCAGTAGATTTTTTTCAGTAACGTTTTCTCGGAAAGTACTAAGGTAAAAAAATTCAAATTCAAATGAAATACCTCATAATGGTCTATCATTTGTGATATAAACTTTTACTACATATTTTTTACTTTTGTAAATAAAGTTCCCTGAAAAAACTCTTTTGGTCAACAGTCTGTCTTTTGAAAAAACAGGGAAGTTCCCCGAATTTACTAATATTTTCGTCATAACTTTGTGATGTCCTTTTAGAAATAATAAACTACCCTATATACAGTCTGTATAACAACTAACAGTAACAGCATGCTTCACTAACTTAATAACTACTTTTGGGTGGATTAGCACGAAATTAAAATTTTAATATATTCTCGGGCAGTATGAACAATGACAAGCCAATCAGGCAGTGTAATTAAAAATCTGACTTTGTTTTGATCACAGTTCTAACTAACCAAACTTTACTTATGTATATATAATAATTACTCACATTTTGGACGAAAACACAACATAATTTTTAACTCATTATCTGCTCAAATTAGGAATTTTTCATACTGCCCTTCCTTTATGAATATTGCTCGATTTACCACTTGGTCATGTAATGACAAATATAATAAATAGATAACTAAAAACAACATCGGTGCTGGTGGGATCCACAGCGCTGTTTCTGACACATCGTCTAACTTTACATCCACATTTTACTACAGTGCGACAAGGTTTTAATGAACGTCGCAAAAAACGAACTAACATGAAACGTAATTTTCGCCCGTTTCACGTTAATTATAAGCCTTATCGCACGTGCGACACGGCCTTTAATGAATATGGCAAAAATAAAATTTTTGACAGCTACAGCCCCCATCCACGTTCAATAAAGCCTTGTCAGACTGTATTCATCAATTTCTCATAAATTGGACCGTATTACAACCTTTGTTTCTGGCCAGTAGCGACACGGAGAGCGCGGTGGGCGGTGGCGGCGCGCGGGCGCGGCTAGCCGGACTCAGTGCGAGAGTGCGAGCAGCTTTGCCAAGAGCTAAGGACAAGGTGCAGGCTACTGAAGCTAGAACTGCTGATACTGAAGATAAGGTAAGCATAGTAGCAAAGCACAGCCAAAGAGTGGAATTCCCTGCCCGCGTCTGTATTCACGGCATCCTACAGCCCTGGTATATATATCGGGTGAATAGGCTTCTTCTAGGCAAGCTCGCTCCATCTTCGGCCTCTTTTTAATCTTTTGTCCAGAATGAGGCCAAGAGTAAGCCTATTTTAAATTTTAAAAAATCATCTAAGAATCACAGATTATCGGAAACTTTCCTTTACACCAACTTTTGGGTAACGTACCGGAAAGGGTAAAGTACAATCCTTTCTGAGGAGGATGTTCTATAATTTTCCATGTATGATTCAACTGACTGCCCAATAAACAAATAAATAAACTGTGAGATTTTAGGCAGCTTTGTACCGGGATATTTTTTTTATAAATTAATCTCTTGAATTACTGAACGGACTGAAAAATCTTTCACCAGTAGATAGCTACATTATACCTGAGTAACATAGGCTTTATCTAATTGTAATTATAGGTAGGATTCAGCTACTTTCAAATAAGACGAAAAATATTATTTTGAAAAGTCTACAACATGAAACCAAGTTGACGCTACATTTCTAAATAGGAGTATATTTTTCAGTTGGCATTTAAATTATGTTTTTTTTATTCACAGCCTCTGTCTGAAGAGAAGAAAAGCGTAGTTTATGCGGAACTTCAACTAGGCGAGCAGACAGCGGAAAAACCACCCCCACCCTCCACAGAGTACGCCGAAATAGTTTACACAGATCAGACAAAAGAGGCAAAGGAATAAGACCTTTGACAAACTACAAACCTTTTTTTTTTCAGAAATAACTTATTCCTTAATTTATAGTAGGTGCGATGCGACTAAAAATCAAATGTCAAAGCGTTTTGACTCGTTTTTATTTACCGACAAATAGTTAATGTAACTATGCAGTTTTTAGACGCAAAATAAAGGAGTGGTACTGTAAAACTATAAAACCTTTCAAAATTCTTACTCGTAAATATAAAAAATAAACAATAACAATGTTGAACAAGTTTTTATCATTTATCATTATAAAGTTACTTTGGATACGCACTATTTCCGTACGAAATAGAAACTTCTTTTGTACTGAAACTGTTAAGAAAGGTGCCTCGTCGATATTGAACTCTAGAATTAAATATAAAATAATTATGAAGCGCGTATTGTTACAATAAGTTACGGTACCTGCTTATAAGCCATTTTATTTGCTCACTGAATCGCGCAACACAGAAAATTATATAATTTAATTATTTATTATAATTAAATAATTAAAAATATTGAAAGATTGACTTCAAGACTGTAGTTTCAAAACCTACTTTGTACCCTTTAAATCTGTATTATTTCACTAACTATTAGTAAATCAACGTTACAAATATCAAATATATCGTCATTAGAATAAATAAACATTTAATATATTGTGACGTGAAAGATTGTGAGTATCGGATGTAACAAAATCGTGTGAGAATTACCCACGTATATTATTTTTAATTTTGCTATAAAATACCTAAACATACTTTTTATATGTAATCGTATAAATAAAATTGATCTACAAAAGTGAGTTATAAAAATAGGTTTAATAAAAAAGGTTTAGAATATATGACATCACAATGATTGGATAATCCACCGAATGAGGTATTTATAAAATAGCGGAAGTGTAGCTTATACCGATTTAATATTAGGTCATTTATTAAATAAGGTTGTAAATGCAGTGTATTTTTATCTGTGCCAATAAAAGAAAGAAAGATACAATGAAAAAAAGAAGCAAAATACATTTATTGTCAACACACAAGATATACACACTAAACTACAGTCTATCAAATCTAAGAAGTACCGTTTGACAGCTTTCACAGATTGAAAAATAAGGTTGGGGTCAAAGCTTTAATATCCGATTCATACGAGATATCGATTTAATTTCTTTGAGTATATGAATCGATTATAGTTTTTGGGATTTATACATTATCTTAAAATTCAACATTTCATAATGTGGCAGCATTAGGTATATTTAATTTAGCATTAAATTAAACAGTTCTATTCTATGAAATTGAAAATACTATGGTTTGGCCAGATAAAATAATAATCTTATATATTTTTAATTATAATATGTGTTTTCGTTGAAAGTTGGATGTCACCTAAAAGTTGAGTATTGTTATATATTAAAATACGGTTGTAAACACAATGGCTCGTTGTCAATAAGTTCGATTATTCGTACACAGTGTCGCAGCACTGTGCGAAAGAATGTAACGACGCGATTTTGTAACGAAGTACAATTTTTTTTTGTGGATATTGTTTATTTGGGTTTATTTGATGGATTTCAATTTAGTGATTAATAATTAAATAATTAAAAATATTGTGATCAAATCAATCAGCTTCACTATTTCATGGTTTTATGATTTTTCTTTTATTGAAATTGTGTGTGTGAGTACAAAGTTATGTCGGCTTGAAAAATATGAAACGTCAAACGGTAATTCTTTGATTCGATAGACTATAAAATGTTAACACTCATAAAAATACACTGTATAAAATCACGTCGAATAAGAGAAATGACGAATTTCATTACTTAAAACTAATTTCAGACATTTTTCTTAGTTACCGACGAACTAGGAATCTCATTAATTCCTAATAAGATATTTTATAATGATCTATAAAATTATGTGTGCTTAGAATTGATATTAAATTATAATTGTATAGTTATAATTATACTTAAAAATATAATCATAAATGCGAAATGAGAAGTATGTTTATTAATTATTAAACAAATCAATTACGTTTTTTACAAATTATTTTAAGTATAAAATAGACAAGTATTTTTTTTTGTTTTACATTATAAAAAAATAGGTTTACTTTTTTACGAATATCAGGGTTATAATGGAGGCTCTGAATTATAATTTGAGTGTTCCATTTATTGTTGTTTCCATAGTAAGGTACAAATTATATTTTTTTATATTTTATTTTTTGTAAAGTAAAAATGCCTTCTTTATATTTTTTTAAGATTTGCTCCGTCCAATTTGCTAATAAAGATTAAAGTCACTTTAGTACTTATTTAATAATAAATATTTCAATAGAATCTTTATATTTATCATACTTATAATATAATGAGGATTATACACTTACCTATTGTATATAATATCATAATGCTATACACTTTTTTATATTTACACTTAATCATTATATCTAGCTAAAGTTCTTATTACTTTTATTAAACATACTTTACTATTTCCATTAAATAAGTTTCCTACTTTTATTTTGGAACTTGCGAAAATTCTTGTATCTGAATTGCTATTGCTATTTTGCATTTTAAGTATATTTATTTAAGCCGAGATATAAGGTAGCAACTACAAAACGTAAAATGATTGAATTAAATATAACTTGGTGTCAACTAAAAGCTCGAATGATTACCTACTTAGCTATTTAATTATTTTTAGAAAAAATCAGCAACTGTTAGCAATTTATTTAGGAACTTTTCTACTTAAGAGCTTCTCAATGTATAAATATTATAAATGTGGTGCTTTCTCGCACATAATTTATTATTATTACCTTAATATTATAGGTATTAAGATATTTTATAAAACCTTTTCTTACTTAGATGTGCTAATAGATATTAAGAAAACCTTTACAAGAAACTAAAACTTAAATAATTCAAATTCTATTAAAAATCAAACAAATCACCAAATTAGTGATTTTTATTGATCACTATTCACTTTTGTTAGTGGATGTCCAGCTGTCAAGAATTTTGACATACCCATTTGTTAGTCATAGTCTCTATATTGTCTATGATCACAATTTCAGCTTGTTCACTGTGCTGCTTTATCGAAGTTTGATAGTACAGAAACAGAAAAACAGTAAATATTTATTTATACTAAAATACAAATTGAGACTCGATAGTAATTCTTCATGAACTTGAAATACTTAAGTGCTTGTTCAAGATGAGGAATAGTTTTGAGTGAACAAGTTTTATATTTTTTAATGTGAAAATATTAAAATGTATGACTTTGCATCAGCACAAAATGATGCTTAGGTACAATTGAATCTTGTAATTTGTGTTTTCAATAAATGTCATGTCCTTACATTTTGTTTCATTTTGTCGCCATGATCCAAGTAGGTACTAAAAAAGGGGTTATAGATATAAGTAGGTAAGTTACGTTAGTTACTTTATAGTTATACCTTACATACAATAAAATCACAAATACACTAGATAAGTATCTAAAATCCATTGACTTATATAATTATTACTAACGTAAAATCATTGCTAAAATCCAAATTGTTCAGACTCGCAAGAGAAATAGCTGAATTGCACTTCTAATTTGTTTTTCTTGTATAAAATGATTCCGTCTAATTTGTGGATTCCGTGTTACTGGCTCACAATCACAACACAAACGACCGTCCTGAATGGTTAGCAATTATTATAGCATAATAATATCACTGACTTCGTTCGATAATTATCTTCAGCAATCACTTTACAACAAAATTATCAAATTAGGTTTAAGTAATATTATCTCGTTATCTCGACTTACTCGTGTTTTGCCCTAGCCATAAGTCACAGGATAACATAATTATGAATTAAGTAATGATAGGTTTGATTTATATATTTTACCTGTGGCTGCGGACTGGAAGTCTTGGAAAAAAGAAAACCACACGGAAAAACCCCGCCAACCAAAAATCCAAAAATCTAGAAAAGTTTTGAATTTGACAGATGGCTCAGTGTTGCAAGTTGCAATTTATTACCAGTCTAATGACGCAACATTATAACAAAATTGTAACCCCCCCGTTTCCACTGACTAAACATTTACAAAAAAACATGTTGTAAAATATAGTGCGGCCGTTGAGAGGACGATCAATGGCTTTTGATAGGAGCTGTCAAATAATGCATTCTCATAATGGCCGCATTACACGTTTACAACATGTTTTCTTGTATAGTGCGACAAGACGGACGAATATAATGAACGTGGACGGGGGCGTTGTTAGCTATTGAAAATGACATTACGCAAAATGGCGGTCTTAGGTCTTTTTTTGCCACGTTCAATAGAAACCTCTTATTGCATATGCGACAAGGTTAAGCGTTTAAAGGTGGCCATTTACGAGCGATCCATCGATTCATTTGACACTGTCGATCCAAAACTCGTTCATGAATGTGAAAACACTGTCGGTCCAAATGGATTGGCTCGGCACGAAGGAATTCCTGCCGCGCGAAAATCCATCGCGCTGAGTCAATTGGCGCGGCGCGCTTGGGAAGCGTAGGTACACTCAAAATGATCCAAATGGCGTGTACGTGAATGCCATGAATTTGGCTCGGCGCGACGTAGAGTATCGAGCCCATGGCGCGAAGGCCATATGGATCGCTCGTAAATGGCCACCGTAACGCAGGCAGAGACGTTCAATTTTAGTTCTTTTTTTGTCACGGTTATCAATAATTGTGAGGCTTCTTGTATACGCTTAAAGATTTCACCGTGTTTGTTTGTTTATTTAGTTGTTCAGTTTGATGGTCTACACCATCCCCTAAGAGGTTTATTAGTAAACATGAGTTAAAGTTGCATAAATATTTTTTAAGTAGGTTTATTTTAATTTATTTTTTTTTAACGTCTGGAAAATGCGTTACGCATGCCCCGGCAATGGGGTGAGTCCAACATTTCGAATCGCCCCTGCACCTGGGGACGAGGGATGCGTAAAAGCATTTCTCCTAGTATAAAAAAAATATATAAAAAAAAAAAAGGAGGGCTGGGGTATGTGGGACTCTCCCAAGGAAGCCGCCGCGTAACGAGCGACGAAACCTTACTCCACCCATCCGATCCGATCTCCCACCCAACCCCTAATGAGTTCGATGGAGGACCGGCTGAGGGGGCCTTCTCACTAAAAACCAGACGATGCCTCTTCATATTACCTTGGTGCCAATGCCTCGTCGAACCAATCATCGTCGTCTGACAATAATTCGTCCGAGGAGGAATTGCCACCAGGCGAGGTCACGGTCACAGGAACCCTTTCGGGCACTACCGCGGCCCCGCCGGTGATTGCCCGCCCATTGCAAACCCGTCCATCATCCCCCGAATACGGAGGGAACAAAGGGAGTCCCGGGACATGAGGGACACCCTGAGTCATCGGAAGCCTGTGCGATACAGGGGTTAACTCTCCTGTGCCCATTTCCCGCTGACTTCCGAGAGGAGGCGACGGGCTATGCCGACCTCCTCCATTTGTGCCAAAAAAAGAGGCGACCAGGTGATCGCCGTCCCCGACCAGACTGTCGCCTACGACAAGGATCCGCGAGAGGGTCATTTTCCCTTACCCGTTCTGCGTCCTCTTTAAGTGACATGACTTCTGTACAGAAATCGGCCATTGCCTCCTATAAGCCCTCCTGTCATCGCCCTAACAACGTGTGGAATTTAGTAAGGCTAGGAAGGTTGGAAATGATCTTCGTTTTAAGTTTGCCTGGACGTCTAATGGCAACATTTTCATGCGGCGAACTGAGACAAGCTCTATTCTTCACGTAACCTCGGATTTGATACTTGAGAAAATCGAGGCCCAGGACGGATCTCAGACAGTTCCTCAAAAGCCTCAGTCTTGCTCCTAACAAATGTAATTATATAGCTACTCAGTTTTTTGCTTTTACTGTATCTTATTGGTCATATGCTTTTTTCTTTTTAGTTTATCATTATGTACTGTTGTAAATTTAATAACCGATTTGAAAAGGTACGGATGTTTATTTTATTTAATGAGTCTGAAGTTAAAGTACATGTGATTCACTCTTCAGGAGACAACTTGAATCTTTAAAATACTTTAAGTGTAGTTTTTTATTTCTCTGTAAAATGTTATATTGCAGTTTAATGGCAATTCAAAACTTCTTTATTTTTGCTTTAATTGGTAAAAAAATAACCGTATACTTCACTCTTTGTTTGTATATTAATGGTAGAACGGCGAAAAATCGACTGAACAAGCTCGCTTTTAGTACACAGACTTTTCTAGACTGTTTCTTTAAGTTTCTTGAGGCTCACAGTTGCACGTGTTTATCCCGATTAAGCTTTTTTAATTACGCGGTTCTAGCTCTGGTTTTTGCTGATTGTCTTTTTATTTTATGGGTGATTTAGATCTCATCGCAGATATTGATTTAATGCATGATATTACTTGTTACAAAACAGACGATCTTGATACGTGTAAAACTTTACTCTCGCCAACCTATGATTTTAAGATTCTTACTGTAAACATTCGGAGTATCAGTAAAAATTTCGATTCTCTACTTGTATATTTGCGTAGGTTAAACATTACCTTTGATATTCTTATTCTAACGGAATGTAGTCTTAACGATTCAATTAATATAGAAAATATTCCCGGCTACAACATGTACTCAACAAACAGAAATATAAATCAAAATGGTGGTGTTGTTGCTTATGTAAAATCCTCGTGGTCAGTGGTGGCGTCTGAGCCTGTTTTCAGCGAGGCATGCTGCTTGAGACTTGATATTTCTGATCTTGTTTCGATACTAGGTATTTACAGATCTCCGTCGTTCAGAAATCTAGATAACTTTCTTACCTCTCTCGATGAAAATCTCCGAACACTTGCGGAAAAGCAGAGCATTTATATAATTGGCGATATAAACATTGATATCCTTGACACCGGGGCGATAGAGTATCTTTGTTTGAGTGCGGAGCATGGCCTCGTGCCTGCCATTTCCAAACCCACTCGCTTAAATGCCTGTTTGGACCTCATTTTTATAAAAACAAAGTACCCGGCGATTGGTGTGGTATGTGATTGTGATATCACGGACCACAGTATTTCTATGGCAGGTCTAATAACTAACAAGAAACGTCACACTGATAGTCGTATTAAAACCAAAACCACAGTGGACCATAACGGTGTTTGCAAGGAACTGGCGTCTGTAAACTGGAACGTGGTCCCATCCTTGTCTTCTGTTGATAATGCTGTGGAAACTTTCATGGGCATAATTAACAATGCGATTAAGTCTAATTCCAAAACAGAAAGAATCAGTAGATCGAAATATGTTATCAGACCGTGGATGACGCCTGGTTTGCTAAGGTGCTCTCGTCATAAGGGTGCACTTCATGCTAAAGCGAAGCAAAACCCAAATGATGAGATATTACAAGTTTCGTATCGGAGATATAGAAACTTTTACATCGAATTGATTAGGAAACTTAGACTGACTCACGAAAAAGAGGAACTTCAAAGTAATAGTAAAGACTCCAAACAATTGTGGAAAACAGTAAACAAAATATGTAATGCGAAGGTCAACCACGACCTACCCACCGAGCTAATATCAACATCTAGTAGCCCTAGAGTTGCTCTTAATAATTGTAACGCGTTTTTCTCATCAGTGGGTAAAAGTCTAGCCAGCGACGTACTAGATCAGTTAAATAAATCAGAGGATGACTTAGCTTCCAAAACAGTTCTTAATAATTCTCCTGTTAACTCGTTTTTTATGGAGCCTACTGATCAGGAAGAGGTTCTCAGCATAATAAGCCAACTTAAAAGCAACGGTGCACCTGGCCTTGATGGTGTCAGTGCGGCCCTTGTTAAATATGCAAGACTCGTGCTCTGTGAACCTTTAGTGCATTTGTATAACTTGAGTCTTGGTTCCGGCTGCTACCCCAGAACCTGGAAAATTGCTCTTGTTGTCCCGGTTTATAAACATGGTCCTAGAGAAAAGCCAGGAAACTATAGACCGATTTCACTCCTTAGTGTTTTTTCTAAAATACTGGAAAAAATTGTGAACAATCGGCTCACTAAGTTTTTAGATACGAATGGTATACTGTCTCCCAGACAATTTGGTTTTAGACGCCATAAGTCCACGGAAGATGCTGTGGCACTTCTGACGGAGCTTGTGTCTGCGTACCTGGACAGAGGCCGGAAATGTGTGGGGGTCTTCCTGGACCTAGCCAAGGCCTTCGACTCCGTATCTTCTAAAATACTATGCCGTAAGTTAGAATGTCTAGGTGTGAGAGGTGTGGCGCTTGACTGGTTCAGGAGTTATCTCTCTGACAGACATCAGCTTATTAAAGTAGGTTCGGAGAGAAGTGACCAGCTCCCAATCAATTTTGGTGTCCCTCAGGGGAGCATCCTTGGCCCTACTCTTTTCATAGCTTATATAAATGACATTCATGGTCTGTCGTTGGCAAACGCTGATGTGATATGTTATGCCGATGATACTGCTATCCTATTTAATAATAACAGCTGGATAAATACAATGCATACAGCTGAGGTAGGAATGTCAGCCATCAACGACTGGCTTAAGAAAAATCTACTTACTTTAAATTTCTCAAAAACAAATTATGTATGTTTTCACAAAACGTCAAAATCCGGTCCACCTGCTGGTGACAATATTAAAATTCATTCATGCGATTTGGTTTCCCCTTCGGACTGTAGCTGCGACTCCATCTACCGTAGGTACTGACGTTACTAAATATCTGGGTATCATGATTGACGAACATCTCTCTTTCAAAAGTCACATCCAGTGTTTATCTACACGTGTTAGAAAAATCTCAAGCGTTTTCAGAAAGCTGAGAGACTCCGCTAACAAAGAGCTGCTTATTATGATATACAAAGTCCTATATCAATCTGTTACTGGGTACTGTGTCTTGGTGTGGGGTGGTACAGCAAAGACGACACTACTACTGGCTGAACGAGCAAAGAGATCTCTTCTCAAAATCATGTTAAGAAAACCCTATAGATACCCAACAACAGAACTTTATAAGGAAGCTCAGGTTTTGACGATTCGCCAACTATTTATTTTAAAATCCTGTCTGATAGCACATAAACGGCTTATCATTTCGGATAGCTACAAAACACTCTCAAATAAACGTATTTTTTAAATTCCAATTCCGTCTGTAAACTCACACTTTGCTACTAGATATGGTGACTCAGTTAGAGCTCGTGTTTACAATGCAACGGCAAGGGTGTGTGACATAAGGAACTGTTCAGTCTCGGAAGTGAGGAATATTTTAACTAAGTGGCTGCTTAATCTTTCGTATATTGAAACTGAAGCTCTTCTCGGTCGATGTTTCTAAGTTCTGAATTTTTTGCCTAAATTTTTGCATGTTTTGTTGAAATTTAACCATATTTTCAATTGTTAATTTAACTTAAATTTCACTTTGATTTTCTTTAGTTCAATCAAATTTTTGTCATGCTGTTTCTTTCAGTAGGTGGAAACTTCGGGTCGCAAGGCCAAGTAAACAGTAAATTGGTTGCCCAAGATACAGGCACTGCCTAGTTTGGGGACCTCTGATAATTGTAATGACTCATTCTGCCTATGCACTTTTTAAATTATATATGTTTAACAATTGTATTGTAACCTTCTTTGTGCAAATAAATTATTATTAATGTATCTGTAATTATACTGTAATGATTCGCTGCGGTCTTCGCAGAAGGGCTTTTGTTTACGCGTTCAGGGAGCTTTCCCAAATCGGGGCACCATATAGTGCCATGCTCCTGACCACGTCTGCATATAGCTTGCGGCAACGTTGATTTGGTCCACCAAGGTTTGGCAGGAGTTTACGCAACGCTGCAGCAGCTTTAGTAAATTTAGGGGATAGACGCTGAAAATGCTCGTTGAAACGCCAGCGACTATCCAAAACCAGCCTAAATATTTGATGTGTGGGCTGATTGGGATCCTTTGTTCCTCGACAATCAAATGAGCATTTGCCGCAGGACGAAGGGACCGTAGAAGATAATTGCCTCCTTTTTAGAAAGAGTAAGTAAGTAGTTCAATTCTAAGGACTATAAGGGCAGTTCCTACTGCTGCTCGACGTCTAGCATCAGATTACCGTTTCACCTCTCCGGACTGCCTCTTCAGACCACCTTTTCAGGTCAGCAACGGCGTCAATGGTGGATCGTCCCCGGTGTAACGTTGTGTTTTTTCAAAACAACGGTTCATTTTAATATTTATTTATATTGCATCTTATTTATTTAATCACAATCATTTATTATTATATTTCAATAATTTTCCTTCATTTATATTTATTTCGTACATGCGACCTCATTTCATCCATACTCTTTTTTCAAACTATCAACCTCATTGTTTAAAACTCCTTGGTAGCTATGTAATATTTGAAATAAGTTTTATAGTAGATTGTTTACCAAGGGCTGTATGACACCCATAACAGTCGAGTGTTTTGGCGCCCGAACGAAGTGAGGGCGCCGATAGTTCGAGACTGTTATGGGTCCATACACCCAAAGTAAACACTCTACTTTTCATTTTGAATATGAGGAAAGTAAAAACAAACAGAATATTCTAAAAAAATATTTAATAAGAAAAATGTCACAACATTATTTCATAATGTAGCAAAATAAGCTGTTTAGGCTTCTGTGCCTTTGCCTTTGGTAAATAAAAGTCCAAAGAGATTACAGATATCGATTTGACATGACACCCCCTATTCTTTTTTCAAATTTATTACAGCCCTAGGGCCGCCACATATCACTTTCAACCCGCATTTTAGGCAAGTTATGAGTTACTTTCAGAATATGAGACATGAAAAAGATTTTTCACTTTTTCACGGGACGAAGCCAGATTTTACTTTGTAATTTAGAATTGAAAATTTTGTCTTTCATTTTTAAATATCTAAATCATTTTATTGGTAAGTATTTGAAAAGTATAAATACTATGTTTATTGAGGTTTTCACAAAGTTTACATAGGTTTGATATCTTTTAGCTTCATCTTCGTACACGTTAATTTACTTGGACTTGGAGATATCTTGGAGGAACATTCATTTTAATTAAAAGAATATTGATAAATTGAAGGGTACGTATTATTTTCTTTCTTTTAATTAATCTCTTAGGTAGTAACGTATATTATTAGGTAATACGTAGTACCTATGTATATTCAAGATGTTTTTACTTAAGAAGTTGCTTTAACTAACGCCTTCTTTTTTCCCGTACTTTTCAGGAGGGAAGAGGAGGGACCAACCAACCAACCAACTCACAAACTCGTTTATCGAGATCCATATTTTCATTTATAATAGATCGATATCTATAAAACAAGTTGCCTCATTTCCTAAGCTGAGTCTGAAAACAGTCTGCAAAGTTCTAACTATCGGTCCTGATCCTTAGGACCTGACTTTAAACAAGTAAGGACGTTCCTGTTTTATACCTTATGTAGCGAGGAGACTTCGGGCGGCTATCTCTATTTTCCACCGTTCCCTACGACCAACGCGACTTCGGGCAGCGATCATTGTATTTCCATAAACTACGATTTAGTATAAATAGTTTTTAACGATTTGAAGTAATAATCTATAAGTAATTTTCATTTTAAGAGAGCAAAAGATTAAGGTAACCACCCCCAGGTATATAATTGTTTTTAACAAATTTTAAGTTTATATTTAATTACATACATCTTCCTGTAAATGTTTTTCTATTTTTTTTTATTATACGCTTGTTCTTAAACTCAGTTTTATTTTATCTTCATATGTATCCTGCTCACTCTGTTCCCCGTTCCTTAGCCGGGCCGGGAAATAGTCTTGACACCGGCGGAAGCCATTTTGGTTATCCGATAGGTTTGGCCCTACAGACTCGAGGTGCTCTAATATACGTTCTGCCAGGATTCTTTTTAAAAGCTTGCCCGCTTCGTCCAAGAGAACAATGGGACGGTGGGCTGAGGGAGAATCAGGTGGTCGACCGACCCTCCTTTCTAAGAATCAGGCAATCGTTCCAAATATCAGGAAGTCGTTCAGTTTCTAGGCATTTATTTTACGTAACCTAACCTTTTTTTTTTTTTATTTATACTAGGAGAAATGCTTTTACGCATCTCTCGCCCCCAGGTGCAGGGGCGATTCGAAATGTTGGACTCACCTAGAGTACACGGCCCATACAAACATATAGGCCACGCACTCCATCCCACGCCCCTCCCGCACCGCCACCCAGCCGGCCTTTAGTCAACTCTTACGACATCCCAGGCATGTAAGGGGTTGGTGACACTCTTGTATTCTTAGCACCAACCTTTAGCTTATCGTCCCACATTTGGTATAAACATTTTTCTAATTGTAACCTATAACACATAACGTACCAAATATGCATTTTTTTTATTTCGTGAATAAAAATTCAAAATACATATACCTAAATAGGTTCCTTAAACTTATAACTATAATAATAAAACAACTTTTCCGGATTTAATTGTCGGTATTGTCAGGCCTGTCTCACTTCCATACAAGCGGCGCCAAATACCCGAGATATTTACCTACTATACTGGAAAACAACATAATTAACCAAATAACTGTCTGCCGTCTCGCTGCGTGTGCGACTAGTCGAGCGTCGAGCGAGTGCCAGCCAACCCAGCCTAGTGAGACTAGTCCGGTGACCGGACGCTTGCGTTTATCATACCTAAACTCGGGAGTGAAATTTCTGTACCGTAATAAGGTACTAATATACACGGTGTAAAAAGAGCCTTAACGAATACACGAGCTATGCATTGTGTACATAAAAATAAGTAATATTACCAAAAATAAATGCTGGGAAACTACTTTCATTTTCATCGATCAAAAATAATAATATTCACTACGAACGCAATGTAAAGCGCGCAACACCCCCAAGCCGCCCAAAGCAACATACTGATTACTGCCACAACCACGACAGTACGCGCGTATATAACTGAGTGCGTGTGTGTGTGTCACGCCACCTACTATGCGGCCACTACTCGTTTCTTTATAGGGTTTTAAAATTATCATTTTTTTTTTTTTTATCAAAAGTAATCTCTTTTTAAAGTAGTTCGATAGCGCATTGGGTATACGTTGCGGCCTGCGAATCTTGCGGTTAAGCAACGTTCGCAAAGGCCGGTCAGAGGATGGGTAACCAAATACTTTGTATCTCGAGCTACTTTGTGCTTCGGAAGAAACGATAAGCCGTTGGTCCTGGCTGCATTTGCAGTCGACAATATCCTCTAATCCGCATTGGGCCCGCGTGGAGGATCATGGCCCAGTCTCCTTGACTATTCTTAAGGAAGACTTATGCCCCAGCAGTGGGAACATTAAATGGCTGACGACGAATCACTTATTTCGTGATTCAAGAAACGATTTTGACAATAATTTTAAAGGGAACGATCGATATTGACGGTAATGAGCCGCACCTCAAAATTTAGCCTATTAACTGCCCGATAGCTTAGTGGTTCAGACGGCTGGCCGCCCGAATAGCGGAACGACCTAGCTGGGTTCGATTTCCGCGTTTCACGTTTGCGCTATCGTACAAGTTCGTCAATTACCTACTTATCTGCGTTGCCTTGATAACTTAGTAGTACATTATAACTCAATTCCAATTTCCGAAATTCGATGCTCGGATGAAACATTTGAATTTAAATAACAGTTTAGTGTTTTAAATACAACATAACAAAAACTTATAAAAACTTTTTTTTTTTAATGATTTTGTAATTTTTGCATTTTTCAATGCTATTTTTATACTTATGGTAAATTTTAAATAGAAAAATATTGGAAAAAATCACTTGTGGCCGAGTTAATTTTATTCCAATATTTTTCTATTTATAAAAACTGTTTTATGATTGCCGTAAGTAGTTAGAAAGTACTTACCTAGTCTTCTTCAACAACTGGTCTTTCGATGCTGACCAGCTGGCTGCGGTTCAAACTGCCGCCCACCAACGTGGAGACAGTAGCGTGCCCGTTTCACGGTGTGTTCATGCACACGCTATAGGATGCCTTCCCGAACCGACCGTTGCTTAACGTTGCTGAACCCGATGGATTTTATAGGGCCGTTGCCTGTCCCTTTTCAATACTCTGTGCACTGTCATCTGTGATACTACATGCCGAGCGCGATGACCAGGCGGTGGCAGGTCTTATTTGGACGCCACCACCCTCCGAGACGGGCACAATCGGCTGGTGGTCCAGCAAACGCTGTACAGCTCTGGTAAAAACACGAGGATCGCGGGGCTGAACTGCGCTGGGGTGTTCAACTCCGTACAGTCGCAACGCCTCAGAGGCATTTCCGCGGGCCATACCATAGCACATAAGCATGTTCACATACTCCCGAGCACTAATGCCAAGGCATCTTGAAAGATTGCTTTGCTTTATCACTCACTCGATAACACTGAGCAAAAAATTACTCTCTCACACACACAAAACACACAACACAAACACAACACACCAACACGAGAACAGTAAGTACTTATTTTACTCGAATTCGAAATTTCGGGGCTAAAAAACTGCATGTACGCATTCGATAACGTAAGAAACCGAACTGATAGAACATAGCAATGGCGGTTTCTGGGCGGGCGGCGGCGAGCGAGAAAGGCAGTAGTTACTTTGACAAATCTCTTTGATTTCGCCGCGCCGCGAGTCGGGTCGCACGCGCCGAGGAGCCACTGGCTGCTCGCCCCTCCGCCCCGCGCCCGACCGACAGACACCGAGCGCACCCGACCGCACGCCCTTCCCGCGCCCGCGCCCGTCCCGGGCGGCCGATGCGAAATGCGGCGAGACGGGCGACAAGTGTGTGCGTTACCCTCGCAAAATGTTGTGCTTTAGAGAGCACAGGTTCAAAGCACAGGTTTAAAAAAATACCAATCAGAGACCTTAATTTGTTTAAATTTGTTTAAACATTAGTTTTTGAATTGGTTGACGCAAACCAATGTAATTAAATGGTTTTGAAAATCAGAAAAAACGTACTTGCAAGTAAACTAGTAAACTTTAACCAAATAAATAGCTGCAAAAATACCCGTGGTAAACACTTATTACGTCAAGAGTTTTAGATATTGTAGTTTTACACGATATAAAACTAAAAACAAATTTGATACATTTTAGACTGGTCGTACTTTAGCAATCGAATACGCAGTTCTCATAACATTAAGAAACATGACTAACATTAAACAAATTAAAGTGATTCACGAACACTAGTTCCTATTAATTTCAGCTTTCAATTACGGCTATCATGAAAGTTTAAACTAAAACATTCTACAAAAATTCTCTGAAAAGCCGACCAAATTGTAGAGGTCACAAAAAAGCGACCGCACCATACGTACGGGCTATCTACGCAAATCAGCTGTTTATTATCCGATGTTTTGTACAGTTATGGAGAAAAGCGTTATTCATACTAATAAATTTAATAATAATAGATTTACTATTACTTTACTATTATTTACTATTATTTTTCCTAGTACGTTATGCAAAACAAGTATTACGACAATGAAGGTTTAGGTGGAGCTAACACTCGGAATACCTACTTGAAGCAAAATTTTATGTAGCGTTATCTCGCTCTCTAGGGAAATCTCTCTCTTTCTTATTCATTTTGTTTTATTATTTTAACACTATTAAGTAAAAGGATAAGTCAGTATCTTGGATTCTAAATACTTTCACCACCACGTAGGTAGATAGAAATTATAAATGCACTATTTGTATTGATTTTTAAATCATAAATTTCAACATAAATATGGGATTTTGTTTGTGTTTTTAAGAATTTTGGGTTGTTGTGAAATCAATAAATTCACTATCAAATTTTCTAGAGAGTGAGATAACACTACAGTGCGACACAAATGAGTAGAAAATAATGGGGGACCACTAGTCAATAATTAGCAACCATTTATCAAATATTTCACTATTTCCACTTCTTAATATGAAAAAAACTATTCTTTATGAAGACGCTAAAGGTTTGACAGCAGAATTACTATCTTAACAATCGTCATTTTGCTTTACATTGAAGTTGGTAATAAGTCCTCAAAAGTCCGTTTTTTTCTCTTTTGTGTCGTACTGTACATACAATTTAGCTTCAAGTAGGTATTTGGTTTATGATTTTGTAATTTTTGCATTTTTCAATGCTATTTTTTTTTTTTTTTTTTATTTTTTTTTTTATACTTATGGTAAATTTTAAATAGAAAAATATTGGAAAAAATTATTAACTCGGCCACAAGTGATGAAGGTATTTGGTTGCTTCACCGATACCTAGGTATAACTTCATGGTTACGTTACGACTGTCAAGACGTTAGTTCTGCTGTCTAACCATTAATGTCTTGTCTTCTAAAATTTAGTTCAGTGCGACAAGGCTTATAATGAACGTGATTCAAACGTCATTGTGCAGCGCCTCTGCCCGCGTTAATTATAAGCCTTGTCACACTTGCAATATGGTATTAACAAAAAAACTCACCGTCTAAACCTGTCATGGATCATGACAAACATTTTAAAAACAAATCAGCTAAATCGACCCAATAGTTCTCGAGTTATAGCAAGACTAGATTTTTATCAAAAACTTTTGTACTCAACTGTACTAACAAAACATTCGTATTATCCCGTCCATTTAAGGTGGCTACGCTTATGTATGGTGCGGTCGCTTTTTTATGATCTCTACAATTTGGTCGGCTTTTCAGAGAGTTGTTGTACTATTCTTGTTTTAGTTTAAACTTTCATGATAGCCGTAATTGAAAACTGAAATAAACAGGAATGAATGTTCTTCAATCACTTTAATTTGTTTAATGTTAGCCATATTTCTTAATGTAATGGGAACTGCGTATTCGATTGCTAAAGTACGACCAGTCTAAAATTTATCAAATTTGTTTTTAGCTTCATATCGTGTAAAGCCACAATAACTAAAACTCTTGACGTAATAAGTGTTTACCACGGGTATTTTTTGCAGCTATTAATTTGGTTAAAAGTGTACTATTAAATACGTTTTAGCAAACGTTACTAGCAAATACGTTTTTCTGATTTTCGAAACCATTTAATTACATTGGTTTGCGTCAACCAATTCAAAAACGAATGTTTAAACAAATTTAAACAAATTAAGGTCTCTGATTGGTATTTTTTTCAAACCTGTGCTTTGAACCTGTGCTCTCTAAAGCACAACATTTTGCTTGGGTAACGCACTCGCGACAAGTACCTAAGCTAGAAGTCCGTGTCAGATACAATTGCTTTGTATTGATCACTTGTTAAAAATTATTTCGAAGTAACTAGCGATAACAGCATTAAAAAGATTAAAATCTTGTTTTAAAGTAACCTAAACGTAACTGAAAAATGATATTTTTTATCCATGATTGAATAAATAATGTTGTATTATTTCATGACTATTCACTAGACTTGTGGGTTTTCGCGTGTACGTTTCATTGAAATGAAACACTTACGAATCTAACTGCACGTCTATTAGAGTTATCAGATCACAAAAGAGATTATTGTGTTTTGTTTTAGGTTTTGTTTTAGGGTTCGATCCCCGGACAAGACAAATATTTGTGTGCATGAACATGTCTATTTGTCTTGGTCTGGATGTTTAATATGTATATTATGTATGTATTTACAAAAAAAAAAAAAAAAGTATATAAGTATGTTTATCCGTTATCTAGTATCCATAACACAAGTTCTTCATGATACTTAACGTGGGACTAGATAATTGGTGTGATTGTATGGAAAAATTTATTTATTTATTTATTTATTTGTTTTTCGACGGTTCGACACCTTTACAGGGGCCGTGGTCACGATGGGACTTATTTCTTATCTTATCGCATTTAAGTTTTACATGTTCGATTTTAATCTAAAAATAACTTAGATAGTTACCTACTTAATCGTAAAATGGAAAATACCTACCTAAACTATCCTGGTAAAATTAAAGAATAATGTGTAATTTATCGTCGGCCATTAAATGTCTTCACTGCTTTGGCATAGGTCTTTCTTATGGATAGTTAAGGAGACTAGGCCTTGACACTCCACGCGGGCCCGATGCGTATTGAAGGGACTGCCGTTGCAGCTGGGATCAACGGCTTAACGTGCCTACCGTTCCGAAGCACAAACGAAAGAGCTCGAGATAGAAAGCATTTGGTCACCCATCCTGTGACCAACCATTGCGAACGTTGCTTAGTCACAACATTCACAGGCCGCGGCTCTTGCCTACTTAGTCATCGAGCTTCTACCAGTAATTTAAAACGTCTGGGGTGTAAAATTCGATTAGATCTAAAGGACAAGCCGTCGTGCTTTGCGCGTCGCCGCGGCCGTGCCTTGGTGGTCTAGTTGATGGGAGCGTCCGATCCCAACTCTTGAGAGCGCGGGTTGGGCTACTGCCCGTGGCGGGTTTATTCTTCTCACAACTTTTGTTGTTTTTCGTATCGCATTTGTTTAGTGCCGAAAAACCTGTTGGACACGGATGAAAATTTAAGTGTAAAAAGTAAGAAGCTAGATAAAAATGGAGATTTTGAATAATTGTGAAAAGTAGAAGTTACGTTATTTTATTATTATTGAATTATCTACAAAATTGTCGGTGTGTATTTAAACGGGCCTATACCTAGCAGTGGGTGTCATGTGGCTGAGACAACGACAACGATTTAAACGGGCGGGTGTCGGGTGACCGACCGCGAGCAGTGGTTGACCGGAACAGCTGATCATGCGAATGTGTGTGTGCGCTCGCTGCGTAGCCGCCGCGCGACACGTATTTTTGCGAGCGTTTGGAGTTCATTGCGGCTCGTCAAGTTCAGATGCATTTTTCGTTAGGAATTTCAAGAAAAATCATGAAGTTTATTAATAGGTATGTTTTATAATGTAATTTACTAACTGATTTTATCAAAAAGTCTCAAAAAGATTTGTCACTTTGTTGGTCAATAATACCGTAACTATTGATTTCCCAGGTATGGTTCCATACAAAAAAATCTTCGTAATAATAGACAGAATACGAGACTTTCGTTTTCGTTAAGGGTCAATTGGACGTAGTTACGCGAAAAGGATCCAAACCACAATTTTTCTGAAATTGAGTTATATATACCAGGGGGGTCTTTGCGATGATATCTTTCATGTCAAAAAAGATCCAGATGAAAAACACAATATTTGACATAATTACGACGACTAGATACCAAGCTACTTATAGGGGAGACACTAAATATTTATCATTAAAACAGATCCAAATTACCTGAATAGTTTTTGCGAAAATATTAATCTACGGAATAAGTGTTTTAAACAAATCACAAAAAAGATCTAAACAGCCTGGACCACTGAGTAACAGCATTTATAAAATATTTGAAAGGATCCAGGCTGTCTGGAACCTTTATGCTAAAGTAATTCTTTAGAATGTTTTTCTACTTAAATATCAAGAACGATCCAAGATGCTTGAATCTTTTTGTACGAATAGTTTTTCCACTTCAAAGATAATACCAAAAGAATTGGCACCTTCTTAATAAATGTTAATTTCTATAAAAAGAAACCGCAAAAAAGATCTTGGTTGCTATTTTTCACTTTTTAATAGACTTTTTGCAAAGTTTTGGAATGCAAGTACAAAAAAACGTTTCTTTTGTTTCAATAGACTATTTGGATTAGGTACATAAATTTTAATTGATTATTTGGGTCGGGTTATCTATCACTCGTCAGTTTCCCTAATTAGCCAGTTTTACAATAGTTTATACGTCCCTACCCTAAGGGCACTTCTACACTAAACGGAATTTTACCGTCCGGTAGTCCGATTTTTTACGGTCCGATATGGCAGGCCATAAAATGTATATGTTAGCTTGTGCACTATACGTAATTTTACCGTCCGACTTTTTACTTTTCCCCATTCCAGGCCGTTTTTTTCCGGTCCGGGGTGACAGCACTGAAAAAAGTATTTAAGCTTGTGTGCACTGCGCTGCGTTCGGTCCGTGATATTCATGAGCGGCGGGGCGGGCGAAGGGGTAAGGGTGTAACTTACATAGTGCACAACTAAAACGGCCAAGTGCGAGTCGGACTCACGCTAGAAGGGTTCCGTACCATAAAAAATATACGTTTGTTGTATTTTAATTTGATTAATTATTTTAAAATAAATATACAACTACTACTCGGTCGAGCTAACATGACACCTGCAGGATATACCCGTCCCTCTCACACTCCGGGCATGACAGAATCGAGTGAAAGAATTAGTGTAGGGCTTCAGGAATCATGTTAGCTTGACCGAGTTGTAAATATTCTGTGAATAAAGTGTCTACCTGTTGCCGTTATTAATATCGAGCAAAAAACGGCAGAAAAAAAAAACGTTTATTGTATCGGAGCCACCACCAACAGACCAAACCCAGTTTTTACCCCATTCGAGGGATTTTTTTTGACTTCCTATATGGACATATTTTTTTATTGTAAACAATAACTAATATTTATACTTCTGAATCCTTAAATGAGAAAGTAATAAAGCAAGCAATTGCCGACGTTCCAAGAAACTCATCATACCTCTCGTTTACGCGTGCGTGAAGTGTAGTTTCAAAGAGATCTACCCTAAACTGCGATGCACCTGCGAGTAAAAAGACGGACAAGTGCACAAACCAATCCGTTTTTTTTTCATGCCACACCGGACCGTAAAAAATCGGACTGCCGGACGGTAAAATTCCGTGTAATGCACAAGCGTCCTAACAATGGGAACTTATTTATTTCTGAACAGAAGTGACCATAGACCATACT
Source organism: Chrysoteuchia culmella (assembly GCA_910589605.1). NCBI lineage: Eukaryota > Metazoa > Arthropoda > Insecta > Lepidoptera > Crambidae > Chrysoteuchia > Chrysoteuchia culmella. The sequence goes on along the minus strand of OU342671.1, from coordinate 9,548,711 downwards.
AGATCTATCAGACAACTTGACAAGTGACAGTGACACTGACTCACTGCATGCATTCCCGGGGAGACGTTTGCCATAGGGTAATGCTCGGATTGTCGAAGATGTTGAAGGATTTAACAGATTAACTCTTGATTTTGAAGTTGAAACAGATAACTGCCAAGATTGATATATAGACCGATAGGGATAAGTTTTGAGGTTTCAAAAATATTAAAGTTCTTGATTTTTGGTATACAGTTCCAGGACCATTTACTTAACCTAATATATGATTTTGTGTCATCTTAGGTGCAGGGATAAGTATATATTGACGTTTTTGTCTTTTCTGACATTATTGGCCGGAAAGAAAATTAGAGACGATAATTTTACTTTCATGGGGATTAGAAAGTCGTAAACGATGTACACTAGGTTTTTGTGTCATCTCTCTCCACGGGAATACTGTTATTTAACCATTACCTAAGATGTCGCCTCAGTAGCTCAAAAGAATATTAGAGTTGGTGAAATAAGTGTTATAAGTTTTAGATCAATGGTATCTTTTGTTTATAATGTTTTGTGTCAGATTCCTCCATGGCATTTTCAGAATCTTTCCTTTTTTTGTTCAAAACGCTGTAAAAGTCACAAAAGAAAATTCAAGTTATTAGAGTTTATGTTTTTATTATCTTTATGATATAACGAAACACTATTCAAAATTTGTGTCGTTTTTACCCATGGAATCTTATATTATTAGATTCAGTTTAAATCCGGAACATTTTGAAATTTGCCGCTAAGAGCAAGCGCATGGGACGCGACGCGACATGCGAGCGGTGTGTGTGTGACCTTGAGAGCGCCCTTACGTCGCTCGTCGGTGGTTTTCGTAGTGCAAATGTAAAGCCGTACGTGCTGTTGACCGTACCTACATTGCTAGTCAAGAAGGTACCTACTTAATTATTTTTAAGTAAGTTGATGACCAGACTAAGATGTTTTTTAGAAGTAGGTAAACATTAAATAAAAAGCAAAAAAAGAAAACAGGATATTATATCTGATCTAGGCAAGTAAGTAGGTATACCTTATTTGTTTTACTTTATACCACCTCAAGTGCCACTATTCTAAATTTCTGATTGTTAAAATTGAAATTAGAAATCATGCATCCACTGTCAATCACTCGTTTAATACATTTTGTTTTATAGTTTTGCATTTCTAACCCATTCATTATTATTAATGAGAACCAAGAATACTGGTTCTTCTATACGTTGGTACCGGTGTCAGATAATTTACGTCCGTACTGGGAATCCCGGGGGAAAAAAATAAACTTTGAATTCCTGGTACTTTTCCCTATCTCGAACTCATTCATTTGAATATATTTATATTGAAGTTTACTATTAATGAGAACCGGTTCTGCGATACCATGTTAAAACCGGTGCCAGTTAATGTGCCCCAGTAAGTACCGTATCGAAAATTCGTAACCAGGAGTTCCTGGGACTATGCCCTAGCATTATTTATCGATGTTATAATTATAAACATTATCTGACTTCTGACCTTTCCTTTGGCTAGCCATATAGCTCCTGAGATCGGATCGGTTTTGGGGGGATTGTGGAGACAGGTTCATTTGCCCAGGTAGCTACTAATTAAGCATCTTATCGTTGTTCACAAGCATGGAGAAAATTTAATATCGGGTCATCATTCAATGCCTTCCTAGCAAAGAAAATCCAGTATCCAGCCGTAGGGTTTGTGAACCGATGGCGTAGCTTCTTTGACGTTCATAAGTGCTTGTAACAGCAAAGACTGAATAAATGATATTGAATTTGAATTTAAATTTGATGCACGAGCCCCTACTGAACTGGTTCATGAACCTGTCTCCGCAGGCAGACTCTTAATAGCGCAATACAACTCTGCCCCCTTGTCATGTAACCCAAAAAGCTTCAGTTGACGACCGAGCAAGTCTATAGCTTTTATTGATATAATAATAATAATAAATAATAAATATTTCCATACAATCACACCAATTATCTAGCCCACGTTAAGTATCATGAAGAACTTGTGTTATGGATACTAGATAACGGATAAACATACTTATATTTTTTTTTTTTGTAAATACATACATAATATACATATTAAACATCCAGACCAAGACAAATAGACATGTTCATGCACACAAATATTTGTCTTGTCCGGGGATCGAACCCGGGACCTCTGGCGCAGAAGGTCGCCCCCCTGCGCCAAACAGGTCGTGAAATAGATGTAGAATCGTTAATTTTTTTTAGTGAAATAGCCAAGCCAATTCTAACTTACATCTTGTCCCTAATTCCCTAATTCAGTTGTCCACTGAGGCTGTTAGATTAACAGGATAAGAAACAGGTCAGTCCTTTCAACCTGAATCCTACTTTCCGAGGGATATGCTTGCTGATTACTGATCATCTAGAGCTTTTTGGCGTGTCATTTTCATTAAGTTTCAACTTTTAATATTTCATTAAAAGTTTAATTAGCATGAAAAAAGCTTTGCTTTACTGGCAAAGGTTTTTTACGCTGAAACGGTTCCTCCAACTATAGCAAACGCAAACTCAGTTGTTTTCGAGAGTCATAACGAGTCGTCTAGCTCCCAGGTTCGACGACTTCCTCACGAACAAGCCGGGTTCTGAAAAGGCTTTAGCACCAAAGACCACATCCATACGCTTCGGCAGGTTATACAGAAGACCGAGGCGTATAATTTGCTACTTTGCTTGGCGTTTGTGGACTATAAGAAAGCCTTCGATACGATAGAGACCTGGGCGGTGCTGCATTCTCTCCAGAGGTGCCAAGTGGACTATAGGTATTTCGAGGTGTTGAGGTACTTATACGAACATGCCACCATGTCGGACCGATTACAGAACCAGAACACAAATCCCATCCAACTTCAGCGAGGTGTGAGACAGGGAGACGTCATTTCTCGGAAACTGTTCACAGCTGCGTCGAAGGATATCTTTAAGCTCTTGGACTCGAAAGGACTCGGCATCAACTTTAATGGCCAGTATCTGACACATCTTCGTTTAGCCAATGATATAGTCCTTGCGGCTGAGACCTTGGAAGATCTGAACACAATGCTCGAAGATCCCCGTAGTGCTTCCCAAACATTGGGTCTTAAGATGAACATGGAAAAGGCGAAAATCATGTCAAATTCCCATGTTATACCCACTTCAGTTCACGTTGGGAACCCTACACTCGAAATGTTGACCACTACGTTTACCTTGGACAGACAATCCAGTTAGGTAAGTCCAACTTAGAGAAAGAGATCTCCCGTCGAATCCAACTCGGATGGGCAGCATTCAGGAAGCTCCATAAAATCATCGAGTCCAACTTACCGGAGTGTCTCAAGACGAAAGTCTATGACCAGTGTGTGTTGTCAGTGATGACTTATGTAGTGAATCGTGGTCGCTAACTATGAGTATGCTCGGCGTTTCCCTACGTGATCGAATCTGATATGAGGAGATCCGTAGGAGAACTAAACTGATCAAAGCAACTGACATCGCTCGAAGGATTACTCGGCTGATATGGCTGTGGGCGGGGCACATAGACAGAAGAAACGATGGCCGCTGGGGCGGAAAGGTTCTGGAATGGCGACCGCGCACGGGACGACGCTACGTGGGTAGGCCTCCGACAAGGTGGACCGACGGTCGGGTGAAAGTCAAGGGAAGCCGCTGGATGCGGGCAGCGCATGACCGTTCGTTGTGGAGATCCTTGGGGGAGTCTTATACCCAGCAGTGGGTGTCATGTGGCTTAGATGATGACTACGACTTGATGATCGAAGTTCTGATCCAAACATCTTTAAGGGCGCTTTCAATTTAGACATTTCGTGTCGGATCGCTGCGGTGCCGAAGCGGTGCATTTGTCGTTTTGCGCACGGACGGTCGTTTGTTTCCATACAAAGCGCGCGGTGCGGTTACAGTGCGGCGTCGGTATCTATCTATTTTTGTGGCGGTACCGACGCCGCACAAAATATATTTTTGTTATTTTTTTTTTTTTATTTAAATATTTATTACAGACAACTATATGATCCATAGAAATGTTAGTAGGTATCTTAATCTATGCTAGTGCTAAGGGATTAAAAGTCCCACCCAACATTTAAGGATGGGACAATCCATTTTATCCGCAATGACTTCCAAGACGCTGTTGGAGCTGGTTCGAAGCCGGTGTAACAAAAACGCTATGCGTTTACGCCTAATGGCATAGAAGTCGTCGGTATGTTCTTGCGCAAACATGAGTGACGCACTACAAAGGCGGGGCAACTTCAACAGCGTCCTGAAAATATAGTTGTACTGTATTCTAAGAGCGTTGTAGGCCCTTTGGGTATAGTTGACCCACAGGTAAAATACCTGACAGAAAGATTTAAATAAGGTTATTTTAACTTGCTTAACACACCGATTGAACCTGCGGGCCAACATATTACCCCGAACCGACAGCGCTCTTCTTTCACGCTCTATGTCTAGATCGTCTTTTAAATTACTTGATAGTATGTGGCCCAAGTATTAAAATTTTGGTACCACATTTAACACATTACCATCAAGAAATACGGGGGGGACATTGGTCAGTTTTTTCCCTCTAGATTCAAATATAATTATTTCAGTTTTTTTTTTGAGTTATACTTGAGACCATGTCCAACTGCGTATGCTTCACACTCGGCCAACATTTTCCTTAGTGCACTGATTGAGGGGCTCAGCAGCACCATGTCGTTATAAGCTTGAACGCAAACCCCTTCAGCAGAGACAGAAAGTAGCGTTGTTGCGAGCTTAACGCTTTATTATCTGATATATTTCGGTCAGTGTCCATCTGAAATGGACAGCTATACTCTTCCCCTGCCATTAGACAAGCATAAATACGAATATGTACTTCACAATATATTCCAAAGACTGGCGTTCAATGCGTCGAAATCGGCTAAGCGTTTTGATTCTTTTATCTTCTGTACCGCGCTAGAGTATAACTTCTTACCTGTTCTTGTATTTCCGAATACTTACAAACCCGGGGATTCTCAATCCCTAATGAATACCTTCTAGGCTCATCGTTGATTGTATGATACTCCTAGCTTACCATTAGGCGGTATAACAGGGCAGTGACCTATTTATCAGAGTGAGATAGCAATAGCCAGACAGTAATATGACCGGTAATATGAGCGTATTTCAATAGTACGTTAAAGTATAAAAGCTGAATTTTGTGTGTGTTACGCAGGGACCTACCAAAAAGTAGTTTCACAGCAGCAGCACTTTTTATGGTTCTTTCATCTTGCGTCTAACATTTTCATTTATGCACACATTTTAAACAGCTCAATAATACAAAGAAACTTTAGGGGTTTCTCAGTACCGGGAGTAGCGATACTCCCGGTTCTCTTAACGGAGTATCGGACCCGGTTCCTGTAAATCTACGACTATTCCGTATTTAGTAAGTACAAGCTATAAATTTTGTTTTGCTGACTCTACTTAAAGCAGAATACTTTTTTTATATGATAAATAAAAAAAAACTACCGAAAAGCGATAGGTACCTGTAAGTAAAAGTGAAAATCTACTAAATAACTCATATAGGTATAATATCTGCTCTGCTATGCGACCGACGACCCGGACAGGGACACCCTGTCATTCTTTCACTTGCTTATAAGTAACAGTATTGAAAATTAGATGTGACCTGCGTCTGCATAGTAGATTAACGCTTATTAAAGACCGTGATGATAATCTCTACATAACCGAACGACGGCGTGTGTTCTTTCGTTCTTCAATTCAATTCTTACCTAATCTGATCTAATAACGGGATAATCTAATTACCTATTATAGTAGGTACCGAATATAACCCGACTGAGATGGACGCCGCGATGTCACACGGTCCACGCGTATAGGTAGGTAGCCGCGCCGGGCTTGCCGCCTGCGCTTCGTTCGCATCGCGCGCTATGTACCTACTAACTTCGTGCGCTTTTTTGTATTTTGTTCTTAATTAATAATGCCGTGCATTAATATGACACAAATTCACACTGTCCATTAATCATGCATTTTTAATATCAAATAAGTAAATTCTAATAATTGTAATATTATTTTAAAGCACTTATAGCTCGGACAAACAAAAAAATTGAAAATACTAAAATCCCATGCCTGAATCTGGCACAAATTTATTTCATGGGTTTATTTAAGTAATCTGCAGATTATGGTACTAGTTATTTAAACTCTAATTTTTTTTTGCCTTAGTTATTAATGTACTGACTTTAAGTCACTTTCCCCTGGACGAATGTGACACAAACTAGGTTTGTACACTACGCAGGCTATCTTAAATTCAATACCATTGCGTTTTTTAACTTGAAATCAATTTTGTAAGTTTTATTTTGAATTATTTATATCCACCACAAATATTCGAATTTCTATAGATGCATAGGCAAGAAATGACACAAAACGCAAAAATAAGCTTTTTATATGCAAATACATCCACAGGCAAGTTTTTATAAACTTTAGAATTTTTGAAGGTTTTGCCTACAAAATAACTCAGCGCGATCGGTCTAATACATATCTCTTGGTAGTTATGTGTCAAGTCAAAAGTTAAATCCATCAACATCTTGTATATGTAGACAATTTGAAAGGGTGCTAAATTTTTTGTTAAAATGTATCTATTAAGCTTAACTTTTTTGATTAAAAACATTGTTTTATTTTAAGTTTTTCTTGTTTTTGTTAAAATAAGTTAGTAAAATAGTATCTGGATTGTTATTGATTAAATCATTTTGAGCAGCATCCCATAATATTTAGCTTTTATTAAAAAGAATCCAGACACACATTTTTGCCATTTTCATAATAAAATTGTACTGTATGTTTAACACAACTTACGCCCATTATGAAGTGCAAAAAAATAACTAATCGTCAACACAAAAGGAAATACTCTCAATGTAATAATGTTCGACTAGAGACACTTTTAACACTTTCTAATCTTTAATGGCCTCTATCTCAGAATCGACTCTGTGTGGATTGGATCCTTTTCGCGTAACTACGTCCAATTTACACCCAGTATATTCTGTGGTATTGTTAGGTTTTTAGGGTTTTCTTTTTGAGAGAAAATTAAAACACTTCTAAAAACAAAAAAATACTGACAATTAGATGATAGATCATAGTTAGTGAAATATAGCGCGTTTAATATCCGGTTTTTTTTTATATCAATGAACAGTGCGCGCCAAAACTTAAGATGTACGTATTAAAACTAACATATTTTTTTCCGGCAATGGTACAAAATGCCATGCTAAAAGGGGTTAAGTTTGCTCGAAATCGCTATTTTCATTACAATATTATTTATTAAGAAATTGTATTAATAGTTTTGTATGATTATTTATATGCCATGCCTTCATTGACTTATTAAGCTATTTATGTACCGAACCAAGGGCGAGAGACAATAAACCTTTGCCACTTTAAAACTGTGAAAGTAAGTACTTTGACATATAACTTGTCAATGTCAGTGTCATCTGCGATTTTGCCTGACGTAGTTTGAGATCGTTCATCTTATTTCATAAAATAATAATCAATATATATATATAAGTTAATAGAAATAGGCATACTTACCGGTAATCTTGTTACAATTTTGGGCAAAAATATGTGTGACTCAAAAAAGTAATAGACACTCTGAAAGGTCTTATTACATACCATAGAATTACATTAGGATTAAAATGTCTTTAGTTCCGAATAACGGTAAAGAAAGTAGTTTTTATAACGAAAATAATATTGAATTTATAAGTATTAAACAAGAAGTTCCAGAACACAATGAATATGATGTTAGGTAAGTATTAATAATTGTTCTATTTCATAAATAAGCCATTTTCGAACTAGCCCTAAACATATAGGTTATTTCTAACTTTATCTTATTTATAAATAATAATTATTAAATAAATATTTCTTACACTCACACCCTGGCCCCAAAGTAAGCACTGTAAGGCTTGTGTTATGGGATACTGATACAATAGAGTTATGTGGGACTCTCCTTTGGCAGGCATACCCACTAAAAACCCTCCTGGTTTCCGGCTGCATATTGATTGTATAAATGTGGGGCCTTTGTTGCAGTCTCCACCACACAGTTGTGTTATGGGATACTATTGTAACGAATATAAATAAAACTACTTATGTGTAGAAATATATAGAAACGTCCATGACTCAAGTACAAATGCTCGTATTCATCATACAAACATTTGCGGGATTCAAACCCAGAACCTCAAGAGTAGGCGACACGTTGTTACTGGTGTACATACTCAAATTATAATATTATTGATGTATTTTACCGGTCAATTACTCCAATGGGCACCACCTTAATACATTCATTAGTTCATTCATACCCATTATATACTTGTCAGATTAGACTATTTAAAATGCAAACTCTGGTTTTATTTATAATAAATAATAATAATAATAAATATTTATTTATTCGACCAACATGGATCATTTTCAAAAAATACGTACAGATCAAATATACATTACATTAAATTCAAATCAAATTACGCAATATAACATCTAAATTACAAAATTAAAAATTAAAAATTAATTTATAAATCAACTTTTCTGCCTTACCATGGTAAAAAATTAGTACCTATATAGTCCTATTATTTGGATGTTGGTAATTTTATGGTAGAAAGATCTAAAAATAAAAAGACTTCCTGCAAAATTTCAGATTTAGGACACTGGTAGTTATCGAGAAAAAAATTCTTGAGGTATTGATTTTTACTATGTTTTTAGATGATTAAAATATAGTCCCACGAAGGGGAAGTGAGTGGAGAGGAGTGGAAGGAGCTGTATTTTTTTTATTTGTAAATAATTCTCAGCAGTTTTATTATTATTATTTCAGAATAAAGATAGAACCTGAAGAACATGTGGATGAAAGTAATGATGCTGAGAACTCTTGTCATAATAGCTTGTCTGTAAACCCAGCTGCAATCTGTTCAGCAGAACTGACGATAAGAGAGGAACCTCTAGATTATAGTGTCAACAATGATACTGTGAGTATTCTTCTTTTTCTTCCAATACGGGTGGTTTCCACAAATTGAAGACTTTTTGCACCTATTTTGCGCCCGGAGGGTGTCAGGCCGTATCACTCCAGCTCCACCAGGAATGCTCCCAGCGCCTTCACGTCAGAGATGGCGTCCCGGAGACTGCCTGGAGAGCCGAGGTACTTCACTCGGTAAGGGACTACTCCATCACAATCCAACAAGACGTGATCAGCTGTCTCTTCTATCTCCATGCAGTGTCTGCTTAGTAGGCTGTCAGTGGCACCTAAATTATTATTATTATTAACAGGCTAGCAGTTGTAACAACTGCAATTAAAAAGGTACTTCTTAAAGTTCATGTGGCCAGTGATGGCCCCTGTTATCAAACGTAACAGCGGTCTACTGAGTTAAAAGAGAGGTCTGGAGAGACAAGCGTCCTATACTGTGAGTATTATAAATTAGTATACCTTTTTTAGCCATATCTGTCACAGAACCGATATCCACTAGGGATAAAAGGTTCTCGAGTGGAGACCACAAACATAGGAAGGTCCCACTAGGTGGACAGATGACCTGCTCTAAAGTCCCATATTTAATTCAGTAGAGTGATTTGACCGGTTGTCAATGTCACTATGTATTATTAATGCTGATTTAAAATGTAGCTATAATTATAATATTGAATTTGTGTGTGTGAATGGAATCAATACTTACTGAACTTGAACTGGATCTGAGCAAATCGTTACGAAAACAGTTTAAAGCACAATCATTTTTACAAAGTGACATTGACACCTGTCAAATTACTGTACTGAATTAAAAATCCGACTGAGGAGAAGGCCTATGTGCTTTTTAATGGCTGATGATAAGGATTGTTTATTCTTCAATTTAGCCTTTTTTTTAATAAATTGTATTGGGATCAAGCAAGGCAAACCCATTCAAGATAAAAAAAAAATTTAACACAGCTGGGGTTTCCACTTTGTAAGTAAAGAAAATGGAATATGACATTCTTCATAGAGGGTAAATAAAAAGTACTGTACCGTAATGGTGTACCCCAGTTTGATAAAGCCTGTTACTATACACAAAAGTAAAGTAAATAAAAAAAATATAAAATTAAAATGAGTAAGCAATAAATTATTGATTGCCTGTTTTTTTGTCTGTTCAGGTCTCAAAACATGATGATGAGAGTTATGAAGAGAAATCTCGTAAATCAGGTAATTTATACTTAGTTGAGAATATAATATTTAAATACCTCTTAAGTTGGATTGATATGTGGCTGGCTGTCCTACACATATTAAAAACTTTATCACAAAAAAAAGAATAAAAAAAAAACATCAGGCAGAAATTAGATTCTGCCCCCTAATTTTATTGTCTAATTTCAAAATCTATGACAATCCCTTTCTAATGTAATGTATTGTGATAGTGGTTTATGGAAGTGTGTAACATATAGTCGCAATCCCTTTCGGAACGAATGAGGTTTTAAATGACACTTCATTTGACACCTCCATACATTTGAAAGATATTTTCGTCTGTCACTTTGCTTAGACAGTTCAATTTCGTTCATTCAATACCTTTCAACGTCCCGATCACAATCCCTATCAAATATCAAATAGTGACGGGGCCTGAAGTATGTAAATATCTTTCAAATGACGAATTGAAAGGGATTGCGATAGATTTAAAATTTAGACAATTAGCCCGCTGGTTAGATACCTACCTAGATCTAACCAGCCCCCTAATTGTCTTATTTAAAATCTATCACAATCCCTTTCAGAGGTATTGTGATTGTAATATTTTCGAGTAATTTATCGAATTTGTATAAGAAGTAAGAGCTTTATAAATACAATGTAAAATAAATTCTACACAGTCATAAATAGGTATCCACAATAAAATACTTTGTATGGTTAAGTCTTGTTATTATAAAAATAAAATTGGCGATATTATACACAAATAATTCAACCGCTCTGTAATCCGGCGTTCGGCTGTGTATAATGCTGGATTATCAAGCGGGTTGTGTGAGTCGGTAAATGCCGGATTATTGAGCGTGCCGGTTTGGCGAGCGCCGAATTATCCAGCGCCTACTGCATTTGTTAATGTTTAGGAATACTCCGTTAAGAATATCGGGATAAAATGTATCCTATATTTCAACCAAAGGATAGTATTTTATTCGGCGGCGTTATTACCTAAAAATTAGCAAGAATCGCGTATTACGTATGTGATCGATGGGTATTCGCTCGCTGATGTATAGTAGCGTCTTACTAGAGTGAGAGTGACGCCGCGTGCAGCTGTGACGCTAGCGCCAAAGACAAATTGGTAGCAATAACAGGAACTAAATGAATGCACATTGTAGTTCATCGATTGTTCGGTAGAGGCCGCACTGTAATGTGTGCGGTTGCTTGCTATGGTGATACGTGAAGTAAAGCAATTATCGCGCAATTTTCGCTGTCGTATTGCTGTTGCAAAGATAGGTACTAACTCCGCCGATCCAATGTTCCCTAGGCTGAAAACCACAGACTTATATCGAGATAGACGAAAAGAGCGCTTCAAACTGTATGTGAACCTAGCGTGTCGAATGTTTCGTACCTAAGATTACTACACGAGCGAGATTTATTGATAAGGAAATGTTATTGACGAGCTCTTGCAAGAAAGCACTGCACAATTAACCATTCTCGTTTCTGAGTGACGCGTGTTTTCATGGCAATGGTCTCAAGCGGACTGACTTAGGTCGGAAAACTTTGAACGTGGATCAATCTTTTGACACGCAAGGTAGGTACACTTTTACCATCTATCTAAATCATAAATCATAACATTTATTTGATACAGGCAGAGGACATAGACATAACATATGACAAAAAATACACAAAAATCTTATAACCAAATGTTCCACATGGCTGCATCAAAAGGGATCTAGTTCAGCATGTGTCAGTGTTGAAGCTGACGCTGGTTTTCAACTAGACCCACTTTTTTATTGACACGTCGATGTCAATACGGAGGCATCGAAAAAATGAAAACAAAATAAAACTAAGATTAAAACTAACATTTATAAAATAACAAGCACGCGTCTCCTATATGAAATTTATTTGTTTGTATATATGTTATCTCGATATAGGTCTGTACTGCAAACGCATAGGCTTGCTTAGCACCTAGCTAGCGCCTAGCTAGTGCCTAGTAGTCACCTAGCGAAAGTAAATGTTGTAAATTTTCTGCGATCAGCCGCAATGCGCGCTTGGCTTCTAGCTAGGCGACCTGTTTGGCGCAGGGGTACTAACCCCACCTTCTGCGCCAGAGGTCCCGGGTTCGATCCCCGGACAAGACAAATATTTGTGTGCATGAACATGTCTATTTGTCTTGGTCTGGGTGTTTAATATGTATATTATGTATGTATTTACAAAAAAAAGTATATAAGTATGTTTATCCGTTATCTAGTATCCATAACACAAGTTCTTCATGATACTTAACATGGGCTAGATAATTGGTGTGATTGTATGGAAATATTTATTTATTTTTTTAGGCGCCTGCTATTGGATTCACTATTGCATTTGTAGTTTGAAAGTGATAACGTTAGTGAAAGCCCTTGTAAGGAGTTTGAAAAATCGATAGCTATAGCGACTGCGGTAGCAATACCGTAGGACGATATGACATGCACTTTATGTTATAATCAAATATTTTTTTTTGTTAATGTTGTATTTTGTTAGAATTGAATATTATTCGAATTATCTCCTTACTATGGCTAAATAGAGCTTAAGTACAAATTTATTATCATCTTTAACATCATAGTAATTTACCCTTTTTAAAGCAAATAAATTATTTTATATTTGATAAGGGTGCGGGACTTCTAGGACATGGTGGGTAGTAAATAGTTGATATAAAAGCAACATCTTATTTTACGGCGTTTATCCTATTTAATTAATATTTATAGCATAATCATTTTACTCACTATCACCTTCTGTTTATTACAGAAACCACAAAAAAATCAGGAAAAAACACAACGCCAAAAAATTTTTTACCAAACGACGAATCCGAGGAAAATATGTGCATGTACTGCAAGAAAACCTTTACATTCCCAGGCAATCTCAAAAAGCATATAGACAAAAAATTCTGTAAAGTCCTCTCGCCTATTACTTGCACGATATGTTTCAAAAATTTCGAAAGCATATACCTGTTAAAAAGTCATCTACGTAGACATAACGACGACAAACCGTTCACTTGCGATTTATGCCAAACGAGGTTCAAACAAAAATGTGCTTTAGTGTTACACATGAAGATTCACAACGGTGTGACTCCTCACAAATGCCAATATTGTAACAAAAGTTTCACCCACAAGACTTTGCTGAAAGCCCATGTAAGAATCCATACGGGAGAGCGACCTTTTCAATGTCCATTGTGTCCAAAATCCTTTACCCACAAACATAACATGCAAAGACACATGAACAACCATAAGAAAGTAAAAAAACTTACATGCGACGTCTGCAATAAGAAATTTCCTAGAGAAAGCAGATTAAAATACCATATGAAAGTCCACATAAGCGAGAAACACTTCCCTTGCTTTGTATGTCCACGAAAGTTTTCCAACAGACAGAACGTGCTAAGACATTACACGAAAAAACATCCTGATGCAACGTACGATTGTAAAGAGACTGACGCGAGCATAGCTGCCAAAGTCTGGGATGAATTGGAATCAAAAGTTAGGCAAATAGATCGTTTTCCTGAAAAAATTAAACCCATCCCAATTGCAAACGCAGAAATACTGGAAACTGTACCTATTACTTATGAAAAATCTGTAGACTCAAAAGAACTTGGTTCTGGTAAAAATACTGAAATTGTTAAGATCAAAGTTGAACCTGTTTTTGAAGATAATACTGATAGTGTTACCATTAAAGTTGAACCAATTGTTAGAGAAAATACAGAGGAAGAATCAGAGTATATTTTACCAGAATAAAAAGAAAAGCAAAATCAGACGGTACAAACAAGCGATAATATATCTAATAAAGATGTTAGTACAGAAGAAGAACCTATTGTTGATGATAATACTGAAAAAGAAACTTAAGAACTAGATAAAGAAAGAGTATACCAGAATAATAATAAAATCTTGTCCGGTGGTCAATAAGTCGTAAAATCTAGATTGCCAAAACGAAGAATTATTTATTTAACTATTTATAAGTATGTTTTTTTCGATAAAATCATCGCTTAAATTGGAGCATAGTACTATGTAAACGGGAAGCAGCGTCTGGAGAAAACTTGCCGATTTTTTGTGATTACAAAAAGTCCGCCTTCAGCATACCTGGGGCCCGATTCTCGCGCCTTCGACATTTTTATATCCTTAATTTCTTTATTAAAAATATATGTAAAATCTCTACTACTGTCAAGAACCTTTAGTTTCAATAATCCTATAATGTCGTAGATTGCTTTCAGTGAGCTTTTAATACAATTTTTGACCCCAAAAAAAGTCGAAATCTTTTTAACTGCTAGAACACAACCAAACTGAAAACATTGTTGTTATGTCGAAAGACTCATAGATAAGATGGTGGTAGCTAGCTACAGTCCGACATGGCTTGTAACGAACGCGGATGGGGGCTCTGAAACTGTCAAAATTTACGTATACACAAGATGGCGGTGTTAATTCTTTTTTGCCACGTTCATTATAGGCTTTATCGCAGTGTGTAATCAACGCGGGCGGAGGCGCAGCACAACTGTCAAAAATGACGTTTCGTGTAAGTTCCTATTTTTGCCACGTTCATTATTGTCGCATCGCACTGTAGGCGGCCTTGATGATAATAACACCTGTCAAAAGACAGGATCCAGTCATAACTAATTTATATGAAGAAGTAAGAAATAACTTAGCTTATCTGTTATTTTATGTTATGAATTTTAAGCATCCAGCAGTGTAGTTATGAAAATTATGATAGAAATGATATAATGGACTAGGGTGAATCTCTGACTTTTAGGATAATGTATTTAATAATCTTTTTTGTTAAAAATCATACCTCTATCTGTAGAATTAAATAAGCCTATTAGTAAAGTTATGTATTGTATTAAACTGAATATAAAAATTAGAAATGTTGTTTTAACTATCCTTAGACAACTTTGATTCATAATGATAAATTTAAATAGAAAAATATTGGAAATAAAACCACTCGGCCACAAGTGAATTCTAGTGAGGTTCCGAGACTGGTTAGAGCATTGGACCGGATTTCCAAAGGTCGTGGGTTCGAGTCCCATCTGAGAATTCACTTTAGGCCGAGTGGTTTTTTCCAATATTTTTCTATTTAAAATTTATCATAAGTATAAAAATAACATTGAAAAATGCAAAAAATAAAAATCATAAACTTTAATTCATTTAAAATGCTCGAGAATGAGCAAGAATTCGCTTCCTACCGCTAGGACTAGGTTTCAAAACAAAAAGTTTTTTCCCAAACGGAAAAATGATGACGTCATTACTTCTCTCCTATATTTTTTATGGTGTTACGGGTCAAATCAATCAAAATGGCCTAAAGATCAATCGTACCGACTCCCATGCTTTTAACACCGTTTGCAGTTTTTTTTTTTGGTGTACCGCTAGGACTATTTAGGCTTGTTTCTAATTTGACACTCGAATTCGAACAATTGACACAAAGCTCATTATAGTATTGTAAGGATGTGCCCCGAAAGAAAAGCAATGTTTCGTGTACTAGGATTTATTGTTGGTTATCACAGGAAGAGGTTCGCAGACGGTGGCGGCGCTCGTGGAGCGGGCCCATATTCATATTCAACTAATTTACCGCAGGCGCCATCTGGCGTTTTCTTAACCACTAGCGCGCTACGGTTGCGCGATAAACGTACAAAGATCAATGACTAATAAACTACGACGTTGTTCAAGCCATCGTTAGATGGCGCTGTTTTACAAGTATGTACAATTTCGTTTAAAAAAAAATATTTTGTTTTATTTAGTTTTGCATTTTCAATGCTATCTCCTATGAGTTTTATAGATTTTGTAGTATTTTTCTATTAAACTATTATATCTATACTAGCGGATCCTCGCGGTTTTACTCGCGTGGTGCCGTTCCCGTGGGAATATCGGGATAAAATATAGCCTATGTCACTCGGGAGAAATGTAGCTTTCATATGGTCTAAGAATTTTCTAAATTGGTCCAGTAGTTCCTGAGATTAGCGCGTTCAAACAAACAAACTCTTCAGCTTTATAATATTGATATAGATATTTAAAATTCAATGTCCTGACTGACTGACTGATTGATAATCAACGCACAGCCCAAACCGTTAGGTCTAGAAACTCCAAATTAGGCACATAGCCTCCTTATAAAGCGCAGGGGTGCACTAAGAAAGGACCTCCAAAGGGGTGAAATAGGGGATGAAAGTTTGTATGAAAGTCTGTCAGTTTTAAAAATACGTTTTCGAAAATTCCACCACCAAAGGTGTGAAAAGAGAGATGAAGTTGAGTAAGAAAAGTCCTTTATTTTCATAGTAAAAGTCACTATAAGCCTTATTAAAACTTGTTGTTGGAACTAAAATAAAATCCCCCTCGAGACATCAACCCCTAAGGGGTTAAAAAGGGGTAAATAATGTCAATATCGATATGGGTGTCGTTATTGAGGTTTTATGGGATGTTGATTGCAAAAATGTCATCAATTTTGAAATCCGATGCGGTGGACATGAATCAACCCTTAATGGTTTAAGAAAAGGGTTCAAATTCGGTATAGATAAGTAATGCAAAATAGACAGACATAACGACTTTGATCGCGATAGCTTTGGAGCATTTTCTACTACTTTTCCATTCACACTTATAGCTAAATAAAGACTGCACTGTATGGCTGTTTATTTTCACGCGTAAACCGCTGAATCGATTTTATTGAATTTTGATATGGACATCTGGAACCGTGGAGATGGATATAAAATATTTTTTACTCTGATAAATGCTGATAAATGGCACACTTACGGTAGTGAACCTGGTTGCTAACTATGGGTCTGATAAGAAGGCTCAAGGTCACGCGTGCAATGGAGAGGGCTATGTTCGAAGAGGAAAATGTGGAGATCCGTAGGAAAACTAAAGTAACCGACACCGCACCAAGGATTACTCAGCTGAAGTGGCAGTGGGCGGGACTCATAGCGAGAAGAATCAATAGCCGTTTGGGGCGGAAAAGTTTTGAAATGGCGACCGCGCACCGGCCGACGCTTCGTCGTGAGGACCCCGATAAGGTGGACCGACAATCTGGTAATAGTCGCGAATAGCCACAGGGTGCGGGCTGCGCAGGGCCGAACGTCGTGGAGATCCTTAGGGGGAGGCCTTTACCCAGCCGTGGGAGTTATGTGGCTAAGACGACGAAATGGCACCACCACGCGGCATCCTAAATCCGCGCGATAACCTAATTCCTCGCGGACTAAGTCGCGGGCGGAAGGCTAGTATATATAAATTCTATTTTCCATCTAATCTTTTCCGACGCATTGTAAATTGCCCTAAACCCTACTTAGGTAGATGAGTCCTATGTTTTTTTTCTTTATTTAATAATTCAAAGTGTATTTGGTATTTAGTCAATCAACGTCACCAGAGACCGTGAAATTAAACAGGTTTAACAGTGTTTTTTTTTTTTATAATTGTTCGCCAATGTAGTTATTTTTGCGGATGGAGGTCAGAATATTTGTGATTTTTCATATATTTTGTGTATGTAAGTTTTTAATTTAAATAAATAATAGCGATAGATACTTTTAAGAACAACGGGGAGACTTAGCCTTCATCATACCTGATGTTAAGTACTGATAAGGCTGAAGATGGAAGCGCGTCTCTCCCGGAATCCTCATCACTGAGGAATTGGCTATCTTATCTCTAACTGCCGGAACTCATTAATTCTGAAAACATTGTTGTTATTATGGCGTCAGGATGAGATTAGTTAAGATGGTGGTAGCTAGCCAGCCGGACTTACAACAAGTCCTGCCACTAACCAAACCGAATACAATATACTGTTCATTGTTACCACTAGACCACAGAGGCGGTTAAAGGATAGGTAGGATGTCCCTACATGTAAATATATATAAAAAGACAAATAAAATAAAAAAACTTGACTATATTTTACATAAGTATATATAATTTACAATATTCGGCATCCCGCGTAAAATATTTACATCTTAATAAAGGACCTTTTGGATTTTATTGAGGTTCGTTTTAGTTATTTAGCTGAGAGTTTCACATCCGCGGAATAGAATAAAGTTTTTTTTTAAGAAAGTAAAATCACGTTTGACTCTCGTAATAGTGGCGTAGTGCAATAGACAAATGAAAATTAACCAGTCGATATAATTCGACCAATGTTTTATTTAGTAATATTCTGCGAACAAACTAAAACGGAGTCTGGAGGGAGTTTTGAATTAAGTATAACTAGGGCGGTTACAACCCGATACTCGGGTTCGTCGATCGACGAAAAATTCCAAATTTTGTTTGTAGTGTGTGATCATCACATTTAACATTTTGTATATTTTATAGTTTTCGGAACAAATAGACTCGAGTACCTTTAATTTGATACCTTACTCGGCCGCGTACTACACGCCAAAGTCCCTATAGAGTCGTCACAAATTTTGCGAACCTGAATTAAGTATATAGATACTAACTAACAGACGCGCCAGCCCACGTCTCAGCAAACTTAGATTACTGCTAGATAATTATGGGCCGACGACCTGGGAAAAGATGCGGGTAGCGGCTGGATAAATAGGCTGGAGATCGTGTCTTGAGGCGCTCCTTGGGGGAGGCTTACGTCCAGCAGTGGACTGCCAATAGGCTGAATGATGTTGATAACAGACGCTCAGAAAAGCTTCGACAATTTGGAGTCAGACTGACACAAGAAAGCAATCTTACTTATATTTTTCTTTAAGTAGGTATGTAAGTATTTAATTTTTTATCTTTTTCAGTGAAACATGCAAATTCCCTCGCAACACCGAATAGTGACGCAATGGAGTCTGAGATGTTGTCGACACAAAATACTATGCCACAAAAACCAAATGCTTATATGTCATCGGAAACAACCTCATCTATATTGTACCCAACGCAGCTTTTTACGTTATCTGCAGGACAAAACTCTTTAATGCAGTCACATAAAAATGTTTCATTAATAACTCAACTAAAATCTTCTCTGTTGAAAGAACCGAGATCTAAACTCTCATTTTCAGTATGGAAATCTTCGCTATCGTCACAAAGAAACTCTTTAAAATCTTCGCAACTTAAATCTTGGATAAAAAAGTCTGTAATGTCTCCACAAGTAAAATTTTCGTTATTGAACCCACAAAAAAAATCTGTTATGTCTTCGCAACTAAAATCTTCATTGAAAGTACAACGAGAATCTATGTCTCCGCATGTAAGACCATCGTTAAAAACACAACGAGACTCAATTATGTCCTCACTATTGAAACTTTCGTTAAGATTGCAACGAAATTCTTTGATGTCTTCTCAACTAAGCTCTTCGCTAAAATCACAACGAAATTCTCTTTCTCAAATTATATCATCGGTTTCTTCACACCAAAACTCTCTAATATCTTCGCAACTTAGAGATTCGTTAAAATCAAAACCAGGTTCTTTAATGTCTTCACAGGAAAAACCTGCATTAAATTCGCAACGAAATTCTGTAATGTCTTCACAAGCAAAATCTTCAATATTAAAATCACAACGGAATTCAGTAGTGTCTTCAAAAGAATCTTCGATATTAAAATCACAACGGGATTCAGTAATATCTACGGAAAGAATACCTTCATTTCATCGTTTATCGTTAGCGCAGCAAAAATCATTAATACTTTATTTACAAAGATCACCAGATCTTGAGAGATTGGGACCAACAGCTTCAACTGATATTAGGTAAGTCATCCTCAGACAGCTATTATAATTTCGTAATAACTTATATTATTTTTTATGAATATCGTACGAGTAAGATTCGCACGAAAAAGCGTCCAAAGTGAGCGAGGCCTTAACCTTCATCGTACTAGATGTTAGGTAATGATAAGGCGATTGCGAAGCCCGCCTCTCCCGGAATCCTCAACCGCTGAGAAACTGGCTAAAGCTAATCATCATCATCATCAGTCATTTTTAAGGTCCCCACTGCTGGGGCACTGGCCTTCCTTATGGATGTGGATAAGGAGAACGGGCCATGACCCACCCCACCACGCGGACCCAATTCGGATTGGTGGGTTTTAACGACTGCAAACGCAGCCGGTACCAACGGCTTAACGTGCCTTCCGAAGCACGGAGGAACTCGAGATAGTATAATTTTGGTCACCCATCCCGTGACCGACCATTGCGAAAGTTGCTTAACCTCAACAATCGCTGGCCGAGCGCGCGAACCACTGCGCCACGGACTCCTCCTAGCCCGACACGTATTAATACGTGTAGTTAAATAGTTTTATAAATGTAATTTTAAATATGTATGTTTTTTTTTATTTATTCAGGACAACTAACAACTGAACAAAGAGACTACATACACAATGTTAATCGATTCTTTTAAGTATTTGTACAGTCAACACCGTTATCCACAATAATTTGTTTGAAATTTTCAACTTAAATAACATTTAATTTTTATAACTAGGTACTGTTACTTATTTCTAAGCTACAAAACATGATATGAATAAGGCTATGTAGTATTACGTGCACTCATTAAATTAATTTACTTAGTTATTAAGGATTACCAGAATATTATTTTTAAAGACATTAGGGAACGTGTCATGTGATATCTAGTTCACAAGAAAATAGTTCGTTATGTGCATGCATCATCATTAGAGCTAGCGCAGACGACGGATAACGGAGAACTTTTTGTCCGCGACACGTCTTTATTGTTAACCAAATAAGATTCAACTTAGGCCGCGTATATCCGCGAAAAGTACGCGATAGTCCTCGTTATTTATTCAACTTTCTGTTCTTAGTAATAAGGTCGTGTCGCGGACAAAAAGTCCTTTAATGTCCGTCGTCTGCGCAGGCCATTAATGGAGCTCGCTTGCCTGCATTATTTTTAGTAGTTCGCGGGGAGAAGTAATGGTACGTTTTGGTATTAGCCATACGGGGAAGTCTATTGGATACTTTAAAATATATCTGGTTAAGTAAATCTCTACAATCGTATTTATTATGGATTACCTTCACTAAAAAACCATCCTATTACTCAAGATTTTAATATATGCGGCTCCATAATTGAGCGCGTTTCATTAGTAGAGATTTAGGCTTAGGTACTGATTGACTTGAAGTTGCATTTCGATACTCACATTGAACAAATGACTAATAAGGCATTTCAAATGTACGGTTTTGTGGCAAGAAATTGCAAACCATTTAAAAAATATGAATCTTACCTGTTGCTATATAAGTCTCATAAGATCTCAGCTCAAATACTGTTCTGCGATTTGGAATCCCTATTACGCTAAATATACTAGTGATCGAATTGAACTTGTTCAACGAAAATTTCTTCGATTACTAAATTTCAGATGTTTTCGAGGGAAACGATCTTACGAAGATTCTTTACAAAAATATTCTCTTTTGTCTCTTAAAAAAAGAAGACTACTTGCTGATCAGACTATTTTATATAATATTTGTCAATCACGTAACATTTACTAATATTAAGTTGTTTTTTTTTCTGTGCAGTAAGTAGAAAGACGGTCCAAATCAATCTGCAGTTTCAAACAATCATCACGTGTGTTAATATTCTTATATACTTTTAGATCATCGGCATAGGTATAAGAGAAACTTACTATATTTGAAACAGTTTTTTATGTTATTTATAAACAAAACAAATAGCAAAGTTCCAAGGATCGAGCCTTGTGGGACCCCTGATGAGATGTTTACCGCACAAGATAGAAACCACTAACTACCACCTGTATTCGATTTTCTACATACGACTGGAACCATCTTAGGAGGTTACCCTTTATACCATTATACGCAAGTATTCTAAGTAAAATGGCGTGACCCACCCTGTCAAACGCCTTGCGAAAATCAGTATATATAGAATCAATTTGATTGCGATCATCAATATTCCAAAAAGATAGTTAGTGTAAAGTACAAGATTGGTTACAGTTGATCGTTTTTTCACAAAACCATGTTGTTTTGGTATAATAATATTATGTATTGATGGATAGATAAAATCATGTACTATTCTTTCCAAAACCTTTGATAACGTTGGAAGCAGGGAAATCGGGCGATAGTTACTTACAACATCTTTAGGACCGTTTTTATGGATTGGAGTTATATTCGCCATTTTCCAGATTTCAGGAAGAAAACCTTCTTGCAAACTTTTATTGTATAGAATAGCAACAGGTATGCTAATAGAGCTCGCGCGTATGTTAGGTATATAAGGTACATAATACTGTATGGGCCTAAATGCCTGAAGCAAATCTATACTAATATTATAAAGAGGAAAGATTTGTATTTTTGTATGTAACGAATAAACTCAAAAACTACTGGACCGATTTTGACGAAATTTGGTATAGAGAATCCTTAGACCCCAAGTAGTAACATAGGCTATAAATGATCCCAAAATTATCACGGGAACAAGAACCACGCGGGTGAAACCGCGCCCGGCCTCTAGTAAATAAATAAAAATATTTTTCTACGTACAGAATGCCTCTTCCAAATCGAAGGAACCTACCTTATCGACCACCGAATCTACCTCATCGACCAGATCAACCAGATGATACTACACCAGAAGACAAGGGCAGATACGAAAATTTGTTGGAGCCATATTGGCCCAAAGGAGATTGGGTCTATAAAAGGTGCATTATGCATTGGTCACATATTTAACGACACTCGCCGATTTGCATACTGATGTCTCGGAGGTTATCAACAAACTGGAGCGTCTGCAGAATGTACGCATCCGTTTTATCTACAGTCTGCGCAAATTTGACCATATTTCCGCTCCAAACTTAGATACTCTTACGTTTCTTTATTCCGTCCTTTTTCATCCATTTTCTCCTTAGTATCATAAAATTAAAGAATACAGTGCTTACTACGTTACGTTGCGTACTTCTCAGTGCACTTTACGTTCCTCCTCGAATCTCACTTGGGGTGGTTGGTCCACCCCATCCCAGCGACTTCTTCTCCTATTCCTTCTTTGTGCATAGTGTGCATGCTGTCCGACTGTGGAACTCTCTTCCAGAAGGTATCAGGAAAGCTCGCACTCTGAAATCGTTTAGCGATCAAATGAAAACTCATTTCCTTTCTTACACATAACGTCTTGTTTCCCTTCCCATTCCTACTGTTATATTCCTGTCTATATAATATATTCCTATCTTAAGTACCTACTTATAACTAAATATAAACTACGTTTTCTATTTATTTCTTAAATTGCACCCATTCTCCAAATCCACCTATACTTACTTCCCTACTCAAGTTTCGTCATCGTCATCAGCCATTTTTAATGTCCCCACTGCTGGGGCACTGGCCTTCCTTATGGATGGATAAGGAGAACCGGCCATGACCCACCACGGGGGCCCAGTACGGATTGGTGGTTTTAACACTGCAAATGCAGCCGGGACCAACGGCTTAACGTGCCTTCCGAAGCACGGAGGAGCTCGACATAATACATTTTTGGTCACCCATCCCGTGACCGACCATTGCGAAAGTTGCTTAACCTCAACAATCGCAGGCCGAACGCGCGAACCACTGCGCCACGGGCTCCTCAAGGAGCCTTACTCAAGATTGCCTGGAAGAAATTGCTACCTAGGAATAAGGCCGCCTTTTGTATGTCATCTTACTAGACTTAAGCGCGTGCTACGCACGTGTACTCACTGGGGTTACTTGAGAAAAAGTTTTTCTGATCTTTGAAATTGATGAAGTCAATTTTAAAAAATAATAGGTACTATTTTTCCGGCCGTCTACATTTTTGTTGTGATTTTTTAAGCTATTAGTGAAGGCTGTAGGTGTTATACTGATGGCGCTGGAGGGAACATTAGATTGGATAACACGGGCATTATAGAAATAGAGATATACTGATATATAATAGAGAGAGTCTGTTTATTATTATATGAATGATTGTATTGATTGTCCATAACAGGACCATAGTGCCATACATCAATGTGGTTAGGAACCCACCCCTACCCACCCTGTCCACTGAGGCGTTTGTTTGGAACCAGACGACGGATAGCACCACGACAACCGAAACGACCCCCGTTAACACGGAAACCACAACAATGAGCAACACAACCACGGGTGAGTACCTAATTCGACTTATGTGACAAATCATCCGAAAAATAACTCATCGAAGAAAAGAAATCGCTCCTTTTTAAAACTGATAGTTCCCCACTCGCCCGAAGCACATAAGGCCTCTGCCTCGAATCTAGCGGGCAGCGGGGCGGCGGCGGCGCGACTATCGAAAACGGCGGTGCGCGGGTGGTGCGGGGCGAGCGTTTCCACAGTCGCGCCGCCGCCGCCCCGCTGCCCGCTAGATTCGAGGCAGAGGCCTAAGTAAAGTAAACGTAACCTAACCTACCCTAACCTAACCCAAAAACTTATTTATGATGGATGGCAAGACCTCCCAATAATAAATCACTCGTTTACGTAGGTATGTGCTTCGGGCGAGTTATCAGTTTATAACGACCTATCAGTTTTAAAAAGGAGACATTTCACCCCCGGGTGAGTTATTGCGGGTGATTTGTCACCTAAGTCCCTAATTCTACTTCCTACTAATATTAGAAATGCGAAAATATGTCATTTTGCTTGTTTGTTTGTTCCTCTTTCACGCAAAAACTACTGAACGTATTTGGATGAAATTTGGTATGCAGGGACTTCAAGTGGTGGGCTAACACATAAGCTACTTGTTGTGATAAATATTAAACAAGAAAATAAACTAGAAAAAGCAACTTGTCTCATGCCGCTCTGACGGAATGACATGAGACAAGTTAATTTTTTATAGTATATTTGTTAGGGGGAAACCTATATGGTTGAATCTATGGGGGTTGCTATGGATACGTTGCTACTTGTTTATGTCAAAATATAAAATTCTTTCTATACAAAAAAAAAACTTCCTATACAACAATCTTCGTCTCTTATTTAACTTTAATAATATTTTCTTGTTTAATATTTATCACATAAATAAAGCATTGTGAAAGGCAAAATTAATAAGTTATTATCGCGATATTCCCACGGGAACGGTAATTACGCAGGTGAAACCGCGGGCGGCCGATAGTGACAATCATAAATTAGAGAGAGTTTAGAACCAGAGACTGTAAGAAGACCATTTTCAATGGCCTGTTTCACGGTCGGAAGGTACTTAACCTGTACCCCTATTACGAGTTTGCTTAACATGACATTTACAGGACTCGTGAGCGTAGACTATCGGATACACTGCTCATGTCGGTAAAACAGTCGCTAAATATGAAAGAGACAGAGCTACATTTTACGTTAACGTTTACTGTAACGTCGAGTTTGCCAACTCGTAATAAGCCTACTGTTCTTGAGACCATTTTCACGGTCGACAGATAAGTTAAGAATATAACTTTTTATTTTATTTTGCATTTTACAATGCTATTTTTGTGTGATATGATAAATATTAAAAAAGAAAATATACTAGAAAAAACAAATTGTCCCATGTCGCCCTGACGGGATTCGAACCGCGTCCTTGGGATGAAACGACGGTGGCCAACACCGTACAAAGGTGAACATACTAGAAAAATTCGACATGTCAATTGGTCTCTTTAGCATGATTGGTTAGTCAACGCACTAACCAATCATGCTAAAGAGACCAGTACCCCTATTACGAGTTTTCTTAACATGACATTTACAGGACTCGTGAGCGTAGACTATCGGATACACTGCTCATGTCGGTAAAACAGTCGCTAAATATGAAA
The DNA here is from genome assembly GCA_910589605.1 of Chrysoteuchia culmella. Classification (NCBI taxonomy): domain Eukaryota; kingdom Metazoa; phylum Arthropoda; class Insecta; order Lepidoptera; family Crambidae; genus Chrysoteuchia; species Chrysoteuchia culmella. Next base: position 9,523,012 of record OU342671.1, on the reverse strand, counting down.
GAGACAGAGCTACATTTTACATTAACGTTTACTGTAACGTCGAGTTTGCCAAACTCGTAATAAGCCTACAGGCTAGATTCCCAAGGATACGGTTCGAATCCCGATGACACAAGTTGCTTTTTTATAGTATATTTTCTTGTTTAATATTTATCAAGAAATAGAAAATTGCCTGTAGGATAGGGTATCTTTAAACAGCCCAAGTAAACGTGGACTTCGCTGTTACTGTCAAAATTGACGTAAACACAAGATGGCGGTGTTAGTTCCTTTTTTGCCACGTTCATTAAAGACCTTAACGTCAGTTCGACAAGGCTTAGGGCGCTTTTAATTTAGACGTTTCGTGTCGGACCGCTGCGGTGCCGAAGCGGTGCGTTTGTCGTATTGCGCACGGACGGTTTGTTTTCATACAAAGCGCGCGGTGCGGTAACAGTGCGGCGTCGTCGGTACCGCCACAAAAATAGATAGATACCGACACCGCACCGCGCGCTTTGTATGAAGCGTCCTTATAATTGACGCGGGCAGAGGCGCTGCACAACTATTAATAACGCCGTTTCATGTTTGTTTATTTTTTTACCACGTTCATTATAAGCCTTGTCGCACTGTTATCATAAAAGAGAGAAAACTTTAGAGAGATGAGTAATCGTCAAACTGGCGAGTGTGAAACTCGCAAATGCGCGCGAGTTGGCACTTTCCGATTTTAACTTTTTGTTGTCGTCAAACGCCAACTCGCGCGCTTTATGATTTACAGTCAAATAAAAACGTTACTCTCTCACAAACATATATAATTTCGGCAGTAAGCAAACATCCTTGATGTGATAAAGATTAAACAAGAAAATATACTAGAAAAAAGTAACTAGTCTCATGTCAAATTTAAAAATCCTCGCATTCGAAAGAAACATCTTTACAAATGTTTGACTATCGATTAACATGAAACAGCCATCTAATTATAACAAACAAATGTTATAAACATCCTTGATATTGACGGCTGAAACAGCTGAGATTTTAAATTTTCAATGCTAGTGACATTCAGTCATGGCAACAGCGTCGATGTTTGCTTACGCTAGAAATTAATAAGCTATATCTAGATATCGATAGGGCTATCTGAGATAGTTGCCTATGATAGTTTTTGTTAATATGACCAAAATAACGACGGTTGCTAGGCACCGAACCCAGTATCCTAGGCAACAATCTTTTTTTTTATATTTAATTTACTCACCGCTTACTTGTACTATTAAGTATTCTGTGCCGCTACAAAAGCCGATTCGGCTTTAACTGTGGCGGAGGAGTTCAGTTACAGAGCAAATACAACAAATTTAAAATGTAAGTAAATTATTGGAAAGTATAAAACTAATAAAATATAAGTACCTGCATGTTTATTTAAGTATTATAATTTATATAAGAAACAAATTTTTGTAGTTAGAAAATAAATTTTGATTAAAATCATTTTTTTAAACACTAAAAATAAAAATAAAAATCTCAGATAGTCCAATCCGTATCTACAGATAGGTTATTAATTTCGGGTGTTAGAGAATAACCCCTCAGGACTAAGCAAACATCGAGGGTCTTTATTTGGCACTGAAGCAGTATTGTTAAGGAATCATGTGAATTCATTGATAATTAATTTATTTGTCCATTTTCTATTTAGTTTCGTAATGTCTGTCCATAAAACATTGTCAGTATATTACAAATTTTAGCCGTGTGGTGACGGACTAAGAATACGAGTGTCACCACTCCCTTACATGCCTGGGATGTCGTAAGAGTCGACTGAGAGGCTCGGCGCATTGAACACCTGTGCGAGAAAGAAAACTTGTAACAAACCCGCTATCAACCCGTCTGGCCAGCGTGGTAGCAGTAGGCCAATAGCCTCCCATGAACGCCACATTAGGCGTGAGCTAGGAGAGGCTTATGTCTAGCAGTGGACGTCTACAGGCTGATGATGGATATTACAATTTATTATATAGGTACTTAATAAGTCTGACGCCATAACAACAATGTTTTCAACATTGTTGTGTTCCGGCAATTGGAGATGAGATAGTTCCTCAGTGTTAAGGATTCCGGGAGAGGATTCCGCTTCCATCTTCAGCCTTATCGATACTTAACAAAAAAATGATGATGATGAAATGATGATATAAAAGATAACTGTGACATCGAGAGGGGACGCAGATCGCTGGCTGTCCGCTGCAACATGTTGGCTCGAAGTTTTGCAAGGTGTACACAATCAGTCAAAATTACGCTTTTTAAAGCATACTGCCAGTCGTTTTACACCTGCAGCCTTTGGGCTAACTACACGCGTCGGGCATACAGCGATTTGCAAGTTCAATACAACAACGCATTTAGGGTCCTGTTGGGGTTGCCGTGGCGTAGCAGTGCTTCTGGGATGTTTGCGGAGGCGCACACAGATGGCTTCCATGCTATCATGAGAAAAAGAAGCGCCTCCATGTTAACCCGCCTTCACGGCGCCTCCAACAGAATTCTGAATGTGTTTGCAGACCGGTGAGACTCCCCATTATTATGCCACTGGGTGCAGCTACACACCCGGCTGTAAATTTAATTTTTATTTTATTTTTATGTGTAAACACTAACACTAGATTTTAAGATTAAAATTGATACTAACACTTTATAATAATAATAATAAATAATAAATCATTTTTATTTCGGAAATAGATCCATATCACAGCAATATTAAATAACAATTGTAATCTTAACTTAGTAAAATAATTAACATAAAATGAAATACAATTACATCACAATTAATTAATTAAAATTCAAATCTCCTATATAATAAAAATAATAAACAAATCATTGAAAATATTTAAATTATAATAATAAAATTTCAGATAAACATTCATGCATACTTTTATATAACTTTATAAAATATTTATTATGGACCAAAAGTCTGAAATAAAAGTTTATTTAATTTAATTTAATTTAACATCAGGTGTATGATAAAGTCTATGAGTTTCCCCGTCTATAACAAACAAAACTTGTAATTTAATTTATTTGAGCCACCCTGTTAGCTTTTGTTATGAACAACGGGCAGGCGCTTATTTATACCCTTCATCATACCTGATGTTAAGACCAGAATCCTCAAGGAGGACCTGCCCCCTAATTGTCTAATTTAAAATATATCACAATCCCTTCCAGAGGTATTGTGATTGTGATATTTGCGTCGGTCATATTGCTTAGACAGTTCAATTTCGTTTCTTCCATACCTTTTAAAACGCGTCCCGATCACAATCCTTTTCAATTGTCAAATAGTGACGGCCTGAATATCTTTCAAATTACAAATTTAAAGGGATTGCGATAGATTTTAAAATAGACAATTAGCCCCAGGCTATCTTATCTCTTTCTGCCAGAATACATTAATGTAGAAAACTCTGTTGTAATGACGTCAGACTTAATGGTCCTAGCCAGGCGGACTTACAAGTCCAAGGTACCACCAACCAGTCTACCTGAGTAAAAATATTTGAATAGAAAAATATTGGAAAAAAACAACCTGCCACAAGTATATCCTCAGATGGGACTCGAACCCACAACCTTTGCAAATCCGGTCCAATGCTCTAACCACTGACCTACCGAGACTTCCTGTAAGTAAGTTAATTCTCCAATACTTTTACATTTTTAATACGCTGTAGGCCAGCGTTGTCACATCAAAAAATAAAAAAAAACAAAAAATCTTTATTTACATTACAATGGAAAACTTAGCAGTATGTAGCTAGTATAATATAGCTATAGTATAGCTAGTATAAACATAAAAATGCCTGTATTAGAGGGCACCGCTCTTCCTGAACACACATCAATGCTAGGAATATCCTTGCATTCGAAAGAAACATCTTTTTAGGTGTTTAACTATTGATTAAGATGAAACAGCCAATAAGATAATCTTGTGGCCGCGTTGATTTTTTCCAACATTTTTCTATTTAAAATTTATCATAAACATAAAAATAGCATTGAAAAATGCAAAAATTCAAATATCATAAAAAATATTTGACTTTGACTTGTCATCAGTGATCATACAGTGATCACAGTGATCATACAGTTCATAATTCTTAATTCCATTTCAGAAACACCTTGGGTTAATTATCAATGTCAGCACCCGTGTAACAGGCTATACGAAAGGTAAATAAAAAATTATATTGTTTGGCAATAGGAACTTGTGTTGGATTGGATATTCACTAGATACTAGTACGAGAGCCGGGCCCAAACATGCCTACCTCATCAGGTAATTAGGTATCTTTAGATCGTTAACCGACACCACAGATTATATAATACTATGCCGACACCTAAACAAGTTAAAAAAAGCAGGTCTGCCAGGGCAGATCCTGCCGGGTCATGGAAAAAATCGATAATTTTTTTACGTATTTTTTTTGTCAAACCTGATTAGTACCCGAATGAAAGTGCTGGCAGCAGTTAACCATTAATTATGTACTTTAAAAAAAAGTAGGACTGCATGCCGTTGCGCAGCGTTGTGTAGAAATAAATAAATAAATAAATAAATAAATAAATAAATAAATAAATAAATCAATAAATAAATAACTAAATAAATAAATAAATAGATAAATAAATAAATATTCAGGACTAAATATACATATTCAGGACTCTGAGGCATGTTGCTGATCGCAGAGTCATTACCATGGTCTATTATGCATTGTGCCATTCGCTCATAGAATACTGCATCGGCTCGTGGGGTGGCGCTGCTAAAACTCTCATTCTGCCCGTGGAGAGAGCCCAACGTGTTTTGTTAAAAGTTGCAGCGGGACTTCCGTACCGCTTATTATTTTTGTACCCTTTTTTTGTTTCTCAGTGAAAAGTAACGATACTTCGCGGCTCCAAACAAAAAGACAGTGCTCTGGTTTTTGTTCTTTTTGGGTTCCATACCTCAAAAAACGGAACCGTAATAGACCCATATAGAGATCACTTTGTTGTCCGTCTGTCCGTCCGTCTGTCTTCGATTATCTCGACAACGAGTGGAGTTAAAGAGTTGAAATTAAAACCATTATATACAGGTCAACGGTTTGTTCATGGTGTAAAAAACTTGTAAATTAATGAAAAAAAAGGTGGGGCGATTATGCCACAAAAACGTATATTTCGACTCTCTCAAGGGAATCAGATTTATAGGGTACTTCCCGTTGACCTAGAACCATGAAGTTTGGCATGTAATATCGTCTTTTTCTACGAGTACATGAAAAAATCTAAAAACTAAACACTTGTAAATAAACAAAAAGATTGGCCTGGCCGCTGCCAAAAACTTCTAGGCTCATTATTTTGCACAAAAATCATTCAAACTAGGCGCCAAATTAACTTCACAGAGTAAAAAAAAAGCACATTGGGTACTTATAAACATTAAACATTTACCTATACCGTGCCCTAAGTCTCAGGAGCTTAATTAGGAAATCTAAGGATTGCGGGTTCCGTAACTTCCACTTGAGCCCCCAATTTAGACCCCCTGGGGGTCGACAGACACTCACTATTACTTTTGAACCCCCTTGGGGAGCTACGGATCCTCGCGTTCCTCTTGGACCCCGCACCATAAAATGGTCGTATTCGAATCCCGACTGATCATTCAGGATATAAGTTGCTTCTCAATTTGGTATAATATTCATCACAGAAAAACTATTATTATTTTAGCTATGGAAGGGTGTGTGCGCAAAGGTTCAATCTGATCGAGTACGAAACTAAACAGTTTGAAAATATTTGCGATATGCTGGAAGAGAACTGCGTATACCACTATACCGGTAAGTTTTAACCGCCTCAGCCCTCCTAACATTAACACAGCTATATCACGCAATATTATCTCTTCTCTTCTTCAGCCCTAAGTCACCCACTGCTGAGTGTAGGCCTCCTCATTGGCACGCCATCCCATACGGTCTTGTGCTGCTCGCATACAATTCTTCCCCACTGCTCTGGTGATGTCGTCTGACCACCTGGCTTTCTGGCGGCCAACGCTTCTGGTACCGGTCGTATTGTCCACTCCAGCCTTGGACGAATTAACATTCGTCCAAGACTCCAGCACCTTTCTATTCCACCGGACATCGGTTCTTCGGTTTATATGACCAGCCCATCGCAACTTCCGCTGTGTAATGATGCGCGCCACTTCAGTTAGCTTAGTGCGACTCCGGATAACTGTGTTTCTTAGTTTGTCGCGAAGACCGAAGAGTGATACCTAACATGACGCGCTCCATGTTTCTCTGAGCGATACGCGATATGGTTTGGCCCACAGAACAGATCTGTGGTTTGGCCCATGAATCATGATGCTGTCTTGCTTACGCCGCTAAGATGTCAGTAAAAGCCGCTTGTGCTAGGGATGCTGCGGTCAGTGGTAACAGCGACCACACATTAAGCCAACAATCGCGTCCACTAAACGCGATTACACGCGGCCACTAATCGCCGCCAGTAGTGGCTGGGTGGCGGCCACAAGTCGTTAGAGAAGAAGCGGTCTCGTGTGAGCTAGTGATGGCGCGAGGTGAGCCACAAACGCGGCCCCTAGTAGCGAGCGACGCCCGCAGCGCGTGGCTCGAAAGCGGCTACTCGAGCGCCCGGTGCAGTAGTGTTTTGACAGATTGTCAATGTCACTTTGTAAAAATAATGCTGAATAATATGAGCACTGCTTGCTGAGCGCGTTGGTGGTCTCATGGGAGCTCATGGGTATCTGCGAAGCATATGCAAATGCGTATGGGCTTAAATACAATCCCAAAAAGCCAGCCTATGGTTTTCAAAGCTGGGTCTAAATACCCGACGGACATACCTCCCATTAGTTTGGGCTGTGACTGGTGACCCACTCTGTATAAGCTCTAGTGTTAAGTATCTCGGTCATATTGTGACAGATGATTTAAATTTAAATTTGTGAATGCAGTTCAATAATTCTCAAAAACTTATGGATGGTTTCCTAAAAACGTTTTCCTGTAGCAACAACGTTTAAGGTACCTGCCGTTAAGTAACTATTTATTAATCTATGCCATTACAGCCCTGTCTTAAATTTCCACCCTATATACCTAGTGTACCTAAATGCGTAAAAGTGGTTTTATTTTATCAATGCTTCATCAGATTCCACACAACAACACAATGTGATATGGCTATAAAGTAATGCCTTGCTTAAACGAAGCTTAAGAAACGGGAAGAGATTTTTAAAACTCTTTAAAGTGCAAGTTGGACAGTCGAATGCCTAACCTAAACATTATCTTTGTAGAAATATATTTACATTTTTATGTATAGAGTCGCAAAGTTAGCATGTTTGTATGTTCGTCTGTTGCTCAGTCTCATTTAGAAACGTTGAGCAACAAAAAGTAACTGGATGCACCATTACGATTTGTCGCATCGCGCCTTTGTTCCCATCCAGTAACACTATTACTCGTTGGGACAAGTTTGAAAGAAAAGCAATCCCAACCAGTCACACTGTGACTCGTTGGGACAAGTTTGAAATAAACGCAATCCCAACCAGTCACACTGTGACTCGTTGGGACAAGTTTGAAAGAAAAGCAATCCCAACCAGTCACACTGACTCGTTGAGACAACTTTGAAAGAAATTGATTTCCCAACGAGTAACACTATAAATAAAGATTTGTGATGCACAACTTTGAGCATTTTTCTAGACTTACCTAGGTATACTATTTTAAACTAAGCATATAAATAATAACAAAAAGGTAAGAATTAGATTGTTTCTTTGATTGTAATGAGTAAATTCAAAAGCTACTAGACCTTTGAAATACTTTTCATTACGTTAGTAAGTGCTCAAAGTTATATAGCACAAAATTTTATTTATAGTGTTACTGGTTCGGAAGATTATTTTGCCATCCAGTCACAGTCCAACTAGTCACCGTGTGACTAGTTGGGATTGCTTTTCTTTTAAACTTGTCCCAACGACTCACAGTGTGACTGGTTGGGAATTTTTTGCCCCAACCAGTCACAGTGTCACTCGTTTGGTGTGACTGGATGGGCACAAAGGGCGTCGCGGCGTAGAATGAAAGTGAATCCGAGTGACTTGGAGCGTCGTCGCGCCGCCTGATGAAATGGAACGATCGTGAGTTCCCCACAACACCCCCGGTATCAAATTTCGATCCCCAGTGGTACATACATAGTAGTTATTGTATTCGGTTTGGTTGGTGGTAGGTAGAACTTAGTCCTGGCTAGCTACCACCATCTTATCTAAGTCTGACTCCATTTCAGCATTATAGTGTTTCGGTAGTTAGAGATTATATAAATATTCTTTTAATGAGGTTAGGCTCATCTTTTGTTACACTCTAAATATTACTACCAAATATAGGTATATATTACTAGCTGTGCCCCGGGGCTTCGGTCCCGTGGAATTTCGGGATAAAAAATAGATAGTAGCCGATTCTCAGACCTACTCAATACGCTCACAAAATTTCATGAGAATCGGTCAAGCCGTTTCGGAGGAGTATGGGAACGAAAACTGTGACACGAGAATTTTATATATAAGACTAGCTGTGCCCCGGGGCTTCGGTCCCGTGGAATTTCGGGATAAAAAATAGATAGTAGCCGATTCTCAGACCTACTCAATACGCTCACAAAATTTCATGAGAATCGGTCAAGCTTATTCGGAGGAGTATGGGAACGAAAACTGTGACACGAGAATTTTATATATTAGATATTCAATAATTAATAGTGTAAGTTATGTCTTTTCCTAACACTTTTTCATATTTGTATAACTATTTTTTGTTTTTTTATTTCAGAACGATGTGAGTATTCTCTCATTCATATTCATTTGACAGTTATTATGTGATCAGCTGCAATTTGCATAGTTTTTACATTTGCAGATGTACATAGCTCCCAACATGGCTCACTGTAGTATGTATTTTTCTTTTATAGCATACACTGGGTACCCCGACAACTACCGGGGACTCTGGTACGTCATCATAAGGGGTCCTTGCTACTACATATATATGACGCCGCTGGAACCTCCTGTAACCGACGTCAGAATCTTAATCGCAAATGTAGATAAATATAATACCATGAACATGTATCTGTACAGACCTAAAAGGTGGAGAAAGTAGACATTATCGATTATATTACAAGTTGTCCAAAGTCTGAAATTAATAACCTATCTGTAGATATGGATAGGGTTATAATAGTTGCCTAGGATATTTTTGTTAAAATGACCAAAATAACGACGTTTGCTAGGCAACAAACCCAGTATCCTAAACAACAATCACAGATAGCCCAACCCATATCTACAGATAGGTAATTAATTTCGAGATTTTCGGACGCTAAAACTTAACGCCCAAAATTAATAAGCGATTTGTAGATAACGTGCCTAGCAACCATCGTCATTTTGGACATATTAACAAATATATCCTAGGCAACTATCTCAGATAACCCTATCCATATCTAAGAAGATAGCCTTAAACACAGTGCTGAGTGAATGCTTGGTATCGCCATATTTAATTGTAACATAGTTTCCTTAAAACGAAAATTGGCAAATCACTTTTTTGATGGTTATTGAAGTAAATTTTATATCATAGTTAACAGTAAAGATAAGTCTAAATTCTAAATTGTAACCACACAATATGAACTGACTCTCGTTTTTTATTTATTTACTTTTATCTGGCATATTCGTTTTTAAGCTGTTAACTGCCTTTAATTGGCTTATTGTTTCTATGTTAAGTTTTACGTAAGTAAATATTTATAGCTGTTGGTTTTCTAGAAATAAATAAATAAATATTAAGTTTAGGCGTAAATCTATATTCTTATCGTAGAATAACGATGCCATAAATTAATCATTGGTATCTGCGTTGCTACAACTAGATGCCGGGCTTCATACACACAACGGATCAAAAAATGTCACTACCAATTTTGACGTTTATCCACAACCAACTGACTCGGTTGCTTCAGTTGTCACAGTAGACTGTGCCGTTTGTGGCAGAGTAAAACGGAGGAGTTTCACCCGAGTTCTTTTGGTAACAAAACGTGTTGTAAAACTTCATTTTTAACTCAATCTACTGTACAATTTCTATTTATATAAAAAAAATATTCACTCGACATTGGCTAAATGCGTAATAATTTATCGCGAAAAAGGCATTAGGTAATTAAGGAAAAAAAAACGTATAAAACGGTCAAGAGCTAAATGAGGACGGTATCTTGTTGCAGCAACGCGGATACCAACAATAAATCTATAAGTACTATATAGTGGTAATGCCGACTTACAAATAAACCGAACATTTAAAAGGGATTAAATGCTCGAGGGCATGTGCGGTCAACGGCAACCACGGTTAATATATTATAAAGGGTGTTAAAAAAGCCATGACGAAAACGAAAACTTTTTTTTTTATGATCGACGGTAAGACTCTTAGCCTTCATCATACCTGATGTTAAGTATTGATAAGGCTTAAGATGGAAGCGAGCCTCCCCCGGAATCCTCAGCCACTGAGGAACTGGCTATCTTATCTCAAACTGCCGAAACACAACAATGCTGAAAACATTGTTCTTATTGAGTCAGGCTTAGATAAGATGGTGGTAGCTAGCCAGTATTGTCTCCATAGTAACTATCATTTTCTTTTTTGGGACCAAATCCGAGAACCTGGTAGTTTAGGAGATATTGAGGATCAAAGTCAATATTTATTTATAAAGATTATTGTTTAAAGTTACATAACCGCATTGAATATCAAAACCAATTAAAGAAACTAGACCCAGGCTGTATACTCATACTCTCTAGAGTCTAGAGACACACATTGTTGCACGTTGCACGCGTTTTATTGCTTGTCTAAATAACATCATTTTTTTGAAAACGAAAAATCTAAGTCGTTTCCCAGCAATTATTTTCACATATTCTTATCTAGCTTGATGTACACTACACATATATTACGGCTTCGGTATGGGTCTTTTAACACCCAGCCCCCCTAGCATGAACACCGCTACATCACGCGATATGATATAGCGCATCATGCAAAGTCAAAGTCAAAGATTTTTATTCAAATAGACTTATAGATAAGTACTTTCGAATAGTCCAAAATTTTTTTTCCCTACCAGCCATTCAGGACATCTTTGCTTTGCATGCTGTGTCTTGCTTACTCCGCTAAGATGTGAGCGGGACAGCGGCACGTTATCGAGTTATCGAGTCGATAAAAGCCGCTCATGCTAGGCCTACTGTATTTAAAATGTCACACTACAGACAACGCTGAGCTTATCGGCATACCTACACTACCTACTACTAATAAGTATTAGGTACTTATAAATTCAAAAGTATGTCAGACTAGGGCGGTTACAACCCGATACTCGGGTTCGTCGATCGACGAAAAATTCCAAATTATGCGAAAATCTTTAATTGCAGTTTGTGATCATCACGTTTAACATTTTGTATATTTTATAGTTTTCGGAACAAATAGACTCGAGTACCTTTAATTTGATACCTTACTCGGCCGCGTACTACGCGCCAAAGTCCCTATCAAGTCGTCACAAATTTTGCGAACCTGAATTAAGTATATAGATAAATTCAAAAGTATGTCAGATTTATTGTTTTTTCCTCTTTTACGCAAAAACTACTGAACGGATTTGGATAAATTTTGGTATGTAGGGACTTCAAGTAGTGGACTAACACTTAGGCTACTTTTTATACCGGTATTCCCACAGGAACGGGAACCACGCGGGTGAAACCGCGGGCGGTCGCTAGTATATCATACTCATAAAGTCCAAAGTCGATTGAGGTCCGGTTGCTCGTATATTATAGTAAAGTTAAAGTTAAAATTTAACTGTTGTCAATTTTGACTTCGGTAAAAAAATAATACGTCAGTTATCTTCGCATTAGCAGCCCAAAAATATTTTACGCGGCGGTGAAAAAACAAGGCTTAAAAGTGTATTTTAAATAAATAATCTAAAAACGGTAAGCGATAACTACAAATTCTACTAATATCAAAATTTTAAACCACCTCTGCCTTGTCGGTTATTTTGACTGCCGTTAAAACTGTAATTTGACTGCTCGTTAAAGTAACCGCTGCTTCAACAACGCTTTTAAATTTGTCCGCCGGTTAATTTTACTTTAACCATATTTTAACCCTAAAGTTAGCGTAACCGAGCTACGAGCAACAGGACATACATACTGTTATTTATTCAAGTGTTAAAGGTAACATTCGGATCCTGGCGGGGCGACCACAGTCGCGCCGCCTTGCCGCGCGACCTATTGCGTTGTATGAATTTGTATGAAGCACTAAGCAATGCAAGCGACCGGTCGCGTGACCGGTGGGCGTAGCTAGCCTGCGACCTCGGTCGCGGCGACCCTACTGAGAGCAGTGCCGCCGCGCGACCCAGTCAATTAGCACGTCATAATGTCGTCATTTACTGCCACTGATGACGAGTTATTAATAGATTTGCTGTCTTATAACCCGCATGTATTCAATTGGACATTTTGCTGTTTGTTCCGAAAGCAAAACCAACAAAATGAGTTTGTCATAAATTTTTTCTTCCTCAACGACAGCTGGCAGCTCTTTTCTTTGTTACGATGTAAAATGTTCGTTTAAATTGTACTGAGCGCTATCTAGAACACAACCGTTTATAATAAAAACTGCGTAAAAAGACAGCCGGTCGTGTCGGTCGCGGTAGCGTGCATCGGAATGATACCGGTCGCGACGCGGCAGGCGACCGGCGCTAGCGACGCGACATGGTCGCGGTCGCGTGCCGCAGTCGCCAGGATCCGAATGTTACTTTTACCTTAAGGTTTAAAATAAGATATTTTTTTATGTAAAAATAAAACAACATAATCCAAAAACAGTATTTTTTTATTTGATCCATAACTTTATCTAAACAATAAGGCAACTACATTATCTAAATATGACATGACACCACATGTACCAATTGTACAATGTACAAAACTACAATATGTACAATATAAATTATATGTATATAAGTAAATTATTACAATTCCTGGCAGGTTTAAACGCATAAGGTTCGATAAAAATGCATTTTTATATTTATGAGTAGTTCCCGTATAGTCTGTTCACCGAAATGAGCTAGGCGCTTGAAAACCTGTGCGAGAGAAGGAAAACTTGAAACAAACCCTCTACCGACCTGTCTGGCCAGCGTGGTAGCAGTAGGCTAATAGCCTCTTATGAACGCCACAATAGGCGTGAGCTAGGAGAGGCCATGTCCAGCAGTGGACGTCCACAGGCTGATAATGGGATGGGATGGATGGGATGGGCCTACCGCGTAAGTGCTGTCGGCATTGCTGTCAACTTCACATTGACAGCCGACGGCGTTTTTATGAACGACGGTGAGACTCTTATCATACCTGATGTTAAGTATTGATAAGGCTGAAGATGGAAACAAGCCTCTCCCGGAATCCTCAATACTGAGGAACTAGCTAACTTATCTCTAACTGCCGGAACACAACAATACTGAAAACATTGTTGTTATGGCGTCAAACTTAGATAAGATGGTGTTAGCTAGCCAGACGGATTTACAACAAGTCCTACCACCAACCAAACCGAATACAATATGTACCCCCGCTGGGAATCGAACCCGGGACCCCTGGGTCTGATACGGGTGGTTGTACCACCAGACCATAGAGGCGGTTAAAGTTTAGTTATTCTTTTACTTTTGCTACTATAGAGTGATCTTTCTTTGTCTATTCCGTTTTTTGAAATTGCATTAGTGTGAGTACTGATAACGCGCCAGCTTTTTTTAACCACTCTGTAGCTCACAAATAATTCGTGTACTTTTAAAATCTTTCGAAACACTAAATTCTTTAAACGTACCAATTCAAACAGTGAACGTTTTAATTTAAATTATTTGTAAAATTTTGTAAATCACAGCCAAATATTTAAGCTTAAATTACAGAATTTCTTATTTTAAAATTTGCCTGAGGGGTGAAAGATGACGTGTGACAAAAACCGTTATATGGACACCGCATAGAATATAGCTAGTGCCTGTGGCAATCGGGAAAGAAAAAGAAAAATCTATATGTGGTAGGATGAATTGATAAATAAAATTTTCGCAAAAATCGTAGGGATATTGCGAAAGCACGGATAGTTAGAAAATGGTGTTGACATTTCTCAATCTTATTTGAAAAAGATAGGGTTTTTACAAAATACGGGTTGCTTTAGTGACATTGGGTATTCTTAACTCTGATTAGCTTAATTTTTGCTTGCTTGCTAACTCTTATTCTGATTAGTTCACAGAACGTTTACTACACTACACGTGAGATAATGGGTTGACATTTGAAACGTCAAGTTAGCAACCAATTAGAAATGTTGTTTTGGACGGTCCGACCAGCCAATCAGTGTTCTTATTTCATAATAGCCAGCGGTTCTTTTCGCAATCTTACTAAGGCAATCCGTTTTTTCGCAAAAACCCTATCTTTTTTCTGAGATTGTCGTTGAATTTACCATAGTCTAATTATCCGTGTTTTCGCAATATCCCTAGGATTTCGCAAAAAATTATCCTGCGACATATACAAGGCGTAACAAAACCCGAAATAAAATTTAAATGATATTTAGCTGCTCAAATACAATGTATTTTCTTCCTCCTAGTATTTGTCTTATCATTTTTTTGATATGAATAAATATTTTGATCAGCAAAATATCTATTTGGTCAGCAACTCTCTTTTGCTGACCTACATAGTACTTGCTGACCAAATAGGTTTTTGCCTAACCCATTCATTAATTGACTAGCGGATCCTCGCGGTTTTACTCGCGTGGTGCCGTTCCCGTGGGAATATCGGGATAAAATATAGCCTATGTCACTCGGGAGAAATGTAGCTTTCTAATGGTCTAAGAAATATCTAAATCGGTCAAGTAGTTCCTGAGATTAGCGCGTTCAAACAAACAAACTCTTCAGCTTTATAATATTAAGTATATATTGGTCGGCAAAAACCTATTTGGTGGTGGTTAGTTTTTTTGCTCATCCATTAAAATTTAAATGATTATAGTACGACCGCTTAAATGAGTCGTCGTCTGCTTATACAGACACAGACGACGTATGACGACAAAGGGGTCCGAGAGAGGGGCGGGCGGCGGGCGCACGTAGTGTGATACATAAGAGACGAAATGCACACTACAGATCCGAAGATATGTAACGTCATAGTGGTTACTGGTGAACAAATGGTATTTTTTTATTTGAAAATCAACTGATGACAACTATAACCTGTGTAGGTAACAAAATAAAATATTTTGTAATAAACTTTTGTACTATTTATTATATACAAGAATTATCAAAATTATAAATCAATCACTTATGTCCATATCAATATCAGTGGAACCTGATTCTTCACTTTCGAAGCAGCCGTCATCGGAATCAATTAATTCATTAAAGGTATGTCTTGTTGATATTCAACAGATTTTGGGTCTATTTTTTTTTCTAAAGTATTCGTAAACGTTAAAAGCTATTTGCTTGCACTGACTATTGACTTTATGTCCGAAGATATTGTGATTCATCTTGAGAATGTAATCTCATGTATATCTCTCACAAAGCCTCCGCAACAATCAGCACATGTGATCGCTACTCGCGTAGCGAAAGAAATGAGTAAAACAAAAATGCGCCCCCGCCCGCCCCTCTCTCGGTCCCCTTGTCGTCATACCCCCGCAGGCGTCTGTACAAGCAGGCGAGAACTCATTTAAGCGGTCGTACAGTCAGCATCATATATATATACACAGCTCACGTGCTCATAATTAGGGACATCCAAAGAGATCAAATATATCGGTACAACTATAGTGTTCTTAAAAATGAGAACTCTATAGAGCGTTCTATGACGTTGTCATCAATATTTAAGTGCATTGACTGAGTCTAAATATGACGCTGACTGTACTATAAATTTCAAATTTATTTTATTTTATTTTATTTTTATTTTTATTTATTTGGGAAACAAACAATGTTTTAATACTAATACATTAAATAATATAAACAAACAAAAATCAATTAAGTTTCCACCAAGAGTTAATACATGCTGAGCAGTGTAGAACAAAATATGAAAAGAAATTGTAACAATTAAAGGGTACCTACCCTTATTATTTCGAATTTCCAGTAAAGTAAGTATTTCTATTTTTTTTATTCCATTTGCCATTAGCTGCTACCTAATGCAGTGTATAAAAGCTTAACTATTTTATTAATTTGCAAGAGGTAAAGATATAAGCAAAACATTTTAAAAATCACATTGCTTCAATCCCGTGTAAAGTAGGTAGTTACATATTTCTTGAGATCGCGAATCTCGACAATCGCCATAAACAAGATAAAATGATCGGTTACTACATTAATAGTTAATATTAAAATATTTTCGTACATATATTATAGCTTCAGATCTTTGAAAGTATTTAAAAAATAAGATTCATTGTTAATATATATTTTTATAGCAGATTTTACTACCTTTTTGATATAGGTTTTTATAAATAGATTAAAACATCATAAAGATGGTAATATCTGCTCTAGAGTGTTGCCATATTCATCCGAACAAAGGAGAATGGGCATTTTGGTACCCGGTCCAATAGCAATCATTGAGGTGTCGTTGGATAGGTTTTTTCATCTGGAAAAATATTTACTATGGCGACTTTTTCCAAATCCTTGTCCGAAAACCACAAGAAGCTCCCGAAGTAACAGTTTTAGTAGTAAATATTTATGTATATATATGTATGTTGTATTTGTATAGATATTTATGTATGTATGCTATATTACTGTAATGTTCCATCTAAATAAATAAATAAATCTAAATCCGTTCACTAGTTCTTGCGTGAAAGAGTGATAAAACATAGTAAAAAATATTTACTATGGCGATTTGTCCCCAATCCTTCTAAGAAAACTACAAAAGGCTCCCAAAGTTCCACATTTAGTTGATATCATAAATGCAATAACGATAAATATACATACTCACATTACAAATACATACCTATCGTATGCTATATTACTGTATTTCATCTTAATCCGTTCAGTAGTTTTTGCGGGAAAGAGTGATAATACATCCTACCAATAACTTAAAACGAAATAACTCCGTTCCGACAGCGAATGGACACAGGCGACTTGGTTATCATTAACCTTGTTAAGAGACTTTTCCATTGAGATATATTTTATGGCTATTGGGGCGGGTACCAAGTTCCATACATTTTTGCCCATTGTCTTTTCGGGAGTTTTTAAATTTGCTGTTTTTTAAAGTAGTCAAATAAAGATGGATCAACATTTGAGCAATAACGATTCGATTAGCTAAATGATGGATTAATAATTGATCGAAGTGAAAAGACGATCCATTACTTATCAAATGTCGATCCATTATAACTTATAATTTATAACAAATGTAGAGTAACAAATCCTAGAATTACTAGCAGATTTGACAAGCAAATTACAATATACTTTATACGAGTTCGTGAAATGAATATTGGTGCAACCCACCCCTTAGTATTAAGACCGCCTTTTGTACTCATTACATTATGTATTTTGTACAAAGTTAGATAAATAAATAATGCGGAATGATAAGTTAACGACTGCAAATACAACACTCCAGCGGCCCGACCGCCTAACGGTATAGCATGTGCTATCTCTATAGCTATCAAACTTCAAACTCTCATAAAACCCTTCAATGATAGGGTTTTGGTCTAACTCCTACATATTTCTATTCATCTATTGGATTAACTATTGGTTTTTTTTTTTTAAATGATAGCGTCGGCGAGAGCCCTTGTAAGGGGTTTGAAAATTCGATAGCTATAGCGATAGCACAATTTTTCAAAAGGTGACACGTTTACTCAGGTGGCGAGTTTACATAAGCCCAAAAAACGGCAAACACTATTACAACACAAACAATATGAACTTTAATTCTAGTCCACATGACACGTTATATATGCTAAACAACTACATTTAAATATATATTTATAACTATATTTTATTTATATAATAAATAAGACATCCAACATGGTGTTTGACGATATTAATTTTATTTGTCACATTTTTTTCCTAATAATTTATTAACAGCTAAAGCTGCTTTATAAATGATTAATGAAGGCATATGATGTGCATAATAAAGTTGTTTAAAATTAATTAATTAAATGTTAAAATATAAAAGCTTCTAAAGACAGAATTTCACCAAAAACACTTTAAACGCTAAACATAATATTTAAATTATCGCTTTATCCATTCTTACATCAAATAAATTACTGAAAAGCAAAGACATTTAAAATATGTTTAGCGTTATTTAAACGCGTTTAAACAAACTTCAATTAAAGTATATTCAATCCAAGGAAATATTTGATTAGTACATCTTAAATTTAAAATCAAACTTTACAGATTTTACTTTACATTGGCAACATAAAATAGCAGACAGATTATTACAAATTTTTAAACTATCAACTGTATTTTTATCGTTTTTAGGGTTCCGTACCCACATGGTAAAACGGGGCCCTATTACTAAGACTCTGCTGTCCGTCTGTCATCAGGCTGTATCTCATGAATCGTGATAGTTAGAAATTTTCACAGATTATGTATTTCTGTTGCCGTTACAACAAATACTAAAAAAAGAGAATAAAACAAATATTTAAGGGGGTCCATACAAAAAACATGATTTTTATAGATAATGGTACGGAACCGTTCGTGCGCGAGTCCGACACGCAATTAGCCGGTTTTTTAATTAATACAGTTGTCAATTAGAGCTAGCGCAGACGACGGATAACGGAGGACTTTTTGTCCGCGACACGACTTTATTGTTAACCAAATAAGATTGAACTTAGATCGCGTATATCCATCTCAAATATTCCAAATCTATGTTGCTCAGTTTTCAATTCAAGGTCCATCCGACATCTTCTCTCTATCAGTTACCTATATCTTTCAATTATCTTACCAGTCCTGAATCCATATCGCTCAGAGTTCAATCCATCCAGAACTCAAGACTCAATCCATACTGAGGTCATTGACCATATTGCCTACATCTTAATACTATCGACCCCCAAGGTTATCCATGAACACCACTATATCAAGCTATGTGACAAGGCGCTTGCTGCTGTCTTGCTTATCATGCAAGGACTACCTATCGCTCAGAATTCAATCCATTAAATGCTCAAGACCCAATCCATACTGAGCTCATAGTCCATATCTCGTACACCTTAACTCGCTCACTGACAGAAAACGACTAAGAAAGCAGGTATAATAATAAAATTTCTTTAGTGTTTTATTAACTGTCAGCGAAAGTGTTGGTGTTATCAATCCACAAGATCATCCATATCTCTCAGAGGACAATCCATATTAAACCATGGTCTGTGTCAAACTGTACGTCGTTCCAGGGGCGTCGAGTGTTAATGCGACGGAATCTTGAATAGCTATGCTAAAATCAAGCACAACCTTCTCATGAATATCTCCTTTTATTCATTTTTTATGCTCATGTTTTGGCTTTCTTCTAATTTTCTAATAAAAATTAGAAATGTAGGTACAGATAGGCAACTACAGTTTTTCTAGTAACCTGTTACTGGGCCAGTACTGAAACTGGTTGGTACTTTTTGAACGGAGTTGGGAGTTGAGGGGCGTCGATAAAAAGCAAATTCCCAAGGGCGTCACAGTACAAATAAGTTTGGGAAAACCTGTATTAGACAATAGGTAGCTACTGAAGACTTAATCCATAATCTTATGGATTTCCAAGGTTATCCATATCGCTCAGACTTCAATCCATTAAATGCTCAATAAGACTCAATCCATACAGAGCTTATGATCCATATTTCCTACATTTTAGTCTTATCGATCGCAAGGTTATCCATAACGCTCAGAGTTTAATCCATTAAATGCTCAAGACTCAATCCATACTGACATCATAGTCCATATCACCACAATACTCAGCCAGGAAGTCCAGGAACAATGTGAACTTACCAGTGGAGGAACGGGACCACCGGGAAGATACTGATTTCATGCAGTTGGATAGGTTTTCCAGAATGTTCTGTGAAAGAAAAATGTTTACTGTTAAAAATGTGCACAATAACACATACATTTGTTCTCAAGACTCGACAGACTTCAGTTTGACTTTGGGAGCGCCCTTATGTCGTTCATGATAGCGGCGGTTTTCGCAGTTCATTAGTTTCGTCTGCAAATGTCATTAATTTTAACAAACATGAATTATGATTTCTCTATATTTAAGGCCCGTGTTATCCATTCTAATGTTCCCTCCAGCGCCATGAGTATAAAACCTACAGCCTTCACTAATAGCTTCAAAAATCACAAAAACAATGTAGACAGCCGGAAAAATATAATGTTTTTTAAATTGACCTTATCAAGGTCAAAGGTCAGAAAAACTTTTTCGACGGATTGCACACGTGCGTAGCACGCTCTATGTCTAGTATTCTATATTTTCTAACTCGAAGAGCGCAGTCTTTTGCTATGTACTTGGTTACTTCAATACAAAAAGGTTATAGTTCTTTTAGTTTTCAACCAACTTCAAAAAAGGAGGTTATCAATAGATCGCCTATATCTTTTTTATATATGTTCACCGATTACTCTAAGACGGCTTACGCTCGAAATTAATAACCTATCTGTAGAAATTGATAGGGCTATCTGAGATAGTTGCCTAGGATAATTTTGCTAATATCACTAAAATAACGATGGTTACTAGGCAACGAAACCAGTATCCTAGACAACAGTTTCAGATAGCCCTATCCATATCTACAGATAGGTTATTTATTTCGGGAGTTAACCGATTCCAATGATCGAAACGCTAACATCAGGTTCGAACTGAAGGTGGTCCCATTTTTTGAAATTTTTCAATCGGTTCAGTTTTTTTGTACAAATTTTATTGTTCAATTAACATTGTATTATCGCGTGGTTGATCTATTCAAAATAAAAAAATATTCATGTCCATCCCTAGAGTTCAAGAGTCATTTGAATCAGTTCAGCGGTTTACACGCTCAAAGCTAACAGACAGACAGTTACCTTTGCATAATATATTATTAATAATATACTTAGGTTTTTTTTTTGGGTGAAATGGTTCCGACTAGAGAGACTGATCACCCGTCCGGCCTCTCCAAAAATAAATAATGAAATAGGTATTTTTTACAACATAGGTCAACGCTTAAATGTGGACAAGCTTGGATTTCAACAAAACATTCTTATAACAAAACAACACTTTACCTGTGGCCAATCCTGTCGATACACAGCCAAGCACTGCTCCGTCAATGAATCTTCACTCAAATAGTCATTCTTCAACAAAAACACAAGAACGGTAGCCAGCGCTTCCCAAACATCACTTTGCTTACATTTACTAGAGTTCAGCAACACTATATTCCTAGGACACAGAATCCTATCAAAAAACTCTAGATAAGCTTCAGATTTCTCCTCCAAACCGGTCAAATTTGCACTTGTATCAACACTTTTTTCATTAACACTTTTGTCCATCACTATTTTAATGTTCACAACTTTTGGACCCTCTTCATCAGAGACGGGAGTAGGGGCTCGCTCATCCTCAAAGTTCCGGAAATCCGGTGACAGTTCCGGACGCCGTTCCGGAAGCGAGATGTCTTCCGGTTCGTTCCGTTTCCGGTCGGGGCAGCACGTGTTCCATATGGCGTGGAGGGTGGTTAGAAAGTCTTCCGTCACTTCTAGAGGTTTTCGGCTCACTGTGGAATAGAATAGAATAGAATTTTTATTTGCATAGAAAGAAAGAAAGAAATAATTTATTTGCTGGAAAACCATGTATGTACATTGCGATAGTCTACAATATTAATTTGATCCAATAGTTTTCTGCCGTATACAGGTTGGCATGCAAATATTAGTTTAAGTAGTCGTAATCAAACATAATTCTGAAGACTTGGACATATTCCACCTCAGCCTGAGAAAATATAGAGAAATTGTTAAATCTATTATTAGTAACGTAAACCCAATTAAATTAAATTAAATTAGATGATTTTGTAACAACCTGATTTTAACCTTCCGCAGCATGTATTGGATTTTTACATTGTCTTTTTTATTTTTATTTTTTGAAGTTCGTAATTGCATGCCGTGGCTGTCTATAATTAGAAACTGTACTTAGACTAAGATTCTACATTTAATTTATTACATATTGTTAGTACATGTTTTTGTTGACTGCCCAATAAACAAATAAATAAATAAATAATAATTAATGACCACTTCTATACCTACTTTTACAAATTTGAATTCTATCTCAGTTAGTTATATTTCATGTCAGTCCGATAATACTAGTTACAAATTAAAATGATGACAATTGGATTAAATTACAGTCAAATATAAATTTTCATTTAAATAATAAATTACACATGTGACATTCGATTTTCACTGACTTTCTTTATGTTCCAGATATTCTTGAACAGAGTAAAAGTTTTTTTCTATAAGCCACCGATAAGCCAACCATAAGATATGGATGGGAAAACTTATAAATAATGTTGCTTAAGGTGGTACGACTTCCATACAAACAAACATTGCACATTAATTGGTTCATCATACATTATTTATTTATTTATTTATTTAGACACAATAACAGTCCACAAACTTAGATTTACACATACAATCCAGTAATACTAAAAATAAATGTTAAGTTGGAACCAATAACAATTGTGCACAACATTGATCAATATTAGTTAATTAAACAGCAGGTTAATTATATATTTATGTAGGTTAAAACAACAAACAAATTACTAATTAATTTTAAATACAGTTAAAAAATGAATACAATAATAAAAAAAAGAAATTAACGGGACCTAGTTGGAAGACTTCAAATAAAAAATGAATGATTTGAACGTTTGATGGAATATATCAACTTCAGCATTGAGCTCATTGTAGTTTCTACACATGCGATACAGCGGATCATTGTGCGATACACTGTACGTCATCAAAGGTAAGTAAAAAAGTTTTTGATTTCGCGTTCTACCAAACCTAAATCCAACCACATTTAATAGTTCTGTGTCCCACACCGAATTCACCACCTTATATAACACTGCATAGCTCTGCAGAGAGCGTCTGTCCTCTAGGGTTTGCATTTTAAAGTGACATAACCTGTCTTCATAGGTTGGAAGCTTTCGCCTCAAACCTCTTTTGGAGCTTAAATGCCTCAAGAAGCGCCTTTGTATAGCCTCAATCCTATCCTTATGACATTCATAATATGGGGACCAAATCACCGAGCAATACTCTAGCACACTACGAATTAAGAACTAAACAGTAAAATTATGCTACTTGGGTCCTTAAATGGACGTACAGACCTCAATAGAAAACCCATTGTTCTGTTACATTTGGACACTATATAGTCATAATGTTGTCTAAACGAGAGCTTGCTGTCGATCCATACTCCTAAGTCCCTCACCACAGGCTCTCGCTTTAACTGAACCATGTTCACCTTGTATGGAAATTCGACAGGATTTCTTTTCCTTGAAAATGTTAGTAAATGACATTTAGATACGTTAAGTGACATGTTATTTTTCAAACACCAATCTACAAGCAAATCAATATCTCGCTGTAGTGTCAAAGAATCTGTGTTTTCGATGATTTTATTAAAAATCTTTATGTCGTCGGCGTATGCGAGACACTCACTACTGATTAACTCTAACAAATCATTAATGAACAGCACAAACAGCAGTGGACCCAAATTTGAGCCCTGCGGTACACCGGATGGTGGGTGAAAAGGGGTAGACTCGTACCCATATAGTGTCACCAACTGAGTTCGGTTCATCAGATAGGATTCAAACCAACGTAATAGATTGCCATGTATTCCGAGATGTTGTAACTTTTGACACAGTATTCCATGATCCACTCTATCGAACGCTTTTGCGAAATCTGTATATAGCGCATCCACTTGATAACCCTTATTAAGCGTCACACTAATGTAATGTACATACGTTAGCAAGTTAGATGAAGTCGAGCGATTTTTGACAAACCCGTGCTGCATAGGACTAATAATTTGTTTCACGTGTGAGTAAATATGTGGATATAACAAGCTTTCAAATAGTTTTGCAAAACAACTTGGAATGGAAACTCCCCTGTAATTAGAGATGACTGATTTATCACCCGTTTTGTGAATCGGTACTACCTTAGCTATTTTCCAACGATCCGGGAAACGACCCTGTGAAAGACTCATGTTAAAAATCATTGTGAGAGGCGTTATTAAAGCTCGAGCACAAATTCGTATAAATGCTGGTGGAATGCCATCAGGGCCCGAGCCTTTATTTATATTCACTGTTTCTAACGCGGTTTTTACTTCCTTTTCTGATATTACTACTTTTGATAAGCTATGACTCGATTCTGAGAATTCCGGTGTGTATTTAGAAGAGCTAGGCACACTATACACTGAAGAAAAAAATTTTGCAAACAAGTTTGTTATATCCATACCGTTGTCAGCAGATTCATCCTCAAGACACATTATCTTTGGAATATCATTCGTAGTTTTCTTTGATTTAGTGTATTTCCAAAATGCTTTAATGTCAGTTTTGAGATTTTTTTCAATATTATTTATGTAAGAATTAAAACATTTTTCTACAGTTACTCTTACTCTTTTTCTTAATAGAGAAAAAATATCTTCGTCACTTTGATTTCCAAACTTTTTGATCTTTCTATGAAATTTGTCCTTTTCCTTAAACATACCTATCAGTTCTTTTGTAAACCAACATGGGTACCTTGACTTGTTAACCTTAGATTTTGGAGTATTTTTTTCTATTATTGATGTAAGGTGCACATAAAAAATTTCTATAAACTCGTTACAAGTGTAGTTACAGTACTGATCCCAATTTATTTGATTTAGTTCACTAATACAGGCCTCGTAGTTGCATTTACGGAAGTTAAGTCTCCACATTGTTTTTTCTTTGAGTAATGACTCGCTTGTTACTGAAAGGGCTATATCAAGTGGAGGATGATGTTTGTCGAGACGGCTCAGAGACTGAGACTCGGTAACACTACAAGACAGACGAGAAGTACTCAGTATAAGATCCAAGATTTTATCATTATGATTTTTTATCATATTGTTTTGCATGAGATTTGTTCTTGATACTAAGTCATGTAAATCGATACATTTTAGGTTATTAGCTGTAACAAAATCTGCACCAGCCCAATCCATATCTGGCAAGTTAAAATCCCCTACAATTAAAGTGTGGTTATTTCCAGAACTCAAAATATTGTTTTCACACATTTCCAAAAAAGCACAAAACTCGGGCTTAGTTAAATATGATGGAAGGTAGACCAAACAAACGTCTATATGGGAATTTTTCAACTACACTCGAACCCATATGTCTTCAGTTGAAGTCTCAAACTCGGGCAAATGCCGTGTTTTTATAGATTTTTTTACTGCTATAAGCACTCCTCCACCATGCGCCTTCTTATACCTTTCTTTGAACTCCTTTGACCGATCCTTTCGATATACCATGTATCTATCGTCCAGTAACTCGCTAGAAAATACCGTGTCATCCAACCAGGTCTCACACAAACAAATAACATCATAGTCGTAACAGAGAACACTATTGTATATATCTAATACTTTTGATTTTACACCTCTAACATTCTGGTAAAACAAAGACAAATTTAATTTATCCATAAAATATGAAGTTGTGATACATAAATTAGTTCAATGATTATCTTAACTAGAGAATCTACCATTTAAATGAGTCCAAAGTGATTATATTTTTCAAATGAACAAAACGCGAGTTTTATTCATTTGAATAATTCATGTTCTTTTATGCATTAGGTATATAAATGCGATGAGTCACACACACATACGTAGAATTATTGAAATTATAAGATATTAGTTTATTCGTGATTTATGTACGAAAGTACATTTTTTTTTATTATTTCGCGCAAACAAATAACAGAAACGAGTTAGTTGCGTATGTATTTATGAATTATTAAGGTATGATGAACCAATAATTGTGCAATGTTTGTTTGTATGGAAGTCGTACCACCTTAACATACCTTGCTTATTTAGCATAGCATAGTTTGACTAAAATCGTCTTAAAGTGTATATATTTTTTGGTATAAGGCCACACTTGTTTCGAATTTACTCATAAATGAATAAACTTTGTTGTTTAATATTTAAAGATGACGTCATACCAACTGACGTCTCATAGCTAGATTTTTGTTATTGTAAACTTAACTATGATTTACAATTTACTGACGTTAGGAAGTCATGAAATGGTATCAGGAAATTGAGGTGTCTTAATCATAACTATTCTTTTATTTAGTCAGATTGTTAAATTATCAACTTCCACACGATATTATCTCATGAAATGATATATTTCCTACGTCATGCAATGCGAAACATGTCCCTCTGTTACTTTTTTGGCACTTTTTTTAGTGTCAGTAAATAGATATATTTTTTTACACACCGAACACACTTCAAACACGAATGTCACGAAAACTAAAAAGGCGGCAGGTTAGTGACTCGTCTATAATTACATGTCAGTGTTGTCACATTCAAATCATAGAGCTACCACGACTCTGTTGGGAAGCTACAGTAAAAATTCGCGTCATTAAATGAGCGTCAGTAAATAGTTCGATTAATCAGGTTTTATGCGTTCATAGTTTTACGCGTTTTTTTAATAGTTATTTGTGATATTTATTAATTAAAGGGCATGAAGACAGTGTGTTCATTTATTTTCAATTTATATAGTTTTTTTAGGTCAGCAGAATAATAGCACATCATTTAGTAAAACTGATTTTTAAAAGTTGCGAGCTATAGAGGGCTCTCATTTTTTTTATAAATTACCCCCTTTTTATGAAATAAAATTGAAATTGTCACTAGAATTCATAGTTTGTAAATGGATTGTTTAGTTTATTTAGCTTTACACTATTTAAACAACATTCAATATAACTTTCGCAAACATTATCGAGATTTAATAGACCAGCCCCCTAATTGTCTAATTTCAAAATCTATCACAATCCCTTTCAGAGGTATTGTGATTGTGATATTTTTGTCTGTCATATTCCAGGGATTCATAGACCAGGGATGGCGAACCAATGGCACGTGTCACAAAATTTTGGGCACGTCATCACCGATCACAAAATTCGTTATGCACTACGAAAAAAAAGTGTGACGTACCTATTACCTAATGATGTATTATTATTATTGTAGGATATAGGGGCTATGCAGCTCCAGTTGGAACTGTAGTCACTGCGACCTATAAGATCTATTGTAACTCGCCACCTTGTTATAGTATCTCTTTTAGCCTGGCGGCTTCCAGGAAGTCTAAAATTTTCCTAGCTCTGAGAGATTTTAGTTCCTCTGGCCGAATTATATGCCGGCCCAGGTTGATACTGCGTTTGTGAATTAGGGGTCCGCAGTCACATACCTAATGATGTAGTAGATAGAAAGAGTTTTGAGTCGATAGTATTTACAATTATTACTGTCCCAATAATTACAGGGGCAAAATTATTTGATGGCATGTCTATGACCTCATTAATGATTTCTTTAGAAAAATGGCACGTTGATACATAAAGGTTCGCCATCCCTGGCTTAGACAGTTCATTTTCGTTTATTCCATACCTTTCAAAACGCGTCCCGATCACAATCCCTTCCAAATGTCAAATAGTGACGGCCTGAAGTATGTAAATATCTTTCAAATAACCAATTGAAAGGGCTTGCGATAGGTTTTAAAATTAGACAATTAGCCCCCATGACACTTAAATGACAGTAAATGTACAAAAAAATTGGATATGAGACTCAGTGGGGTCAGCACAAATAACTTTTGAGTAAGTATCGAAGAAGTAAAGTAAAAAAATGTATGACATATTGAGCAGAGTTCCTACCGGACGTCAACAGAACTAGATTTTCCTATACATTTTTTGACATTACGTGCTCGATACTATTTCGACGACCTGTTTGGCGCAGGGGTACTAACCCCACCTTCTGCGCCAGAGGTCCCGGGTTCGATCCCCGGACGAGACAAATATTTGTGTGCATAAACATGTCTATTTGTCTTGGTCTGGATGTTTAATATGTATATTATGTATGTATTTACAAAAAAAAAAGTATATAAGTATGTTTATCCGTTATCTAGTATCCATAACACAAGTTCTTCATGATAAATATTAAACAAGAAAATATACTAGAAAAAAGCAACTAGTCTCATGTCGCCCTGACGGGATTCGAACCCGCATCCTTGGGAGTCCGGCCCAATGCACTAACCAATTATGCTACAGAGACCTATGAGGACTCGTCGAATTTTTCCAGTATATTCATCGTTCTACGGTGTTGGCCACCGTCGCTCCATCAATGAGAGAAATATCCTCGCATTCGAAAGAAACATTCGGGTTCGAATCCCGTCAGGGCGACATGAGACTAGTTGCTTTTTTCTAGTATATTTTCTTGTTTAATATTTATCACATAAAAATAGCATTGTAAAATGCAAAATTAAAAAGTTATAATTCTTCATGATACTTAACGTGGGCTAGATAATTGGTGTGATTGTATGAAAATATTTATTTATTATTTATTATTTCGATATTTGCCCTACAGATATGTTAAAAAACTCACCATAGACAACACAGAAGTCGACGCTCAGTTGCAATATAGCCCTCTGAGTGGGCGGCCGACTGAACACGTTCTTGGGGCAGCAGCACGCGGCGCAGCCCGCCAGGGTTTGGGCGATGTCTGACGGGTCTACATCCTCGAGGAGGAGGCAGATCAGTTCCTAGAACGAAGAAAGGTGCATGACATGAATGACATTGCATTATTTAACGGCCTGTTTGGCGAAATATATTCTTATCTATACTTTTATAAACCAGAAGCAGGGTTAGTTTTTTAAAAAAGGAAACGAATTTAAACGCAAACTATCTTTAATCACAAAATAAGACGATTTGAAATATAAATCTAGAGAGAACACGTCCAGCACGTTCGACCGCCGCCCAAAAAGTGACGCTCCGCTCCGTCTTCCCTGCCTAAGCGCGGCGCCCCCTTCCACTGCTACGTCACATCACGCCACCGTGACGTAAGCCGCTTGGCCCCGCCTCCTCCAGGTCGGATATTTGTAATAATACTATATATAATATTATACAGCTGAAGAGTTTGTTTGTTTGAACGCGCTAATCTCAGGAACTACTGGACCGATTTAGAAAACTCTTAGATCATTAGAAAGCTACATTTCTCCCGAGTAACATAGGCTATATTTTATTATAGTAAATATATATATATATATATATATATATATATATATATATATATATATATATATATATATATATATATATATATATATAATACTAGCGGATCCTCCCGTGGGAATATCGGGATAAAATATAGCCTATGTCAAACGGCAGAAATGTAGCTTTCTAATGGTCTAAGAATTTTCTAAATCGGTCCAGTAGTTCCTGAGATTAGCGCGTTCAAACTCTTTAGCTTTATAATATTAACTAGCGGATCCTCGCGGTTTTACCCGCGTGGTGCCCGTTCCCGTGGGAATATCGGGATAAAATATAGCCTATGTCACTCGGCAGAAATGTAGCTTTCTAATGGTCTAAGAATTTTCTAAATCGATTCAGTAGTTCCTGAGATTAGCGCGTTCAAACAAATAAACTCTTTAGCTTTATAATATTATAAGTATAGATTATTTATTATAGATAATAAAATATTTACTCTAGATTAGACTAAGACCAAAAAAAAACTATATAAATGATAAGTTGCGAGCTCGTATGACATATTTGCCTATGATATTATAAGTACACACCTTGACGTGTTTGGCGCGGTACTAAGCCCGCCTTTTGCGCCAGAGGAC
Organism: Chrysoteuchia culmella; assembly: GCA_910589605.1. Taxonomy (NCBI): domain Eukaryota; kingdom Metazoa; phylum Arthropoda; class Insecta; order Lepidoptera; family Crambidae; genus Chrysoteuchia; species Chrysoteuchia culmella. Next base: position 9,493,424 of record OU342671.1, on the reverse strand, counting down.
CCGGGTTCGATCGCCAGACAAGACAAATATTTGTGTGCAGGAACTATTTGTCTCTGTTTGATTAATATGTATATTATGTATGTATTTACAAAGAAAAAAGTATTTAAGTATGTTTATCCGTTATCTAGTATCCATAACACAAGTTCTTCATGAAACTTAACGTGGGCTAGATAATTGGTGCTTATAAAAACATACACTGCTTATAAATATTAAACAAGAAAAAATACTAGAAAAAAGCAACTAGTCTCATGTCGCCCTGACGGGATCCGCATCCTCGGGAATCCAGCCCAATGCACTAACCAATTATGCTACAGAGGCGACATGAGACTAGTTGCTTTTTTCTAGTATATTTTCTAGTTTAATATTTATCATACAAAAATAGCATTGTAAAATGCAAAATGATAAATGTATAAATACATTGGTTACTTACCTTCAAATTAATAATGCACATAGTTGGACTGACATTATTCGCCTCAAACTCCTGAGCAGGCGCCGTGATGGCTTCCAAACAGACGGCCGGTTTGGGAGAGGAGCAAGCCTCTCCTATCGTGAGGAGATTCTTCATTTCTGCCTCTACGTCCTTGCAGAGGATCGCTGGAACAATATTGAAAATGTCTCATAGTACATTACTGCGGCGGCCAGCAAAAGAGGCATTGATGGACGAACGTGTAAATACATACGTAAGTCCATCAATGCTTAGATGTGGCCAAGGATTGTATAGTACTTTTCTCAAATAATGCGCGGAAATTAAAATTTTCAAAATCAACGACAAACAACAAACAACGAACAACAATATTTTTTATGCGTAACCTTTTTCTTTTCAATAAACAGTTTTCTATTTGATAAATATTAAACAAGAAAATATACTAGAAAAAAGCAACTAGTCTCATGTCGCCCTGACGGGATCCCGTCAGGGCGACATGAGACTAGTTGCTTGTTGTATATTTTCTTGTTTAATATTTATCACATAAAAATAGCATTGGATAGAGCATTGGACCGGATTTCCAAAGGTCGCGGGTTCGATTCCCGCCTGAGAATTCACTTGTGGCCGAGTAAATTTTTTTCCAATATTTTTCTATTTAAAATTTACCATAAACATAAAAATAGCATTGTAAAATGCAAAATTAAAAAGTTATAGTTTTCTATTTGCAAGCCAGTTCGTTTTAAATAAAACATTTGATAAGTTACCTTTTTGGTTGCCACATATGTTTCCGAGTAAAAGATCGTTCCATTTTTTTATTATACGACAGATATATAAGTTTACTTTGTAATATATTTGGCCGCTAAACCACGACGGATATAGATTTTCATACAACTTTTGCCGGCCGCTGCTTGCATGTATTTGGCCAGTACCACAGAATATATATTAGTACCTTACGGTACAGAAATTTCACTCCCGAGTTAAGGTATGATAAACGCAAGCGTCCGGTCACCGGACTAGTCTCAATAGGCTGGCAGCTCAGATTGAAGCGAGACGGCAGACAGTTATTGTACTATGAACGCTATACGCGATGCAAAAGGTTGAAATTAGATTGTTTTCCAGAAAAGTAGGTAAATATCTCGGGGATTTTGCGCCGCTTGTATGGAAGTGAGACAGGCCTGCCAGTACAGCAATTTATATTTATCTCGAAGAAGGTTTTCAAAATAATGCTCAAATTTCCGAGTATGTCTGAGAAAATATATTTTGGAGGTCTAATTGCCTATCTGGCAACAATTGGGAATCGGGATTCGCACCATTTGCGTCTTATTACATTTAGACCCAAGATTGTATCTGTAAAAAAGGGTGTATCTCGCACATGAAAATCAAGATAGTCCTAACTCAAAAAACGTAGTTTTGAGATATAACGTTTCAGATTTAAAAAATCATAGCTCCTGACTGTCAATTACATATGGCCTGATTGTTATATCGTTAGAAAGCCACATTCTTCTACATTGTATTACTTCAAAAATAAAGTCTTTGGGACTAATAGTTAAGGATTTACACGCTATTTTTTAGAACCACTTTGAGTTAATACTATATTGTCTACTCATTTAAATAATATTTTTTTAAATAATACATCGCCAGCCAGTTCTGATAAGAAAGCTCAAGGTCACCCAGCGTGTAATGGAGAGGGCTATGCTCGGCGTTTCCCTACGTGATCGAATCAGAAATGAGGATATCCATAGGAGAACTAAAGTAACTGACATCGAACGAAGGATTGCTCAGCTGAAGTGGCAGTGGGCGGGACACACAGCGAGAAGAACCGGTGGCCGTTGGAGCGGAAAGGTTTTGGAATGGCGACCGCGCAGCACCCCGACCGCCTAACGGTATAGCAAGTGCTATCGCTATGGCTATCAAACTTCAAACTCTCATAAAACTCTTCAACGATAGGGTATCAAATGTAAAGTGATGCAAGCTATAGCTTGTACTATCGCTATAGCTATCGATTTTTCAAACTCCCTACAAGGGCTCCTGCTGCCGCTATCACTTTCATACTAAAAATGCAATAGTGAATCCAATGGATGAATAGAAATATTTAGGAATTAGACAAATACGCCTGTCGTTGAAGAGTTTTATGACAGTTTGAAGTTTGATAGCCATAGCGATAGCACATGCTATACCGTTAGACGGTCGGGGTGCTGATGCGCAAGCGCATGTAAGTTATTAAGTTACAAGTAGTTGTTGTAAAATATTGTGGACGCTAACATCCTAAAATACATAATAACCTCACCCTCACCCTACTCAGTAATACCATTGTGACACAACTGTGAAACGATTGTGAGACTATTGTGACACGATTGCGGGACGTCTGAGACACAATTGAGATGCGATTGTGGTACAATTGTTAGACCATTAAGCATATCCTAAGTTTCTTCGCGGACTCATAATTTATTGAAATAAAACAACTTTTGCGGAGTATTTAGTGCGATTTATTTATCCGAAATATATATTTGGTACTAAACTCATTTGCAAAAAAAACGGGCACCTAAGCAATGAACCATTTCAAATGTTAATATTGCTTTGTTTGATAATTATAGGTAGTTTTATCCTCACAATTTGGTAAATTAATAAGAAAATAATCGTTTTCATCAGTATTTCATTAAATTTAGATACAATTTATGGGAAATAATGCTAAACCTCGCTAGTAGTGTATGTTCGCTAGTAGTGCATATACTCATGAAGTAAAAATAAAAAAGTTTTTTTGTTTTAATAAAGTAAAAGCAGATAAATGTTTAGTATCGAGTGTGACCCCCTCTAGCTAAAATCACAGCTTGAATTCGTCTGGGCATGCTAGCGAGTATATCCCGGATACTTGCTTGCGGAATACGTTGGGAACGTATTCCGCAGTAATCACATTCTTCAGCTCTCTGATGGTCTGCGGAGCCGGGTGTACTGATCTCACACGCCGTTTCAGAACGTCCCAGACATGCTCTATGGGATTGAGGTCGGGACTTCGAGCTGGCCAATCCAAACGACGAATGCCGACCTCTTGCACATACGCATTAACATCGCGGGATCGGTGGGCGCGAGCATTGTCGTCCATAAAAATCGAGTCTTCACCTAGAGCGGCCAATGCGGGTTGTGCATGAGGAGTTAGAACTTCCGTTATGTATCGATGCCCAGTCAGTGAGCCGTTTTCAATGAAGACTAACTCTGTACGATCCATTGAATTTATTCCTGCCCAAAACATAACAGAGCCCCCACCATAAGGTGTGATTTCGTCGAAACATGCCTCTGCAAAGCATTCTCCTTGTCTTCTTAGCACTCGCCGACGTCGATCTTCACCGAACAGAGATATCCTGGCTTCATCAGAGAACAAAACCCTATTCCAGTCTTCTTGAGTCCATGATTCACAATTTCTAGCGAACCTAAGCCTGTGAACTCTGTGCTCACGGAGTAATTTGGGGCCGCGGGCCGGGCGGTGACTGCGTATATTGGCAGCGAGAAGCCTCCTCCTGACCGTCCATAGACTAATATGCACATTTCTTACTTAAGATGATGAAGATGAAGATTCTTAAGATCCACATACGAAGATTTGCAATGCGAGAAATGTTAAATGTAAGTCCTTCCTTACGAGTTGAAAATTGTTTACGGTTAGGATAACCATAAAATGTAATATTATAATTAGTATTTTCTTTTGTGATGGAAATTGACCTTACTGATATGTTAAGCTCACTTTTCAATTTGATGACTCTGTATGAAATAAAACAGGGAGAAAAAAATAGCCCTTGACGAGTTTCTTGCCGGTTGTTCTCGTTACGCGGTCTCCCGCCGTAGGGTTTGTGAGCCGATGGCGTAGCTTCTTTGACGTTCATAAGTGCTTGTAACAGCCTAGACTGAATAAATGATATTGATTTTGATTTTGATTTTGAAAGTCGATGTTAACTTCTGGAACTTCGCGCCAAAAATGTAGGATAAAAAGGGGTTTTCTGTAAAAATTAGCATCAAATGAAAATTTGAATTTAGAACGTACTTTTTTAAATACCACAGCATTTTTAAAACCGGCCAGTAACGTGTACAAACGATTGAAACCTTTTTGGTATTGTATCTTTTTAAAGATGAATGAAAATCAAAACCGCCCGTTTTTTTTGCAAATGAGTGTATAATTTTTCGGTTTATTTGAGGTTTTTTGGTTTCCCGACGTTTCGGCACCTTTTTAGTCAACCCGTGACCACGGCAACTATTAGACCATTGTCACTAAAAGTTCATTTTAGAAAGCCATTTTTTTTTTTTTTTTTTATGTAGTACGGGGAGTCTGTTAGCCTTCATCATACCTGATGTTAAGTATTGATAAGGCTGAAGATGGAAGCGAGCCTCTCCCGGAATCCCCAAGCACTGAGGAACTGGCTATCTTATATTTTAACTGCCGGAACACAACAACGCTGAAAACATAGTTGTTATGGCGTCAGACTTAGATAAGATGGTGGTAGCTAGCCAGGTGGACTTACAACAAGTCCTACCACCAACCAGAAGATATGTGAATCATAAAAAAAACTTACTTGTACTATTCCAATGGTCTTCAATCCACCTATTCAGCCTGCTGGCGCAGTTGTTGACGGCCAGCGCTCGCAGCGGCTGCGGCGCTGAGGGCAGCAGCGCTTGAAGAGCTGTATTTACGCGCTTCTTTATAGTGGTTTTAGAGGATTCTATGGCGGCGGTGCGGAGTAGCTGAAGTTGTTCCGAGTAGAGAGTTTGGAGGGAGTGGAGGAGTGAGGCCTGTTGAAAAAGAGGTATGTTATTTATTTATCGGTGCAGCTAGCTACGCAACAACATCGATCTGCATCGTTCAGAGGTAGCTTCCGCTACGCAGCGTCTAAAATCTGGAATAACATTCCACCCCCTATAAGGAATAGTACTTCTATATATGTTTTTAGAAAACGTTTACGACAACATCTTACTGATGCGCAGCGGGAGCTGGGAAATATTAATATCGATATGTCCTACATTTAACGATACACGCGCAGATATAATAATACTCTTTCACACGCACGCACAGAGATGAATACACACATTCACACGTACACACACATGCACATACATTCTCATTCAAACATACCTATGCAAAACCACACACACAATCGCACATCTGCACTATTGTTTATACATTTTTATGTATATGACATCCAGGTGTCAATAAACTAAAAGCGGTCTAGTTGAAAACCAGCGTCAGTGTAATACTGACACAATGCTGAACTAGGTCCCTTTTAGTGCAGCCGTGGGACAATTTATTCAATACTGTAACTTAAAATTAAGTATTTTTATTTTGTTAAGTATCCTTTTTATTGTATTATGTTAATATCACTTCTATGTCCTTCGCCTGTACTAAATAAATGTTGTGATTATGATTATGATTATTTATTGCAAGACGCTGTACGTAGAAAAGTACGTACTTTTTTATGATTTTGTAATTTTTGCATTTTTTCAATGCTATTTTTATACTTATGGTAAATTTAAAATAGAAAAATATTGGAAAAAATTAACTCGGCCACAAGTGAATTCTCAGACGGGAATCGAACCCGCGACCTTTGGAAATCCGGTCCAATGCTCTAACCGCTGAGTCTCGGTAGCTCAGCGGTTAGAGGCTATTTAAAATTTACCATAAGTAAGGTTTTATAAATTGTTATATATTTGCAAAGGGCAGGGGTACGCGTCAATAAAACAAGCGAGTCAACTGCACACTGTTTATTCATTCTTCGCATCCACGTGAAATGTCAGGCAGGACGCAGCCCGCTCTTTCTGTGTACCTACCTACTGAATACATATCTAACATAAATAAATGAATATTTCCATACAATCACACCAATTACCTAGCCCACGTTAAGTATCATGAAGAACTTGTGTTATGGATACTAGACAATGGATATACATAACATTTTTTTTTTGTAAATACATACATAATATACATATTAAACACCCAGACCAAGACAAATAGACATGTTCATGCACACAAATATTTGTCTTGTCCGGGGATCGAACCCGGGACCTCGGGCGCAAAAGGTGGGGTTAGTACCCCTGCGCTAAACAGGTCGTCAAATTTCGGTTTGAGAAGTTACAGATCTGGTAATATGATATATCTTCAGATTTCATTATAAAGATTCAGAAACTCGAATTTATGAGTTTGCCTCGACACTTTTCCTTATCGAAAAGATTCTTTAAAAATACGAAAATTCAAGATTACTAGTAGAAAATGAAAAATATGTGATGCTTATGATTTTTCAGTTTTTGCATTTTACAATGCTATTTTTATACTTATGATAAATTTAAAAAAATATAGTCTCGGTAGCTCAGTGGTAAGAGTTTTGGACCGGATTTGCAAAGGTCGTGGGTTCAAGTCCCATCTGAGAATTCACTTGTGGCCGAGTTGTTTTTTTTCCAATATTTTCCTATTAAACAAGAAAATATACTAGAAAAAAGCAACTTGTCTCATGTCGCCCTGACGGGACATGAGACAAGTTACTTTTTCTAGTATATTTTCTTGTTTAATATTTATCACATAAAAATTATAAATCCAAAATTATATAGTTATAATATTTTTTTTATCATAAATTTATCAGAAATCGTTCTCATCAGCCATTTTAATGGCTCCACTGCTGGGGCACTGGCCTTCCCTACGGATGGATAAGGAGAATGGGCCATGACCCACCACGCGGGCCCAATGCGGAATGTTGGGTTTTGACAACTTATGTGCCTTCCTCCGTGCTTGAAGAGCTCGAGATAGTAAATTTTTGGTCACCCATCCCGTGACCGACCATTGCGAAAATTGCTTAACCTCAACTAACTAACCTAACTTAGGCCGAGCGCGCGAATCTTTGCGCCACGGGCTCCCCATAATTTATCATAAATATGTAGCTTAATTCCGCAAGAAAATTACTATTTTAAATTTCAACATTAATATCAACTACAGGGGACCTACCATCAACTGGAATGCGATTCATTTTAAGTTACTTTCAGATAGTTAAAGCGGGACGCCGCTAGACGCGCCATATGGCAGCATCCCACTCTCACAACCTACAATGAATTGCATTACAGTTGATGGTAAGGCCCCAGTTCAAAGTCAAAGTCAAAGATTTTTATTCAAATAGACTTATAGATAAGTGCTTTCGAATCGTCCAATTTTTTTTTTCCCTACCAGCCATTCAGGACATCTTTTAACTGATAAGAAGAACGGCCGCAAGAAACTTATTATATTAATGTACAGTTACAACCCGATACTCGGGTTCGTCGATCGACGAAAAATTCCAAATTATGCGAAAATCTTTAATTGCAGTTTGTGATCATCACGTTTAACACTTTGTATATTTATAGTTTTCGGAACAAATAGACTCGAGTACCTTTAATTTGATACCTTACTCGGCCGCGTACTACGCGCCAAAGTCCCTATCGAGTCGTCACAAATTTTGCGAACCTGAATTAAGTATTAATATCAATAAGTAGGTAAGTATAGCAATCAAATCTCTCCAATTATTCACGTACTGCCCGGTCACATTATCTCGAGACCTGGCGTCGATGACGTCACGTCGCGTCGGCGCTCTGATATAGTGCGCAAAACAAGCATCCTCTAGTAGGATATTATTCTTTATTTTATTTATTTGGCACAATAACAGACAACAGCCAAAAGGATAAACAAAAAATAACTTACAATAACAACAAATGCGTGTCTACGTCCTATTACAATTGCGCACAGCATTTTATCTATAGCATTAACTAGATGACACAAAAATTATACGAAATTTCATATAAAAACAAAAAAAAACTAGTTAAGTAAATGAACAATATAAAAAAAATATTACAACATAATGAACTACTATAAAAAATAAGATTTCCAAAAAACAAATATTGTGTTAATTAATTTAATGTGGGTAATATTATTAAGGAATGAAAGGAGAACGGGCGGGAGGTTCGCATTCCAGCGAGGTCTCGAGATAATGTGACCGGGTAGTAACTATGAAACTGCAAAACCAGTTTATATGATAATTAAGTCGGGGGTTTTTAAATTATTTTATAATTTTTCAATTACTTACGTTTTATAACCGTCTCGTGGGTTGTCTACTGAGATATGGATTTACGCCAAGTGACGATGATTATATCAAATTCAAGATTATTCTCAAATGGAGTTACTTAAACTACTGGAAATTGGTTTAACTTACTCTTTCACAGAAAATCTACAGGACCTCTATTTTTGAATCACTCGTCGCGCGAGTGGCAATGCGAACGAGGAGGCGATCACGCGATTAATGATCTTGCATGCGTAGACATAGCACGCTTTTCGCTTTGCCCCTCGGCGCTCGCGCTGGGAGGCGGTACGACAGGCGAAAAGCGAAGTTAAGTATATACATGCAAGGTAGCATTTACGACCACCCTGATCCCCCATGGCCTACGACAGTTTGATGGCAAGCAGTGAGGGGTTTAACTGGTAGTGCCCCCCCTCCTCCGGGCTCCCCATCCAGCCTTTTGGGGCTGAATGGGGGACTGGGAGGCGGTGGTCCCTCCCATCTCCCGTCCTCCCTCCCGAGCTTTCGAGCTCGTTGGGGGGATGGGAGCTGGCACGATCCTACCCCGAACCCCCGCCGAGCCTACTAAGCTTGGCGGGGTTGCGGGGGGGGCGGCGAGGGATAGGGTGCTGGACTCGCGAGTCCGGTATTCTAGGTGAGCCCAGCATAACCGTTTGGTATGCGTAAAAGCATTCCCCTCACTCAAAAAAAAAAAAAAAAAAAAAAAAAAAAAAGGTAGCATTTACGGATTACGGAAACTAAAACGTCGCACGAAACACAGTCCTCCACGAGACGACTGAATCAAAAATAGAGCTCCAAAACAGATTTGGATGAAATTTGGCACACAGGTGATTCACAGCCTGGATTAAAACACAGAATAGTTTTTATCTCGATCAAATGTTCCCTGGGGTTTTAAATGTTTCCGTGGATGCATTAACAGGCTGAAGCTACAACCTAAATATAGAAAACACAAAAAAAAAGTCTCACCTGTCCCAAATGGCTCCGTTCCCTAACCACGGTGGCAGCCATCACCCTAACCCTCTCCCGAGTGACGGCCAACGTGCCACCCAGATCTTTGACGATGGCCGCTGCCACTCTCTCTGTGACCATTTCAAGAACGCGACGAGACGATGACGGCTGACTTTTCAACATTTCTTCTTCGAGGCGGGCCTAAAAGTAAATATTACGCGCATTTTTGTATAGTCAACAGCAGACTGTGCTTTACATAAAAAATTTTATAAAAAAAAATCAAACCGACTTCAAAAAGTAAAAAATAAAACTTTTGGAGTCAGTGCCAGCCAAAGCATTCTACATTGCACTTCTATTAACTATTTTTTTTTGGCCTTAGCTAACTAGCACCGACTCCAAAAGTTTTATTTTTTACTTTTTGAAGTCGGTTTGTTTTTTTTTTATAAAATGTTTTTATTTCAGATTTTTTTGTTTCATTATGTGCCGTTACTTACACTAAAAACAGCCCATACACAACAATGTTGTCATCTGGTATACGACTACTTGCCAAAAGGTGATTGATATTTTTCAGGATTATGAAAAAACTACTAGCCAGATCTTCGTAAAAATTATATGGGACCACACATAAACCATTTTCTTCCAGATAAAAAAAGAATTGTAAAAATCTGTTAACAACTGGCGAAGTTATGGTAGAACATACATAAAAAAAAAAAAAAAAAAAAAATACAGTCGACTTGAGAACCTCCTCCTTTTTTTGAAGTCGGTTAAAAAGTGTATTTCTTCAATACCAGTATAACCTGTCTTAGGCATCACCTCAACGGGCGGATGTATCGCAAGTTTTTTTTTCTTTTTACAAGTGACTGGGCAGGCATTTGACCACCATCGCGCTTAGTAAACAGCTCTAAAGTGTAACATGTTTGCCCAGAAAATTCCTATTCACTCGTGCCTTGAAGAGACCAAGGTTCTCTATGAACAGTAACTCTATGAATCGATCTCCACGCGGCGATTTCATCGCGGCCGTTACGACGAATGACAGTCCCGAGCATAACGTCAAAGACTATTGACACTATTTATTCCAATATCACTCTTGTCTGTCACCGAATTGAACTCTTCTAAAATGAAAAACCGGCCAAGTGCGAGTCGGACTCGCGCACCGAGGGTTCCGTAAAATATTTTTTATTATATGATGCAACTAAAAATGTACGGTTTTCGCAATTTTACCTTTATCTGTACTATAAGACGTTACTTCGTACCAATATTTCAAGATTCTAAGTTCACGGGAAGTACCCTATAGGTTTTGATTCCCGTGCGAGTTTCGAAAATTTGCGGAAATTTGCGGCATACACGGCTGTATCTTTTGATTGCTTTGGCTTAGAAGTTTGATTTTTTCACAGCTCCAAGGGACAGTAGACCTGAGTATTAGATATAAATTTCAGTTTGAGACCTCCACGCGTTCCTGAGAAAAACGGTCTTGACAGACGGACAGACGGACGGACAACGAAGTGATCCTATAAGGGTTACGTTTTTTCCTTTTGAGGTACGGAACCCTAAAAAACAGCTGCGCGACGAATCGCTGCGAACAAGCGGCGATACGTCACGAGTCGTGACGAAACGCTGTCGGAATAATCGCCTAACAATTGAGATTACCCGGCGATAGTTGGGAGGAATCGCTGCGAGACACTCGCCCGTGGAGGTGACGCCTTAGATTTCCCCTTCACAAGTACTGGGGGCCAATTCTCGCTATGCGACATCTCAAAATCTAATAATAATTTTTTTAGCCATATTATAACTCTTTATTAGAAATGTAAGCAAAATCTCTACTACTGTTACAATGCTGATGCGTCTTCCAGCAACATTGTAAGTTGCATCTTACATTAATGCACATTTATCTTTCTTTTTTTGTTGTTGCCATTGTATATTTTTATATTTATACACTTTAACATAAGTACCTGAAGTACGTCATGCTTAATCGAACGTTTCTTCGGCGGTGTCGCGTGAAGCGGGTCGTTACGTTCCCTAAAATATGGTTGAGCGAAGCGATGGCTGGTTCATGCGTCATGCTCGTGAACGGGTGCCGCCAGCGGAAATGGGTTTACTTCAGTCTGCTTGTCTTAACGTTGTGCTTAGAGCTTAAATATTTTCATCTAAAATAAATTGCTATTGACCTGTATGTACGTCACAACTTGCAGTACAGTAACCTTGTAATGCGAGAAATGTTATAATGTAAGTCCTTCGTTGCGAGTTGAAATTTTTTTACGTTTAGGATAACCATAAAATTATACTTTTATTTTAGTATTTTTTTTTGTGATGAAAATTGATCTTACCCGTGTGTTTAAGGTCACTTTTCAATTTGACGACTCTGTATGAAATAAAACAGGGAGAAAAAATAGCCCTTGACGAGTTTCTTGCCGGTTCGTCTCGTTACGCGGTCTCCCGCCGTAGGGTTTGTGAACCGATGGTGTAGCTTCTTTGACGTTCATAAGTGCTTGTAACAGCCTAGACTGAACAAATGACATTGAATTTAATGCTTTAGTGTCAATGATCTTCGACAATCCTATAGTATGTTCATCGAAAAGAAGAAAGGGTTTCACCCGTGTTCTTTTCGTAATAACACGTGTTGTGAGGCTCCATTTTTAACTCAATCTACTGTACAATTTCTATATATTACAAAATATATTTACTTGACATTGGCAAAATTCGCGTATTTAACGCGAGCACGCCATTAATTAAGAAAGAAGAAGAAGAAAAGAAGAAAAAAAAACGCGCAAAGGCAATCCGCTCGCTCGAGATTGGCTGAAATTAAGACGCATAGGTTCCGCGCCTTATCTTAGCCAACCACGAGCAAGCGAATTCTCTCATTACTATCGGTAAACAGACTAAATAATGTCGAATATACTTAAAAGTTAATTTTTAATACAGAATTGTGACTCCAATAAATGTCGAAATCGAGATGTCGTACCGCGAGAATTGCCCTGTTCATTAATAAATAAATAAATAAAAATAAATTTTATTTTCTCATCACAAACTTAGCATTGAAATAAAGTTATTTACAAAACAGGAATAAGGAATCTAAGTTTGTGAGAGGCTGATGCCTGAGCTAGGTGCAAAAAAATACCTGTGTTACAGGTCACCAGGCTCCCACCACCTCGAACCACATTATCACTGATAAAAACGTTATCTAATAGATGTCGCTGAGAGAACATGAGAAGATGAATGGCTAAACATTCAAAATATAAAGAAAAATAAAAATAATAGTTCATTGAATAAAACAAGATTGAAATAAGTCCGTTTTCCGTAAACTGATGCGAGCAACAGAAAATAGGATAAAAATGGAACTCACCTGTAACTCCCTCTCCTTATTTTTAATCCTATCTTCTGGGTTCAAGCTCAAACTGACCGGAGTAATATGTCTAAAACTCCCAACGTCCTTCTGTTCGTTTGTCACTTTACACGTAGACAACAAAACGTTCACATCCCTCAAATACGGGCACAGATCAAACAATATCACTTCATCAATTAGATCATAGCAATCTATATTCACTTCACTGGCAACGCTGACACTATCACAGATTATCTCTTGAGGATAATGAGGTAAATCGAACAGCCAACCGAGAACTGTTTTAAGAAATATCACTGTATTCTTCTTTAATTTGGTTTGGTTAACTTTTAACCGATGTACATATATATGGTGTAGGGTTTTCAGTATTTCTTGGTAGTATTTTGTCCGTAGAGATGTGTAGTCCAACATGGATAAGTAGTGTACTATCCATGGTACTGTAATGATGAGTCGAGAGTTGGTGTATGCATTTGTTAGGATGGTTTTCAGGTCTATTGATGGTTGGATCTGTAAAGAAAAATATATCACTATGTAAGAATGATACAAGCTTGATCTTAGACGCGAGATTGGAGATTGGGGGTGAGAGATTGGCGAGAGTAACCCGTGGCGCTGTGGTTCGCCCGCTCGGCCTGTGATTGTTGAGGTTAAGCAACTTTCGCAATGGTCGGTCACGGGATGGGTGACCAAAAATTTACTATAGTGAGCTCCTCCGTGCTTCGGAAGGCATGTTAAGCCGTTGGTCCCGGCTGGTGGTGGGTCATGGCCCGTTCTCCTTATCCATCCATAAGGAAGGCCAGTGCCCCTGGAGTGGGGACATTAAAAATGGCTGATGACGAGACGTGAGATTCGATAGCTTACAATAATAATAGTGAGGTTTTCGTAAGTAAATTTTTTTTTTCTAATAATACACAATAACTGGTTACATTTCATTAATATTTTAAAGAAAGATATTTTGGAATCACATGACATAAACACAGACATACAATGAAACATTACAATAACTACACGAAGCAAATGGATTCGTGAGAAAGTCATACCAAAACTGTGCCCAGGGGCCAGTTTCATAAAAGTTACTGATATTATTAGCTAATATTATTAGACTACCACAGACATTTATAATTTTTATCATCTGAATTGATATAAATGTCGTAGGAGGATTTGATAAATAGAATTTTCGCAAAAATCCTAGAGATATTGCAAAAACACGGATAATTAGACAATGGTGTTGACATTTCTCAATCTTACTGAAAAAAGATAGAGTTTTTGCAAAAATACTGGTTGCTTTAGTAACATTGGTTATTCTTTACTCTGATTATTTTTGGTTGCTTGCTAACTCTTATTCTGATTGGTTCATAGAAAGTTTAGTACATGTGAGAGAATAGATTGACATTTGAAAGTCCTTAACCAATCAGAGAAGATATTGTTTTGGACGGTCCGACCAGCCAATAAGTGTTCTTATTTCATAATAGCCAGCGATTCTTTTCGCAATCTTACTAAGGTAATCAGTTTTTTCGCAAAAATCCTTTCTTTTTTCAGTAGGATTAAGAAATTACAGCACTATTATCTAATTATCCGTGTTTTCGCAATATCCCTAGGATTTTCGCAAAGAAACGATTTATCTAATTATCCTACGACATAAATATTAATAGGTTCAGAGAGTCGAACATGGTTCAAGCATGGAATTTTTTCCTATAAAGACCATGCTTCAATATGTAGAATCGAATAGAATACAGTGGCACAGTGGCTCGCACGCTCGGCTTGCGATTGTAGCGGCTAAGCAACTTTCGCAGTGGATTAGCACGGGATGGATGACCTAAAATGTATTATCTCCGGCTCCTCCAAGCTTAGGAAGGCAGGTCCCTCGTTAAAACCTACCAATCCGCATTGGGAGCGTTTGGTGGGTCCCCTTTCTTATTACCCATCCGACGTATTTGATGACCTGTGTGGCGCAGGGGTACTAAGCCCGCCTTCTGCGCCGGAGGTCCTGGGTTCGATCCCCGGACAAGACAAATAGTTGTGTGCATGAACATGTCTATTTTTTTTTTTTATGAACGACGGTGAGACTCTTAGCCTTCATCTTATCTGATGTTAAGTATTGATAAGGCTGAAGATGGAAGCGAGCCTCCCCGGAATCCTCAGTCACTGGCTATCTTATCTCAAACTGCCGGAACACAATAATGTTGAAAACATTGTTGTTATGGCGTCAGGCTTAGATAAGATGGTGGTAGCTAGCCAGGCGGACTTACAACAAGTCCTACCACCAACCAAACCGAATACAATATGTACCCCCGCTGGGAATCGAACCCGGGACCCCTGGGTCTTATACCGGTGGTTGTACCACTAGACCACAGATGCGGTTTAAATTTATTTGTCTTGGTCTGGGTGTTTAATATGTATATTATGTATGTATTTACAAAAAAAAAGTATATAAGTATGTTTATCCGTTATCTAGTATCCATAACACAAGTTCTTCATGAAACTTAACGTGGGCTAGTTAATTGGTGTGTTTCTATGCAATTATTTATTTATTTATAAGCAGCAAGCGGCGCGTTTACAGACATACAAAATTACACAGTACTAATAAACAAAAATTACACAAAACACAGATTATAAAAATATCTAACAAATAAAAATAAACAGAAGAAAAGATTAATTGGGTCGCGAATGCAGCTGAATCGGAAGTCAATGAATAAATAAATAAAATAAAAAAAGATTTATTCTTCATCACAAATAACATTATATAAACACGTGCTTGATGTAGAGGACAGTTCCTATATTTGTGAGGAACTGGTGCCTGAAATAGGTATCTGCAATAGATACCTGAGCTACAGGTCACCAGGCCCACCTACAGACATTAGGTACTCCTAATTTAGCATGTGAGATGACATACTGGGTAATAAAGTAAAAACCAGAACATAAAAAGAAGAAATTAACCTTAATTACAAACTATAAATTGCTTAGAACTAATGAAGCTGTGTGGTGACGGCCTTAGAGTGCCGTGTGGTGACGGCCTAAGAATACGCGTGTCACCACTCCCTTACATGGCTGGGATGTCGTAAGAGTCGACTAAGAGGCTCGACGCGTTAAACACCTGTGCGAGAGAAGGAAAACTTGAAACAAACCCTCTACCAACCCGTCTGGCCAGCGTGGTAGCAGTAGGCTAATAGCTTCCTATGAACGCCACAATAGACATGAGCTAGGAGAGGCCTATGTCCAGCAGTGGACGTCCACAGGCTGATGAGTGTGAGTGAGTGAATGAGGCGCCAATGATAATAAATGTGTTGTGTGATGTAAATAATGTCAGCTGTACGTGTATATGATGTGATGTGATGTATGAGTGTGTGTGCGTGTGTGTGAGTATATGAATATGGCCGACACGACGAGATATCGGTTTATTTACCATCATGATCAAGGATATAAATGATATGAGGGTAGAAATTTGGACTAGGGATGTAGCATCAGTACAAGTCTAAATCGATTGATTAGTGATGTGAAAAGTATAGTTGTATATATTGAATCTAAATCTACCAACTTACGTAGTTCCTCAAAGCGATGTTATTTTCCAGAACCTTCTCTTTAGGAGGCATATAATGTGAGGCGACCTCTCTCGGTACCACAATGTTCTTCGAGCTAGGCTCTGGTATGTATGTGTAAGGCAAAGAAGTGAGGAGTCCGAGAAATTTCGATAGTAGAGTCAGCTTTTTAGCTACATTGTGGTATTCTTTAGAGGTGTCGGAGTTTGCTGAAATGTAATAATAATATTATATTACTAATATAATAAATAATAAAACACTTTAGTCAAAGTCAAAGTCAAAGATTTTTATTCAAATAGACTTATAGATAAGTGTTTTCGAATAGTCCAACAAATTTTTCCCTACCAGCCATTCATGACATATTTTAACTGATAAGAAGAACGGCCGCAAGAAACTTATCAGCTTTAACAGAAACAACAACATTTATAATGGAACATGTTGTTGCCAAACACAAATCTACAATCTTGAAGTATATTAAAAAAAAAGAGGAATATATATTTATATACGTCCCCTTAGTGGTAAAACCGATTATCTGCACTTTTTTTTTTGTCATAATAAATAAAATTTTGTTATAATAAATTCTCAAATTATTGTCAAGATGGCAAGGTAATATACACCTTAACACATAGTTTAATTTTGTTATAATAAATTCTCAAATTATTGTCAAGATGGCAAGGTAATATACAAATTTTGCAAAAAAAAAAAAGTGCAGATAATCGGTTTTACCACTAAGGGGACGATTAATCCAATTTTCTAGAGCAAGGTAATTTATAAACAGCAATTTATGTCACTAGATGATCAACATTGAATGTTTTATTAATATATGTATAGGTTTCTGACTTTTTTCTTTATTTTTTACTAGAAATAAGACCATTCATTTTTCATTTTTTTAATATTTATCGCACGTGCGGTAATATTTCGTGATATCAAGAAGACTATTATTATAATCTAATATATAAAATTCTCGTGTCATAGTTTTCGTTTCCATACTCCTCCGAAACGGCTTGACCGATTCTCATGAAATTTTGTGAGCGTATTGAATAGGTCTGAGAATCGGCTACTATCTATTTTTTATCCCGAAATTCCACGGGAGCGAAGCCCCGGGGCACAGCTAGTATAATATAAAAATTTAATTCAAGAAAAGACAGCGGTACTGCGGTGCCGGTCATCCAAACTATAGCAGCAATGCTACTAATCCTACTAATACACACATCAACACTGTCTAGGGATATTATATTACATTCTTCATAACCCAAAAACTATCTACAGTACAGTAAAAGTTTGTATGGGGGAAAAATCATCCTGGATTCCGTCTTTAGAAATTAAAAAAAATCCACAAAATAATGTAAAACAAAAGAACGCAGGATAATTTTGAATGTAACTTTCGCAAAAGTTAGTTTTTTCTTATAAACAAAATTTTGGTGGTCAGATGAGTCTTTGAACCATTTCCATTACATTTATTTATTTATTTCCACACTTACATCTATTATTATTGAAAGAAAGAAAGAAAGAAAATTAATTTTATTGAGACAACAAATATGTACACGAACAATTAAACATTTTATACAGTAAACACAGAAAACATTGTCTCAAAACGGTGCCGGCTCAGCATAATGCATAGTCAATGACCATATTGGGTTGTCTCCTGACGATATTTCGCAGAAAACGGTCGTGTCTAAGAGTGGTAACGCGTTTTCTGCCAGAATGCCGTTCCGCAACATGTCTCGCGACACGATAACGTGACCATAACCAGGAGATCTCGTTTTGGTGGGTTCGAAGGGTCAACTCAAGTCAGTCAACAACCATGGGTTTGGTATTCAACATGCCTGCACCTCTAATTTGTTCTTAACTGGTTAAATGTCGACGTGGCATGATAAAAAACAAAACAAACTTTCAATTAAAAAAGTTTAAACGCCTTTAATAAAAATAAAAAACCGGCCAAAAGCGAGTCGGACTCGCGCACCGAGGGATCCGTAGGTTAACTTAATAGTTAAAATTTTCAAAAATATTTTTTATTATATGATGTAACTAAAAATTTACGGTTTTCGCAATTTTTCCTTTATCTGTACTATAGACGTTACTTCGTACCAAATTTTAAGATTCTAAGTTCACGGGAAGTACCCTGTAGGTTTTGATTCCCGTGCGAGTTTCGAAAATTTGCGGAAATTTGCGGCATAAACGGCTGTATCTTTTGATTCCTTTGGCTTTGAAGTTTGATTTTTTCACAGCTCCAAGGGACAGTAGACCTGAGTATTAGATATAAATTTCAGTTTGATACCTCCTTCCTACCGCGTTCCTGAGAAAAACGGTCTTGACAGACGGACGGACGGACAACGAAGTGATCCTATAAGGGTTCAGTTTTTTCCTTTTGAGGTACGGAACCCTAAAAAAGCGCGGATTTGTTTATAACAGAAAAAATAACTTTTGCGAAAGTTGTATTCAAATTATCTTGCATTCTTTTGTTTTACTTTTTTTATAATTTTTTGAAAGAAAGAAAGAAAGAAAGAAAAATGTATTTATTTGAGACAAACACGATAATTATACATAACAATAATACAAAAAAAAGGCACAGGTTTGTCCCAAAACGGTACCGACTCAGCATAATGCTTGGCTTTTTGGCCAGCGCTGGTCTTCCGTCGGTACCGTTTTGGTGGGGCTGAGAGCCATGTTAACCGGCACAGCAAAAACATAAACTAAAAGTATTTTAATGTAATTAGTTTAAAAAATATAAAATTAAAGTCAACATAACAGCCTTTTTGACAGATCACACAGGGGCACCAATTTGATCATTTGACATGATCATGACACTTTCTAGTTTCTAAAGACGGAACCCATACAAACTTTTTCTGTACTGCTGTTTTTGAGTTATAAATAAAGGATGTTATAGAATATCCCTAGACAGTGTTAATGTGTGTATTATAAATGCAAAAGTATGTCAGCTTGTTCGTTTGTTTGTTACTCTTTCACGCAAAACCTACTGGACCGATTTGGATGAAATTTGGAACACAAATAGAAGATAGCATGGATTAAAACATAGTCTTCTTTTTATCCCGATATTTCCCCCTTCGGACCCTTTCGGAGCTAGTTTTGGTGATACCCACAGCCTTTAACAACAATATCGGGAAATATATTAGTAAAAGTTTTCATGGCAGAGCTTTCGAAGTCTAAAGTTATTTTATTGGGATTCCAATCCGGAACTTGAGACTTTAAACGCAGTAAAATTTCATATGTTTCAACGTCCTTATTATGCAAAAACGCATAAACCAATGGGGTTACACATTGTGTTTGTCGTCATACAAAAATTAGCATGTTTTTAACTGACAGAATTACCGGCTCCGAATCGGTAAATGCATTTTGCCTGTTTCGTATCAGTCTAGCTCCCAAACGGGATTTTAAATTCCCGTACGGCAGCTGGCTCCGAAACGTTACGAAGTAGGCTCCGAAACGGTAAAAAAATGCCCGTTTCGTATCCAGCTCTTAAACGGGATTTTAAATTCCCATACGGTAGCTGGCTCCGAATGCTGGCTCCGAAACGGTAAAAAAGTGCCTGTTTCGTATCCAGCTCCCAAACGGGATTTGAAATTCCCATACGGTAGCTGGCTCCGAAAGCTGGCTCCTAAAGGGTCCGAAGGGATATTTCCATGGGACCGGAACCACACGGGTGAAACCGCGGGGGGTTAGTACTTAATAAATTCTAGTAACAAAAAAAATACAAATATCAACTCCTCTCACAAGTTGCCCAGACGAGAATCGAACCTGCAACTTTGGTGAAAAAAAAATCAAATAAATAATTTACCATTTCCTCTATCTTCAGAAGCGATGAGCGTCGAATCCAGTATAGTTATTTCTGAACACAACGCGTCTCTCAAGTGGATTCTGAATGGCTCGTTTTCTGTGTACATTATAAATTCCCTATAACAAATAATTATTAACAATAATAATAAGTTTATTAGTAACAAGGACTCACTAGAAAAGCCGGCTTCTAAAAGTAAAAAAAAAAAGGTTTTGGAGTCAGTGCTAGAGTCAGAAAACTAAAAATATACACATGCACCATCGATGCCTTGGCTAGCAACGATCCAAAAGTCTAATCAGTAATTATTTACTTTAAAATAAATATTAATAAATAAGTAGGTATGTGAATCGGTGAAATCTGCTACTATGACTTGATTTTATAGAAGGTAGCTTGATATTATAGTAGGTATGTATTTTGTTTGTTTTTAAATTTAAATTAAATTATTATTAAATTTGAATTTGAATTTTATTATATGAATATTGATAAAAGTTTCAAGTATAATTGTCATTAAATCATTTTGTATTGTAATTAAACTTAATAATTTTTTTTTTGACATCTTTTTTATTTTTCTGTTTGTATTGTGTGTTGTGTTATGGGTGTTATCGCCTGAAATAAAAGTTTTTAATTAAATAAAAAGGGTGTGACATAAATCGGTTTGGCCGAATCTATAAGGGTTTCGTTTTTTGCCTTTAGGCTACGAAACCCTAAAAATCTGTTTTTATTTTTCGCATCTATATTGTTATAATCCAGTGTAACTTCAGCGAGGAATGCGTTGAGCAGACGGTTTTTTGACCCATAGTTTTAAGGTATATAGATCTAAATAGATTATACAGATCTTTGTTGGTAATAGTTCTATGTACTTTTTGTGGGATTATATTAACTTTCAATTTGTTATATTTTTCATTTATACATAAGTGCTTGTTATACTAGAGGCTTCAGTATTTTAAATAGTTATAAGCGAGGGACCTGTAATTGGCCATCTGTTTCCTACTGTACTAATTATTGTAATTATAGTACCCTGTTGATCTTTTATAAATAACCGCTTTAACCGCCTCTGTGGTCTAGTGGTACAACCACCGGTATCAGACCAAGGGGTCCTGGGTTCGATTCCCAGCGGGGGTACATATTGTATTCGGCTTGGTTGGTGGAAGGACTCGTTGTAAGTCCGCCTGGCTAGCTCCACCATCTTATCTAAGTCTGACGCTATAACAACAATGTTTTCAGCGTTGTTGTGTTCCGACAGTTAGAGATAAGATAGCCAGTTCCTCAGCGGCTGAGGATTCCGGGAGAGGCTCGCTTCCATCTTCAGCCTTATCAATACTTAACATCAGGCATGATGAAGGCTAAGAGTCTCACCACCGTACATAAAAAAAAACCAATTACAATGTTAACAAGATAAATGTGTTTTTTTGTGTGTATGTGTGTGTGTGGAAACGTGTGTGTGTGTATGTGTGTGTGTGTGTGTGTGTGTGTGTGTGTGTGCGCGTGCGTGTGTGCTTGTGTGTGTGTGTGTTTACATCATTTCGTTAGTGAATATAAAAAAAAACAAATAATCACCTCCTTTCTGGAGTCAGTTTAAAAATGTAAACTTACTTGTAAAAAGTTTCTTTGTCTGAAAAGTTAGGAAGTCGATGTGACTCCGGCGCGTTGGGGCACGTTAGCCGGCGCTGCAGCTTGCTCAGTTTGGACTCCTGTAACAAAAAGGTGCCTTAAAATCTGTACTTACTTAAACATAAAAGATAAAGATCATTTAGTCATCAGCCATTTTTAATGTCCCCACTGCTGGGGCACAGGCCTTCCTTATGGATGGATAAGGAGAACGGGCCATGACCCTCCACGCGGGCCCAACACGGATTGGTGGGTTTTAACAACTGCAAATGCAACCTGGACCAACGGGTTAACGTGTCTTCCGAAGCTCGGAGGAGCTCGAGATAGTTTCCCATCCCATCTGAGAATTCACTTGTAGCCGAATTGTTTTTTCCGAATATTTATCTATTAAAAATCTATCATAAGTACAAAAATAGCTTTGAAAATGCAAAAATCATTAAAATGTATCATTAGTTATTTACGATAACCTAATTTTTTAGAAAATAACAATTAATTTTGCTAATTACTTAATCACAAGGTTTTTTGTTATAAGTAGCGTAAGTTAAATATAGGTACCTACCCCTAATCTCTATATATAAGGCCCGTGTTATCCATTCTAATGTTCCCTCCAGCGCCATGAGTATAACACCTACAGCCTTCACTAATAGCTTCAAAAGTCACAAAAAAAATGTAGACGGCCGGAAAAATATAATATATTTTTTTAATTGACCTTATCAAGGGTCAGAAAAACTTTTTCTCAAGTGACCACAGTGAGACTACATACTGCGCCTAGCTACAACTACCGCTCACATATAGGTCAAACATAAGCACTTACCGACGGAGTGCACACGTGCGTAGCACGCGCTTAAGTCTAGTATTATACTATAATAGTCGTCGTCGTCGTCACGCCACATAACACCCACTGCTGGGTATAGGCCTCCCCCAAAAGGGGGAGTTTGCCATAATCGCCACGCTCGGCAGGCGGGTTGGCGATCGCAGTATGGCCAAGTTTGTAGGAGACGCTGCTGCCCGACTCCTGAAGGCCGAGTCCCTTAGTCGCCTTTACGACCCCCACGGGATGAGAGGGGGTAGTGCTATTCTAAGCCGACACTACACAGCTACTATAATAGTATAAATAGTTAAATGTCAGAAAGGGTGCGACGGAGTAAAAAATTAAGGTTATTTTCAACACCCTATAGAACCCCTAAGTTAGATAAGGAGTCTTTAGTAAAATTTCAAAAAAATGGTCAAGTACGCTTCTTATAAGATAACGTTCATTAAACATTAATTGGTCAAACTTTCTGTTGAAGAAATATTCATTGGTTAACCGTTCTGTTGGCCCATCTGAGAATTCACTTGTGGCCGACTTGATTTTTTCCAATATTTTTCTATTTAAAATTTATCATGAGTAATAACATCCTGTCATCCCGTGACCACGGCAGCTGAAATGGTGCCGAAACGTCGGGAAAATAAAAAAACACAAAAAAAAAACCAAAAACACGGACAATTACTCACAAACTCTCTCGCACAACACGCACGCACACGCGCATGGACACTAACACGCACGCATGGACACTCACACTCAGTCACACACACACACGCGCGCGCACGCACGCACACACACACACACACACACACACACACACATACACAATGTAAGCTGTTTTGTTTCTTTCTTTTGTGTTTCATTTTATTATTACCGTCTTATGTTTTTAATTTTTTTCGTTTTAACATTACTACTGTAAGGAAGAGCAGTATCTCCTAACACAGGCTGGTCTAGCTTAAAAGGAGATGCCTATCACTAGCTTAAGACACCTTAAATTGTTAGAACAAATAAACATATTTTATTATTTTTATTATTATTAATTACAACTTAGTTCGTGAAATATAGCGCGTTTGATATCCGTAAAAGTTGTTTTATTTCAATGAACAGTGCGCGCCAAAACATAAGATGTACGTATGTGAACCAGTACAGACTGGAAACAGTCATCCCGTGACCACGGCAGCTGAAAAGGTGCCGAAACGTCGGGAAAATCAAAAAACCCAAAAAAACGGACAATTACAACTTAGTTCGTGAAATATAGCGCGTTTGATATCCGTACGAGTAATCGTGCTAGTTTTATAAGTTTAAGGTAAGCATAATATCAATATTGTAAGATATTCAAATTGTGCAATAAATTAGTGCTAGTTACGCATTCAACGGAATCGGTAGTTATCATTTTAACCCTTTCGTCTATCAAACTTATATCAGTACTTTATCACTTTTATCATTCTTATCACTATCAACCCTTATCAGTTATCATCTCAGTGCACCCTACAATATCCGTAAAAGTAGTTTTATTTCAGTAATAATTGTATTTTATACTTATGTTAAATTTTAAATAGAAAAAAAAAAAAATGGTAAATTTCGACGGTGGTTCGCAAGTCTCGGTAGCTCAGCGGTTAGAGCATTGTACCGGATTTCCAAAGGTAGCGGGTTCGATTCCCGTCTGAAAATTCACTTGTGGCCGAGTTAATTTTTTTCCAGTATTTTTCTATTTATAATAATAAATAATAAATATTTCCATACAATCACACCAATTTTCTAGCCCACGTTAAGTATCATGAAGAACTTGTGTTATGGATACTAGATAACGGATAAACATACTTATATACTTTTTTTTTTGTAAATACATATATAATATACATATTAAACATCCAGACCAAGACAAATTTAAAATGTATCATAAGTAATAATAGTATTTTTAGTTTGTTCCTCACCTGCATATTAGCTGGCAGACACTCGGCGACCATGTGTTGCATGAACAATGCAGCTAAATGCGCGTAGTTGGCCGGCGATACGCCACACGAAAGCAACGTCTTGATTCGAGCGCGGAAAGTGGTGCGAGAGCAACCGGTCGATTGAGATTCTTGGTACCATCTGTGGATGAGGAAAAACAAAGATTTTATCTACGTAGAGCACAAGTTTTGGTTCATTTAAAATTTTTGGGATGAGTAAAAAATGTTAAAGTCGCGTCAGGACACGTGCGCTCATGGCAGCGCATGACAGACTGATCGTATTCGATCACGTTTGTTAAGCAAAGTTCGGCACGGTCAGGTGTCGGATGGGTGACCGTAAAGTGGCATTACAACTGAGCGCTTCCGTGCTTCGGAGGGCAGGTTTAAGCGTCGGTCCCGGCTGTTGTCATTTGATTACAGTCGTTAAGACAGGTCAGAGGCCTTATAGATGCTTGATAAACTCTGACACCAGAGGTGGCCACTAATCCTCACTTGATAATAAGAAGAAGAAGGACACGTGATCTGATCAAAAATTAAGACGGAAGGAGAGTAGGCGCGGAGTAGGAGAGGAAGTAATATCCCCCTCTATTTCTAGCGCGCGGCGAAAATGTATGCCTGCTCCTGCTGTTTCGTTTAAGCGGTTTTCACTTCTGCCGACACTCCCGAAGTGCAACCCGTAGTTTTTTTTTATGAACGACGGTGAGACTCTTAGCCTTCATCATCGTCGTCGTCTCAGCCACATAACACCCACTGCTGGGTATAGGCCTCCCCCAAAAAGGGGGCCATATGCCATATTCGCCACGCTTGGCAGGCGGGTTGGCGATCGCAGTATGGCCAAGTTTGTAGGAGACGCTGCTGCCCGTCTCCTGAAGGCCTTCATCATACCTGATGTTAAGTATTGATAAGGCTGAAGATGGAAGCAAGACTCTCCTGGAACCCTCAACAACTGGCTATCTTATCTCTAACTGCCGGAACACAACAATGCTGAAAACATTGTTGTTATGGCGTCAGACTTAGATAAGATGGTGGTAGCTAGCCAGACGGACTTAGAACAAGTCCTACCACCAAGCAAACCGAATACAATATGTACCCCCGCTGGGAGTCGAACCCGGGACCCCTGGGTCTAACACCGGTGGTTGTACCACTTTACACCAAGGGGATAAGTGGGAATAATTAAAAAAAATCTCTGTTATTCTCAGTTTGCCCTAAGATATTGCCGGCCGCAAGAAAACAACGTCATAATGCGAGCTTGAAACGTGGTGGGAGAGCAACCGCTGGATTAAGATTCTTGGTACAAACGTGGAACTTCCCGGTGTAGTGTGTGTACTCTGTATTAAGGTGGTACGACTTCCATAAAAACAAACATTGCACATTAATTGGTTCATCATACATTAATAATTCATAAATACATGTGCAATTAACTCGTTTCAGTTATTTGTTTGTGCGAAATTATAAAAAAAAATGTACTTTCATACATGAGGTATATAAATGCGATGAGTCACACACATACGTAGAATTATTGAAATGATAAGATATTAGTTTATTCGTGAATTATGTATGAAAGTACAATTTTTTTATTATTTTGCGCAAACAAATAACTGAAACGAGTTAGTTGCGCATGTATTTCTGAATTATTAAGGTATGATGAACCAATAATTTGTGCAATGTTCGTTTGTATGGAAGTCGTAGCACGTTAACATTAATCCTGGCAGGGTCGCCATGCAATGATGGACAAAGGTTCGGCGCAACGGATGTTAAGTGAAAGACTTGTTATGAGTAATAATGTCTATTTAATTAGGCTTACATCGCCTTATATACTGGGAAGAGGTGAGTGTGTGTTAATACAGAGTACACACACTACACCGGTTGACCTGGGCCCGTATTCACTATGACCACTTACCGATTCCTCGCTCAAACCACGCAAATGTCGACGTTTCGACATTTTCAAAATTCGTTAACTCAATGACACTTACAAATTACTTAACTATTATAAAACTATTTTAAAAAAATGCTTGTAAACTATGATAAGTAAATTACCCTACGTAAACTATGTACTATTGCAGCTTATAAATTAATGTATGTAATCTTCTCTGAGGCAAGAGGCGCTGAATGCTGAAATACAGGTCATTACCTAGTTCGGCAACAGATGCTACATTTCTACTTAAGAGCTAGCGCAGACGACGGATAACGGAGGACTTTTTGTCCGCGACACGTCTTTATTGTTAACCAAATAAGATTCAACTTAGACCGCGTATATCCGCGAAAAGTACGCGATAGTCCTCGTTATTTATTCAACTTTATGTTCTTAGTAATAAGGTCGTGTCGCGGACAAAATGTCCTTCAATGTCCGTCGTCTGCGCAGGCCATAAATGTATTGTCACATTAATGTATATGCTTAAGTACCCAAATGTAATGGTTCAAAAAATAAATTATTATTATTATTACTATTACATTTTAAAGTTATTTTACTTGTTTAATAATTATACAACTTGTGACTTTCATGTACTTGTACAATAACTCTATATTTTGGGAGTATTGTGGAGAAAACGACTTTTGAAAATGTCAAAACCAAGTGACAATCAAACGACATTGGCGTGGTTTGAACAAGGAATCGCTAAGTGGTCATAGTGAATGAGGGCCCAGTAGCGTTTTTTTTTGACACACGTTTTCTTGGAAAGTGCTAAGGTTAAGGACATAATTAATTATTCAAATGAAAAACCTATTAACCTTCTATTATTTGTGATATCAAGGTTTTCTGTATATCTGTGTTTTTTTAATAAAACTCCCTAAAACAACTTTACTGGTCAACCGGGGAGTTCCCCGATTGTACCATCTATGAGAGGGGAAAAAAGATTTTATATAAAAAAAATATCTACGTAAAACTAAAATAAAAGGTTGTTTATAAAAAAAAACTGAGGAGCCCGTGGCGCAGTGGTTCGTGCGCTCGGCCTGCGATTGTTGAGGTTAAGCAACTTTCGCAATGGTCGGTCACTGGATGGGTGACCAAATATTTACTATCTGGGGCCGTTCAAGTATTACGTAAGCAGATTTTTTCCAATTATTAACCCACCCCTCCCCCTCGTCAGCAAAAGTGGGCAAAGCTCTTACCCCTCCCCCCCCCATGCTTACGTAAAAATTGGTACAATTGATTGATTTATGAGCAGTTATAAGTCTAGAAACAAGGAATAGGTTTGTAATAGAGGACTGTAATTACTGTAAAACACATAGACAAAGTGTGGGTTGCGATATATGTAAAAAGTAAATAATTACTGCTGACGTTATCACTACCTAGATCCCCCCACCCCCCTATGTCATCAAAAAATAAGCAAAGCAAAGCTCTCGAGCTCCTCCGTGCTTTGGAAGGCACGTTAAGCCGTTGGTCCCAGTAGCATTTGCAGTCGTTAACACCCACCAATCCGCATTGGGCCCGCGTGGTGGGTCATGGCCCGTTCTCCTTATCCATCCATAAGGAATGCCAGTGCCCCAGCAGTGGGGACATTAAAAATGGCTGATGACGATATCGACTACATTAATTTAAATGAACATAGATAATAAAACACATACCTGAGTATCTCATAGAACATATCCCTCTGTTTCTTAAAATTCTGGAAGCTCAGAACAGATGGGAAATTATCAACATTATCTGTTTCATGATTAAAGCAAATAACTCCGTTGGAACATCTACTCGTGTTCAAGTTCTTCTTATCCTGATTTTTTTCCCACTCACACTTCAGTCCGTAAGAATTCAACAAAAACTTAGCCAAATCCGGGTAAAAAGACCTAACTTTCTTATTCTCTCCAAGTATTTTTAAAGAGTTTTTATCCAAAATCACTTCTAGTACTCCTCTAAGGTTCCATAGTGTTTTGACAGCAAAATAAGTGCAATTGTGTATTGATTTCAATAGAAAATTCATGTCCTTTTCGTTCAAACTAGCGTTAACGTGAGAATAATCGTCTTCATACTGGTTCGACAAAAGAATGGTTATTAGGAAGTATATTTCTGAGTTCACACTCAATATTAGGTTTGAGTTGAACAAAACATCATAGATTTCCACTAAAAAGTCGAGATTTTCTTTAAAAACCACTTTGGAAGCATCAGATTTTATGAAATTCTGGGCTTTCTCAAACGAGTCTTTCTGCGTTATTTTTATTGTTGGAGTCAAAGGTTTAGGAGACGATGTGGTGTTTAAAATGTTGAATTTCTCCATAAGTTTATGCCTTTCGAGTTTGAGCATGTTTCTTTCCGCGTCGAAAGTATTAGAAGATTCTTTCGGTTGAAAGCTTTGTGGTTTAAAAGCTATATTGTCTTCTAGAGCTAAAGGTGACGGTTGTTGAAAGCAGTCCGAACTAAAACTGTTCAGAGACAAACTCTTTCTTGACGTACTAGTATCTATATTCGTAGGTTTAATACGTCTTTTCTCTGACCTCAAAGAGCTCGCCTTTCTCATTGCTCCGATTTCTGGGAATATGTCTGAATTGCTCAAATCAAGTTCCACTTTTGTCTCACTATCGTCTGAAGCGTTTCTACCTTTCTTCTTTTTGGAACTTTTCTGAACGTTGACCATGTAGTCTCCTAAGCAAGTTTTCTCGTGAGATCTATGTCTGTGACTCAAGCGAGGAGTATCACACCTTTCGTGTTCTTTAAAAGTCTTTGGCGTGACAGGACTAGTCAAATTAGGGTAATCAGAGAGTTTTAAACCATTTTTCATCGGTGTGCTTGATACGGCTACCCTTTCTAAACCTAAGCTTAGCCTGGATTCATCTGAGGATATGGATAAGTTTTTATCTTCAGGGAAGAGTTTAGTTTTGACTCTTCTTCCTGGTTTCTTGCGGTCTTTGCTTGGGGATTCATGGCTGCGTTGTGTGGATTTTACCGAGAGGGAATCTTTTCTGTCGTCGCTGGTTGGATCGCTGATCGATCGTCTGTGTTTTCTGCGGGAATTGTGAACTTTTTCGGGCGTTTGGTGTAATGGTGGTAGTGTGTTGTTGTTGGTTTGTAGGATGCTGGAAAGAAGAGATTTGGTCTTTAGGCTTGATTTCGTTCTACGCTTATATTTTTCACCGATGTCGGCCGAGTAAAGTATAAATAATCACAATGTTTTATGTTTATTGAAGTTTTTCATTTTTCAATGCTGTACTTGCTAATCTATACTAATATTATAAAGCTGACGAGTTTGTTTGATCGCGTTAATCTCAGGAACTACTGGACGTATTTAGAAAATTCTTAGACCATTAGAAAGCTACATTTCTCCCGAGTGACATAGGCTATATTTTATCCCGATATTCCCACGGGAACGGGCACCACGCGGGTAAAACCGCGAGGATCCGCTAGTTTTTTATATGCACAGTTATGATAAATTTAAAATAGAAAAATATTGTAAAAAAAACAACTCGGCCACAAGTGAATTCTCAGATGGGAGTCGAACCCACGACCTTTGGAAATCCGGTCCAATGCTCTAACCACTGAGGACCGAGAGAAGCACATACAAATGTGTTGTCTTTGTTTAACAACTTTTCAAGCTAACGCACACTAGCGATTTCTAGTAGACCGATAGTTTAGTCGGCATCATACGACTACCAGGAACCAACCGATTTTAAATCGTCAAGTTCGCGCACTCCGATATAGCTCTTATTACCAGAACGATCATACTATCGGCCGACTAAATATTTGCAAGTGCGCGCAGGCTCTTTGGCATGTATCGATATTGCGAGGCTGCCTCGCGGGCCAGACGGCTTCTTTTTATACTAGGACAAATGCTTTTACGCATCCCTCGCCCCCAGTTGCAGGGAAGATTCGATATGTTGGACTCACCTGGAGTACATGGCCTATACAAACATATAGCCCACGCACTCCATCCCACGGCCCTCCTGCGCTCCCACTCAGCGTGTAAGCTCAGGGGAGGCTCGAGAGTATCTATCCCCTTGTGTCCCCACCTTCCCAGCCTAGTGATGGGTAAGCAGGGAGGACATCCGCATCCCACCCCTCTATCGAGTCCTAAGGCTCGATGGGAGGCAGGCGAGTACCACCAACTAAAACTCCTAGTACTTGCCCTCTGGCCGCCATTGGTCACGGGGGGTAGAGTTTGCAATCACCCCTAAGACCAGGCGGGGGCTAGACGGATTAGCATGTGTCACTGTCCCGCTCACATTTTGGCGGGGTAAACGAGACAGCATCATGCGCTATATCATATCGGGTGACATAGCACATCTCTGACATCTCTGTTACAAAAGTGATTTATGGTACCGTCTGCCGCGAGTCTTTGTATCTAGTACAGTAGGTCAGGTCAGGCTGAACGTCTCTGCTCGCAAGCGTCGCTCAGCACACTGTCGTGTGGCAGTGCTGCCTCGCGCGTTCTCGACATCGATGACAAAGACTTCATAATCTGATTTTGCCACTATTGTGTATTTTGTGTTAGCTATCTCCCCCCAGACAATGGCCACATCTTTGTCCTGCCCTGCGTGTCCCTGGTCCCCTACACCTGTACACGCGACGCAAGGGCCTTTACAAGGCCACTGACAGTGCTGTTTGGGTGGAGAAATTTTGTTCCTTACAAATATAAGCCAAAACCGACAAGTCATTTAGAAGAAGAAGAAGTGAGATTTGGATGATTTGAAGTTTGATGATGCCTCACAAGGCAGCCTCACACTGTGTCAATACATGCCTTATGAATGACAACCGGATCGCATTGCTCTGGCGGCCCCCGATTAATGGGCGCCAACCTCTCGAAGGAGATGCTCCCTCTGGCATTCCTTTCAGTGTTTAATTGTTGCGACTGCTTAGAGTAAGTTATACTAAAACTTAATTTTTTTGTTAAGATTAGGCTGTTACAAGCACTTATGAACGTCAAAGTAGCTATGCCATCGGTTCACAAACCCTACGGCGGGAGACCTTGTAACGAGAACCGGCAATAAACTCATCAAGGGCTGTTATTTTTCTCCCTGATTTATTTCATACAGAGTCGTCAAATTGAAAATGCTTGGTCACCAATCGGTTATGGTGACTCAAAACCAAAGTCAAAGTCAAAGATTTTTATTCAAATAGACTTATAGATAAGTGCTTTCGAATCGTCCAATTTTTTTTTCCTACCAGCCATTCAGGACATCTTTTAACTGATAAGAAGAACGGCCGCAAGAAACTTATCAGCTTTAACAGAAGCAACAACATTTACAAAGGAACATGTCGTTGCCAAACACAAATCTACAATCTTGAAACATATTTAATATAAGAGGAAATTACACAGATCCAATTACACAGAGACAGATATGTCTATTTGCACACATCTCAGACTAGAATTGATTAATTCTAGACATGATAATAACTAAAAACGTGACTGGAACAATTGTGTGCTGCAATATAAATGGATGAAATAAAAATTCAGCGACACTAAGTAGCTAGTTGCCATGTATGGCTTTTTATTGTATAGTAATCATATTTTTAACAGAAACACGAACGAAAACACCTAAACTTTGAAGCTATATTATTATTTCTACCAGGACATTGTTGTTATGGCATCAGACTCAGATAAGATGCAGCTAGCCAGGTGAAGTTACAAGTCCCACCACCAATCATTATGCCAAAATCAAGCATTCCGCTGAGTCGGTACCGTTTTGGGACAAACTGTGTTTTTTTTTTTGTGCTACTTTGATGTGTCTTATTGTCGTTTTCGTACCTACGATGACGTCGCGAGCGAGATTTAGTGATGTGGAAATGTTATTGACAATCTCATGTAAGAAAGCACAATTACCCTTTTTTTTTTTTGTGGAGTGTGAGTATCCACTTTACGTGCGTATAGTGGTACAGCCCCTGATATTAGTTTATTACTTAAAAGTTTTAAATTAAAAAATATATTTGTTTTTCTTTGTTTCAAAAGGGGTACAAGCATTAAACCTATTATCATTCTAACATTAATGTGTGTTTTTACAATACTAACTATAACACAACCAATTACTTCATATCTTCACAATATTTTCAGAAGAACTGATCAAAATTTCTTAAGTAGACAAAACTCTTGTTTACTTTGTTAATTAAAAACTTACTTGCTGGTTTGGTTTCTCAAGTAGGACAAAAAGTATGCAACAAACTCATTCCTGTTGCAACCATACAACACATTATCAGGCGTGTCCTGAAACAAATCAATGTAAAAAACACCACTAAAGTCTAAACAAAATATAATACAAATTTTTAGGTTAGAATTTACCTCTGTTTTTTCATCGTTCAACCACTTTAACAACAAAACGTTATCCAACTTTCCGGAAAGGACACTTTCAATAATAGTTTCAGGCATTTTATTTATGTATAAAAGAACTGGGTCTTTACAAAATTAATCGATTTCAGGAGCTGCGCGCTCAAACTTTCACCCAATGCCATTTCAAAATTCTCAATCTGAATCTGTCATGTCACTGTCAGTCAGTCACTTGTGTCATGTACATGTCAAAGAGTAAAGTAAGCTTGTCTGTTAGCCTGATAAATTGATAAAACGAATTGTCGTAGACATACAGCCACAATTTTCATGAGTCTCACGCGTGGTGCCATGCCGTGCATCGATGCCGTGAATTATCATAGCCCATTATGCATTTCTTTTATAAATAATCTGTGCTATCTTACTGTGGACTCTGTGGTTTTAAACTTTTGTTTTTTTTATTTAATCTGTGTGTAATGACAGCAGCAGCGTTATTATGAAGTAACTATTTAATCTGTGATGACAGTGGCGGCGGAAGAAAGTGCGAAATTTTTAAAAATTATTGAAATCTTCAAGGGAATCGGCTGAACTACTAAAAAGTATCGGTATTTTCTTAATTATTCCCAAATTTACCGTGAGTAACTTCTGATTTGTTAATTCTTCCCAGTATTTGTAAGTTTCTTTAACCGTTTCAGTTTTAGCGCCTTTGGCTTTATTCTGCCTAACGGTTTCGTTTCCATGAATTTTTAAATTACCTGCGCCTAATGTCTTCTTATTTATTTTCAGACAATAAATCGCGGTCAGAGCCGCCAACAAATGCATAATCTACCACCTGTGAACTAAGTTTTTGTCTATCAACCGTCAACAAATCAGCTCAATACTTGAATTAACATATGATTAAATAATGAATACTAAACCAAAAATTATAAGATGTATTTGCGGGCTAAGGTTTCCAAATCAGAAGAGCTTTACCGAGCATTTTTCTTTCAAAAAACAGGATGGCAAACTGCTTTGTGAGAAATGCGAAAAAACCTACCATACCCAGTATTCTTTACTTCAGCATTTAACCAGCCATAATAATGCTCTGAAATGTGACATTTGTGGACAATTATATTTAAGAAAATCCTGCTTGACTTTTCATCGAAGAAGGCATACAATAGAGAGGTTTAATTGTTCTTTGTGTGGTAGAACATTTTCTAGACGAAGTGATCTTTTAAAGCATCAACGGCAGTCACATAAAATTGAAATCGATCCATGTGACTTTATGAATTATTGACCACAATATAAAGGGGAGGAAGAAATGGTGCTCTAATTATAAGAAAAGGTATGATTGGCATGAAAAAGTTCTATTATGTTAAAGAATATTAATGTTTAGTTGTTAAGTTACAAGTATCAATGGCCTGTGATTATTATTGAAATATAGAGAATTATGTTGTTATGAATGCTAATTAAAGAAAGTATTATTTGATTTAAGTGTTTTTTATAATAAATAACTTGATTGGTATCTACTTGGCTTTTCTTTAAAGATTTCTGTTATTTTTTACCTTCCCTCCAACCTCCAACCACTACACAAGTTATGAAAAAATAATGGTACTACAGATCTCACTCAGACTTTACCGCCTCTGTGGTCTAGCGGTACAACCACCGGTATCAGACCCAGGGGTCCCGGGTTCGATTCCCAGCGGGGGTACATATTGTATTCGGTTTGGTTGATGGTGGGACTTGCTGTAAGTCCACCTGGTTAGCTACCACCGTCTTATCTAAGTCTGACGCCATTACAACAATGTTTTCAGCATTGTTGTGTTCTGGCAGTCTTAGATAAGATAGCCAGCTCCTCAGTGATTGGAGATTCCGGGAGAGGCTCGCTTCCGTCTTCAGCATTATCAATGAAGGCTAAGAGTCTCCCCGTATTCATAAAAAAAGACTAATAAATATTCAACTAATTGTATATCTCGTAGGTAATGTTTGTTATGTTTATCTCATATTTATGATTACATTCCCCACTCGTTGCAGGCGAGCGAAATAAAGCTAGCGATGCTTGACTTAAGTCGCATGTGTCAACGCTGTCATACGAGCGATTAAATAATACAGCTCGAGGATATGTTTCATTAATATAAGTTTAATAAAAGGGAGTGCCATGGCAACCGTCTACGCGGTGATACGCTGCCGGCAGCCGAGACATAAAACAACCGCTGCCGTCGCCGGCACTCGACATGGCAACCGGCAAAACAGGAATGGGTCCGGGAGTCCTATGGGGGTCACCTAAAAATTAAGTGTTACTTCACAACTTAAAGTCCCTACATACCAAATTTCATCCAAATCCGTTCAGTAGTTTTTACGTGAAAGAGTAACAAATAAACAAACAAACAAAGTGTCATACTTTCTCATTTATAATATTATCAAGATACTAGTATCTTATATACTTGTCCCCGCGGTTTTCTCGTTTCCGTGGAAAAACCGAAATAAAATATTGCCTATATTATAGCCTCCCTCAATAAATGGACTATTGAATATTTAAACAGTTTTCATATCAGATCAGTATTTCCCGAGATTACCGCGTTCATAACAAACAACCAAACTTTTCAGGTTTATAATATTAAGAAAAATATAGATTAAGTTAAATTGTATAACGGCCGGTTTCAATAATCTATCCCTTACAACAGATAGGGCTATCTTGGTTACGTTACTTAGCAACCGCTGTTATTTTGGGCTGATTAACAAAAATATCTAGGCAACAAAGCTCTAGTAAGCCTATCTCTTACAGCAGTTAGGTTATTGAAACCGACTGTAAGTCGCAGGCAATAGCTGTCTATCTGTTCGACATTCAGCCAGACACATAAGAATTACGATAGAAATGTATTTATTATACTCTTCAAAGATCTTATACTTACAATCATTAACAAATATATTTCAAAAAAGATTATTACAGGGTTTTATGTTGATAAAATAAAAAACTATGGCCCATAACTCATTAATAACTACCAACTCAACATCTTACACACGTGATAACTTTTAAACGAAATATCCGATTGAGATGAAACAAAAAGTATTTTACTTCTACATAAATACTCTTGATAACATAATGCTTAATTTCGATAAAGATTAATATTACGATACATATTTAACGTAGTTTTTTTTTCTTCAGACGATTTAATAATTATTTTGAACACAAAATCGGTTATTGTGATTAAACCATGATAGCTAGATATATGTTCCCGCGGACTTTTTTGTAGGTCTTAATGGGATCTACAAACCCGTAGTACATCATTTTGTTCTATTGTCAATAGTTTTTGCAGCGCACGCAAAAATAGGTTTTCGATTTTACACCTTGTGTTACAAAATAGCAATTTTATTACGGATCCCTAATTTGAAAAAAAAAATATATATATATAGCCTATAGCCTTCCTCGATAAATGGACTACCCAACGCTGAAAGAATCATTCAAATCGGACCAGTAGTTCCAGAGATTAGCGCGTTCAAACAAACAAACAAACAAACTCTGCAGCTTTATAATATTATTAGTATAGATTTATTAGTTACTTTAAAAAAATATCGTAGCGCTTCGCCGGTCGCTACCGCGGCAAGCTCGTTCCGTTCGCACGGTTCTAACTAACTTAGACACGAACAATGATACAAGTGTTCTTCTTTTCGACATAACAAAGGTGTTCGATTATGTTTCCCATCCAATTTTGTTGAGCAAATTGGAGGGAAACGGAATCCGAGAACCTCCTTTGGATTGGATTAAATTAACTTGACAAATAGAACACAATGTGTAGAAATTAACAATATTAATAAAAATGGTATTCTTACTACTAATGCATCATCATAAACGGTTATGGCGTTCCACAAGGGAGTGTACTGGGTCACCTGCTCTTTCTATTTTATATTAATGACATAACAAGTGTGACACC
This sequence comes from Chrysoteuchia culmella, assembly GCA_910589605.1. Taxonomy (NCBI): domain Eukaryota; kingdom Metazoa; phylum Arthropoda; class Insecta; order Lepidoptera; family Crambidae; genus Chrysoteuchia; species Chrysoteuchia culmella. The sequence continues at coordinate 9,456,864 of OU342671.1, read as the reverse complement.
ACATAAGACCGTACTGTTTGCTGACGATATTTCAGTCATAATTACCTCAAACAAAGGCCAGGGCTTAGAATTTGAAATAAATGAGGCTTCGTCAAAATAATCTTGTTCTAAACGGCTCTAAGACAAATTATTTATTATTTCGTACAAATTACAGCAGTGACGAAAGGCAATTATCAATTTTATATCACAACGAATCAATAAAGAGAAACGAAAAAGCTTCCTTCCTTGGTATACCAATTGATGAATACTTAAACTGGAAGGAGCAGGTTAACCCTTTCCCGGACACTGAACGGCTATAGCAGTCATAACAATAAAAATTCTATAGTGTCTCGTTCACTGTCCGCGAAAGTGTTAATAAGGTAAACAGTAGGATCAACAGTTTTATGTTTGTTCTCAGATGATTGCGGCAAACAGTATCTTCAAAAACGGCTCTTACAGCTTACCACGCATATGTAGCATGTGTTACGACGATATGGTTTGATGGGGAAACTGTACCGACATTAATAAGGCATTCATTACCCAAAAGAAATGTAGATATACGCGCTAGCTAATGGGAATTAGACCGACTCATGTAGACCGTATTTTAAAGAATTAAAAATATTGACTCTTCCGTGTTCATACAATTTTGAATCGTGTACTTTTGTTAAAGAGCATATGCATCTTTTTAAGACTGCTAAAGAAATATATCCCCGTGCAAGAAGAAATGCAAATAGATTGGTATTCGCACATACTCTAAGAACAGCAATGTATTAGACGACCTGTTTGGCGCAGGGGTACTAAACCCGCCTTCTGCGCCAGAGGTCCCGGGTTCGATCCCCGGACAAGACAAATATTTGTGTGCATGAACATGTCTATTTGTCTTGGTCTGGGTGTTTAATATGTATATTATGTATGTATTTACAAAAAAAAAAGTATATCATGTTTATCCATTATCTAGTATCCATAGCACAAGTTCTTCATGAAACTTTACGTGGGCTAGATAATTGATGTGTTTGTATTTTGTATGCAATTAATATTATTACCTATACTAAAAGCTGCCTAGTAATGTCATTACAATAAAGTTGTATAATAAATTGCCTATGGTGGAGATCAGGGAGTCACCATCTTTAACTGTATTTAAATGAAGACTACGGAATTTTCTTATTGAGCAGTTTCTACAGTATAGCAGTTTTTTGTCAATGTAAAACTGTAGGTATATATTATTATTGTTTTTAATCTAAAATGACATAGGTATTATATAAATCTAATTAAATAAATGTGACGGATCTGTGTATATTTCTGTAATCAAATTAACTTTAGTGACAGGCATTGCTATAAAAAAGGAGACATTGTTAATTAATAATTAATTTTCTTCATTTGACATTGGTTATAGTGATTTGGGTGTCTTCCAAATCTTAGCAGTCTTAGCAATCTTAGCAATCCCAAGCAGCATTTCGTAATATTGTTAAAAAAAGTTTGTGATTTTTGTTTGACAATCTTCTAAGTCTTCTACCCCTTTGCTACTCCAGCTAGCGCCGGCTCCCAAATCAGCGACGATAAAAATTACTATTGACGATGAAGAAACAATGATAACATTATCAAATAACTTTCAAAGGTACCTATACTTATGACTCTTATGGCAGAGGAGCTAAAGTTAATTCATTATTAAGAAAAACAACAGATTGGCCATGTAACTTAATTTATTTCTTTTTCTTAGGTTTAACAGTCAAATGTATACTTTCCATATGGAATTTCAAATGTGATTTGTGCAAATACTTCTTATCACACAAGTCACAAACGTATGGTTTGACACCGAGATGAATTTTTTCATGCAGTTTCAATTTGGACCGCTCCGTAAACTGTTTGGTGCAAACATCACAGGCAAACAACTTATCCCTCGTGTGTATACGGTAGTGTGTAGTAAGTTGGTATTTCGTTGTGTACTTCTTATCACACATATCGCATTCAAATGGCTTGAGACCGGAGTGTGTGTGTTCGTGTAACGTCAACTTCCATTTATCTTTGAACATTTTCTGACATATTTTGCATGAGAATGGTCGTTCCCCTGTATGGCTTCTTGTGTGTATTGTCAACTGTTGTTTTGTTGTGTATGTCTTGTCGCATTGATTACAAGCCCAAGGCTTCAAGCCTAAATGGAGATGCTTGTGGACTTTCAACGTTCCTTTAGTTCTGAACTGTTTCTTACAAGTGGCACATTCAAAAGGTCTTTCTCCGGAATGTACCCTTAGGTGAACGGTCAGTTTTGGTTTCTTCCTGAACTTCTTCGCACAATTTTGGCAACTGTAAGGTTTTCCTGAATCGCTTGCATCATCACTAGATTCATCTTCATCTTCGGTGAGCGATTCTACTGTAACTTTTCTAGGAACTGATTTTCTTCTGTTTCTCCTGACATTTTCTTCAGGATTGGGTTTGTTTGTTACATCTAATTTTTGGGTTGGTGCACCTGAAAATTAAATGAAATTATTGTTAGTAACGAATCCATCATTATAAAAAAAGTATTGTTAACTAACAAGTTGATTTCCCCTATCAACTTTAAAAATCAGAGAAATGTCATCAGTAAACAATGCTGTTTCGCATAAATTTCGAGTATACGAGTGTAGTGGTGATTAATGTAAATAAGAAATAGAAAGGGCCCTAATATGGATCCCTGCGGCACCCCCACGGTTAGTGATTTTTCAAAAGACTCTTCTTTATTTACAACAACTTTCAGAGTTTTAAGCCGAAACATGCGATTGTATATGGCTGTAAATTATACAATATACAATCGTACTAAATTAATATTATTGCCGCAGTTTTGCCATTCGATATGATGATGATAACTGTGATAGTTTGGATGTTTTTATACTCAATAACCCCGGCTTCTGCGCCAGAGGTCCCGGGTTCGATCCCCGGACAAGACATTTAATATTTGTGTGTATGAACATGTCTATTTGTTTTGGTCTGGGTGTTTAATATATATCTTATGTATGTATTTACAAAAAAACTATATAAGTATGTTTATCCGTTATCTAGTATCCATAACACAAGTTCTTCATGAAACTTAACGTGGGCTAGATAATTGGTGTGATTGTATAAAAAAAATGCACAAAAACGGCTAGAGATATGGATGAGAACACAAATCGTTTTGAGCCTGGATAAAAACAGGATACATTTTATCCCGATATGCCTTCGGGACCGGAAACACGGTGAAACGGCAGACAAATGTTTTACTGGTGCGGAAATGAACCCACTAACACTGCGGAGGCTAGGCGGTGCGGTGACATAAGGTGACAAGTGATGCGTTTGATATCCACCAAAAAAAATTTAAACAATCCCACGCCGGATGTAAAAATTACGCGGGACTTCTTTCGTGGCGCGGACTCTATTTGTTCATAGAGCTTAGCCTGGTGGAAACGGGTTCAGCTAAGCTATGTTTTTATATGGAAGGATGCGTGCTATAGATGCGTGTTAGGCTGAGTTTCCATAGAAGCGGATTTCCGCGGAGCTGAGCTGAGACTTACAAAAATTAACCAATGATATTGCTCAAATCACACATCTCATCTCCGCTCCGCTTCAGTGGAAACAGTATTAGCAGAGTTGAGAAGAATTATATTAAAATGTGTAGCGTACTTAGTTAGATGGCAATCACGTGAATGACAAGTTTCATTCATTTGATATCCAACTCAAGCTAAACTGAACTTAAAATAATTAGGAATAAGGCATCAAACAGGATATAAAGGCCATGGCGGACCGATGCGTCATCCGTCCTCGAGAGGTACTTTTTTAGCTTTTGTATAACCAAAATGTATTCACTAGCTTCACTAACTTGAACTAGCTATAATACAGCTTAGCTATGGATACGTGCTTCCCTATTATCGATACATCGCATAGTTCGAGCTGCGCATCTTTCTCGCACAGCTACCTCGCGGCGGCGCATCTTCATAGCACATCCTACTTACCCGGCTACATAGTTTAGCTTAGCAGTAGTGGAAAAGTTTAGTTGCAACCGTGCGGTACGCAATACGCGATAGGGCTGCCCGCCAAAATAGGATTAGCCATTACCTCACGCTCACTGAGTGCAAAACTTTCACAGCGTGCATTCGCCACCGCGGCGCATTCAAGACCGAGACGCGTGCCGAGCTCTTGCTGAGAAGACACGCGTCGTGTATTACTCGTGAGCGACGACGACGTTTTGTAGGAAGATGAAATACTGTATGTATCTTTATTCTGTGGTTATGGAAATAATAATAATAATATGGAAACTAGAGGAAACATCGTCAACGTACATTGCGATGAATAAGGTAGCTGCGACGATGGATGCACGCCCTTCAAGCTACTGACGTACAACTCATCTGTTCATAGCTATTGGGCTGCTCGCAGATAAAAAAAAAAAAAATTAAAACTGTGGTTATTACTTACTTTCTTCAACAAGAGGCTCCACTTTAACATCAACTTTTCCATTTTCGTCAGCATTGTAACTCGTATATTCATACTCTGTCAGAGTTGGTGTACATTCCACTGTCTCTATCGACTCACTCATCAAATACGGGTCCACCTCCACCTCAATGTTGACATCTTGATTCAAATCTTGCTGTTTCGTTACCCTCTTTATTGTAACATTCCGAAATAGTATACTGTCAGATGATGAAAGATAATCCATGCTGAAATAGAATAACGAAATCCAACGTTAATTTAATACTTTTTAGGCAATGTAGAACACTGGTTCTTTATGGACAGCATTCCGTAAAAAACCAGTGTTCTACAATCAATTTGTTTAATAATAATAATAATTAAGCTTTTTATTTACCAGATCACAATATGGTTGGTTACAGCTATGATAAAGTTAATAAATGTTAGTTATGTTAGTATTTCTTAATCTAGTTAGTCCTGTTAGTTTTGTGTGATTTGGTCTACTTGTAGGGTAAAAGCCTTTAATTTGTTTATTGTCTCCATAATTAAAGGCACAAGGGCCTGCTGTGCAAGATAAAACGGTCGCTGCCCCATAGCTTCTACTTATTGATGGAGTCATATCTGTCTGACCGCATTTTCCAAGTTCGAGAAGATGGAGACACGTCTGCAATCTACAACATCTTGGCTGGTGTACCGCAGGGCTCAGTTCTTGGACCTGTACTGTATACCATATATACTGCTGACCTTCCCGAAACACATGGAGTAACAACAGCTACATTTGCTGACGATACTGCACTATTGGCTAGCAACAAAGATCCCCAAATAGCTTCCAACCATTTGCAAGTTAGCCTTTGGAAAATAGATGACTGGCTCCAGAGATGGCGAATCAAGGCAAGCGCATCCAAATCTGTGCATATTACCTTTACACTTAGAAAAGGAAATTGCCCACCAGTGACCTTAGGAAACAATACCCTTCCTCATCATGAAACAGTCAGATATCTCGGAATACATCTGGATAGACGATTGACTTGGATGAAACACATCAAGACAAAGCGAGACGAATTAAATACGAGGTTCAGGAATATATACTGGCTAATGGCACGTAACTCAAAACTCTCTGTCGACAACAAGCTTCTAATATATAAAGCAATACTTAAGCCGGTATGGATGTACGGCATCCAACTGTGGGGAAGTGCCTGTAACACAAGCCTGTCAGTCATCCAAAGACTACAAAACGGCATATTGCGTACAATATCCAATGCTCCTTGGTTCGTTACCAATACGGAACTACATGAGACACTGAGTATCACAACAGTTAAGGAGGAGATAAAACGATCGGCTTCAAGCTACAAAACTCGTCTCGAGTACCACCCGAATGAACTGGCTACCGCCTTATCAAATGTGACATACCGCAAACGCCTCAAGCGCCATGACATCCAGGGTCTAGAGAAGCGTTTTCAACTGACGAGGGCATCTTCCGCTGGGGAGCACTCTCAAATTCCAATGGCACATTCAACAAGCCTACTCAAAGTTCTAGGACTGATTGTAGACAAAAACTCAAAAAAAAAAAAAAAAAAAAAAATTTCTTGCAATAAATATTTATATTTCTATTTACAGTTTTCTCCTTCTTAATCATTCCTACAGATTGAAGCTGCTTCTTTTTATTGCTACGCTTATGAAATTAACAACTAACCGTTGCTAGGCTTATCCATGAATGTTTTTCCCGAAAAGAAAATTGTTTTAATTTAACTTTTTTATAATACAATCCTTAAGGGCCCATAACCTATTGAAAGACTAGGAGTACTCTGGTAACTGATTTATTGTTATAAGAAGAACTCACAAAATATAAAAATATATAAAAATCTATTTTTACATTATATCAGTATATAGCTCGAAACTGAGCTTTACACCATTGTTTGTAAACACACTTTGACAACTGGCGTATGTGCATTTGATTGTATATAGAATACTTATTCTTAATGGACAGTATTCCATAAAGAACCTCCTTTCAACAGATTTGGATCTTTGATATGTAGGCACTTTAAGTAGCGGTCTAACACATAGGCTACCTTTTATCCCTATATTCCCACGGGAACAGGAACCACGCAGATGAAACCGCGGGTGGAAATTAGTATATAATAAAATCTATCTGCCAAAGCCCTTCTGTCTTTCTATACAGGTTGTTATAATAAAAAATGTTGATGTTAACTTTGATAAGCTACTATTTCATTTGATAAGGTTATGTTGCTAAATAGGACATCATATAGGACAGACCTATTTAAAATCAAGAGAACAAAATCACAAGCCAACTTAGATATACATTTTGTGAGAAATTAAAGGCTTAGATTAACTATCAAAATATTATCACCATTAATTAATAAATAGTTTGGCCAATAAGTAGGTATTTATTGTAACTTATTAACACCAATAAACAATTAATGAATATAGACATCCTACACAACCAAGACAAATTAGGTGCATGACAGGAATGTGGTTTTGCACTTTTGGCACCTGCAGCCCTCTTCTATGACCGCACTCCTGTTATTATGTTATTATTTAGCCCTACATACAGTGATTTACCGATTGATTACTGCTTCTTGAAACTTTGGTTTTTTACTTAGATTTTTTAAGCTTTTCTCAGCTGTCATGCGCCTAATTGTCTTGGTCAGTTATTACACTTTGTCAGTTGTCTCAAATTGATTGCCAAGGCCCAACAAATATTTTATAAACAATACATAATTAATAAACTAATTCTATGATATTTCAAGTTAAGAAAAATAAAAAGTATACGAATCTAAAACTTACCTTATCTTTGATACAAAGAACTTATATTATGCCATAATCAAACAAATCGATATCACACTAGATAAATGTAGGAACATCGGTAAACAATATTCTATGGCTGATTATACATACATAATTTAAAAAGTACGGAATGTAAATGGTTCACTTATTCTCTTAATATCTAAATAATTAATTCAGAGTAAAAACTTTAGTAAAATCACTCTTATTTTCAATAAAATTGCAAATAAAATAAAACATGTACAGAACAAAACAAAATATCCACAATCCACTACTCCACTCTAGCACAAGCAAACTGTCACTGTCAAGTCCAATCCAAATCCAAAGTCAGATCCATGTCAGATACGTCAGTGTCACGGCAGACTTAAACTTCGATTTGCTTTAGGGCTGCGTCTCGCATAGAGATACAACAGAACTATATTTACAAGTCAATGGCGTCTCGTTTTACGTGACGTGACGGCATTTTGTTTTGTAAAATGTTTTAGATTTTACCGGCCGTGGCTTCCATGGCTTTCAGCCAGCACCATAAAGTGCGTTTTATCGTATAATATTCCTTTTTCCGTGAGGTTGGTACCTCTGTCAATTTCTGTCAAAAGGTTAGGTTAATTTAGATTTTAGGAATATAATGTAATGCAGCTATGTTAAGGTTTGGATTCTGAGCCTGTCTAAAATCAAAACCTTAGAAAGCGATAAAAGTAAAACGATTTGGATTTGATGTTCATATTTCGCGCCTTCTTGACAAACATAAAAGGGAATTTTATAGACAAAGCCGGGCTGCGTTCCAAGGGTCAGAGTGCGGTTGTTTGGTTGTTTTTTAACTCACTTTAAAAGGTTCGGAACGAACGACCAAGAACTTTAAATGTCATTTTCTATTTGACACATCTATTGCTACAAATATAAAGTCTTCGTTTTCCATTTCAAAGATAATTTCAACTTTCTTTCAAAACTATTAAATCAAATCTGATTTTTATGATCTTCGAAACACACAAAATGGGTTTCACAAAAACCAATATAACAAATAATGTCTGTCAATGTCAAATTAATCGTCAGAGCGTTTTTCAACCACCGATTTTGAAGGTTAAAAAATTGTAACGCTCTGACGTTTGGAACGGGAAAGTTGTGTCGTGTCAAGTCAACCGAAGGTCACGCTCTAAGGTTTGGATTGGAACGCCCCGTTCGTTATAGAGCGTTTGGTTGGTTGCACTTGGAGCGTAGGTTCAGGAGCTCTATTTTGATTCACTCGTCTCGAGGATTCTACTGATTTTCGTGTGGCGTTTGAATTTCCGTATTCCGCAAAAGCGACCTTGGCAGTATATACATAGCTTCGCTTTTCACCTGTAGTACCGCCTCCCAATGCGAGCGCGCTAGGGGCAAAGCGAAAAGCGTGCTATGTCCACGCATGCTAGGTCGCTAATGGCCTGATCGCCTTCTCGTTCGCCTCGCCACTCGCGCGACGAGTGAGTGAGTGAGAGGTCCTGAACGCGCCTCTGCCTGACGTGTCTGTTGCGTCATGTCAGTCAGTGTCACTGTCACTGTCACTCTGTCAGTCAAAAAGTCAAAACAAAAATGTCGCCAAAGTGGCGAAAATGAGAATTTTGTGTGGATTTTATTTAATTTATTTCACTAAACATTGTCAAAAATGTCTAATTTATCTATCGCTGGATTGTGCCGTTGCTGTCACACTCAAGGTGACTTCAAGAATCTGGGCTTAATATACAATTCGAATGGAATTGACGAAGTTTTTTCGGATATGCTTCGCGAAACTTTTAATGTTCATGTAAGTTTAATGTATGTTTTAGTAGTATGTATATAACTAAGATCCATTATGTTATCTTTCTGCACTACTAACTTTATTTCACTATTTAATGTCAAGTTTTCGAACTCATCATTAGTCTTGCTTCTCTTATGTTGTCTCATCAAAAAGAACTCATACTGTTCCTTATTTCTGAATGGAGTGTTGTTACTTTGGCTCATATTTACCTAAGTTGAGTATGAATTTAGGGGAATAGGGGGGGGATAGATAGGTGTCCCCCCCCCCCCCCACCAAAACATTTAATGCAAAAACACTTTTTTTTTATTATTTTTACGTTAGCATAAGTTAGAACTGTAACCAAAAACGCGCGAGCCGAGCGAGCGTACCGCGGCAGCGGCCGGCAAAGCATCAGAAACAAATTTTTAGGAAGTAAATTTACCTACTCAAATGTTTTTTTTTTCATACAGATTTAGAAACTTAATTCATTTTAAAAATAGAATATGTTTCTGCATTAAATACTTTGGTAGGGATCCACCCCTCACACTCATTCCCCTAAATTCAGACTTAACGAAATTATATTATATTATATTTAACGAAAGGTAATTAGAACAATCATTTTTATGAAGCTAAATCTTCAGTTGCTCTTGGATCAAAAGAATTTAACAACAACAGCCATGGAACTGTTATCTTGGATCAAAATCAAAAGAATTTACTATGTACCAACAACCATGCAAGATCTAACTAACCGCCTCTGTGGTCTAGTGGTACAACCACCGATATTAGACCCAGGGGTCCCGAGTTCGAATCCCAGCAGGGGTACATATTGTATTTGGTCTGGTTGGTGGTAGCACTTGTTGTAAGTCCACCTGACTAGCTACAATCATCTTATCTAAGTCTGATGATGACAATGTTTTCTATCCCCATACTTCATAAAAAAAAATATTATACATATAACTTTTGCACATAACCAATTGAAAGTAAATTTTGTTTCTATTTGTGACTTAAAAAATAATAAGTTCATGTTATAAACATAATTGTTAATTTTAAATTTAATTTAGTCCACTGAATTTAGCCAAATGTGCTTTAAGTTGGTACAGTCATGGACATAAGTGTTAACTTCCTTCCTTTACCATGGAATTTTTTAATTGTTATGTTATGGTACATTATGAAGTGCAACTATCTAAATTAGAAAAAGAACTAACAACATCAATTTTTTTTTGTGATTGTATTACTTTTTGATTTCATCCTTGAATACATTAATCAAATTCAGTTAGAATGTCATTTATCTTAAAAAAACTGTTTCAGTCACGTTTCAGTCTTTGGGTCTTTATTCATCATCAGAACTCTTTTCATTAAAGTGGCTTTCATTACGGATCAGAAAAACGTGATGAAATTTGTCTGTTATGGTATCATCATAAGATATTTCGCGAAAACAGCAGTACGAAGTCATATTATCTGTACTTACAAATATAAAAGTGTAATTATGTAACCACTGCATAGTGTTCCAAATATCATCAGATAAGTTAAATAACCATACTGCATAATGTTCCAAATTTGGCCATCAACTAAATGTATTACTGCATAGTTTCCAAATTCGGAACAAAGTTTTAATTTACAAAATGAATAGTACGCATTTATTTTTACTTGCGTTTTATGCTACTAAAAGGTTGGGGAATGTTTTCTGGACATTATATTTTTATTTGTACGAAGAGGTGCTGAAACTCACAGCCAAAGTACAAAAATATATAAAATTATGCAAAAGATACTGTTACTATGTGTTAATTTAGGTCAAACTTATAGTAATTTAGGTCATAATATTTCGTAATTAATGATTTATGGGAGAATTTCGTAACTGTTCCGAAATTGGCACAATATGCGGTAAAGGTTTAACAAAATGTGTTTGCTTATTTTTTTAAAATGTTTTCTTGCAGATAGTTGCAGAGGTTACATCAGCCTATAATATTTGTGAAGTATGTGAGCTGCGTCTCAAAGATGCTTCTCTTTTTAAACAGCAAGTGGTGGCCTGTGAACAAAAATTTCAACAGTTTTACAGAGAAAATGGATTTGAAGGTAACTTATGAGGTTAATTCATTCAAATCATGCTTATTTTTTTGTTTAATCGACACCTGCAAGGAAAAACAGGGTAACTCAGTTTTTGGCATTTTCCAGGAGAGCATGACAAAGATTCAAAAAAATCTTAGCAATATCGGATAAGCCCTAATGCCAATCGATCTTGACCACTTAAATAAACGTTGTAAGACCTAAACTCTTGTATCATTTTGATGCCATATATGTATATATTTTATTAATTATTGTTTACTAGCTTTCCGCCCGCGGCTTCGCCCGCGTGGACTACACGACCTTTGCTATTGTGGGTTATCCATAAGAGATAAACATATACCACCACGGAGTTACCTGTAGACCTTTTCAAAGTGTACAAATACTTAGTACATTATTTTGATAAATCTCGTAGGGTTCAGCCTGCGTGTGCAATGTACGCGGAAAAAATGTAATCATTTACGACATCACATTAGAAACCTCAAAAATTACAGTATTTCTCTACTCTATATTGAAGGTTAATATTGTATGAAACTGATATTTTCGTTAAATTTTTAAATTGTTGAACAAAATAATTTTATGTCTGATATACAATGTTTTTAAGACGTTTTACACGCTGCAGATTTGAAATTATAACGAATTTATATACGATGGTAGGTATAAAAAAATCCGCATTTTTTGCATAGTAATATCATCTTAACACAATACTGTCTAAAACTGAGTTACAATGTTTTTGCTTGCAGGTGTCGATATGATAATTGATTAATGATATGATCAGAAAGTTTTATAGAAATCGAGTAGCCACCTGCGTGGTTCCCTTTCCCGAGGGAATATCGAAATAGTGTCCTATATTTTAATCCAGGTTATAAACTATCTGTTTGTTTTCGACCAAATCCGTTCAGCCGTTTGTACGTGATTGAGTAACAAACATACAAACTTTCACATTTATAATACTACTAGCAACCACCCGCGGCTTCACCCGCGTTCTTCCCGTTCCCGTGGGAATAACGAGATAAAATTATTAATATGTTTCAATTCAATCCAGAGTATCATCTGTGTGCCGTTCATCCAAATCTGTTCAGACGTTTTTGCGTGAAAGAATTACTCTTTCACGCAAAAACGGCTGAACAGATAAAACACTTTTCGCATTTATTATATTAGTAGGTAGAATTATAGGATTATAAAATCGTTTTTGTTTTCAGCTCTCAAATCTTTCCCAAGCGAAATCAAATTGGAAGAAGATAGTAATGCTTACAGTAAGTGGCGTAGCTTCTTTGAAATTTATAAGTGCAGGAGAAGAAAACCATGTTTTTATTCTATTTGCCAAAAACACGTAAAAAATTACGAGATTAAAGGTGTTTTTTTTTTCTATCTTTAAAACTGACCGATTTATAAAAGTGCAAAGTTAACATTTTCGGTCTAAGCCGAGCGCGATATGACGTCACGGGTCACGCTCACGGGTGCCATCTCCGCTCGAACGACTCGGTGATTCGAAACATTTGCCCTTCATTACGGACGTATGACCCGCCCGCCCGTGCCTTGGAAGCGATGACGTCACGAGCTACTCGCGAACACAGACGAGATTTAAAAAATCTACGTTAACTTCCCACGCTTATAACTTCGGTAATATTGCACCGATCGATGTGAAATAAAAACTAGAATAATGTGTACGGTCTAAACTTAATTTATTCAACGTACTTAAAAGTGTTATAATGTAACCTTGTTTTCTTCTCTAAATCATTTTCATTATGCGTGCTCTTGTCGCATACATAATAAGAGCTGTTTTGTTCTGCAACTGTTACGCCAAATATGTGAATTGTACTTAGAGTAATTTTATAATTGGTAGTAATTATTGTTATTTTTATAATATTCTTAATAATCATTGAAATATTTCAGCAGCAAAGGAAGAAACCGCTTTTATGGAAGATGAAAAAGAAATTAAATATGATGAAGGTATGTGTTAAACTTTTCATTCAGTAAATAATTCAATTTATAACTTTTCATACTTATTAATGTGTACGTCGCCTCTTCCCGTAGGTATACAGGGTGTTAAAAGACCTATACCGAAGCCGTGATATATGCGTAGTGTACATTAAACTACATAAGAATATGTAAAAATAATTGCTGGGAAACTACTTTTACTTTTCATTTTAAAAAAATGCGTGTTATTTTCACAAACAAAAAAACGCGTGCAATAACGTGTGCGTGTGTCTAGAGGGTATGAGTAGACGGTCAGGATCCAGTTTCTTGGATTGGTTTTGATATACATTGCGATTAAGTGATTTTAAACGATAATCCTTAAAAATAAATATTTACTTTGATCCTCAATAACTCCTTAACTACCAGGTTCCCAGATTTGTCCCCATACAAGAAAATGATAGTAACGATAGGGAGAATACGTATTTTTCGTTTTCGTTATGGGTCTTTTAACACCCTGTATGTGTCGTAGGAGGATTTGATAAATAGAATTTTCACAAAAATCCTAGAGATATTGCAAAAAACAGGTATAATTAGACAATGGCGATGACATTTCTCAATCTTACTGAAAAATATAGGGCTTTTGCAAAAATACTAGTTGCTTAAGTAACATTGGATATTCTTTACTCTGATTGGCTTAATTTTTTTGGTTGCTTGGTAACTCTTATTCTGATTGGTTCATAGAAAGTTTACTACACGTGAGATAATAGATTGACATTTGAAACGCAAATCGATTTATCTAATTATCCTGCGACATATGTAAAACCTATCAATGTCAATGTCAGTTGTACCATTGATGGTACAAGTGACACGAATTTGTATCCGTAGTACCATTAAAATGGTACTAATGACACTTCGTGACACCGTCCGGTATCAGATCCAGAGGTCGAGGAACTTCCCGGTTGATCAGTAGAGGTTTTTAAGGAGCGTTAAGTATTACAAAGTAATCGATTTATAGAAAACGTTTTTATTACAATTGATAGAACATTAAAACGTTTTACATTTTACATGGTACATATTGTATTCGGTTTGGTTGGTGGTAGGGCTTGTTGTAAGTCCGTCTGGCTAGCTACCACCATCTTATCTAAGCCTGACGCCATAATTTGGTATTTCTGATCAAAGCGCGATAGAAATTCGTTTCGTTCGGCGAAAGACACGAGCAAACGACCTAGAACGATACTTTCCTCAGCGTTGCAATAGAAATCCGATCATAGGTGCCACCAGCCAAGTTTGGCTACTGACACGAACAACCAGTCCAAAACAATACGATAAGCTCTATTATGTCCGCTGTGTTCCGACAGTTATCAATCAATCAGTCAATCAATCAGTTTATTGCACTCCATAAGTATACAAGGTCTTAAAAATAGATGAGAACATTATGGGTCCGGATTGGACATGACAAATATAAGTATAAGTAGAGGGCACTATACTCATTTTTGTTACAAAATAAAATTATTTATTATAAAAAACATAACATAATATTGCTAGAGTGTATGTTGCTAATTTCAAATATTATTTTAAAGACGTATCGGTCTAATACTCACTAACTGTATAATAAGTTTTGGTAATAAGTAATTGTTTAAGTTTATCATTGAATTCTTTATCTTTATCTATGTCTTTTATATGTTCCGGTATTTTATTATATATTTTTATAGCCATAGCTAGTGTGCTTGCAGAGTGTAGTTTAAGTCGAGACGTAGGAATGATAAGCTAGATCAGTTAGAGATAAGATAGCCAGTTCCTCAGTGATGAGGATTCCGGGAGAGGCTCGCTTCCATCCTCAGCCTTATCAATACTTAACATCAGGTATTATGAAGGTTAAAAGTCTTCCCGTTGTTCATAAAAATAACCTATTACTCTTAAAAAAACGTTTCTTAAACTAATTGTTAATTATTTATCTTCAAGTTAATTTATTACTCAGATGAGAAAATGCCGTCAATGGAGATATTCATCCAGCCAGTGGTGGATCTAGACGATCAGCCTCTCTCTGCTCTTCGCTCTAAACGAAAAGAGAAGGAAGATTCTGACAACGAAGGCGATGTTGATTGGGCCGCCCCCGTGGACCATAGCGACGGTAAAGTAACTTTGAAATACTCGTAAAGTAAAGTAGTATTTTTTTGCTGTAGGCTGCCCAGTGGAAGAAGAGATTTCGCACGGTCCCCGAATAGGAAAAGATTGTCTAATATAATATTATAAATGCGAAAGTATGTCAGTTTGTTAAAAACTACTGAATGGATTTGGATGAATTTGGTACAAATATAGAAAATAGAGCTCCAGGCTATAGCCTGGAGCTCTATTTTTGATTCACTCGTCTCGAGGATTCTACTGATTTTCGTGCGTCGTTTGAGTTTCCGTATTACGTAAAAGCGACCTTGCCCGTATATACATAGCTTTGCTTTTCGCCTGTACTACCGCCTCCCAACACGAGCGCCCGAGGGGCAAAGCGAAAAGCGTGTTATGTCTACGCTTGCAAGGTCGCTAATCGCCTGATCGCCTTCTCGATCGCCTCGCCACTCGCGCGACGAGTGATTAAAAATTAGAGAGCCTGGATTAAAACATATAATACTTTTTATCCCGATATTCCCACGGGAACGGCAACCACGCGGGTGATAACCGCGAGCTAATATTTATATAAATTATACTTATATAATTTCAGATGAAAACTCCAAACCTCCAAGCAAAGCCAAAACAAAAAAGTTCTCATGCCAAGTCTGCCAAAAGAGATTCTCTTACAACGGCTCCTTAGAAGTTCACATGAGAATCCATAGCGGGGAGAAAAACTACCAATGTCAATTATGCAACAACAAATTCGTTCACAACAAAGCTTTGACCAAACACATAGAAGAGAAACATGGAGACGGCGAGAAATACCCTTGCACTATATGCCCTAAAACGTTTGAAAAGGCCAGGTTCTTAAAAACCCACATCAAAATTCACTTCGAAGAGGAAAAATTCAAATGTACTTACTGCAGCAAAGAGTTTCAAAGGAAAAAACGTTTAAAAGAACATTTAAAAACTCATACCGGTGAAAGAAAGTTTACTTGTGATGTGTGTAACAAATCTTTTGGCCATAACCAGACGTTGAAGTCTCATAAACTTACTCATACCGGTGAAAGACCGTATGTTTGTGACATATGTGGCAGAAGATTCCCTCAACGAACCCATTTGAAGAGACATATAGTAATAATACATTCCGGTATCAAACCTTACTCGTGTAAAGTGTGTGAAAAACAGTTTTCGAGCAAAAGTTACTTGTCTATCCACGAAAGACAGCATACTGGTGAAAGGCCGTTTTCTTGTGAAGTGTGTAAAAAGGATTTTACAGCGTACACAACTTTGAAAGTGCATATGCGTGTCCATACTGGTTTGAAGCCTTATTCTTGTAGTTTTTGTAGCAGACAGTTCGCTCAGATGGCTAGTTTTAAACTCCACGAACGAACACATACAGGTGAACGTCCTTACTCTTGTAAAGTGTGTAAAAAACCTTTTTCAGACAACGGCTATTTAAAAATACACATGAGAATCCACAATAACGAAAAGCCATTTGTCTGCGATATATGTAATAGATGTTTTAGGGAGACCGGGCAGTTGAAACGTCATATGAGAGTCCACTCCGGCATAAAACCTTACACTTGTAAAATTTGTAACAAACAAATAGGTAACTTGTCTAAGCATATGCGTGTCCATTCTGATGAGAGACCGTTTATATGTCATATTTGTAATAAACAGTTTTCTGTTAATGGTAATTTGAAGTTGCATATGCGAGTGCATACGGGAGATAAGCCTTATGCGTGTGATGTATGCAACAGCCATTTTACTCAGAGCAGTGGGTTGAAGAGGCATAGGTGTTCACACGCGGGGAAGAGTGATAGTTGAAGCAAATACTATAGAAACTAGCGAGTTATAAAACGAGTACGTACACACACGAGCAATAACATGTATACGTCGCCATCTGCCCCTTGATGGCAATGATACAAGATTGCAAATACACGAGCTATCGACGTTAGTCGTCAGAAGGATAAAGCTTCACGTTAGAAAGAGAGATAACGTATTGACAAATATAACTTTTTGAAAATGAGCGCTGTGCGATCTGAATTGCACTTTATTATGATGGAGCAATTTATTTAAATGATTTTCCGAGTGCAACTTCAATTACGTTTATTAATTATGTGGTATTAGTAAGATAGTTTCACGCATCACGGTTTTTTTTAATTTTGGCTTTGGCTGATTTTTTAGTTTTTGGCATTCGTTCTCACATCTGCTATAAAATGTACAAAGATCTAATCTATTTTTATTGTACGACTAAAACAAATTCATCACATTTGTCTTAGTAGTTACGCTAAGTGTAAACGACAGATAGACATTATTTTTGCCAATTAATAAATTATGAACAAATATTTTTCATACAATTGTTTAAAATGAAGGAGATACTAAAATTACACTTTTGTTGCCAACTGTACCGGAGTTGTCAATGACTTGACAACAGCCATGGCAGAACAAACAAAAAGATAAAAAAATGCGTTTCATATGACGCAACGCAATAATAATTTGGTGCCTATTAAACCTATATATTCGCATTGGCAAATTAATACTTAAATTAAATAACATGTTAGTATTGTATTACAATAATCAGTATTTATGTATTAGTTCTAAGATTAAGCTTAAGTTAATTTATTTAAAGAGGATAAATTATAATATATGAATAGATAAGTAGGTATTTATTTTTACATCCTTTTTATACAATTATAATTCGTTTTGCGTATATTTAAAGCAGTTTCATTTTAATATCATCATCAACCATATTCCGATTACTAGCAAGTCTGAAACCTTGTATTTTTAACCGACTTCAAAAAAGGAAGAGGTTCTCAATTCGGTTGGTATAATTTTTTTTTTAATTCTGAGGTATGTTGTAGATCAAGCTAATATTTAATGCACAGTGAATGTGGTTTTATTTCTTCTTCAACACAATCGCTGACCGACCGAACGGGCTTGTGATCTTTCCACTTTTATTGATTCACTAACGGTCGCTCACGGTTTCACCCGCGTGGTTCCCGTTCCCGTAGGAATATCGGGAAAAACCATGAATCACGTAAATAGAAAAAGATTAAAATCTAATAGGTACTCTTGGATGGAACACGGCCTTGCCTAAGTTTGAACAAAATCTGGCTTCATTGCTACACTTGATGGAAAGGCATGGCTTCGGGCTGAGTAGACAAGAAATCATGGAAATGATTGTTGATTACGTGAAGACAAACGGCCTGTCACCCTTCAAAAACGGTATTCCTGGCAAAGATTAGTTTGTTAGTTTTAAGAACAGACACAATCTTTCAGTGAAGAAACCGCAAGGAGTAGAATTTGCCCACAAAAAAGCCATAGATCCTTTTATTGTTCATCAATACTTCGACTTACTAAATGCGATTGATGAGCTTGACTTAAGAGAAAACTCAACCGCCATCTGGAATGAAGATGAAACGAGCTTTTCAAAAGACCCTGAGAAAACTAAAATAGTTGGACTCAGGGGTCATACTGTAAACAGCATCGGGTAGGTTATAGAATACTTCTTGCAAATCAGGTCCATCAAAATGCAATAGATTTGCTCTTTTTTTCTCACTGCTGGTGGCATTAGCAGCCTCAAATTAAACATATAAGGTTCTTTTCCAACTTTCCCATCTAACTACGACAGAGCTCGGTTCACCTTCGCAATCAAATTTGTCCAACGTCATTGATGTCGCCATTTTAAGTGTTGACCTGAAAATCAATTATCTAGTTTAAGGTAAACAGCTTATGTGTCTCGCACATTTATAGAAATAAACAATTTATTGTCTATTCTCATTATTTCTATGGTGGTCGCTTGGTATTTTAACCCCGCGCTTAGAGCCGATTCCAACTATCAATTAAATGAGTTTTTTTTTAACTAAGTTTAATTAAATGAACTTATCAAATTGCTTAGAATCAATTTAATTAAACTTTCATATGGGTATTTCTCATTTTTTTGATAGAATAAAATTTGATTTACTAAAAATGGTATTCAAATGCAATTGATGATGCATTTCAAAATATTTGGTCTTGGTTGTCATGGAAAAAATACTCGCCGAGCTCTCAATCTTTTAAATAATTAATTATAAAAGTTGAAAAAAAATTGCCCTCCATGGAAGTGACCCCAATCCACGGAAGTGATAATCCTTACAAAAGTATTGTCCGTGGAAAGCAAAAACCGGCTGTGGGGTATCCAATGCAGGATTCACCACCTCCCTCCCCCGCGTCCTTTAGGAGTGAGTGAAAACAGAAACGCATTCGCGCTAATGCAATAATTCGCATCGAATGACATTAGCATTAGCACACAGCCAGCACGCACGCACGACCACAAATTATATAGTAATGTACAAGCGCACGACATGACATGACGACAACCAGTTAGTTTTTTTTTTAGTCTTTCCCGAGTTAAAGGCAACCCTCCGGACGCGGGGGAGGGAGGTGGTGAATCCTGCATTGAATACCCCACAGCCGGCTGTGTCGAAGGTTATGTCAGACTCTGACTAAACACCACCTGGAAGTCACTGTTACTCATGAAAAAGTAATTCAGCTCTATCTAAGGCGACCACGCCCCTTGGGGGGCGTGGCGCAGCGTCACTCACCTGAGTGATGTGCGCTAGAAGCGGCCGACAATCAAAGTGAGTGTCGGCCGTAGATTTAATATGGAATTTAATTCGACTGACTCCCAGACGGGGGTTCGGTCGATAGAGAGGACTGGGAATGATTTGATCTATTTAAACGTAATGTTTATTGTCAAGCTATATTAATATTTAACAAACTGCCTTATGATATTGAGCAATTGCCATTTAGAATATTTAAGCGAAAGCTATCGGTGTGGCTGTTAGAACATTGCTTCAAAGAATATTTCGAATGGAAAAATTAAGAAAAGTTGTTAATAATTATGACATGAATCCCTATGACATTTAATACAATGTTTTAATTTTTATTTTTGTATGTGCGTTTTTATATATTATTAATTCATATTGACATTTAATAGAATATTTTAGAATTTGTAAATTGACATGACTGTAATTATTATTTTGACATAAATACTATTTTGACATTAATATTAAGTGTTTAGTTTTGATTATTATTAATTTGTTCAAAACCATCATACAATTATATAATTTAAATAAGTATAGCCATTACAGGCATAGTTAGACATTTAATATTTTACTAAAAATCAGCAAGTAGTTTAATTTTTTTCCCCTTGTGTTGTTTTGTTTTATAACTTGTAAGTTGTAAACAATATTTGCATGCCTGTGTTATGGGTCAAATATGTGAAACTTTAATGAATTATGACATCAATTGTACCATGTTTGTGGCAAATAAATGATTTCTATTTCTATTTCTATTTCAATGACCTGAGGGGTCGGGCGTGGGCGGGGCTACGTCGGCCGTCTGAGCCTCCAGTAGGCAGTTCAGATCGGTCGAGAGTTGATCGGGATCGTCCGTTAGGACGGATTTGGGTCTACGTGATAGAGGAGAGGAGGAGGCAGGGAGGTCGTACGTCGCTGCGCTCCGGATGAGCGGATTAGGATGGGTTTCTGCGGACTCAAAGAATCTTTCAGAGACTTTTTGGAAGTGTTGTTGTATTGATGGGAGATCGAGGTCCCTATGTAGGTCCGCGTTACGAACGTAATGGGGGGCGTCAGCCGCTCTGCGGCAATAGTTGTTTTGGACAACTTGTAATTTATACAGGGTTTTGGGAGAGGCGTGGGCAAAGCTAGCTTGCTACATATATAGTGATCTGTGGTTAGAGCCGCGATGCGAATCAGCACGGTCACGTATTTTTAGCATGATAGCAGCAGGACGTGAATGCAGACGATTGCTGGGATCGATGCTATAGTTAGCAATAATTTATATTAGCAACTACGATTAATTTAATAACTGCTAATGGACCTTTAGCAATTAATTATTATTGCGAATGCTAAATAATCCAATACTACACTACAATGTCAATGTCTATCCAGGGGGGCTATCGCGTAAAAAATCTGGGTATGGATATGGGCTTCATTTGACAGTTGAAGCTCATAAAATTACCATTATGGTCATTTAACTGTCAAATGAAGCCCATGTCCATATCTATATTTTTTACGCGATAGCCCCCCTGATCCTGACGTGACTTTGACATTTCTGAAAGTACTCTGTCTGTCACCGTCATCGGTGAGTGACGTATGCGCTCGATCGAGCAAGGATCACTGACTGAGCAAGCAAACTAATCTTCCTTTGGCAAGGATTACATGACAAGTCTACACTAGTTCAATAGTGTCGGAAAACATAAACGTAATGATGGTGCAGTTAATGTTTAAGATTAATGTTTCGTGATATTTCGTGTTTTACATATTAAACAAGATAATATACTAGAAAAAAGCAACTAGTCTCATGTCGCCCTGACGGGATGAGAGGTCGACATGAGACTAGTTGCTTTTTTCTAGTATATTATCTTGTTTAATATGTATCACATAAAAATAGCATTGCAAAATGCAAAATTAAAAAGTTATAATTTCGTGTTTTGTAAAATTTATCTTTTCGAACTGCACGCGTGTACTCTTCTTCTTTCTATATAATGGCTTGCTCGCGATAAAATTTTGCCAATGTCAAGTAAATATATTTTGTAATATATAGAAATTGTACGGTAGATTGAGTTAGAAATGGAGCCTCACATCACAACACGTGTTATTACGAAAAGAACTCGGGTAAAACCACAAATAAATGATTTACAACTCCAAATTTTAGCGCGCTGTACTGTAGGTGCTTATCGCGGTAGGTATAGGGGAGTAAAGCGCTTTTCGGACTACGCTATAATAATATAATAGCTTATATTATAGCTCATAGCACAACGATATCGCTCACCATACATTTACTTAGATACCGTATAGTAAGTAAGTAAGCCAATAATATATGTATTATTATAGCTAAGTGTCAACCGGTTTTAAGTTAATGTATGGTGAGCGATATCGTTGTGATATGAGCTATAAGCTATATGCTATCATATTATAGCGTAGTTTGAAAACCGCTTTACGGAGGCCTTCCCAATCCCTAGTGTAAATATTTTAAGTTTGGCACTAAAGGGCCTAGTACCCAGTGCCGTGAAGCCCAATAAAAAATATATTATTGACATGTGTTTTGTGTTTGTTACAAAAAAAAGCGCTTGTGGTGCTTAGCTTTGCATATTGCTAAAAACATCTCAAACTTAAACATTGTATAAGATTTTGAATAAATTGCCATATAAATTCGTGGGCATTACCTATTCGGATCACGAATACATATTACTTTAAAATTTGTGCTTGTGTTGTGATGTGATTATGTGATGTGAGTTTGTTTGTTAATTTTTATTTAATTTGTGTGGTTTTTGATTCCTATCTGTACATAACGTACTTGTGTATGACTATTTAATTATTTGTAAACAAAAGTCAAAAGCAAGCACAACAAAACCTTTACCCTACAACAATCGAAAATAATTTGTGTTGTGTTTGTGTAAGTTAATTTTAAGATGTCGACTCGCAAAGAAATCTGGAATTTAAGTTCATTGTGCCGTTGTTGTCACAACGATGGTAAACACAAAAGTTTGGACTCCTCGTATATTCATGGTTCAGAGACTGAGGTATATTCTCTAATGATACGGGAGACTTTTGGTATTGAAGTAAGTTTAGTTTTATTATAGCATGTAAATAAATTTTGGAAAGGAATTTCCATTAGTAGCCCACAGATACGGGGCTAAGGAGGTGGGGGGAGGGGGGGGGGGCCTTCTCCCTGAAGTTTGGAATGGATACTTTTTTTTAAAATGAATTTTCAATTTTATCGGAAAAGAAGCATTTCATGTACTTTTAAGGGTTTGAATGCATTGTAAAATGAGGTAGAGGGGGAGAGACTCACCCACTGCCCCCACAAAAGCATTATAGGGTAGAGCAGTAAGATTTCTATGGTCTAAAAATAAAAATAGGGGTACAAAAAATCTTTTACTATTCTCAGTAGAACTATTCAACAAAAAAATTACAACTTCCAGGAATTCATTGTCAGAAATGTCTAAATCAAGTCAAAATAGGCCTTTTGTTAACCTAGGAGGTAAATCTTTCGAAATTTATTTCTCCCTTCGTTTTCAAAACTGAAATTTTGTTTGAACTAAATGACAAGTTCTTTAAGTAAAAAAATATCACTTCGACCCGTGGGCTACTAATGGATATGTGAGCCTACATTTTACTTTCACCCTTTAAATACATATTGGACATTAAGACATTACATTAATGGTAAGGACATATTAATGTAATGTAAATGATAATAATGTGATTTTAGATCAGGGGTCACCAAATGGTGGACCGTGGTTCGGATCCGGACCGCCGACCTAATTCGTGCGGACCCAGAGGAATCTGAGAATATCAGTATCAAAATGTGTGATAATTCAATTTAGCCCGCCGTGCTTTGTCTTGTCTCTGCAAACAAACGAACAAACTGACATATTTTCCCATTTAGAAAATTAGTAGGAATTTTAAGTCTTGGTTGCTTGTTATTATAATAAACCAAACGGACCCCGATAGAGTTATATTTGTTACAAACTGACCCGCAATGAAACTAATTGGTGACCCCTGTTTTAGATGATAATTATTAAACAAGTTAACTTGTCTCATGTCGCCCTGAAGTGAGTTAAGATGTTTTTTTCTTGTATATTTACTTGTTTAAAAAAATATACCAATAGCATTGTAAAATGCAAAATTAAAAAGTTATTAAGTGATTTTAGATTTTATTGACATGTTTTTTAATTGCATGGGTTGATTGATTTATTGATTTATGGGTTAATTGATTTATTTTTAATTTATGTTGGCCTGTAAACTGAATTTAGAATCAATATTTTAATAACATGACATGTAATAATTTGCACATCTAACTACTCGATAGAATATGTTGGATTAGTTTATTTTTTTATAAGACCGCATAATGTTACCATATTCTAGCAAATGCATTATTTTATTTATTTATTATAAATCAAATCGAATGATTGCTGTTTATGTTTGCTTTTACAAAAAAAACTTACCTAAAATATATTTTACATTATAACTCAGTCAAGTAAAATTAGCATCATTTGTGCAAAATAATGTGCCTAAAACTTTTTGACAGCGGCCAGGCCAGTTTTTTTTTGAGTAGGTAAAAATACTTTACCCTGATTTTACTGAGGAAAGTTGGGGTGCATACATGGACCAGTCTTAACCGGTTGATTGTTTGGAATCTGACTATGTTGGAAGAACCAAGGTTTAGGTGGGATATTGTGTTGCAGAGCTCCGTAATGTAAGGATCTGTATAGATCACTCCAGTTTTCCAACAGTTTGGACTTAGTTCTGTCTCTTAGGTCTCGGCAAAGCATTGGTTCTGGTATTCTATTCAACAACTTCTTTACCTTCTATATTCTTGTTTGTCCTGGTATGGGTACCAGGACACAAGAATGCCAGCAACACACAGCAACATGCCAGAACCACTTTTATGTTTGCTGAGTGGCATTCGTAAAGAGCTTGACTAATTTTGAGGAATGGATTATCAATCGATAATAATCTATTAGTTATTATCATAATATTTGTTATGATAATTATCATAACAATTCCCAAGATAATTGTCATTGATAATTATCCTTTCGAGCCCTGCAATTTTTTATTGAAATTTATTTTTATGATAATCCGTTTATCAAATTATAGTAACAAGTGAGTTAAACAAATAAATATATTTTGCAGATAACACGACCGATATTAGATGGTAGTTACACCATATGCGAAGACTGTATTATCAGGTTGCGTGATGCATCGCAGTTTAAGAAAAAAGTGGCCATGTGCGAGGAGAAGTTCGAAGCATGGTGCAAAGGTATGTAATGGATCCTACTAATCCTATTTCCTACTAATTAAATGCTAAAGTATGTCAGTTTGTTTGTTCCTCTTTTACGCATCAACTTCTGAACGGATTTGGATGAAATTTGGTATGCAGGTACTTTAAGTAGTTGACTAACACATAGGCTACTTTTTATCCCGATATTCCCACGGGAACGGGAACCACGCGGGTGAAACCGCGGGTGGCCACTAGTTTTACAATTAACGCGCAAGTTTGTGAGGATGTTTGAATGGGTGTTGAATGGATGAATGGATGTTTGTTACTCTTTCACGCATAAAATACTGAACGGATATAGATTAAACTCTGCAGTTATATAGCTTATACATCAGAATAACATATAGGCCACAATTTGTCCTGATGTTCATGCGGGAACGAGATCCAAAAGGGTGAAACCGCGAGTGATCGCTAGTCTATATCTATACTAATATTATGAAGAGGAAAGATTTGATTGTTTGTTTGTTTGCAACTAATAAACTCAAAAAGTACTGAACGGATTTCGATGAAATTTGGTACACAGATAGAAGATAGCCTGGCTATGAACATAACGCTTTTTATTCCGATCCCACGGGAACGGGAACCACGCAGGTGAAATGAAATATAAATATTTCTCACATACTGGTGTGCAGCCTAATTTTAATAAATTTCATTCAATCATACCAACTATCTGGGCCAAAGTTCTTAAAAGCTTGTGTTAATTCGTAGAACAATAAATTATCTATTGTGTCTCCTAATTCGGGGCAATAACCATAGGTACGCTGTGTAGTGTCGGCTTAGAATAGCACTACCCCCTCTCATCCCGTGGGTGTCGTAATGGCGACTAAGGGACTCGGCCTTCAGGAGACGGGCAGCAGCGTCTCCTACAAACTTGGCCATACTGCGATCGCCAACCCGCCTGCCAAGCGTGGCGATTATGGCAAACCCCCCCTTTTGGGGGAGGCCTATACCCAGCAGTGGGTGTTATGTGGCTGAGAAGAAGAAGAAGAATCATAGGTACAATCGGGGAACTTCCCGGTTGACCAGTAGAGCTTTAGGGAGTTTTAGGGAGCTTTATTTAACCCTTGTTATGCCTGGTGGATTGATTCTCGTCGTATGCCCGGTGGTGCCCGTAAGACTTTGCAGTTTTTAATCAAAATTATACACTTAAAAGAGATAATTGCAGCATTACTCAATTGTTTGGACATATATAAAAAATAATGGTTTCTTCATGATTTACGAAAATTACAAGAAACTCAAGCAAATGTGTGTACATTTACTTAGCAAAAAAGAAGTCGCGCTGTATGCCTGGTAGGGTCCCTCAGACCCGCGCGCACTTTACATGCGTGTTACTTGGGCATGCACTCACGGTGAACTCTGAGAGGGGTGGTAAACTAACCTCGTAGTCTATTTCAGGAATCTAAAGTGTCGCGCAATGCATAAAATTTCAAAGTTTAAAAGTTATCTACGTTTTTATGATGCAGCGGGTCTGTGAGACCCACCAGGAATGCGAAGGGTTAAAAAGTAATTGATATATAGAAAATGTTTATATAACAAATAATAGAACATTAACAGGTATCTCATTTGAATAATAAATTGTTTCTTTAACGTAAGTACTTTCTGAGATAACATTTCCCAAACAAAC
Source organism: Chrysoteuchia culmella (assembly GCA_910589605.1). NCBI lineage: Eukaryota > Metazoa > Arthropoda > Insecta > Lepidoptera > Crambidae > Chrysoteuchia > Chrysoteuchia culmella. Next base: position 9,430,363 of record OU342671.1, on the reverse strand, counting down.
TCTACTGGTCAATCGGGAAGATCCCCGATTGTACTTATAAACTTTTTCGTAAATTCATATAGAATAGTATTTGTATATATATTAAACACCCAGACCAAGACAAATACAAACAAATTTGACGACTTCCGTGGTCGAGTGGTTCGTACACCGGTTTCAAGGTGTCGCCTACTCTGGGGACCCGGGTTCGAATCCCGGTAGGGGCAAATGTTTGTATGATGAATACGAGCATTTGTACCTGAGTCATGGACGTTTATATATATTTCTACTCATAAATACTTATATATGTATTTATATCCGTTACCCTAGTATCCCATAACACAAGCCTTACAGTGCTTACTTTGGGGCTAGGTTAATTGGTGTGAGTGTAAGAAATATTTATTTATTTATATTATAATACACCTGTATGATATTATTAATTTTATTTTACAGATGAAATAGTGCTACATAATAGCTTTACTGTCAAAATAGAAATTGATGAAGTTGAAAATGGTGAGTATTTCATAGGTTTTGTCTCCCTTGATAGACCCGCACCCCGACCGCCTAACGGTATAGCTTGTGCTAACGCTATAGCTTTCAAACTTCAAACTCTCATAAAACCCTTATATTTGATAAATATTAAACAAGAAAATATACTAGAAAAAAGCAACTTGTCTCATGTCGCCCTGACGGGACTCGAACCCGCATCCTTGGGAGTCCGGCCCAATGCACTAACCAATTATGCTACATCTTAATCGATAGTCAAACATCTGTAAAGATGTTTCTTTCGAATGCGAGGATATTTCTCTCATTGATGAAGCGACGGTGGCCAACACCGTAGAACGATAAATATACTAGAAAAATTCGACGTGTCCTCATAGGTCTCTGTAGCATAATTGGTTAGTGCATTGGGCCGGACTCCCAAGGATGCGGGTTCGAGTCCCGTCAGGGCGACATGAGACAAGTTGCTTTTTTCTAGTATATTTTCTTGTTTAATATTTATCACATAAAAATAGCATTGTAAAATGCAAAATTAAAAAGTTATAACCCTTATATTTTTTTGTCAAATTCCCACAAATTTCTATTCATCTATTGGATTCACTATTGCATTTTTAGTATGAAAGTGATAGCGTCAGGGGGTTTGAAACATCGATAGCTATAGCGATAGCACAAGCTATAACTGACTGTCGGGGTGCCGCCGGAGCGAAAGAAAAATTTATTTATTTATTTATTAGGACTGCCAGTGAAAATTACATTGAATCATACATAGGATTAATAACGACAATTGGTAAGTTCATGCAAAATGTAAAATTCTATTAAAGGCTGCCACATCATGCTCCTAAATACGGACGGTTTTTTTTTAGCAAAAAAAAAAAAAAATGTTAAGAAAATAAAAACAAGAAATTCTTATGAATACATAAACCTAGTAGTAAAGAAATAAAGTAAATTACATGTAATAATTGATAAGAAACATCTGAAAAAGACTATGCATCACTCAACAACTCTGTCACCTTCTTGAAAAACAAAGAATAGCGTATGACACGAACTATCTAGCACCCAGTATGCAGAATAACAGCGCCTCTGTGTCTCATCATCCTGCCCAACTTGGATGGCATGGAGGCAAATTGCTGAGACAGGGTTTTTCTTGACTACACGCATCTTATACCGAAATTAATAAATACTTACTAAATTATAGCATAGGCAAGCCTTTTTATCCAACATGACGTTTTTTCATCTCAAATTTCAGTCGTTTTACTAGTATGTCGTTTTACTTTTACGTCGTTCAACGACTAAGGATTTTAGGTCCTTTTGATACGGAGGACATACTATCAACTCGATAATTATTCGACAAAAAAGTCGACATAGACTTTTCCATCGACTAAACTGTTTAGTTGTGTGGAAATCGCGACAAGAAAACAACTCGACAAAACAGTTTAGTCGATAAAACAAGTTGTAAATATGCGCTACGCTAGCCCTAAGCCCTAAGCCCTAAGCCCTAAGCCCTAAGCCCTAAGCCCTAAGCCCTAAGCCCTAAGCCCTAAGCCCTAAGCCCTAAGCCCTAAGCCCTAAGCCCTAAGCCCTAAGCCCTAAGCCCTAAGCCCTAAGCCCTAAGCCCTAAGCCCTAAGCCCTAAGCCCTAAGCCCTAAGCCCTAAGCCCTAAGCCCTAAGCCCTAAGCCCTAAGCCCTAAGCCCTAAGCCCTAAGCCCTAAGCCCTAAGCCCTAAGCCCTAAGCCCTAAGCCCTAAGCCCTAAGCCCTAAGCCCTAAGCCCTAAGCCCTTAGCCTTAAGCCCTAAGCCCTAAGCCCTAGCCGTAATTGCACTTTATTGTGTCTGAGTAAAACTAGTTTTGGTCGATTCGATTAAATAATACACATTCAGAAATAGATGGCGCTTGTTGTAGTATGAGCCAAATATGATAGTAAAGTAATGATCTTGTTATGATGATATTTCAGATTGTACTAATGATGCAGAATACGACGTGGATATAGTTGAAAACAAAGTTAAACCTGAAGGTATTTATAACTTTTTGTTATTGTGCATTTTACAATGCTATTTTTAAGTGATAAATATTAAACAAGAAAATGTTGGTACAACTCAATAATAAAGACTGTCCGGTAAACCTGCGGAGGCTTGTTGCGAGCTATTTAGGTGACAGAAAGGTGGAGGTGAGGTATGGAGGAGAAACTTTTTCGTCGTCGTCGTCGTCTCAGCCATATAACACCCACTGCTGGGTATAGGCCTCCCCCAAAAGGGGGGGTTTGCCATAATCGCCACGCTTGGCAGGCGGGTTGGCGATCGCAGTATGGCCAAGTTTGTAGGAGACGCTGCTGCCCGTCTCCTGAAGGCTGAGTCCCGTAGTCGCCTTATACGACACCCACGGGATAAGAGGGGGTAGTGCTATTCTAAGCCGACACTACACATCAAAGAACACAAATAAAGGTAAATATCCCGTCAGGGCGACATGAGACTAGTTGCTTTTTTCTAGTATATTTTCTTGTTTAATATTTATCACACAAATAAAGGTTGTGTGCAAGGTTCCATTGGCAGACCTTTATTTTGGAATGTGTTACTAAACCCCTTGCTCGACCTACTCACCGACGCCAATATCTACTGCCAAGCTTTCGCAGATGACGTTATTTTAATAGTAGAGGGCAACGAAGCCTCGGAAATAGAACATAAAGTCAATGCTGCTCTCTCTCATGTCCAGAATTGGGGAGTTTCAAGTTTAACTTTGCGCCGCAGAAGACTAAGGCTTACTCGAAAACTAAAATATGACACCTCCAAGGCTGGAGATGGGAGAGACGGCAATTGAGTTAGTTAAAGAATTAAAAATACTTGGTTTATACATTGACGACAAGTTGACCTTCAACAGGCATGTTAGTAGTGAACAAAGCCTTTAGTATCTATAAGGGAGTTAGTGGAGCGGTGCGAGCTGCCTGGAGCCCTATTTTTCAAATTCATTTCAATTCAAATACATTAATTTCAGAAGTAGTAAATAAAGTGTTAGTAAATAAAAGATACTTAAAAAATAAGGGTTAGTAGATTTAGTAACAATACATTATGAAATATACCTCAGGGGCCACTTGCGCGAACAACACCCAGAGGAGTTATCCTCCACTGCGGTCATCGTCCGCGTGAAGTGTCTCAAGATGGGCGCGTATGGATCATCCGCTATGGTTTTCAGGATGCTGTTGCTACTCCCTCGCACCCTCCCCAGCAGTGACGCCACTTGCTTCCGAATGACGGCATGAAATCCGTCTGTTTAGCATTGTGCGAACATGCTTGATGCACTGCAGAAGCGAGGGAGTCCCAACATCATACTGAAAATGTTCTTATATTGTACGCGCAGGGAGTTCAGCGATTTTTTGTTGTAATTGGTCCAAAGACCGCCCGTGTACAGACCCTGGCAGTAGCTAGTATTTTTGATTCCCTCGTCCCGAGGATTCTACAGATTTTGGCATTAAGTTTGAGTTTCCGTAATCCGTAAAAGCGACCTTGCATGTATATACATAGCTTCGCTTTTCGTCTGTAGTACCGCCTACCAACGCGAGCGCGCGAGGGGCAAAGCGAAAAGCGACCTATGTCTGCACATGCAAGGTCGCTAATCGCCTGAACGCAAGATGGTGGTAGCTAGCCAGGCGGACTTACAACAAGTCCTACCACCAACCGAAGATCAGAATCGGGATGATCCAAGAAGCCTCCCGACTTTATGAGGATAGATGGCGCTTGTTGTAGTTTGGGCCAAATATGATAATAATGATCTTGTTATGATGATATTTTTTCAGATTGCAGTAATGATGCAGAATACGAAGTGGATATAGTTGAAAACAAAGTGAAACCTGAAGGTATTTATAACTTTTTTTATTGTGAAAATATACTAGAAAAAAGCAATTTGTCTCATGTCGCCCTAACGGGGTTCGAACCCGCATCCTTGGGAATCCGGCCCAATGCACTAACCAATTATGTTACAGAGATTAAGATGAAACAGCCATTTAATTATAACTTTTTAATTTTGCATTTAAAATGCTATTTTTATGTGATAAATATTAAACACTATATTAGAAAAAAAAACAACCAATCTCATGTCGCCCTGACGGGATTCGAACCCGCTTCCTTGGGAATCCGGCCCAATGGTTAGTGCAATATACTAGAAAAATTCGACGAGTCCTCGTAGGTCTCTGTACAAACAAAAATAGCATTGTAAAATGCAAAATTTTTTTTGGAAATGAAGGAATGTTTCCTTTGGCTAAAATTTGCTTAAATCAATATTAACCCCCGAAATTAATAACCTATCTGTAGATATGGATAGGGCTATCTGAGATAGTTGCCTAGGACATTTTTGTTATTATGACCAAAATAACCGGTTGCTAGGCAACGAGTTCAGTATCCTAAGCAACAATCTCAGATAGCCTTATCCATATCTACAGATAGGTTAATAATTTCGGGCGTTAGAATACTTTCCCTCCAATGACCGTAATTTTTTTGCCACCCTGTATATTTCTTCATACCTTTATCTAGATTTGTACAGTTTCAGAATGATTAGGATAGATGGCGCTGCCGTCACGTGCAAATAAGCTCCGTATTATTATCTCTTTAAAAAATAAATAAAGTACAAATTCTACAAATAAATTATCAGAAAGTGTACAAAGTGATGTGATACAGAAGTGATACTGTTATTTTGCATAAAAAAACAAAGTTGGCGATAAAATACAGTGAAATATTTTTTTTGTTCAATTTTTCTTCAAAAACACAACTATAAAAGCTCGGTGCCATGGACCAGTGAAACTGTGTTGACTTGTGAATAATTAATAAAGAAACCTGCCTAAATTGTGCATAAAAGTGATTTTACTTCGGGACTTATTGCAAATTTGACAGAAGAATGACTCATAGTTAACGAATATTTCATAATTCAAAAATTTGCGAACAACGTGTCTACTAAATTTGTCGCACCATCTTAATGCACCACTGGCCGAGACGGACTTCCTGCAAATATTCTTGACGTCAAAACTTCAATAACTCTTTTATAAAATATTGAAAGTTATTTTATTTTATTTTTTTTGCTTATATTTTAATATAATAATGGATAATACTCAAGGAAATATAACAATAAGACAAAAAGTACAAAGGTCACAATCAATTGATAGATCGAGATTCCATAACTCAAGTTTATCCATTGATAGTACTAACTTAGACGAAACAATACTTGATACCACTATGAGGAGTCTAACAAACACATCATCTCTAGAAGACAGCTGTTCAACAGAATTAAAAATACAAATACTCGAATTAAGAAATCAGTTATTGACAGCAAATATCGAAATTGAAAAATTAAAAGAAGAACATATAAACCTTAAAAACGAATTGGAAAAGTATAAATCTGTTATTAACTTCAATGAAAATACATTTATGAAAAACTGTCTTCCAAACAACTGTTCATCTACATCAAGATTGGAAAAAAGTACATCCACATCGTCTCCAACAAATATTCAAGAATCCTGCACAGCGACATCTACCGAGAAAAGCTGTCCCCAAGAAGTAATGCAAGATCACCGTACTAATCAAGAGCAGTACTTCGGATCTATAGACCGCGAGGCGCCATCTAGCGAAGATAGGCAGACTAGTCATAAGTTAGATTATAAGACAAAAGAGGTGACATATAATAATTGTAATAAACAAACTAATGTTATTATTCTTGGTGATCAACAAGCACTTGGCTTGTCACAATTACTAATAAAACGATGTAAACGTGAAATAACGTCATTTATTAAGTCTGGTGCAAACTGTGACACAGTGTTAAAAACAAATGTACATAAAAATTTAGGTAAGCATGACTATTTAATTCTTTTTATAGGTGCCAATGATAGGTTTCCCACACAAATACTATGTGAATTATCTGCATTTTTAGCTCAATGCCAACATACACAAATATTACTAGTGCAAGCAACAGAAAATTCTCACTTAAACATTAGAATGTTAAATAATCAACTTAGACTAATTTGCAACCATTATAAAAATTGTAAATTTGTATCCACAGCATCAGAAGTTAACAATAAACTTTCCTTATTACATGACATATCTTATAAATTGAGACTAGAAATGGACACTATTGACTATACTACTTTATCGATTGAAAAAATTAAACAAAATTTTAATAACCAAAAGTCAAATGTATGCAAAACTATGCTATTAAAAGAGCAAAAAGGAACTATTCCTTACTATTTTAAAAAACAAGAAGCAAAATGCCCCTCCAAAATATCAAATTGTTCAAACCAAATAACTCATGAAGCCAAAATAGGCACTATCCCATATTATTTTAAAAGAAAAAAATATTTACAAGAAAATAATATAACTTTGAACTTATTTCGATCATAAACAATCCAATTTTTATTTATTCCACCAAAATATCTGTAGTATATTAAAAAAAAGGGACGAACTGGAAATAGTTCTTGACAGTTTTGTAAAAGGTAAAAAAGACATTGACGTTATCTGTTTGTCTGAAACATTTATAAAAAGGGGACACGAGCAAAACTTAATGCTAAAAAATTATAAGCTAGCTTCTGCATGGTCACGGGAACATGAAAAGAGAGGAGGCTCATGTATTCTTGTTAAAAGAAATTATAATTTCTCTAAATTACAATTAGCTGAAACATTATCTGAGTGCTATAGCTTTGAATGTAGTGGTGTTATTGTGAAGGAAGTCAATTTAATAATAGTATGCATCTACAGAACTCCTAAGTCCAACATTTCTGTATTTTTTGATAAATTAGAACACCTTTTACAAAAGTTAAATTTAAAACAAAAAAAAATTATAATATGTGGAGACTGGAATGTAGATATATTGAAAAAGAACAAACATACACAACAATTAAATACTATTTTACAAAACTTTAATTTTAATTTACATATAAACACACCAACTAGAAAAAAAGCCTGTATAGACCTAATTGCAAGTAACTTAAGCAGTGCTGAGGGCAACACTCTCCCACTTTCTCTTTCAGACCATAATACTTGCCAAATTCTCTCACTTCATTTAAAAAATCACGATATAAATAGACAATGGGTTGAATTTCGACGTATCTTTAGTGATGAGAATAAATTATTATTTTATAAATACATTAAATCTTTGACATTTTATGATATTTTACAAGAAACTGACACAAATCTAGCTTTTAATTTATTTCATGACATTTTTACCTTATTATTTGACCAATGTTTTCCAACTATTAAAATAAGGCATGACAACAAATCTAATAAATTGTCGTGGCTCACTAAAGGCTTAAAGAAGAGCACCGTAAAAAAACGAAAACTCTATAATTCATACATTTATTCGAATAAAAATAGTAAAGAAAAACACAAAGTAAAATATCAAAATTATAAGAAAGTGCTTCAAAAATGTATTAATAAAGGGCAACGTATTTATAACTCCAAAATATTACTCAGAGATAAAAACAAATGCAGAGCTTCGTGGAAAATTGTAAATAATAACATAAACAGGAAAATAAATAAAAATGAAATTCATTCAATTCAATATAAAAATGAAATTGTTAAAAATATAAATGATATATCTGAAGCATTCAACAATTACTTTATAGAATTAACTGATAAACATGATAAGAAAGTGGAAAACACAAATAAGTTTAATTTGAGCAATAGTATTTTTCTATACCCAACAACCCCTGACGAAATACACCGTATCATTATGGGTCTTAAAAATACAAACTCTGTAGGGCACGATAACATAAGTACAGAAATAATTAAAATATGTTCCAAAGAGATTTCTGTTCCGCTTTCCTACATAATTAATCTCTCATTAGAAAATGGTGATTTTCCTGATGGGCTAAAATTTTCGGTAGTAAAACCGCTATTCAAAAAAGGAGACGCTAAAGATATAGGAAATTATAGGCCTATCACTCTATCACCGGTCTTTTCAAAAGTCTTTGAAAAAGTTATGGCTGTCAGATTAATAGATTTTATTAGCAAGAACAAAATAATCAATAACAATCAGTTCGGCTTTCAAGAAGGCAAATCTACATCATTGGCTTGTTTTACTTTTACTTTAATAAAAAAAGTTACAGAAGCTATCAACAACAAAGCTTTGGCCATAGCTGTTTTCCTAGACATGTCAAAGGCATTTGATTATGTAAATCATACAATCTTACTGAAAAAGCTTTTTGACTATGGCATTAGAGGCACAGCTCACAGCTGGCTAACAAGTTATCTGAATAATCGAAAGCAATGTACAGAAATTACTAGAGTAGAAAATGAAACCAAAGTGACATCAAGATCTAAATATCGTCAAATTGAATGCGGTGTACCACAAGGTAGCATCTTGGGACCTTTACTGTTTATTTTATATATAAATGACCTACCTGACATAATTAATAATGAATGTATTCTGTTTGCTGACGACTGCACATTGCTATTTGAAAATAATAATAAAAATATTGACGAACTTGAAATTGACATAAATAATACACTATCTGACGTTATTAATTGGATGGACAAAAATAATTTAAATGTTAATATTAATAAGACAAAAGCTATTCATTTTCATACTTATAAATCACATAAATTAAATCTAAATATACAATATAATAATGAAAAAATAGAACTTATAAATTGCACACAGTTTTTAGGAATAACTATTGATGAGCATTGTAATTGGAAAAACCACGTTGACAATCTTTGTAAAAAAGTTAATAGGTTTGTATACGCACTAAAAAGATTAAAAAAAATAGCTTCCTTTCAAGTTGCTTTGCAAGCTTATTATGGATACGTATCATCCATATTACGATACGGCATCATAATTTGGGGAAACAGTGTCGACTTCGAAAGAGCTTTCAAAGCCCAAAAACGATGCATTCGTGCACTATGTGGTCTTAGAAGTAGCAGGGATACGTGTAAACTCTGTTTTAAGCAAAATAAAATACTGACTCTTCCCTGCATTTACATAGCCGAGATGTGTATGTTAGTAAAAAAACATCCAGAGTATTTTACAAAAAATGATGATGTTAAAGAAAATGTACGAGACTCCAGAAAAAATAAATTATTAATACCGCATTGTAAATTAACATTATTTAAGAAAAATGTATATTTCATGGCAATCAAATTATATAATAAACTGCCATCTGATCTCGTACAAGTACCGCTAGCCAAAAATAAGTTTAAGCATTGTTTGTTACGCTGGCTTATCGAAAACAACTTTTACTCTGTAAGTGAATACTTAGACTACAAACAAGTTAACAATAAATTTTGAGGACATTGACTCAGGAATATGACAATAAAAATGTAACTATAATGTAATTATATTGTATTAATTTCTTTTTTTTTTTATATACTGACACTATCACGAGTTGGAATTTAATTAATATTTAATAATCTGACATTGTACAATTTAAATTAATATATAATTTTTGCATGCCTACAATATTTAAGGTAGAATACAGTAGACCACAGTAAACACACATTGTCATCCATCTCAATGAATCACACTGTATTGAGCAAATAAATGATTTCTTTCTTTCTTTCTTTCTTTCAAGATTTTATGATTTTGCCTCCACAATTCCACAGTTTTTCTTTTCGAGAAAACCCCTAATAAATACAAAAATTCAAGATTATTATTCTTAAATAATTTATTTCTCAATTATTCTCAAAAACATCACCATATACTATTGGAAATTGGTTTAATTACTTTAGTGCACACCAATAATATTTAGCGTCGGGTAATTTAATATATTTTTACGCCCGAAATTAATAACCTATCTGTAGATATGCATCAGGCTATCTGAGTAAGTTGCCTAGGATACTGGCTTCGTTGACAACCAGCTAGCAACCGTCGTTATTTTGGTCATATTACCAGATAGATTATTAATTTCGGGCGTTAGTCACTTTTAAAAAAAAACAAGAGTTGCACTCTGGGTCAGAAGTGAAAACCGTTTAACGAAACAGCAGGAGCAGGCATAAATTTTCGCCGCGCGGTAGAAAGAGAGGGGGATATTACTTCCTCTCCTACGCCGCGCCGGCGGTCTACTCTCCCTCCGTCTTACGAATTTTCGATCAGGTCACGTGTCTTTTTTTTTTTTTTTTTTTTGAGTGAGGAGAATACATTTACGCATACCGATCGGTTATGCTGGGCTCATCTAGAACACCACCGCCCCCCCCCGGTCCCCCACAGGTCACGTGTCCTGACGCGACTTTAACATTTTTTACCCATCCCAAAAATTTTAAACTCCGATGTGCACAACGCCGCCAAAGAAGTTTCCACTTCAGAAATCGGTCTCGGTTCTCATTGCTCTGTCTTCAGTCGTATAGCGCCTTAACAAACGTGATCGGATACGATTAGTCTCTCAAGCGCGGCCATTTTGATTATGCATTCATTTTGTTTTCAGCTGTCGAAATAACTATTGATGAAGGAACTAAGATAGAAGAAGTTGATCTCAAACCTGTAAAAGAGGAAAAACCGCAGACTCAAAAGCAAATAAGTAACCGAAGTAAGTAAAATAAATAAATAAATATTTGCATACAAACACACCAACTATCTAGCCCACGTTGTTTCATGAAGAGTTTGTGTTATGGATACTAGATGACGGAAAAACATACTTATACAGGGTGTAAGGGGCGTCGTCGCGAAAACTGAAACCACAGACTCAGACCATTATTCTGAGCAACTTTCCCAAAGAAACCATATATCGGAAATGAAAAAAAATTTTCGACTCCCCATACAAAAGTGATCGCTCAGTTGATCATTTTGTATGGAGAGTCGAAATTTTTTTTTATTTACGATATATGTTTCTTTGGGAAAGTTGCTCAGAATAATGGTCTGAGTCTGTGGTTTCAGTTTTCGCGACGACGCCCCTTACACCATGTATAGGTTTTTTTGTAAATACATTATATAATATACATATTAAACAAACAAAACGAAGACATTTTTTTTGTAAAAAAAACAATAGACATGCACATGAATATTTAACTTGTCCGGGGATCGAACCCGGGACCTCAGGCGCAGAGGGCGGGATTATTTAGCACCCCTGGGCCAAACAGGTCGTCAAATAACAATAAATATTTACATAATTAAATATATACATAATGCATGTCTTGGTGGAAACTTAATTGATTTTTGTTTGTTTATATTATTTAATGTATTAGTATTAAAACATTGTTTGTTTCCTAAATAAATAAAAATAAAATAAAAATAAAATAAAATAAAATTCAAGAAAGAGGTTAGAAGAAGAACGGACCGCTTCTGTATTTCGCGCACAAGCATGGCGATGCGTGAAAGCAAACTTCTTCTGAAGTCTTTCTTGTGTTCCTCATCAAAGTTACTTATAATAATAATAAATTATTTATTTCGGTCAACATGAGATCCACACAGAGACAAAAAACATTTTCTTAGTCAAAGTCAAAGTCAAAGTCAAAGATTTTTATTCAAATAGACTTATAGATAAGTACTTTCGAATAGTCCAAAATTTTTTTTCCCTACCAGCCATTCAGTAACTAACACATACATTTTTTTACAAGATGCCTGATTTCTTTGTGTTTAAGCTTGCATTTTAATCCTGTAATACAATATGATATAATGACATATCGTATAATACTTACAAAATATAAAAGATTACATAAAATCATGTCATATTTATGATTTTTTATTTTTTGCATTTTTCAATGCTATTTTTATACTTAAGAATTTTTTTTAAATAGAAAAATATTAGAAAAAATCAACTTGGCCACAAGTGAATTCTCAGATGGGACTCGAACCAACGACTCTAACCTCTCTCTCCAAGTCTCGGTAGCTCAGTGGTTAGAGCATTGGACCGAATTTCCAAAGGTCGTGGGTTCGATTCCCACCTGAGAATTAACTTGCGGGCGAGTTGTTTTTCCCAATATTTTTCTAATTAAAAAAATTATCGACTTGATTTTTGATCAAGTAGGTAATCAAAAGGCGAGGGATGCGTGGAAGCATTTCTCCTAGTATAAAAAAAAGGTATGATGAAGGCTAAGAGTCTCACCGTCGATCATAAAAAAAATCGTTTGGTTATCCGGCCTCTTTTTAAGAAACTGTTGCATAAATCATACGAATGTTATAATAACTGGGTCTGTGCTGTTTCATATCAACTTTATCTACTCTCATATATATAGATTTTAGTAAAGGCCAGCACCCCTAATGCCTGAATGTAATGCTATCGCTATCACTATAACTTTCGATTTTTCGAACCCGCTGTAAGGGATCTACCTAACGCTCTCACTTTCATACTAAAAATGCAATAATGAATCCAATAGATGAATAGAACTGTGTAGAAATTAGACAAAGACCCTGATAGGGTTTAAATTTTAGAGCTATAGCAATAGCGTTAACAGTAGCGACAGCACTAGCTATAAGCGTTAGCGATATCAATAGCCATAACAATAGCGTTAGAATCAGCGATAACAATATTGTTAACAATAGCATTAGCGTTAGGGATCCAAAGCAAAATCAATAGCTATAGCAAAAGCGATAGCAATATCATAAGGCGGTAGGGTTGCAGGAAGTCAAATTAGTATCCTGAAGGCAAAAAGAGATTCTCTATGCGTCCATAAGAAATGACATTGTACTGTGACATCCACAGACATAGATCTAAATAGACGACGCAAGCACCGCGATTTGTATGAAAACCGAGCGTGCCACTTTTTATGTACTTATAATGACGTCTACGCTAATAGTGATGGGAAATCATCCTTGATGTACCGTATCTGTTGGTATTCATGCACTTCTTTGTTCATGCGTAAACGCACAAACGTCACATCACTAACTGAGCGGTGAGCGGGGAATTCCGCCGCACGTCGCGTCCATTGTACCGTTTTTAGAACTTTATCATTATACAACCTATTTAATACAGTTACGTTTAATTACGTTATAATACGTTTTATTTCGCACCAAAACATCTTCATTTTTTGTTAACCAAGGTGCATTGCATACAGTTTTAAGAGCTGCGTTTCGAAATTGCTGAAGTAATTCTATATTGGAGTCACTTGCAGAGCCCCAAAGTTCCATTCTGTATGTCCATAAAGGTTTGATTATAGTTTTGTAAACAAGACATTTATTTTGGAAGCTTAGATCTGATTGTCTTCCGGTGAGCCAATGCATTTCTTTCAGTTTTCAGTTGGCTTGGTCTCTTTTGGTTTTTATGTGGTATGTATGTCCATGTTAGTCTTCTATCTATATGCATTCCCAAGTACTTTACTGTTGTTTGATGGGGTAGGGTACTACAATCGATTGTAACGGGGGACTGTCTTTTATTTCATCAGCGTGAAAGTTATGTAGGTAGACTTAGTTCCAATAGCTTTTATCCTCCACTTTTTCAATCAGCATCTACGGTGTTCAAGTGCTCTTGGAGATTATTTGAAGCTATGTCTATGTCTTTACTGCATGAAAGCAAGGCTGAATCGTCTGCATATGTTGCTTTTACTACATTATCTGAGGTAGGTAAATCAGAAGTGTACACTGTATACAGAACAGGTCCCAGCACGGAACCTTGAGGGACTCCCGCTTTTATTTCTCTCAGGGTAGATGTACCTGGTACCTGGTACTAGGGTAGATGTACCCTGAGATATACATCTCATACATACTGTCCTCCACTCTTATTTGAAATAGTCGGTCCTTGTGGTATGATTTTAGAAGCATGTATGCTGTATTTGGCAGGCAAAACTTGTGTTTACACAACAGGCCTTTATGCCACACTCGGTCGAATGCTTGCTGCACATCAAGAAACACTGCAGAGCAATACTCTTTTCTTTCCATTGCTTGTCTGATAGTGTGGGCAACTCGGTGGATTTGTTCTGTTGTGTGATTATGTGCTCGGAAACCAAATTGGTGGTCGGGTAGTACCTTTTGGTCTTGGTTGTAGGTGTTTGACAGAACTGAAAGAAGACTAATAGGTCTATAAGAGGATACTTCCGTGGCAGGATTTCCCTGTTTTGCAATCATATTGACGACAGAAACTTTCCCAACCAATGGAAAATACTGCAATCGCAACATTTAATTAAATACTTTTGTTATTAACACGTCTAATTTGTTTCCATACATCTTTAGGTTTAACCAGCCCTAGCGGTAGCGACATCTGTTGGTCGCTGTTGATAACAACATCAATGTCATCCTCTGTTTGCAGCAAGTTGGATTCATTTGGTTGAAATACATCTTCAAGAAAACTTGCAAACAATTCCGCTTAGTCCTATGAAATCCTGGCCCAATTATCACAAGTCTGTCTTAAAGGTGGCACATGTTCTTTAGGTCTTTTTTCTTTTTTTGTCATCTTCCACAGTGAGTAATCTTCTTTTTTGTGTGGTGATAGCAGTTTGAGTTGTGTTTGAAGTGTTGAGTTGCCAGTTTTCTTGAGCATTTCTTTTAGAACCTAATGAACTTTATTTAGAGCTTGCTTATCTTGCACATTTCTACTAGTATGCCATTGCCGCCTTAATCTTCTTCGCCTAGTTTTTCTCCTGCGTATTTGATTTTATATCTGGTGTAGACAGCCATGCAGCGGTTTGAATGAAGTTACTTATATAGCGAGCAGCATTTTCAACGTCGTCGTTGGGGGTTTTATGAGAGATGTCTTGACTAACATTTTCACTAATATAGGCTCTGAAAGCATCCCAATCAGTTCGGCTGTTGTAGAGAGTTTCTCGATGTTTCGCGGTATGCGATTGCGTTAATGATGATGACAAATAAAATGAATGATGAAATAATACAATTAATACGATACGCGTTCCGTAAAAAAAACGAGGGTATCTGTTTGGTGCTCTCTGTATCGTAATATATTATAACACTATTTTGTTAGATAAAAAGTGTTTTTTAATTTCGGTATTGTGTTTAATACAGTATGTCATAAAATACCTTTTACGGATTTAAGTGCACTATATATATTTCACAGTATATATTTAGTAGGATATTTTTCGTGCTTTTTTGTTTTTTTTTGGTTTCCCGACGCTTTGGCAACTTTTCAGCTGCCGTGGTCACGGGTTGACTGGCTACTTATAAGTCTACCTTCGAAAAGTTTCTAAAATCACCAAAATTATACTACTAAATATAAACGGTAAAATATATAGTATACCTAATTCCGTAAAGATTGATTTATTTCAATGATGAGTTCTCGAAGAAACTTATAGACGTTGTGTGTTTAAATAAAGTACTCAATAACTAGTTTCGAAGTGGACGTAATGAAAGTAGATAAAATAGCAGAAAAATTGTGATATTTTAGATGCAGAAGGAATGGGCCCTTTGTTGGAAAAATCGAGAATTGTATACGATAAATGCTACCAAGCCTTTTTGGAATGGAGAAAGGAAAAAGCGGTCAATACGTTTTCGGAAAGCGTGCTGTTGGCATATTTCCAAGAGTTATCTGATAAGTTTAAATGTTCCTCGTTATTGTCGAAATACTCTATGCTAAAGAGTAAGTTGAGCACACACCATGACGTCGATATATCGAAATATTCAAAGCTATTAACTTTTATCAAAAATCAATCTCGAGGATACGAACGCAAGAAGGCTAAGACGTTTTCTTCTGAACAATTAAATAAATTTATCGAAGAAGCTCCTGATGTTAAGTACCTTTTCGCGAAGGTACGTACAAATATTTTGATTTTAGTTATTTATACACCACTTTTGCTGTTACCAGAAATACTGAATTTACCAGAATTTTTAGAGGGTAGTAAGTATCCAACAATACGAACAGCTTTTACTATGAAGCCAACAATGAAATCACTAATAAAAAACAGTTGTTCTATGTAAAAGTACAATATCTACTCGATCAAAATATATAGTCTATACTCGCGCTTAGATTTGTGAAATTCGAAATTGTTTGAAGCTAGAAATCTGTATTAAAAATTCACTTAAAACGATCTTTTAAAATAAAGGATTGTCGAAGATTGTTGAATCTAAAGGAGTTTGACAGTAGTTGGTATGGCGGTAATATAAGTGGACTGTATAGCGGCATAGCGGGGCGGTTTGTGATTTGTGGTTCAGAAAAAAATGATGTGGACCTTATAGATATTATGGAGAGGGAAGGAACTCACCGAGCGCGATTCGATTCAGCTTCTGGAGTATCTTGCCTTCAGGAAACGCCGCTCACTGTCTCACACATGCCGGATGGACAGGAACCCTAGGCCTAGGTCTCTCTGCCGAGTTCCACACACTTTAGAACACTGAATCACTCATTACACAGTTTATAGTTAATTCAAGCTGCGGTTAATGCATTTTATTTTACATTATATCAGGAGTCGCACGCACATTGCGGCGGCGCGGCTCGGTCGTCGAAGACGGAAGGACTGACGCGACGAATCACAATGCACTGCACTTGCTTGATTAGCTCTCTCACTCTGCGCACGATGGTGTGAGTAGGAAAGGGATAGGAAGTAAGGAACTACATCATGAAGCTCGCGAATTTAAAATAGGGAAGCCGGAAATGGCGTAAACAGTAGTAGAGATTTCACTTACATCTATAAATCATTTATTCACGTTGAAACATGGTAAATACAGTTCTTAAATCACTAATATTATAAATCTTTCCTCTTTATATACTAATATTATAAAGAGGAAAGTTTTGATTGCTAGTTTGTTTGTTACAACGAATAAACTCAAAAACTACTAAATGGATTTGGATGAAATTTGGTACATAGATAGTAGTATCTAGGCTATCGCCTGGGTATGAACATAGGATACTTTTTATCCAGATATTCTTACGGGAACGGGAACCACGCGGGTGAAACTGCGAGCAGCTTATAAAGAAATTATGGATAGAAAAATGTCGTATTCGACATCTCAGCGCGAGAGGATATGTCTAATTCAACATTGTTTGAAGGTACAAATCTGTATCAAAAATTCACTGAAAACGATCTTCTTAATTGTACTCGTAGGATTGTCGAAGGTCGTTAAACCTACAGGATTTTGACAGTAGTAGAGATTTCACTAACATTTTAATAAAGGATAATTCTCTAATGGATAGATAATAGCCTATTTGACAATGCAAAAAATAAAGTGTCAATTACTGTTATCAGTATAAATAATGAGTTTAAAAACGGTTTTTTATTAACGTAAGTTGAAAATAATTATAAATTTATTTAAAAATCCGTAAATAAAAATGATTTTTTTTAAACGTTTTGTCACGTGACACAAAACGCTCCTGATTCGTCGAGTTTATAATGACGTCACCTGCTTGTGAACATCGTTTGACTACGTATGTGGATGATATGCAGAATACAGGCAAGTGACGTCACCGAACCCATTGCAGCGCCATATTGTCAAAGTAGCGTTTTGGCGCGCTATTTAAATATTGAATTTTTAATTTGATATTTTTCAGCAAATATGTACCAGAATTAAAAAAAAACAACTTTTACTGGGTTCCTTAAACTCCACTACATAATATAAAATGGATTTTCAAAACCTGTCAAATAGCCTATTTTCGAATTCGAAATTACTCAGCGCGAGAATCGGCCCCCTGCTGTTGATCTTTTTTACGATTACGTTGCTGGTTCTATAGTTAAACTTATTCATATTGATGGATACTACTAAACCGGTTAAAACAGCTAATCTAGTACTCCAAAAATATGGTGCATAAAAAGTCCTTTTTATTAGGTTTGTTGAACTTGGGGTTTTTATTTGAGAGATAGAAAGAAATAGAGATAGAGAGGGGTAGATATAAATAGAGAGATTTCTTATTTCGTCATTTGTTTCAGGTTGCACTTATTTTCGGCGTAGTGGGTGCCTGTAAGCTACAAGAACTGTATAATATACAACTTAAAGACGTTGAAGTCTATAAAAACTCAATGTTAGTCACAGTTCGTGATAAGAAAGGTGAAAAAACCCGCTCATTTTGCATTAAAGGGAGATACTTTTACTTGTGCAAGGAGTACATAAGTCTACGTCCCAAAAATAGTAACATTAGCTGTTTCTTTTTGAACTTTCAACACGGTAAATGCACTCAGCAGCGAGTTGGTATAAATAAATTGGGTGCTCTTGGTAAAACTATCGCGAATTATCTGAAACTTCCAAATCCGGAAGAGTATACAGGTCATTCTTTTAAAAGGACTTCGGAAACTCTACGTGTTGACGGGGAATTTATAAAAATATCGAAGCGACGAAGAAAACAATCGAAACCACTGACTACCCAAGACTTAGTGGCTAATTCTAGTGATATAGATGATTCTTTGACTACCAATGACTTAGTTGTAAATTCTAGTCACATCGATGATTCTTCGAATAAGCAAGACTTAGTTGCAAATTCTACTCTGAGCACAATTGAAAATGAAGACGAAATTAATATTGATTTGCCTGTCCCTACAACTAGTACGAGCGCTTCTAATGCAAACAAAGAAGTACATATACAGTTTAATAATTGTATCATACAAAATTTTAATAGTTATTATGATCGTTGATCTGATCACAAACATAATGTTTATTTCTATTTGTGAGTAATGAACTAGATCTATTATTTCCGTTCTCTAGGTTTTTTTATTTTACATTTTCAATGCTATGTTACTCGTTACATGATAAACACTAGGAACATCGACTGGACTCACAAGTTTTTCTCCGGCGAGCTTTGAAATCTCTCAAATGCTCGGTAGTGCAATGGAGAAGTTTAATTTTTTTTTCTATTAATCAAATTAAATATAAGTAAATTTAAGTAAAATAAAACATAAGTGTGAAAGAATCATGAAAATATCTCAGAGAGAATATGGACCCTTAAAGTTGCGCTTAATGGGTCAGCGTGTGACGTCACGTCACTTCAACCCGCAGACAATTTGTAGAGCGGTGCGCCGATGTAAGAAAGTGGCATGACGTCGCTGCCATATTTGAATCATAATTGATCTGCGCGAAAATATGTAATTTAAATAATTTATTACTCAGCTATTTCTTGAAGGATAAAAAAAATCACTGTCTTATTAGTTTTGATCTATATTTTAATCCATTCAGTGAAATATAATGTTTTCAACATCAGGAAACTTCTCCATTGGGAGAGTAGTAGCCCGGATTTCCAAAGGTTACGGATTCAAGTCCCGACATAGAATAAGTTGTGCGTCGCGTCGATTTTATCTATTAAAAATTATTTCATACTCGATTTTGATCGTAACACTTTTAAAAAGCTAATAAATACTAAGCCTTTTGTAATCATACTTGCATAATAGAAATGAATAAGTAATCGTCAATTCTATTAGAGCCCATATTATTATTGGTATGCCCCAAGGTTCTATACTGGGCTCTATACTGTTTTTAATATATAAAGTCATTTCAAAAACAGAATCTTAATTTTTAAATTAGACTCAAAACTGTAAGTAAACAACTTTCTTCTCCTTAACGAGTGAGGATTATTGGGCACCTCTGGTGACAGAGTTTATCAAGCCGCCTATAAGACCTCTGACTTGGCTTAACGACTGTAATCAAATGACAATAGCCGGGACCGACGGTTTAACGTGCCCTCCGAAGCACGGAAGCACTCAGTTATTATGCCACTATACGGTCACCCATCCGACACCTGACCGGGCCGAACTTTGCTTAACGAAAGTGATCGAATACAATCAGTCTGCCAAGCGCGACCATGAGCGTTTCACTTTCTTCCAAAAACATGGGTCGAAATATGAAAAAGAAACAACTTTTATGGATATTGAACGCTCTGTATTTCACGAACTAAGATCTAGTTGTCCGTAGTTTTTTGTTTTTTAGGGATTTTTGATTTTCCCGACGTTTCGGCAGCCTTTCAGCTGCCGTGGTCATGGGATGACGGCTTACTTATAAGTCTACCCTCGAAAAGTTAATTTATTTTTTCGTTCGGATACGAGGCCCTACCGCGCTAGTGGCGTCGACATCGAAATCGGTTTCATTTGACAGATGGATGTGACACATTGCTGCTTCTTTTTGAAACAAATTAAAACATACCAAAGACTAAGAACAATATGTCACATCCATCTGTCAAATGAAGTCGATGTCGATGTCGATGACACTTACACGGTAGTCATAGTCATAGTCATAACATTTATTGCAACATGTTGGTTATTACAGATGGTAAATACATAAAAAATGACCCATAAACATGACCCTGCAAGGGTATGGCAATTTAAATATTTTAAGTTTGTATTCTTAAACATAAACATTTTAAGTACAATCAAAAAATTCCTTCAATTTTTGTATTAAATATTCCTTCAGTTTTGAGCAAAAGATCTTTTCTGTTTGTATTTCCTGGAATTACGGTTAGACATTTACTCTGGCAACAATTCTTATTAAACAATTAAAAAAAATAGCATTGTAAAATGCAAATTTAAAAAGTTATAATTCTTATTGATTTGATATTTGTGATTTTTTGGAGACTCTTCATCATACCTGAGTTAAGTATTGATAAGGCTGAAGATGGAAGCAAGCCTCTCCTGGAATCCTCAATCACTGAGGAACTGGCTATCTTATCTGTAACTGCCGGAACACAACAATGCTGAAAACATTGTTGTTATGGAGTCAGACTTAGATAAGATGGTGGTAGCTAGCTTAGAACAAGTCCTACCACCAACTAAAAACCAAAAATATATCCGGAAAAGTTGTTTTATTTCAATGCACAGTTTGCGCCAAAACGTAAGATGTACGTAAATGAAAATAAAATTTTACTCTACATACAAATCTGACTGATCGATCACGTGATCGATTTAGTAAAAGGAAGTCCAAAAATTTTTCTCGTATTCCGAGTTTTCGAAAAGTGAAAGGCGAGGTGAAGGAAACAGGCGAAAGTTGTTCAATTACCGATTCTGAACCGAATTAAAAAAATTTAATACTGTTTTTCAAATTACCTTATAATATAGAAATTTGTGTGCTTTACAAAAGAGTTGTCTGCGTCAAATACTATCTTATTTATTTATCTTTGACGGGGAGATTATTTAAAAGACTGTTTGAATTTTAGTTTATTGACTTTAGGTGTAATAATAACATCTATCTATTATAATAGTATATGTAACCGTGGATTCGCACTGGATTTTTTTTACAAGGAAACATACGTATAATGCGGCCGCTGAAAAAAATGCATTATTGGCAAGTCCTATCTAGTGTCTTTGAATATCCTATCGGTGGCCGCATTATAATCGCGCGAGTGGCGAGGCGAACGAGGAGGCGATCAGGCGAATAGCAACCTTCCGAGTGTTGAAATAAGCTCGCCATTCGCGCGAGTGTGAATCCAGTGTTATAATTTACAACATGTTTTTATTCTAGTAAAGATAATTCATTTTGTTCGAGAATATGACATTAATTCCTACAATCAAATTGATTTTAATTATTGAATATACTTGAGTATACAATGATGTTTTTCAAGTTTTCCCCAAAATTTGACTGGAATTTATTTTTTAAAGGCCGTTGAAATTTTATAATACTTCTTTCTTAAAAACTTTTAAATTTATACGAGTGATTTTTTATGCAAGGGCTCTTATTATCCAATAAACACGATATATTACGGTAAAGGAAGCTTCTCGATTTATTTATTAAGCATAGTCTTCATGATTTTAATACTCAGTATTTCTAAGTTTCTTTGAATAAAATATTTCCCTTAAGATTCTTTATATCTTTTATTTAGTAGATATTGAACTTACTGTAAGAAAAGTAACGTTAAGAAGAGAGAAAAGAAGAGAAACTGCACAGAACTAGGTATTAAAACAGTTGTGTGATACTATTAAAAACGAAGATTTGGGGAAATCTCTTTGTCAAATGCCATGTAGTGAAGAACAAAAATTATAGGAATTTCTTTATAAATAAAACAGGGGCACACCATTTATAACTTGAGTTATTGAGAACATAAGATCCGATATAGATGTATTTAGGATAGGATACATTTTATCCCGATACTAGCGGATCCTCGCGGTTTTACCCGCGTGGTACCCGTTCTCGTGGGAATATCGGATTAAATTTAGCCTATGTCATTTGAGAAAAATGTAGCTTTCTAATGGTCTAAGAATTTTCTAAATCGGTCCCGGACCTCTATTTTTGAATCACTCGTTGCGCGAGTGGGGCGAGGCGAACGAGGAGGCGATCAGGCGATTAGCGTCCTTGCTAGCGTAGACATAGCACGCTTTTTGCTTTGCCCCCGCGCGTTCGCGTTGGGAGGCGATACTACAGGCGAAAAGCGAAGCTATGTATATACGGGCAAGGTCGCTTTTACGGAATAAGGAAACTCAAACGTCGCACGAAAATCAGTAGAAACCTTGAGACGAGTGAATCAAAAATAGAGGTCCAGTAGTTCCTGAGATTAGCGCGTTCAAACATACAAACTCTTCAGCTTTATAATATTGGTATAGATTACCACGGGGATGGGAACCACGGGCTGAATCCAGCTGGACCGATATTGATGAAATATAAGTTTCTATAATGATGTGTTTGAAAGAGAGCCAAGTATACAGGGTCAAAATTTAAGACGGGGCAGTAACGGCAGGTGCCTTAACCGTTGTTGCTACATGAAAACGTTCTTAGGAAACCATCCTTAATTTTTTGAGGATTTAGAAAAAAATTACAGTCAGCAGAAAAATTGTCAGTTTAAAAAAAAATGTTATGCTAATCGATCCTGTTCCTCATGAGGATCAAAACACTCTAAGACACCAACTGAAGTATGAGTACTAGAAAAGTCAGAAATCGCGAAAAACGCAAAAACACACTTCTCGCGCTCGCGCCGCACGCCGCCGTATCCGCTTCACCGACGAGTACCTTCGTTGACGGAACTTATTTTCTTAGTGAATATGTGGAAATACATTTTCGGGATTTCTGATTTTTCTGGTACTCATACCTCAGTTGGTGGCTTAGACCGTTTTGATCTTCTTATGAATCTTCTTATGAAGATCAAAAGGTTTCTTATGGAACAGGATTGATTAGCATCAAAAAGTTTTTTATATAAAAACTTTATAAAACCATCGGGTAAGAGTATCATTCTGACAGATATACCTTAATGCAATAGTAATAAGGTTGAGAATTAAACTCTATTTAATTCAAACTTCGGCGTAAGCGAGTTAAGTGCAAAACCTGACACTAAGCACTCTGAAGCACGGAGGAGCTACCGATGCAAAATTTTCGATCAACCATCTAGTGAACTTATTTAATTTGTGTATTTTTGAACTTATTTATTTATTTATTTCGACGACCTGCACCCCGACCGCCTAACGGTATAGCTTGTGCTATCGCTATAGCTATAAAACTTCAAACTCTCATAAAGCCCTTCAACGATAGGGGTTTTGACTAATTCCTACATATTTCTATTCATCTATTGGATCCACTATTGCATTTTTAGTATGAAAGTGATAGCGTCAGCGAGAGTCCTTGTAGGGAGTTTGAAAAATCGATAGCTATAGCGATAGCATAAGCTATACCGTTAGGCGGTCGGGGTGCTGTTTGGCGCAGGGGTACGGACGCCAGGGCGGGGATTCGGTGACTGCCACAACATACCCGATAGACCCCGTTCGATGCGCGGACGGAACACCCCTGGTGTTTTAGTGGCCACACCACATAACCACCTCCGTCATCCCCAGACGGAGGGGTTATCCGAAGGGATTTCACCAGGGTAAAAAAGGGGTACTAACGCCGCCTTCTGCGCCAGAGGTCCCGGGTTCGATCCCCGGATAAAACAAATATTTGTGTGCATGAACATGTCTATTTGTCTTGATCTGGGTGTTTAATATATATATTATGTATGTTTAAAAAAAAAAAGGATATAAGTATGTTTATCCGTTATCTAGTATCCATAACACAAGTTCTTCATGATACTCAATGTGGGCTAGATAATTAGTGTGGTTGTATGGAAATATTTATTTATTTATTTAACGTAAGGAGTCTTTTTTATTTAGCTAAGACCCACTTGTGCCCTCTAGGTCAACACATTTAACTTAGAGTTAATGCTACTTTTGCATGCATCTAACTCTGAGTTAAATGTTAACCTAGCTTGTCGCACGTGGGCCTAAGCTAAATTGTGTTTCCTTTTTCTTCCAGAACACACAACACCTCGAGATATAAAGCCAAAATATGATTTTTCCCAAGAAGTATTTGTGAAGACAGATTCCGGTATCATATACTCTTGTAAAACCTGTGGAGGGAGCTACAACGACAGAAAACTCATTAAGGACCATATTAGAACCAATCATTTACTTGGAGACCCATACACTTGTGACATCTGTCATAAAACATTTAAAAACAAACCTGCGGTTAGCCGCCACAGATTGACACACGATAAAAACCTACAGTGTAAACAGTGCACTGAAACCTTCACCACCACTTACTCTTTAAGAAAACATCTGAATTCACATACGAAAAAGACAGCATACAAATGCGATTTCTGTTCCAAACAATTTTTCCAGAAAATCAATTTGAAAAGACATATAGAAATGCATATTGATAATAAAAAGAAATGCATCTGTGATGTTTGTGGTCACGGCTTCAATGATAGAACAAATTTGACTATTCATATTAAAACTGTACACGAGAAACTACGTCCATTTATTTGTGATATTTGCCAAAAGACTTTCTCCGCGAAAAAGAATCTGTTGCTTCACATCCATAAGCATATGGGTTATAAGTCTTATAGATGTGACTTATGCCAAAAATGTTTTTACACATATTCAGAAAGGAAAAGTCATAAATGCCTTGGATCTCAGAATCCTAAGTATACATGCGTAGTTTGCTCAAAAACGTATGAAGATAAAAAATTGTTTTTACGTCACGTGAAAAGAACGCATTCTGGTGAAAGACCGTACAAATGTATGTATTGCCCTAAAGATTTTACTTGCAAGTATTCTAAGAACAGACATGAATTTTCGCATTCCGGACTCAAACCCTTCAGTTGCGAACAATGTGGCAAGAGTTTCTCACAAAAGCCAATTCTTGAGCGCCATATGAGAAAGGTACATAGAAAGGAGGAAAATAAAGAAATAAAATGTCCTATTTGCAAAAATTTTTTTGCAAATTTAAGTAAACATATTTCAACATGTGTTAAGCCTGATAGGGTCAAATGCGACATTTGTTATAGATCTTACTCCCATAAAAATGCTTTGAACAGACATAAGAAAATTGTGCACACAGGTTTGAAATATAAGTGTTTGTATTGCGAAGCGATGTACGGGAAAAGAAGTACATTGGTTAAACATCAGAAAAAAGCTCATAATATCGATGAGAACGACATTGATTTAGCAGCTCTTACACCAATTGTTATTAAAAATAAAGATAATAACGATTTGTAAGGTTTAAGAATGACTAATGTGCAAAAAGAAATTGAATCGGTTATGAGGAACATGTGTAATTGTGTATTATCACAGATTGGATGGCCAATTCCTTGGTGAGGCTTCTGAGAGAGGCTCGCTTCCATCTTCACCTTTATCAATACCTAACATCAAGTATATATAATAAAGGCTTAAGAATCTCCAAGTTGTTCATAACAAAATACAAGATGGTAGACCCAACCGGTCTAGGTCCTGACATCGGTATCAGATCTAGAGATCCTGGGTTCGAGTCCCATTGTGGTAGTATTGTTTCGTTTCAGTTGGTTGTAACGTCCATTAATTACGTGAGGTGTTTAGGGTGAGGGGTCAAACCAAATGTCACGATATCTCATGTGGGGGAGAGGGGAGGTCCTGGCAGGTCTCATGTAATATTTAAATTCTGTAAGAAACAAAAATTGTCAAAATCACCTCACGTAATAAATAGCCGCCCCATAGGACTGACTTGTTGCAGTCTAACGCCCGAAATTAATAACCTATCTGTAGATATGGATTGGGCTATCTGAAGTCGCTGCCTAGGACATTTTTGTTAATATGATCAAAATAACGACGGTTGCTGGGAAACACAGTCAGTATCCTAGGCAAGTATCTTAGATAGCCCTACCCATATCTACAAATAAGTTAATAATTTTGGGCGTAAGTTGAAGCACTGGTTTCGCAGGTAGACAAAGATCGTTATGGTGACTCTCTCGACCTAACCAAGGCTTTCGACACAATCTCTCTCTACCTTCTCTTATCGAAACTTGAAACTATTGGAGTTCGAGATCGTAGCTTAAATGTCTTAGCGTTCTCAGTTATATAACCGTGCGTACAAAATGTTCCGAAAATAGTAATTTTGTGACGGGGCTCCTAGTCCGGCAGCACTCGAGTCGCCGGAACGTCGGAACCGCCGCACTCGTTTAATAAATATTGGAAACAAAATAAAATAATGGTTCCGGGAGACTTGTTTAATTTGTATGTAATGGAAATAAGGAACTGAAACAATATAAAATACAAAGATATAGAAAATTATAAATACTGAATCTAAATAACGAGTAAAAAAGTAGGTGTGCTTACCCCGTGTATCGGGTTCCTGAAGTATTTAGAGAAATATAAATTATTTACCAAACTTTAAAACAGTACCGTTTAGGTAGCTGGTTTCTGGAAGATTACGTCAAAATGAGCCGAAAAGGAAACGTGGAACGGAGAAAATTTGAATTTAGACAGAACAGATAAAAATATAATTTGATTACCATAAAATGAGACTACGGAGTTTCTAGCCATTATAGAGGTTTCATCCATCTATAAGGCTAGAACGAAATGGCATCGTTACAATACCGGGGCGGCCGGCGCAAAAAAATCTTTAAGGATTTTTTTGTAAAAGAAACAATATGGCAATGTAAACGATGTCGTTTCTGCACTTAACTTAATTTGGAAAATAAATAGGTAGTAACAAACAAGTCTCTTTTATAAAAAATACAATATAAGTAATAAAATATTAACTAATTTAATGGACGTGCATGATAGAATTTTGAGTATGTAAATGGTTTTTACAGTGAGAAATTTACACTAGGTTGGTTCCGGTTCCATATAAATACTAACATCCGTCATATCTATCAAAGTCTTAATTCAACAAATTTTGAATTAAGGCAACAGACAAGTAGAGAAATCTTATATAAAAGAAGATATTTCTCATGAAACCAACCCAGATAGTGCAGGCTTATTTAAATATGCCAGTCACCACCCGCTGGCTTTTGGTGATCATGTTCAGTGTATATGTGTGTGATGAATGTAATGTACAAGTGTTTATGTATAGTGTCTTAAAATTTACAAGTTTACTAACCATAATAAATGGTCAGGAAAATAATGTTAAATCTCGTTAGAGAATAAAAGTAAGTACCTAGAATAATAAGGTAATACTATAAGATAATAAGTAAGTTGGTAAGTATGCAACTTATTACGATAGTCGTAAATACGACAAATTAAGTTAAAAATAGAATGTAATCATCTTATATGTACAGAATTATGCATTAATAAAGTAGTTAATGGTTAGCCAAAAGGATGGAGGTGTATATAAAAACAGAACAATTATACAAATCATAAGATTATGTGACATGCATCACGCTTAAAGTAGGTATGTAATAATAATGAAAATATGTAATAATAAATAAATTAATAAGTAAAATAAAGAAAATATGCTAAACTAATGTGTAAGGAGATAAATAAATTACCTTAATTTCGGAAATGGTTTTATGTCTTTGACATGCCAACGACCTAATGGTTTATTGGACATGTCCGATAAATCGTAAATAAGCGGTGAAACTTTGTTTGAAATCTTACATTTAATAAATTTGGGTGCTAATTTTGCCGAAAAATATTTATCAGCTGAACTAATGGGGTAATTTCGTTTCCAGATAATATCACCTTGGTTAAATTCTAATTGCTGGTGTTGCTTATTATAATAATGAGCATTAGTTTGGTGACATTTATAGAGACGAGCTTGAACCTCTGAAAATATTGGGCTAAGCAAACCAATGTTCTCAGAATATCTATCTTTCGGAGCTAAAATGGAATCTTCTGTTGTGTCGGTTTTGTAAATGGAACCGCATGTGACAAGTTCACGACCGAAAACTAGATACGATGGCGTGAATTGAGTTGTTTCGTTTACAGCAGAATTAATTGCAAACTGAATTTTATTAAGATGAATATCCCATGTTCTATGATCGTCATCGACAAATGAAGCGATTGCCGTAATTATGGTTTTATTGTAGCGTTCTACAGTATTCACCTGTGGGCAATAGCGTGGAGTGTAGTGTACTTTAGGTATATTGTAGAATTTAAATAAGTCTGTGAGTTCATTGCTTATCATTTGTGGGCCATTGTCCAAAATAATTGTTTCAGGAATACCATATGTCATAAAAACTAGATTTTCCAGAATATGCTTTATGACTGAAGATGTAGCACGTTTAACAGGATACAATAGACAATATTTAGAAAAACAACAAGTTGCTACTAGGATAAATCTGTTAAGTTTGCGAGATAATGGTAATGGTCCAATTAAATCAATTGATAAACATTGAAAAGGACGTGAACAATGTTTTGGTTTACCCATCAAACCAATTGTATGTTGATTTTGATGTTTGTAGGCAAGACAAATTTCACATTTGGATATATATGTTGCGATGTCTTTATACATGCCAGGCCAAAAGTAGCTATTTTTGATGCGGTGATACGTTTTAAAAGCACCGAAATGAGCCGTTGTAGGTGTAGAATGGTTTTCGGCAATGATGGAATCACGTTGTTCCAAAGGAACAACTAATTTCCAAGAAAACTCAGAATGATATGGAGTGTTAGATCGTGTATACTTATATAAATTATTGTTTTTAATAGAATAATCAGGGGTTGAAGATGGATTCGATTTACATTTAGATAAGATTGTATTATACCAATCATCATTAGAATTAGACATATTAATATTAATGGCGTTAATGGATTTAATACGGGATAGGGTATCTGGTACTAAATGTTCTTTACCTTTTTTATGTTTCATATCAAAATTGAACATGGATAAACGAATACTCCATCTGGCTAGTCGACCTGTGGGATTATCGAGATGTAAGAACCATTGGAGGGCAGAATGGTCTGTATAGATAGTAAATTTCTGGCCATTGTCTAAATAACAACGCCAATGTTCTAGAGCAGTTATGACACTTAATAATTCCCGTTCGGTAATCGAGTAATTCCTTTGAGGTTGAGTAAGGGATTTACTCATGTAAGCAATAGGTTTTTCTATGCCCTCAAATTCCTGTGTAAGCATTGCTCCCAACCCGTATGCTGACGCATCACAGTGAACAGCAAAAGGTTTTGTAAAGTCAGGACAAGTTAAAATTGGAGTAGAAACTAAAGCTTGCTTTATTAAATTGAATGCATCATTTGCTGCAGAAGTCCATTTAAAAGGAGGTGCTTTTTTGCTGGTTGAAGTTAATTTTGTGAGAGGAGCTGCCAAAGTGCTGAGATTTGGTATAAAACGACGGTACCAGCTCGCTGTACCAAGAAATTTTTTGACTTCTTTAGCAGATTTAGGCGGTTGTATTTCTAGAATAGCCTTGATTTTGTCAGGGTCGGTATGTAAGCCTTTTTCGTTAATTATATAGCCTAAGTATTTAAGTTCGCTTCGAAAGAAGGCGCACTTCGGAAAGTTGATAGTGATGTTAGCCGATTTTAATTTATTGTAAACTTTATTTAGTAGGGTAATATGATCGTCAAATGTTTTGCTGACTATAATTATGTCATCTAAATAACAGAATACGGAGCTGTCAACGTTATAAAGTAGATTATCTATAAACCTTTGTTGAGTTGCGGGTGCATTAGTGAGACCAAAAGGCATAACCTTAAATTGATATGTTCCGCGACTAGGGACGTGAAACGAAGTCTTGGGACGGTCTTCAACACGAAGGGGAATCTCCCAAAAAGCTTTTGCAATGTCAATAGATGACAGGTATTTAGCATCTTTAAGATTATCTAAAATGTCGGCAATAAAAGGTAATTTATATGCGTCTTTCCTGGTAACATCGTTTAGCTTACGACTGTCTACACAGAAACGCCAAGTACCATCTTTTTTAGGGGTAATAATAACAGGGTTAAGCCAAGGGCTTTCACAAGGTTCAATCACATCTAGTTCTAGCATTTTGTCTACTTCTTCGCGAAGAGCTTTTTGTTTCTCAGGTGATAAACGATAGCATCGTTGACGTAAAGGAGGATGGTCACCGGTGTCAATGTGATGTTCAGCTAAATGTGTCTTACCAAGTGGTAAAGTTTCAGTAGAAATGTTCTTAAAATTATGAATGATAGTATCAGCTATAGCACGCTGAGTTTCAGAAAGATTGTTATAATTACTCAATTTATTATCAGTAGTATTGATTAAGAAAGTTGGAGCGTTTGAAGATTTATGGACAGTAATTTTGGAAAGAATCTGGGGAGCTAAGTTAAAAGCTTTCCAAAAATCAATGCCAAGTATAAATGATTCAGAAATGCTAGGTATAATGTGCGCTGTAATATTAAAGAACTGATTATTATATATAGTAGGTAAGTTAATATAACCAATGGAACGTATGGGTTGACCATTTGCAACCGTACCGTGTATGATGTTATTGTATTTTATTTCAAAACCATGTTCAAGCAATAATTTATGTGAGCTATTGCCTAAAATAGTGATTGCACTACCACTATCCAATAAACCGGATAATGATAAACCGTTGACGTTAATATTAATGTAGGGACGTTCGGTATCAGTCGTATTTGTAAAGAGAAGCGTAGTAATTTTATAAGATTTAAAAAATATTTTAATAGTATTTAGCCAGTTGTCCCAATCTGACTTGTCGAAATTCGACTTACTACGATTCTCACTTATTAGTTTTTTGGAGAAATATTACACTTCGGACAATTAGTAAAAATAACGTTTTGTTTTCCGCAACGAAAACAAACTTTATTGGTACTAGTGCAATCTATCAAGTTGTGGTCATCTGTTCGGCAACGAGGACAAGAAAATATTTTCCGCTGTTGAGTAGTAGAAACTGCATGAATAGGTGTTGATGGCGTGTAGGTACGTGAATGCGTACTATTATCAAAGCTGTGAGACATTGGAAACAATTTTTGTTTCGATGAGGTAGGTAAAATATTGGAAAAATCATTAGAGTTTGAATTTGAAACTTCTAAACAGTTTTCAAACCATTTACAAGATTCAAGTAATGTATTTACTGAAGATAAATCATTAGGTACTAATCTGTGACCGAACTCTGGTCTCAAATTCCGTCTTAAAATTTCAATTTTCTGTTTTTCTGTCAATGGTTCATGAAGTTTATGGAATAAAGATTCCATTGTGGCAAAATAAATAATAACTCTTTCGTTATGTTTCTGTTTACGTGAATCTATAAATTTTTTGAGCTTGTAATCATAATCCGTAATCTCAAAATATTTATAGAAGGAGGTTTTAAAAGTTTCCCAATCCCTTATAAAATCTTTGTTGGCTCTAAACCAATCCAAAGCTATTCCCGAAAGTATATCGTAAATGTGGGCAAATAAGGTACTAGGGCTAATATTCCTTGCAGTAGCAAATTCTTCCACTTTTAGGATAAACTGTCTAGGACAACCTTCGCCAGAGAAGGAGAATTTTTTAATCTCAGTGTTTGGTCGAGTATTTGCAATATTTGATAAAGTTTGTGTTAAAGTATCAAAAAATGAATTAGGAATAACATTTTCTTGAAAAGATTCAGTTGAATGATAGGTAGTTGTTGATGGAGATGGTTCGAGAGATCGGAAATGTTGTTCAAGTGTTTTAAGTCGATCCCAAAGAGATTTATAAACTTGAATATCCTGGGGTGAATTTTCGGTGTCAATTTCTATTATAGACAATCTATTACGAACGTGGGTAATATAAGGTAATATTTTCGCTTTCCTATTAGGATAGGAAGATATGGTTACATCAATTATATCTAAACATTTTGTTACTTCCTCCGTATCTAAAATAAAAGTATACGGGCTTGATGAAGATGGTGGGTATAAATTCGGTTCCGATAAAATAGTAGTCAAAAGTTCACGTAATTCTATGGCAGTTTGAGTCGGTTGAAAATCCGCATTACGTAATTTAAGTTCGTAAATAATTTCAGGTTTATTTAATTGTGAAATATCCATATTTATATTTGGTATTGTAGTAGGGAAAATGTAATTAAAAAGTATTTAATCACTGTTATAAAAATAAGGTATAAAACCTTTTCCGTGTTTCGTAAAATCGAAAAAATGTTCGATTTCAAAATAAAATAATATGACAACGTCCGACAATGTCAATTGACATAAAACGTGCAAATAAATATTACGACTTATAATAAACCAATAAAAGAATTAAATAACAATTTGATGATAAATATGAAAAAATTGTGTAGTGGATCTTGGCAAAAGATACTCTCCAAAGCCAAGGGTGTGTAAGTAATAAGTGTGTGTTTGAAATGCCTCCGCTACTATGGCATCGGGAACCGATTACATTTGTAACCAGCCATAGTAGCGTCGATCGTGTTTCTGTCTGTTTGGTGTGTGTGTAAAGTGTATGTAGTGTAGATATTTGTTATAAATAAGTAAATATTTGGATAGTGTATAGTGTGTTGAAATGAGAATGGTTGAAAACAAATACAATAATTACAAGTAAACGCAAGTAAAAATTGTTAACTGGGCCGAAAGGTTTTGGGGTCGAAACAGGCAAATTGTGCCGGGTAATATTTTAGAATTTAAAAGACTTAGTATAGAAAAACACACAAAACACAAATAACAAACATTAATTTTGCAGGTATTAAAAAGGATATGGTAGTCCTCACTCAGTCCGAGCTGCAGAGAAGCGGTAGTGGCCGCTAGCCCCGCCGGAGAGCCAGTGTGACGGGGCTCCTAGTCCGGCAGCACTAGAGTCGCCGGAACGTCGGAACCGCCGCACTCGTTTAATAAATAAAGAAACGAAAATAAAAGAATCGTTCCAGGAGACTTGACTTTTTATTTATGGAAATAAGGAACTGAAACAATATAAAATACAAAGATATAGAAAATTATAAATACTGAATCTAAATAACGAGTAAAAAAGTAGGTGTGCTTACCCCGTGTATCGGGTTCCTGAAGTATTTAGAGAAATATAAATTATTTACCAAACTTTAAAACAGTACCGTTTAGGTAGCTGGTTTCTGGAAGATTACGTCAAAATGAGCCGAAAAGGAAACGTGGAACGGAGAAAATTTGAATTTAGACAGAACAGATAAAAATATAATTTGATTACCATAAAATGAGACTACGGAGTTTCTAGCCATTATAGAGGTTTCATCCATCTATAAGGCTAGAACGAAATGGCATCGTTACAATTTGATGTGTAAAGGACTGCCATTCATCACGGTGTACCCCAGGGAAGTATTCTTGATTCAATGGTGTTTCTTGTATACTGTTATGCCATCTATTACTGTAACGCACACATACTCAATTAACAAATAAACAAAATGACATGCTCAAACAAGGGTGAACTTAACTAGACTTGTTAGGGTTCCGTACCAAAATGGTAAAAAGGAACCCTTAAGGTGTGACTCAGCCTGTCTGTCACAGCTGGGTATATCAAGAACTGCTTATGCTACCAACTTGAAATTAAAAATAGTTTTAGAGGGCTTTTGCCCAACTTGCCTTTGCCTTTTTTTTGCAAAAAAGAGAGAAATAAAAAAAAAAACACTTGAATAC
This sequence comes from Chrysoteuchia culmella, assembly GCA_910589605.1. NCBI lineage: Eukaryota > Metazoa > Arthropoda > Insecta > Lepidoptera > Crambidae > Chrysoteuchia > Chrysoteuchia culmella. The sequence goes on along the minus strand of OU342671.1, from coordinate 9,396,410 downwards.
CGATTACCGATCAGCAGCACATCAAGCCTTACAGTTTGACCTTGACAGCGCCCTTATACCGCCTCTTTGGTATATTGATAACAACCACTGGTATCAGGATCAGAGTCCCGGGTTCGATTCCCAGCGGGGGTATTGTATTCGGTTTGGTTGGTAGTAAGTCCGCCTGGCTAGCTACCACCAACTTATCTAAGTCTGACGCCACAACATCAATGTTTTCAGCATTGTTGTGTTCCGGCAGTTATAGATAAGATAGCAAGTTCCTCAGAGATTGAGGATTCCGGGAGAAGCTCGCTTTATCTTCAGCCTTATCAATACTTAACATCAGGTATGATGAAGGCTAAGTCTCTCCCTTGTTCATAAAAAAAATGTCGCTTGTAATATTATAATATTTGTATTGTCGCGTATCGTCTGTTTTTGTGCAAATTCTGGCGTGCTGTTGACTTTGTAAAGTAAGTAATAATGATACATTATTGTTTTGATTGTTATTTAAAACTCCATTGTAAATAAATAAGTTAGTTGCAAAGATTGTTCGTTTAATTTTGCACTCCCTTTAAAATAAAGTTGGCAACTTTTTGTATATGATGAACCAAGGGGTTATTGTGAACTCGCCATCGTAGGTTATTCGTTATCAGAAAAACGGCTAAAAAAAAGCTAATTTAAAAAATTTGTAAAACCCTCGATGGTTTTAAAACGAAATTGAAAATGCATAAAATAATTCAAACACCCCCGACTTCATTATTCGTCGGGGGCTGCCATTAAATGAACCGACTGAAATTTTGCAATTTTATAGTAATGTGAATTATTGGATTTATTTATATTCATGCATCAAAATCGGACTAGTAGTTTTGATTTTGCTCAAACAAATGTTTACTCTAGCGTCCCCTGGTGAGTTGTCACCGTAACACTTATCTATGAACATTCACCAATCAAACCGCTCATGGCTGCGCTTGACAGACTGGCCGTATTCGATCACGTTTGTTAAGCAAAGTTCGGCCCGGTCAGGGGTCGGGTGGGTGACCGCAAAGTGGCATTACAACTGAGCGCTTCCGTGCTTCGTAGGGCACGTTAAACCGTCGGTCCCGGCTGGTGTCATTTGATAACAGTTGTTAAGTCAAATCAGAGGCCTTATAGGCGGCTTGATAAACTCTTGATGCCAGAGGTGGCCACTAATCCTCACTCGATAGGAAGAAGAAGAATCAAACCCAAACCCATTACTGAAAACTGCATCAAAATCGGACTAGTAGTTTTGGTTTTGCTTAAACAAATGTTTACTGAAGCGTCCCCTTGTGAGTTGGTACCGTAACACTTATCTAAGAACATGCATCAATCAAACCCAAAACCATCACTGGAAACCACCTCAAAATCGGACTAGTAGTTATGGAGATAAATGGTAACATTGATTTGCACAAACAAACAGACAACCTCTCACCAACGCATATAGCGTCTCCGTACCGTCGTTGGTAAAAATAATGTGTAAACTACTTTTAACCACTTAACCATTTTAAAAATAAATTTCCTTTGTGGCCTGTGACGAATGAACAAGGTACGTTCTTTTAAAATCTCATAGATGGCGCTGTCCATCTCCTGTAACTTTAACTAAATTATTTACTTACGGGCTGCATGTGCATAGCCCTTTGTTCTGTTCTGACAGAAAAAAAGAGAAAAGCTACAACATTGCTTCTTGTTTGTTGTGATCAGGGTTGCCAGATTGGGCGATATGTCGTATTTTGGGCTACCTAGCGACCGAAATTGCGACCAGTTTTATGTTTTTTGCGATGGTCGCAATTTGGGCTAGTTGGACAATTTTTTTCGCGATTTTTGGGCTACTTGACTTCACTGGTAACAACAAAATTATAAAAGACAGTTTATTGAAAGTTGTTGCGTTTCTGTATTAGTAATATAGGGAGCCCAAGCGGGGATTTCGGGATTTACTAAAGCGAGGCAGATTAATGTAAAGGGGGAAACCTTGTACCCGGTTAAGTACCTCCACCAAATATGAGCCCCATATATGAGGCCGCCCGTCGAGGATAAAGGATTAGATTAGTAAGAAAAAAATGATCATCAGAAATTCTCGAGCGCGTCAGATTAAGGTAGAGTGATTTAATTACATGCTAAAAAGTGTATATTCCACTAATTTGACTATTTGAGAGTGTCAGTGTCAAGAAATGGGTGGGCTACAAAGTTGTAAGAAAAACGTCATCTCGACATTCTCGAGCGTGGCTAATTTATTTTTTATTTTAAAGGAAATAATTCAAGGATAATGAAAAATATGGTGGCCAACACCGTAGAAAGGTGAATATACTAGAATAATTCGACGTGTCCTCATAGGTCTCTGTAGCATTATTGCTTAGTGCATTGGGCCGGATTCCCAAGATGCAGGTTCGAATCCCGTCAGGGCGACATGAGATTAGTTGCTATTTTCTAGTATATTTTCTTGTTTAATATTTGCTCAAAGCGTATGAAGATGTAGTCGTAAAACCTGATATTCTTGAGGATACTCCAGAATCAGGTAGGTATACCTTCTCAAATAATTAAATATACACGTTATTCATAAAAAAATACTTAAATATTTTAATGTTTTATTTTAATATTTTCTTATAAATACAAGTATTCTACATAAAAAATATATACTCTTTTATTTGTATGCTATTTCCTGAGCTTTTCAATTAATTAAGTTCAATGATTTAATTTTTTTTTGTCAGATTAGGCGAATCCCTCTAGATAATCGTCAGATTATGAGACAGCACAGCACGCCTTGGACATAAAGATGAACCATATATATCTTAATCTGACGCGCTTGAGTATTTCAAAATGGCGATTTTTTTTGCACATTATAATAATGGCCGCGAGATTGCGTCACATCGAAATCGTCAGATTATTGAATGAGAGCTTTTTAGGTTACCTTAACATCCCCTTAGAAATACTGACGAGCTCGATTATTTTTTTTTTCATTTTCAACCCTTACGTACGTCCACACGCATCATGCAAAGGATCAGATTAACATACCTATAAATGCTTTTAAAAACAAACTGAAGAACTGGCTGGTTGAGAACTGTTTTTATTCAATCGATGAATTTAATGACTTTTTTAACAGACGACGGTAATTTATATTCTATTTTTATAATTAATTTTTATGAATGATTGTAATGAAAAAACTGAATTTTAATATTAACAAATAATGCTTTAAAGTAAATAATAATTTAATTAATTATATTTGCATGCCAGTATCTGGAGAAAAGTGTGCGGCTTCACATACATTGTAACATCTTTTATATTTACCACTTTTTAAGCAAATAAAAACATATTCTATTCTATTCTATTCTACGTATATTATTAAAAATACGTAGGACATTGATGCTATCAATATCTGACGCGCTCGAGTATGTCCATGCAACAGTATTTTTTTACATATTTGAAAATCTAAAGCCGCTCCCCCCACCGATGTATATGGTATACATTAAATAGATATTGTTTCTTCGTATCATCTAGACTTTGCAACCCAATAGGTCACTATGACGCTCGAGTAAAGTAAATCCCCATTTAGCATCGTGGGCTCCCCTACTATAAGCTCGCACTCAAAATATTGATTATAAGTTATATAATTTTCTTTCTGCTAAATTTTTATTCAATAAAGACTAGTGTTCACCGGTCATAAAACTATTCAATTAAATTATTATTATCAATAAACATCAACTTTAAAAAGTTATTTGGTCAGCACCTAAGGGAAGTTTGTGATCATTGTTTCTGCGCGATTTTGGGCTACTTTAATCAGAAATGGATTTGCGTGATTTTGGGCTACCTGAGGGTCGTTTTTCTGAGACATACCGATCTGGTAACCCTGGCACCATATAAAAATTGTATGTAGACTAGTAATGTCATGTTCAATGTCATTTCTCTATGGCATGGTCATTTCGCTGAATTCGTTAATATTTTTTTGAGGGTCCTTTGGTTGATCCTTTTGTATATTAAAAAAAGTAAAAAATAAGCATGTCATGCACAAATGTGCAATGTGCATGACATGCATATTTTTACTTTTTATTGTTTTTGTCTTAGCAAAGGAGATGGACAGCGCCATCTATGAGATTTTTAAAGAACGTACCTTGGAAAATTCCTCATTGACACATAAATTCCTTAGTAGTGGCGAATTTACTTTCAATATTTTGACTGAAGAGTTTACTTAGGTGGCGAGTTTACAAAAAACCCGAAGAAAGAAAAAAGAAAGACACATCTGTATACTTAGGCGCCACACACGCAAGCAGGGTCCGTACCGCGCTAGTGGCGTGGGCATCGAAATCGGCTTCATTTGACAGATGGATGTGACACATTGCTGCTTCTTTTTGACACAGATGAAAGCTTACCAAAGACTAAGAGCAATATGTCATATCCATCTGTCAAATGAAGTCGATGTTGATGCCGAGGACACTTGCCCGTAAGGGCCCAGTACTTTGCTGTCGACATAGCTAAGTAACCTACAGCTGTCGACATTGTTCGGCAGCAGCAATCAATAAGCCAACTGCAGTCGACTGCTAGCTTATTGACAGCAGGTGCCGACCAATGTCGACAGTGCAGTTGGCTTGTTAACAGCAAAGTGCTACTCATACTGAAGCGATTGTTCCCATCGAGTCTCAGCTTTACTCGTTGAGAGATCAATTTTTAAAAATATCGCCCAACGAGGCACACCCGAAGGTAAGATGAAGGTTTCCATCGATGCCATTAGCGGGACGGTAAGATGTGCTATAGGAAAATACGTAGCTCGACGTATGCGATGTATCGACAGTAGGGAAGACTAGACGTAGCGAAGGCATTAAAATGACCTAACAATGATGATAGTGATAACAACTATCAGTACCAGACCCAAAGGTCCCGGTCCCCAGAGGTCTAACCGCCTCGTGGTCTAGTGGTACAACCACCGTTATCAGACCCTGGGGTCCCGGGTTCGTTTTCCAGCGGGGGTACATATTGTATTCGGTTTGATTGGTGGTAGGACTTGTTGTTAGTCCGCCTGGCTAGCTACCACCATCTTATCTGAGTCTGACGCCATAACAACAATGTTTTCAGCATTGATGTGTTCCGGCTTCCGGCAGTTAAAGATAAGATAGCCAGTTCCTCAGTTATTGGGGATTCCGGGAGAGGTTCACTTCCATCTTCAGCCTTATCAATACTTAACATCAGGTATGGTTAAGGCTAAGAGTCTCCCCGTACTTCATAATGCAAAAAGGTTGATGGTAGGACTTGTTGTAAGTCCGCCTAGTTAGCTAATTTTATCTAACTGATGCGTGCTCTGATTTTTGATTGGGGGTATATAGGGAGGAAAAGAAAATATGCTTTAGCCTATTTATGGACGGATTTCAATCAAATTTAAAGGAGTTTATTCTACACAAAATGCTGGGAAAAAAATCCAAACGGGGGGCAGTGGAGGGGGAAACGAGGGTAAAGCTTGCAGCTTAGCGTTATGTAGGTACCTACGTACGGATTTAAATTTTTGGACCTTAACGCAAATTTCATTAAGAAATTCTTTTCGCCTTCATGAGACGAACCAGTGGACACCAAACTCGACCTCCTGGGACTAGGGCCATGGGAACGGGAGAAATCACTAAAACTTTTAAGCCTTTTGTAAGGTAAGCCTTTTGGAAAATTCAAGTACGTGAAATTCGATTTAAAATTGGACCATCTTCGTTATTTTTGTTCTTAAGCTTTTGTTGCGCATTACTTTAGACCTGCAACAAATTATCGTCGCAATTCATTTTCCTTATGAACGGCTGTAAAATATAATAAAATGATAGACTACTTTTGTTGCACATTACTCTAGATCCGCAACAAATTATCGTCGCAATTCATTTTCTTTATGAACGGCTTTAGAATATAATAAAATGGTAGACTACTTTTGTTGCGCGTTACTCTAGATCCGCAACAAATTTTCGTCGCAATTCATTTTCCTTATGAACGGCTGTAAAATATAATAAAATGATAGACTACTTTTGTTGCACATTACTCTAGATCCGCAACAAATTATCGTCGCAATTCATTTTCTTTATGAACGGCTTTAGAATATAATAAAATGGTAGACTACTTTTGTTGCGCATTAATCTAGATCCACAACAAATTATCGTCGCAATTCATTTTCCTTATGAACGGCTGTAAAATATAATAAAATGGTAGACTACTTTAGTTGCGCATTACTCTAGATCCGCAACAAATTATCGTCGCAATTCATTTTCTTTATGAACGGCTTTAGAATATAATAAAATTATAGACTACTTTTGTTGCGCATTAATCTAGATCCGTAACAAATTATCGTCGCAATTAATTTTCTTTATGAACGGCTTTAGAATATAATAAAATGGTAGACTATTTATTGCGCATTACTTTGGACCCGCAACAAATTATCGTCGCAATTCATTTTCTTTATGGACGGCTTTAGAATATAATAAAATGGTAGACTATTTATTGCGCATTACTTTGGACCCGCAACAAATTATCGTCGCAATTCATTTTCTTTATGGACGGCTTTAGAATATAATAAAATGGTAGACTACTTTTGTTGCGCATTACTCTAGACCCGCAACAAATTATCGTCCCAATTCATTTTCCTTATGAACGGCTGTAGAATCTATATACTTAATTCAGGTTCGCAAAATTTGTGACGACTCGATAGGGACTTTGGCGCGTAGTACGCGGCCGAGTAAGGTATCAAATTAAAGGTACTCGAGTCTATTTGTTTCGAAAACTATAAAATATACAAAATGTTAAACGTGATGATCACAAACTGCAATTAAAGATTTTCGCATAATTTGGAATTTTTCGTCGATCGACGAACCCGAGTATCGGGTTGTAACCGCCCTAGTATAATGTAATTGTAGACTGCACCATAAGGTTTTACAAGTTTCGTGAACTAGAATTAAATAGATCTAACTATGGTGCAAAAATGGTTCGCTGTGTCTCCCGGGTACAGCGGTACAGCGGGTTCGATTCCCAGTGGTGGGGGTACATATTGTATTAGGTTTGGTTGGTGGTGTGGCGGCACTTACCAACGCCGCACATAACACGGTGCGATTAACAAATATCATCGTGTACCCAGTAAAACCGTTTAACATACAATAGATGGCGCTGATATCAAATTTGTATGGAACAAGACAACATAGTATGGATACGTACATCACGCAAGCGAAGTTTCACCGAGCAATATATATAACATCCGACGATCATCTGTCGGACCGCAGTCCCCGGACTACCAACACCCAGTCCGGATGAAGAGCTCTACATTTGACCTTCCTATAGTGGCTTACCATGTACCACTCTTCCATACATCTACCATACATCCCTACAGTGGCATCTTATTTAAGTCAACAATGTTTTTAGCATTGATGTGTCCCGGCTGTTATTTATTAGTTTATTCTTTATTGCAATATAAAAAAATACAGTAAATGGCGGACTTAATGCCATCAGACATTCTCTACCAGTCAACCAGTAAAGGTGTTAGTTATGAGTTAAGATAGCCAGTTCCTCAGTGGTTGAGGGTTCCGGAGAGGCTCGTTTCCATCTGCAGCCTTATCATTACTTAACATCAGGGGGCTAATTGTCTAATTTTAAAATCTATCGCAATCCCTTTCAATTCATTTTTTTTTTGTAATAACGCAGGCATTTGAAAGGTAAGTATTTATATACTTCAGGCCGTCACTATTTGACATTTGAAAGGGATTGTGATCGGGCCGCGTTTTGAAAGGAATGGAATAAACGAAATTGAACTGTCTAAGTAAAGTGGCAGACGAAAATATCACAATCACAATACCTCTAAAAGGGATTGTGATAGATTTTGAAATTAGAAAATTATGGGGCAGGTAAGAAATAGTCTAAATTTCCGAACGAGTCGAGTTTTGCTTGATGTAGATTTTTTTACTGTCTGAGGCCCAATTCTGCTAATGCTTAGTCACAATCGTATTCCAGTGGTGTTTCAATGGTAGTGCAGTTTTACACAGTTCTTATTACAACAACAGTATAAATAAACGCTACTATTAAAACACCACTGAGAGACGATTACGACAAAAAAATTGCAGAATTTACCACCTGGTAGCACAGTAAGAAAATCGACTTGTTCGGAAATTTAGACTATGGGTTATCTTCAAATCTTGATAATTTTTCACTTTGGTCAGCTTTATAATAATAATAATAGGTCTTTACCTATGAAATTGGCGATTTTTTTCTTACACTTCTAGAGATCCTCACTACTTCTATAATTAAAAGGTTTTTGAATTTTTAATTAAGTTATTATCATAACAGTCAAGAATCAGTAAACGAATACAATAATCTTCGTTTCTTAAACGATAAAAAATTCCTCGAAAGGTAGGTGGTACCTACTCATTTTTTTTACGAAAAAATTATCACTTAATTCAATATAATTTATAAGATAGTAATTATAAAAAAAAAACACAACGAGTTGCACTCCGGGAGTGCTGGCAGAAGTGAAACAGCAGGAGCAGGCATACATTTTCGCCGCGCGGTAGAAAGAGAGGGGGATATTACTTCCTCTCCTACGCCACGCCAGCGGTCTACTCTCCCTACGTCTAACGAATTTTCGATCAGGTCACGTGTCCTGAAGCGACTTTAACATTTTTTACCCATCCCAAAAATTTAAAACTGATGTGCACAACGCCGCTAAAGAAGTTTTCACTTCAATAAAAACATAGCATTAAAAAAATGTGGCATTAGCATTTGCAGTAGAAATTATAACAAAACTGTATGGAAAACGACAATCTTCATACAAATTTCCACGGCAATTTCTTAGATAAAGACCTAATATAAGTATAATAATCATTTATTTAAAGGCATTAAAAACCCCAATAAACATTCGTCACACAAAAGTTGAACAAAAGTACTTAATACTTAATTCAGGTTCGCAAAATTTGTGACGACTCGATAGGGACTTTGGCGCGTAGTACGCGGCCGAGTAAGGTATCAAATTAAACTCGAGTCTATTTGTTCCGAAAACTATAAAATATACAAAATGTTAAACGTGATGATCACAAACTGCAATTAAAGATTTTCGCATAATTTGGAATTTTTCGTCGATCGACGAACCCGAGTATCGGGTTGTAACCGCCCTAGTACTTAATTAAAATAAAACTTAAATAAAATTAAATAATAAAAATAAAGTGTTTTAGTGCTTTAGCTGTATGGCGAGAAGCTCGGTGGTGCAGTGGTTCGCGAGCTCGGCCTGCGATTGCGATGGCTAAGCAACTTTCGCAGAGGTTGGGTACGGGATGGGTGATCAATCAAACATGTATTATCTCGAGCTCCTCCGTGCTTCAGGTGGCACGATAAGCCGTTGGTGCTGCAGTCGCTTATCCGCAATGGTTCGAGCGTGGTGGGGCATGGCCCATTCTCCTTATCCATCCATAAGGAAGACCTGTGGCCCATTTGTGCAGTGGGGTCATAAAATGGCTGATTAACCGCGTAAAATATATGGATGTGATCTTCATTTGACAGAACAGTTGTGTTTTGACTTTGTAAATGTTGTTGCTTCTGTTAAAGCTGATAAGTTTCTTGCGGCCGTTCTTCTTATCAGTTAAAAGATGTCCTGAATGGCTGGTAGGAAAAAAAAATTGGACGATTCGAAAGCACTTATCTATAAGTCTATTTGAATAAAAATCTTTGATTTTGACTTTGACTTTGTGAAAATGCGAATGACCATTTATACTTAACTACTGATGGTAATTTACTGTTAAATGAAGCCCATATCCATTCCATACCTACCTACCTACCCATATTTTAGGTAGGTAGGTACCTAGCTCCCTTCCCCCCAAATCAGCCAATGGCACAGTCACATTCATAATCACAGAAATGTCATGTTTCGATGAACAAACTTACTTCATAGAACAACCAATATTTGTCTAAGAAAACAGGTTTTCAAACTATATAAGTACCTACCTACCAAAGTATAAATATCACACTTACGTGCAAGTACTTAGCAAAGATGCGTATGAGTTGGTCACGGAAATGCAGTTAAATTTCAAATGCACACTGCAATCTAAACCTTGAGACTTTACAATAAAAGTGAATGTCTATTATCACAGTTACAGATTGTATTTGCGAATACGTTCGGCGCAACAAGATTGGAAAGTGGTAGCAGGCCAGTTTCTTTAGCGGCTCTGACCGCATCGGACGAAAAAACTACTTTTTTTACTAGATACAAATATCACTGACCGGTAAAAACTTATCTGTATTAAAAAGTATAGAAAAGCGGGTAATTTTGACAGCTATCAAAATAAATCTGCCATCCATAACTGAGTGTGCGAAAATTCTTGTGTTTTGTGGTGTTTTGTATTCGACAAAGAAAAAGATATATTTTGAGGTCATCACGCTGCTTTTTTCGAAATACTGAGACAGCAAGCAGCCGTTTGTTTAAAGGTAAGCTTAATATAAGTGTTTGTCATTGATAAATTGATGTTTTTGTCTATTAACAACCAAAGTGTGGTAGGATTCTTGCAGCCTGCGTAAAAGGTAGGTTCAGGTATTCGAACAATTCGGTCACACACATCCAGACGCTTAAGTATAATTTACACGTTACAAGTTTGACTTACTTTTAATCCTACCATTTCTATCTAATCTTACTGTTGTGAATATGAAAGATTGGGAGCCGGTTTCACCACAGCCAATTAAGTTCTAGATAGCTTATCTGGCAGTCAATAGGATAGTTTTAATATGGAAAAGACCCAATCTCAAATGGTCAGCCAGATCAGTCGGTGGTGAAACCGGCACGAATGTTTGTAACCCAATCGCACGAAAAAGGCTGGACAGTTTTGGATTGAATTTTGCATACTTACAGATAGTTTGTAGCGTGAACTACGGCCTCGATCGATGTGGGCCCTGTTGCCTAATTTAAAATTTCAACGGGGGCAACTGGTCCCTGGTCCCAGGTTTAGATGGGGACGACTTGACCCCTAAGCCGACGTAACACAGTTTTTATCCCAATATTTCCAGAGGAACCAGTAACCACGCGAATAATAAGAAAGTTTGAGCGCGAACGAGCAACCATTATTTCTTTTGGCATTTTTTATGTTTTGGGCATGATTACAACACAGAATACAAAGCTTAAAAAATGCAGGGGATTTTTACTAACATATCTAACCTATGATTTCTTTTTAAAATTTACCATAAGTATAAAAATGGCATTGATAAATGCAAAAATTACAAAATCATAAATTATTGGCAGTTGCATCTTAATCGATCGTTAAACACCTGAAAAGATGTTTCTTTCGAATGCAAGGATATTCCTTACATTGATGTGACAACGCTGGCCTACAGCGTAGGTATTAAAAATATAAAAGTATTGGAGAATTTCGACAGTGGTTCGCAAGTCTCGGTAGCTCAGCGGTTAGAGCATTGGACCGGATTTCCAAAGGTCGCGGGTTCGATTCCCGTCTGAGAATTCACTTGTAGCCAAGTTAATTTTTTCCAATATTTTTCTATTTAAAATTTACCATAAATATCTAACCTACTTAGTAGTAAAACAGGGATATCAACATAGCGGCTTGGCAAAACAAAAAAACATAGTGGCAAATGAACCTGCACTAAAGAGGTCGCAGTTAGTACCATTTTCAAAATTACTTTATTGCCCAAGGGATTAAAACTAAATTTTACTCCCTCTCTGGACCGCTATAATGACCAACTTTTCGAGCATATTATATAAATTAATCCTAATTCTAACTAATAAGTATTATAAATGCGAATATGTGTTTGTTTGTTTCCTTTACGCCTTAACTAAGCCACCAATTGACTTGATTATGGACGGAGAGAACCATAGTCTCCGTTTTATCCCGTTACTCCTACGGGAATGAGAATCACGGTGGTGAAACCGCAGGTGGATGCTAGTATTAGCATAAAATGCCCTTATTTCCAATAAGTATTCGATGTCATTCATACTGTTACATAACAAACAAGTTCGAAACTGGGTTAACTTATTAACTTATGTATTTGGAACTGGTTTTCATTTGTAGTAAAGAACTTTCTTTCGTTTCAAAGCATTGTTTGCCATACAAATGTATTAAGAAAGCTGCAAAAGTAAAATTTGAGTTATTTTAGATTCTTTAGAGATGCGTATGCGTTGAAAATTTCACACTAGAAGTGAGATTAAGGGAGAAAGGGTGGAATTTTGACGTACAATGTTACAAAATATCGTGGGAGACACGATTTTTAACTAACTTAAAAAAAGGGTTATTTTTTATGTTTATCAGTGTGCTTAGGAAGAGTTTAGGTTTTTGTATGGTGTTGGTGGTGTAGTCCGTGGCGTAATCCGCTAGATGGCGGACCGCTAATTTTTATACAAAAATCTACGCGTTTGCTATTGACAGTGAGTAGATACCTAAAGTGCTGTGTGGTGACGGCCTAAGAATACAAGTGTCACCACTCCCTTACATGCCTGGGATGTCGTAAGAGTCGACTAAGAGGCTCGACGCATTGAACACCTGTGCAAGAGAAGGAAAACTTGAAACAAACCCTCTGCCAACCCGTCTGGCCAGCGTGGTAGCAGTAAGCTAATAGCCTCCTATGAATGCCACAATAGGCGTGAGCTAGAAGAGGCCTTTGTTCAGCAGTGGACGTCCACAGGCTGACGATAGATACCTAAAACGCGCACAACTAAAGCACTTGAAAAAATTAATTGCATTGGACCGGATTTCCAAAGGCCGTGGGTTCGAGTCCCATCGGAGAATTCACTTGTGGCCGAGTTGATTTTTTCCAATATTTTTCTATTTAAAATTTATCATAAGTAAAAAAATTAAGTTAAGAAAGTCTCAACTCGGCTTGGCTTTCATCCAATAAGTCGTCGTAATGATGAGTTTTTTAAATGGTTTTGTTTGGGTAATCATCATGCAGTATAAAAAATGTATTTTATATGTGCGAAATGTATGAATGTGTTTTTTATGATTATAAATTTTATATAGAAACATATTGGAATTAATTAACTCGGACGCAAGTGAATTTTCAGATGGGACTCGAACCCACGACCTTTTGAGATCCGGTCCAATGTTCTTACCACTGAGCTATCGAGACTTATGTATGAATGAGTGTTTATTCAGCAATTCAGATCAGACAGTACCTTATTACCTATAATATTTAATTTATAAATAATATATTTAAATATCATTTGCATGTACAATCACACCCATATCTAGCCCTACGTTCAGTTTTAAGGAGAACTTGTGTTATGGATACTAGATAACAAATAATCATCATCATCATCATCAGCCTGTGGCCGTCCACTGCTGGACATAGGCCTCTCCTAGCTCACGCCTATTGTGGCGTTCATAGGAGGCTGTTAGCCTACTGCTACCACGCTGGCCAGACGGGTAGGTAGAGGGTTTGTTTCAAGTTTTCCTTCTCTCGCACAGGTGATCAATGCGGAAATCAATTGAATAAACGCTGGCCTACAGCGTAATAAAAATATAAAAGTATTGGAGAATTTCGACGGTGGTTCGCAAGTCTCGGTAGCTCAGCGGTTAGAGCATTGGACCGGATTTCCAAAGGTCGCGGGTTCGATTCCCGTCTGAGAACTCACTTGTGGCCGAGTTTTTTTTTTTAATGATCTGATCGATAATTGCGACAGTTGCTTAGCCGCTACAATAAGTAGTGGGTCGGAAGCGCTAACCACCACTAAAATCTAGTCGCGTGTGAATTGGTATATTCTAGTCTAGGCAAGCCGTTTCATCCTAGATCGCATTATCGCTTACCATCACGCAAGAGGGCGGCCGAGCGCAAACCTATACATTACTAGCTGTGCCCCGGGGCTTCGCTCCCGTGGAATTTCGGGAGAAAAAATAGATAGTAGCCGATTCTCAGACCTACTCAATACGCTCACAAAATTTCATGAGAATCGGTCAAGCCGTTTCGGAGGAGTATGGGAACGAAAACTGTGACACGAGAATTTTATATATTAAAGATAAAAAAAATACAACATAATATAAGTAGGTACATATTATACACCCAGACCAAGACCAATACACATGTTCATGCACACAAATACTTAATTGTCTTGTCCGGGGATCAAACCCAGACCCGCAGAATGTGGGTATATTTTCTTGTTCTGTGATAGAACCTGATAGAACCTTTGAACCCCTGCGCCAAACATGTCGTCAAAGAATTAGTTATATGTTTAGAGCATTTTTTTTTAACATTACATAAAGTCAAGGTTCTGCGTCATTATACCATCAACTCATTGACCTTAAGAACAAGTTTTTGTTAATCATTTTAATGATATTAACTCGTTTTTTATTAAGACTAATATTAATTTTATTTTTCACCACGGGTTTATACCATTTACTACCTGCATGGTATCAAAAAACTTGAATTCGTCCTAAAAAATCTTTTTATGTCTATATTATTATTGACCTCGCAGTGTTTGTGGTTAGCGCGTCCAGCCCACTACCACAGAATACTTAATAGTACACACTACTTATTGTGGCGGCTAAGCAACTTTCGCAATAATCGATCAGGGGATGGGTGACCAAAATTTCAGTATAGATAGGTACTAAGCTCCTGCCTGATCTACGATCCCTCCACGTTATGTTGTTAGTCCCATCTGCAGTAATTACAACTTTTTAACTAGGGTGGTTAACCTACCAACGACCGACGATCTGGTGAAGGTCGCGGAAAGCCGCTGGATGCGGGCAGCGCAGGGCCGATCGTCGTGGAGATCCTTGAGGGAGGCCTATACCCAACAGTGGGTGTCATGTGGCGGCAAGAGATGATGATGATGAACTGGGGTGGCAAGAATTTAGACAAGTCGGTTTACTCTTGAGACCACGTTTCGATCGACATTGAATGTCAATAATTTTATTACTGATTTTCGACGTTACTTCGATTTTGATTGGCGCTAAAATCGATTTCTAGAATACGTAATTAATTTATTTATTTACTAATTTCAAGTATAATTTTTTTGTGTAATTACTTATTAGAAATAGAAATAATTTGTTTGCCTTTAAATGAGGTACAGTGGAGATCTTAAATACTAGTAGGCTCAGTTCATTTCGCCATCCGCAATAGCATTCAAATATACCTACATATTTAATTAATAATTATGATTAATAAATTTAAGTTCTACATATAATTTTATTTAGTAACATTAATTGTCATAGTTGTTCTTAGTACCTATGTATAATCACAAAGATAAATTTTAAAATTAATAAATTTTCGTTTGTAATAAAATGATCATAGGATGTCAAAATTACACATGTCAAATCAAAATAACTATTTTTTACAGTATTATAATGTCAAGTGAATGAAGGAAAATAAGAAAAACATACAAATTATTAGGTATTTGTAAAATTAATCAAATTGAATAAATTTAGGGTTCCTTGTAATTTAAATATTCAACCGCCTCTGTGGTCTAGTGGCACAACCACCGGTATCAGTCCCAGGGGTCCCGGGTTCAATTCCCAGCGGGTGTACATATAGTATTCGGTTTGGTTGGTGGAAGGACTTGTTCTAAGTCCATCTGGCTAGCTACCACCATCTTGTCTAAGTCTGACGCCATAACAACAATGTTTACAGCATTGTTTACAGCAGATAAGATAGCCAGTCCTCAGTGATTGAGGATTCCGGGAGAGGCTCGCTTCTATCTTCAGCCTTATCAATACTTAACATCAGGTATAATTAAGGGCTAAGAGTCTTCCCGTCGTTAATAATTAAAAAAATAATAATAATAAGTGTGGCACTCGGGGACTGCCGCGGTAAAGCTATTGCATAGCATTTTTTATCATAGATTTTGTTGCTTAGTTACGATGTGAATAACAAAATTGTCAATGATGAAAATATAATTTCTTTTTAAATTCTGGTACCGCATAACTTCGGTACCAGATTTAAAAAGAATTCACAATCGTAACTAAGCAACCAAAATCTATGACACGGAGTGGGGGGTGTTAGGTTTTTTTCGTTACGGAATTTCTTGATTCGGTCGCCGCGCTCAAAGCCCACGCAAGCTATGCAATAGCTTAATAATAAAAAAATCAGTGACACTATAGAATGCTTTTTCATGTAACCATCTATTACTCTCTATAACTCATAATTACTGACTTTTGACATTAATAATCTCGATCTCAATACAATCGCGTCCAAAGGAAGGGGGCTGGGGGGCAATTCTCGCGCTGAGATATTATGTCGAATTCGACATTTTTTAAACCATAATTTCTTTATTAAAAATGTAAGTAAAATCTTTACTACGGACATAATTCTTTAGTTTCAATGATCTTTGACAATCCTATAATGTTGAAGATTGTTTTCTGTGAGTTTTAAATATATATTTATGGCTCCAAAAATGTCGAATTCGAGATGTCGAAGGCGCGAGAATTGCCCCCCTGAAGTGACACGGCAGCGTCACGCTGAGACGGGGTATTTGTTGGTCTGCGCACTCTTAAACAGCTGTGTTTCGATTGGTGGTTCTTTTTTTATTTGTAGCCTTTTAATTTTTGTTTTTGTCTGTTATTTAATAGACCTTTCTTCCGGTTTGTTTCCTTTCATAACTTACTTATTGTGTGTCCTTTTTATAATCTGGCTGAGTATTTTGATACAAAAAATGTATAGGGATAAATTTCTTGTCAATTTAATTTTAAAAGTATAAAGTTCTGTTACATAAAAAGTTATTTTATGTTGCAGTTATTTTATTTTGCATATCCGTTATGGGTATACTGTTGTGTCTTTGTTATGCATTATCACCTGCAAAATAATGTGTACACAGTATTAGCAATGAACGATATTCTATTTTATTCTGTATATTATGTTCTATCTTGTGTGCATGGTCAATAAATGTTTCTTTCTTTCTTTCATGTTATCACCCACCAATCTGCATTCACGTAACATTGTCTATCCTGTGTCTATCAATATTTTGTATAAAATATTTGAGCTGATTTCTAACATAAGTATTGGACGGAATCAGATGTTACCCGGCGGAAGTTCATAAGAGTATGAAACCAAAAATATGTAACTTAATTCCACAAGAAAAACATGCAAGATAGTTTAATAAATTTTGGTCACTTAATGAGTTTTACCTTTAAATCTGAATCGACGAAATGCAAATAAAAAAACGCTGATGCAGTGATACACCTTGAACCTTCATCAAATACTCTTCACGTGTTTAATGCAATACAAAACACCGAAACCGGGCGGGGTTATTACTTATCTGTACCACAGCAACGCGACAGCAAAAATTGCGCGATAATTGCTTTACGTCACGTAGGTATCACCATAGCAACCGCGCGTATCACCAAAGAACCGCACGTACGTAATATGGTTGCTATGGCGTAAAGCAATAATCGCGTAATTTTTGCTGTCGCATTGCTGTTGCAAAGATAGGTATGCCACGCCGTGCTTGGATTGCACGGTCTAACAAGTCCAGCTAGTTGATTATCTAACTCTGTTGCTAACAGATTTTGATTGAAATTGATTGAAAGTGCAGTTACATTGCTGCTTTAATTTTTTTTTTTTTGATGTATGACGGGGATACTCCTAGTTTTCATCATACCTGATGTAGTAGTGTGTAAGTATTGACAAGGCTGAAGATGGAAGCGAGCCTCTCCCGGAATCCTCAATCACTGAGGAACTGGCTATCTTATCACGAACTGGAACCGGAACACAACAATGCTGAAAACATTGTTGTTATGGCGTCAGGCTTAGATAAGATGGTGGTAGCTAGCCAGGCGGGCTTACAACAAGTCCTACCACCAACCAAATTTAATATGATAGTTGTCACATTGATTTTTACCAAAGCACCAATGTGACTGCCCCCTGATTATGTAACTTGTTTCTATCAACATTTGATTGAAAGAATCAAACGTTGATAGAAACAAGTTAAATAACAAGGGGGCTGAGGGTGCTCCGTGTGTGGGCCAAACACGTGTAGAGTAGTCGGTGAAACTGAAGGTGCAAGGTGTGTCATTGTTTAGCGAGCGAGAAAATGTTGTTGTTTCTGTTAAAGCTGATAAGTTTCTTGCGGCCGTTCTTCTTATCAGTTAAAAGATGTCCTGAATGGCTGGTAGGGAAAAAAATGTTGGACTATTCGAAAGTACTTATCTATAAGTCTATTTGAATAAAAATCTTTGACTTTGACTTTGAGCTACGTTGTCGTTTCACAAACCCTACGGCGGCAGGAGACATTGTAACGAGAAGAACCAGCAAGAAACTCGTCACGGCTGTTTTTCTCCCCTTTCTTATTTCGAAGTCGTCAAATTGTAAAGTGACCTCTATGTAAGGTCGCATCCATTCAAATGCGTTTTTTTTATTTCCAATTAATCCAATAAACTTTATTATGTATGTATGTCAGCAAAGTAATTAGTCGATACAAAACGAATAGATTGTTTTTTTTTAATGTTGTTTTAATATGCTTACGTCAAAAACGCGTTTAGATAAACGAAAATGTTGAATACAACTTGTTATTTTTTTATAACTTGCAAGAACCCGTTTACCTTTTTTTTTAATGTTTGAAACGTATAAAATTTATAGCGACAAAATTATAATAAAAAGTTTGGTACGAATTAACAAAATTAATATATAAAAAGTACTTGTTTTGCTGCGCGATCTTGATCAGTGCAACATAAGAAAATATTCCAATGTTTAATCAATTTACATATTCGTACCGTCTAAAGCAGTTTTATGTGCGATAAAATAAGTTGTTTTTAACCGACTTCAAAAAAGGAGGAGGTTCTCAATTCGGTTGGTATATTTTTTATTTTTTTTATGTATGTACACCGATTACGCCGAGATTTTTGAACAGATTTCCGTGATTATTTTTTTGTTCGATGCAGAATAGTTGCCAATTGGTCCAATACAAATTTGGTTTAGTTTGACCCAGTACTTTTTATGTTTTGAGCATTTTTATATATTTCATTTCATATTTGTTACTTGGATGACATGATATTATCTTCCATTAAAAACTGTGAAATAAAAACTTTTCATAAAAAAAATTTAAACCGACTTCAAAACACTAAAAAGCAAAAAATAAACCTTCAAAACACTAAAAAGCAAAAAATTAACCTTTTGGAGTCGGTGCCAGCCAAAGCATTCTACTTTGCGGTCCTACTATTTTATTTTTCTTGCCTTGGCTTGCACCGACTCCAAAAGGTTAATTTTTTGCTTTTTAGTGTTTTGAAGTCGGTTTTAATTTTTTTTATGAAAAGTTTTTATTTCTAGTAAATAAGTAATAATTTAATTTAAAAAAAGTAAAGAAAATTCAATCAAATTTTGTGGTTCTGGGAAAGAATTTGATTAGTGAGCTCGTGGTCTATGCTAACAATAACTTATATTATAAATGCGAAGTGTGTTTGTTTGTCCTTCCTTCACGTTCTAAATAAGCAACCAATCGACTTGATTTTTCGCATAGAGTTAGTTGAAAGGATGGACAGTAACATAGGCTACTTTTGATCCAGATATTCCCAAGGGAACGGTAGTCACGCGGGTGAAACCGCGAGCTAGTGATTTATAATACTAACTCATCCATCCATCCATCCATCATCAGCCTGTGGACATCCCCTGCTGGACATAAGCCTTCTCCTAGCTCACGCCTATTGTGGCGTTCATAGGAGGCTATTAGCCTACTGCTACCACGCTGGCCAGACGGGTTGGTAGAGGGTTTGTTTCAAGTTTTCCTTCTTTCGCACAGGTGTTCTTTGCGAGCCTCTTAGTCGACTCTTACGACATCCCAGGCATGTAAGGGAGTGGTGACACTTGTATTCTTAGGCCGACACCACACGGCAATAAACTAAATAAACCTTTAAATATAATTTGAAGGTGTCTCGTATTTTGGACTGGGAGCTAAAGATCAAAGCTTATCAATGTACTATGCCCATACTCGTAAACTATTTCATACTAGCGGCTGCCCGCGGCTTCACCCGCGTGGTTCCCGTTTCCGTGGCAATATCGGGATAAAAAGTAGCCTATGTTTTAATCGAGGCTATCTTCTATCTGTCTGCCAAATTTAATCCAAATCGGTTCAGTAGATTTTGCTTGAGAGAGTAACAAACATCTTCACAAACTTTCGCATTTATAATATTAAGTACGAAGTAAGAAAGGCGTAGGGCTGGTAACCTGTCACTATTGTGTCTGTCTGCCTGTCTGTCTGTCTCTCGACATCATCTTAGAACCAACATTGCCAAATGTGGCGTCTTTGAGGTGTAGCTTTGAGAGAGATATTTGTACATTTTAACCCTCAGCTAACCTTGCAAGGAGTTAATGATACTGGCGGCCGCTCACGGTTTCATCCGCGTGGTTCCCGTTCCCGTGGGAATATTGGGATAAAAAATATCCTATCTTCATAACCAGGCTTACTACTATCTCTGTACCAAATTTCATCCAAATCCGTTCAATAGTTTTCGGGTTTATTCGTTGCAAACAAACAATCAAATCTTTCCTCTTTATAATATTAGTATAGATATCGCATCATGCTGTCTTGCTTGCTCAACTACGATGTGAGTGAGACAGTGTCCTGGTCACTGTATCGAGTCGATAAAAGTCGCTCTAGGCCTACAGAGTATGTTTGTATGTATGAATAATTTTACAGGTATTCAAAGTCAAAATTAAACTCAATATCATTTATTCAGTTTAGGCTGTTACAAGCACTTATGAACGTCAAAGAAACTACGCCATCGGTTCACAAACCCTACGGCGGGAGACCGCGTAACGAGAAGAACCGGCAAGAAACTCGTCAAGGGCTGTTTTTTTCTCCCTGTTTTATTTCATACAGAGTCGCCAAATTGAAAAGTGACCTTAACATATCAGTAAGGTCAATTTCCATCACAAGAAGAAAACACTAATTATATTATTACATTTTATGATTATTGTAACCGTAAACAATTTTCAACTGGCAAAGAAAGACGTTTGTTTATGCGTTTTTATTTTTGTACTTTTCAATGCTATTTTTATACTTATGATAAATTTTAAATAAAATAATCAACTTGATCAACGTGAATTGGGAATTCAGAAATTTGTTTATATGCGTTTTTATTTTTGTACTTTTCAATGCTATTTTTATACTTATGATAAATTTTAAATAAAATAATCAACTTGATCAACGTGAATTGGGAATTCACTTGCGGCCGAGTTGATTTTAATTTTTATTTATATTTTTATCTATCAATCATTACAACATTTCTCGCATTACAAGATTACTGTACTGCAAGTTGTGAGGTTCATACAAGTCAGTATCAATTTATTTTAGAAACAAATATTTAAGCTTTAAGCACAACATTATGACAAGCAGACTGAGTAGACCCATTTCCGATGAGCAAACATCATATTGCACCTACGATGAAATGATACTATGTAAATTATAATCGTCTAGGCTTTTAAATGTACCCAATATTGCGTTACGTGGCGGCGACGTAACGAACACGTGACGTAACTGACACGACACGTAACTTACTCTTAATCTGTCGCGTTTGCGTCACATGTGCTGCTGTTAATGTAGGGGAAACACGATAATTTTTTTAATTTTTTAATTTAGTTTATTAGGAAAACAAACAGCAATTTTACAACACATGTAGGTTTTACAAATAAATAACACATTTGCCAATACTGTTTCCACAAATAGATTTTAAACATTGGTGTCTAAAGTTGAATCTAGTAAAAACAACAGGTTGTAAATTATTATATTATTTAATATTTTAGGAGCTCGGTGGCACAGTGGTATATCCTACCTACTGCGTGAGGGGTGGGTTCGATCCCCAGGGCACTTTTTTAGCGTGTTCATCACATTAACGTGGGTTCAATAATTATGCTCTTTTGACCGTAACGTACAATCGGGGTACTTCCCCGTTGATCAGTAAGTAGAGTTTTATTTGAAGAAAGTTATAGACAAAAAGTAATAGACTTATAGAAAACGTTTACATCACAAATAATAGAGATTTAATTGGTATTTCATTTTATAAAGAAATTATTTCTATAACCTTAATACTTTCCGATTATATATATTGTATCTCAAAAAACTCTCCTCCCCGTTTCGTTCAACGTCGCGTCGCGATTCAAGAGTGTTAAGTTTGGACCTCCGTTCGGTACGATTTTTCATGCAAAACTGCAATTTGCGTTTATTTTTGATTAGATAAGTATATAGGATTTTTTTAAAGGACTCCGAGATAAACACTGTCTTAATCCGAATAATATAACAATTACAGAAAATATTGCTCTTATTTCAAATAATTTTGGTATTACGTTAGTATGGGGAAATGACCGGGTTTTTTTTAATAACTTTGCAGGCCTTTGCCACCGTCGTGCATAATAAACAGAATGTGTTCTAAGGTGTTGCAGGCTTGCCCTTCTTTTTCTTGCGGTGCCTCTCCACTCCTGAAGGTTGGCTGTCAGCTCCGCATATTTTTTCCGATTTCTTGCCAAGCGGAATAGGTGCTATACGCTGGCGATTCCGGTCCATTCTCTAATATTACGGAGCCACGATTTCTTTCTTCTACCGCGTCGTTTCCCCATAATCTTACCCATCATTATGAGTTGAAGAAGGTTGTAGCACTCATGTCTGAGCACGTGGCCTAAGTATGCCACTTTTCGCCTTGATGGTCATGAGTTCGCAAGATTTTTTGTCACGAGACGTAGAATCTCTTCATTCTTGACTCTATGAACCCAACTTACCCTCAACATTCGACGGTAAAACCACATTTCCAAAGCCTCTAGTATTTTGCCATGCTTGCTCAGGAAATGCCTATTCACTCTCGCCTTGAAGGGACCAAGGTTGTAATAATCGGGTAACACATGAGCAGGCAGCGCATTCCATTCTTTAGCGGTTCGCATAAGAAATGTTCAGCAAAGCGCTTGGACCGTTTGGAATGTCAACGACGTACGGGTGGTAAGCTAAGGGCAAGCTAAGCATTTTTTTTAAAAGTAAACAACTTGTATATAATCGCTTCTCAATCGCACAAACACAAACGCACAAACGCAAGACACAAACTTTAAAAGTGATGCCACTTTTACGCGCAATTGGCTGTCAAAAGTTTTCATTTTTTTTTCTAAAACGTCCCGTTTCCGTGCCTTGAGAGTGGCAAAGAAGTGGAACACTCTGCCTTTCATTCGTTTATTTATATGGTTATATTATTATATGTTGTATATTAATATCTAATGTATATTATTTATATAACGTCATACGTAGCATCCTGGCAGAATAACAGCGCTTCTGTGTTTCATTCCTCCCATCTGAGAATGGCACAGAAGCAAAAAGGATATTTATTGGCCCCATATCTGCATATTCCTTATGTTATAGTTTGTAAGGTTTGATTTTAAGATTTTTTATTTTTATTTTTTATTCTATTGTGTGTGTGTGCCAATAAATGTTTTTTCTTTCTTTTTTCTTTCTAACCTGCGTCTGGTGCCCCGATGGTGGAAAGGGGCTGGAGGAACCAGGTCGTACAGTTCTCTCGCACACTCTCCAAAGTGTATCCTATAAAGGACCGATAGACATGCAACTTTACCTTTTAAGCCGTTGGCCCCTCCGGTTGCATTAAGCAACAAATTAATCTATATTTGGTGGGTCATGGCTACGGATGACATAGTACTTCACTAGGTCATGGCTTATCCTCCTAATCCATCCATTTTTCTGTCACTACAAGTCATGCTTTTGTTAAATTAAGTCTTTTAATAATTATTTTGCGGACAATGTAGTTGGTTACATAATTAAGTAGTTAAGATTTTGATATATTTTGTATTAGTAAGCTTTATTATGTAATTGTTTGTTGTTCCTAATAGAATAAAATAAAAATAAAATAAGGAAGTCGATGGTCACCCATCCAACAACCGACCATTGTGAAAGGTGCTTAACATCCGTAATAGGTGAAAGTTAAAATCTGTTATAAAAGTGCAAGTGATTTGCTCGATCGTGACATGCATTCGTGACTTATAAATTCGAATATGTCATTGTGACTTCACGTGACTTAACGTTTTGAACGCGGATATTTGAACAATTGATGTATTTTTTTTGTCATCATTAAAAGATGACGGATTTTGAAGTGAAAACTTCTTTAGCGGCGTAGAGCATATCAGAGTTTTAAATTTTTGGGATGGGTAAAAAATGTTAAAGTCGCGTCAGGACACGTGACCCTGATCGAAAATTCGTGGAACCATTTACCGTTGACCTATTTCTAATTACATGAAGTCTCACACTTGAAAGATCTATGTAGTATATTAGTTAATAACAACCATTATATAAAGAGCTCTCATTACTACCAACTTTCATATTGATGCCAGGTCAGTTTTAATGGATTTACCTGCCAAATCGATTTGGTCTCCGTTTTCATCAACTTTTTATGAAGTTGTGGTCAACATATAGAGTATTTTGATTGTTATTTTCGTTTAAGCGGTTTTCACTTCTGCCGGCACTCCCAGAGTGCAACCCGTTGTTTTTTTTTGAAGAAGAAGAATCAGGTGTCTGAAAGAAAATTGACGTCGGTGGCAAATTTGACATGAAAGACAATTTTTTTTTCTATGATTTTAACAAATTATATGAGTGATCTGAGGAATGTATTAGGGAATATTAAAAAAATTCTTCTTTATTTTATTTAAATTCTTATTTAATTTGTAACTCCTTTACCGGAAACTTTTCGATCGCCCCTCATAGATGTTGATCCAATATCCAAATACAAATGAAAGTTCCATTCCATTCCAAATTAAGACAATAAATTATTGGAGATCTAAAATGCCATATTTTAGTCTTACGGGACTGACTGAATAATATTGAGTTTAATTAAAACATAAACAAATTGATATTATACCCATATCAAAACATTGATAACAAAAAGAAAGATTCACAATAAAATAAAGTTAATCTTCAAAACAGTAAAAAAGCCCCCTAATTGTCTAATTTAAAATCTATCACAATCCCTTTCAGAGGTATTGTGATTGTGATATTTTCGTCTGTCATATTGCTTAGACAGTCCAATTTCGTTTATTCCATACCGTTTAAAACGCGTCCCGATCGCAATCCCTTCCAAATCTCAAATAGTGACGGCCTGAATAACTTTCAAATTACGAATTGAAAGGGATTGTGATAGATTTAAAATTAGTCAATTAGCCCCGGATTATATTTAAAAAAAAGTGGTTCGCGCCATGAATAGGACAACATATACATAATGATTACGATTGAAAATACGATATAAAATATATCAAAGCCTTTATTTACAGTCTGTATACTTAGAAGTGCCGACACGGATTTGTAGCACTATATACACACACATCATCACAGACATCAACATTTCATCATTTTAAAACCCAATGACACTATATCATCAACTTCAGTCACGATTTGACCACAGTAAATATGTATACTGCCAAGGCAGTACCTCAGCTTTGTTCTTGAGTACTTGAACATATATCGTCGTCATCGTCATCAGCCATTTTTAATGTCCCCACTGCTGGGGCACTGGCCTTCCTTATGGAAGGATAAGGAGAATGGATCATGACCTACCACGCGGGCCCATTGCAAATTGGTGGATTTTAACGACTGTAAATGCAGCCGGGACCAACGGCTTAACGTGCCTTCCGAAGCTTGGAGCAGCTCGACATAGTAAATTTTTGCTCACCCATGCCGTGACCGGCAACAATTTAATATCGCTATTAATTTATTATACTCTTTATTGCACATAAAACCTATACACAAAATAATGTTTTAGAGACATATATGTTAGCAAAGGTGGACTTATCTCTAAAAGAGACAACCTAGGACGTGTTAGAGATAGATAAGTAAGCAGGTGATGTTTTCTATTCTATTCTTAAAGTGCAAAAGTAAAATCACAATATATTACCTAAAATACTTAATAATAATATAGATATATTTTAATGAATATACATAAATTACATAATGATGTATACATATAAGTACTTACATACATACCTTATAAATAGCGTACTAAGAGATGAGTAGGTATATATAAAATATCAATTAGTTAATGGTTTGATAACCAATGATTCATAAAAAAACCATATCAACCTGGGTTTCACACTAAATAACTCTGATTTGATTTGAGTTCTTCAACAAGTCTGCGTGCGTCAAACTTTCGACCATTCATTTTAGCTGCGATACTGCGTACCATGTGTACTGTGGATGTACGTCACGTCAAACATGTAGGTACGCGCGTATGTCACGTAGATATCGACCTTTATGCTCTTGCGTCCTTATACGGACCATTAAAAGGTTTACGAAAGAGGTCGCCTATGTATTTAGTAAAAGAGGTTGAGAAACCCTACATCTGAACCAAATTGCATAGTTAGGGGGTCTGCCGATAATCACGTTAAATACCATATTTTATCGATGGGGTACATGATTCTGTCTTGCTTATCCCACTAAGATGTTTGAGGGATAATGGCACATTATCGAGCTAAGAGTGTCCATAAACGCCGCTGATACTCAACTGGGGTTACAGACCTTCTTGCCTTATATCTGTGGCAGCCATCTGGTTAAATTAGCCGTTTAATTGAAGGGCTAGTTCGCATGGTTGTTCGGGATAAGATATCCAGTTCCTCAGTGGTTGAGGATTCCGGGAGAGGCTCGCTTACATCTTCAGCCATATCAATACTTAACATCAGGTATGATGAAGGCTAACCTCCATATTCTAAGTCGTTCCTCCAAAACTTTTTACACTCCACTCAACCTCGTCGTGGGTAAAAATGGTAGTGTGCGCTAGGCCTAACACGGAGTGGCTACGTACTCTTTGGCTCCTCCAGGTCCTTACGGAGTTATGACTTAGAATACCGATTTCGAGGAGTATTTCGAAGAGGTTTTCAATGAGGTTTCGTTAAGTCGAGGACGAGTAAGTTTTGGAGGAACGACTTAGAATATGGGTGTAAGTCTCCCCGTCTGTCGTTTATAAAAATGGCTTTACTATCTGCATTGAAAATCTGTTAGTTGGCACATTCTATGTTCTTCATTCACTCGCAGTCCAGCGTCCTACATATTATAAATGCGAAAGTATGTCAGTTTGTTTGTTCTTCTTTCACGTAAAAACTACTGAACGGATTTCGATGAATTTTGGTATGTAGGGACTTCAGGTAATGGATATGTGCATAGGGTACTTTTAATCCCGATATTTCCACGGGAACGGGAACTGGGCGGGTCAAACCGCGGGCGGTTGCTAGTGGTAAATAAAATTGTCTACTTACATAATTAGCCTTTATTTTTTGTTAATCTCTTCTATAACATTAATATTTGATGTTCATTGATCTTAAAGTCACGACTATGAAGTACCGAACACGCCAAGCCAAGGACAACAAGTAAATGATACTTGCAAAATAATAATCACGAACTTAATATAAAAATGTACAGTTAACAGCACGTTTGACCTTGAGAACGCACTTCTTGTCGCTCGATATAGCGACGGTTACCGTTGAACAACTGGGCTCTTAGCCAAAGTAACAATTCATAAACGATAACGAAGTTCGAGAAATATTAAATGTATGTGATTGGCGGATTGGCATAGACCGCGCTAAATCACGTGTCACACACGACAATAACGAATCGAATTATCG
Source organism: Chrysoteuchia culmella (assembly GCA_910589605.1). Lineage (NCBI taxonomy): Eukaryota > Metazoa > Arthropoda > Insecta > Lepidoptera > Crambidae > Chrysoteuchia > Chrysoteuchia culmella. The sequence continues at coordinate 9,368,918 of OU342671.1, read as the reverse complement.
TTTCGCTACGTAACGATGTCACTTTGTCCTGGAAAGATATTTTTTTTTTATAAAAAAAATTAAAACCGACTTCATAACACTACCTATAAAGCAAAAAATAAACCTTTTGGAGTCGGTGCAAGCCAAGGCAAGAAAAATAAAATAGTAGACCGCAGAGTAGAATGCTTTGGCCTTTTCGGTGCCAGCACCGACTCCAAAAGGTTTATTTTTGCTTTTTAGTGTTTTGAAGTCATCATGTCATCCAAGTAACAAATATGAAATGAAATATATAAAAATGCTCAAAACATAAAAAGTACTGGGTCAAACTAAACCAAATTTTTATGGGACCAATTGGCAACTATTCTACATCGAACAAAAAAATAGTCACGGAAATCGGTTCAAAAATCTCGGCATAGCCAGTGTACATACATAAAAAAAAAAACCTACCGAATTGAGAACCTCCTCCGTTTTTGAAAAGGAGCTGCAAGAGCTCATACCGCCATCCCCTTTCTTTCATCGGACATCGGACGCACTGCGTGCTACATTTTCTTGGTTGATATTCCTAAAGCACTTTTCAGACTACGCCTTAATATAATAGCATATTAGCTTATAGCTCATAGCACGACGATATCGCTCACCATACATTTACTTAGATAGCGTATAGTAAGCCAATAATGCATTAATGTACTTAAACATGACATTATGATTAATCAATTGTGATATTTAATATTTTTGACATTATATACTTATTTCATTTTATATAAATTGAAAAATTTTCACTGTACTGCAATATTGTATACCTTGTAAAAGGTGGAAATGTAGTGAAACACTGATAAACTAACCTAACAACTACATTTGTATAAGTACCCACATTTCACAATAAAGATATTTGTATTTGTAATATATATTATAGCTAAGTGTGAACGTGTTCTAAGTAAATGTATGGTGAGCGATATCGTTGTGCTATGAGCTATAAGCTATATGCTATCATATTAAACCGCAGTCTGAAAAGAGCTTAAATGTCGCACCGAGCGTTAGTACTTAACATCCTATATATTGCGCACAGCAAAGGAGTGGACCTGCGTCTGTCTGTGTTTCAGAGTACTTATTATCCGTCCATCTTCAAAGCAAGGGTGAATAGGCACCTTCTGGGTTAGTTCGCTCCATCGTATTTTATTTAAGAGAGGGGAATCCACTCTTTACGGATTCCTGCGTAGGATATGCTGGGGTCACCTAGCATACCCGTCCTGGTAAAAACCTAGGAACAAGCACACTATCCCTCGCCACCCCCGTTACCCTGGCGATCCTAATAGGATCGGCGGGGTTACGGGGTAGGTCTCACCCACTCCCGATCCTCCACCGGGCCAAGGGCCGGATGGGGGATCGGGTCTGGGGAGGGACACCCGCCTCGCGACTCTCCGATCCATCTCGAAAGACAGACCGGGGGACCGAGGATCAAGAGCAAATCCATTAGGTATAAGTAAAAAAAAGAAAAAGTCTGACGTGTGGTTGATTGTTCAGAAGAGATACTGAATTAACAGTTTTAGGTAACTTGTTATTTTTTTTATGTACGACGGGGAGACTTTTAGCCTTTAACATACCTGATGTTGTGTATTGATAAGGCTGAAGATGGTGTGATTATATATTAAATATTATTATATATTAAATTCTAAGCGTGCCTCTCTCGGAATCCTTAATCACTGAGGAACTGGCTATTTTATCTCTAACTGCCGGAACACAACAATGCTAAAAACATTATTGTTATGGCGTCAGACTTCCATAAGATGGTGGTAGCTAGCCAGGCGGACTTACAACGAGTCCTGCCACCAACCAAACCAAATACAATATGTACCCCTGCTGGGATGGGTCTGATACCGGTGGTTGTGCCACTACACTTGACCACAGAGGCGGTTAGAAAAAAATAAAAAGTAGTAAAAAAATAAGAAAAAAGACTGACGTGGGGTTGATTGTACAAAAGAGATACTGAATTTAACAATAACCTAAACTTACTATTATCACAAATAAAACAACTTTTACGGATATCAAACGCGCTATATTTCACGAAATAAGTTGTAATTGCCCGTATTTTTTGTTTTTTTAGGGGTTTTTTGATTTTCCCGAAGATTCGGCACCTTTTCAGCTGCCGTGGTCACGGGATTACTATTATATATTCTGTGCCTAAACGATGAAGTCGGACTTGTTGTCGTGAGTACATTTTTACAGTTACACATCGTATCCTAATCCTAACTAATATTATAAATCCGAAAGTATGTTTGTTTGTCCTTCCTAACTAAGCGACCAATCGACTTGATTTTTTGACATAGAGTCAGTTTGAAAGACGGAGAGTAGGCTACTTTTCACCCCGACGGAAGCTAGTTAATAATAATCTAAGTAAGTAGTACAAGGTCAATTTTTTTTCCAAAAAAGGTTTAGTTCTTTTACCTCATACGGAATATTCATCAGCTCGGTGGCACTTTTTTGTTTTTAAAATAGTACAATATTTATACGGTGCAACCGTGCATTTCGCCAAATCATCAATGTATTTATTGTATTAAAAATAAAATAAAATAAAATAAAAATCATTTATTTCAGGCTTGCTGCACCCATAATTGGTTTGAATAACAATAATGTTTTTTTTTTTTACACAATATCACCATGATTTGATTGAAAATATATAAAATTAGTTCATTATGCATAAAAGCTATTCAATTTACAATTCATTATTAAAAATTCAAAATAGACCAAAATAAACATATTTGAAATAACAATTCAATACTAAAACATTATTAGAATAATAATATATAAATTAAAAAAATATGACAATAATAAGCATTTAAATAGATATTTAAATAATTATAATTTACATCAGTTCACGTCACCACACACATCGCGGCGGACGCGCGCTCATATATCAATAATTTAGCATAGTAGAATCATTTTACGTTATCAATTGTTCGTGTGATAATAAACAAGTTTAAATCAATATCATCTTATAGTTATTTATCACAGCATCTCTAGGTGTCTCGTACAATATTTTCGTGTCGAAACAGTACACTTTTTTCGTGTTAAAATAGTACAATAAGAACTCTCGCGTCAAATTACAAACTTTAGTATTGGGAGTGGGACGAATCTGTGAAAACAATAAAAGAAGTAATACGTTCATTCAGTACATTTATAACGGAAATAAAACAACTTTTACCGTTTTCAGTGCACACTGTCTATTACCCGACATTAAAGAAAGAAAGAAAGAAATAATTTATTTGCTGGAAAACCATGTAAGTAGGTATGTAGGTATGTACGTTGCGATAGTCTACAATATTAATTTGATCCAATAGTTTTCTGCCGTGTACATGTTGGCATGGAAATATTAGCTTAAGTAGTCGTAATCAAACATAATAATTAATCACCAATTTTATACTTTTACAAAAGTTGGTTGGTTTTATACTTTTTAAATGGTATAGGTATTTTAAATAGAAAAATATTAGAAAAACTTGTGGCCGAGTTGATTATTTTCTAATATTTTTCTACTTAAAATGGTATAGGTATTGTATAGGTTTTTTAAGGTTTTTTTCCCGACGATTCGGCACCATTTCAGCGGCCGTGATCACGGGAGTTTTATTTCAATGATGAGTGCGCGGAGAAACTTAAGATGTGCTTACATTTATAACTGTTCAGCCTTGAAAAACGGCGCAATAACGAAATATCACAGTTAATTTTTTTTGATAAAACATCGCGTGATTAATAGAAGAGCTAGAAGAACCCTTGAGAAGTTGTCAACTGTACTTACGCAATATTTATTTATTGAAATAAGTCTTCAAGAAACAAGATACTTACGGCTTTCACAATTTATCTATCGAGCTAATCCTAAGATCGCCGATCATCGCGACAATTGCTCAAATACTTATTTTGCAATGATGAAACTACTGCTGTGTTTCACGATGTAACGTTATTTTTTTTATAAAATTTCTTGACATCTTTTGTGTGCAGGGAAACTTGACACTGAGAATGTGATGGTATTTCTATAGCAATATGATTTATTTACATACCTTTACGCCATATACCTATCCTATGCTGGGTTGTCAAAGCATTGAAGATGCAGTTCAGGAGAAAAAATATATAAACATCAATAACACCTCAACGATGTACATTCGGAATTGGTTGGGTCAACCACAGTTGGGTTTATGCGACAGTCGACGGCCATTATCATTTGTTTTTCTCAAATGGGGTACCAGACGCAGGTTAGCTAATCACCCGTACGTCTCGTAGACATTCCAGCGATCCATACCAAGCCCTTTGCTGACACATTTCTTATGCGAACCGCTAAAGGTTGGAATGCGCTGCCTGCTCATGTGTTCCCCGATTCCTACAACCTTGGCCTCTTCAAGGCGAGAGTGAATAGGCATTTCCTGGGCAAGCATGCAACACCTTAGGATGCTTAGGATTTTTTAATTTTTACCAAGTTATATTTAATTCATTTGAACATCGGACCGGAAGCTGAGTCTAAATCCGTCTCAAGAGGAATCTTGTAGGAAGTAACACACTCATAATACATTACATTACGTCCAACACCGCAGTGTGTCAGTTTTCTAATGTTTCCGCACTGATTGTTTTTAATACCGATGCGGTACAGTTGCCGACACGCTGTCTTTGCCGTTAATAACTAATAGTTTCACTGGGTGTCAAAGTTATTAAACGTGGTTGGTGAAAATGCCATTAGTAGGACCCGATGAAAAGTACTGTCTGTGCTTACTTTTTTATACTAGGAGAAATGCTTTTACGCATCTCTCTGACACCCCTACCACCTGGTTAATATTCCCCGTCTGCGTACAAAGCGCTTTTTTCTTCATCCTTTATTTTGCGCACAGTCAGAGAGCAGAATTACCTGCCGTCGTCTATGTTCCTGGCAGTCTACAGCCCTGGTATATTTAAAGCTCGAGTGAATAGGAATTTTCTAGGCAAGCTCGCTCCATCTTCATGGATCCATCCGGAATGAGCCCAAGAGTAAGTCTATTTAATAAAAAAAAATATACACGGTTATTTTAAAACAATATCTAATTTTTTTAAGTTTGACTCAGAATCGGTAATTGAACAACTTTCTTCGGGTATATGGGTCGAAATATGAAAAAAAAAATTCGTGTCTTCATACAAATCAGACTGATCACGTGATCGATTTAGTATGGGAAGTCCAAAATTGTTCTCGTATTTCGACCCATGTTTCTAGGAGAAAGTTGTTCACTTACCGATACTGAGCCGTATTTAAAAATTTTAGATATTGTTTCAGTGTTTTGCTTACCCCGCTAAGCTACGTTAACACGTTTATCTCAGAGTTAATGCTACTTTTGCAAGCATCTCTGAGTTATAATAAAATCAATAAATAAATAATTGCATACAGTCAAACTATCTAGCCTCATTAAGTTTCATAAAGAACTTGTGTTATGGATACTAGACAAATATATGTTAACCTAGCGTGGGGATAAATTAATAAAATAAATAATAAATAAAAACTTTATTCAACAACAAATAATAACATTGTAGTACTAAAACAATAAGTACTCATTATTGAGAAAAGTCACAATTACAACGTTAACAATTCAGGTCCCCAACTCCTAAACTAGGACTAATCCTGTATCTTAGGAGCTGGTGATTCCTCCAAAAGCAAAACATAATATTCTCAAAAACAAGTATAGTTCGCAGTCTATTGTACATATCATTTTATAAATGTGTGTGTGTGTTTGTGTGTGTGTGTGTGTGTGTGTGTGTGTGTGTGTGTATGTGTGTGTGTGTGTGTGTGTGTGTGTTTGTGTGTGTAAGTGTGAGGGTGTGTGTGGGTGTGTAGATCATCTATAAATTGAGAGCGGGACAGGGCCACATTATCGAGTTATACGAGTGCCGATAAAAGTAGGTCAAGCTAAGGCTAGGGGACGAAGATTCAATTCCATCCCGAGACTGGGTACATAAAGTTCACACGATGAACTGTGCTTGCTTAGTCTATTTCCTAATACATACCCGAAAAATCAATGCCAAATATGGCGTCCTTACCCCTGGAAAGGTCGACGACGGAAAAACAAAAAAGAAAAGATAACACGCAACGCAACCGCATCAAAAAGCAAAATCCATAAAACGAAAAAAAAGCGCCGTGATAAAAAAAAGTGTTTTTATATATATGTTGTGTACACGTTGCTTTATTTCAATAAAAAAAGAAGTGCTTAAGATGTGAACAAACAAGATCCCTTTATCTTTATAACTTTTAAAAGGTAAAAGTCTTTAAAGGTACTTTAACCTTTGCTCAGTAAATCCTTTGTCTCCCAGCTTAGTCATTAGACGTGATTGTTTTACCAATCATTGACTCACTAAATACTTGAATAATATAAGTTACAACTTTCCTCATTCTATACAATTTAATTAGTTAACAATAAACAATGTTATTCTTCGAATTCAAAATTAATAATTAAGAAATAAATATTCTCCGAAGTCACAATTATTGTACAGATAATTAAATTCTATATCTTCATGCGATTTGTACAAATTTTTGCAAGTTACATTGCACGTTTAGTAAGTATACAGGGTGGAAAAAATCTAAAGGCCCTCGAGGGGAACTACCTTTACTTTAGATAGCTCATTTGAATGAAAGGAAAGATTCATTTGTTCAAAATAAGCTAAACTGCATTCAAATATTTTTGATAAGTCATTGAAATAAAACAACTTTTACGGATATCAAACGCGCTATATTTTCACGAACTAAGTTGTAATTGTCCGTATTTTTTTAGGGGTTTTTTGATTTTCCCGACGTTTCGGTACCTTTACAGCTGCCGTGGTCACGGGATGGCTGGCTGACCCTCGAAAAGTTAATTTATTTTCGTTCGGATACGGTTAGAGATTTACTATGGCAAAAATTTTTATCGATTAGATATTTTGATTTAATTATTATTTTAATTCTTTAAAGTAAAGTACGAGCTCCGTGGCGTTTTGTCTGCGATTGTGGGTCACGGCCAATCCTCCTTATCCAATGTCTCAGCAGTGTGGTGACATGTTGAGGCTAGTGATGAGGGTTTACTTTTTGAAATTTGGAACTGACGTCTGACACTTTCATTCGCTTTTAAGAAAATAAATAGCCACCAGGAGATCTCTTTCTCGAAGTTGGACTTACCTTACTGGATTGTTTGTCCAAGATAAGCGTAGTGGTCAACAGCTTCGAGTGTAGTGCACATCGCTATATCACGCGATATGTATAGCGCATGATGCTGTCATGCTTACCCCGAGATACGGGACAGTGACACTTTATCGAGTCTATAAAAACCGGTCATGCTAGGGATGCAGGGGATTCATCAGCCTATTTTAAATGTCCCCACTGCTGGGACACTGGCCTTCCATACGGATGGATAAGAAGAACCGGCAATGACCCATCACGCGGGCCCAAAGCGGATTGGTGGGTTTTGACGACTGCAAATGTAGCCGGGACCAACGGCCTATCGTGCCTTCTGAAGCACGGGGGAGATCGAGATAGTTCATTTTTGGTCACCCATCTCGTGACCGGCTATTGCGAAAGTAGCTTAACCTCAACAATCGTAGGCCGAGCGCGGAGGAGCTCCTTTTATCGAAATCGGTTAAAACTGTGTAAAAACACTGCTAAAATACATGATTATGACTAAACATTGCATAGCATTAGTCTCCTGATAAATGTTACCCATTTTAACAATTTCCAACGAAACCGACGGTAAATCTTCACTGTCTTGTTGACGTACGATAAGCAAAAAATAGGCATACCGAAAATAATCCAGCAGATTCAGCTGATTAATAATTGTCTCGGAATAGTCCCACAGAAAGTGACGGCGAGCAAAAACCAGGCGTTCGGTGAAAGTCGGTGGTAGCTCGAAATTTGTGGATGGTACAAGCGAAGAGGGGGAGCGAGAGCGATTAAATAATCCTACTACTAATATTATAGAGTATGTCAGTTTGTTTGTTTTTTTGTTACTCTTTTCTTGGATTGTTGCTCTTTCACTCAAAACTACTGAACTGATTTGAATTGTGATCAGAAGATCACAATGGGCTTAAGTCCAATAGAATCAAAATGTGTGCTATATGAAAGCTTAAGGCGGTACCCCCACCGAAAGTGGGTTTTATTAAAATTGTGAATTAGAATTACGATATTAAATAAAAAATAATTTTATTTAATATCGTAATTCTAATTCACAATTTTAATAAAACTAAACGTGGAATTTTTAGAGCCCATTGTCTTGTATTTTTAGAAGGTATCGCTACATCTCGTCATAGTCATTCGTAGAAGTAGATAGCAAATGTGTCAAAAACGGCCACTTTTAGCAGTTTTGCTATCTACTTCTAGCAGTGACTACGAGGGAATGTAATGATACCGTCTAAAAATACTAGACTATGGGCTCTAAAAATTCCACGTAAAGTTTTATTAAAATTGTGTATTAGAATTACGATATTAAATAAAATTCAACGCGGCGCCACTTTCGGTGGGGGTACCGCCTTAATACACTTATATAGATTGGGCTAGTACTTCAATTCTTACTATGACAACAATCACGAAATACACCGGAATACACACAGACAGAAGATAGTCTGGACTGGATTAAAACATTCTTCAATTTCAATTTCAATCTATTTGCGTTTCAAAATGTTACAAAGATGGTTTAAAAGTAAAAGACACAATTTTGGACCCTGTTGAGCATAGCAAGTTTTAGAAGAGAGGATGACGCATCTTGTGGTATTAATAATAACCTTCATATTTATATTAACAAAATTATCATTATATTATATTTTATATTTCTTTAACTCTTTGTCATTTAAATATTCTTTTACTGTGTAGTAGGTCTTATTTAACTTCAAACAGGCTTCTTTTTATCTCGATATCCCCACGGGATCAGTAACCACGCCGGTGCAACCCGCCGCCCGGTGGCCGCCATTACTTATTTTGTATTTTTCTATTGATGCGCCTAACGGGCTATTTTCCTGCAATTTTGCTTGGTGGTAGGCTTTGTTGTGAGTCCGCATGGCTAGCTAACACCATCTTATATAAACCTGACGCCATAACAACAATGTTTTCAGCATTGCGGCAGTTAAAGATAAGATAGCCAGTTCCTCAGTGATTGGGGATTCCGGGAGAGGCTCGCTTCCATCTTCACCCTTATCGATACTTAACATCAGGTACCTATGATGAAGCTAAGGAGTCTCCCCGTTGTGAATAAAAAAAAATCTGACCGGCTTCTTTTCTGTCTCGCGCTGTCTTTATATTTTAGAGCAAGATTGACATTTGATTTTTTAGACAGTTGCCAGCCACATATTATTAAAATATGGCCCGATAAGTGAATGAGAGTGTTCACGTAAAATGTATCTACTCCAAAACTGGGGTTAAAAAATCCGTTCAGTGGTTTTTTCACGCATAGCTAGTATGTTTTTGAATGCAGAACAAACAAACATACAAGCATCATAATAGCCATATTCTTTATTGTCTTAAGTACAGTCAACAACACTATCGCTCAAACAGTATGTCAAAATATAATGCCAGATTTTGTTTGGAAACCATTTTTTTTTATTTGGTTCATTTCAGAATAATGTAAAATGATAATCTTATGATCATTTCTTAGCGTCTTACTCAGGCTGGTGCGAGCTATTACGGTTAGAAGTTCAAAAAGAAAATGCCCTTTTTTTTTTGTGGGTGTCTAACCATTTAATTTAAGTTCAGAATAATATACAGTCACGTGTAATAGCATAGAAACACTTAGCAATCTTTTCATATTGCATTTTTTTTATTATCACACACAACAGATTACCTACATTAAAAAAACAAAGAATAAAATTTAAATTAGATATATAACTAGATCATGCTCCTAGCTTATGCATGCTTAGTGGCTTCCAAAAAAGAGAAATACAAACTTAAACTACAGACGGCTACATAACATAAAGAAAAAAAATGCATTGATAATATATAGGATAGAATTAAATTAAACCAAACATTTATGATAAATTTTAAATAGAAAAATATTGGAAAATTTACTCGGCCACAAGTGAATTCTCAGATGGGCACCAAACCAAACAGTTACCAATTAAATTAAACAGAGTTAGAAATTAGAAAATAACGATTAAATTAAACAGAATTATTTATTTGAATGACATTAATTAATTGAATGACATTTGTGGACATAGAGACCTTTGTTTTCGTGTGTGCCAATGCGATAGCGTTGTATGGTGTGGTGTATATGAAAAAAAATAATAATTAAAAAATATGTATTTCATAAAAAACAAGTGGGTAATACAGGGTATGGTTGATTCCCCCTTTTAGGTGTAAAAACACCTGTACCAGGAGAAAATCGCTCTCTCATAACAACATCTATTTTTCGTGTTTTTAAAGAAATAAAACTAAAAATTTAATAACAAAAATATTAATTCTAAAACTTTAAAATGTGCTGTGTGCGCGTGTGTGTGCGTATGCGTGACCTCGTATTTATTTGTATGTAATACTGTATTTATATAAATGAAAATAAAATTAAAATGAAAATAAAATAAAATTAAAATATGTCGTAGGAAGATTTGATAAATAGAATTTTCGCAAAAATCCTAGGGATATTGCAAAAACAAGGATAATTAGACAATGGTGTTGACATTTTTCAATCTTACTGAAAAAATATAGTGTTTTTTGCAAAAATACCCTTGACGAGTTCGTTGCCAGTTCTTCTCGTTACTATGTCTCCCGCCGTAGGGTTTGTGAACCGATGGAGTAGCTTCTTTGACGTTCATAAGTGCTTGTAACAGCCTAGACTAAATAAATTTGAGACCAGGGGCCCAAGTCTGCTAAATAAAAATACACCAATGGAGTCTCAATAGAGTGTCGATAGTGTCTCAGTTGAATGGTTTTTGGCATTTGGTATTCTCGTACTGTTTAAATCCGAAGCCATTCTATCGACACTCCACCGACACTCCATCGAACTACTATTGATCTTTTCGGTAGTCTGCTATTGATTTTATTTGAATGGAATTGTAATAATTACAATTTTTGTAAAACAATTATTGTTGGTGCAAACGGTATTCTCTTCACTATTTAACGTTTCTATCAATGGACTTTCAGTTGTCATTTAGTTATTGAACTGCCATCGAACAACGACACCTTTTTTAGAGCTTTATTCGATAAAATTTATCTTTATTTTACTAAATTTTACTTTTTAACATATTAATTTCACAAGGCAAGTATGTAAAAATAATATTTCTATTCCTTATTTATTTTGGGGTACCGAAATCGAATCTGAGATTTCCTAAAAACATTGTGACGGAACATTGAGAAAGCGCAAAATAAAAATAAAAAAACTTCATTTTTCCGGATTTGTTGATTACAATCGAAAACTATTAACTTTTAGTAAATGGCATGTTTACAGAAATTATAGTAGGTACTGGTCAAGCTAAGAGCGGTTAATTGCTCAACACTCATCATCAGCTATTTTTATGTCCCAACTGCTGGGACACTGGCTTTTCTTATAGATGGATGACGAGAACCCGGCCATGACCCACCACGGGGGCCTAATGCGGATTGGTGGGTTTTAAATGCAGCCGGGACCAACAGCTTAATTTGCCTTCCAAACCACGGAGAACGTCGAGATAGTAAATTTTTGGTCACCCATCCCGTGACCGACCATTGCGAAAGTTGCTTAACCTCAACAATCGCAGGCCGAGCGCACGAACCACTGCGACACGGGTTCCTCAACACTTGCATTGTTATAATTCAATTTTTGTTTACACAAATACTTGTCTTCAAAGTTTTCAAACTTGTGTTCACAACTTCATGGAGACATGTCATTGACGTGACGAACACAGTTTTTGGTAAGGGCAATTGCAATACAATAATAGCCATACTCTACCAAGGTTTTTTTTCTTTTTTGAACAATAAACATGCATTTTTAATAGATGTTGATATTTATATCGTAAAAAAATATAATTTGTCGATATTAATACATATTCACAAAAAAAGTATTATTTTGTGAATATGTATTAATATTTTATTCACATTCCGTTCACAGTCCATTTCCATTCCATTTCCATTGAACTTACACTCCATCGACATTACATCGAGATTTTAAAAACTTTTAGCAGAATACAAAATTTAGCACAATGGAATTGTAATGTCAATAGGATGTCGATAGAATGGAAATAGTTGGTCGCTAATTGTCAAATAGCAGAATTGGGCCCCTGGTCTCTGTAGCATAATTGGTTAGTGCATTGGGGTAGATTCCCAAGGATGCGGGTTCGAATCCCGTCAGGGCGACATGAGACTAGAGTTGCTTTTTTTTCTAGTACTTATATATTCTTGTTTAATATTTATCACATAAAAATAGCACTGTAAAATGCAAAATTAAAAAGTTATGAATTAATTATATTAAATTTTGAATTGATTTAAAAAAAAAAGCATTAAAATTTGATGGGTCACTGTTACTCGCTAAGACGCTCCTTCTTGCCACTTGTACCACACGCAACATCCATGTAATGTATCTTAAACACACTTGGCATCCGCGAAACGTAGTTTAACTAGCTTCTTACTTACCACTCTATTTTCTTACAATAAGGTCTACTTTGCAACAACACGAGATTGACATCTAAATTATGCGCTAGCGATCTGTTGATGTCACAGTTGTTTTAGTTCGAACATTTTGTTCTGGACATAACAATTGTTCTTGTGAAAATGTTTTTGAAAGACCTTTTTGAGCTTGTTCTTAGTGTGGTTTACAAAATGTTTACGAGCGATATTTCCATAACAAGCTGTTAAAGCAATAGATAAACATATGACTAAGTACATAATAATAATATACGTCGCTCATAAAAAGCATATAATTTAGTCAAAAGCCAAGATTTTTATTCAAATAGACTTACAGATAAGTCATTCGTAAAAATGGTCATTATAAATTAATAGACTTAGTAATATTTTTTATATTGCTGTAACCTAATATTCAAATTTTATAATATTTTATATTTTGTCGTGTGATTTGATAATTATATGTTAAATAAAGTGATGATGTGAAGTTGTTTCTTTGGAATGCAAGGAAATATCCTTGCATTGTATGGTCACACCAATGCTAGAAATATCTAGCATTGGTGTGACAACGCTGGCCTACAGCGTGTTAAAAATATAAAAGTATTGGAGAATTTCGACGGAATTTCGAATGGCGACGGTCCGCAAGTCTCGGTGGCTCAGTGGTTAGAGCATTGGACCGGATTTCCAAAGGTCGTGGGTTCGAGTCTCATCTGAGAATTCATTTGTGGCCGAGTTGATTTTTATATTTAAAATTTATCTTAAGTATAAAAATAGCATTGAAAAATGCAAAAATTCAAAATTCTTAAATAACGTGGTAATTTTTGCTAACAAAAAAAAAAGTACCTTTCGATGATTTTTTTATCGTATAAGAAACGAAAATAATAATCTCATGATTACGGATTCTTGACTGTTATGATCTTAATTTAATATAAGATCAAGCAATTGATGAACTTCCTATTCATAGAAGTAGTAAGATCTCTAGAAGTGTAAGAATGTAAACGGCTGATTTGCCTTGATGGAGCTGCCGTGTCTAGAGACAAAAGGTCTTAAATAAATAAAGATAATTTAAAAAAAAATCGGCCTATTAGTATCGAAGACCTAATGTCAAAAAATGTGTAGGAAAATGTAGTTCCGCTTACGTGCGATAGAAACGCTGCTCAATATGTCATACATTGATAAATATTAAACAAGAAAATATAACTGCTAGAAAGAAGCAACTTGTCTCATGTCGCTCTGACGGGATTCGAAACCGCATCCTTGGGAATCCGGCCCAATATTATTTAGTTAGGTACAAGGTATACATTACTTATTGGTATGTACGAACCGATTCAAGTTATTGAATCAATGTCTTGGTATTTATTGATGTCCGGCATTGATGGCTGAGGTCACGTCATCGTCATGTGTTTAATTACATCAATTATAAGGGTGTACTCACGCTTAAGACATAGATTACCTATAGAATATTATAGTATTTATAACTTTTTAATTTTGCATTTTACAATGCTATTTTTATGTGATAAATATTAAACAAGAAAATATACTAGAAAAAAGCAACTAGTCTCATGTCCCGTCAGGGCGACATGAGACTAGTTGCTTTTTTCTAGTATATTTTCTTGTTTAATATTTATCACAATATTATAGTACTTACGTAAAGAAAAAGTAGAAATTATCAATGGTTATAACTTTATAATTTTGCATTTTACAATGCTATTTTTATGTGATAAATATTAAACAAGAAAACATACTAGAAAAAAAAGCAACTTCTCTCATGTCGCCATTAGACAAGTTGCTCAATGGTTGGTCAAAGGCTGGTTAACCAAGATTATTTTTTATTATCCTATGAGTGGCCACCTCTGGTGACAGATTTATAAGGCCTCTGATCTATATACTTAATTCAGGTTCGCAAAATTTGTGACGACTCGATAGGGACTTTGGCGCGTAGTACGCGGCCGAGTAAGGTATCTAATTAAAGGTACTCGAGTCTATTTGTTCCGAAAACTATAAAATATAAAAAATGTTAAACGTGATGATCACAAACTGCAATTAAAGATTTTCGCATAATTTGGAATTTTTCGTCGATCGACGAACCCGAGTATGGGGTTGTAACCGCCCTAGTTTGGCTTAACGACTGTTATCATATGACATCAGCCAGAACCGATGGTTTAACGTGCCTTCCGAAGCACGGAAAGCGCACAGTTGTAGTGAATGAAAAAAAAGTTTATTTTTCTTCTACAAATTGCCACTTTACGGTCACCCATCCGACACCTGACCGAACCGAACGTTGCTTAACAAACGTAATCGATCTTCTATGCTTCGTAAGGTATAAAAATGACTGATGATGGTGATGATGAACGAAATCAGGAGTCTAGATGTTTTTAAAGTTACTATGGGGAGACGATTATACTCGTTCTGCCGGAATCCTCAACTATAACCTCAACCAACTGGCTATCTTATCTGTAATTGCCGATCACAGCAACGCTGAAAACATTATTATGGCGTCAGAATTGGTTAAGGCGGTACCCCCACCGAAAGTGGCGCCGCGTTGAATTTTATTTAATATCGTAATTCTAATTCACAATTTTAATAAAACTTTACGTGGAATTTTTAGAGCCCATAGTCTAGTATTTTTAGAAGGTATCGCTACATCTCGTCATAGTCATTCGTAGAAGTAGATAGCAAATGTGTCAAAAACGGCCACTTATAGCAGTTTTGCTATCTACTTCTAGCAGTGACTACGAGGGAATGTAATGATACCGTCTAAAAATACTAGACTATGGGCTCTAAAAATTCCACGTAAAGTTTTATTAAAATTGTGAATTAGAATTACGATATTAAATAAAATTCAACGCGGTGCCACTTTCGGTCAGGGTACCGCCTTAAGATGGCGCATCTACGAAATACAACATGTAACCCCGCTAGGAATCGAATCTGTAACAAAATAATCGCTCAGCCATTATCATTCATGGGCGAGGTGTCTTAAAAACTTATCCACTGCAAATATTTTGATTTGACTCAAATAAAAATAAAATAATTGAAATAAAACAACTTTTACGGATATCAAACGCGCTATATTTCACGAACTAAGTTGTAATTGTCCGTATTTTTAGGTTTTTTAGGGGTTTTTTGTTTTTCCCGAAGTTTCGGCACCTTTTCAGCTGCCGTGGTCACGGGATGACTGATAATGAAAAGTTGTTTTATTTTAATGAACCAAAACAAAAAATGTACGTTAGTATAAAAATTCAAAATTTCTTTCTTTCTTTCAAATATTTAAAAACTTGTAGGTACAGAGTATTCTGTAGCCCTTAGTTAAGTTTTCATTACAGTAGTTATTATTATGTTTGAATCCAACGATCAATGAAGTATAAATTGCAAATGAGTGACGCTATATTCCTGGCATGTGATTTACAACATCAGTAGGTAATTCAATAGTTTAAACATAGATTTATCATCTCCGCGTTGTTACTACACGTCCACCACAATTAGGCGCATGACAGCTATGAAAACCATAAAATAAACCCAAAACTTCAAGAAGCGCTAATAAATCAGTTAATCCCTGTAGTGCTAATAAATCAGTTAGTTATGTTTATGCAAATGCAATGAAAAAGGCGGGATACAACGGGCTTTGAAGATACGAAATCGCATTCCTGTCATGCGCCTAATTGTTTTGGTCGTGTAGTACAACTAGATACTGCGCTTCATACAAATAACGGATCAAAAGATGTGACCACAAATTTTGACGTTTTCCTTCAACCAACTGACTCGCTTGCTAGGGATGATCGTTGGTGCCGTATGCCGTTGTCACAGTAGACTGTGCCGTTTGTGGCAGAGTAAAACGGCCAAGAGCTGAATGTATGAGGGCGGTATCTAGTTCTAGCAAGGCGGGGATCAATAATAAATCTATGATTTTAAAGGTGTTAATATAAATGAAACACTTCACTTCTTTGAAATGAGGGAAAAAGCTTAGAGACGGCGATCGGCGCTAGCCAGGACCTTCTACTTTGAACTAATATCCTCAGTGGCTGAGGATTCCGGGAGAGACTTGCTTCCATCTTCAGCCTTATCAATACTTAACATCAGGTATGATGAAGACTAAGAGTGTCCCTGTCATGCCTGCCATTTTTCTTGCCTTGGCTGGCACCGACTCCAAAAGGCTTATTTTTTGCTTTTTAGTTTTTCGTATAGAGAGTGATGATGTGCTGTTTTCTGTACAATATCGAATATCAATAATAGTGAGTTATTTCGCCCGTATTGTTCGGGTAACGTAACCAAAACATAATCAAGTAATGTTTTGACAATCCAACACTTGTTATTACAACGTTCTGACGTGCGGTGTTGGTCAAATTATACTTGAAGCTGCCACAGAACTGACAGAAAGAGGTCAGCCGCACTATATTTGATTCACTCGTCGTTGTCAAACGCTTCGTTTCCACTGATTTTCTTTCGACATTTCGTTAAGCAAAGTTCGGTCCAGTCAGGTGTCGGATGGGTGACCGTAAAGTGGCATTGTAAGAGCGCTTCCGTGCTTCGGAGGGCACGCTAAATCTTCGGTCCCGGCTGTTGTCATTTGATTACAGTCGTTAAGCCAAGTCAGAGGCCTTATAGGCGGCTTGATAAACTCTGACACCAGAGGTCAATAATTCTCACTCGATAAGAAGAAGAAGAAGCGTGTAAGAGTAACAAACAAACAAATAAACAAACAAACTGACATAATTTTGACTGTACCTTGCGTTCTTCTTTTAACCTTTCCCTAGATATTCCCCGTCACTCCTCCGACTTTGTTTCCTACATTCCGTACATTCCTTATTTCCGTACATGCCGTTCGTTTATGGAACCCGAGGGTATCAGAAAGGCTCAGACTCTCCAATCCTTTGGTGATCGAGTCAGAAAGCATTTCCTTTCTCCTTCATCTACCTTATCTATATATTTCTTTCTCTCACCCAAGGTTGCCTGGAAGAGATTGCTGTGTAGCAATAAGGCCGCCTATTGTTGTTATTTGTTCTGTATTCTGTATGTTTAATCGTGTGCAGTAAAGTTTATTCTATTATTGTTATTACTAGGGCGGTTACAACCCGATACTCGGGTTCGTCGATCGACGAAAAATTCCAAATTATGCGAAAATAATGATACTTTTTAATTGCAGTTTGTGATCATCACATTTAACATTTTGTATATTTTATAGTTTTCGGAACAAATAGACTCGAGTACCTTTAATTTGATACCTTACTCGGCCGCGTACTACGCGCCAAAGTCCCTATCGAGTCGTCACAAATTTTGCGAACCTGAATTAAGTATATAGTTTATTAATTTCGCATTTTTAATATTAGTATCATTCGTAATACTTCCGTTGGTTCTGATGTCCACCAGCTCTAATGTAGCATCAGCGATTTTGCTACTATCTCGATAATAATGCATACCAATGCGATGTTGTCTTATATTTAGAAAGAAAGAAAGAAAATTGAATTTATTTGAAACAAATCACACAAAACAAAGACGTACTTACAAATAAAAACCATGAAATTTGTCTCAAAACGGTCACGACTCAGCATAACGCGTGGTGTACGACCAGCGATGATCTTCCGTCGTGCCCGGTTTGACGATCCGATACGGAGACAAAAAAACTCAAATTTTATTTATTATTTATTTGAACGAGCCCATCAAAACTAATCGAACTTGAAGAATTAAATTGGTTTATTCAGCCGTTGTCGATCGTACTTACGTATGAACCGTTAAAGAAGCTGCGCCATCGGTTCACAAACCCTACGGCGGGAGACCGCGTAACGAAAAGAACTGGCAAGAACTCGTCAAGGGCAGAAAAACTCGTCCTGTTTTATTTCATACAGAGTCGTCTCGCCGTACAATCGAATAAGTACAGTTTACCAGTAGACTTTTGTTTTCGAAAAGTAATAAAAATACAACACCGATTTCGAAGGCAAACGACATAATATTTTGTCTATGATCTGCTAATAGATACGATTTCCATACAAAAGACATCAACGGGTGCTTTGCCCAAATTCGAAAATAACTCAGTTTATGATTTTTTTAATTTTTGCATTTTTAAATGCGATTTTTATACTTATGAAAAGTTGTTTTTTTTCCAATATTTTTCTATTTATAAATGTATCAGCATAACTCAGTTTGTTTCCTCATAGCTGCGCATGCTTGCTTGCATGCTTGGTTTGCATGTTTGCTTGCTTGCATGCTTGCTTGCTTGCTTTGCATTTGCATGCATTGCATGTATGCTTTGTATACTTGTTAACGTTAAAGTATTTGCAACATATTTTATGATAAAGATTGATATGCCAATAAATGTTATGATTAGTAATCGTTATGGTGAAAACATTTATGCAAAAAGTATATAATATACTGAAATACCATTATTACAAAAGAGGTTATGAGGAAAAAAAGTATGCGTTCTATTTTATTCTGCATCAAGTTATGCGAAATGACGAGTATGCCAAAAAACGTTATGCAGCTATAAAATATGCCTTTCTGATTTATGCGACCGAACATATCTTATCTCTCGCTGGTGATTCAGGCCCTTACTATTTAAGCATGCATTGTAAACCATCAAATACCTACCTACTTTTTTTTACTTTTTGCATAACTTTGCTATGTTCCTAAAAAACATTTTGGTTTTAACTGCCATCATGTACTATCTATTGAAGACAATTGCTTTTCTAATTATTCATTATTAATATTTTTTATTTCGATCACCCATCTTTACCCTGGCCTCCACGAACATAACTTAACCAGATTGATCTTCAGTGCGTGCACGTTCAAATACGTATACGACCGAGCTATAGAAATTGAGCGAAAATTTACTTGTATAAAAGTTACTTTTCCTAGAGTTAATTTAACCGCCTCTGTGGTTTAGTGGTACAAACACCGGTGTCAGACCCAGGAGTCTCGGGTTGAATTCTCAGGGGGGTCCCCATTCGGTTTGGTTGGTGGTAGGAATTGTTGTATTACCATCATATTTAATAACAACAATGTTTTTAGTACTGTTGTATTCCGGCAGTTAAAGATAAAATAGCCAGTTCCTCAGTGATTGAAGATTCCGGGATAGGCTCGCTTCCATCTTCAGCCTCATCAATACTAAACATCAGGTATGATGAAGGCTGTCGTTCATATAAAAAGAATAATAGCATTATTGTAATTTCGGTCACCTATCTTTTACCCAGCCTCTACGAAAGTAGCTTAACCCGATCGATCGCCAGCGCGCGCACAATTACGCATACGGCCGGTGTGGAAAGTGGACCGCTTGCACAACCGGAACCGCGCAATGTGAGGTGCGGTCGCGGGAGTAGCGGGTCCGAAACTTCGGTATTTAATGTTACTTTATTTTAAGATTTTTTTTTTTCTTTAATGATAAGTTTTAATAGAAAGATACTACAAAACGACTCGGCTCACAATAAGTCCCGCTTGAGAATAACTTGTGAGCCGAGACAATTTTTTTTTGTATTTTTCTATTTACATTTTTCAATGTATTTTTAACAATTTTCACCTACTTTTGAATTTCTCAAAACCATTTGCAGAACTTATCAATGCAAAACTACTTTTTGAATGGAGTAAGATATTACTTATATATACTTCTCCCGGAATCGTCAACCATGTATGATGATTACTTTATTATTCTCTAAATACATCAGGAACCCGATACACGGGTTCCTTATGTCTATTACTACCAAAATAAACAAGTCGCCTGTAAACGATAATTTTATTTCGTTTTCCTTCTACTAAACGAGTGCGGCGGTTCCGACGTCCCGGCGACTATAGTGCTGCCGGACTAGGAGCCCCGTCACAAAACAAAGCGTTCCCTCAAGCTAAAAAAGGTTTATTTACCTGTTGCAGAGAACTGACAAGGTCAGGATAGCCTTTTTTTAAATCCGGTCCAATGCTCTAAGCATTGGACCGGATTTCCAAAGGTCGCGGGTTCGATTCCCGTCTGAGAATTCACTTGTGGCCGAGTTATTTTTTCCAATATTTTTCTATTTAAAATTTACCATAAGTATAAAAATAGCATTGAAAAATGCAAAAATTACAAAATTAAAAAGCTTTTTTTAAATTGAAAAATATTGGAATAAGTCAACTCGGCCACAAGTGAACTCGTCCCATCTGAGAGTTCACTTGTGGCCGAGTTGACCTTTTCCAATATTTTTCTATTTGAAATTTATCATTTGTGTTTGTTTTAAGTATACCTTATGTACCTTTATGGCTGTAGGTGGAATCGCGTATTGGAATAACTGTCTATCTTATCTCAACTCCCGAAAACATATTGTTATGGATACAGACTTAGATGAAACTGGCTTCCGCCCGCGGTTTCACCCGCGTGGTTCCCGTTCCCGTGGGAATATCGGGATAAAACTGGCCATTGTTACTCGCCGTCTTTTCAACTAACTCTATGCCAAAAATCAAGTAGATTGGTTGCTCAGTTAGGGCGTCAAGAGGATAAACAAACACATTTTCGCAATAATTCGTTTTCTCAACCACATAACACCCACTGCTGGGTATAGGCCTCCCCCAAAAGGGGGGGTTTGCCATAATCGCCACGCTTGGCAGACGGGTTGGCGATCGCAGTATGGCCAAGTTTGTAGGAGACGCTGCTGCCCATCTCCTGAAGGCTGAGACCCTTAGTCGCCTTTTACGACACACATGCGATGAGAGGGGGTAGTGCTATTCTAAGCCGACACTACACAGCTTTAATATTATTATTAAATTATTATATTAATTATTTATTATTATTATTAGTTAGGATAAGGATGGTGGTAGCTAGCCAGGCGGACTTTTAGCACAATTTGGTCACTACCAGCCAACTCTTGCATTTTCCATTAAATACAATATAGTACTGTCGTTGACTTTACC
The DNA here is from genome assembly GCA_910589605.1 of Chrysoteuchia culmella. Classification (NCBI taxonomy): domain Eukaryota; kingdom Metazoa; phylum Arthropoda; class Insecta; order Lepidoptera; family Crambidae; genus Chrysoteuchia; species Chrysoteuchia culmella. The sequence continues at coordinate 9,347,539 of OU342671.1, read as the reverse complement.
CGTTTTCACTCGCGTTTTACCGAACTCCGCTCCGCTCACCGCTGTTATTGGGATCCTACCCCAAGATTGCTTGGTCGCCTTGCCATGTTGTGACTACCATCCGTCGGCTGTGGGTCAATTAATACTTTGAATTACCGAGAAATCTTGTAGGAGTTAAATTACAAAATGTGGAATATGAGTTAATGTCCTGTCTTGTATAATAAGTGGGAAAGAAATTAAATAACAGTGGGAAAACGCCCTTGAAACCTCGTGCAATGTCGCTTTTGGCAAGACTTCTTAGTATTTGACAGGTCATTGTCATTGTCCCCAATGAGCGTTATTCTCATCCTAAGCAATAGGTATTATAAATCATCAATATGAAGGCTAAGAGACTCACCGTCGTCCATAAAAAAAAAAAAAAAAGTGAGTTTGTTTGTTTTTCTTTCACGCAACCTTTATCTAAGCAACCAGTCGACTAAGTTAGTCGAAAGAATGGACAGTAACGTAGGCTATTTTTTATTCCGATATTCCCACGGGTACGGAAGCCTTGCGGGTGAAACCGCGGGCGGAAGCTAGTCAATTTTTATGACTTTGGTTTTTTTATTTTTTTATTTGAGTTGGATTATTGTTATATTTTTCATTTCAAGTCAGATGGACTTGTTACAATGTTCTAAATAATAGATAAGCCCTCTCTATTGCGATTGTTACACCCTTACAGGGACCAGGGTCACATGAACTGTACTTACTTGTAACATCCTTGTAAACTTTGTGACATGCAATAAATAAATAAATAAATAAAAAATAAATATTTGCATACAATCACACCAATTATCTAGCCCACGTTAAGTTTCATGAAGAACTTGTGTTATGGTTACTAGATAACGGATAAACATACTTATATACTTTTTTTTGTAAATAAATACTTAATATACATATTAAACACCCAGACCATGACAAATAGACATGTTCATGCACACAAATATTTGTCTTGTCCGGGGATCAAACCCGGGACCTCTGGCGCAGAAGGCGGGGTTAGTACCCCTGCGCCAACAGGTCTTGGGGCTCGCTAGCACACCCTCTCGCACCGCGGATCCCGCACGATTGCTATGTCAAAACGTGTCCGTCAGACGACTGTTTAGAAGTGAAGTTAGATACTCTGAAACTGTGATAAATATTATAATAATAGGTTTGACTGGTGGTAGAACTTGTTGTAAGTCCGCCTGGTTAGCTACCACCATCTTATCTAAGTCTGACGCCATAACAACAATATTTTCAGCATTGTTGTGTTCCGGCAGTTAAAGATTAGAAAGCCAGTTCCTCAATGATTGAGGATTCTGGGAGAGGCTCGCTTCCATCTTCAACCTTATCAATACTTAACAGCAGGTATGATGACGGCTAAGAGACTCCACGTCGTCCATAAAAAAATAAAAAAACAAGACGAGACACAATACTATTGTCTTTGCTACCTATTTATGTGTAGAAATATATATAAACGTCCATGACTCGGGTACAAATGCTCATTTTCATCATACCAACATTAAAGGCAACCCTCCGGACGCGGGGGAGGGAGGTGGTAAATCCTGCATTGGATACCCCACAGCCGGCTGTGTCGAAGGTTATGTCAGACTCTTATTGACTAAACACCACGTTATGGCTGGATTCCCCGGAAAGGGACGGCAGCCTACATCGGAAGCTACCGGGCTTAGAACCCGGGACCTCAGAGTGAGCGGCATCCTGGAAACCGGAGTGTATGTACCACTCTACCACGGAGGTCGTTAATTACTATTGGCTGAAATATAATAGTTTTGAAGAAAAAATACCAGCGAAAACGGCGCTTACAATTACTTTTCTTCACAGTGTGTATGATGAAATTAAGGCAAATAAGTTGTATGATTAAAAAACTTAAACATTATTCGTACACACAATCCGTGTTTATCATAGAACATTAAATCCAGGAAGAGCTCACATTCATTACCATACAATACCAGACAAAGCATGTTTGTGATAACACGACAAACGATGCGACCATTGTTCGTATACCTTTAATAATAATGTTGTATAAAAGTTTTTTTTTCGATAAGAAAAGTCAAGCTATTTTCGGAGAGGTCTGTAAAAAGATGGGTGACCGCAGACTATTTTAAAGGGGCTTGAATTTTGACATGACATTAATATCATTTACACATACGTCATACATGCACGCTGATTCGGGTATTTATAAGAACGATCATCATTGTCAACAATTGATGAATTTACAACAAAGTATTTTTTTATGAAAAGCGGAAAATCTGACGTGTCATTAATTAGCAGAAACATGCAAGGTCTAGCTCGCATATGTAAATTACATGAGACATAATGTAATGTAACCAAAATAAATGTCGTATAAAATGTAGGTAGGTAAAACAGACAGACTTATAACGAGATACACGCAAAGAGCGCTTCAAACTGTATGAGAACCTAGCGTATCGAATTTTTCGTACCTACGATGACGTTACGAGCGAGATTTAATGATGTGCAAATGTTATTGACGAGCTCTTGCAAGAAAGCACTGTTTGGCGCAGGGGTACTAAACCCGCCTTCTGCGCCAGAGGTCCCGGGTTCGATCCCCGGACAAGACAAATATTTGTGTGCGTGAACATGTCTATTTGTCTTGGTCTGGGTGTTTAATATGTATATTATGGATGTATTTACAAAAAAAAAGTATATAAGTATGTTTATCCGTTATCTAGTATCCATAACACTAGTTCTTCATGAAACTTAACGTGGGCTAGATAATTGGTGTATTGTATGCAATTATTATTATTATTATTATTTTCGTTTCTGAGTGACGCGTGTTTTCATGGCAATGGTCTCAAGCGGACTGACTTAGGTCGTAAAACTTTGACCGTGGATCAAACTTATGGCACGCAAGGTAGGTACACTTTTACCGTCTATTTCGATATAGGTCTGTGTTTTTACATACACATATTTTTAAAATGAATGTATTACAAATAGTTTTATATTTTTGACTTTGTTAATCAGGTCGATCACGCGTTCAACTTGGAATTAAATTCAGAAACTCGTTTGTTAATGATACTCGTTTGATTGATATTGAGTGTAAATTACTCTGTGTTTCCACTATTCATTCTGTGACTTATACTTTGAATCTGTGTACACATAACCTTACTTTTTTAATTAGACCGAAAAGTTTTCAAATTCAATGCATCCATTTGCGCGCCAAATCTTTATCTAGCCTTGTTCCAAGTTTAAATATCTGAAAAGTAAATATGGCCACAGCATAAATTAACATACAGTATTATGTCAGACTCTTTCTTGATAAAAGTTATTTTTTATTATAGCAGCAGCCCGGTACGCAATACGCGATAGGGCTGCCCAACATAGATTAGCCACTACCACACGCTTACTGCGTACAAAACTGTCACGTTTTAGTATACTTAGATTTTTTGCTCCAAAGAAAATGTCGAATACGAGATGTCACAGCTCGAGAAGCACACAGGGGGCTAATTCATTCTTTTTTCATTTATTTTCCACAAAGAAAATACACAAATGGCAATATTCATGTCTGCCAAACTGCTAACCAGTTTGTCGGCACCTCGTGCTCTCGTGTGTACACGAGATACGATCATTTGCTCTAAACTTAAGAATCACCTTAGGCTTCTTCTTCTTCTGTAGCCCTCGTAAACCAATGATTGGATGTAAGCTTCCTTCCAATACTTCCATCTTTCTCTGTTTTGGCCAGTTAGTGTCCATAGTTATTGCTCGCCACCTTTTTGATGCCATCCTTCCATCGCACTTGTGGCCTTCCTCGTGGTCAGTTTTGGTCCCACGGCCTCCATTCTAGGAGTCGTTGCGACAAGGTTTCTTGTTTTCGAGCAATGTGGCCGGCCATTCCCACTTGAGTCTCGCCACTCTTAGGCCTATGTTAGTGACCTTACTCTGCTTCTGAGCCACTTGTTTGTTTTTCGATCCCTCAGTCACAACTACCAACTTTCTCTCTATTGCCCTTTGCGTTACCCTCAGTTTATATATAGTATCCTGGGTAGCCCAGGCTTCAGCTCCGTATGAAAGAACGGGGAGGACGCATTGGTCGAATGTCTACTCTTCTGGTGGGCTGTCAGATTCATTTGGAAGACAGAGTCCAATTTTGAGAATGCTGCCCAACCAAGTCGTCGGTCTTCTGTCGATCTCGTTACACTGGTTTGCTTTCACCAATTTCACTTCCTGGCCTTGGTACACATATTTTTGAACCCGCTCTATTTCCACTCTCCGTACCTCGATAGGTGTTGTGTTGTAAGTGTTCGTGGACATAATTTTTCTATTGTCCAGGTTCATCTCGAGTCCAACTTACAGGGATGCTGCTTCCAGTTCTTCAATCACCTGTAGTTCCGTCGGGGTGTGTGAAAACAAAACTATGTCCTCTGCGTATCTCAGGTTTGTCAAATATGCCCCTGAAATCTAAATCTCTATTTTCTGCCAGTGTAGTTCTTTAGACACATCCTCCAGAACCAGTGTAAAAAGTTAACGCGATAAAGTATATCCGTGCCTTGCGATCCTTCTCTTTTTATATCGATGGAGTTTGTGAGTTGCGGAAGCCCTAAGGGTATTCTTATCTATTCTAAAACATTAATATTAGATTTTTTAAGCTTTAGGCGCTCGATATTGGGTCCGTAAGTTAAGTATGGCCTTAGTGGATTTTAAGAACGTCATATCGTTAATGAAATTTTTTTTTTATTAAGAATAAGAAAGATAAGAATATCCTAAGGCGATTCATAAGTTTAGTGCAAATGGATTTGAGACTCTTGCCGAGTTCTCACCGAGACAAGAAGATAAAATACTGTATGTATTGGATTCTGTGTCATGGCGCACATAATCTTAATTGCATGTATTACAGTTCACTATAGTTTGCTATAGTATCGTGAGAATCACAAGTTACACAATAACATTGTCTACAATTCACGCGATTGTCTACAAAATGCGGTTTATTTTAAAATTATGAATGTACAATTTTATCTCGGATCAGGCGTTGCGAAATTAGCTTTCTTGTTTTTGGGTATATTTTTATCTTGAACAGGGGAAAGCTGAGCCTAGGAGAAGAATATACTAAAGCAATAACTTTATTATTAAGAGCCAAGTGCAGCAACTTTGGACTAGGCAACTGCCTTTGGTCGTTTAAAACATTTTCTTTCCCCTTTAAAGTTCAAACAAATATCTGAAATGTAACATTTAGTTACATTAATGAACGACGCATGGTGGTAAGATGGTAACATGTAAGTCCGCCTGGCTATCTACCACCATCTTATTTATGTTTGTCGCCGTAGCAACAATGTTTTCAGCATTGTTGTGTTCCGGCAGTTAAAGATAAGATAGCCAGTTCCTCAGTGATTAAGGATTCCGGGAGAGGCGCGCTTCCATCTTCAGCCTTGATAAATCATAACTCGGGTATCAATTTAGTTGATGAAATCGGGACAAAGACGATTTTATTTAACACTGGCTGCGGTTTTACTCGCGTCGTTCCCTTTCCCGAGGGAATGACTGGATAAAATGAATCCTATGTATTATTCTGGGTCATTTGCAGAATATCATCCAAGTCCGTTTAGAAGTTTACGCATTAGTAAGTAACAAACATACAAAATTTTCCTTTAAATATTTCCAAGGTGACTTTTATTAAATTTAATGTTTATATGAACATGTTAGGTAGGTAATTAGGTATATTTACCCGTCGTAAAGTTCATAATGTAAATCACCTTGTGTACAATTCCCAAAGGGTCGTTGAAAGAAATGATACTTTAAATAAAATCAGGTAAATTTATATTGAAGAAAATTACAAATGTACATAAAAGGAAAAAATATAGAATGAGTGAAAAATGACAAGAAGAGACAAAAGAGCAAAATACATAGAATAATATTAATCATACAGTATAAAAATGTAAGCAATGATAAAAGCAAACTTAACATACCGCCCACCATGGACAGCTCGTCCATCAAACAAACAACTTAAGTAAAACTATAGTTCACTTAATATAAACAAAACAATGATATCCAATAGCTAAATTAAAATACAAACAAAAACTCGTCATAGTTTGGTTACGAAACAAAATGTAATATTTACTAAGCCTCTATTTAGTAACAGTTAATATTATAAGTTTGGACACAGATCTTTTGGTTAGAGATACTCTACATCGTAGTGTTACAACTCTCGTAAGATTGTCCGAACCAACATGTTTTGCAGTAATAATGCCGTGCAACCATCGTCGGGACGGGGGAGGTCATTCTTTTATTTAAACTACATAAAGCTCGGAAGTTATATATCTGACCACTTGTACCTATGTTACAATTGAGTTGAATACTCATGGGACCAACCAACGCCTCCAAAAGTCCTGGAGAAATCGTTGTACATATTATTGCCACCTTTTAGGTAAGTGTACCAGCATGGTTGAGGATTATTCGCCAATCAAATAGGTGAAATGCGAGTGATGCGATAGAAGTATTGGACGTTTTAATTTATGTTTTTCCTTTTTCTGCAAACAACCGCCCACCCTGAGGATATCATCGCTCTCAAGAAATAGACAAAGCGAGGTAAGTATAGTTTTCTTCTTCACCTTTCCCATAATTTGGGAACTTTTTATCTCTTCTAGGAAAATATCCTTCTGACACAACAGGATACAGGTAAGTAATGATCTTATAATATGTTTTCTTGACTTTCTTCTTTTTAAATCTTGGAAATCGACGTATATAAGAAACAACTCTAAAATGCCCTTTTAATGACAAATACCGGGATGATAATGACTCTGAATCTAATCGAAGAATGTGACATGTAGTTTTCTCATGTTTATTTTCTAACTCATTACCCCTTGTATCATTTATAATTTGAGTTGGACCTGGCACGAGATCCTCCTTTAAAGGTTCATTATTGACTGAACAAGATGCATCAAATGTTGCTTGAACTTGAGTTGTTCGTTCTTCAGTCAGACATTTTTTCTTCACTGAAGATGGTTGTTCTCGTTCCTCAAAACGTCCCATGAGATTGTTCATAGTCACTTGAGTATGTATACTAGTAATCTCGTTATTCTGTTTCTGTGTCTGTTCATAACTTTGGGTTGAACATATATAGCCTGAAAGTATCCATCCAAGTTTGGTATTTTGTGCAATCGGTGAACCTGGTGGACCTTTGATAACACCATTCCTTAAAATTTGACCATATACTTCAGCCCCTAGTAAAATATCTATTTTACCTGGAGTGTTGAACATTGGGTCTGCTAGATCTAAAGCAGACATCTGAGGAGAAAATACTGGAACCCTCAATTTTCTCTCAGGTAGAAGAGAGGTGAGCTCTCTCAAAACATAAGCTTTTACTTCAAGTGTAAAGCTGGGATCATGGCGTGACTGAATTTTGACCATAACGGTCCATTTTGACTGCAAGGATGAACCTTGGTCACTGCCTAACCCTGAAATATAACAATCATTAGAAACTCTTTTGAGGCCAAACATTTGCACAGCTGACTCTGCTACAAATGAAGCCTGTGAACCTTGATCAAGAAGAGCTCTAAGATGAAAACTGCCATTTCTCGTTTCTACGTTTACTATCGCAGTGGGCAATAACACTTGCCTGTTCATATTAGAGAAACATGACACTACATTTGATGTCTCGGCTTGACATGATTCTAGATTAGATGACTGAGTGCCGTCTTCTTCTAGCGAATGGTTTACCTGATTTTCGATAGGACCTGACTTTGGGTGAAGGAGAGAATGATGTCTCCTATTACAAATACGACAGTTGGTTGACTGTCGACAGTTATAAACAGAATGATTTGAAGCAAGACAATTAAAGCATAACCTGTTGGTCCGGGCAAAGGCACGACGTTGGTCTACGTCTTCTTTAGCGAATATTTTACAAAAGCATAACTTATGATCTTCCGAACAAAAAATACAAGATACGTTAGACGTTACATGCATTGTCCTAAAAACGTGATGACGTACATTATTGTTTTGTGTGGTTTTATTGGATTTGTTATCTAAAAATTCTAATGACCTAAAACGTTGATCCAAAAAGTCTTTGAATTCCGGAAGTTTAGGTAATTCATCATTACATTTGCTAACATTAACCTCCCACATCTTTCGAGACTCAGTATCAAGCTTTAGAGACACTAAATAAATCACAATAACATCCCACGAATTTATGTTGACGCCTAAATTAGAAAGAGCATTCATGCATTCATTTGTTGTATCCAGTAGTTCTTTTATTGCACTCGATGACTCTGACAATACATTCTTTTGGTTGATAAAACGTTTCAAAATACAATTGGCCAAGAATCTTTTGTTGTTGTAACGATGTTCCAATTGATCCCAACAAAGTTTGTAATTACATGCGGTGATAGATATGTGCCTCAACAGCTGCTCAGCTTCGCCACACAAATGACTTTTTAAATAATGCAATCTTTGCACGTCGTCCAGTCCTTTGTTGTTATGAATTAAAGACATAAACAAATCACGAAAGCTGCTCCACTCAGAGTAGTTTCCGCTGAACATGGGTAATGATATTTTGGGCAACTTTAAATTGGATATATATTCAGAATCATTTTTTGAGCTGAAATCCTTACTAACATGAATGTCTTCCTTTAATATAATCAATTTTTCTTTTAATTCAGACTTGTGTTCGATGTATAAATCTTCAGTAGAACCATATATATCTTTACTATGGTACTCGGAGCTTTCGACATCACTGGTGGTACACTCTCCTATGATTTGCCGATGCGTCGTATAAAACGAGGACCATAGACGTTCCAACATTTCCAGGCGCGCTTCCACATAAGATATTGTTATGCGCTCTTTCGGAGACTTTTTGTAGTTAATTTTAGCCTTGGAAATGTTGGATGCAGTATCCAACTGAAGTTTAAGCATCGATTCCATTTTTGGTTTGATATAAGTAGTAGATAGAAATAAGGTTCAGTTTACTTACAGTTTTTCATCACATAAATACCTATATAAACATTTCAAACCACTCTTCGAAATGGTGAGCTGTGGCAACCTTGCTTTGCTGCCGCCGTTACTTCGCTGAGCACACGAAATTATGTTCAGCCAACTTTTTCTTGCTTGCTTCACAATCCGACTCGATAAGGACCATGTACAATTCCCAAAGGGTCGTTGAAAGAAATGATACTTTAAATAAAATCAGGTAAATTTATATTGAAGAAAATTACAAATGTACATAAAAGGAAAAAATATAGAATGAGTGAAAAATGACAAGAAGAGACAAAAGAGCAAAATACATAGAATAATATTAATCATACAGTATAAAAATGTAAGCAATGATAAAAGCAAACTTAACACCTTGGACTAAGTTCAACGTGATAAATATTAAACAAGAAAATATTCACCTTATACACATACACAAAACTTTGTTTCTGAAGCAAGTTTCAACACGCGAGCTGTAGGTGGGCGTGTGTGCTTGCATGGCATGGAAAAGCAAAAACATTGTAATATAACAACACAAATGTGTAGAGAAACAAAGTTTTGTGTATGTGTTTTTGTGATTTTTGAATTTTTGTGTTTTTCAATGCTCTTTTTATACTTATAATACATTTTAAATAGAAAAGATGTTTCTTTCGAATGCAAGTATATTCCTTGCATTGATGTGACAACGCTGGCCTACAGCGTATTAAAAATATAAAAGAATTTCGACAGTGGTTCGCAAGTCTCGGTGGCTCAGTTGTTAGAGCATTGGACCGGATTTCCAAAGGTAATGGGTTCGGGTCCCATCTGAGAATTCACTTGTGGCCGAGTTGATATTTTCCAATATTTTTTTATGTATCAGAAGTATGTGTTTTTGTTTTAATGTTTTAAAAAAACTTTCGCTAGAGACCCGGCTTTTATCAGACTTTATAATTAGTAGATTCTTTTTTAAATATTTTTTAATCCGTGTGTATCCAATCACGTGTAAAGCCCAATTACATGAGTGCATGCAACACTTCCGTGTGTAGACCTTTACAACGGGTCATGATTGCAAAATGGCCGTTTACGAAACAATAGGAAATGGGGATCCTTTACTGCAGGATAATATCGTGGGAGAGTGTAAATGTATCGATGGATTATGATATCGATGAAACTATTTATTATAGAAAAGAGCAGAATAGAAACACATTGTATATTGAACACATTAATTAAATCATAAAGCAAACAATGGAAATATAATTTAATCAAACCAAAATAAGACAACTGTCACAAACAAAAAAAAAATACCTAATAATAATTAAATGTGTACTGTGACGGCCAATCAGGGGCCGTACCGCGCAAGTGTCATCGAAAGCGGCTTCATTTGACAGATGGATGTGACACATTGCTGCTTCTTTTTGTCACAAATGAAAACTTACCAAAGAGTAAGAGCAATATGTCTCATCCATCTGTCAAATGAAGTCGATGTCGATGCCGACGTCACTTGCGGGTCCTGGACCCTCTCCCACCGAACTTTCGAGGGGACGGGAGCTGGTTTGATCGTACCCCGAACCCCCGCCGAGCCTACTACGCATGACGGGGTGTCGGGGGGTGGCTAGGGATAGGGTGCTGCTGGACTCCCGAGTCCGGTATTCTAGGTGAGCCCAGCATAACCGTTTGGTATGCGTAAATGCATTCCCCTCACTCAAAACAACAAGGACCCTGGACCCTACCTCAGCATTATGCCATTACGACGGCGCGGACGTTGTAATCGTCACACCGCAACAGCGCTGGTATTCTGGCTGGGCATGTACGAGTTGTCGTCGTCGTCTCAGCCACATGACACCCACTGCTGGGTATAGGCCTCCCCCAAGGATCTCCACGACGATCGGTCCTGCGCTGCCCGCATCCAGCGGCTTCCCGCGACCTTCACCAGATCGTCGGTCCACCTTGTGGGTGGCCTACCCACGGAGCGTCGTCCGGTACACGGTCGCCATTCCAGAACCTTTCCGCCCCAACGGCCATCGGTTCTTCTCGCTATGTGTCCCGCCCACTGCCACTTCAGCTGAGCAATCCTTCGAGCGGTCAGTAACTTTAGTTCATGTACGAGTACACTCTTTGAACAAACAATTCCTCTAATATTATGGGATAGGTACTAGTGCCCATCGAAAATAATTTAACCGCCTCCGTGGTCTGGTGGTTACAACACCACAGGGGCCCAATTCTGCTAATACTTAGTCACAATGGTATTCCAGTTATGTTTCAATGGTAGTGCTGTTTTACACAGTTCTTGTTACAACAGTGTAAATACACACTACTATTGAAACACCACTGAGAGACGATTATGACAATAATTTAGCAGAATTGACCCAGATCCCCCTGGTATCTGACCCAGAGGTCTCTGATTCATTTCCCGGTGTTAACATATTGTATTCGGATTGGTTGGTGGTAGGACTTGTTGTAAGTACATTTGGCTTGTTAACACAATCTTATTAAAGTCTGATGCCATAACAACAATGTTCATTGTTGTGTTCCGGCAGTTAATGATAAGGTAGCTAGTTCCTCAGTGGTTGAGGATTCAGAGAGCACGATTCCACCTTCAGCCTTAGCCTTAACATAAGGCTAGACTTCGTAATAATAAAAGTACATATTTTTTTGGGTTATATTTATATGTGCTCTCCTTCACAGAAATTGTTTAATTTCAGTGAATTTCAGGCCATGTTTGAATAAGGCATTTGCCGATTTCTTTTTGGTATATAAAGACGTACAAAATATTGTTACATAACTATTAATAAGTAGGTTTTAACCGCCTCTGTGGTCTAGTGGTACAGCCACCGGTATCAGACCCAGGGGTCCCGGGTTTGATTCCCAGCGGGGGTACATATTGTATTCGGTTTGGTTGGTGGTAGGACTTGTTCTAAATCCGTCTGGCTAGCTACCACCATCTTATCTAAGTCTGACGCCATAACAACAATGTTTACAGCATTGTTGTGTTCCGGCAGTTAGAGATAAGATAGCCAGTCCGCAGTGATTGAGGATTCCGGGAGAGGCTCGCTTCCATCTTCAGCCTTATCAATACTTAACATCAGGTATGATGAAGGCTAAGAGTCTCCCCGTCGTTCATAAAAAAAATAAAAAAAAATGCTTACAATCACACCAATTATCTAGCCCACGTTAAGTTTCATGTAGAACTTTTGTTATGGATACTAGATAACGGATAAACATACTTATATACTTTTATTTTTACAAAGAAATAAAACAATATTCATAAACACCCAGACCAAGACAAATAGACATGTTCAGTTCATGCACACAAATATTTGTCTTGTCCGGGAATCGAACCCGGGACCTCCGGCGAGAAGGCGGGGGCCAAACAGGGGGGTTACTCTTGACGGGATCGCGTTGAGATCGAGATTGAATGTCAATAATTATTACTGATTTTCGACGTTGATTCGATTTTAAGTGTCGCTAAAATCGATTAATAGAGTACAAAGTTACTTTATTTACTAATTTCAAGTATTTAGTATTAGTTTAATTACTTATTTTTTGTCATAATTACTGACGTTTGACATTAATTCAATCTCGATCTCATTGTGATCGCATCAAGAGTAGGGGGCCAGGTCGTCAAAATAGTAAAATAACATAATCCCTAAGTATATAGTTATAAGTAATTAACGATATCATAATTATGATTTCTTTAAATGAGAATCGCAATTTATACAACCTAAACAACCTATTTTGTTTTAACGAGTATCGATATTATTTTCATCGATAATTTCCACATCCCTACAGGTAACCTGATTGCTGAAAGTGTCGTTACGAAATCGGCTCCTTCCATTTACCAGTGCTGCCTACGAAATTACCGACTTCCGTTCTCTTTTCACAGTTCAGCATCTTCCGGAAATAGTACTGAATACCTGCTGATCTACTTTGTAAAACAGCATGAAAGTTGAGCGTTTCTGCATTTTTTTCAAGGACATCGGGGATGCTTAGCCTTGACCATACCTGATGTTAAGTAATGATAAGGATGGAGGTAGTGCACCTCTCCCAGTATCCTTAACCACTGAGGAACGGGTATTCTTATCTCTAACTAACAAACGCAGTATCCCCCTGGCCGGTATATAATTCGGCCAAAGGAACTTAAATATCTTAAAGACTTCCTGGAGGCCGCCATCGCCAGGCTAAAAGAGTTAATAGGGGTTAAAGTATGAAATTGCCGATTTTTTTCTTACACTTCTATATAGAGAACCTCACTACTTCTGTGATTAAAAGGTACATCTATTGCTTGATTTTATATTAAATTAAGATCATAATGATCAAGAATAATTAATCTCATGTTTATTATTTTCGTTTCTTATACGATAAAAACTTCTCCTTTTTTTGTTAGCAAAATTTACTACTTTATTTAAAATAATTTATAAATTATTCATAATTTTTAAAATAAAAATATAGCATTAGATTGCTTAGTCTTCAAACAATGATTGTACATTAAAAAATTGTGGCATTAGCACTTGCGGTAGTAACTATAACAAAAATTGTTAGTATGGAAAACAAACTTTTTTTGAAAATCTTCATACAAATCGGCAATTTCATAGTTAAAGACCTAATACCATAACAAGGCGGCGAGTTACAATAGATTTTATAGGTCGCAGTGACTACAGTTCCAACTGGAGCTGCATAGCCCCTATATCCTGCAATTAATTCATTAATTGACTTTTTGTTCTAAACACGTAACACAACCACCCCTTTAACTTTGGGTACAAAGAAAAAAAACCGGCCAAGTGCGAGTCGGGCTCGCGCAACAAGGGTTTCGTTTATAATTTTCAAAAATATTTTTTATTATATGATGTAACAAAAAATTTACGGTTTTTGCAATTTTTCCTTTATCTGTACTATAAGACGTTACTTCGTACCAAATTTCAAGATTCTAAGTTCACGGGAAGTACCCTGTAGGTTTTGATTCCCGTGCGAGTTTCGAAAATTTGCGGCATAAACGGCTGTATCTTTTGATTGCTTTGGCTTAGAAGTTTGATTTTTTCATAGCTCCAAGGGACAGTAGACCTGAGTATAAGATATAAAATTCATGTGATAAATATTAAACAAGAAAATATACTAGAAAAAAGCAACTAGTCTCATGTCATCCCGTCAGGTATTTTCTTGTTTAATATTTATCACATAAAAATAGCATTGTAAAATGCAAAATTAAAAAGTTATAGAATAAATAAAAAGAACGCGTGGAGGTATCAAACTGAATTTTATAAATTCAGTTTGATACCTCCATGCGTTCTTGAGAAAAACGGTCTTGACAGACGGACGGACGGACGGACAACGAAGTGATCCTATAAGGGTTCTGTTTTTTCCTTTTGATGTACGGAATCCTAAAAATACGGTATTTTTAAATACATAAAAAAAGATACATAAAAAAAGTCATCCCGTGACCACGGCAGCTGTAAAGGTGCCGAAACGTCGGGAAAATCAAAAAACCCCTAAAAACCTAAAAATTACGGACAATTACAACTTAGTTCGTGGAAATATAGCGCGTTTGATATCCGTAAAAGTTGTTTTATTTCAATAAAAAAAGATTCCGTCGAATGAGAACCTCCTCCTTTTATTGAAGTCGGTTAAAACAAGATTCAACACTGATTTTCCTCAACAAATCTTTACATAATACATCCGCAAAGATGATTGGCAATAATGATGATTGCAAGATACTTGAGAGTATCTAACTGTGTTATTTACCTACATTGAATATTTTAAAATGGATTTGCAATATTTTAAAGTTTTAACAAGTAAGTTTTCCTTCAAAATCATCTCAGATGACTGTAAACAACAAGAAATTAAGGAATTGTCAGGGAGTTCACATCATGATTCCTTAACAATATTACCACAATATTACTTAAGTGGCCATTTTAGACCCTCAGAAAGGATTTGGATACTTCAGCATCAGCCTGTGGTAGTCCACTGCTGGACATAGGCCTCTCTTAGCTCACGCCTATTGTGGCGTTCATAGGAGGCTATTGCTACCACGCTACTGCTACCACGCTGGCCAGACGGGTTGGTATAGGGTTTGTTTCAAGTTTTCCTTCTCTCGCACAGGTGTTCAATGCGTCGAGCCTCTTAAGTCGATTTAGGATACAGATAGTTAACAGATAATTTTTTTTATTCACGACGGGGAGACTCTTAGCTTTCATCATACCTGATGTTAAGTATTGAAAAGGCTGAAGATGGAAGCGAGCCTCTCCCGGAATCCTCAACCACTGAGGAACTGGCTATATCACTACTGCCTGAACACAGTAATGCTGAAAATATTGTTGTTATGGCGTCAGACTTAGATAAGTTGGTGGTAGCTAGCCAGGCGGACTCACAACAAGTCCTACTACCAACCAAACCGAATACAATTTATACCCCCGCTGGGAATCGATCCCGGAACCCCTGGGTCTGCATGATACCGGTGGTTGTTACCATTAGACCATAGAGGCGGTTAAAAGAGGCGGCGGCGGTTTTTATCTCCGTCAAATGTTTACTAGGGACTTTCTAGGGACGAAGCTCATTAATTTTGATTTTAAAGGCCCAAATGGTTAAATTGAATTACTTAAAATCGAATTGCGCGAATAAAACGGCCTTTTCACGGGATTTCTCGTCAACACCATAAGAACGAACCGAGACCAATGTCACCGTGACCATCGATTATGATGTTTGATTGTGAGTGAAAGTGGCTGAGCTTGGTTTGCTCACTTTGTGACCTTGAGCACTGTTGAGTGAAGGGTCAACGCATCTTTGTAAAGTATCAATGGCAGGCTTCTATAGATTAAATTAGGCCTCAAAAGCCCCTGGTGATGTGATAAAATAGATAATCCATTGTTTGACGACCTGTTTGGCGCAGGAGTACTATACCCGCCTTCTGCGCCAGAGGTCCCAGGTTCGATCCCCGGACAAGACTTGTTGCAACAAGTTTCTTTGTTGCAGCCTAGAATCAATCCGCTATCCTTACTTCCGTCATACATTTCCGAACTAATTTTATGACTGCTGTCAACTGTCAAGTGAATGTCACATCTCTTTGGTATGACTCATTCAAACCGAGAGATAGAACGGGCGCGCGCCCCGTTCATTCACTTGACAGTTGACAGCATTCATAAAATGAGTTCGGAAATGTATGGGCAAGAGCAGGTGGTGCTTGAGGAGCAAGGTGGTGCAGTGGTGATATTTATATTGTAGCAGTTAAGCCACTTTCGCAAACTTAAAATTACATAGATTTATCATTAGTTCCCCGTTGCTACAACTAGATACCACGCTTCATAGAAACAATGGATCAAAAAATGTGACCACAAATTTTGACGGTTTTCTTCAACTAACTGGCTCGGTTGCTAGGGATGATTATTGATGCCGTATGCCGTTGTCACAGTAGACTGTGCCGTTTGTGGCAGAGTAAAACGGTCAATAACTAAATGTATGAGTCGCGGTATCTAGCTGTAGCAACGCTAAGATAAACTATGCCTTTTTCCTCTGCCAGACTACCATGAAATATCTAAGAACTAAGGCGAAAGAAATAGTATCATACGTACATCTTATGTTTTGGCGCGCACTGTTAATTGAAATAAAACAACTTTACGGATATCAAACGCGCTATATTTCCACGAACTAAGTTGTAATTGTCCGTATTTATAGGTTTTTTAGGGGTTTTTTGATTTTCCCGACGTTTCGGCACCTTTACAGCTGCCGTGGTCACGGGATGATGATACAATAGTATCAGTAAACATTACATATTATTTATATATTTTTTGTCTTACAACTTCGTCCACTTGTCGACCACTTGTTTATTTAAATTGCCAACTTTGACACCGGTTTTCCTTACGATTAGCAGTTTAACCGGCGTTTACGAAGGTCGCGCCTTCATTTCACAACCACAGTAACCATACCACAGAGTACGTAAGAAGCAGAGAGGAAACCGGTAGAAAATTTAGTAGAAACTAGTCCACACCGCTCAGACAGGACTCGAACCCGCAACCTTTTAGTCTAATTCTCTAACCATTGAGCTACCGAGACTTTATGCGGACACGTCGAAATTGTCCCCTATTTACATGGTCAAAATATATCTATCTATATAAAATATATATATATATATATATATCTTGACGACCTGTTTGGCGCAGGGGTACTAACCCCACCTTCTGCGCCAGAGGTCCCGGGTTCGATCCCCGGACAAGACAAATATTTGTGTGCATGAACATGTCTATTTGTCTTGGTCTGGGTGTTTAATATGTATATTATGTATGTATTTACAAAAAAAAAAGTATATAAGTATGTTTATCCGTTATCTAGTATCCATAACACAAGTTCTTCATGATACTTAACGTGGGCTAGATAATTGGTGTGATTGTATGGAAATATTTATGTATTATTATTATTTATTAAAATAGTAGCAACTCTGGTGACTCACGTAAATTCGATTACCTATATGATAGTAGAAACTTGCTTTCTATACCTCTAGCTACCACGAACAATTTGCTTCTTCGTTACGAGCACGTGCCGAATGTAAAGGATATGTTATGATACTGATATACTATATTTACTATATCTTACTGATATGTTAAGGTCACTCTTCGATTTGACGGCTCTGTATGAAATAAAACATGGAGAAAAAACAGCCCTTGACGAGTTTCTTGCCGGTTCTTCTCGTTACGCGGTCTCCCGCCGTAGGGTTTGTGAACCGATGGCATAGCTTCTTTGACGTTCATAAGTGCTTGTAACAGCCTAGACTGAATAAATGATATTGACTTTGACTTTGAATGTAGTTCCGTTTACGTCCGGTAGGAACGCTGCTCCAAATATCATAATTTTTTTGACAATAAATCCTCGATAGTTAGGTCTAGAGGTACTGGGAATTTTTTATTTTGTGACCGTACTTGAAAGAACGATTGAGTGAAATTATGAATAGGCCTGCTTGATCAGTCATCTTTAACTGGAGCAAGGGCAGATTATGGTTGGAATTTTAATGGATTAGTTCTGATCTGATACGCTTTTTTATCATGCGCCCTTTCAAACGGTCTCTGACGATCTACTTTTAAAGGTAAACCCTTTTTGTCAAAGGAGTTTTTTCAGGGGGTCTAAAATCAATATTGCTAAGTGAATAGCAAAGTCTAGGGGCTTAAGCGCTTTTCAGACTACGCTATAATATGATAGCGTATAGCTTACTTTTACTGAGAACCATAAATTTACTTAGAACACGTTCACACTTAGCTATAATATTGGCTTACTATACGCTACCTATCTAAGTAAATGTATGGTGAGCGATATCGTTGTGCTATGAGCTATAAGCTATATGCTATTATATTACAGCGTAGTCTGAAAAGCGCTTTACCATGAATTGTCCTGCGATTAATTTTAGGTTTTTTTTATGAACGACGGTGAGACTCATAGCCTTCATCATACCTGATGTTAAGTATTGATAAGGCTGAAGATGGAAGCGAGCCTCTCCCGTAATCCTCAGCCGCTGAGGAACTGGCTATCTTATCTCTAACTGCCGGAACACAACAATGCTGAAAATATTGTTGTTATGGCGTCAGGCTTAGATAAGATGGTGGTAGCTAGCCAGGCGGACTTACAACAAGTCCTACCACCAACCAAACCGAATACAATATGTACCCCCGCTGGGAATCGAACCCGGGACCCCTGGGTCTGATACCGGTAAGAGTGAGACGCCGCTTTACGCCGTATGGCAGCATCCTACAACCTAAAAAGAATCGCAAAGAATTGATGGTAAGGCCCCATTAGAGTAAAATAAATATTCTTTGCATATTCTTACGCAATGGTCGTTTCAACATAAGATCACGTATCTAAGACGTCAAATGACGTCAAAACGTGCCGTGACGTCTCGTTAACATTCTGACCACGAATTATTGGTATTACAGCGCGAGGTTGGAGGATTGATTTAAAACTTGTATAGGACATATATATAAGGGATCCAGTTGAAAATCAGCGTCCGCCTTATCGCTGACTCAATGCTAACCTGGACACCCATTTGGTATTGACGTGGGACACTAAATTTCTTGTACTTTTATATCTTAAAATGTTTCATGTTTTTGTACCGCATGTTTTTGTTATACCTAGGAGTAAAATATATTGTTAATTTGTAAAATGTCCTGTGCTTGGTACCAAATAAAAAAGTTTGTATTGTATTGTACATTATATTTTTAACCGCCTCTGTGGTCTAGGAAGTCCCAGGTACGATTCCCAGTAGGGGTAAAATAGAGGAACTTTCCGGTTGACCAGTGGGTCTTAAAAAGCGCTAAAGCAATGTTACTAAGTGAATTCTCTGACAATTCATTTACTAGTTTATTTCCTATTGGTTATCTATCGCTAACGCTATAGCCATCAAACTTTAAACTCTCGTAAAACTCTTCAACGATATGGTTATTGTCCAATTCCTACATATTTCTAAAATCCTTTGGCGATCATGTTAGAAGTCACTTCCTTTCCCTTTCTCCTTAATTTATAAATATTATCTTTTATTCCTTTTTCGATATTTATCTGTTAATATATTCTTGTTATTTCCTTTTTCTGCACTCATTTCCCTATGGTTCTTTCTATTTTTCTTTCACCCAAGGTTGCCAGGAAGAGATTGCTATGTAGCAATAAGGTCGCCTGTTGTTTGTTCTCTATTTGTAAATTGTCCTGTGTTACTTGTTCTTTTAAAGTGCAATAAAGAATTAATTATTATTATTTCTATTCATCTATTGGATTCCTATTGCATTTTGTATGAAATTGATAGCGTCACCAAGAGCCCTTGTAGGGGGTTTTAAAAATCGATAGCTATAGCGTTAGCGATAGCCATACCGTTAGACGGTAGGAGTGCAGGAAGTTGCTTGATTGTACAAATTGCATTAAATTGTATTAATATATCCCATCAGTGAGACAAGTTGCCTTTTTTTCTATACTAATATTATAAAAAGAAAAGATTTGATTGTTTGTTTGCATTGAATAGGCTCCGTAACTACCGAACGGGTTTGGATGCAATTTGGTACACAGATAGTGGATAGCCTGGTTATGAACATAGGATACTTTTTATACAGATATTTCCACGGGAACGGGAACCACACGGATGAACCCGCGAGCGTATAGTAGTATATTTTCTTGTTTAATGATTATCAAATTGTATTCGGTTCGGTTGGTGCTAGGACTTGTTGTAAGTCCGCCTGGTTAGCTACCACCATCATAACTGATTCTGTCGCCGTTAAAACAAGGTTTTCAGCCTTGATGTGTTCCAGCAGTTAGAGATAAGATTGCCAGTTCCTCTGTGGTTGAGGATTCCGGAAGAGGCTCGATCCATCTTAAGTCCTATCACATCAGGTATAATGAAGGCTAAGCGTTCCCTCGTTGTAAAGTAATAAAACAACAAGAAACATAATAAAATAGTAAAATTTTCTTTATCGTAAGCGTCATCATCTATCATCATCATGAGCCTTTTTGGGGCCATTGCTGGACATAGCCCAATCCCATATTCCTCCATTCTGTCCGGTCCTGCGCCGTCGTCATCCAGTTGTGTCCCGCCTGTCCTCTAATATCGTCAACCCATCGCTTTGGAGGGCAGCCTCGTGGTCTTTTTTTAGGCCATGATCTCCATTCGAGAGCCCTTCTCGTCTATCGCCCTCTATCCATGCGAGCAACTATGACCGTTTTTTTATTTTTTTTATACTAGGAGAAATGCTTTTACGCATCCCTCGCCCCCAGGTGCAGGGGCGATTCGAAATGTTGGACTCACCTGGAGTACACGGCCTATACAAACATATAGAGAGGCCATGCACTCCATCCCACGTCCCTCCCGTGCCCCCATCCAGCGAATAAGCTCGGTGGAGGCTTGGAAGGGGTATCTATCCCACCTTCCTATCCTAATGATGAGAAAGTGGGGGGACATCCCCCCACCAAGTGCGAGCAACATGACCTGCCTAATTTCACATTGTATATGCTCTGCCATTACTTAAATGCACCACATCTCTCACCGTCAGCGTAGCTCAATAAAAAAGTAGGTATGATGCAAAAATATATATATGTATATGTCAACAAGTTCAGTTGCAAAAATATGACATATGACGTCACAAGAAGCAATGATCAGATGGCAACACATTTTATGCGCACGCACAGCCATGGTACTATCGTCCTTAAGTATGTTGTTTTAAGGTGGATATTTGTTTGGCGTTGTTTGTTTATAATTGTGTAAGGCTACTTTCACATTATTATGTAAACGTCAGATGTGTCCCAGTAACGCGTGTTTAAGTTTGTTTGATTCGGTATGTTATGGCCTTTTGACATAGTTGTTGTATTTATGATAAATTTTAAATAGAAAAATATTGGAAAAAATTTACTTGCCCACAAGTGAATTCTCAGATGGGAATCGAATTCACTTGGGTCCGAGTTAATTTTTAAAAAATTTTCTATTTAAAATTTATCATAGTTGTTGTATTTACGTTTTTTTGCACTAACAATGCCTTTTTTTAACCGAATATTAAAACAACGGGACTAAAACGCGATATTTGTTAAGTGGTACAACTATGTACGTACAGCTTGACGTTTCGGCTATGTTGCTATAGCCGTGGTCACAAGCAGACTGCTTGAACATCAGCTGTGAGTACATAGTTGTTCCATAATTTTTTTGACATACTGCGATTATTTTTTAGTTCATAGATGATTTTGACATTTATTATCGACACTTATATTTTAATATTTTTTCTCTTCATTTCTTCACTTCATCAGCCTGTGGACGTCCACTGCTGGACATAGGCCTCTCCTAGCTCACGCCTATTGTGGCGTTCATAGGAGGCTGTTAGCCTACTGCTACCACGCTGGCCAAACGGGTTGGTAGAGGGTTTGTTTCAAGTTTTCCTTCTCTCGCACAGGTGTTCAATGCGTCGAGCCTCTTAGTCGACTCTTACGACATCCCAGGCATGTAAGGGAGTGGTGACACTTGTATTCTTAGGCCGTCACCACACGGCGGGCATTTTTTCTCTAATCAATAATTATTTTTGACATGCTGCGATGGTACTTAATATAGTTCATAGACGATTTTGACTTTTGTATTGAAATGTTTCTTTGTTGTATTCTTTAATATTATAATTTTTTGACATAGTTCTCAAGATGCCCCTTTGACAAATAGTATTGTGTACATTTTGCACCTGTTTATCATTGTCATATTGTTATATATAAACTGCAATTTTAATTTATTTTGGATTGTTACTATAATACTACGAATAATAATGTACTTATCCTAACTTGCTGGCGTTTGGGGCAAACTGTAAGTCAGGAAGTACACTGTTTTTAATAAATAAATAAATAGTTGTACTACATAACGAATGTCGCGTTTTAGCCCCGTTGTTTTAATATATAATTATAATGGAACGCGAAAGTTTAAAACCTTATATTTTAATCGACTTCCAAAAAGGAGGAGGTTCTCAATTAGGTTGGGACAGTCGGGGAACTTCCGGGTTGACCAGTAGATTTTATTTGGGAAACGTTTTCCCGGAAAGTACTAAGGTTCGAGAAATAATTTAATAGTCAAGTTAAACACCTGTTAATGTTCTATTATTTGTGATATAAATAGATATATACATTCCGGGTGCCTACCATCAGCTGTAATGCGATTAATTTATGAGCAGGTTATTTTAAGATGTAACCCCCTCTGTGGTCTAGTGGTAACAACCACCGGTATCAGAACCAGGGGTCCCGGATTCCCAGCGGGGGTACAATTTGTTCGCGGTAATAATGAGATAAAAGATAGCCAGTTCTTCAGATGCTGAGGATTTCGGGAGAAGTGTGATTATTCAGCCTCAATATCAGGTATGATGAAGGCTAAACACTTCCCCGTAGTACGAATAAAAATGTCTAACCATATCCGAACGAAAAAAAAAACTTTTCGAGGGTAGACTTATAAGTAGCCAGTCATCCCGTGTCCACGGCAGCTGAAAAGGTGCCGAAACGTCGGGAAAATCAAAAAACCCCTAAAAACCAAAAAATACTGACAATTACAACTAAGTTCGTGAAATATAGTGCGTTTGATATCCGTAAAAGTTGTTTTATTTCATTGAATTTTTAATTTGATATTTTTCAGCAAATATGTACCAGAATTAAAAAAAACATCTTTTACTGGGTTCCTTAAACTCCACTACATAATATAAAATGGTTTTTCAAAATCTGTCAAATAGCCTATTACAACAAGTTCGTGAAATATAGTGCGTTTGATATCCGTCAAAGTTTTTTTTTTTTTTTTTTTTTTTTATGTTTAGGTCGGAGCAAATGACTCTACCTCCACCTGATGTTAAGTGGAGTTAGAGTCCAGACGCGAAGATAGCTGGTGCAGCAGATCAAACTGCCACATCAGCCACCTTCACCTTGCCGGCCTGCTAAATGCTTCTTCACGCCTCGTTTAAAGGACCCCGGGTTGTAGGAAGGAGGGAATACGTGCGCAGGCAAACAATTCCATTTGCGGATAGTGCGACAAAGAAATGAGCTACCAAATTTCTTTGTTCGCGTTGGAATCGCTGCCACAGTAAACCGGTGGCAACGCAAGCCAGCGCGCGTGGTCCTATGAAGGAAAGGAGAAGGTGGGATAAGGGAAAATAATTCTTCAGAGCACTCTCCGTGGTATAGGCGGTAGAACGCGCTTAATGAAGCGACATCGCGACGTAATTGTAGGGGCTCCAGGAATTTTGTTACCTCTACATCGCCGATGATGCGAATTGCGCGGCGCTGCAACCTGTCCAGTGCATCGAGCAAGTACTTAGCGGAGGCATCTCAGAGGTGTGAGCAATATTCTACGCAGGACCGGACTTGCGTTTTATATAGCAAGCACAGTTGATCTGGCGTGAAAAAACGCCGCACCTTGTTGAGGACTCCAAGTTTACGTGAGGCTGTCTTGATCACGGTTTCGATGTAATCTTTTGGATTTAGGTCACAGCGAACATCCATACCGAGCATGGTAATACTGCTATTCAAGGCTAGTGTTGTGCCCTGAAGAGAGGGAAGGGGAAGGAATGGCGACGTTTTTGCCGTGAAAGCGCAGACCTGGGTTTTCTTGGCATTGAACTCAACCAGGTTGTTGGTACCCCATTCCGAGATGTGGTTCAAAACCCGGTCGAGCTCGATGACAAGGTTCTCCCGTTTCTCATTGGTTTCTATCTGCCCAGCCACTGCATGCCCGAAATATCCCGCGTGCACTGTGCTGTCGTCTGCATAGCAATGAATATTCCCAAGAGGAATCATATCATTGATATGCAGCAGAAAAGTTGTTTTATTTCAGCGTATACAAAATATATTTACCTCGAATTAACCGCCTCTGTGGTAATAACAACCAACGGTATCAGAGCCAGGGGTCCCGGGTTCGATTCCCAGCGGGGGTACAATTTGTATTCGGTTTGGTTGGTGGTAGGACTTGTTGAGAGTCCGCCTGGCTAGCTACCACCATCTTATCTAAGTCTGACGCTATAATAACAACATTTTCAGCATTGTTGTGTTCCGGCAGTTAGAGGTAAGATAGCCAGCTCCTCAGTGGTTGAGGATTCCGGGAGAGGCTCGCTTCCATCTTCAGCCTTATCAATACTTAACATCAGGTATGATGAAGGCTAAGGGTCTCCCCGTCGTTTATAATAAAAAAAGGTAGTAAGAGTGAGATGCCGCTATCCGCACCGTATGGCAGCATGAGACTCACAATCTAAAAAGAATCGCAAAGAGTTAAGACCCCAGTATAGTTGCAAAATATCTTCGATTATAATTCTATATATCTATAACGTTTTTAAATAAATCTCCCTAAAAAACTCTACTGGTCAACCGGGAAGTTCCACGACTGTACTTATGTTTATTTTTAATTTTTTTTTTAATGTTTAGCGCTTTTAGTTGCTGATACCGCCACTAAAAATACTCGAGCACACGTTGTTTAAGTTGTTAGTATTTCAACTCATCGGCGTAAAGTATGCTTTTCATCACACGCATAAGTAGAGATACTGATTATTAATAAATCATCGAAAAAACATAGTTTTATTGCAAATCCAATTGTCCCGTTACAATAGTTAGACGGTTTATAAATTCCCTCGGTTATTTACAAACAAGCAATTCTTGCAAAACGACGGTGACATACATACGTAAAAAAACTTAATCCTCCTTTTTGGAAGTCGGTTACAAATTTTAAGTACTGCACACCAAATCGTAGATTTTGTTTACATTCTAATATTTTTAGATGGCATTTTATTCTAGTGTAATGTAATGAAGATGATGGACAATAATTATTGCTAATTTACTATTCATTATATACAAAAGCATTCTTAAAATTCATACAAATTGACCTAATTTGATAACGATCTTAATAATTACGCAAGTATGTTATATCACTATTAAAAACTAAATTAACTCTGCAAGTAATTTGCGAAGAGAGTATACTCGTAGAACCTATAAATGTGAAAGTTTGTGTCTTTATGTTTGTTAGCAGTCGGTTTCTGCGGACGACGCTACGTAAGATTTGTTATTTTCACGACGGGGAAACTCTTAGCCTTCGTCATACCTGATGTTAAGTATTGATAAGGCTGAAGATGGAAGCGAGCCTCTCCCGGAATCCCCAACCATTTAGGAACTGGCTATCTTATCTTTAACTGTCGGAACTCAACAATGCGCAATGCTGAAATCATTGTTGTTATGGCGTCAGACTTAGATAATGTTGATAAGTATAGCTTTATGATTTTTGCATTTTTCAATATTATTTTTATACATAAGATAAATTTTAAAAAGAAAAATATTGGAAAATATTAACTCGGCCACAAGTGAATTCTCTATGGGACTCGAGACCACGACCTTTGGAAATCCGGTCCAATGCTCTAACCAGTGAGCTACCGAGACTTGAGAACCACCGTCTAAATTCTCCAATACTTTAATATTTTTGAGAAAAGTAGTTAATTTTGTATTGTATAGCTACACTTAGATAGAAGTCTACAGTGTAATGTGTTATTTTTCTTTTGCATGCTGTGCTTGCATCTAGTAGGATCAATCTAGTATAAGTTATTAAAAAAAACTTGTATTATGTTTTAATAGATTGTATCCGGTTTTGTGAGCCAAATAAAAAAAATAAAATAAAATTAATACGCTGTAGGCCAGCGTTGTCACATCAATGGTAGGATTATTCTTGCATTCTGAGAATTCACTTGTGGCCGAGGTGATTTTTTTCTAATATTCTTCTATTTAAAATTTATTATAATTCAATTCAATATTCAATTCAATATCATATAATCAGTCTAGGCTGTTACAAGCACTTATGAACGTAAAAGAAGCTACGCCATCGGTTCACAAACCCTGCGGCGGGAGACCGCGTAACGACAACAACCGGCAAGAAACTCGTCAAGGGATGTTTTTATCTCCCTGTTTTATTTCATACAGAGTCGTCAAATTGAAAAGTGAGCTTAACATATCAGTAAAGTCATAAGTATAGCTGTTAAAGTAATCTAAGCAATAAGCAAAGTAATAATTATTGTGCTTTTATTTAACCTCAAGATCACTATGGAAGGTAAAAATGTGTCTTTAACATTTTCAATGTTAATATGCTCATTAAAATTACCATAACAACAACTCTTTTTTGTATTTTTCCAATTGCTGCTTAACTTAGGCAGCCCAGTTAACGACTGAGGAACGTTAACTGAGGGGTTATTTCAGTTGTTTATTTATTGGTTGTTGGTATGTGTTTGTGGATTTGCGGCCTTAGTTTGAGCTATCGAGAATGGTAAAGAAATATTTGAATCTTTTTTTTTATTCACGACGGGTAGACTTAGCCTTTATCATACGAGTTCCCCTACCGCGCAAATGGCGTCGGCATCGACAACGATTTCATTTGACAGATGGATGTGACATATTGCTGCTTTTTAACCAACTTCAAAAAAAGGAGGAGGTTCTCAAGTCGACGGTTTTTTTTTTTATGTATGTTTTACCATAACTGCGCTAGTTGTTAACAGATTTTTATAATTCTTTTTTTAGCTGAAAGAAAAGGGTTTATGTGTGGTCCCATATAATTTTTAAGAAGATCTGGCTAGTAGTTTTTTCATAATCCTGAAAAATATCAATCACCTTTTGGCAAGTAGTCGTTTACCTCAATGAAGTCCATTACCATCTGTCAAATGAAGCCGATTTCGATGACGACGTCACTTGCGCGGTACGGCCCCAGAAGTTAATAAGAATAAATTGAAATATACAAAGGTATTTACTAACATTTTAAGTAAAGGTACCAACAGGTAACAAAATAGGACTACTACTTACACTATTCAACATACAATTTTTTGACGTGGTTCCGCGGTTCTGACACTCACAAATAAGGCTGAAGATGGAAGCGAGCCTCTCCCGGAATCCTCAAACACTGAGGAACTGGCTATCTTATCTCTTACTGCCGGAACACAACAATGCTGAAAACATAATTTTTATGGCGTCAGACTTTGATACGATGGTGGTAGCTAGCCAGGCGGACTTGCAATAAATCCTACCACTAACCAAACCGGATACAATATGTACCCCTCGCTGGGATTCGAACCCGGGACCCCTGGGTCTGATACCGGTGGTTGTTACTACAAGACCACAGAGGCGGTTAATTCGAGGTAAATATATTTTTTATACGCTGAAATAATACAACTTTTACGGATATCAAACGCGCTATATTTCACGAACTTAGTTGTAATTGTCCGTATTATTTGGTTTTTAGGGGTTTTTGAATTTCCCGACGTTTCGGCACCTATTCAGCTGCCGTGGTCACGGGATGACTGGCTACTTATAAGTCTACCCTCGAAAACTATTTTTTTTCGTTCGGATACGGTTAGACATTTTTTTATACGTACTACGAGGAAGTGTTTAGCCATCATCATACCTGATGTGAAGGCTGAAGAATCACACTTCTCCCGAAATCCTCAGCTACTGAAGAACTGGCTATCTTTTATCTCATTAATACCGGAACACAACGACGCTGAAAACATTGTTGCTATGGCTACAGACTTAGATAAGATGGTGTTAGCTAGACTGGATCAAGTCCTACCACAAATTGGCCTCCTTCTTTTTTGAAGTCGGTTAAAAGAAGTTGGTGATGAATTCAGTTAAGAAATAAATGAAAAATATAGAATAAAAGTTTGTTCAAAAGTCTACTTAAGCGAATTTATGGTATCTCGGTAGTATACGAAGTGTTTTATGATTTTGAAATTGCTATTTATATTCTTATGATAAATTTTAAATAGAAAAATATTGGAATAAATCAACTCGACCACAAGTTAATTCAGATGGTACTAAATAAAAAATATGTCTACTGCTCTAACCACTGATCTAAGTCTCGGTAGTTAAGTGGTTAGAGGACAGGATTCCCAAAGGTCGTAGGTCCGAGTCCCATCTGAGAATTCACTTGTGGTCGAGTTGATTTATTTCAATATTTTTCTATTTAAAATTTATCATAAATACTAAAAGTTTTCATACTGTTTAGTTTTTGTATTGCGAAAGCCATTTTCCGAGAAGCAACATTACTTATAGCTGATTTAAATCTACATACAGTTCTTAGAAGGATAAGCTTTTAACATACCTTAGGGACATCGTAAAGATTATAGATTTATAACCTCAAAGTCAAACTTATTGCAATAAACCTACATACGAAGAAAAAGAAACATGGCCGTTTGAAAAGAATCTTAATTCTTATTGTAACTAACAATACAAAGGGTGGGCAAGGTTGAACTATTAGAGATCTTTTAGAGATCTAGGCTTTGTCTTTAATTTTAGATAGTATGTACTTAAACTAAATTGATTTTTGTGAATAAGACTGTGACGGGGCTACTAGTCCGGCAGCACTACAGTCGCCGGGACGTCGGAACCGCCGCACTCATTTAATAATTAGGGAAACGAAAATAAAAGTATCGTTCACAGGCGACTTTTTATTTGTAGTAATAGATAATGGAAATAAGGAACCCGTGTATCGGTTTCCTGATGCATATGAAAAATATATTATTTACACAACTTTAGATAAAAAATGTCAGTAGTTTGTAATGTAGCGTTTAGCTTGCTGGTTTCTGTAAGATTACGTCAAAATGAGCTGAACAGGAATCGTGGAACGGAGAAAATTTGAATTTAGACAGAACAGATAAAAATATAATTTGATTACCATAGAGTGAAACTACGGAGTTTCCAGCCATTATAGAGGTTTCAACCATCCATAAGGCTAGAACGAAATGGCATCGTTACAAGACTATCGATTGGCACCATAAAAGTATTAATTCTAGTTTAACCTGGTTCGAATCCCGGGGCTGGCAAGTGATTTATCAAAAATCTTTGAATGCAGGATTACTTATTTTTGAAAATAAAGGAATGTTTCCTTTCAGTAAAATGAGCTAAATAAAGCATGTATGATAGTTCCCCTTCAGGGCCCATAGATTTTTTTCACTCACAGGGTGAAAAATTTAAGTCGGTGCAGTAAGGGCAGGCAACTTCACTGTCCCCATACAATACAATTTACAACTACCACTCGTCCATTACTTTTTCGTTTCTGATTAGTTAAATAGCATTAACACTGTAATAATTAAATATATTTCACAAAAATACTTAGTTATTGCTTATATTTTTACTTTATTTATTTTATTTTATTTTTGACTCCATAAATACCATAAATAATGGTTCATTTGCGTGGGATATTTTTTTTCCTAACTTCAGTGAGTCACATGTGACTCCTGGACTTATCCTAAAAGTTCCTCATGAGTCATATGTGACTCATTGGACAGTTAAGTTGTTAAGGCGATACTCGAAAAAAATATACTGAAGCGAGAGAAAACGAAGCGCACGGGAGCGAGACTGATTTTGCAGATTAGGCAAAAAAAACACAAAATCACTTCGTATTAAAAAAACTACTGCGATTTAAAACAAATGCTTCTATACGATCCTAAATATTATTGGTGTCCACTTAAACCAATTTCCAATAGCGTAAGTAACCCCATTTAAGAATAATCTTGAATTTTTGCATTTTTTAGAGGTCTTTTCGAAAAGAAAAAGTGTCGAGGCAAAATCATAAAATCGTATTTTTTAAACTATACGAATCTAGATAAAGGTATGAAGAAATATATATGTTATTACCAGATTTGTAACAACTGTAACCATACTATAGTTTTATATCAAAAAGTCCATACTTTTTCCGAGTAGCGCCTTAACCGTTGTTGCTACATGAAAATGTTATTAGGGAATCATCCTTAATTTTTTGAGAAATATCGAAATGCATTCACGGATTTTCAAAAAAAAAAAAATT
Source organism: Chrysoteuchia culmella (assembly GCA_910589605.1). Classification (NCBI taxonomy): domain Eukaryota; kingdom Metazoa; phylum Arthropoda; class Insecta; order Lepidoptera; family Crambidae; genus Chrysoteuchia; species Chrysoteuchia culmella. The sequence continues at coordinate 9,317,361 of OU342671.1, read as the reverse complement.
ACAGTCAGGAAATGGTTAGTTTTCAAAATTATTTTTTCAATGCCAATCGATCCTGTTTCTCATGACGATCAAAACGGTATAAAACACCAACTGAGGTATGAGTACTAGAAAAGTCAGATATCGCGAAAAACGCAAAAAACACACTTCCCGCGCTCGCGCCGCACGCCGCCGTATCCGCTTCACCGACGAGTACCTTCGTTGACGGAATTTATTTTCTTAGCGAATATGTGGAAATACTCATACCTCAGTTGGTGTCTTGGACCGTTTTGATCGTCATAAAGAACACGATCAATTAGCATCAATTTTTTTTAACAAAAAAAATCTGCTCACTGTATTTTTTTTTTAACATATCAAGATTTCTCAAAAAACTAAGAATGGTTTCAAATCAAATCAATATCATTTATTCAGTCTAGGCTGTTACAAGCACTTATGAACGTCAAAGAAGCTACGCCATCGGTTCACAAACCCTACGGCGGGAGACCGCGTAACGAGAAGAACCGGCAAGAAACTCGTCAAGGGTTATTTTTTTCTTCCTATTTTACTTCATACAGAGTCATCAAATTGAAAAGTGAGCTTAACATATCAGTAAGGTCAATTTCCATCACAAAAGAAAATACTAATTATAATATTACATTTTATGGTTTCAACTCGCAAGGAAGGACTTACATTTAACATTTCTCGCATTACAAGGTTACTGTACTGCAAGTTGTGACGTACATACAGGTCGATAGCAATTTATTTTAAATGAAAATATTTAAGCTTTAAGCACAACTTTAAGTCAACTTTAATGTTTCCTAAGAACGTTTTCATGGAGCAACAAAGGTTAAGGTACCTGCCCTCACTGCCCCGTTTTAAATTTCCACCCTGTATATGAAGAGAATGGAAAGGGAAGCGAAACGGAACCAAGCGAGTTAAATTCTATGTAAAAAAGTATCATCTCAACGTCGTAAAGCATTTACGATTGTTGAGAAAGGTGCAATTTTTTTTTTTATCACAAAAAATGCTTTGTGTGACTTGTTTGTCGATTCCATTCGAAGTCATTATAAACGGATTCCACTGTATATACAACATAATATACATATTAAACACTCAGACGACCCAGAGAAGATAAATAGATGTGTTTTGAACCCGGGACCTCTGGCGCAGAAAGCGAATTTTAAAATCTACCGCAATCCCTTGCAATTCGTCATTTGATAGATATTTACATACTTCAGGCCGTCACTATTTGATATACAGGGATTGATTAAAAATCTATCTATTTACGCTTTGACAAAGTTTAAATGTAAAAGTGCCATTATTGCCTTTCTAAAAAGTCTAAGCTACGAAGAAACTGAAAAATTGTTAGACGTCCCTTCATGAATAACTTGGAAATTGTAAATTATATCACACGCACACACATACACGCACACACACACACACACACACTAGGTTCCATAAGTTTCTCACAAAAAGAAAAAATATATATTTGTCATAAAAATAAATATTAAGGTACTTTTGTACACCAGGTCCAGTGATGGAGAGGCTGGTTATCTGTCATACAGGTTTTCCTAGCGCAGAAACCAGTCTCTTACATAGATAAATTAAACACTGTACCTATTTAAGATTTTGCTAGTTTTAAGTATTTATCTGTGTGAGAGAACAAATAAAGATTTTTGTATTATTTGTATTGTATTGTGATCAAGACGCGTTTTGAAAGGCATTGAATGAACAAAATTAAACTGTCTAAGCAAAAGTAACAGATGAAAATATCTTTCAAATGTATGAAGAAGTGGGGAGTTTCACCCGAGTTCTTTTCGTAATAACACGTGTTGTGAGGCTCCATTTTTAACTCAATCTACCGTACAACTTCTGTATATTACAAAATATATTTACTTGACATTGGCAAAATTTGCGTATTTAACGCGAGCACGCCATCAATTAAGAAAGAAGAGAAGTGTCAAATGAAGTGTCATTAAAACATCATTCGTTCCTCGGGATTGTGACTATAAGTTACACAAATCACTATCACAATCACAATGCCTTTGAAAGGGAATGTGATAGATATAGAAATTAGACCGGCAGAGAGTTAAGATAGCCAGTGCCTCAGTGGCTGAGGCTCGCTTCCATCTTCAGCCTTATCAATACTTAACATCAGGTATGGTGACGGCTAAGAGTCTCCCAAAACATAATTAAAAAAAATAGGGGCAGTTCGTCAAATTGTATGTCTCTAAGGCCCCTACTATTCCGGTTTAAATATTATTAATTAACTAATAGCTAGTATTGATGTAAAGGTTGACCAGACAAGTTTATGAGACATTTCGTAATCCTGTCTATCAGGTTTTGATCCAACAAACACATCAAAGATTTGATCTTTATCGCAAACTCGAAGTGTTTTAGGGAAACTATGCCACATCTTAATAAAAAAAAACATTATTGTATAAATGACTATTTGAACGTTAGAACCATTTAAAAATTTAGAAGCAACTTTAATATCTGATAAATATTAAACAAATAAATGTACTAGAGAAAAGCAACTTGGACGGGATTCGAACCCGCATCCTTGGGAATCCGGCCGAACGCACTAACCAATTATGCTACAGAGACCTATGAGGACACGTCGAATTTTTCTAGTATATTCACCTTTCGACGGTCTCGTTTCATCAATCAGAGAAAGATCCTCGCATTCGAAAGAAACATTTTTACAAATGTTGGAATAACGCTTAAGATGAAACAGCCATTTAATTATAATTTTTAAATTTTGCATTTTACAATGCTATTTTTATGTGATAATTATTAAAAAAGTAAATGTATACTTATAATATTATAAAGCTGAAGAGTTTGTTTGTTTGAACGCGCTAATGTAGGAACTACTGGACCGATTTAGAAAATTCTTAGACCATTAGAAAGCTACATTTCTCCCGAGCGAAATAGGCTATATTTTATCCTGGCATTCCCACGGGAACGGGCACCACGCGGGTAAAACCGCGAGGATACGCTAGTATACTAGAAAAAAGCAACTTGTCTCATGTCGCCCTAACGGGATTCGAACCCGCATCCTTGGGAATCCGGCGCAAAGCACTAACCAATTATGCTACAGAGACCTATGAGGACACGTCGATTTGCTTAATATTTGTCACATAAAAATAGCATTGTAAAATACAAAATTTCAAATCAAATGCACTCAATCTGCCCCTGGTTTCCTACAACTTTGGGAATGGAAATTAAACATTTTGTTTTACTGAAATTTTAGGAAATCAAGAAATGTTTTCAGTTATTTTAAATGCTGATTGGTTAGTTGAGATAAGATAATGAGATAATAATTTATTTGTAATAAATGTGGTACATTACATATATGGACAGTAAAATTGAGAAACACACATTTAGCGGACATGTCAGCATACAAATATTTAACTAATCACTAATAATGTAGCATGAGCATTTGACCTCGCCATCAACACTCAAATGTTTGCAGAAATACACATACTTTATTATTTATTAGACTACTAGACTTTTACTAGCCGTGTCGTGACGGCCTAAGAATACAAGTGTCACCACTCCCTTACATGCCTGGGATGTCGTAAGAGTCGACTAAGAGGCTCGACGCATTGAACACCTGTGCGAGAGAAGGAAAACTTGAAACAAACCCGCTATCAACCCGTCTGGCCAGCGTGATAGCAGTAGGCTAATAGCCTCCTATGAACGCCACAATAGGCGTGAGCTAGGAGAGGCTTATGTCCAGCAGTGGACGTCCACAGGCTGAGATGGATGGATTATTTATTAGACGGGTGAAGTTTGTATGAAAATAACGTTGTGGTGGATTTCTTTGCGGCCGAGTGTAGATAAGTTTAATAAGTGTCTGCTTGGTAATCCGTGAGTTATGTAAATGGTAATAATATTTAATTCGTATGTTACGTTGCTGCACGCATGATAAATAATAATAATAATTGTATAATAGGTAGCCGGCAGTAATATTATAGTAAATTATTACAAAATTGAATAATATACTACTAACTTAAAAAACAAGAATGTTAATTTTAATATTGTAATTTTAAACCATGACTTTGAAAAGAGACCAATTTTGTTACAATCATATAAGAGTTTTAATGAATTAGCTAAATATTACGTAAACCAAAATATATTAATGCCAAAGCTAAATACAAACTATTATTAATTTTGGTTTTTATGCAAAATCGAGTTTGTCGAAGGCTCTACCTATTACGACTTGAAAATTACACCTATTTCTTAAAAACTATAGTAATAAACTATTCTTATTAGCATAAAACTTAAACATTTAAATGCAAAAGCTAAACTGATTATGCAAAAGTTAAAATGATAAAAAATACTAGAAATAATCGACTCGACTCACAAGTTGAGAATAACATTTGACTATGTTCGATTTTTTTCTAGTAATTTTTTATTAAAAAGTTATTATCATAAAAAAACCTTGAAAAGTGTTAACTTGAAAAATCATAAACTAAACGAAACTATCTTTGTATATGTGCACTTAAAAACATTGTAATCGAAAAGCTTCAAATCTTTATTTTTTTAAGTTAAAATGAGATTTCTTTTGGGTCTGGTTGGATTTTGTACCGTAAGTTTTTATAGCACAAATGAATGATGTACATTAGAATCAAGTATTGTGTCTCTTTTCTAACACGGACAGAAAATGTTGATTTAAATCTCGCTCTTTTAATTTACGCAATAACAGAAGTTTTGTTTGTGAAATTGTTATTGAAAGATGTGAGCGACTAACTTACTGTTTTACTTTTACAAACTACTCTTTTACTTTTTCTTTTACAAAATAATTTTTATGACATAAATTCTTTCTTTAAAAAAAAATATTTATTTATCAAATTTGTATTGACATTTCATATTTGTACTGACATTCATATTGTTATTATTTCCGTATTAATTTTTGACATGAATTGTATTATTAATATTTGCATGCTATATTCATTATTAGCGAAACATGTGGACTACAATTTATTGTATCAACTTGTAATACCGTGTTTTAAGCAAATAAACAAATTTATGATTATTTATTATTACTAAAAATGACGGTCTTTTACAGACTATACTTTGGGGAATGTGCTCAGGAGCTGCATGAGCTCTCCGCCATCCCCCTTCTTCCATCGGACATCCCCAGACACACTCGTTAGCTCGCTCCACCGTGGATCCTGACATAGTCCCCGGGCTAGACAAGGATCAAGATCAAATCCATTCTAAAAAAAAATAAAAAAATAGGTCACCCATCCCATGACCGACCTCTAGCAACGTTGCTTAACATCCACAATCTCCGCTATCCTCGCTACCTCATTAAACCGTCATTTAAATGCCGACGTTCAAGATCACCAACCTTTAAGCTGGTACACTCTGCACAATCATTACCTGTAATACGAGTTTATATTTACATTTTGATATTGAAAACTATTTATTGGATGCACTGCACTACCCATATCGGTATAAAAAGTTATAATGGTTATGAAAACAGAGGCTCAGTTTTACGATTGATAGACACTCGCCTGCAAAGAAATCGAACCACTGCACTGCGTTATGTTCATACAAAAATGCTCACTTCACGGTCTAATATATAAAAAAGTATGTGCATTTCTGCAAAGATTTGTGTGTTGATGGCGAGGTCAAAATGTTCAATTTACTATTAAATAAATATAAATAATATAAATATAATATAAATGCTATTTAAAGGAACTGAAACCATTTCTTGATTTCCTAAAATTTCGGTGAAACAAACGCTTAACTTTCATTCCATATAGTGGTTTTTTTCCTTACTTTACTAACTGTAAATCTTGAACTTTTGGCACTTTTTCAAGTCAAGTATTCGACTCATACATCGATGTACAAATTTTTTCATAATTGTTTATACTTTTTAAATAATGAGAGTATTATACAAGTCAGTATGTTTGTATGAAAAATAACGCAGTGGTTCGAATTCTTTGCTGCCGAGTGTACTTCCCATACTAGGGGTATACTAGTATGCCTTGGCTATGGTTTAATGAAACTTTTTTTTTCTAGCGACGTGAAAAGCAGCTTCGCATCGCCACGCCAGTCGCTCGCCGCGCGTCGCTCCGAACACACGTACGTGACGAATGGAATAAAAAGTGATGTGCAGTGATCAGTGATCGTGTTACTGTGTTTAAAATAAAAGTTAATAAAAAATCAACAAAAATGCAGGGCCGTGATAAGTTGTGTGCGAAATTGACCAGCGCTTTTCTAAGGAAATGGTGTAAGTATTTTTCAGTTTGTAGTTTGTACTTGGTATGTGTACGCGCAGTGTTTTATATATATTTTTCTGCAGTCTATTACGCTCTGGTCCAATGACTGCGTTGGAGTTGACTGCACTATGCTTATAAATGCTGTTATACTTTTTTTTTACAATCACACCGATTATCTGGCCCAAGGTAAGATTCATTAAGAACTTGTATTATGGGATTAGTTATTAAATACTTTTTTAATTGATGTAGGAAATACTTTTGAACGTAATTCTTTATTACTTGATTGACCTATAATATTTAAACAACTGCATAAATAATTACGTGGGTACATACGTAATATGACGTTACGTTTGGATTAAAATTCATTATTAAAATAGGCTCATAGTTAAGCATATGCGATGAATAAATACATACATAATTAAATTTAATATAATAAAAAGTTTTTAAATATTTTTATTACGCAACCAGAAAAACACCTTCAAGGCCATTAAGTTGAACTCCCGATATGTTGAATTTTTTAAACGTTGAATTCCCACTAAGTTGTATCTCAATATTTTGAAAGCCAATATGTTGAATTGGCCATTATGTTGATCCCCCGTTATGTTGTTTTTTTTAAGTTGCATTCAATGTAGAATGTCATAAAGCTATTTTGCTAAACTTTAAGAAGAAAAGGGCTTGTAATTTTTGGTAGTTTTGTAACGATTTTTTAATGACGTTGTCGGGTGTTATTTTTTTTGTTGCTCAAACTCAAATTCATAGAACTTTTTATCACATTGACGTCATTACTACGTAATTTTAATGACAAATTGATTACGTTAAAAAATTTCCTTTCCTAATTGTTAGTTGCATTAGTAAATTTCTCACTGAGTGAAAAATTAAATGAATTAACTTTCATTTCCAAATTACATTTAAGTTGATTGGAAACACTTTATTGTTCATAATGATAGATAATTAGGTTAAAAAATCAGCCAAGTGCAAGTTGAACTCGCACATAAAGGGTTTCGTCTCTCACCCAAGGTTGCCTGGAAGGGATTGCTATGTAGCAATAAGACCGCCTATTGTTTGTTTTCTCTGTATGTGTTTGTTTTTGTATCGTGTGTAATATTAAATACACCTACCTACCCAAAATGCCACTATAATTGTTCGCCTGCAAAAATAACTTTGTTTTTCATAGTGTCTGTATAAATGACAAACTTATATTTGCGGTTTTGGCAAATGCGCTATAGCTCTGAAACTGCATAATATATTTCGTTCAAACAAATTTTCGTTGAAAGTTTTTATTAAGATCTACAGTATATATTTTTTTTTAAATTTTCACTCTCTTTTTTCAAAAGTTAGAGGGGGGACACATATTTTACCACTTTGGAGGTGTACATCTTTCAAACGGTTGACTTTGAGAAAAAATCGTTTTAGGAACCGCAATGCAATTTTTAAAGACCTATCTATAGATACCCCACACGTACAGGTTTGATGAAAAAAAAATTTCAGTGTCAGTTCCATGTATGGGGAGCCCCCCCTTAATTCATATTTCTTTTTATTTTTGTGTAAAAACCGTAAAGCGGTTTACAGAATACATCTACCTACCAAGTTTCAACTGTGTAATCCTCATAGTTTTGGAATAAAGTGGCTGTGACATACATCGATTTGGCGAATCTATAAGCGTTTCGTTTTTTGCCTTTAGGCTACGAAACCCTAAAAATGACATTTCAATGAGGGAGGGCAAAGCCTTTAGCCAAGAGCGATCTCTTCTAGTCAAATAAGAGTTTTAAAAAAAAAAAAAATTGGTTTACTGTTGGCCTATTTCTGAATCGTTAGATTAAGAAGCCTTTTTTTTTTTTTTTTGACCAAGGGGAAATGCCATCGCATACCCCCCCGTCCGGGGAGACAGGAAGGTTATGTGGGACTTGAACCCACTAAAACCCCCTGGGTGTTCCTACCACGCGTGTGGGCGGAGACTTCGGGATAAGGGTAGCAGTCTCCGAGTCGCCGCTCCGCGTTTGGCTCCCTTGGGCTACCATCTTCGGGTCGATGAAGTGACCCTTCCTACTACTGATGGGGCGCGCCGGAACACGTGGCGCGCCCGACCACCACGGGCTAGATTAAGAAGCCTAAGATGGAGCAAGCTTGCCTAGAAGCCTATTCACTAGCATACAGTAGCACCACAGTAACACTAGCAGCATTGATATCTTCAATATTGAAAAAAAAAACATTTTAAATAAAACTACAATTTTGTTGCTGGAGTCCCCTTTTAGACATATAAATGCCTATAATATTTAACAACGCTCTTTCTTAGTATTCAACTTAGCTAAACATAAAGTGCATGCTATTGTATTTCAATAAGAACTAAAGAAATAAACATTTATTACAAAAACAATTCAGAGAACATTTGAATAAATATTAAGCTTTTGAAATCGGAACTAAAATTGTGTAAAATTCTTATCCTGGTTGCTTGTAATGATAATACCTAGTAACTATATATTATTTACTTTAGTTTGTACATAACGGCTATATTGTACATTATTATAGTGGAAACTTTTTGGTAAATGTGTCACCCAAATTTAAGCTATAATTAATGATGTAAGGCTGGAATAAAACAACTTTTACGGATATCAAACGCGCTATATTTCACGAACTAAGTTGTATTTGCCTGTTTTTTTTTAGGGGTTTTTTTATTTTCCCGACGTTTCGGCACCTTTTCAGCTGCCGTGGTCACAAGGATGACCCTGAACTGTCATCCGGAAAACCCAAAAATACGGACAATTACAACTTAGTTCGTGAAATATAGCGCGTTTATTCCGTAAAAGTTGTTTTATTTAAATGAACAGTGCGCGCCAAAACATAAGATACGTTATGTGAGACTGTTTGTTTTCCAATAGAAAATAAACCTATACTAATATTATAAAGCTGAAGAGTTTGTTTGTTTGGACGCGCTAATCTCAGGAACTTCTGAACCTATTTAGAAAATTCTTAGACCATTAGAAAGCTACATTTCTCCCGAGTGACATAGGATTTTATCCCGATATTTCCACGGGAACGGGCACCACGCGGGTAAAACCGCGAGGATCCGCTAGTAAATAAATACCAGGGTTGTAGGCACCCGATACTACAGACGCATGTTCAGTGAATTTAACGGACTGTTACATCTCGTAATATCCAGACACAGTATAAATACTAAGCTTATTGTGGTTCTAAGTAATAACATTGTTTTGTTTGAGTCATATCTGACTCAGTTAATTTCTGCTATTTCATTTACACTTATTTTTCATACATACAACGTGGTGATTAATCGTAAAACATTTTACTGTCACTGTCAGTCATCTATTCTTCTCGTTAAGAGGCCCGCGACACGTCAGTCGACCATACACACTTAAGGCGCTACTCGGAAAAAGTATGGACTTTTTGATATAAAACTATAGCACGGTTACAGTTGTTACAAATCTGGTAATAACATATATATTTCTTCATACCTTTATCTAGATTCGTATAGTTTCAAAAACACGATTTTTTGATTTTGCTTCGACACTTTTTCTTTTCGAAAAGACCTCTAAAAAATACGAAAACTCAAGATTATTCTTAAATGGGGTTACTTACACTATTGGAAATTGGTGTAATAAGTGGACACCAATAATATTTAGGATCGTATAGAATCATTTTTTTAAAATCGCTGTTGTATTTTAATACGAAGTGATTTTGTGTTTTTTTTTTTGCCTAATCTGCAAATCGGTCTCGCTCCCGTGCGCGTCGTTTTCTCATTGCTATCTCGCTTCAGCATATTTTTTTCGTGTATCGCCTTAATACTAAAATAAATAAAAATTGAGCGTGATAGACTGTTGTTACTTTTGATGTTATTTGGATAATACTTTCGCTGGCGGTGACCGAGACACAATACTAGATTTTTATTGTTATGACGTCCATATACGTTTACTGTCAGTGAAGGTGCTAAGACCTTATTTATCTAGGTCCCTATTAAATAGAAATATCCAAAAAAAGTTAATGCTAATTACATTTTTACCCACTAACTGCAATTGGCATTTATTTGTAATTGGTTAAGTAAGTTGGTTTTTTTTAATGGCTACATAAATAATTACGGTCTTAATCTGAATTGATGTTATTCAGATTAATCTGAATTGGTGTTATTCAGATTAAGACCGTAATTATTTATTATCAGTACAGCAAATAATGCTATAATCGCAAATCATTTTGGTAGATTTGTTCCCCATTCGCCCCACATAAAAAAATCTCCCTAAATTCACCCTAAAAAGTATGCCCCATTCACACCCAAAACAGAAATTAACAATATTAATATTTTATTCCCGTTTCGCCCCATTTCATATTACCGATTTGCCTCACATGTTATTATACTGCCAACTTACGTTTTCGATAGTACAATCGGCAAACAAGGCTTTGTATTATTTTAAATAATATGTATTAATTGTTATTTATTTACTTTTATATTCTATTACATATTATAGATGTCTTAATAAATTGAAAAATATTTTTAGTTGAAAATACTAGGGTCACATAGCTAACCAAGAGGTTATTTTAGTTGTATTTAAAGGTTCTGATTTTATTTTTTTTTATTTTAGGGTTTTTTTTTTAATAAGTTTTAGTGACAGCAGCTTTTTCAGTATAAAAACTCCTGGTTGGTTATGCTGCTCTGGTACTTTGATTCATTATTTGACTAATTTCGTTTGAGGGTTGAAAACCGTATTTTAAAAACTAACTTAAACTACTTTTCTATATCCCAAGTATAGACTTGATTTGTTTGTTGGCAGTACTTTTTACTTTACATCGATGTGGGGCGAATTGGGACAACTTTGGAATGTGGGGCGAATCGGGAAAACTTTTTAATGTGGGACGAACCTTTGGGGCGAATGGGGAATAAATCTTGTTTTGTTTGTAGGTATATCGTTAGTATGGGGAGATGACCGGTCGCCAGCCTCTTAGGAGGCCTTGCCGTGGTATATTGACGTCATTACTTAAAAATCTTACCTAGTACTGATGGTCTGTGGTCCACTTATCAATGGCGTAGCGTCTTTGACGTTCATAACAAAAGTGTATCTAAGTTGTAACCGCCTAAATTGAGTAAATCAATTTTATTTTCGTATATAATAGTCCGGTTAATGAAATGTTATTTTTTTGGATAATGGGACATTTGAATAAGAAGACGTGTTATAGGTAGTCCGGTCGAGTCTTTTTTGCCAAAGGAATATTTTATTACAAATATCGTTTCCCATGGAAACGCTGAGGTAAGTGCAACTGTACACGCTGCAGCCGTGAGATACTCATGTACTTAGGTACTCATGGTTATGTTACGATATGTTAATAAGAGTGAAGGTATAATAATACACAAAAGTTGGTAAAATTGTTCAAAACATAATTAAATTTAAAACGTCCTCATCGATTAGCTGCAAAAACTTTGTCTATCTGTTTTAAAATTTGCACAATATTAAACGTTTCGATCCGCGGAAGAGGTCAAAATTATACATCAACATCACAATTGGTGGAAAACTGGTGACCTATCTTTTTTTTTTAAAGTTTTGGCACAGAAATTTCGCCAACGTCCCGTAATGAAAGAGACACGGTTCATAGAGAATTTGTCCGGTGAAAATAGCACGTTTTCATGTTTCCACCTTGATTTTCTTTGTGGACGGACAAACACAAAACGACACTCACATCACATTAAATAAAACATGTTGACGACCTGTTTGGCGCAGGGGTCCCACCTTCTACGCCAGATGTCCCGGGTTCTATCCCCGGACAAATATTTGTGTGCATGAACATGTCTATTTTTCTTGGTCTGGGTGTTTAATATGTATATTATGTATGTATTTACAAAATAAAAGTATATATGTATGTTTAACCGTTATCTTGTATCCATAATACAAGTTCTTTATGAAACTTAACGTGGGCTAGACAATTGGTGTGATTGTATGAAATTTATTTATTTATATTACGTACAATAATACCACAAAGAGGATTACACAAATATCTACTTATAATTTTAAATACATTATCTACATTTTTATTTTTAGTAACCCATCTTGTTAGAGGCCGTAGCGAATTGTCATTCTATTGGACGTATTTACACAGATGTCTTTAGCAGGTTTAATTAAATTTTGAAACATGTTTCGTGGAGTTTCACCCGAGTTCTTTTCGTAATAACACGTGTTGTGAGGCTCCATTTTTAACTCAATCTACCGTACAATTTCTGTAAAATACAATATATATTTACTTGATACTTAAGAGAGCCAGTTCCTCAGTGACTGGGGATTCCGGGAGAGGCTCGCTTCCATCTTCAGCCTTATCAATACTTAACATCAGCTATGATGAAGGCAAAGAGACTCCCCGTCATTCTTAAAAAAAAAAACTTGACATTGGCAGAATTCGCGAAATTTATCGCGAGCACGCCATTACATTAAGAAAGAAGAAGACGCACAGGTTTCGTTATAATACATAATATTAAACAATGATATGGGTACACTAGTTAGTTATAATATTTCCGATAGATACTCAACCTAGTTTTGACAGTATAGTCGGGGGACCTTCCCGGTCGACCAGTAGCGTTTTAGGGTGCGTAATTTCAGTGCATAATTTCCTATTTATATCACAAATAATAGAATAGTAACCTTGATGTTACTGAATTATAATATTGCATTTGCATGCGGTTTCAAAAAAACTAAATAACGTGAGAAAACAAATATGAAAATATATTTTCCTAGTAGAAACTCGGAAAATCTGCGTTGTTTATAAGCAACGCTAGTGAAATACTCCATTTTATCAATATTTAAAAAATGATGTGTTGTTTATGGTAAATTTTAAATAGAAAAATATTGGAAAAAATTAACTCGGCCACAAGTGAATTCTCAGACGGGAATCGAACCCGCGACCTTTGGAAATCCGGTCCAATGCTCTAACCGCTGAGCTACCGAGACTTCTCGAGAAGTCTCGGTAGCTCAGCATTGGGTCGCGGGTTCGATTCCCGTCTGAGAATTCACTTGTGGCCGACTTAATTTTTTCCAATATTTTTCTATTTAAAATTTACCATAAGTATAAAAATAGCATTGAAAAATGCAAAAATTACAAAATCTTAAATGATGTGTTGTACTTAATTATGCGTTCTTTTAAAAGGACGGTAGTGACGAAAGGGTTTGTAGGTATTTCATTTGAATAATAGGTAAATTTTTCCTAAACCTTATTAATTTTCCAAAATAAACTACTAGATGACCGGGAAGTTTAGATTGTACCTAAAAAGGTAGAAATAAAAATTGCATCTGTATTTGCAGTAGTCAAAATAAAAACCCATCAATTTGCTTTGGATTACGGGTCATGGCCCATTCGCCTTATTCATCCAAAAGTAGGCCAGTGCCCCAGCAGTGGGACATGAAAATGGCTGAAGTTATGATATTATCTATTTTATTAAGTTAAGTAATAACATTTTTAAAAATATAATTTTTAGTAACCTAAGGAACTTGATTATGAAACAACAGAAAATCAGTATTTGTCTGTTAGCATTTTAGTTAAATTTTACTGTAGTATAGACAGAATAACTTTAATTATGACCACACTTTTAAAAATACTCAAATTTGTTTATCTACCTGAAGCACCATGGCCTGTAGCACAGTTTTTACTACCACGGGTCACGGTGTTCAATTTTATTTGATTTATAAATAAAAAACACTTTATTGCACACAAAGACAAACAAAAAAGCAATAACAAAAACAGACAGAAAGCATACAAAAGGCGGCCTTATTGCTAAATAGCAATCTCTTCCAGGCAACCTTGGTAAGAAAAATAATAACGAAGAGGAGAAAGGGGAGTGGGGGCAATTATGGCAAGGATAGTTGATATAGATGTACATAATATAAATAAAAGATATAAAGTATAATAATAATGGAATTGAATAGGAAATATACAAATACAAAATTAGTCGTCGTCGTCGTCTCAGCCACATAACACCCACTGCTGGGTATAAGCCTCCCACAAAAGGGGGGTTTGCCATAATCGCCACGCTTGGCAGGCGGGTTGGCGATCGCGGTATGGCCAAGTTTGTAGGAGACGCTGCTGCCCGTCTCCTGAAGGCTGAGTCCCTTAGTCGCCTTTTACAACACCCACGGGATGAAATATTCTTAGCCGACACTACACAGCACACAAAATTAGTAAATATTAGGAAAAAGAAAGAAAATGCTTTTTAACTTGATCGCGAAAAGATGTCAAAGTACGAGCTTTTCTATAATACCTTCTGGGAGAGAATTCCATAAACGAACAGCGTGCACAGAGGAGTAGGAGAAGAAATCTGTTGAGTGCCAGGGAGTAGCGAGAGAAAGATTAGAGGAAGAACGCAAAGTGCGTAATTAAGTTGAGGATTTATGTGTTTAGAACCAATAAAGAATTATGTTATCTTATCTTCCAATATCTGTAATTACTAATTTCAGTGGCTTTTGTTACGGAGCAGTAAATATTTTCAGTTTCATTGTCATAGAGTGTATCACGCGTTTGATTGGTAACATGATTGTCAAGCTAACCAAACAATGATATCACGAAAACAATATTCTTTGACGAATCTAGCTGAAGCTGGGACCTCGAATTGCGAGGTGACTATTTAACCTCGACCATAGCGGTGGTATTGTAAATAAATACAAAATATGTAAGTATCTTTATTTTGAAAGATAAACTTTATATTTTTTCCGCGGTTTCAAAAACGTGGTTCACGTTCCCGTGGGAATATCGGGATAAAAAGTATCCTATGTTACTTTGCGTCTATTCAAATTACTCTATGACATAAATCAAGTCAAGGAAGAACAAACAAACACACTTTCGCATTTATAACATTAGTTAAGAGATATATGTACATTTTAAGTTCTGGCGCGCATACTCTAAATTGAAATGAAACATATTTGATAGAATCACGCTCTACTTGGCGGAAATCCACATTATCTTAGTCGAAAACGAAAAATATGTAGCATAATTCCGCAAGAAAAACTTACATGCAAATAAATGCAGATGCAACACAGCTCGGTGCTGGTATTGCACGGTCTCACAACTCCTGAGGATGCTCCGTGTGTGGGCGAAACACGTGTAGAGTAGTCGGTGAAGGTGCAAGGTGTGTCACTGTGTATCACGGTGCATCTTGCATGTAAGTTTTTCTTGCGGAATTATGCTACATATTTTTTTGTTTTCTAATAAAATAAAACAACTTTTCCGAATATTTATCGCGCTATATTTCACGAACTAAGATTTAATTGTCCGTATTTTTTAGAACGGGATGACTGACCCGTGACCACGGCAGCCGAAAAGGTGCCGAAACGTCGGGAAAATCGAAAAAACCACTAAAAACGGACGATTAGAGTTCGTTAAATACATATAGCGCGTCAAATATCCGGAAAAGTTTTATTTCAATTAGTTAAATTTAGATATGATAAATGTATGTTTTTTTATGGAGAACGGGGAAACACTTGGCCTTTATCATACAGTACTCCCAAATTAATAATGCGCATGCAGATCTTCGCTAATTGTCGTATATTTATCTCTTTTAGCACAAAATACATACACATGTAATTAATGCATGATTAAAATGCACTTAACCACTATACATATCGTCTTCCGACGCTCGGGGAATACGACCGTTGCCGAACAGCGACAAAGATTTCTATACGCATTATCACTTGGGGAGACCTGTACAATGTTAAGCATTGATACGGCTGAAGATAGCTGAGATGGCAGCGCGACTCTTCCAAAATCTTCAACCACTGAGAAACTGGCTACCAAAGTCAAAGTCAAAGTCAAAGATTTTTATTCAAATAGACTTATAGATAAGTACTTTCGAATAGTCCAACATTTTTATCCCTACCAGCCATTCAGGACATCTTTTAATTGATAAGAAGAACGGCCGCAAGAAACTTATCAGCCTTAGCAGAAACAACAACATTTACAATGGAACATGTTGTTGCCAAACACAAATCTACAATCTTGAAATATATTTAATAAAAGAAGAAAAGAAGAAGATAAAGAAATCCATACCATATCTCTAACTGCCGGAACACAACAATGCTGAAAACATTGTTGTTATGGTGTCGAACTTAGATAACATGACATAGCTAACTAGGCGAACTTCGCAAAAAGCCAAACCGAATACTTACAATGGCCACTGGGATTCGAACCCTCGACCTCTGGGTCTGATACCGTTGGTGTTACCAGCCAACATAGAGGCGGTTAGAAACATCTTATCTAAATCTGTCGCCTTATCAAGAACGTTTTCAGCATTGTTGTGTTCCGGCAGTTAGAGATAAGATAGCCAGTTCCTCAGTGATGAGGATTCCGGGAGAGACTCGCTTCCATTTTCAGCCTTATCAATACTTAACATCAGCACCCCGACCGCCTAAAGGTATAGCTATCGATTTTTCAAACAAGGGCTCTCGCTGACGCTATCACTTTCATACTAAAAATGCAATAGTGAATCCAATAGATGAATAGAAATATGTAGGAATTAGACAAAAACCCTATCGTTGAAGGGTTTTATGAGAGTTTGAAGTTTCATAGCTATAGCGATAGCACAAGCTATACCATTAGGCGGCAGGTATGATGAAAGCTAAGTATTTCCCTGTCGTAGAAAAAATAATATGAGATGTATTGAATAATACTGACTTTTACCACACAATACAATGTATTTCTGTTTAAACAATAAATAATTACTAACTTGTTATTTAGGTATATCTAAAAGAAAAACCGAACTAAACATTGGACGATATTATTTTTCATTTTTTTAATCATCTACCTTTTTTTCGTCCTCCTCTTTTTTCTTTTTTTTTTCGCCGCTGGCATTGCTATGCGCATTCATTCAGCCATACATTAAAGTGAATATTCCAAACAATTATTTACTACCTAAAAATATTTTAAAAATAAATAACACATAAAATCCTTCACAATAACTTAACTGGGTTACGCTAACAAATGTAATTCACTGATGAAACCTTTAGTTCCATATAATTACAGTCTGTAAGGTCACCCCAATATATTTCTACTTACCAACTAATAATATTTACTTTAAACACAATGGCCTATCTGAAACATTACATTACAGACATACATACATAACTGCTAGGAAGTAATTGTTATTTTATAATATACGTAACGTTTTGTGTTGCCACTTTAGCGCTAGTTAAGTACTAAATTAGTAGGTTTTTAATTTTTATTGTTCCATCACGATGCAAAATTGCTTTTATTAGATTCTTGTGAAGATAATTCAGTCAGTCAGTTGTTGTAAATAGTATCTATTTTATAGAAATTTCGTTATTTGCACAAAAATCTATGGTTCCAATAGCATAGCACGCGCTACTGAGCGCTTCCCTCAGTGGCATTACAACTGAGGGAAGCGCTCAGTAGCGCGTGCTACGGAGGGCACGTTAAACCGTCGGTCCCGGCTGTTGTCTTGTCATCTAATAACAGTCGTTTAGCCAAGTCGGAGGCCTTAAAGGCCTGATAAACTCTGACACTAGAGGTGGCCACTAATTCTCATACGATAAGAAGAAGAACTTCATCCAAATCTGTTCAGTAGTTATAGCATGAGTGTAACAAACAAGCAAACAGATAAACAAAACCAGTGACAAACTTTCGCAGTCATCCTCGAAGCGCACCAAACGAAGCGCACCTCACTTTAGGGTCACCCATCCGACACCTGACCGGACCGAACGTTGCTTAATAAACGTGATCGCATACGATCGGATGAGCGGATGAAATTAGCACAGGGATAGAAAATAGTCTGGATAAAAACATAGGATAGTTTTATACCGATATTTTTCACGGGAACGGGAATCACGGGTGCAACCGAGGGCGGTCGCTAGTTAAATTATAATCGCTGATGATGAAGTGTGTCGCCTGACGTGCCGGTAACTGTACATGAATGACAGTAATTGCGTTGCGTCAGTGTATCTCGTAAGAGGTTGAGCAATGGATCGTTATGATGACTTATACAATTAGAGTTGGATATGAAACCTCCATCTTGGTTTGAAGTAAGTAATGAAGATGTTAAAAAAACGTGGAAACAGACATGTTTAGAATATACTTACTCGTAGATGAATAGGTACTTATGTCGCTTGTTCGGATGAAAATGTGTTAATTCAGGGGGGCGATTCTCGTGTTGAATTCGACGTTTTTATATGCTTAATTTCTTTAATAATCATGTAAGTAAAGTCTCTGCTACTGTCAAAAACCTTTAGTTTCAGTTATCTTTGATAATCCTATAATGTCGAAGATTGCTTTCAGTGTGCTTTTAACACAGATTTTTCACACCAAAAAATGTCGAATTTGAGATGTCGAATTTGAGATGTCAAAGGCGCGAGAATTTAGCCCCAGAAAGTACAAATTCATGACGAGCTTTTTTGAGTTTACAAATTTTACAATAGATAAAGAAGGTGCTTAATACACAGCCGCTTTTTTCTATGATTAAGGGAGAATCATAGAAAAAAGCGGCTGTGTATTATTGTCTTCACGTATTTCAGCATAAAAAGTTATTTAGCTAATACTGAGCCTTGGACGAATTAACCACCTGAGCATATTAATTCTGTATTTAGATTAACCCTTTCTTTGAAATTGTCGTTTGCATCCGAAGAGTCTGTCTACATTTTGGCCGAGATGTTATTTTTGGCAAATTTTGTTTGTAACAGCTGCGTTTTTCTTAAATAAGGTCAAGATGATGATGATGAAAGACAAAGTAAGTAGAGCTTTTTCTATACTTAAATAAAGAGGAAAGATTTGATTGTTTGTTTGCATTGAATAGGCTCCGAAACTACTGAACGGATTTGGATGAAATTTGGTACACAGATAGTAGATAGCCTGGCTATGAACATATAATATTTTTATCCCGATATTCCCACGGGAACGGGAACCACGCGAGTGAAACGCGAGCGGCCGCAAGTTTACTTATATACTGAACTAATTGCTTTGTATTTTTTATCGTCCATGTTTTCTACGTCCCACTTATGAATAGGTACAAATACAGTAACTTTTAAAAAGCCTCGATTATGAAGAAATAGCGTCTGTTTATAACAAATCCTAAGAATCGGCTGGATGACAGATTTACTAGAAAAATTTGCTAGTTACTTAAAAAATCTTCCGTTCGTTCATTCGTCCATATTGACTGAGCAAACATCACATTCAAGTTTTAAAATCGGTATTGGACTTTGCTCAGTTTTAAAAACTGGTTACTAATATTGGTACTAGCACGGATTGTCACTGGCAAGAAGACGCCGAAGCAGAGAGTCAACTCAGAAAATGTAATTTCTCGCACTTCGATCAAGGGCCCGATTCTCGCGCCTTCCGCATCTCGAAGTCGGCATTTTTTTAGAGTCAAAAATCTGTATTAAAAGCTCACTGAAAGCAATCTTCGACAATATAGGATTATCAAAGATAATTGGAACTAAAGGATTTTGACGTTTGTAGAGATTTGACTTACATTTTTACTAAAGAAATTAAGGATATAAAAATGACGTATTCGATATTAAAACATTAGTATTATTACAAAATATTATTTTCACTATTATTCAATTCTTTGTTTTTAATACATATAACTTCGCGTTGGTTAACAGAACGGCCAAGGTCAGAGACCATAATGCTGACCATAAAGTTTGGTGTTGTAATTTATTTCAATGTGTTATTTATATTTATTTTTTATAATATTGTGCTTGTATTAACTTTTTATAGGTGTAATTTAATATTTTTATGTTTAATTTAGTTTTTGTTTTCTCTGTTTTTCGTACCGCGCACCAAACGGGTCCTGCCAGAATAGCAGCGTTGCCGTGACACATCTAGTGTCATGGCAACACATGCTGAGGCGGGGACCCTATTGACCTGAAGGCAATACTTTGTATTTTGTGTTATGTGTTTTTGTGTTGCTTTAAAATTCTGTATCGTTTTCATGTTTTTGTGTGTGTACTTTGTATTATGGTCTTTTGTGTTATTAAAATATTTCTCTCTCTCTTTCTCTCTCTATTTAAAAAATGTTAGTGAAATCTCTAACTTCTGTAAAGTAGGCACCTATACAGTAGTAGAAACCTTACCGAGTCGTGCAAGTTTTTCGCTAAGGCGCGCGGAGAGCTTGCCTTCTTGAATCTTTTTATACTGTGGTAGGATTAGCAAAAATACTTAAATAATTATTATATAAAAAAAATCATAAGTTACCTTAGTAAAGATGTTTCGGGTTTTTATATAATAGCTGATTAATGTAATTTAAAACCGGACTTTGATTAAACTAGTTTTGTCTGTTTTTTATAAAATCTTTTTATTGTTGCTGTGTTATTGTTCCATTCCATAATATTATTTGGTAGCTTTTCGTTTATATATAGGTAAGTAATATAAGTTTTTTTGAACTAAAAATACATTTTATGTATGGTAGTTACATTTAAGGTGTCTGTAGCATAATTGGTTAGTGCATGGGCCGGACTTCCAAGGACGCGGGTTCGAATCCCGTCAGGGCGACATGAGACAAGTTGCTTTTTATTACATTTTATGTCAATGTCCTATTTTTTCGTAGTATGCCACCAAACAAAATGTGATGGACGAACTCATAACAAGTTAATAGATTATATTTAAAGTCTATATTTTAGTTCCTTCGCGACGCCTAACTTTTATGCGAAACACAGAAGCAGTTCATATATTTATAATTTCCTTTTGCATGATTTAGAATTTCTTCGCGATGTCGTGGCAATATGTGCCTGTTTTCGGCGACACGTTTTAACCGCCTCTGTGGTCTAGTGGTACAACCACCGGTATCAGACCCAGGGGTCCCGGGTTCGATTCCCAGCGGGGGTACATATTGTATTCGGTTTGGTTGGTGGTAGGGCTTGTTGTAAGTCCGCCTGGCCTAGCTACCATCATCTTATCTAAGTCTGACGCCATAACGACAATGTTTCAGCATTCTTGTGTTCCGGCAGTTAAAGATAAGATAGCTAGTTCCTCAGTGATTGAGGATTCCGGGAGAGGCTCGCTTCCATCTTCAGCCTTATCAATACTTGACATCAGGTATGATGAAGGCTAAGAGACTCACTGTCGTCCATAAAAAAGACACTTCTTTCTGTACTAGTTACTTCTTACTTGTCAAGTTCTTCAAATAAGGCATAATCTATCATTGAAATAAAACAACTTTTGCGGATATTTAATGCACTATATTGACCCGAAATATATATTTGGAACTACATTTTTGGGATTTTAATGGTTTTTTGGTTTCCCGACGTTCCGGCACCTTTTTGGCTGCCGTGGTCACGGGATGACTGGCGTGAATTGACTTTCAAAATATAAAATCAATAATAATTGTTGCCTTAGTAAATGTCTTACTGTATCCGAACGAAAAAAATAATTAACTTTTCGAGGGTAGACTTATAAGTAGCCAGCCATCCCGTGACCACGGCAGCTGAAAAGGTGCCGAAACTAGTGGAAAATCAAAAAAACCCCAATAAACCCTCAAAATATGGACAATTAGATCTTAGTTTTGTCACATTGAGTGACGTGAACTGTCAGAATGCTGAATCCCACTATTTCATTGGTCGGGCCACTGCCAGAGGCATATGACTTATGTCAATTCGTGTGACTGGTTTCGTGAAGGTTTTATTTTATTATAATGCAAAGGAGCCGGTAGTACAGCCGGCAACCGTACAGCCGGTAGCCGCTTGGTTTAATTTTGGCTAACTGAATAAACTGTATTTAATTAAACCTCAAAAGACCTTGTAGAATGTATTGATCAACTCAAAAGAAGAAAGTAAATAATTAGGCGCTGGTTTCTCTGGCCCGCCGCACGCGACCGACGACGTCTGGAGACGCGTCTGCACGCCGTCGGCCGCGGGCGCATGGGTTGTCTGGCGGAGACGCGTCTGCACGCCGTCGGCCGCGGGAGTCTGGTAGTCACGATTGTGTTTGTACTCAGAGTTGAAATGAACGAAAATTTGTTAACTTTGTTACTGTTAGAAGAAGAAGAGGATGATGCACTTGTAATATTATCAAAGAAAAGAAAAAAAAACTAATGAAATGTTCAGAAATCATCAAGATGAAGGTGCATTTTATAATTTGATTCTTAAAAGTGTTGCATCTTATTAAATTTATTAAAAACATTTTTTTTATTGAAATTCATTGTAAAAACCAGGACGCCGCGGCGTGCGCCCGTCGCTATTCTACAAAATGATACCGACCGACGCGTGTGGCGTGCGACGTCGCCCGCTTGCGCCGCCCGCCGCGGGCGACGTTTCAGAGAACCCAGCGCCGAGCATTACCGAACATACATACCATTGGGACGTTGTCGGCCGCGGGTGGCGGGCGGCCAGAGAAACCAGCGCCAGATCATACATTAGAAATCTTAAACTGTTAAGAAAAGCTTTTTAGTAAAAAAGAGAAGATTTCTAGTTTTAAATATCTTTTCTTTTTGGAACATTGTCTTAGAATCTTAGATGATAGAAAAGCAACACTTCAAAAATGTAGGAGAATGAGGACCTAACCTCTCCTTTAACATTAAGACATAGTATTTAACTTGCAGTTTCACCACTTTTGCTTAACTGCAGTTAAACCCAAGGCTGTGTTGCATATTCACATAATTAGAAAATTAACATTAATAGTTAACAACAAGTATTATCTTGGTGTCCATTTAAAATAAATACGTCTTTTATTGTGTAAGGAAAATCACAGTGTTTTCCGCTTGTCTAAGATAAAGTAATTAATTTAATTATTTTATGAGCGATAACACATCATTTACATTGATTTTACTGCGAGATAAGTAACTTGAACATAAACGAACTATAAAAACAACTTTTTATAAAACAATAAAAACATCTGTAAAGATGTTTCTTTCGAATGCGAGGATATTTCTCTCATTTATGAAACGACGGTGGCCAACACCGTTGAAAAGCTGAATATACTAGAGAATTTCAACGTGTTCTCATAGGTCTCTGTAGCATAATTGGTCAGTGCATTGGGCCGGATTCGCAAGGATGCGGGTTCGAGACCCGTCAGGGCGACATGAGACGAGTTGCTTTTTTCTAGTATATTCACTTGTTTCAAAATTATCACATGAAAATATGATTGTTAAATGCAAAATTTAAAAGTTATTTAAAAAACAGAGTTTAAAATGTAATAAATAAACCATTTTGAGTCAGTGCCAGCCAACGCATTCTACAATACATAGCACTTATGTACTTACTTTTATTGGGCCCGTGTGGTGGGTCATGGCCCATTCCCCTTATCCACCCAAAAGGAAGGACAGTGCCCCAGCAGTGAAGACATTAAAAATGGCTGATAAGACTGATGACGAATTTAATAATGATCTGTACCAAGACGTTAGGTAGAAGAATCTTATACGACCAACATCCGCTTAGACACTAGATAATAAATTATTATGACGTTTTCTTACAACTCATTTCATTAGATTTCCAATTAAATATACAGTGTTGTTTCTTGCGCGTCAAAACAAATAGAAACAAAAAATAGTTTCAAAATTATCATGAATTATGATAATTTTTATGACCTTCGTCTACGAACGTCATAGTATAGGAAATTAATACCTAGGCATTGAACAAAATTAAATGATTTTGACTACACGAAAAACAAACATAACTACAGGTACCTACTTGTAGCAAGGGGTCGTAATATGGCGCAGGTAAGCCGGACCAAAAAATACATAGATCCGCACTCCGACCGCCTAACGCAGTTACAGTACGCAGTAAACAATCAGTTGTCTTGTCTGACACTTAGTTAATGTTACCATAGACTGGTCACACAGACTAATACTTTCATAGTATATATTTTTTATATTGGTGCCCCTATGTGATCAGTCATAAAAGGTCATGTTTATATTTGTCATATTGTAGTATTTTGTTGTAATGTCCCGGTTAGCATGGCTCTCAGCCCCACCAAAACGGTACCGACGGAAGACCAGCGCTGGCCAAAAAGCCAAGCATTATGCTGAGTCGGTACCGTTTTGGGACAAACTGTGTTTTTATTTTTCTGTACTACTTTGATGTGTCTTATTGTCGTGTTTGTCCCAAATAAATATAATTTTCTTTCTTTCTTTCTTTCTAACGCATAACGGTATAGCTTGTGCTATCGCTATAGCTATCGAGGCTATACTATAGCTATCACCCCTACCTGGTTGATATTCTCCTCTGCGGACAAAGCGCTTTTCTTCGCCTTTTATTATGCTCTTTATGAAGAGCTCATATCCGCGCTTGACAGACTGATCGTATTCGATCACGTTCGTTTAGCAAAGTTCGGCCCGGTCAGGTGTAGGATGGGTCACCGTAAAGTGGCATTATAACTGAGCGCTTCCGTGCTTCGGAGGGCACGTTAAACCGTCGGTCCCGGCTGTTGTCATTTGATTACAGTCGTTAAGCCAAGTCAGAGGTCTTATAGACGCCTTGATAAACTCGGACACCAGAGGTGGCCACTAATCTTCACTCGATAATAATAAGAAGAAGAAGATTATGCGCACAGCCAGAGAGTGGAATTCTCTACCGGCGTCTGTATTCCCGGCCGCCGACTGTCCTGGTATATTTAGAGCTCGATTGAATAGGCATTTTCTAGGGAAGCTCGCTCCCATCTTCGGTCTTTGAGCCAGAATGAGGCCAAGAGTAAGTCTATTTAATATAAAAGAGACTCAAGCGATACCAAATGTGCGTCTTTAAGGAGTGGCTATGACAGTGATGTTGATTATTACAGTCTGCACCTTTGATGCTATACCAATCCCGTAAGCATGTGTGAGAGTTGTATGTATGTAGGTATCAGACAACATACATTGGTCTGATTCCGAAGTAGCTTGAATACCACAGACCTGCATCGGTATAGACGGTAAAAGTGTACCTATCTTGCGTGTCAAAAGTTCGATCCACGGTCAAAGTTTTACGACCTAAGTCAGTCCGCTTGAGACCATTGCCATGAAAACACGCGTCACTCAGAAACGAAAATGGTTAATTGTGCAGTGCTTTCTTGCAAGAGCTCAAGAATATTTTCACATCACTAAGTCTCGCTCGTGACGTCATGGCAAATACGAAAAATTCGAAACGCTAGGTTCTCATACAGTTTGAAGCGCTCTTTCGTCTATCTCGATTACAGGTCTGCGTTAAGTACTCTTGAGTTAAGACAGTATTCCACTTATAAAGATATACCTAATAACAGCTAGACACAGCCACATGACACCCACTGCTGGGTATAAGCCCCCCCCCCCCCCCCCCCAAGGATCTTCACGACGATCGGGCCCGCGCTGCCCGCGCTTTCCGCCCCAACGGCCATCGGTTCTTCTCGCTATGTGTCCCACCCACTGCCACTTCAGCTGAGCAATCCTTCGAGCGATATGTCGGTTACTTCAGTTCTCCTACGGATCTCCTCATTTCTGATTCGATCACGTAGGGAAATGCCGAGAATAGCCACACAAACCATAATCATGAATTGGTCCCCAGTGGAGATCGAATACAAGCATAAAAGCCATGATAAAAATAGATGCCACCTCGCCATCGCCTTAAATCACAGAGTACCTATACTTAAGGAACAAATACAATATTGACATAACTTAATCATACATTTACTTATCTATACTTAAGTTTAAGTATATATGTAAGAGGAAACGGAAAGGCAGAATAAATAGTTTTGGCCTTGTATCGCGAGGTCGTAGGTTCGAGTCCCAGTCATGGATAAATCGATGAACCGTTGAACATTGCGTCATGCAACATTTCAATACTGACGAGATGAAAAGACAGTCATAAATTATAAATCTAAGTGTAGTTTTGTTACTTAATAGCCGCAAACGAGACTTGGTTCATTTTGACTATGCTATATGAGGTTCGATAGTGAAACGTAATGCTGTCGTGCGGGACCTGGGTATTCTGCATGATAGTAATGCAATGATGGTAGCAATAATAAAAATAAATAATGATAACAATTTTACTTATAACTTTTTACTTTTGCATTATACAATGTTTTTTATGTGATAAATATTAAACTCATGTCGCCCTGACGGGATTCGAACACGCATCCTTGGGAGTCCGACCCAATGCACTAACCAATTATGCTACAGAGACCTATGAGGTCATGTCGAATTTTTCCAGTATATTCACCTTTCTACGGTGTGCCACCGTCGTTTCATCAATGAGAGAAATATCCTCGCATTCGAAAGAAACATCTTTACAAATGTTTGACTATCGATTAAGATGCAACAGCCATTTAATTTTCAAATATATCAAATTCTCGTGTCACAGTTTTCGTTCCCATACTCCTCCGAAACGGCTTGACCGATTCTCATGAAATTTTGTGAGCGTATTGAGTAGGTCTGAGAATCGGCTACTATCTATTTTTTATCCCGAAATTCCACGGGAGCGAAGCCCCGGGGAACAGCTAGTCTTCTATAATATATAAAATTCTCGTGTCACAGTTTTCGTTCCCATACTCCTCCGAAACGGCTTGACCGATTCTCATGAAATTTTGTGAGCATATTGAGTAGGTCTGAGAATCGGCTACTATCTATTTTTTATCCCGAAATGTCACGGGAGCGAAGCCCCGGGGCACAGCTAGTAATTTATAACTTTTTAATTTTGCATTTAATAATGCTCTTTTATGTGACAAATATTAATATTAAACAAGAAAATATTCTAGAAAAAAAGCAACTTCTTAGTCTCATGTCGCCCTGTGCATTGTGCATTGGGTGCAGTGTATTGGGCCGCACTCCCAAGGATGCGGGTTCGAATCCCGTCAGGGCGACATGAGACTAGTTGCTTTTTTAACCGACTTCAAAAAAGGAGGAGGTTCTCAATTCGACTGTTTTTTTTTTTTTTTTTTTTATGTTTGTTCCACCATAACTTCGCCAGTTGTTAACAGATTTTTATAATTCTTTTTTTATCTGAAAGAAAATGGTTTATGTGTGGTCCCATATAATTTTTACGAAGATCTGGCTAGTAGTTTTTTCATAATCTTGAAAAATATCAATCACCTTTTGTCGTTTACCTAGATGACATTGTTGTGTATGGGTATATTAGTGTAAGTAACGGCACATGATGTAACTAAAAAATCTGAAATAAAAACATTTTATAAAAAAAATCAAACCGACTTCAAAAAGGAAAAAATAAAACTTTTGGAGTCGGTGCTAGCTAGCTAAGGCCAAAAAAATATATAGTTAATAGAAGTGCAACTTAGAATGCCCTGGCTGGCACCGACTCCAAAAGTTTTATTTTTTACTTTTTGAAGTCGGTTTGATTTTTTTTTATAAAATGTTTTTATAGTTTATTTTCTTGATGTTACATGACTGTTCATGAAACCTAATCTCATCTAGAAAAATCCTACTTTAGTTTACAAAACAATCTATCTTTTTACGCGTTTTTTCTTGCTTCTTCTATTAAGCTATCTATGAAGTTTGTATTAAAATATTGAAGTTGCAAATAATAATTATTTACTGAGGTATGTAACATCAAAACAGTAGGACCAATTTCGTGAATTCAAGAGCACGGAGGAGCTAGAGATAACAAATGTTTGGTCACCCATCCCGTAATCAACCATTGCGAAATTTGCATAACCGATAAAATAGTAGACAAGACGAGCCAATGTATGATTCGTGGTTGTAACATTAAATACTTTAGCAATGTTATGTAAATATGCAGAATTGCTTATTATAAATGTGTAGGAGTCGTATGGCCGTATTCATAATCATTATATTACATCTAAACTAAACTATTAAAGAGTACAGATTTATGTTTGTAACTCAAAAACGACTGAACAGATTTGCACAAAATTTGGCACACACATAGTAGACAACATAGGATATTCCCATGGGAACGGCAATCACGCGGGTGAAACCGCAAGCGACCGCTAACCAGATCTAAACTAATATTATAAAGTGGGAAGATTTGAATGTTTGTAGCTAATAAACTCAAAAATGACTGAACAGATTTGGCTGAAATTTGGCACAGAGTAGACAACCTGGATTAAAACATAGAATACTCTTATCCCCATATTCCCACGGGAACGGGATCCACGCGGGTGAAACCGCCGGCGGCCGTTGTGTTAATCTATACTTATTACCTACAATATTATAAAGCTGAAGAGTTTGTTTGTTTGAACGCGTTAATCTCAGGAACTACTGGACCGATTTAGAAAATTCTCAGACCATTAGAAAGCTACATTTCTCCCGAGTGACATAGGCTATATTTTATCCCGATATTCCCACGGAAACGGGCACCACGCGGGTGAAACCGCTAGAATCCGCTAGTTATTTATAAAATGTATTTAAATCGCATCGCCGTGCAAATATTTCGATTTTATTTTTGGCGATTAGAATAAAAAATAAATTCTTAAGTTGTGGTAATTCCAAATTAATAGATTTGCATAATGTATGGAAATTAAATATCTACACTAAAACTCGTCCAGCAAGATGCCCAGACAGCTTTTTTTAAGACGATCTATGTTTTCCGATTTTCAAGTATTTTTCTAGTAATCCTTAGGATCGGACCTGACTCATATTATAAATTCGAAAGTGTGTTTGTTTGAAAAATATTAAACAAGAAAATATACTAGAAAAAAGCAACTAGTCTCATGTCGCCCTGACGGGATTGTTTGTCCTACCTTGACCTAAGCAATCAATTAACTTGGTTTTTGGCATAGAGATAGTTGAAAGGGCGGAGAGGCCAACTTTTGTCCCGATATTCCCTAGGGAACGGGAACCACGCGGGTGAACTACGGGCGGAAGCTTGTTTGAAAAACATCGTACTTTACGAATAAATAAATAATGATAATGCTAAAATAACTCCGTCTGCGTGTTACAATGCTGAAAATATTGTTGTTTTTTTTTTTTTTTTTTTTATACAATCACACCAATTATCTAGCCCATGTTAATGTTATGGCGTCAGATTTAGATACGATGGTGGTAGCTAGCCAGACGGACTTAGAACAAGTCCTACCACCAACCAAGCCGAATACATAATATGTAGGGGTACATATGTACCCCCGCTGGGAATCGAACCCGGGACCCCTGGGTCTGATACCGGTGGTTGTACCACTAGACCACAGAGGCGGTTTAATCTCCATTTTAAAGTCGGTTGAAACAACAACAATGTTACCCAATGCCTTACTACCGATCCAAAGGAAGCCATTTCCATTTGGCGGTAAATTAGCTATTTCCTCAAAATGGCCGCGAACGCTGAAATTACAGACCAAAGACAATTTCCTTGACATAAGACGCTCATAGGAGGTTAAATATTGGCAACTGTTAAGGAGTTTTCAATCTTATGACGTGAGAATAAGAGTTATGGTTTCTTTTTATTTTTTTCGCAATATTGACATTTGACATTTTCAAAAAGGTATAGCGAAAGAAATTTTTAAGTAACGAGAATTTTTGTCGTCATGTGAAATGTGATGTGATTAATTTTGGAAATTTTATAATGATTGAATTTTTGCATTCCTCTTTGTAAATCTTAATTTTAATTATCACTGTAAGACGGACGTTATTATTTCTATGTAATTATATTTTTAGTAATTATTGTTAGACGGACATTTCTTTAGCATACTATTCTTGTAGTTCGCAATCTTATGCCTTGTGAAATAAATACAATTCGATAGGTAATTTGTTTGGCATAAGATGCAATAGTAATTGAATCAATCTAGAGCTAGCAATCTTATGTCTCTTTAAACTTTACATTGACATTTTTGTGCCAAAACGGACAGCGGAAGAAATATTTAATTCTTGCGAATATTTGTCGTTAAATCGTTTTTGGAAAACAATAAGGATTTTATTAATTGCTTTCGCGTTAAGAATTAATTTTAGTAATTACTGTAATAAGCACTTATACTCTTAAGTGGTTCCTCTTTTCAATCATCTTATCATTAATGCGTAGGTCGTAAAAGTTGCTCGCGAAATCGATTAAAGGTAAACGACTTTTCAATAAGTATGTGGACGAAGTTAAGGTCTTAAGGTTAAGGACTAGGTATTCATTTTGATCCGAGATAATCGCCTTCAACTTAAGAAATCACCATTTCCCATTGTCCTGTGTGGTCTCACGCCAATCCTCGGCGTCAAGTTTGCAGCCAGCGCTTGGTTTCGCCAGCGGTATTTGGACCGGCCCACGCCACGGGGCGTCGTCCCTTCGATCGGCTCAAATACCTTTCATGACTGCTCGATCCTCCCCCATCCTTTCGACGTGACCAAGCCTTCGGAGGCGTGAGCTTATATCTCTCCGACTATGTTGGGCTCAGCCACGAATTTTTGTATTTCGGAGTTCTTCCGGATTCTGCGGCACACGCGTAGGCATCTGGGGTCTTATTACGGTTTTATAAGTTACTAGCGGATTCTCGCGGTTTTACCCGCGTGGTGCCCGTTCCCGTGGGAATATCGGGATAAAATATAGCCTATGTCACTCGGGAGAAATGTAGCTTTCTAATGGTCTAAGAATTTTCTAAATCGGTACAGTAGTTCCTGAGATTAGCGGGTTCAAACAAACAAACTCTTCAGCTTTATAATATTATAAGTATAGATTAATTTAGTTTTCCTACTAAGAAACTTTGACCCTAGCACGTTCTGTATTGCTGCACTACAGCGTAAGACAATCTGTATGCTCAATTCAACCTCCTCTTCTCGAGAGTTCACGTCAGTGATGGTGCAGCCCAGATATTTAAATTTGGCCACGCCAGCTTACTTATGATCTCCAACAATTAAGTCCTGGCGATGCGCTCGGGTGTGTTTATAGCGCCGCATGTACTCAGTTTTCTCATGGCTTATTCTGAGCCCGACCCTCTCTGCCTCTCTTCCACTTCGGCAGCCTCCGCAACCTGTTCACGGCTTTCCCCTCGTAAAGCCAAATCGTCAGCGTACCCTATCACCTTATGCCTTCCACTGAGGTCCACTCCGCATTCTACGGTCATAACCTTCCTTATGATGTGCTTCAGTACCAGATTGAAGAGCAAAGGTGACAGGGGCATCGCCCTGCTTTAGCTCGGTAATCACCGCAAACTCCTCCGTCACCTCTCCTTCTACTAACACCTACCTAGCCACTAATAATAAGTCGACGAGTTTAGATAGAATTTTGACGTTTCATAAAATAATACTAAGGGCATTGACCGGAACGCCCTTAGATAAGATAAGATAAGTATCTATGTAATATTTTTCCAATTTATATAGGTTGAATTGGTAGTTTTTTTTTTATATTCAACAGGTAAAAGTTTAGCTTGGTTATTGTTTGATATTTTAAATAAATCGATCTCTGCCTATATACCTTCGGATGAATAGCGTGATTGTATGTATGAATGTATTTCAGATGATTCGCAAGTTGTCAATGTTTCCAATCCTCGACAAGACATTGTCAACCAACAAGGAAATCCAGCTCATAACATCAAAGAAACATGAAACAAAACCTCCATTTATTTACCAATATTTTTTACTTTTTTTCACGGTGACTGGATCTGACTCGCTAGCTGTTGTTACGAAAACCGAACAGTCGTACATCGAACAAAAAATATAAGTTTATAGTCTAGATCAGTCAGTTGGCCGATTGCCAGTCACCGCCGCGCATTCGAATCAAAATGTCGTTTCCCGCGTAAATTAAAAGAAACGAAACCTTTTTGGTGCTTTCTTTAAAAACTTTTTCCTTATTTTTATAATTTAGTCTGTGATTGTGACCTTTTTAAAAATGCCACCCCGTTCCGTTTCACGTATGTTGGATTACGCCAAATCGAACCGAAAAATAAGTGAGTGTTTTTTTGTTGTGTGCCTGTGTTCAGTGTTATTTTTGTTATTTATTATTATTTGTTACGAATGGTTTGTTTCTTAACTGTGACCGTCTTACGATGCGGTTGCAGTTATTTGCAAAACTGTGTTGGCTGTGTGGAATTTTAGTACAATTGTATTAAATTTTGTTGCGTACATACATAGTTACTCGGTCTCTCTGTTACTTTATATTGCCTAAATCACTGAAGCATTTTTGTCGAGTTTTGGCATAGTGATAGACACGTATACTTCATTTCCTGATGCTATGTAGCCTTTTTACATAATTTCCATGTTATTATTTTTTCTGATTCTTTTATAATTACTTTGGGAACCTATAATCCTTTGTAGAAAAATCAAACTTCATAATCTTATTCTTGCATACAAATATCACAACATATTCAAGTTGCATTTAAAATCTTACTTTACCGAAGAGAATACGGGAAAATCTATTAAAAAGTAATCAGTATTCTAATCTACATTTAATCGAAAAAGTACTTTTATTACGCTCTAACAAATACCAAACAATTTGGTGAGCAGCTATAAAAAGTAGGTATCGAGAAAATTGAGTTTGTGTAACAGCAAAACTTGCAACATTTGGCATTACACTTTATGTTCCGTTGCACGCAACCGCAACCTTACAAATTTAAAAATATAATTGCTTGAATATTCTTGGCGGGAAACAACACGCTACTTTTTTAAATGTTACGGAACAAGACGTAATGGTTTTGGGAGCCTAGATTTTGAGTGTTTGACATAGTTTTTAGTTACATAGTATTTCGGATACATTAGTAACCTGTTTCGTCTGCGTTAATATAATTCTCGTTAAGTACATAGGTACCTTCTTAAAATTTTCGCGAAAAAATTACCCCAAGTTCTGCTCTCTTCTAGGTCTAATCTAAGAACGTTTATACCAAAATTCATCAAATTAATTCTGTGATTTAGTTTAGGCGTGAAAAGTTTAGAGTTTCGCATTTAAGATTTTAGTACAGACTAGCTGACTCGTCGCCCACTTCGCTGGGCATTCAAATATATTTTATTTCTGATGAAATTATATCATAATCAAATATAGACGACTAGAAGTAACGTAGCTTCTATTGGTGAAAGAATTTCCGAAATCGGTTCAGAAGTTCCAGAGATTACTTTTACAAACAAACTTACAAACTTCATCAGTTTTTAATAATAGTGTAGGTAGAATAAGTATGAGCTGGAAATGCTAAAACCGCGAAAAAAACAGCTGTTTCATACAAAAACTTCTTTGAACTCTGCTAAAATGTATGACACAGTAAATGTTTATCATAAAGTCAGACTGTCAACTATCAGGATTGATTGCTTAAAAAGTTGTTCACAGTTGTACTGATTCAAACAAAACTTTAATGTCATATCGTCATCAGCCATTTTTAATATCCCCACTGCTGGGGCACTGGCCTTCCTTATGGATGGATAAGGAGAACGGGCCATGACCCACCACGCGGGCCCAATGCGGATTGGTGGGTTTTAACGACTGCAAACGCAGCCGGGACCAACGGCTTAACGTGCCGAAGCACGGAGGAACTTGAGATAGTAAATTTTTGGTCACCCATCCCGTGACCGACCATTGCGAAAGTTGCTTAACCTCAACAATCGCAGGCCGAGCGCGCGAACCACTGTGCTCATATAAGTACCGACAATCGGCGCGCGTAAAAAATCGCATCTTTGCCAAAATAACTTTCAAGCGTTACTAACACTTTACCCCATCAATATTAATTCATAATTTAACCGCCTCTGTGGTCTAGTGGTACAACCACCGGTATCAGACCAAGAGGAGGGTTCGATTCCCAGCGGTACATATTGTATTCGGTTTGGTTGCTGGTAGGACTTGTTGTAAGTCCGCCTGGCTAGCTACCACCATCTTATCTAAGTCTGACGCCATAACAACAATGTTTTCAGCATTGTTGTGTTCCGGCAGTTAGAGATAAGATAGCCAGTTCCTCAGTGGCTGAGGATTCCGGGAGAGGCTCGCTTCCATCTTCAGCCTTATCAATACTTAACATCAGGTTGAGTATCCCCATCGTTCATAAAAAAAGGCCTCGTTTGAGAGCCCAATAAATAAAATTATTAAAAATCAATGCAAGAAGCCGACATTGAGGAATGGGCTAGTAATTATATCCCTCATCTTGATTTCGAGACGATTTCAACTTGAAATATCTCGATTCAGAAATAAACCATTAGACAGTTATATTTGAGATTTTTATTCATTAAGATTAAATAAAACTATCAATTTAATAATCTTAGTACGAAATTAGACTTAGGTATTATACGCTACATATGTCTATTTCTATATATTAACTACATATTACCATTCACGCTCTCCTAGTCAACCTTTCCTGAACTGGACATTTTTATACTTATGATTAATTTTAAATAGAAAAATATTGGAAAATCAACTCGGCCACAAGTGAATTCTCAGATGGGAATCGAACCCACCACGACACATTGGACATTTTTGTCCGTATTTTTAGGATTTTTAGAGGTTTTTGATTTTCCCGACGTTTCCGCACCTTTTCAGCTGCCGTGGTCACGGGATGACTGAAAAGGTGCCGAAACGTCGGGAAAATCAAAAAACCCCCAAAAAACCTAAAAATACTGGCCATTTTTGTTCAACAATCGTAGTTGTTGATGGTCACATGTTTGAAGCATTTTTTAAAAATACTAAATATAAAAACTGGGTCCCCCGTTCAATTATTATCATAAATAAATTTAGATCCAATAATCGTCATTTAGTAAGATCACCGAAGAAACTCAATCGGATCCATTAAGTTTGTAAAATAAAGAATCTGTTCACCGCCATATCATTGTTGTGACCTAGGTTTGAATTAAAAAAAAAACATTTAAAACCTGACATACTAGATTGAGGTAGTTGTTGCACGTTTTACCTTTACCTGACTTAATAACAGAAACACCATTGCTTTTTTTTATAATTTTACCACAAAAAATGTTTATCTGTGACCTTTTACGGACAAAATACTGGTTTACCAGAAACATTTACAAAAAAAAATACAGGTTTAGATATTTTAATGCTCGTTCAATGTCACATCACACATTTATATGAATATTTTATAATTATACTAGTGCTGTCAAATTAGGTTTTTTTTTAATCTCGCAATGAGAGAAGGCAAGTTGTAAACTCATACGAGTTTACAACACCTTCATTTTGGTGTTCTAAGAGCTAGCGCAGACGACGGATAACGGAGGACTTTTTGTCCGCGACACGTCTTTATTGTTAACCAAATAAGATTCAACTTAGACCGCGTATATCCGCGAAAAGTACGCGATAGTCCTCGTTATTTATTCAACTTTATGTTCTTAGTAATAAGGTCGTGTCGCGGACAAAAAGTCCTTCAATGTCCGTCGTCTGCGCAGGCCATAAAAGTTGTCTCAAAGTGCGCGGTCACGGGAAGCCGCTGGATACGGACAGCGCAGAACCGCACCCCGGCCGCCTAACGGTATAGTTTGTGCTATCGCTATAGCTATTGATTTTTCAAACCCCCTATAAGGGCTCTCGCTAAAACTATCATTTTCATACTAAAAACATTTTATTAAAAAAAATCAAACCGACTTCAAAAAGTAAAAAATAAAACTTTTGGAGTCGGTGCCAGCCAGGGCATTCTACATTGCACTTCTATTAACTATATATTTTTTTGGCCTTAGCTAGCTAGCACCGACTCCAAAAGTTTTATTTTTTACTTTTTAAAGTCGGTTTGATTTTTTTTTATAAAATGTTTTTATTTCAGATTTTTTAGTTACATCATGTGCCGTTACTTACACTAAAAATCAGCCCATACACAACAATGTCATCTAGGTAAACGACTACTTGCCAAAAGGTGATTGATATTTTTCAAGATTATGAAAAAACTACTAGCCAGATCTTCGTAAAAATTATATGGGACCAAATTGACAGTGTACCCGATCGAACAAAAAACAACTATTAAAATCGGATCACCAACACCGGAGTAATCGGTATACATACATCAGACAAAAAAAAAAATACGCGTTGAATTGAGTACCTCTCTCCTTTTTTGTTGAAGTCGGTAAAAATGCAATAGTGAATCCAATAGATATATATAAATATGTAGGAATCAGACAAACACCTTATCGTTGAAGGGTTTTATGAGAGTTTAAAGTTTGATAGCTATAGCGATAGCACAAGCTTTACCGTTAGGCGGTCGGGGTTCCGATCGTTGTGGAGATCCTTGTGGGAGGCCTATACCCAGCAGTGGGTGTTATGTGGCTGAGACGACGACGAGGACGACGAAATACATCCAAACCCGTTCAGCCATTTTTTGTATTATGTAGCAAACATCCTTTTATATTAGTACGATTATCAAGTTACTTAAGGATGTAATAACAAAGACAAAGTGAAGGTCATAATGTTCCCGGATATAAAAAATGCAATGTCCGCATAAATATTGTGACTAAACAAAAACGGAACGCATTGTTACTGTCAATACGTGAAATCATACAATAAAAGTTATTGAAAGATCACGTACGTTTCGTACCGATAATCATGCAACATCATACACATTTGATCTGATTCAGAGATAAGTAGCTTAATACACTTGTATTACATACGGTTATAGGAATCAAAATAAGGTCTTACAAATGTAGTAGACCTACACGTGAAAAAAAACTATATCCCATAATAATTAATTATGTTTTTATCTTCAAATGGATACGCAGTCTTAGTAAAGTAAAGTAAAAAATAATGATTCGAATTAACATAGGTAGCTTTGTAAAAGTAATTAGATGTTTTATGATTTTTTACTTTTTGCATTTTTCAATGCTATTTTTATACTTATGATAAATTGTGAATAGAAAAATATTGGAAAATATCAAGTGAATTTTCAGATGGGAATTCACCATCCCATCTGAGAATTTACTTGTGGCCGAGGCAGGACTTGTTGTAAGTCCGCCTGATAGATACCACCATCCTTTCTAAGTCTGACGCCATAACAACAACGTTTTCAGCATTGTTGTGTTGCGGCAGTTAAAGATAAGATAGCCAGTTCCTCAGTGATTGAGGATTCCGGGAGAGGCTCGCTTCCATCTTCAGCCTTATCAATACTTAATACTTAGCAGGTATGATGAAGGCGAAGAGTCTCAACGTCGTTCATAAAAATATATATATTTTATATATATTTTTATGAACGCATTTGGCGCAGGGGTACTAACCCCACCTTCTGCGCCAGAGGTCCCGGGTTCGATCCCCGGACAAGACAAATATCTGTGTGCATGAACATGTCTATTTGTCTTGGTCTGGATGTTTAATATGTATATTATGTATTTACAAAAAAAAAGTATATAAGTATGTTTATCCGTTATCTAGTATCCATAACACAAGTTCTTCATGATACTTAACGCGGGCTAGATAATTGGTGTGATTGTATGGAAATATTTATTTACTATGTCAGGCATAAAAGGATTCTTTGTATTTTTAACAACCGGTGTCTTCGGTAATAGACCCGGAAGCAAGCTAAATGTGTCGCCTTGTGTACTATTGAATAACTTGCTTCCTTGAAGCTATAATTAAATGTAATGACTAGCTACATTTGACAAAGTACTGTGGTTAATGTAAAACATTTATACTTATGGTAAATTTTAAATAGAAAAATATTGGAAAAAGTTAACTCGGCCACAAGTGAATTTTTAGAAGGGAATCGATTTAAATAGAAATTATAACTTTTTAATTTTGCATTTTACAATGCTATTTTTATGTGATAATTCTTAAACAAGTAAATATACTAGAA
The DNA here is from genome assembly GCA_910589605.1 of Chrysoteuchia culmella. NCBI lineage: Eukaryota > Metazoa > Arthropoda > Insecta > Lepidoptera > Crambidae > Chrysoteuchia > Chrysoteuchia culmella. The sequence goes on along the minus strand of OU342671.1, from coordinate 9,279,658 downwards.
AAAAGCAACTCGTCTCATGTCGCCCTGACGGGACTCGAACCCGCATCCTTGGGAGTCCGGCCCAATGCACTGGCCAATTATTATGCTACAGAGACCTATGAGAAAACGTTGAAATTTTATAGTATATTCACCGTTGTGCATTGAGCCGGACTCCCAAGGATGCGGGTTCGAGTCCCGTCAGGGCGACTTTTTTCTAGTATATTTACTTGTTTAAGAATTATCACAGAAATAGTAATCTTTATTGCAAGACTAAGTGTAGAACAGTTGTTCTTATCGTTAAATACTTATAAACTAAGCCGCCCTTTTCGGACACAGCAATTTACTGGAAGGCACCCAGTTATAACCCAGATGTTACTGAATTATAATATTGCATTCGAACTTTACTATATTTTGTATGCGGTTAAAAAAATACTAAATAACGTGCGAAAAAAAATATGAAAATGCATTTTCCTAGTGGAAACTCGGAAAATCTGCGTTATTTATAAGCAACGCTAGTATAATAAGCCTAAAAAAATATGTGTTTTACTTATGTGTTCTTTTAAAAGGACGGTAGTAACAAGTGGGATAAACAATAACTTAATTATACTAACAAGTAACCTACTTAAACTTAAGACAGGAACATAAAAATTAAAAACGAAATGACAAACTGTAAACAAGTATCAGATTTCTTTTCAGATACCTACGTATGTACATATCGTATATTTTTATTTATTTTATAAGTATATATCTAAATATCTATGCTATGTGTAAAGAGTTTATTATGTTTTTTTTATGAAAGTTTTCTATTAAATATTGTTTTAATTTATTTTTAACCCTTAATAGGGCGGAGTTAATTATTTATAAATTATTTATACATTATTATAGGTTTATTAGGATCCTTTTTAAATTATTTATGAAAATCTAAAAATATATAATCACAAGTACGCGAAATATCGGTGGTAATCATTTTTTTTATATCTAGGTACTGAATTTAAGAAAGTGTACACAAACCAACTCTTGCTCTATAGTCAAAAAGTTGAGGTGGTAAGCAATAGCCCTTTGCCCTATTAAGGGACGTAGGGTTGTTGTTTTATTTGTGCATGCTATGTACGCTATTATTGGATTTAAGTCTTGTCTCATATATTTAGCATAGATTATAAGTTTCTTAATGACTTTAAACTGTAAGTATACCTACAACAAATGAATGAATAAATAAATTTTGTATTTCACTCTGTGTGTATGCAAATAAAGTGTTATAAATATTTAAAATAAATATTGATTTGCTTTAGTAAGTACAATCAACAGTACGTCAGGCTTCATACTTATACTTCTTTTGACCGCCTCCGTGGTCTAGTGGTAACAACCACCGGTATCAGACCCAGGGGGGTCCTGGGTTCGATTCCCAGCGGGGGTACATATTGTATTCGGTTTGGTTGGTCCGCCTGGCTAGCTACCACCATCTTATCTAAGCCTGACGCCATAACAACAATGTTTTCAGCATTGTTGTGTTCCAGCAGTTAGAGATAAGATAACCAGTTCCTCAGTGATTGGAGGATTCCGAGAGAGGCTCGCTTCCATCTTCAGCCTTATCAATACTTACCATCAGGTATGATGAAGGCTATGAGTCTCCACGTTGTTCAATAAAAAAAAAAATTAATCTAATCTGCTGTTGCCTAAACTCCATTGTAAACGCTTAAATAATAGTTTATTTAAATAATTATTCTTGATTCTTAGAATTATTTGTGACAGATTTTTCTGTTCAATTACTCACATTTTAGGGTCATGGTCTATGCTTTGTTTGGTTCACAAAATAAATAATAGCTATTCATCTTGGGGTACTTAGTCAGGCGAGAAATTAGTACTTGTTAAATACTTGCGAGAGTTTAATAGATGACAATGCTTCAGCCACTGCGTGGGCAATCTTAAAATCCATAAGGAACATATGACAGGAATTAAAACTCCTCCATACTTACATACTTTCAGACCAAAATATCTTGCGGCTTGGAGAGCAAGATCTAGGAGTTTTTTTTTTTGTTTTTTTTTAAATTTTGCATTTTTCAATGCTGTTTTTATACTCATGATAAATTTTAAATAGAAAAATATTGGAAAAAATTTACTCGGCCACAAGTGAAATCTCAGATGGGAATCGAACCCATGACCTTTGGAAATCCGGTCCAATGCTCTAGGACTAGGAGTTTTGTTGTTTGATAACTTTGTAGTAAAAATGGTATTAAAGTCGGCTTTTTCTTACTTGTATTAAAGTGTAAACAATTTTGATAAGACTTATTATTGAACTGTAACGAAAAAAATTACATGTTAATGTCAATCTATACCTTTCATGACAAAACAACTATTGAGTACAAAGATAATTTTGTAATATCTTTCTTTGTTTTATGTTCTAAGGAAACCTGTAAAAAGACATATAAAGATTGTTTACATTTTAAGACAAGTAAGAAATAACAGACTTAACGTATGTGATTACTTTTTTTTTAATGACGGAGAGACTCTAAGCCTTCATCATACATGATGTTAAGTATTGATAAGGCTGAAGATGGAAGCGAGCCTCTCCCGGAATTCTCAACCACTGAGGAGCATTGTTGTGTTCCGGCAGTTCGAGATAAGATAGCCAATCTTATCAATGCTGAAAACATTGTTGTTATGGCGTCAGGCTTAGATAAGATGGTGATAGCTAACCAGGCGGGCTTACAACAAGTCCTACCACCAACCAATATGGTTGGCTAATCGCTCGCTGATGGTTCGTATACCGGCGTCTCTCCCTCTCGCGTCTTACCTAAGTGAGAGAGTGAGGCGCCGTGTGTTGGTATGACGCTAGCGCCAAAAACAATTTGGTAACAATAACAGGAACTAAATGAATGTACATTGTAGTTCATCGTTTGTTCGGTAGAGGCCGCACTGTTGATACGTGACGTAATTTCTGCTATCGCGTTGCTGGTATTGGTATTGGTGATGGGCTCTTTTCTCCGCATTTAGACTCCCATTTGGTCCGTTATGCGTGAACATAGCATCGGTATGGCTAGTCAAGCCATCCCAGCTCCTTCCAGAAGCGCAGAAGCCTCCTGGGGTATCACAGGCTTCTAGGAGCGACCTCACGTCTTTGAGGATTTCTGCCCGTTGTGCGGCCAAACCCACGCACTCCAGGATCACGTGGGCGGCTGTTTCCTCTGCGTCCAGGCATCCCCTACATAGGGGGCTGTCTGTAGCATTCATGATGAATAGTTGTCGGTTTAAAGTTAGGTGACCTGTAAGTGTGCCTACAACTATTCGGAGGTCCGGACGATTAAGGCTGAGCAGTCTACAGGTCAACCGCGGCGAGACTGCAGTCATCGCCAACTTGGACTGTCTACAGCTTGTTTGATATCGCGTTGCTGTTACATAGATAGGTAACAGCCTCGCAGGTTGCTAGCCCATTGTTTACAATTAGTGGACGAGATGGGGAAGTGGACGAGTCAGGAAGTGGATGAGATAGGAAAGTGGACGAGTTAGGAAGTGGACAAGATTGGATAATGGACCAGTTAGGAAGTTGACGAGATAGGAAAGTAGACGAAGTCGTCCTGAAGGTTCGAATGCCCTGTCCAATGATACGCTTTTAATATTTAAACTGGAATGCTAACAACTGCTGCATTTTATGCTTTTCTTTTGCTAGATAACCAAACCAAAATTCAAGTCAATGGGAGGTTAGATTTAGATTTTTGAAGTGAAAACGTTTTTAGCGGCGTTGTGCACATCAGAGTTTTAAATTTTTGGGATGGGTAAAAAATGTTAAAGTCGCGTCAGGACACGTGACACCCTGATCGAAAATTCGTAAGACCATTTACCGTTGACCTATTTCAAATTTCTAAAAGTCTTACACTTGAAAGATCTACGTAGGTACAAATATTAGTTAATAACAACCATTATGTAAAGATGTCTCATTGCTACCAACTTTCATATTGATGCCAGGTCAGTTTTAATGGATTTACCTGCCACATCAAGTTGGTCTCCGTTTCCATCAACTTTTTATGAAGTTGTGGTCAAGATATAGTGGATTTTTATCGTTATTCTCGTTTAAGCGGTTTTCACTTCTGCCAGCACTCCCAGAGTGCAACCCGTAGTTTTTTATCTACTACTAACTACCGCCCGCGGTTTCACCCGCGTGGTTCCCGTTCCCGTGGGAATATCGGGATAAAAAGTAGCCTGTGTTACTCTCCATCCGTTCAACTAACTCTATGCGAAGAATCAAGTCGATTGATTGCTTAGTTAGGGCGTGAAAAAAGGACAAACAAACACACTTTCGCATTTATAATATTAGTTAGGATTAGGATGCATAAGCCCGTAGAGCCCGGCCAGCGATTGTTGAGGCTAAGCAACTTTCGCGTAGGTCGGTCACGGGATGGGTGACCAAAAATTTACTATCGCGAGCTACTCCGTGCTTCGGAAGGCACTTTAAGCCGTTAAAACCCACCAATTGGGCTCGCGTGGTGGGTCATGGCCCATTCTCCTTATCCACCCATAAGGAAGGCCAGTGCCCATGCAGTGATGGGGACATTAAAAATGGCTGATGACGAGGATGCATAATACAGTTCTTAATGAAACTTACCTTGGCCTAGATCTAGATGATTGTATGAAATATCTTATTAATGTGAATGCAATGATGAATAATTAAGCCACCTTTCCATCTTTCCAGGGTTTGTGCTGGCCATGGCGGTGATCCTGCTGCTGCTGGGCATCATCTGTGCGATATTCTTCGGCACGTGGGTGCGACTGTTCATAGACCATGTGAGTACCATGTAGAATTAATTTTTGTGACTACTACTATATCATCCAAAATATTTGCATGCTATGTAAAAGACATGGCTACATTGGTTAAGACCCTTTATATTTATAACACCAAAATTGTACCCTATTTACAGCAATAGTTATTTGTTATGCAAGGCTGGAAAGTTGGTTATTTAGCGGCGAGTTACCTCTATTGAAATCTGTGGAAGTGCAGGAATCTAGGATTGAACCACGAGCGTAGCGAGTGGTTGTATTTCAAAGGTACAAGACGCTAAAAACTTTTCTGCCGAGCGCAACACACAATTTTTCACCTCACAACAGCGAGGATCATTATTTATGGTTGTTTCCTCGGTCAACTTCCGGTAAAAAATTCGTTAAACATAAAGTTTTATCTAAATATACCTTATTCTCGTTGTTTTAATGATATAAAAAAACTAAAATAATAAAAAAGGGGGTATTATAGCTAAATCAAAGTTATTTAAAGTAGGAATATATTTTTACTTATTATTAAGAATAAAAACGATTCCGTAAATGTTGACACTGACATGAGGTACTAGACAAAGACAATTTAAAAATAAAGATTTATGTCACAGTCCGAAATCCAATTATAGGTTGTGAAATCTCACCCAGCCTAATATAAAATTCTTATAACAAATAGTTTAATCTTATTGTTATTGTTTTTATGATTCAATGAACTAAAATAATATAATAAAACCAAAACGAAGAATTATAATTAATTTAAAGCTATTCAAAATAAGAATCAGATATAACAAAAAAGTCAATAGTGAGATTCGGAACGCATTATGACATATTTAAGGTATTAAATTAAAAAAAGTACTTTGCCGCGCTAGGCCGCAAAGAGCTATTTTCTACGCCTAAACTGATTGACAAAACCTCCTTTTAAGAGCGCGTGAGGTGAAAATAAAATGATTTGTATTTGTACTACACCAGTGCGGATACTTGAAAGTGATAAAGGCCCGGTAAACGATCTTCATTTGACAAACAGGGCCCGTAGATGCAGTTTATTCCATGTCGTGACGTGAGTGACGTTGTGCTGAGCGCTTTTTGAACAACAAGTAAGACCTTGTTTGACAAACATCGCCGCACACATCTTAAGGAGATCTTTATACTTATGATAAATTTTAAATAGAAAAATATTGGAAAAAGTCAACTCGGTCACAAGGACTTTTTCCAATATTATTATTGCTTAGGCTGAATTGCACCAGTTAACTTAAACCGATTTATGGTTTTCAAAGCTGTCAAATCCTATACACTTTTCTTCCGTTAAAATTATAGGTAGTTATCGTTAAAGTTAGATGGTGCAATCCACCCTTAGTTTCTTAAACTTTATTAACAAAGTTATTAACAAAACTGCAATGTCTAACTTAATCTGGAATGGAATCAAACTTGACCACCGGTTAGCAGACGATTGCGACACTCGTTGCCAAACCGTCACTTCGCAACGAGCGAGGTCGCTGGTACCAAGTTTAGATTAGTTGACCACGTTTAACGTACGAGCCCGGGCTTTTTTTTCACACCTCCGGATTTTCGGGTTTTTTTAATTTATAAATGGCAACACCACGTATCCGTCAAAACGACGCATTTGACGTCAGCCATTTTGTCTTTTCTAATATTATGTAAACCAACGTGTAATGCCAACGTGTGTTACTGAAAAGACGTGTTGTTTATTGTAATATTGGTAATTTTGCACCTTTTTACTGATTTTTTTTTGCTGAGTGAAGGAGCTTAGTGAATTTTTAACGAAGGCATTCAATGCCCTCATCACGATCAAGCTAACAAGTGTCGAATCCGAACGTGCATTTTCGACGGCTGGTTCAAGTTTTCTCTCTCGCACAGATTTTCTATGCGTCAAGCCTCTTAGTCGACTCTTACGACATCCCAGGCATGTAAGGGAGTAGTGACACTTGTATTCTTAGGCCGTCACCACACGGCGAGTGCCAGTGTCAGTGCCAGCGTTGCAGAATTTGCTTTTAATTTATTGAAGGCAAAAAACTGACCAAAAGCAAATTCTATAGGAAATAAACAAATCAAATAATATTCAGTGAGTTCACTAGCAATATTGCGTTTGCATCCTTTTTATAATAATAAAAAAAAAAACTTTATTCATCTCATACTAATAAACACCATTTCAAGGCTTAACATAACTGTAGACATTGTTTAGTATGAGATCTGCAGCCCGAAAAAAGTTTGAAATAAACTTGTGGTTTTACCCCCCAGAACCAATGAACGGTACTATAACATTGGTTTTGTTTGATAGGTATCTGCAGCACACACGATCGAAAAACTTCCCGGTAGACCAATGGAGCTTTTTAAGGGAGCGTTATTTCAAAAGTGACAGAATTCGTAACAGACAACACAAATAATACACTCACCATCAAAAATTCGCGCTTTTAAATAAAACTTTTTTCTTTTTAGTTAAACCTTACTTGAAAATCTTGAAATCAATTGATGAGGGAAATGATCATTGAAAGGTAACCAAAAGAAGAGTACCCAGAACAATTCAACTACTTATTTTATTTTTATTGAAATAGAACAAAATAAAATAAGGTTAACAAAACAATAACATACGTACATCTTATGTTTTGGCGCGCACTGTTAATTGAAATAAAACAACTTTTACGGATATCAAACGCGCTATATTTTTACGAACTAAGTAGTAATTGTCCGTATTTTTAGGGTTTTTTGAGGGTTTTTTGATTTACATGACGTTTCGGCACTTTAACAGCTGCCGTGGTCACGGGATGACTGGCTACTTATAAGTCTACCCTCGAAAAGTTAATTTATTTTCGTTCGGATACGGTTAGACATTTACTATGGCACAAATTATTATTGATTTGATATTTTGATTTAATTCTTTATTAATAAGAAAAGAGAAAACTAAAGACTCTACTGGCAGTTCACAAATTGGGAGGACCTTCGAAGAAAGAAGCTGCCAAGAAAACATTGAAAACGGGCCGACCTCTACTTATAAAAAGAAATTAAGATATGTTATTTCCACCTTTACTTTTATAAATTTATCTACAAAAAGAGCTAACCGTATCTTTGGGTCTTACAGTGCGTGATTTGGGTTGAGACTTTAATTTATGATAATAGGGTCCCAAGCTGGTGGAATCTTCCACCTCCATATTTATGCTTATTGTATTAAATACATTTTTTTACGGTTAGATAACGGATCACCCACCCCTATTGAACCACAGCAGCCCTTATAAGGAACAAAATTGCATTTTTTTTTATGTCACAGTTGTGCTTTTTTTAATGCAATGAAATGTTGTTCATTTTATCAGGTTTAAATATTGGGCTTTCAAACGAGGCCAAAATATTGGCGGTGCGGTTAATATGGGTACACGACCTATACGCATTTGTAAAGTGTTATACAGGGTGTTAAAAGACCCATAACGAAAACAAAACCACGTATTATCCATCGTTACTATCATTTCCTTGTATGGAGCCAAATCTGGGAAGCTGATAGTTAAGGAGTTATTGAGAATCAAAGTCAATATTTATTAAAATAAGATAAGATTTATTTGTTTTCAGAAATGTGGTACAATTTGATATTTTATAATAAAGTCACCAGCATATTTTGTTGAGAACTTTAATGTGAAAATGTTATCACACAAAAAAATAGAACAATACTTGTGAAATGAAACTTATGTCATAAAAATAATTATTGAAAATATTGACATGAAGGCTTATGCAAATGTATTATAAAATAAATACCTACAATTACAATAAGAACAATGTCAGTGAATTATGTTAGAATTAATGAAAATGTCTGTTATAAACTACCTATTTAATACAATTTTATCATTTATAAAATCGTCAATTGAGTAATATAATTTCTCTATTAAAAACTGATATAATTGTGTTCTGAATTTAGTCATAATTTTTAAAGATAGAAGAGTTTAATGTTACAAAACGCCAATGACTATCAAAACCAATCAAAGAAATGGATCCCGACCGCCTACTCATACCCTCTAGACACATGAACACGTTGTTGCACGTGATTTTTTGCGTGTGAAAATAAAACCCGTTTTTCGAAAAGGAAATATAAAAGTCATTTCCCTGCAATTATTTTAACATATTCTTTTATAGTTTGATTAACACCACGATAAATTACGGCTTCGGTATGAGTCTTTTAACACCATGTATGTATAACGCTTAAGAAATGTTTTAAAAGGTACGATTTTTTTAACGTTGAATGTGGAACGTTGATATATCGTTGATGGCGTGGAAATATCGACACCGTCTGCCTCATTTACCTGTTATTTAATGTGACAATTAAAGTCGTGATTTGGTTTGGTTCGACTACCGGGAACATCTGCGAATGTCGTCCAATTGCGCCAACAGGCTTGTTGTGACACAAATCCCTGAGCTACGCCTTGGAATCATATCAATACTGTGTATATGGTTGTTTTATTTTTTTCTTTTTCATTGACCGATAGCTAAAGGTAATTTTTTATTACCTAATCATTAATTTTAACCCTGATATTGAGGCAATGTCTTCTTTTTTCATTAACAATCTGTTCTAAATACCCGTTCTCCACAACGGTTCGTTACGGCGCAAATGCGTGTCAAGGCGACACATCTCTCACAGAGTTACGGTTACGACAGATCGAGTTATGTGTGATTAGTTTTGTCGATGGCGTAGCGCTGTGGCGGCCTGCGATATGATTTTTATTCGAACATCGCTTAGGGCCGGTTCCACCACCTCCTAATAATAAGTTCTGGGTAGCTTAAGTACGACTATTTGGCACTTTTGAAAAAATATAACAAACTATGCACAATAAAGGACTGCGTCCACCAGACGGGCCGGGTCGGGTCGCAACGCAAAATATACGCCTCCCTATGTTTTGTATTGAATTGCAACGGATCGGAAAGGGGCAGGCTACAATGCATTTGTGCAACGCGGCTCGTTCCGATGCAACCCGCCCCGATCCGCCGCCAATGAACGCTATTCTAAGCTACCCAGAACTTGGTGAAACTTAGCCTTCATCATACCTGATGTTATAATAATAAGACTGGAAGTGCGCCTCTCCCGGAATTCTCCCTACTGTGGAACTGGCTATCTTATCTCTAACTGCCGAAACACAATAATCCTGAAAACATTGTTGTTATAGCGTACAGACAGGAAAGATGAATTCTCACAGAGATATATTCAAATTAACTTCGGTTTGTGGTAGGACTTGATGTCAGTCTGCCTACTATAGATTAGCTACCACCATCGTATTTAAGTCTGACCTCATAACAACAATGTTTTCAGCATTGTTGTACTTCAGGCGGTTAGAGATTAGACAGCCAGTTCCTCAGGGTTGAGGCTTTCACACCTTCAGCCTTTCCATTACTTATCATCAAGTATGAGGTATTCAAAGCGTTAAATGTGGAAGTTTGTGAGGAATTTTGGATGGATGTTTGTTACTCTTTCACACAAAAACTACTGAACGGATTTGGATGAAGTTTGGCACGCAGATAATACATGGCCTGGATTAAAACATAGATACTTTTTATGCTTATATTCCCACGGGAACGAGAGCCACAAGGATGAAACTGCGGGTAGCAGCTAGTAACAAAATAGTGTTTAAGGTTTATATGAATAAGAGCTCGGTAGCAGTGCGGAAGCGGAGTGGCATTCCGCCGATACTGTTGAACGATCGCCCGAAAGGGGGTCAAGGCGATCTTAACATAATCAATGCTGGCTGCGCCTACTTCGATCGGTGAACGTGGAATACGAAATGGGAAATTGTTGTGAAACTTATGTGTAACGCGTTCCTCGGGGAACTGTTTTAGGGCCGGTGTTTTTTTGTTTATATAACAGTTTAGGACCGGTAAAAACTATTCTTATTAGAGATAAAACTACTTTGTTTAAACAGGCTGTGTAATGCAAAAAAAAAAGGGAAATGTTGTGTGAAATTATAGAACGGTTCTTTGCGAAACTTATGTTCCACAAGGATCTGTTTTTAGTTTTTTTGTTAGTGGCAGGCAGGTGTTTCACTATATATTCAGCGAAAAGGGAAGAACTTCCTCCGAGCTAAGTGTATGTGCTCGCCCTACTCTCCGTGACCAATGGCGGCCTGGAGGGCAAGTACTAGGAGTTTTAGATGGTAGTACCCGCCCGCCTGTTATTATCTTGACGTAGGTGTGACGTCATGCTTGCGCGTCGTGTATTTACAATTGTAATTTTCGCTGATCCTGCATTTCTTCGATATTAATAGTCTTAACATGCAGTGGTGATCACGTAATTAATGACATTGTTCGATTTTCATACAATCGAGGTAACTTTGGAGCCTTGTCTGTCAAGAATTTACCCATCTTCTTTCTATGTAACGCACTTAAGTTACAGATGTCGAACGGAACCAATGAAAGTATTTCTAGTATACGGAATATATTAATGTTTTTTATATATCTAATTTAGAATACGAACAAAATCACCGAAGTTCTATAAATAACATTTCGATATTTTAAATCTTTGACGCGTTGATGTCTAATGTTCGGCAAAACATTTTAATTTGTACTCCACTGATTTTCGCTTTTCGTTTTATTTGTATTACTAGCGGATCCCCGCGGTTTTACCCGCGTGGTGCCCGTTCCCGTGGGAATATCGGGATAAAATATACTCTTACGACATCCCAGGCATGTAAGGGAGTGGTGACACTTGTATGTAACCGGTCACCACACGGATAATTGGATAAAACAATTGGATAAGACAATACAATCGTTAACGCGTAGCGTTCTTTCCGACTCGGACGCCCGATCCGGCTATCGGATCGGATGTGTATTGAGGGTTCAAACAAATGTATGGCACGAGCGCCTTCCGATTATCTGATCAGACTATCGGAGAGAAAATTCTGACGTGTATTGCCAGCCTTAGTGTCTGTATTTGTATTATTATTTGTTTATTTTGCAAGTTCTTACTTAACAACCTTTACAAAAAGGACTGTACGTACTGACGTAATCTGTATAAAGTCCCTAAATTAAATAAAGAAAAAGACTAACAGAATATACCTGCATCGAGCTAATGCAGAAAGATTTTTTTTCATATATAATTGAAAACACTTTTTTTAGATATAGCATCAGAGTTTAACGACCTTATACGCTGAGAAAAACCTGCTGACTGTATAGAGGTCACGCTGGGTTTGATTTCCGCACAAAACAATTATTTAAGTGTATGAAATGATCTTTTGTTCTTGGTCTGGGTGAAGAAAGAACAAAGAAAGAATTTTATTCGAATTTACAAAAAAATGTTTATTCGTTATCTAGTATCTGTCCATAACACAAGTTCTTACGCAACTTTGAGCTTAATAATAAGTATGATTTTAAGAAAAAATTAAGTGTATTATTTATAATTCTTACCGCTTTGTACGCCAGAGGTACCTAACATCAACAGCAAACGGGTTCGGTTCCTATTGGTGACTTACTGCCGGTTTCAATAAACTATCCCTAACAAGAGCTAGGCCTATCTTGTTTAGGTTACTTAGCAGCCGCTGTTATTTTAGATTATTTTAGGCTGATTAACAAAAATATCCAGGCAACAAAGCTCTTGTAAGCCTATCTCTTACTGATGATAGGTTATTGAAAACGACCGTTAAAGTACTCATGTCTATAAAAGTGTGTATTACAAAGAAAATATCACAAATTTTATAAATATGGGCTTGGCAAAGAAATAAGTTTGACTATACAGAAGGAATGTCCCACTTTTTATGCGATTTGAAGTAGAAACACTACAAATTGTATTCTTATATGTATCAGAGTGTGTATCACCAAGGAAAACTTTGATAGGCTTGGCTTAAAGAGAAAGATTCCCAGTGTAAACGAGAATTTCCTCTTCTCTCTCCGACAAGGACATGTCCTACTTTTCATGCGAAATATTGATATGTTCCACAGACCTATATCGAGATAGACGGTAAAAGTTTACCTACCTTGCGTGTCAAAAGTACGGTCAAAGTTTTTCGACCTAAGTCAGTCCGCTTGAGACCATTGCCATGAAAATACGCGTCACTCAGAAACGAAAATGGTTAATTGTACAGTGCTTTCTTGCAAGAGCTCGTTAATTACAATGGGATACCAATGACTTCATGTAGACCGTACTTTCGTAAATTTAAGCTGTTGACGGTACATTGTCTATACATACTGGAATGTTGTTTGTTCGTTAAATAACACCCAGAACTCTTTGCTAAATTGTCTGAACACTGTAATTTTAACACAAAGAACACTAATAGACTACTAGGTCCTAAGATTAAAACAGCTTTATTCTCAAATAACTGTTACCCCATGATAATAAGAATATTTAATAAATTGCCTAATGAATTTAAACAATATCCGATTAACATTTTCAAACACAAACTAATGACGTGGTTAACTGGAAAATGCTACCATGCGACAAATGACTTTCTCAAAGACAAAATCATAGGTTCGGTACTCCATTCTGAATATACTAATTTTAATGAAATTTGGAGACTGATTATGTAATTAATATTATAATAACATGAATAACATTTTGCATGCTAAATAAGCAAGGTATGTTAAGCAACATTATTGATAAGTTTTCCCATCATGTACAACCATATCTTATGCAAATAAATTCTATTCTATTCTATGTTCAAAACCATGCGTTCGAAGTCGTGTGCGAACGCTAGTATATAAAAATTTCACTGGAATAGAAAACAGATGTCGATAACGATAATATCAAACGCTAACAAAAATTCGTTCCGAATAACTCGGTAATAGCCGTGAATAGACTAACAATAGATGAGTCTGTGGCCAAACGATTTGGTGTCGTAATCAAGCATAACTTGATTATGAAGCTTCACCATTTCTTGATATAACAAACAATATGAAGTGAAAAATTATGACCTGGAAATATTATTCCACGCAAGTGTCGTCGGATGTGACACATTGCTGCTTCTTTTTGACACAAATGAAAACTTACCAAAAACTATGAGCAATATGTCACATCCATCTGTGAAATGAAGCGGATTTCGATGACGACGCCACTTGCACGGTACGGCCCCTGTTTTAGCGCAGGGGTATTAAACCCACCTTCTGCGCCAGAGGTACCGGGTTCGATCCCCGGACAAGACAAATATTTGTGTGCATTTTTTTTTAACGACGGGAAGACTTAGCGTTCATCATACCTGATGTTAAGTTATTGATAAAGCTGAATATGTAAGCGAGCCTCTCCCGGAATCCTCAATCACTGAGGAACTGGCTCTAACTGACGGAACACAACATTGCTGAAAACATTGTTGTTATGCATCAGACTTAAATAAGATGGTGGTAGTTAACCAGGTGATCTTACAACAGTCCTACTACCAACCAAACCGATCATCATCTTCATCAGGTATTTAACTTTCCCCAGCTCGGATACTGGCCTTCCTTATGGTTGGGTCGGGTATGGGTAATGAACGCGGGTCTAATGCAGAGTATTGAATACAATTACTGTATGCAGCCTAACTACTTCGTCGTGTTAAAAAAAATAGCGATTTGAGGGTAGTTTCTTTCCCAAAAAATTTTAAAGTTCTACAAATGGTTTTAAGGAATTCTCCTTCTTCTTATCGAATGAGGATTAGTGGCCACCTCTGGTGTCAAAGTTTATCAAGCCGACTATAAGGCCTCTGACTTGGCTTAACGGCTGTAATCAAATGACAACAGCCGGGACCGACGGTTTAACGTGCCCTCCGAAGCACGGAAGCGCTCAGTTGTAATGCCACTTTCCGGTCACCAATCCGACACCTGACCGGGCCGAACTTTGCTTAACAAACGTGATCGAATACGATCAGTCTGTCAAGCGCGGCTATGAGCGCTTCATTGCGCTTTAATTAATTGATTTTGAGGTAAACTAAAGCAACGTTGTATATTAAAAGAACTTTTACTCTAAGGTACTTCAAACTTTAAAGTTGTGTATTCTATTTTAAAAACCTTTGCTCGTTGCCTCTATTGCATTTTTAATGAAATTATTTCAAATGTGTGCAGTGCAGAGGTGGGTAATGTATTGTAACATTATGATGAAGGTCATTCCTTTCCCCTAAACGGGTGTCTTAACAAGACACTAAACAAATACTTATGATAAATTTTTAATAGAAAAATATTGGAAAAAATTAACTCGGCCACAAGTGAATTCTCAGATGGGAATCGAACCCACGACCTTTGGAAATCCGGTCCAATGCTCTAACCGCTGAGCTACCGAGACTAAGTAAATTTATCATAAGTATAAAAATAGCATTGAAAAATGCAAAAATTTAAAAAAAAACAACAAATGTTTACAGACACGGAATACAGCTCTTTTTTATGATTTTTGAATTTTTCAATGCTATGTTTATACTTATATACTTTTTTTTGTAAATACATACTTAATATACATATTAAACACCCAGAACAAGACAAATAGACATGTTCATGCACACAAATATTTGTCTTGTCCGGGGGTCGAACCCGGGAACTCTGGCGCCGAAGTTGGGGTTAGTACCCCTGCGCCAAACAGGTCGTCACCTTTTTTTAAATAGAACCACCAACAAATGTTAAATAGAAAAATATTTAAATAAATCAACTCGACCACAAGTGAATTCTCAGATGGGACGCTGGCCTACAGCGTATTAAAAATATAACAGTATTGGAGAATTTCGACGGTGGTCCGCAAGTCTCGGTAGCTCAGTGGTTAGAGCATTGGGCCGGATTTCCAAAGGTCGTGGGTTCGTGAGAATTTACTAGTGGCTGAGTTGATTTTTTCCAATATTTTTCTATTTCAAATTTATCATAAATAGCTCTTATTATGAGTGTGTTAATTCCAGGCAGTTGTCTGAATTGTTATGATGCCATTCCTTTCTCTTTTTAAAAAAATAAATATGCATACAATCAAACTAATTATCTAGTGCAGTAGGTTCTAGTTTACTAGATTCTAGTCCAAAGTAAGTTTCATAAGAACTTGTGTTATGGATACTAGATTACGCTAGTAATATATAAGTTACGATAGCGGATAAACATACTTATATACTTTTTTATTGTAAATACATATTGATCACCCAGACCAAGACAAATAAACATTCATGCACACAAATATTAAAATTTGTCTTGTCCGGGATCAAACCCGGAACCCCCGCCGTAAAAGGCACTTATACGTACCCTTACATCAGACAGGTCGTCAATTACTGAGTTCGTCGTTGTATGATAAATAATAAATAAATATATAAATATTCACATACAATCACACCAATTATCTAGTCCCACGTTAAGTTTCATGAAGAACTTGTGTTAAGGATACTAGATAACGGATAAACATACTTATATACTTTTTATTTTGTAAATACATACTTAATATACATATTAAATACCCAGACCAAGACAAATAGACATGTTCATGCACACAAATATTTGTCTTGTCCAGGGATCGAACCCGGGACCTCTGGCGCAGAAGGCGGGGTTAGTATCCCTGCTCTAAACAGATCGTCAAAAAGTTATGAGGCTATAACCAAATTAACTAGAACGAAAATTCCTCCGTCTTGTCTGAGAGCATGTCTGCACAAACCGCAGCAGAGCAGATAAGACGTAATGTAAAGGACAAAAATGAATTTTTAGAATAGAATAGAATAGAATAGCATGAGTTTATTTGGTACAGGTAAAACATACACAAAAACATATTTATAAAAAATTACAAAAATAATATTAACCTATGTACCAAATAGGCCTCTGCTCAGTATAAGCCATGATAACGTTACTGTCACCACGGCACTGGTTTTCTGCAGATGCCTTTAGAGAGCAAAGAAACATGCAAGACACTACATAAACAAAATTTTTCGTCATTGAATATAAAATCTTTAAAACATTAAATAGCAACGCAAATTAAAATAGAATAAATAAAGCATAAACCTAAGAGAACAGTTAAAATTTAAATAATGTTATAATTTATTTCTCTTTTTTATTTCTCAGGAGCTGGTACTTCGCCCCGGCTCGATGACGTTCGAGTGGTGGGCGCGGCCGCCGGTGCGTCCGTTCGTCCGAGTCTACGTCTACAATGTGACGAATGCCGATGAGTTCCTCAACAACGGGTCTAAACCTGTGCTGGATGAGCTGGGACCTTACGTTTACCTGTGAGTATACTTCCTGTCCTCCTCCTCAGACTTTCACTCTTGGCAGAGTGGTCGTGATTTCGGATGATGCATTTTCATAGGATAATGCCGTTTTCGCCATGCACCTCTAATGTTAGGGTCTGCGGAACATTGGACTATGGATGTTTGCGTTGCAGCTTGTATGGAGTCAGTCCAACGCTCAGGCGATCGACCAAGTGATCGCTTGCCACCTGCCCTTGCACAACGAGTTGTTCCATTGAGTTCCATTTTTTATAGTATATTTTGCTATTTATATAAAAATAAAACCGGACAAGTGCGAGTGAGACTCGCTCACCAAGGGTTCCGCATAAATTTGAAGGTACCTACTTAGATATATAATATTAAAAATAGTTCAGGAATTGAGTTTCGCAGTTTTTTACGAAGTTGTTCCGAAATTTAGTTTCCAAATCTTAAGACTAAATCTTTATGATTTAATTACAAATGGCAAGTTTTTAGATTTTTTCTGTACTTGTAGTAAAAGACGATATTATTTGCCAAATTTCATAGTTATAGGTCAACAGATATATATTTCATAGCCAAATTTTATAGTTATAGGTTAACAGATATATCCCTATGAATTTTGATTCCCTCGAGAGTGTCGAAATATACGTTTTTAGGGCATAAACGGCCCTATTTTTTTTTTACGTTAATTTACAAGTTTGATTTTTTACAGCTCCAGTAGACTAACAGAGTGTTCACCTGAATATATGGTTTTAATTTCAACTCGATATCTAGCGTGGATTATCCCGAGATAATCGAGAACAGATTGACAATAAAGTGATCTTATAAAGGTTTTTTTTTCTTTAGAGGTTCGGAACCCTAAAAATGCAATAGAGCCTTTGGGCCTTTCAATAATAATGTTTTTTGTTTAGCAGGAATCTTGTCCAGAAATATTAATAAACGATATCAACAATGATTTAACCTCTTTTAATAGGTACTTACTTATTATTCAATAGGATTTGTTCATGACCCAAATCGTTTATTAATTGCCTTTAAATTGTATTCTAATTGAAGTTTGTGGTTAAATTCTAAAATGGAAACTTCTAGTGAATAACTTGTCGAATTTTTAGAACTGCCTTCATTCTTATTCATAAAAAATATAAAACGGTTTAAAAATGATTTGAATTATGCTTTCACCTTGATCTTTTGAAAAATAAATAATACTATTTACTAGGATTTTTTATCATTTTTTATACAGTTTATCCCCAATTTTTTATCAGATTTTTTATCAGTTTGACATTGTCCCTTCCTCGTCATCAGACATATTAACGTTTTACTGCTGGGGCACTTCCTTCTGGACGAATAAGGAGAACGGGCCATGATCACGCAGAACATTGGATCTGCGTGACCATGACCAAATTCGGAATGGTGGGTTTAAAGGACTACTAATACAGCCGATACCAACGTCCTAACTTTCTTATTGAAGCACTGAGGATCTCGATATAATATATTTTTGATCACCCATCCTGTAACCAACTAGCTTCTCATGACCTTGACCCTTATGTCGCACCTAATAGTGGCTATTTTCGTAGCCCAAGTGTAACGCCTGACACGCCGTTGACTTTACATCAGTGATGTTTTTTGTGTTTCTTTAATTAAATTGAAGATATAGATTTCCTTCAGAACGAGTTTTATATCCGAGTGATGTCATTAAGCAGTTTGGTATTAGATAAGGCATTTAGTAATATTTGTTTATAATACTACTAGTATGCGCCCGCGGTTTCACTCGCTTGGTTTTCGGTCCCGTGGGAATATTGGGGATAAACTGTATCCTATGTTTCATTCCAGGAGTTGTTCTAATTTGACGACCTCCGTGGTAGATTGGTACGTTCACCGGTTTCAAGGTGTCTCCTACTCTGAGTTCCTCGGTTCGAATCCCGGTAGCGGCAAATGTTTGTATGATGAATACGAGCATTTGTACCGAGCCATGGATGTTTATCATATATTTCTACACATAAATACTTATATACGTATAATTATATATAGTTATATCCGTTACCCTAGTATCCCATAACACAAGCCTTACAGTGCTTACTTTGGGGCTAGGTTAATTGGTGTGAGTGTAAAAGAATATTTATTATGATTATTTATGATTTCATTTGCATACAGACTCGCAAGATTCACATGCAAATACTTTTGTTCAACACCGTGTATTCGCATGCGAATTTGTGATTCCGTATCTGACTAGTAAATTCGAATGATTCAAAAATACGTCTCTTTCATCCAAATCGGTCTTGAGTTATTAATGGTGTGAGTTACCTGTGTTTGGCCGGCTATTGTGG
Organism: Chrysoteuchia culmella; assembly: GCA_910589605.1. Lineage (NCBI taxonomy): Eukaryota > Metazoa > Arthropoda > Insecta > Lepidoptera > Crambidae > Chrysoteuchia > Chrysoteuchia culmella. The sequence continues at coordinate 9,260,505 of OU342671.1, read as the reverse complement.
GGGTTAAGCAACTTTCGCTATGGTCGGTCGCGAGATAGGTGCCCGAAGTTACTATGTAGTTGTTTTTTATTATATTCTATATCTTTTTTTCTATTTCCATATGTATGATAGATAAATCTTTCTTTGCCAGTTGAAAATTGTTTACGGCTACAATAACCATAAAATGTAATATTATAATTAGTATTTTCTTTTTGTGATGGAAATTGACATTACTTTGATATGTTAAGGTCACTTTTGAAGACTCTGTATGAAATAAAACAGGGAGAAAAAACAGCCTCTTCTTGCCGGTTCTTTCGTTACAAGGTCTCCCGCCGTAGGGTTTGTGAACCGATGGCGTAGCTTCTTTGACGTTCATAAGTGCTTGTAACAGCCTAGACTGAATAAATGATATTGAATTTTGAACTTTATAAGCAACGGGAAGACGCTAAGTCTGCATCATGCCTGATGCTAAGTAATGATAAGTTGGAAACGTGCTTGTCCCTGAATCCTCAACCACTGGAAGGGAAGAGGAACTGGCTATTTGATCTCTAACTGCTGGAACACAAAAAAACTGCGGTGAACTGCGGTGACCTGGTTTTATCCGTGCGGTGACGGAGAAAGAATACAATTCACCGCCCCTTTCTCATTCCCATGGGTGTCGTAAGAGTCGACTTAGGGTTTTCAGAGTCATCATCCGCTCTACTGGTGGAAGGGCCTAGCGCCCGCCTGGCTAGTTACCACCGTCGTCAAAAAAAAAAACTGAAAACGTTGTTGAATGTCTTAAAGTAGCATCGTCAATGCAGATGTACGTCATATTAAGTAGGTAAAGTTTATTTTTAATGTCTTTTTCACATTACACAAATACTATGTTTGTTTAACAGACCTATGTCGAGATAGACGAAAAGAGCGCTTCAAACTGTATGAGAACATAGTGTGACGAATTTTTCGTACCTACGATGAAGTCACGAGTGAGATTTCGTCGTCTCAGCCACATAACACCCACTGCTGGGTATAAGCCTCCCCTAAAAGGGGGGGTTTGCCATAATCGCCACGCTTGGCAGGCGGGTTGGCGATCGCAGTATGGCCAAGTTTGTAGGAGACGCTGCAGCCCGTCTCCTGAAGGCTGAGTCCCTTAGTCGCCTTTTACGACACCCACGGGATGAGAGGGGGTAGTGCTATTCTAAGCCGACACTACACAGCTAGCCGAGTGAGATTTAGTGATGTGTAAATGTTATTAACGAGCTCTTGCAAGAAAGCACTGCACAATTAACCATATTCGTTTCTGAGTGACGCATATTTTCATGGCAATGGTCTCAAGCGGACTGACATAAGTCGAAAATCTTTGACAGTGGATCAAACTTTTGACAGGCAAGGTAGGTACACTTTTACCGTCTATCTCGATATAGGTCTGTGGTTTGTTTGCTTAAACAATCAACTCTGTGACATGCTGGTTGAGTGATAATATTAAAGCCACACTCGCAGAATTTTAACTAGTTTTTAACACCTCCATAAATATGCACGGCGAATTTACCTCGGCATGGAGTTGCTGATTCAAATTTGACGAGGAACTTGTGAGGTGTACCTACCTATATTATCTAAGGCTGACGCCTTAACAGCAATGTTTTCAGCATTGTTGTGTTCCGGCAGTTAGAGATAAGATAGCCAGCTCCTGAGTGAGTCTACCCGTCGTTCATAAAAAAAAATCTGAATTTCATTTAAATCTGTTGGTAATCGCATCACGCGTGAACGGTTGGAACGATTTCGCTAATTATTTTTTTGTTGTGTTTATTATAGTCAGGAGATGACTTTTATGAAAGAAAAATTGAAGACCGAAATTCCCTGATGTGGAACCATAGCAGTCTAGCCAAACTATGAGAGATAACAAAATAGCAACTTAGGAAAAGTTGTTGAGCGTAATGAGCATTTTCTATTGACGTACATATATCGAAGGTCTGGTACACCTGAAGTGGAACTCTAGCAGCCAAACTTAATTATAAAAAATAGGAATATAGCACCTTGGGATAAGTTGTTTAGCGTGATAAGTATTTTAATTGACGCAGAAAAATCGAAGGTCTGGCATACCTGATGTAGAACCCAGCAGCCCAGCTTAAGTATAAGAGATACGAATGTAGCGCCTTGGGTAAGGTTCTTCAGCGAATGAGCAATTTCTGTTTGAGTATAATATACGATGGCGGAATCGTCGATCGAAAAGGAAGCGATGCTCTGTGGGTTGGCCCCCGTCAAGGTAGACCGATGATCTGTTGAAGGTTGCGGGTAGCCACTGGATACGAGCAGCGCAGAACCGATCATTGCGGAGTGGGCTATATCCAGCAGGCAATAGGCGTCGTGCGGCTGATATGATGATGATAACAAAAATTAAAGATCTGGTACCTACAGCTGATGTGGAACTCTAGAAGCCCTTCATAGGTTTAACAAATACGAATATATATAGGCAACATTTTATAATTCTGAGGTGGTACGAAGTTCGCCGGGTCCGCTAGTATACCTACCTACTATAATTTTATTACATGCTTTGTAAGTAAAATTGTTTTCTCAAAGGCTCATTACGTCATACACCTTTGTACAGTTAACAGCATATAATCTATACAGTGGACAAACAAATATTGCTCTTCATTCATAAGCTGTAACGCTCAGATTCGAAATGCGCTCATTAATATAAAGTTAGTTGTATAGTCAGTTCTTGAGATTGCACATGCATTTATGCATGGAAAATATACTAAACACGCGAGATCGCGTGTCTTTACTCAACTAAATTGTATGAGGAAAATAAGAATAAATATTATAGTAAAGATGCCACTGATCTACTATTTACATTGACCTCATTAGGTGACGCAGTGGTTTAATGCATCTGAGGGGTCGTGAGTTATATTCCCATCTCGGACAGAAAGAGCATCAAACCTCGATGACATACCCGCCATTTTTAGCTCAGGAACAGGAATTACATTTTTTTTTTTTAAAGTTTTGAATTCAATAATCTCAGAAAGCGTATTACTTAGAGATTTGATCACTGAAAACTTTTCGATTGTAATCACTTACTTTGTAGATTGACATGCATTTCAACGCTGGCCGCCGAAACACTTTTTTTTTAATAGCGGACTGTAGGTATTGTTTGGTATACAAGCACCCTTATTGTCTAATTTCAAAATCTATCACAATCCCTTTCAAAGGTATTGTGACTGTGATAGTGATTTATGGAATTGTGTAACTTAAAGTCGTAATCGTTTACGAATTGAATGATGTTTTAAATGACACATCATTTGACACTTCTCCATACATTTGAAAGATATCTTCGTCTGTCACTTTGCTTAGACAGTTTAATTTCCCGCTTCCCGATCACAATCCCTATCAAATGTCAAATAGTGACGGCCTGAAGTATGTAAATATCTTTCAAATGAGGAATTGAAAGGGATTGCGATAGATTTCAAAATTAGACAATTATCCCCCAGGTTCCATAAAAAAATGTTCGAACCCCTTTATGTAATAATCATATGTGTTCGAAACCCTAACAGGAGACGTATTTTTGAATCATTCAAATTTCTATTCGCGTACGTATTCGCACGATTCGCATACGAATGCTAAAACCCGTATTTTTTAAATTCCAATTCGCATTTGAATCTGCAAAGAGTGGTCCCGACCACTCTCTTTTGATTCGAGCGATAGAAAAGTTGACGTTTAGCTCTTAAAATTACATTAATGTAATTTCTTCTTTCTTGCTCGCGATATAATAAGGCGAATTTTGCCAATGTCAGGTAATATTTGTAGTATAAAGAAATTGTACGGTAGATTGAGTTAAAAATGGAGCCTCACAACACGTGTTATTACGAAAAGAACTCGGGTGAAACTCCCTAATGATTTTTTTTTTTTTTTTTATAATGGCTTTCTTCTGTTCCTCACAGACTAATGTAATTTTCAAATTGACATTAAACATGACAGATAGTTTGACAACTTAGAAACGTTTCGTTTCACGTGATTCAAGTGCGATTCAGTATCGGTTTTTGAAAATCTATTGAGAGATAGTTTCGAATGATTTAAAAATACGTCTGCTGACCAGATTTAAGTCACCGATCTTCCTTTCCTCCTCTATAAAGTGATATAGAAAAAGTTCTTACTAGCTGTCCCCGTATCCACTTAGCTGGACATCAAACGTTCTTCTTCTTCTTTTTATGTAGTGGCGGTGCCCTTTTCGATTTCGCCAATATCCAGTTTTTCATTAAACGTTCTTTCAATTTCTTACCCTGCTCAGATGTCAGCTTGATAGTGACATTATCAAACTGCGAGTGTTGATAAAAGCCGTTCATGGTAAGGCTATGCTACAATGTGTTTTTTTATTATTTTTCTAACAAATATTCCGTCTTTCTCTTTCCCAGGGAGGAGTGGGAGAAGGTCAACATAACCGACAATGAGAACGGAACCCTGTCCTTCCATTACAAGCGCACGTACACATTCCAACCTGACATGAGTACAGGGCAGGAGGACGACGCCGTTGTGGTGCCGAATATACCTATGTTGGTGAGTACTCCTTGTATTTGGTGAAAACGTTTTTTTTTTTATGATTTTGTAATTTTTGCATTTTTCAATGCTATTTTTATACTTATGGTAAATTTTAAATAGAAAAATATTGGAAAAAATTAACTCGGTCACAAGTGAATTCTCAGACGGGAATCGAACCCGCGACCTTTGGAAATCCGGTCCAATGCTCTTGGACCGGATTTCCAAAGGTCGCGTCTGAGAATTCACTTGTGACCGAGTTAATTTTTTCCAATATTTTTCTATTTAAAATTTACCATAAACGTAGATGTCCTGTTTTTCAACCTGTCATTTTGGCCACGTCCTGTATTTTTATTTTTTTAGTAACGACGGGGAGTCTCTTAGCCTTCATCATACCTGATGTTAAGTATTGATAAGGCTGAAGATGGAAGCGACCCTCTCCCGGAATCCTCAACCACTGAGGAACTGGCTATCTTATCTCTAACTGCCGGAACACAACAATGCTGAAAACATTGTTATTATGGCGTCAGACTTAGATAAGATGGTGGTAGCTAGCCAGGCGGACTCACAATAAGTCCTACCACCAACCAAACCGAATACAAATTGCACCCCCGCTGGGAATCGAACCCGGGACCCCTGGGTCTGATACCGGTGGTTGTACCACTAGACCACAGAGGCGGTTAATTTTAAAAAGAAAATAAGGTGAAAGTAAAAGTATGGTTGATTGATACTCATCCTCAACACTCACTGAGTACATCTGAAATGCCAGGCGACACTATAAGAAATTCACGTCAAATGCAAGGATATTTGCAGGGTTACCCTTTTTTTTCCTTCCTTTCGAAAATGCTTGCAAAAAGAATCGTTAAATAATCGGGAACGTTTTTTTTTTTTTACATTAATTATGCTTACTCTTGGCCCAATTCTGAATCGTTCGATTAAGAAGAGGCCTAAGATGGAACGAGCTTGCCTAGAAAAGCCTATTCACTAGAGCTTTAAATATACCAGGGTTGTAGGCACCCGGGAATACAGACGCAGGCAGGGAATTCCACTCTCTGGCTGTGCATTCGTATGAGAAATAAAGCGTTGGCTGATTTTTCTGATACGCAAGGTAAGTACACTTTTACCCTCTGACCTATAGGTCTGTAGGCAACTTATTTCGAAATAAGATTATATTTCATTATAGTTATATTATTATGCAATATATGTATCATTAACCCGTATCTTATAAATATACAAATAGCTGTATCGATACCGTCCGTCCGCAACACGGCACGCCTGAGCGCGTCCTCTTACGGCTACTACTATACAGGGTGTCCGTCAACTATGCTACATGGGGGGGAGGGGGGGGAAGTACTTACCTACAGTCAACAGCACATCAGGCTTTATATTTTGATTTTGAGAGATCTCTTTTCGAGAGAGGTTGTTGTAGTTTAATCGATCAACTTCCCGGTGGTAGAGCAGTTTTTTCTTAAGGAGCGTTTATTTAAAAAGTAACAAATTCTTTTGGTGATGGGCTCCTTTCTCCGCATTTAGACTCCCATTTGGTCCGTTATGCGTGAACATAGCATCGGTATGGCTAGTCAAGCCATCCCAGCTCCAGAAGCGCAGAAGCCTCCTGGGGCGTTCACAGGCTTCTAGGAGCGATCTCACGTCTTTGAGGATTTCTGCCCGTTGTCATTCATTCATTTATTCATTTGCCAATAAACTTGTTACATTCATGGTGCGGTTACATTGTGCGCCCAAACCCACGTACTCCAGGATCACGTGGGCGGCTGTTTCCTCTGCGTCCAGGCATCCCCTACATAGGGGGCTGTCTGTCGCATTAACAAACTCTTAGAAAAAGTTTATATCTTCTTCTTCTTCTTATCGAGTGAGGATTAGTGGCCACCTCTGATGTCAGAGTTTATCAAGCCGCCTATAAGGCTTCTGACTTGGCTTAACGACTGTAATCTAATGAGAACAGCCGGGACCGACGGTTTAACGTGCCCACCGAAGCGCTCAGTTGTATTGTAATGCCACTTTACGGTCACCCATCCGATACCTGATCGGGCCAGACTTTGCTTAACAAACGTGATCGAATACGATCAGTCTGTCAAGCGCGGCCATGATAATAGTACAATAATAGGGTGGTTCGGTGGTCGACATGTACAGACTTTGTCATGTTCTACTTACGTCATGTGTCTGTACAGTAATGGAGACCTACCGTCATCTCTTAGCGCTGTATTGTTTCTTCTGTCAATCTTACCATGCTACGAACCTTTTTAAGTAAGCTAGTTTTTGACGTCTTCGTTCAATCATCGCCTCCAAAGTGTGAAGTGTGTCAAAATGTGACAATTTCAATAAAAGCAAAACGCAAGCTAAACGTTCTTATGACATGATGAATTCTAATCTTTCTCCTCTCTACTTTCTTTCTTCTCTAGATGATCGTAGACCGGATGGTATGCGCCGTTTTTCTGAGCTGTAGTTGTGTCATTAGGAATATTTATTAAATTCGTGGAAGTTCCTCGACTGTACCAGCAGCCCAGTATCCTTCGTACGAGTTAGGTAAACTAGAACGGCCCCCTGATTACGTAACTTGTTTTTATCAACGTTTGATTGAAAATGCAGTTACATTGCTGCTTTAGTAAAAATCAATGTGACAACTATAATAAATAATAATAATAATAAAAATAAAAAACACTTTATTGCACACAAAGACAAAAATAAAGAAATGACAAAAACAGGCAGAAAGCATACAAAAAGCGGCCTTATTGCTAAATAGCAATCTCTTCCAGGCAACCTTGGTTAAAAAAATAATAACGAAGAGGACAAAGGGGAGTGGGTGCAATTATGGGAAGGATAGTTGATATAGATGTACATAATATAAATAAAAGAAATAAAGTGTAATTTAATGGAATTGAAAAGGAAAATATACAAATACATAATAAATCATAAACCAATAATATAATAATAATAATAAATTTCATACAATCACACCAATTATCTAGCCCACGTTAAGTTTCATGAAGAACTTGTGTTATGGATTCTAGATAACGGATAAACATACTTATATACATTTTTTTTGTATATACATACATAATATAGATATTAAACACCCAGACCAAGACAAATAGACGTGTTCATGCACACAAATTGCTAAATTTGCCTTGTCCGGGGATCGAACCCGGGACCTCTGGCGCAGAAGGTGGGTTTAGTACCCCAGCGCCAAACAGGGGGCTAAATGTCTAATTTAATTCTATCGCAATCCCTTTCAATTCGTAATTTGAAAGATATTCAGGCCGTCACTATTTGACATTTGAAAGGGATTGTGATCGGGACGCGTTTTAAAAGGTATGGAATAAACGAAATTGAACTGTCTAAGCAATATGACAGACGAAAATATCACAATCACAATACCTCTGAAAGATTGTGATAGATTTTAAATTAGACAATTAGGGGGCAGGTCGTCGAATAATAAGTAAATAATAGGAAAAGGAAAGGAAATGGTAACTATCTTACTAAAGCACCAATGTAACTGCACTTTCAATCAATTCAATCAAAATCTGTTAGCGACAGAGTTAGATAATAAACTAGCGGATCAATCAGCCTTGGGACAGCCTGTATATAGATTTTGTTCTTTGCAACTGGCGCGTCATGCAGCGTGACGTTCCATACCACGGGCTATGTGATACGAGGGATAGGAAGTATACTTTATAGACGTTACTCTAATAGATCAAGATAAATAAATAAATAAATATTCGCATACAATCACACCAATTATCTAGTCCCACGTTAAGTTTCATGAAGAACTTGTGTTATGGATACTAGATAACGGATAAACATACTTATATACATTTTTTTTTGTAAATACATACATAATATTATAGATATTAAATACCCAGACCAAGACAAATAGACGTGTTCATGCACACAAATTGCTAAATTTGCCTTGTCCGGGGATCGAACCCGGGACATCTGGCGCAGAAGGTGGGTTTAGTACCCCAGCGCCAAACAGGGGGCTAAATGTCTAATTAAAAATCTATCGCAATCCCTTTCAATTCGTAATTTGAAAGATATTCAGGCCGTCACTATTTGACATTTGAAAGGGATTGTGATCGGGACGCGTTTAAAAAGGTATGGAATAAACGAAATTTAACTGTCTAAGCAATATGACAGACGAAAATATCACAATCACAATACCTCTGAAAGATTGTGATAGATGTTAAATTAGACAATTAGGGGGCAGGTCGTCGAATAATAAGTAAATAATAGGAAAAGGAAAGGAAATGGTAACTATCTTACTAAAGCACCAATGTAACTGCACTTTCAATCAATTCAATCAAAATCTGTTAGCGACAGAGTTACATAATCAACTAGCGGATCAATCAGCCTTGGGACAGCCTGTATATAGATTTTGTTCTTTGCAACTGGCGCGTCATGCAGCGTGACGTTCCATACCACGGGCTATGTGATACGAGGGATAGGAAGTATACTTTATAGACGTTACTCTAATAGATCAAGATAAATAAATAAATAAATATTCGCATACAATCACACCAATTATCTAGTCCCACGTTAAGTTTCATGAAGAACTTGTGATATGGATACTAGATAACGGATAAACATACTTATATACTTTTTTTTGTAAATACATACTTAATATACATATTAAACACCCAGACCAAGACAAATAGACATGTTCATGCACACAAATATTTGTCTTGTCCGGGCATCGAACCCGGGACCTCTGGCGCAGAAGGCGGGGTTAGTACCCCTGCGCCAAACAGGTCGAAAGATGGTTCTCAATGGTTGAGGATACTTCTACCTTCAGCCTTATCATAACTCAACATCAAGTAGGTTGACCACAGACCAATATCGAGATAGACGTAAAGAGCGCTTCAAACTGTATGAGAACCTAGCGTGTCGAATTTTTCGTACCAACGATGACGTCACGAGCGTGATTTAGTGATGTGTAAATGTTATTGACGAGCTCTTGCAAGAAACACTGCACAATTAACCATTTTCGTTTCTGAGTGACGCGTGTTTTCTTGGCAATGGTCTTAAGCGGACTAACTTAGGTCGGAAAACTTTGACCGTGGATCAAAGTTTTTGCACGCAAGGTAGGTACACTTTTACCGTCTATACCGATAGTCTGTGAAGTATGATTAAGCCTAAGCGATCTCCCCGATGTTCATAAAAAAAAGATCCCAGGGCTCCCAGAGTTTATTGTTTACTCAGTGTTAACCGACTTTAAAAAAGGAGTAGGTTATGGTAAATTTTAAATAGTAAAATATTGGAAAAAATTAACTCGGCCACAAGTGAATTCTCAGGCTGGAATCGAACCAGCGACCTTTGGAAATCCGGTCCAATGGTCCAAAGGTCGCTGGTTCGATTCCAGCCTGAGAATTCACTTGTGGCCGAGTTAATTTTTTCCAATATTTTTCTATTTAAAATTTACCATAAGTATAAAAATAGCATTGAAAAATGCAAAAATTACAAAATCATAAAAAAAAAAGGAGTAGGTTATCAATTCGTCGCGTATACATAGGTATATATACACATGAAGGTATAACCTAAGTGTCGTCTCGCGATTTTGTTTGTGTTTTTAGATCAGGCTATTTTCAAGTTAGCAAGATTTCATTCAGGAAATCTTCTCCTTGAAACAAATCGTACCCCGCCCCGCCCGCCTCCGCCGCCGCCGTCGCCCCACAGCTGACACGAAATTACGAACGTTTTAAGTGTCGGATAGTATTATTAGAGAGAGAGAGAAACATTTTATTGACCAAAGACACAAAACATAACATAAATACGAAAAATAAAAAAACCAAACACATTACATCAATGGTCAAATTAGGTCCTGGCTTAGCTTTGTGTTGCCATGACACTAAATGTGTCACTACAACGCTGGTATTCTGACAGCTTATTAAAAAAAACTTTCATCAATACTCTCTAGCTAGCTAACACATACATAAAATAAAACATTTAATAAAAAAACGCAAAGTAAGATCATCAGGGAAAACCAATATTTTTTAATGCCTACTTTTAAATTCATCTCCGGAGTTAAGAGATACAATAGATCTATTTTTCTCTGGACACCGGTGTCCTGCTACTGCTAGCAAGTGACGAGTTATAATATTATATTATTACCTAGTTACTAATATTTAACTCCATTGCCCGTAAAATTACAGTAATTATACTAACCATTCTGACATATAATGACTTTTAGTATTTTTCCTTAAGCTAATTGAGATCAAAGGTTGACGTGAACTTAAGGCTCTTTCTTTCTTTTAATTCATATATATATGTCGCAGGATAATTAGATAAATCGAATTTTTTGCGAAAATCCTAGGGATATTGAGAAAACACAGATAATTAGACAATGGTATTGTAATTTCTCAATCTTACTGAAAAAAGCTATGATTTTTGCGAAAAAACTCGTTGCCTTAGTAAGATTGCGAAAAAAATCACTGGATATTATGAAATAAGAACACTGATTGGATGGTCGGATCGTCCAAAACAACATTTTCTCTGATTGGTTGACGACTTGACGTTTCAAATGTCAATCCATTCTCTCACGTGTAGAAAACTTTCTGTGAACCAATCAGAATAAGAGTTAGCAAGCAAGCAAAAATTAAGCCAATCAGAATAAAGAATATCCAATGTTACTAAAGCAACCCGTATTTTTGCAAAAACTTTATCTTTTTTCAGTAATATTGAGAAATGTCAACATTATTGACTAATTATCCGTGTTTTTGCAATATCCCTAGGATTTTTGTGAAAATTCTATTTATCAAATTATCCTACGACATATACCTATATATAGGTATATAAATGCGATTGGCAATTTATTTTGAGGAAAAAATTCAATGGGTGAAAATACCCTTTACTGACGAAAATGACTAACAATTCATGAGAATGGAGAAAATCTTTTAAGAAATTGTTCAATTGGTAATAATGCGGTTTGGGGAATAATGCGAATAGAACCTACAATAATAGTGATAAATAATTTCGGGAAGCCTTCTCTATAGTCTTCAATACAAGGGCAATTCTGGTTGGTAGGACTTGTTGTAAGTCCGCCTGGCTAGCTACCACCATCTTATCTAAGCCTGACGCCATAACAACAATGTTTTCAGCATTGTGTTCCGGTAGTTCGATAAGATAGCCAGTTCCTCATTAGCTGAGGATTCCGGGAGAGGCTCGCTTCCATCTTCAGCCTTATCAATACTTAACATCAGATATGATGAAGGCTAAGAGTCTCCCCGTCATACATAAAAAAAACACAAGGTCAGTATGCTCAGTGCGAGGATTTTCTACTCACGGTCGATGAGCGCGTTAGGTTTTTGTATCGCGTTGGTGTAGTCCGTGGCGTCATTCCTCTTATATTAAATATGTTTCAAGATTGTAGATTTGTGTTTGGCAACGACATGTTCCTTTGTAAATGTTGTTGCTTCTGTTAAAGCTGATAAGTTTCTTGCGGCCGTTCTTCTTATCAGTTAAAAGATGTCCTGAATGGCTGGTAGGAAAAAAAATTGGACGATTCGAAAGCACTTATCTATAAGTCTATTTGAATAAAAATCTTTGACTTTGACTTTGACATCTGCAAGATGGCGGGCCGCAAATTTCATACAAAAATCTACGCGTTCACTAGCGACCGTGAGTAGAAAAACTCGCACTAAACACTGTTAGCACTCAGCTTCTATGACATTCACGACTGCTTATAGAGTCTAGACTTAATAAATGATTCTTATTTGATTTGAATTGGTTCTGTCGGTCGACTTAAGTTGGCAGTATACATTACAGTTTCACTTCTAACATGGATACAAAGAGAAACACAGTTTTCTACACATAATGTCAAATCACTGACCATTCGCTTGTGGTTATTTTCAAAGAACAGCTAATAATGAAAGCTTTTAAAAATCGTGATTTCTCAAGTGTTGCCTGATTAATAATTAAAATCACAGTTGAAATCGTAGGGTGGCCATGTAAAAATTAATTAAATTCGGACTAAAGATAACTTTATCTGTTGTATTTGGATATAGCGCATAGATACATCTTTAAGACGCTTATAAAATCCATTTAGGTACTTCAAGTTACTCATATTTTTTATATCTCAACAATATTTTTTATGTGATTAATATGTCGCCCTGACGATGACGGGATGACGAGAGAATGGAGACGGATATTTATCACATAAAAATAGCATTGTAAAATGCAAAATTAAAAAGTTATAATATTTTTTATCTCGAGCTGTGGGCCAATTGTCTAACTTTCAAATGTATGGAGAAATGTCAAATGATTTGGCATTTGAAAAATCTTTCGTTCCTAAAGTGATTGCGTGTATAAGTTACACAATTCGATAAATCACTATCACAATCACAATACCTTTGAAAGGGATTGTAATAGATTTTGAAATTAGACAATTAGGGGGCAGGTCCGTGTTTCGAAAGTACGTTAAGTTTAAGTCGTGTTAGCTATATTCGCTGTTAAAATTTGGGCCGCATTGGGCCCACGTTATCCTTATCTAGTTAAAAAGCCAGTGTTGATGCCTTATCTAGTTAAAAAGCCAATGATCATGAGATGGTTCTCGTTCCCAAGAGAATTTCAGTATAAAATGTATCCTATTATTATCCCGGCTATAAGCTCTCTATCTTTAAATTTTAATCCAAATCTGTACAGCCATTTTTTACGTGATTTAGGAACGAGCAACTAAGCTTTCATATTATTACATTAGGAGGATATTCGTTTATAAAATCATTAATAATTATCGATGCAAAAAAGAATCAGTCTAGTAATGGATTAAGGATTAATTTTAAACAAGAAAATATACTACAAAACAGCAACTTGTCTCATGTCGCCCTGACGGTATTAGTCCGGACTTAATCCTGATTTACTGTTACCCTAAGGAAAGCATTTATATATTGCAGACACATATTGTCACCTTAGAGAACGCTAACTGCATAGAAAGTGCATTCAACGCTCAATGACTTGCATAAAGCCTTTTCATTTAAATTTTCAAGATTTTACGGATTAAAAGGTGCACTTATGATTTTTGGATTTAAAATAAATCATTTTTAGAGGTTCAATCTAGCTTTTTATTTTAATTATAAATTTTAAAATACATAGGTACTGCGTTTTATTTATGGGATTTCGATATCTTTTCAGGGTTTTTTATATTTTATGTTGTAAACTTTTTCGGATCTGAACGAACTGTTGATGATTTTTTTGAATTAACGATGTGCTTCTGCTTATTTTGTGTTATTTAATTTTGTTTTATTGAAACAGAAAATTCCTTTAAGAATAAGAATAACATAACTTTATTGTACTAGAAGCATGATAAAAAATAGATTACTTAATAAAGGGGTAGGAATCGAACCCAAGACCTATTACCCAAGACCATGATCTGTACCACTGCATACAATCAATGGCTATCTGTCACAGACCTATATCGAGATAGACGGTAAAAGTGTACCTTGTGTGTAAAAATTTAATTCACGGTCAAAGTTTTACGACCTAAGTCAGTCCGCTTGAGACCATTGCCATGAAAACACGCGTCACTCAGAAACGAAAATGGTTGATTGTGCAGTGCTTACTTGCAAGAGCTCGTCAATAACATTTCCCATCACTAAATCTCGCTCGTGACGTCATCGTTGGTACGAAAAATTCGACACGCTAGGTTCTCATACAGTTTGAAGCGCTCTTTTCGTCTATCTCGATATAGATCTGTGGTCACTATTGTTTCATACATTTTACTCACAAGCTGCTCCTTCGATGGTTTGCCAAACCCGTAAGGGATTAGTGGCGTAACGTTTTAAACGCTATGACGCTAGCGCCAAAAACAATTTGGTAGCAATAACACGAACTAAATGAGGCACATTGTAGTTCATCGTTTTGTTCGGTAGAGGTCGCACTGTTGATACGTGACGTAAAGCAATTATCGCGCAATTTCGTCTGTCGCGTTGCTGTTGCAAATATAGTTAATAGCCCCGCCGGTCTCCAGAGAACAATGGAATATCCATTGTGTCGCATAATTCGGGGCCTAAAAGGTTAAACCGTTGGTCCCGGCTGTATTTGTAATCGTTAAAACCCACCAATCCGCATTGGGCCCTTGTCATGGGTCATGGCCCATTCTCCTTATCCATCCAAAAGGGAGGCCAGTGCCCCAGCAATGAGGACATTAAACATGGAAAAATATCTAGGCAACTAAGTACTTTAGTAATCTTAGATAGTTCTATCCCCTACTAAGGTAAAGACAAGTTTTTTTTTATGTACGACGGTGAGCCTCTTAGCCTTCATCATACCTGATATTAAGTATTGATAAGGCTGAAGATGGAAGCGAGCCTCTCCCGGAATCCTCAGCCAATGAGGAACTGGCTATCTTATTTCTAACTGCCGGAACACAACAATAATAATAATAATAACTTTATTGACATAAAAAGTGGTTACAATCATATCATGAAGTCTCTGATTTCTGAACTAGGTACAAAAATACCTGTATCTCAGAAAATCAGCGCCCTCTTCCAGAGTTATACAATACAAAATTGTGCCAAAAAAGATATCACTAAAAGGAAAACAATTATAAAAGTGCAAAGAAAAACTAAGTCTTAGAGAAGTGTTAACTTGTGAGTGAATGCTTGGACTGGTTGCTTACGAACGTGCTTGGAGCAATGCTTCTGTTTTGTGGTAATCAAGCTTTGATAGCCAATCAGAAACTATTGATTTGCATTTATGTAAAAATAACAACAAAATGCCATAACAACAATGCTGAAAACATTGTTGTTATGGCATCAGACTTAGATAAGATGGTGGTAGCTAGCCAGGCGGACTTACAACAAGTCCTACCATCAACCAAACCGAATACAATATGTACCCCCGCTGGGAATCAAACCCGGGACCCCTGGGTCTGATACCAGTGGTGGTACCACTAGACCACAGAGGCGGCTTAAAGTTTATTGAAATTAGCCTTTTTATTATGTCAAACTGTCGCGTTTAGGTAGGTAGATATGACTTGTAATGACACCCGGTTTACAACACAGTTTAATATAATTAATTACGGTACTAACAAACTCTTATCAATGAGATGATACACGACTGGTTACACGATTCAAGTTTCAACTAATTACTATTAAGAAATGCAGTATTTTAACCGCCTTCAAAAAAAGAAGGAGAATGGACGGAAGTGAAGTTACTGATAGTGTGTGGTCCATTTATAGAATAAAAAAATATAAATCAAACCCACAACCTCTGTAGGTAGGGTAACTCACTGCGCCATAGAGTTCAGCTTTGAAAGCTCAGCAAAACTCGAAAATCTTAAACGTTTTAGTAAATCTATACTAATCTATATATATATATATCTATAATATTATAAAGCTGAAGACTTTGTTTGTTTGAACGCGCTAATCTCAGTAACTACTGGACCGATTTAGAAAATTCTTAGACCATTAGAAAGCTACATTTCTCCCGAGTGACATAGGCTATATTTTATACAGATATTCCCACGGGAACGGGCACCACGCGGGTAAAACCGCGAGAATCCGCTAGTATTATATTAATATTATAAAGCTGAAGAGTTTGTTTGTTTGAACGCGCTAATCTCAGGAACTACTGACCGATTTAGAAAATTCTTAGACCATTAGAAAGCTACATTCCTCCCGAGTGACATAGGCTATATTTTATCCCGATATTCCCACGGGAACGGGCACCACGCGGGTAAAACCGCGAGAATCCGCTAGTATTATATTATAATATTATAAAGCTGAAGAGTTTGTTTGTTTGAACGCGTTAATCTCAGGAACTACTGACCGATTTAGAAAATTCTTAGACCATTAGAAAGCTACATTTCTCCTGAGTGACATAGGCTATATTTTATCCCGATATTCCCACGGGAACGGGCACCACGCGGGTATAACCGCGAGAATCCGCTAGTACCTAATAAAATATGCAGTGCATTGGGGTCCTCGACAATAATATTTATATGAACAACAATATTCTACCATAGATTAATAATAGTTACTTCGTTGTCGTTATTATTAAGAAAAGCCTATTATACATTGACGGAATTCTTGATTGACTTGTACTTTTTTGTTGACATTGAATTTCATTAATTTATTGACATAAAACTTCTATTTGTTATTTTAAAATTATGATTGTTTAATAGTGTTGACCCTTCTAACTTATTTACTGACATCAGGGAGTCAATTCTGCAAAATTTTTGTCAAAATCATCTCTCAGTGGTGTTTCAATAGTAGTGTTTATTTACACTGTGTAAAACAGGACTACCATTGAAACACCATTGGAATACGATTGTGACTAAGCATTAGCAGAATTTGGCCCCTGATCTGTTTTAATGTATAAATTTAGTTGACATTTTCAAATACAATACTTACAATTATAAGTTTTCAGAGCACATTAAAATATAAATGAAATTTTTACGCCCATCGATGGCGGAACATATTATCTATTTTCACACCAGCTGTATTTCCCATACCTATGCTATGTTTACAAATAAATGATTATATTTGTATTCGTAAATTCTGCCCTAATTTTGTGGGCATGCAAATGTCAGTGATAATATAATTATGAGAATGTAGGTACAAACTATAAAGTACCTCAAAAAAATGAAATATTTTTTATGAAGAATACTACTAAAATACACATTAATGCGATAAGTATCGTACTTATCAGAATTTCATTTAACTATAATGAGAAATTGTCGATTGTAAAACGGCGAATGGGATAGTAAATTTCTACCTTAACCTCTATTGCTTAACTACATAAGAGCTATTTTAGCTGTTATGGTATGTTATAATATGTTGGTCTCTGTACCGTTAGTCGTAAAAAAATTTTATTTGTCTTTTTATGGCGGAAACATGAACCAAGTTTGACATTGAATTTTTATAAAAAATATGTATTGAAATCTTTATTAAATAAAACCTCCTAAAAAAACTCTGCTGGTCAACTGAGAAGTTCCCCGACTGTACTCCTTCTTCTTATCGAGTGAGGATTAGTGGCCACCTCTGGTGTCAGAGTTTATCAAGCCGCCTATAGGGCCTCTGACTTGGCTTAACGACTGTTATCAAATGACAACAGCCGGGACCGACGGTTTAATGTGCCCTCCGAAGCACGGAAGCGTTCAGTTGTAATGCCTCTTTACGGTCACCCATCCGACACCTGACCGAGCCGAACTTTGCTTAACAAACGTGATCGAATACGATCAGTCTGTCAAGCGCGGCCATGAGCTCTTCACTTACTGCACTTAGAGGTACTAACATGAATACAACTCGTGTTGTGAATGTAAACTAACGAAACGAATACATTTTCTACGTACTTATAATTCCTATCTACATATACTAATATTATAAAGCTGAAGAGTTTGTTTGTTTGAACGCGCTAATCTCAGGAACTATTGGACCTATTTAGAAAATTCTTAGACCACTAGAAAGCTACATTTCTCCCGAGTGACATAGGCTATATATTTTATCACGATATTCCCACGGGAACGGGCACCACGCGGGTAAAACCGCGAGGATCCGCTAGTATCCTATAAAAAAGTATTTTGTATGCAAGAATTTAATTGAAAGTTAGGTAAGTATGTTTCCTACTTTAAGGATTATTCACGTCTCTTAAGTGTCTGGTTGTTAATACAGATTTGGTCTAAATCTACATATGATACAATATTTTTCTGGTAACCCAATATAGACTATTTTGCTCTCGTAACATTTATCGATTTTAGCATATTCGTATACGTTTTATACCATATAGATCTTCGGTGTTCACCCACTCGAACTAGCGGTCCGAAAAATTAGCATAATTGACCGTTATATCGACGGAGCTATGGTTACTAGAAGAGCCAATAGTAAATCAAGCGTGAATAGACACAATACATTGTAAAATACCTGGTTTGTTTGGAGTAGAACTGTCTTTTTTCAAGTTATGCTTCCAAGATGGCCTGGAAGAAAAAGAAACAGAATGCGCCGGCTACAACTGCAAACTTTGAAGTTTTTTTGTTTGTACGTAATTTTAAGTAACCCAAATATTTTTGCTACTTATTTTTTATTTAGTTTCTTTTAACTGGCCATATTTGATATTTTATGATAATTGTATTTTATTTAATAATTGACTGACCTGCTGTATATTTTATTATTAATTTTTTTATTGAATTATGTATTAGTATGCTATGTAATTAATTTTGCATGCCAGAATCTGGTGATTAGTGTGATTGTAATGAAATTTTGTGTAAGAACATAATTATGTACCACTTTTCAAGCAAAATAAAATGAATTGAATAAAGGCCACACTTTCGAAAATAAAAAAATGTATGTTTGTAATCTATGCGTTCCGAAACCATTGATCAGATTTATGAAACTTTGGTAGAGTATTCTGGTGACGCCCGCAAATATTCCTGGCCCAAAAATCTATACTTAATAGTTACTCATTTATACTTTGGCTAGTATTGTTTTAAGTTAGGATGGAATAGGTATTCAGAACATGTTTTTTTTATAACTTTTTAATTTTGCATTTTACAATGCTATTTTTTATGTGATTAATATATTAAACAAGAAAATATACTAGAAATAAGCAACTAGATCCCGGCCTAGAATCCGATCCTAGAAACTAGATACGGGATCCCATCAGGGCGACATGAGACTAGTTGCTTTTTCTAGTATATTTTCTGGTTTAATATTTATCACATGGTATTTTTTTTATATTTTTCTCGAAACGCGTTTCCATTGATCTCTGATCCACGGTCCCAAGTTCGTTACCTCGTCAGACCCACCCATACAAGGACCGGAGGTCATTAGCTCGTTCTCAATAGTGTTGACCTGTATTGTAGGACGCCCAAATTTCCGTTACGTCACACAACGGAACTAGGCTATTTTTAGACTTACTCTAAGCACATGATTGTACCTTAATCGTTGCAGGTGGCGCAGTTTCACGTGGTGATTCACAAATGATCTAAAGTTATGAATTGATCTTCTTGAAAAAAGGGGTTCTATCCAGGGGGAGGGGGGGGTAACCCGTCCATTAATTACGTGAGGTGATTTTAAGGATTTTTGGACCCCCCCCCCCCCCATTAGTGAGATATCGTGAGATTTGGCACGACCCCTCCCCCCTCCCTCTAATCTCACGTGAGATTGCTCAAATATGTATTTTCAGTGTAAATACGTACATATACGCTCCATTGCGTTGGAATTATTAAAAAAAAAATATTAAGCTACTGTGCTACTTTGTGGCGTTCGTTCGCTTAGCGGCGACAAACATTATTGTGTAGAATTTAGTAATATTTTAATAGAGAAACACGTTTTTGCTCAATTTAGCCCAGTTTTCTCGCAATTTTACAAGAATGCAGAAAAAATCATTACGTGATACTTGCCATGCACTGCACAATTAACTATTTTCGTTTCTGAGTGACGCGTGTTTTCGTGCCAATGGTCTCAAGCGGGCTGACTTATGTCGTAAAACTTTGACCGTGGATCAAACTTTTACCGTCTATCTAGATATAGGTTTGTGTACATAGCTCTATGTCCACTGCTAAATTTTTGGGTAATTTTTGTCAGCGAACAGTGCTGCACTACTTACGTGTGTGCGAACAATAAATGTTTTCGCACAGCGGAAGCAAAGAGCTATGAGTGCACGCACATTTTGTAAATGTTTGCTAAAAAGAGTGCACCGAAAGAAACATTTGTGCAGAAATCTGTGCGGCACAACTGGTAGAATTTCGCGTTAACACTTGATTTTAAGAGCCCCCTATGTCGCTCATAATAACGTCAATTTTCATTCTCTTGAATTTATTTCCATCAGGTGACGCCTGCTTCTATAAATATTCTGATGGCAGAACCTAGCTATGCCCTCAGCAATTATGCTCATTGATTTAATCATATGCCTTAGCTATTTTTAGCTACGGTTCAAAGTCCTTTTTAAGGATTCAAGCGAGAAATAACACCTTCTTGCTTCTTCTTATCGAGTGAGGATTAGTGGCCACCTCTAGTGTCAAGAGTTTATCAAACCGCCTATAAGACCTCTGACTTGGCTTAACGACTGTAATCAAATGACAACAGCCGGGACCGACGGTTTAACGTGCCCTCTGAAGCACGGAAGCGCTCAGTTGTTATGCCACTTTACGGTCACCCATCCGACACCTGACCGGGCCGAACTTTGCTTAACAAACGTGATCGAATACGATCAGTCTGTCAAGCGCGGCCATGAGCGCCTCCTTTGCTGACATTGACTTTTAACCTCTCTGTAGCTTTTCCCTATGCATTTTGTACTTATTGGTGTACACTGTGGAAGTCCTCGGCCGACCACCTTTAGGCGATATTCGCGTGCGCTCGATATGGACAGTTCTATAGGCTTACAAGGTCATCGACTTATAGTCTTTCAAAGGAGAGGCGCGGCAAGTAGACTACCGTGAGCTTCCGCGATTGTATCTACCTGTCGGTATAATTATGATGAACTGGCTGCCGCCCGCGCTTTCACCCGCGTGGTTCCCGTTCCCGTGGGAATATCGGGATGAAAAGTATCCTATCCTAATTTCTCCACAAATTCTCTTTGTATAAGGGAAGCCGGTAGGAATCGGCATATATGGAGCCTTCGCCACTGATATACAGGGTGTTAAAAGACCCATACCGAATCCGTAATAGGTATATGCGTAGTGTACATCATAATTTTATTTAGTTTTTTGTATTACCTATTTGTTGAATCTATTTTATGTGAAATGCAAAAATCTCCATGTCAGAATCTTTTTTAAATTAATAACAGGGCGTCCGATTTTGTTAATGCGCCTCTCGCATTTTTCTACGGGTGAAAGCTGAAAGCCAGTGTTTTGTTCCTTCGGGGCAAAAATATACGCTGAGCTTTTGCCTCGTTGCATCGCTATGACAAACATGCACAGATATACTTATGAAATTAAACAATAGTTTGATTTCATGGGTAGATCTCTGTACGAACCTATGTGCTCGCTTATTTTTGATAGTCTATGTGCATGTACGTTTGTGATGCAAATAAATGATTTTATCTATCTATCTATCTATCAAAATAAATAAGAACATGTGAAAATAATAGCTGGGAAACGATTTTTATTTTTCGTTTCCAGAAATGGGTGTTATTTTTACACGCAAAAAACCGCGTGGAACAACTTGTGCGTATGTCTAGAGGGAACGAGTACGCGGCTGGAATCCAGTTTCTTTGATTGGTTTTGATATTCATGGCAGTTTTGTAACTTAAAACGATAATCTTTAAAAATAAATATTTCCTTTGATCCTCAATAACACCGCAAATATCAGGTTCCCAGATCTGGCCCCATACCAGAAAATTCGTTATGGGTCTTTTAACACCCTGTATATATTAGGAAGTAGGATTCAACGGTTATTTTCAGTTACGGTCAAAGAATTTTATAAGGAGTCAAGCGAGAAATAACGCCTTCTTGTCTGCTTCCTGGTGACATTGACCTGTAACCTCCTACTTTAATTATGATTACACTGACTGCAGAAATTACAGGTATTATATTTTGGTAAAAACCAGTCGAACTGTACTTGTACTTCCGTATGAGATGAGAAGTTTAAATCAATCTTAATAAAAAGTTTAATTTTGGATTTTTGTTAATCAATTAATAAATTGTAGGATATTGGGGCTATGCAGCTCCAGCTGGAACTGTAGTCACTGCGACCTATAAGATCTATTGTAACTCGCCGCCTTATTATAGTATCTCTTTTAGCCTGGCGGCCTCCAGACACTCTAAAATCTTCCTAGCTCTGAGAGATTTAAGTTCCTCTGGCCGAACTATATGCCGGCGCAGGTGGATACTGCGTTTGTGAATTAGGGGTCCGCAGTCACATAGGAGATGTTTGGATTTTTTGTTACTCAATCACGCAAAAACAGCCGCACACCTCTGTTTTAACCGCCTCTGTGGTCTAGTGGTAACTACCACTGGTATCAGACCCAGGGTCCCGGGTTCGATTCCCAGCGGGGGTACATATTGTATTCGGCTTAGTTGGTGGTAGGATTTGTTGTAAGTCCGCCTGGTTACCTTAGCTACCATACCACCTTACTAAGTCTGACGCCATAACAACAAGTTTTCAGTATTGTTGTGTTCCGGCGGTTAGCGATAAGATAGCCAGTCTCTCAGTGGTTGAGGATTCCGGGAGAGGCTCGCTTCCATCTTCAGCTTTATCAATACTGAACATCAGGCATGATGAAGGGTAAGAGTCTCCCCGTTGTAAATTAAAAAACGTAAAAGTTGTTTTATTCAACCTCTTTATTTTTGACTACCGCCGTGGTAGAGTGGTACATACACCGGTTTCAAGGTATCGCCTACTCTGAGGTCCTGGTTTCGAATCCCGGTAGGAGCAAATGTTTGTATGTATTTTATCCGTTACCCTAGTATTCATAACACAAGCCTTACAGTGCTTACTTTGGGGCTCGGTGAATTGGTGTGAGTGTAAGATTTTTTTTCTTTTTTCACAGAGCGCCACCTCCCAATCCAAACACGCTGCGAGGTTCCTCCGGCTCGCCATGGCTTCCATCATGGACATCCTGAAGATCAAGCCCTTCGTCGAAGTGTCTGTAGGCCAGCTCCTGTGGGGTTACGAGGACCCTCTGCTGAAGCTGGCCAAGGATGTCGTTCCTAAGGAACAGAAACTGCCGTATGAGGAGTTTGGACTGTTTTATGGGGTAAGTTGTATCATCCTTACTAATCCTAACTAATATAATAAATGCGAAAGTGTGTTTGTTTGTCCGTCCTTGACGCCCTTACTAAGCAACCTATCCACTTAATTTTTGCCATAGAATTAGTTGAAACAATAGAGAGTAACATTGACTACTTTTTATCCCGATATTCCCACGGGAACGGGAACCACGCGGGTGATACCTTGGGCGGCTTATTAGGCCTTGTTAGGCTATTTAGATGAGACTAGCGGCCGCTCGCGATTTCACCCGCGTGGTTCTCGTTCCCGTGGGAATATCGGGATAAAAGTATCCTATGTTGGCCGTGTTTAGCCGTGTAGTGTCGATAGCCGTGTAGTGTCGGCCTAGAATAACACTACTCCCTCTCATCCCGTGGGTGTCGTAAAAGGCGACTAAGGGACTCAGCCTTTAGGAGACGGGCAGCAGCGTAACCTACAAACTTGGCCATACTGCGATCGCCAACCCGCCTGCCAAGCGTGGCGATTATGGCAAACCCCCCCAATTAAAATGGACAGGCACAAGGCGGGACACATAGCGAGAAGAACCGATGGCCGTTGGGGCGGAAAGGTTCTGGAATGGCGACCGCGTACCGGACGACGCTCCGTGGGTAGGCCCCCCACAAGGTGGAACGACGATCTGGTGAAGGTCGCGGGAAGCCGCTGGATGCGGGCAGCGCAGGACCGATCGTCGTGGAGATCCTTGGGGGAGGCCTATACCCAGCAGTAAGTGTCATGTGGCTGAGACGACGACGACGACGACGATGTTCATAAGCAGGCTATCTACTGTCTGTGTACCAAATTTCATCCAAATCCGTCCAGTAGTTTTTGAGTTTATTCCTTGCAAACAAACAATCAAATCTTTCAAAGAAAATTTTTGGAGAAATTTATGGTCCGCCTTACCTTCGTCATATTTTGACCTCTCGCCACTGATTTTCAACGTTTTAGACACACAACCAATGCCAAATTCCTCATTGATATATGGCTGTTAGAACGATGTTCACACATTTCCTTACTATCAAACTGCACTTTTGAATCCTTTGATACTCTGCCAGCCCTTTAAAGGTGAAGGCCCTTGGTATGATGATAATGGTGCTGCTAAGCGGGCCATATTTTCCTGCAATTTCTGGCCGGCTACTATTGCCGATTTTATACGCTAGCTAGAGCAAGATGCATTTAGTTGCCGGCCATTTATTTTAGCCAAAACATGCTCCGTTTAGGAGTACCATAACTATATAAGATTTTAAACTTTCGCGTTCCATTATAATTAAAAAATAAAACAACGGGACTAAAACGCGTGGTCACAAGCAGTGCTTGTGACTACGGCTATTGCGACATAGCCGAAACGTCAAGCTGTAAGTTCATAGTTGTACTACATAACAAATGTCGCGTTTTTGTTCCGTCGTTTTAATTTAGAAAGAAAGAAAAAAGAAACACAAAACACGGTTTGTCCCAAAACTGCCCCGATTCAGCATAATGCTTAGCTTTTGGCCAGCGCTGGTCTTCCGTCGGTACCGTTAGTTTATAACCATAACATAGTTAGATAAACAACCCATTAACAAAGAAAACATGTCTTTCAGAAAAATGGCACCTCTCCAGACCCAGTCACAATGTTCACCGGAGCCCTAGACATCAAGCGATACGGCATCATCGAGCGGTACAACCACCGCGAGCGTCTTCCCCATTGGGCTACTGATGAGTGCAACAGCATCGCTGGATCAGACGGCTCCATATTCCCGCCGCATATTACCAAGAATGATACTCTTGGCGTCTACGACAAGGATCTTTGCAGACTTTTGCCTCTGAAGTAAGTATTATTATTTATCCCTGTTATTGTAGGACTGATCAGCCGAACGATCTGAGGGCTAAGTGCGAGTTTGAAAATGTCCAAAGTAACCATCGCTTGAGAGCAAAATTTTGACAGATAGCCTTAATGCAATGGGAATAAGGCTGAGAATTATACTCTGTTCGCAAACTTCAGT
Source organism: Chrysoteuchia culmella (assembly GCA_910589605.1). Classification (NCBI taxonomy): domain Eukaryota; kingdom Metazoa; phylum Arthropoda; class Insecta; order Lepidoptera; family Crambidae; genus Chrysoteuchia; species Chrysoteuchia culmella. The sequence continues at coordinate 9,235,382 of OU342671.1, read as the reverse complement.
GTAAACGAGTTAGGCGAGTTTCCTCACACTAATAAATAATAAATGAATTTCATACAATCACACCAATTATCTAGCCCACGCTAAGTTTAGAACTTGTGTTATGGATACTAGATAACGGATAAACATACTTATATATTTTATTTTGTAAATACATACATCATTTACATATTAAACACCCAGACCAAGACAAATAGACATGTTCATGCACACAAATATTTGTCTTGTCCGGCAATCGAACCCGGGACCTCTTGCGTAGAAGGCGGGTTTAGTAGCACTGCGCCAAACAGGTCGTCAACTAATCACTCCGACTTCTTCTTTTTATCCGGAATATTGGGCTGGTAACATATCTTTATGTGCCGTCAAGGAAATTCCGTCGTTAAGTTTCTAATTACAACCCGAGACTCGGGTTCGTCGATCGACGAAATATTCCAAATTATGCGAAAATAATGACACTTTTTAATTGCAGTTTGTGATCATCACGTTTAACATTTTGTATATGTTATAGTTATCGGAACAAATAGATTCGAGTACCTTTAATTTGATACCTTACTCGGCCGCGTACTACGCGCCAAAGTCCCTATCGAGTCTTCACAAATTTTGCGAACCTGAATTAAGTATATAGATCATTAACCGGGATAAAGATCTTTTTTTTAATTAACAACGGTGAGACTCTTAGCCCTTATCATACTTGATGTTAAGTATTGATAAGGCTGAAGATGGAAGCGAGCCTCTCCCGGAATCCTCAAACACTGAGGAACTGGCTATCTTATCTCTAACTGCCACAAACAGAGTTACTTTTGAATAAATCCTAATCAACTAATATTATATTGACGACCTGTTTGGCGCAGGGATATTAAGCCTGCCTTCTGCGCCAGAGGTCCCGGGTTCGATCCCCGGACAAGACAAATATTTGTGTGCATGAACATGTCTATTTGTCTTGGTCTGGGTGTTCAATATGTATATTATGTATGTATTTACAAAAAAAAAGTATATATGTATGTTAATCCGTTATCTAGTAACCATAACACAAGTTCTTAATTAAACTTAACGTGGGCTAGATAATTGGTGTGTTTGTATGCAATTATTTATTATTTATTTATTTATTTATTATAAATTCGAAAGTGTGTTGGTTTGTCCTTCTTTAACGCCCGAAATAAGCTGTGTATAATATGGTTCCCGTTCCCGTGGGAATATCGGGATAAAAAGTATCCTATGTTCATAACCAGGCTATCCACTATCTGTGTACCAAATTTCGTCCAAATCCGTTCAGTAGTTTTTGAGTTTATTCGTTGCAAACAAACAATCAAGTCTTTCCTCTTTATAATATTAGTATAGTTAAGAAAAGCACCGTCACACTTTTTCAATACACCATATACCTAAACGTTTCCTTTCTCTACTGTCGTCAGTTTGTCTGTCTGTCCGTATTCCGTACCTATTACGTGTTACGCATCGAATGACATAACATCTACCATTGTTGAGATGGGAACTTAATTATGCGAACTGGGGTAAACTGTTATGGCTGTTTATCGAGATTTTAGCGCCGAGAATAGATTTATGAAAGTATTTGAGGTTCCAGACACTAACCGAGACATCGATATCCTCCTGTGTGTAAGACGCGTCTCAGTCATCACTCTCCGTTGTATCGTATGTGTGTATTTTATAATTTCATACGTTTTAAATTTGATATCTATAGTGGTTCCCTCGCCTCAGCCAAGGGTTGTATAAAAATGGCTATTCAGTAACTTGTTATACATGTTTGTTAGACCGTAGTTACATTTTAGTTAAGTTTAAAATTAAAAGTAAATTTTAGCTTTAAAAAGTAGACTTAGGTAGTCTTCATTTTGTTTGTTTTTCTAAACTTGCTGTGCTTATACGTACATCTTATGTTTTGGCGCGCACTGTTCATTGAAATAATAGTTATTTGTTATGCAAGGCTGGAAAGTTGGTTATTTAACGGCGAGTTACCTCTATTGAAATCTGAGCAAGTAAAGGATTTTAGGATTGAACCCCTAGCGTAGCGAGTGGTTCAAAGATTGAATTCTGAGCGAAGCGAGGATTTCAAAGGTACAAGACGCTAAAAACTTTTCTGCCGAGCGCAACACACAATTTTTCACCTCACAACAGCGAGGAACATTTTATGGTTGTTTCCGCGGTCAACTTCCGGTAAAAAATTCTTTAAACATAAAGTTTAATCTAAATATACCTTATTCTCGTTGCTTTAATGATATAAAAAACTAAAATAATAAAAAAGGGAATATTATAGTTATTTAAAGTAGGAATATATTGTTACTTATTAATAAGAATAAAAACGATTCCGTAAATGTTGACACTGACATGAGGTACAAGCAAAGACAATTTAAAAATAAAGATTTATGTCACAATCCGAAATACAATTATAGGTTGTGAAATCTCACCCAGCCTAATATATTTTCTTATAAAAAATAGTTTAATCTTATTGTTATTGTTTTTATGATTCAATGAACTAAAATAATATAATTAAACCAAAACGGAGTTTTATAATTAATTTCAAGCTATTTAAAATAAGAATCAAATATAACAAAAAAGTCAATAGTGCGATTCGGAACGCATTAAGACATATTTTTAGGTATGAAATTAAAAAGTAATTTGCCGTCCTAGGCCGCAAAAAGCGACAAAACTTCCTATTCAGAGCGTGTGAGGTGAAAAACAACTTTTACGGATAGGATATCAAACACGCTATATTTGCGCTATAACGAATAGGGTCAATCCTAGTACTAATAAATAAATTCATTCAAGTGGCGATACTTCCATATTTTGACGACGACTTTGCTGTGTATTATTTTTATCTTACACATTGTATTTTTCGAGTTGTTGAATTTATTTTGAGACGTTTACACAAGTCAATATTTTGGAAATTGACATTTTCAAAGGCTTGTTCCGAAATGGACATATTTCTTTAAGGCTCGGACTATAGGCATCTGGAATCTGTCCGGTCCGAGAAAAAACCGACTGCATCGGCATGCAATCGTTGCTTCCGAGTAGAATTTTCGAGTGCATGGCCCCGGATACTTTGTAATCAATTCAACAACAATTCAAATGATTGTTTGAGAGACGGATTGAATCCGGGCTAGTCCGGGCCCTTTTTTTCGAGCCCGGGAGATTACGGATGCTCATAGTCCGAGCCTATTATCTTAACCTTTCAGGCCCCGAATTTATGAGATACAATAGATTTTCCATTGTTCTCTGAACACCGATGTCAGGTTCGGGTTTGATGAATTAAAAGGTCTCCCTTCGGAATAAAAAAAACAGTAAAAGGCAATAAATATGATCCTCCTTGACGTATCCGTCAATGACGAACCTGGACTAAATTCGATCGTGTACACATGTGGCTTGCAAAGCCAAATTTGATTTTAAATGTCCTGTTGCAAGGCGCACAGTACAACTGGCCGTCAGCATTGTAAGGATAGATGTAGGATGGTTTCGGACGGGTGTTTTTGTGTAGGCGTTTTGCATCGAGATCTTCTATGCGATGCTTTTCAAATTCAGTTACAGCCTTATGAACAGAGCTGCGTCACTTTCTTCTCTGTCGTGCGAGCTCTTCCCGACCATCGGGTAAGATGTTACATGCGGTGAGATGGCGCTTTAGGACATCTCGGTAGCGCAAGTATTGACCACCAGATGTGCGCTTTCCCTCCCTCAGCTTAGAATATAAGACAGATTTAGGCAGCCTGGTGTCTTTCATACGCACAAGGTGACCACACCATCTCAGTTGTCCTTGTATGAAAAGCGTTTCAATGCTCAGATTGGTGGGGGCACTGTAGCAACATAATCAGTATCTTCATTCCACATTTCTCTTCACAGATACCTACACGACGTAGAATCAGAAGCCGGTGTATCTGGGTACCGATTCACCCCTCCAGAGGACGTATTCGCCGCCGACGACCACAATAAGTGCTTTTGCCCTGCCGGCCCGCCATGTGCGCCTAATGGGCTTTTCAACGTGTCATTGTGCCAATACGGTGAGTAAAAAAGTTTGTGTAAACATTAGTATGGTTTGTGGGCGCTGGGCGGTGATATGGTACGGTCACAGTGTCAGAATGGGAGTGTAGAGTGAGTGACGAACATGAAGTATAACCTATATGGAGCAAGCGCTCTCAATACCTACTTGAAGCCAAAAAAAAATATGTAGCTCTACCTCTGTCGACGAGGGTACGATCTCTCTTTCTAATTGATTGCCGTAATTTTTGTTTTCTTATTAAATCAATGTAAGTGAAAGGATAAGTAGCAACCTGGGTACCCACTTACTTCTGCAACGCCGCAAAAACATTTATGCACATTTTTTATTGATTCTACAACACCAATTTCTTAAAAACACGTACACAATCGCGAGTCGACAGTAGTGTCCGCCATGTTTAGGTACTCGGTTTTTTTTATAGCATTTTTAATGCATTTTTTTAGCAATGAAAACCCTGCCTATGTGAGAGCTATTGCCCCATATTAGTAAGCCATAACGTAACAGTGTGCCTACATATTTTAATGCATACACAAATGAGTTTATTCGCGCACAAACATTGTCTATGTGACTATTCCAATTCAAACCTTTATCGATTATAATTCCTAGAAATTTGGATTGTTCAACGTCATTAATATTAGTTAAATTATTTATATTTATTAAATTGCGTATAATTGGTTTTAGATGAATTAATCTTTCAATGGTGTATGTCAAGAGATTCGATTAAATTATTTATTGTCTTATTTATATCATTTTCATGCTCTATTACTCCATTCTTTGTAGTTACTACCACAACTATGTCATCTGCGAAAGTTTTTAAATAATAAATAACATTGGAACCAATACGCTTCCTTGTGGGAATTCCTTCCACATTGATTATGTTTACATTGTGATGAACACGCTATAAATTCATTCGTTTTGATTAGTTTATCTATATCTACTCTTTGTTTTCTATTGGTAATGTATGATTTTTTTTCTATTGTAATGCCAGCCCCTTTACACCCATAATTTCTAACTTTCTTGCTAATAACGAATGTGAAACATGATCGAATGCTTTTGTTAGATCAATGATTATAGCACTAGTGAGTTTTTTTTATTATTAAAATAGTTTCTAATAGTTTGCGTGTTGCTACAATAGTGGATTTACTTTTTGGAAGCCCAGATCAATATATCTACTAAGTAAATTAAATTTATTTCAAAAATCGACAAATGTTTTAACATGCATTTTCCAAATACTTTTGAAAACACTGGTATAACAGCAGTAGGACGAAAATTTTCTATTTCATCAGATTTTACTATTTTATACAGAGGTTTTACTATAGTAAGTTTTAGTAGATCTGGAAAGACGCCAGTAGAAAATGATAAGTTTATTAGGTAAGTTATGACACTGATGAGTACACTCACACAATTCTTCAGTACTTTGGTACATTTTCGGTTTTTGAACGTTGATATCTCATTTATAGGTAACTAATTTATGAAAAAAAAAATCGTAGGGGCATGCTAATAATGGCTATAAATATACTTAGGTACATGGAAAAAAATATTACTCTACCGGCATTATCCAGGGAGGAAACAGGGGACTACGTTTGTATAGAAAAATGGTCATTGTGTTTCCTCATAACTCCCATCTAGATCTTCAAAATAATCTATATTATGTACTAGTTACAACAGTCATATGATTTTGTTACAGACTCCCCGATCATGCTGTCGTTCCCCCACTTCTACTTAGCCGACCCCAGCTTGAGGGAAGCGGTGGAGGGGATCTCCCCACCAGAACCAGAGAAGCATAGACTATACATCGATGTACAACCGGTAAGAGATAACTATTTCTTTTTTAACGGGACGGGACTTGAATCCTCCTATTTTTATAGTTAGGAAGGTACTTAATTTAAGTACACCTACACTATAAATAACTATCGTGTGGTGGCGCCATCTATCAGAATCAACACAATTTTGGAAAGACGTCAACCACACAATAGATGGCGTTAGTAGTATTTATAATTTCACCCGCGTAGTTCCCGTTCTCTCCGTGGGAATATCGGGATAAAAAGGTTTTTTAAAGCCTATGTTTTAATCCAGGCTATCTCTTACCTGTGTGTCAAATTTCATCCAAATCAGTTCAGTAGTTTTTGCTTGTAAAAGTAACAAAGAAATTAACTGATATACTTTATGCTTTCGCATTTATAATATTAGTGGGATCTTCATTTCTTTTTTTGGTAGGTATTTTCCCGCTGTTTCTGCAGCTGTTCAGGGCCTTGATCACGTGACTTGACTTACTTATATAATGAATTAAATAGAAAACTTTTGAAAAAAATCAACTCGGCCACAAGTGAATTCTCAGATGGGACTCGAACCCACGACCTTCGGGAATCCGGCCCACTGCTCTAACTAATAAGCTACCGAGACTTGCGGAAACCGTCGTAATTCTCCAATAACGGCACCTTTTCAGCTGCCGTGGTCAAGACTCATATCAGTATATATTTGTTTACAGGAGATGGGCATAGCGATGTCGGCTCGCGCTCGCATCCAGATCAATCTAGCAGTATCGCAGGTGATCGACATCAAGCAGGTGGCCAATTTCCCCGACATTGTATTCCCCATACTCTGGTTCGAGGAGGTCAGTACATAGATAGATAAGAATTTAATTTGCTAAGCACACACATTCCTTTTTTGTATGAACGACGGGGAGACTCTTGGCCTTCATCATACCTGATTTTAAGTAATGATAAGGCTGAAGATGGAAGCGAGCCTCTCCCGGAATCCTCAATCACTGAGGAACTGGCTATCTTATCTCTAACTGTCAGAACACAACAATGCTGCATCGTTGTTATGGCGTCAGACTTAGATAAGATGGTGGTAGCTAGCCAGGCGGACTTAGAACAAATCCTACCACCAACCAAAACGAATACAATATGTACCCCCGCTGGGAATCGAACCCGAGATCCCTGGGTGTGATACCGGTGGTTGTACCACTAGACCACAGAGGCGGTGCTCATCTTAGGCATACTGGCTGGATTAATATCGTTAAAGTAAGGACTTCTCTAAGGTCCGGTTGCTCGTAGCTCGGTTACGCTAACTTTATGGTTAAATTATGGTTAAAGTAAAATTAACCGGCGGACAAATTTAAAAGCGTTGTTGAAGCAGCGGTTATTTTAACGAGCAGTCAAAATAACCGACAGGGTGAAGGTGGTTTAAAATTTTGACATTAGTAGAGTTTGTAGTTATCGCTTACCTACCGTTTTAAGGTTATTTACGTAAAATACACTTTTAACCCTTGTTTAAATTCACCGCCACGTTAAATATTTTTGGGAAACTGAATGCGAAGATAACCGACGTATTCTTTTTTTACCGAAGTCCAAATTGACAACAGTTAATTTTTAACTTTAACTTTTACTATAATATACGAGCAACCGGACCTTACCGAAGTCAAAATTGACAACAGTTAAATTTTAACTTTAACTTTTATTATAATATACGAGCAACCGGACCTTACCGAAGTCCAAATTGACAACAGTTAAATTTTAACTTTAACTTTTACTATAATATACGAGCAACCGGACCTTACCGAAGTCAAAATTGACAACAGTTAAATTTTGACTTTAACTTTACTATACCTATTTTTTCATCGGACGGAGAAAAAGGACTTTTCGCAGCCAAAGTCCTTCAGACCAATAAGCCTTACTTCTTTCCTACTCAAAAGTATGGAAAAGGTCATAGAAGGGTGCATTAGAGATGGACCGCTACGGGAACATCCTCTGCATCCGAGACAGCATGCCTACCAAAAAGGAAAATCCACAGAAACTGCTCTGTTAGAACTAACAGACAGGCTAGAAAGGGCTCTAGACGACAAACAGATAGCCCTCTGTGCTTTCCTTGACATTGAAGGAGCATTTGATAACGTTACCATAGAGGCCCTTTCCAAGGGAATGAAGGCTAAAGGGATTGATACAACTACCACCCGATGGATCGAATCAATGCTCCTTAACAGAACGGTCAGTGTTAATTTACATGGAACCACAAAAGGCTTTAGAATAACGAAAGGCTGTCCACAGGGGGGTGTCCTATCGCCGCTACTATGGTCGCTAGTTATTGACCAGTTGCTGGTTGAAGCCTCAGAAAGAGACTTAGATATACAGGGCTATGCGGACGACGTGGTGGCTTGCGTTATCGGCCCCTGTCAAAGCACTATATCATCTATACTCCAGAAATCTCTAAACTTCATCAATAAATGGTGTATGGAGAACAGTCTATCGGTAAACTCGAGCAAAACCACAATAGTCCCCTTCACTAGAAGGCGCAAGCTAGAGAAACTTGTTACGCCTACTATTAAAGGGACTCCAATCCCATTTTCCAAAGAAGTCAAATACTTAGGCGTTACTTTTGACCAAAAATTGACTTGGAATACACATATTAGTAATGTGATCCAAAAGGCTAAAATAGCCTTAGGAATATGCTGTCGCTTAGCAGGGACGAGATGGGGTCTTAACCCCAAGATCGCCCTGTGGATGTACACCACTATTGTTCAGCCGACAATAACATACGCCTGTGTAGCATGGTGGAAAAAAGCATCCCAAGTGACAGTCATCAACAAGCTCAACAGCTTGCAAAGATTGGCATGCCTCATGGCAACAGGTGCCATGTCTACGACTCCAGGAGCTGCACTGAATGCTCTGCTGAACTTACCACCTCTTCACCTTTTTATTGCAAAAGAGGCGAAAGCCGGCATGTATAGAGCCAGCATCAATGGAAAAGTAAACTGGCACTCTCAAGCACTAAGATCTCTACATGGATCAGTACTTGAACATGATCTTTTGGCAATGACAACGGATGTCATGCTCCCACTGTGTAACTTCACCAGATATTACTCAGTGGAGATACCTCGCAGGGAAGAGTGGTCTGCAAATCACCTTACCTGTAAGGCTGGAAGCTTAGTTTGGTTCACAGACGGTTCCAAAATGAATGAAAATGTAGGATGCGGAATATACGGCGACAACCCTCGATTCAGTAAGAGTGTGAATCTAGGCAAACACGCTACCATATTCCAAGCAGAGGTATACGCCATCATAGAATGCGCGGAGGCCAACCGCCAACGAAACTACATAAATCAAACTATTACTATTATTATCTTCTCAGATAGTTAGGCAGCCCTTAACGCTATCAATTCAAATGTCATACATTCGAGATTGGTGAAGGACTGCGTCGATAAGCTGAATGAGCTGGGACAACGGAATAAAATTATTCTGAAATGGGTACCAGGTCATTCAGGAATCATTGGCAACGAAAAAGCTGAAGAACTTGCAAGGTCTGGAGCTCAGGGCCACCAGCTAGGTCCAGAGCCTTTCTGTGGTATCTCAAAGGAACAGGCCATGCAACTTCTCAAGGGCAACCTACTTGGTAAGTCAAAAAAATACTGGCTAAATCAACCAGGTTTAGTACACGCCAAATCCCTTATCGAAGGCTATTCGCAAAAGCAAACTGCTGAACTCCTAGAACTCAGCAGAGCAAATATAAGTGCGATAGCAAGAGCCTTAACTGGACACTGCAAACTAAAAAGACACCAATTTCACATGAAATTAAGTGACACTGACGTTTGCCGTTACTGCGGATTAGAGAGAGAAACACCCAAACATCTCCTATGTGACTGCGGACCCCTAATTCACAAACGCAGTATCCACCTGGGCCGGCATATAATTCGGCCAGAGGAACTAAAATCTCTTAGAGCTAGGAAGATTTTAGACTTCCTGGAGGCCGCCAGGCTAAAAGAGATACTATAACAAGGTGGCGAGTTACAATAGATCTTATAGGTCGCAGTGACTACAGTTCCAGCTGGAGCTGCATAGCCCCTATATCCTGCAATAAATAAAAATAGCTAGCCAGATGGACTTAGAACAAATCCTACCACCAACCAAAACGAATACAATATGTACCCCTGCTGGGAATCGAACCCGAGATCCCTGGATGTGATACCGGTGGTTGTACCACTAGACCACAGAGGCGGTGCTCATCTTAGGCATACTGGCTGGATTAATATCGTTAAAGTAAGGACTTCTCTAAGGTCCGGTTGCTCGTAGCTCGGTTACGCTAACTTTAGGGTTATATTATAGTTAAAGTAAAATTAACCGGCGGACAAATTTAAAAGCGTTGTTGAAGCAGCGCTTATTTTAACGAGCAGTCAAATTACAGGTTTAACGGCAGTCAAAATAACCGACAGGGTGAAGGTGGTTTAATATTTTGACATTAGTAGAGTTTGTAGTTATCGCTTACATACCGTTTTAAGGTTATTTATGCAAAATACACTTTTAACCTTTGTTTAAATTCACCGCCACGTTAAATATTTTTGGGCAACTGAATGCGAAGATAACCGACGTATTCTTTTTTTACCGAAGTCCAATTTAACTTTTACTAAATATACGAGCAACCGGACCTTACCGAAGTCAAAATTGACAACAGTTAAATTTTAACTTTTACTTTTACTATAATATACGAGCAACCGGACCTTACCGAAGTCCAAATTGACAACAGCTAAATTTTAACTTTAACTTTACTATACCTATTTTTTCATCGGACAACCAGACGTACAAATAGGCGCCACAATTATATGGTTGATATACCCAAGAGTCGCACTAAGCGTTTTGACTCGACATTCATCATCCGCATCACTAAAGAGTGGAACTCCTTGCGTCAGTCTGTGTTTCCTGACACTTCCAATTTGGGGGTCTTCAAGGCACGAGTGAATAGGTATCTTCTAGGCGTTACATCCTAGATCGCATCTTCGCTTTCCATCAGGCAAGATAGCGGTCAAGCGCATTACCTATCTAATAATAATAAAAAAAAAACCTATACGAGCAACCGGAGCTAAGTAGTCGTTCGTTCGTTGTACAGGGCATCAACGAGCTCCCCGAGCAGGTGTCGTCGCTGCTGCGGCTGGCCACGCGCGCGCCGCCCGTGGCCCGCGCGGCGCTGGCGTGGGGGCTCACGGCGCTCGGCGCGCTGCTCATCCTGCTCGCCGTCACTTGTCTCATACGGTGAGTTCCACGAGATGCACACTATTTTTTTTTTATGATTTTGTAATTTTTGCATTTTTCAATGCTATTTTTATACTTATGGTAAATTTTAAATAGAAAAATATTGAAAAAAAATAAACTCTGCCACAAGTGAATTCTTAGACGGAATCGAACCCGCGACCTTTGGAAATCCGGTCCAATGCTCTAACCGCTGAGCTACCGTGACTTGCGAACCACCGTCGAAATTCTCCAATACTTTTTATATTTTTTTTTTTGTATGAACACCGGGGAAACTTACTAAATAGGAATAGTAGGTAATAGAAAAATATTTATTCTGACATCACACAAAGGTACACATTAACACAAACATATTACATAGAAGTATGAAAAAGTACTAATTAAACAAAAAAGAATGAAAACAAACAAAATAACAATCAAAGAGAAACGCGTACAGTCGTGTGATGACAAAACTGTGCTCAGCTCAGTATTAGCAGCAAGCATCGGATAGCTTGCTGCACTGGTATTCTGCTGAGCACAGAAGTGACATCGTAAACGAACAGAGAGAACAATAACAAACGAAAGAAAAAGAAAATAAAAATAAAAATAAAAACGTAAAACATTAAAACACGTAAAATGCAATGTGTGTAAGGGCCCCAATACATGCCATGTCATCCGCTCCGTGTGTTGTGCTGTGTGACATGAGACACGTCATTTATTTGACATGTCAATGTCAATTGTCATCATTCATTATGTATCGCCATGTTTGTTAAAGAGAAAAAAAAATCGCTTAGAAATGTAGTCATGACGTGGCAATCGTGGCATGAGGTGGCATGGCATGCATGGCAAGCCAAACATATTATTGTGGACACCAATTTACATAAAATGATCCTATAACTTGTAATACAGTGAGATAGGCACGCTTTGTGTCAAAAGTTTGACACGTTCTTACTTCAATACAAGATAGTGCTCCCATATTCTAAGTCGTTCCTCCAAAACTTTTTACACTCCACTCAACCTCGTCGTGGGTAAAAATGGTAGTGTGCGTTAGGCCTTACACGGAGTGGGTACCTACGTACTCTTTGGCTCCTCCAGGTCCTTACGGAGTTATGACTTAGAATACCGATTTCGATGAGTATTTCAAAGAGGTTTTCAATGAGGTTTCGTTAAGTCGAGGACGAGTAAGTTTAGGACGAACGACTTAGAATATGGGTGTTAGCCTTCATCATACCTGATGTAAAGTATTGATAAGGCTGAAGATAGAAGAGAGCCTCTCCCGGAATCCTCAATCACTGAGGAACTGGGTATTTTATCTCTAACTGCCGGAACACAACAATGCTGAAAACATTGTTATTATGGCGTCAGACTTAGACAAGATGGTGGTAGCTAGCCAGGCGTACTTACAACGAGTCCTTCCACCAACCGAACCGAATACAATATGTACTCCCGCTGGGAATCGAACCCGGGACCCCTGGGTCTGATCGTGTGGGTTGCGATATGTGTAAAAAAGTAAATAATTACTGCTGACGTAATCACTATCTAGATCCCCCACCCCCAATGTCATCAAAAATATGCATAGCAAAGACCCCCCCCCCCCACTTGAATTATACAATTTTGGTCCTCTATAAGGGCCGCTGGTTGAGCAATTGCGCTACAATTTGTGAGTTTTAATGGGTCAATGCAGGTTCAAAAAGCAGTGATCCGTAATCTAACCCTTAAAAAAAATGTATTTTCGAAGTTGTTTTTGTACAAAAAGCATTATTAAGGAGTGGTATTGTTGTAAACTTTGTCTTTTTTTTTCTATTCCAATAAAAAATAAAAAAGTTTCATTATTTTGGGTACTCCTTTTCGTTACCTTTCAAATGATAAATAAAATAAATAAATAAATTCCATACCATCAAACCTATTATCTAGCCCACGCTAAGTTCCAGGAACTTGTGTTATGGATACTAGATAACGAATAAACATACTTATATACTTTTTTTTTTGTAAATACATACATAATATACATATTAAACACCCAGACCAAGACAAATAGACATGTTCATGCACACAAATATTTGTCCCGTCCGGGGATCGAACCCGGGACCTCTGGCGTAGAAGGCGGGTTTAGTACCCCTGCGCCAAACAGGTCGTCTGATGAAATCCAACATTTCCCTCATAAATTGATTCCAAATAGGTTAAACTAAGTTTAAAAGTGAGTTTTTTAAAAGTGCGATTTTTCTGACGGTTTGTGTATATTAAATAAGACTTTCTTTCCAGGTCATCTCACCGCCAAAGCACGTTAAGGCTCGAAGGGCACGCAGTCGCGAAGCCGCCCCCAGCCAAAACGCCAAGCAAAGAGAATGGATACGAACTAAACAGCAGAAGATAACTATAAATATTAAATAAAATAACATAAATCTCAAAAACCTTCCCCTAATTCGTGTATGCCCGTTGTCCCCATGATCGGGGACAACGATACGTCATAGTTTCGTTACCGTTGTCCCCATTGACTCCTCAAAAATTTAAATAACTCCTGGTTGGTTACGCTAGCCTGGTACTTTCATTTAAATATTGTACTATTTCATTCCAAGTTAATTTATATAAATTGCAAGACCAAGTTGAAAAGCTCATTTTAACGCAATGGGGACAATGGGCAGTAATTTTAATTATTTTATTAAATTACCTCTGTCCCCATTAATGAGGATAGGGCCTATGGGGACAACGGGAATGCACGTCCAATAAAGAACCGACTTCATAATTGACTGACTTCAATTCGACTTCGAAGTGTAAACGGCTGACTTCAATCGTAACAAAGACTGGGTTCTCAACGAAAATGTTACTGAAATTATTTTATATCTAATAGTATATCATCACAGCTTTTATTACTTATTATGATAGAATTGAAGTCTTAGCTGATTACTTTTTGACGTAATTCTTATACCGTTAGTTTACTTAATTATTTATTTAACTTTTATGTTTTTAATCACACATTCCATACCAATATAAGACGTGTTTATTGAAATACTATCATCACAATCTACTTTTTTGAAGTCGGTCAATAGTCAGTAATGAAGCGATTTAAAGGCCCATCTAAGCTGTCTTAAGATTTGAAAGTATTCCATTTAATAGTCAAATGGATTAAAGATACGATTGGACTGTTCACTGAACGGAATTCGCAAAGAACCTAACATAAAGTATTTGTTTGCTCAACGGAAACGTAAAATCTGTATTTTTCCCCTTTTTGCTTCATACAGAGTAGAAAAGGGGAATCTCATTATAGATGATCTGATATCCTTCACTTAACAACTCTTGTGGATATAACTTTTGTCTAGACTATTTTGCCCTATACAGTTGAACGAGGGTGAACATTTTCTTGCTCCTTTCGATCTTGTAATCTCTCTAGATTGCAGAGAATTACATTTTTACTGTTTTCGTTATTGAAAATCATATTTTTTACACATCACAAAATATGAAAGCAATAAGCATTATTTTAAAAATTTGACTGAGGAATACTCTTAAGACAGCAATTAGATTTCTTAAATATCTTAGTTATTTTTAATTATAAATTATCATAAATACGGAGTATGAAAAAAGGGTAAACTTCATAAGAATAGCATAATTTCGATATTTACTCGATCACTCGGTAATAACTTAGTTGCGGTTCCCAATAACGTTAAATACCGCCCCATGAACTTGTACTATGATTTCTAAAAATGAATTAACTGGCGTCGTTGTACTTGTACAACATGATTAAACTTACTATTATACAATCTCAAAAAAATAAGTTGTGCATCACAAGAATTATTGTTTACCCTTTTTTCTACGAATTGGGACTGTAAAAGTGATTTTTCGTGATAGATGTATTCAATTAATTTCACGAGGAGTCACTTTTGGCAAAGTAAAATACGTTATTTTTTAAGCTTTCAGCTGTAAAAGGCTTTGGTATCGCAAACGAAATGAAAAATTAGTTGTTTTTTCGGAATTTTTCGGATTTTTATTTTATGAATCACATACCACCTCGAATGTTGCTATTTTTTAATTCTTAAGTTTTACGATTGTGATAGTTCTATCATTATTATCTCTTCAATGTTATTAGAAATCAAATATTTGATATTTGAACAAATTATTATTAATTGTAAATTGACATTGTAAAGGTATTATTTTTTGAAAAGATGTTTAAGTAATTATTTGAATGTGACTGTTTATTTTTAATACTGTAAATATGAATTATTATTTTTAACCTATCTCTTTGGGCTTAGGGATGCCATCTATTCGTTTATTTAGTGACGAATTTAATAAATGAATCTATTTTTACTATATTACCGATAGTTACTAGTCTAAATGGGTCCGTCCATAGGTACGTTAGGATTTTAACACATTTTTCTTATAACTTTCCTAATATTTACTATTTTTGAGGAACGGTATTTTTAATCTTAGGTCTGTTTAAGTATACTCTATTAGCACTATTGTTTTGTTTTTAAATCGGTCGTTATTTTTCTTGTATCGTGTACAAATATTAACTTAAAAAGAAAATACTTGGGTTCTTAGTTATGGAAATGTATTAGAAATTTTTAATGAAACAAAAATAAAGTTTCTTGCGACTTCAAGAATACTTCATAATTGAGAGACTTCAATTACAATAATTTGAAGTCCCATATTTATAGGTCTGTATTCAACAAATTGTATATTCCAAAATGAAATTGTTGTACTATTTAACAATTTTTTTAATTCACTTTTTTTTCTCTATTTTAGATGGATTTTTCGAACATATTATATATTTTTGCTAACTTTATATACATATTCCAAAGGCTTCCACTTAAAGATGTAAGTACTTATCGAAATAACGAACTCTTGAGATTTTTGTGTATATTTTATATGGCGCATGCGCGTCAGATTGCTCAAATTTGATAAATATACAACATCATAGTGTATTTGTATGAGGACCATTGTTTGTAAATAAAGGTGTAAGATATATTATATTGTTTTATTCATGAAAAAAATATGCTGAAGCGAGATAGCAATGAAAAAAACACGAGCACGGGAGCGAGACCGATTTTGCAGATTAGGCAAAAAAACACAAAATCACTTCGTTTTAAAAAACTACAGCGATTTAAAAAAAATGCTTCTATACGATCCTAAATATTATTGGTGGCCACTTAATAAACCAATTTCCAATAGTGTAAGTAACCCCATTTAAGAATAATCTTGAATTTTCGTTTTTTTTAGAGGTCTTTTCGAAAAGAAAAAGTGTCGAGGCAAAATCATAAAATCGTGTTTTTGAAACTATACGAATCTAGATAAAGGTATGAAGAAATATATATGTTATTACCAGATTTGTAACAACTGTAACCGTGCTATAGTTTTATATCTAAAAGTCCATACTTTTTCCGAGTAGCGCCTTAAGTGTGCCGTGGCGCAGAGGTTCGCGCGCTCGGCTGCGATTGTTGACGCTAAACAACTTTCGCAATGGTCGGCCACGGGATGGGTGACCAATAATTTACTATCTCGAGCTCTTCCGTGGCACTTTAAGCCGTTGGTCCCGGCTGCATCATTTACAGTTGTCAAAACGCACCAATCCGCATTGGGCCCGCGTGGTAGGTCAAGGCCCGTCTCCTTATCCATAGAAAGGCCAGTGCCCCAGCAGTGTGGACATTCAAAATGGCTGACGATTCATTTACTACCTAGGTACATACAATGGCGCATATTTTGTCCTGCCCTGCGTGTCCCAACACTTGTACACGCGAGGATCTTTACAGAGCTTACCTAGTGCAGTTTTTCTACTCAGGGTCGATAGTCAGCGCGTTAGGTTTTTGTATGGCTTTTTTTTATGAAGTACGGTGAGACTCTTAGCCTTCATCATACTTGATGTTAAGTATTGATAAGGATGAAGATGGAAGAAAGCCTCTCCCGGAATCCCCAATCCCTGAGGAACTGGCTATCTTATCTCTAACTGCCGGAACACAACAATGAAAAAAAATATTTGTTATGGCTTCAGACTTAGATAAGATGGTGGTAGCTAGCCAGGCGGAGTTACAACAAGTCCTACCACCAACCGAACCCGGGACCCCTGGGTCTGATACCGGTGGTTGTACCACTAGACCACGGAGGCGGTTTAACGGAAGCGTTGGTGTAGTTCGTGGCGTAATCCGCTAGATGGTATGCCGCTGATTAAATACAAAAATCCACGCGTTGACGATCGACCGTCATCACCGTCAGGAAAAAAACTCGCGCTAAACACTGATAGGATAGTGCTGTGCTGTGTCGGTTCGATGGCTGTGGTCTGTCTGTTCCCCTACCGCGCAACATCGACTTCATTTGACAGATATATTTGACACATTGCTGCTTCTCTTTGACACAAATGAAAACTTACCAAAGACTAAGAGCAATGTGTCACATCCATCTGTCAAACGAAGTTGATGACCCAGGGGCTACCGTGCAAGTGGCGTCGTCATCGAAATCGGCTTCATTTGACAGATGGATGTGACACATTGCTGCTTCTTTATGACACAAATGAAAACTTACTTAAGACTAAGAGCAAAATGTCCCATCCAGCTGTCAATGTCGGTGCCGACGACACTTGCGCGGTACGGCCCCTGGTCCTCACATCACACATATTCAATTCAATTCAATCAATTCAATATTTTATTGCTTTCCATAAGTAGGTAGCCCTAATTCACGAAACTTATTAGACTAATAAAATTAGTCCATGGACTCATATTTTCTATTATTTTACTAGTAGTAGGGAGGTTAAGGCGATAGGTAGGGCCATACTACAAAATAGACCTCTCTTTGAAGGCCTTCTTCTCCTAAACGGATGATCCAAATATTATAAAAAATATATATGATAAATATAATTTAATGAACATTAAAATGCAAGTTATTTTTTTTATAATATTATTGTTAGTTTGAACAAAAAAAAATCTTAACTTTTCCCTAAATTTACCCATAATATTTCTTACTGCTTCTAAATGCTTAAAGCGATTTTAAATGATAGAACATTTAATGATTTATAAAATGCAAGTTTGTTTTTTTTAATAATAATGATTGACGCTTTATACAATCAATCGCATACCCTGTAATTTACACGCGCAGGCCGCGTGGGTGGAGTCTAGTATATTAAAAAGTACTCTGTGGTCAGTCTCTCCCTAGCGTTCGCACGGGGAGGCTGTGTCGCATTTCGGCCCGCTCCGTTCCTTTCTTTTGCCTTTGTTTTTCGTCAAAAAAATTAAAAGTATCTCCACCAAATATGAGCCCCATATATAAAGGACGCCCGCCGAGGATAAAGGATCAGATTAGTAGAATACACCTAGAACTAGCATCGGCCATCGCATCGAAAAAATAAAATAAAATGATGCTAGTGTTTTTAATAAGGAGGTATAATCTTTCCCTTAGTCGGACTAACAAAAGTTTTCCCGTATCCATGGTACAATCAAACCGTTGTTTCGATCAATTCCTGTTGGTTCAACAGGAAAAAAGACCGACCTCATAGTCCGATTGATCGAACTACAAGGAAATTTAGATGTCCCAATAGTTCGACAGTCGGACCACGAGAACTGTGGAGTTCGATCAATACAATCAACAGGAAAAAAATATTCGTGGTCCGATTAATCGAACTAGCCGGTAAGACCACGTGGCTTAAGGGGATATGATAAATAAGGAAGTGTCGTCAGCATCGACATCGACTTCATTTGACAGATGGATGTGACATATTGCTCTTAGTCTTTGGTAAGTTTTCATTTGTGTCAAAAAGAAGCAGCAATGTGTCACATCCATCTGTCAAATGAAGCCGATGTCGATGCCAACGACACTCAGGGTAGAGCCGCAGTTCTTTTATATGGTCCGTCATGGAGATTCACGGATAACGCAGAAAACAAAACGTATGTATTGCGTAAGCTACCATACAAATAACTCTACGGCTATGATATGACGGACCGTATTTTCACGGATTCGGACGCAGTGCGTAAGCGCTCTGGAGCTCTATTTTTGATTCACTCGTCTCGAGGATTCTGCTGATTTTCGTGCGACGTTTGAGATTCCGTATTCCGTAAAAGCGACCTTGCACGTATATCCATAGCTTCGCTTTTCGATATTTTTTGGAGTCAAAAATCTGTATTAAACTGGAACCTTACACTGAAAGCTAATATAGCTGAATTGTCTTTCGGCTATCTAGGTACCTTGCTCTCAGGTCATCCAACGTGAATTGTCTTTCAGCGAAAAAGTCATTCTGATTATTATTATTTTTTATTAAAAACAGCAATGTACATATAACAAAGACGTGCAGCGTCAAAACAGGGGCGTAAAAAATCTGGGTATGGATATGGGCTTCATTTGACAGTTGAAGCTGATAAAATTACCATATAATATGGTCATTTAACTGTCAAATGAAGCCCATGTCCATCTCCATATTTTTTACGCGATAGACCCCCTGTGCTCAGCTCAGTATACGCAGCAGACGAATAGGCCTGCTGCACTGATATTCTGCCGAGCACAGTGGTGACATCAGGCACACGATAAACATAAAACAAACAAAGAAAGATAACAGATAAACAAAAGCACGTTTAACAACAAGGCAATTATGCAAACAACATTATTCCTTCAGTTCCTCTATAAAAATATATAATAAATTACCCGATATAATAAAAAATTAAAACAGTGATGCTATATTTATGCGAAAATTAAAAGAGCTACTAACTAGTAAATGTTACTATAGTGTTAATGAATATTTTATTGATCATACATATTTTGGTTCTGCAAAATGATAATTATAATTCTAATTATCATCATATAATTTCTCAGATGAAATACGGCCCCTCTCTCTTCTAGCCCTAATTGCGTGCCCAACCGGGTCCATAACAATGGTCTTACATTATTTTATAACATCTACATGTACATTATGGTTATGCAATAAACTATTGAGTATTGAGTATTGAGTATTGAAAACACCATGTCACTTGATGTCACTCACTTTCCTTGACGTGGCAAAGCGTAAGCACATGGCAAATGGCAAAAGGAAAGAAAAATATCTAATTTTTTATACAAAGAAACAAAACACGTAGGACAATTAACACATGATTGATCACAAAGATACAAAAAATAACAACAATACTGTTTAAAACTTACAATCAAGAACGGCACAAGCATGTATAATACACGTCTGGTAGTGTCCGTTTCGACTGCTCGGCCACAGTGTCCCAGATTTTTTTTTTTTATTTAAATCGTATAATTTATCACATACCTTTAATGAGCCTACACGAATAACACCCACATCTGCCACCTGCTTAGACAACATTTTTTCAAACTGTGTAGTCACTGAAAAATCTATAATAAATGTTATTAATCTGACCATAGTGGACAACTAGCCTCTATAGAGCACCATCATGTCTGTCCTAAGCGGAAAATTGTATGTAGGCCTATAACTAAAAAGGGCATAGATGTATTTAGAAACAATGTGATTAATAAAATTGAGTCTTTACCAGTTCCCATTATGGAATCTAATTACCTTTATAATGATTTATTTCATGAAGGCGAATTTAGTAAAACGTTTAAGAAAAAAGTGATCAATGGTAATTCGGATAAAGTAAAGTTTAGTGATTGGGCCACACCGGGAATTTATACAAGTAGAAGGAAACTATATGATCTTTATGCGTCAAAGCATACTTCCTGTGACCCAAATTTTATTGAATATGTCAGGAAGTATTCTCAAATGTTTAGAAATGTATGTGTAGCTGCTAAGGCGATGTTCTTTTCAAATAAAATAAAATTAGCGGATAATAAAATAAAGGCTACTTGGAATATTATTAACCAAACAACTGGGAAAACTAAACATAATGTAAACTCCTTCTCCCTTAAAGTAGATAATAAATTAATTGAATCTGACGTTGAGGTTGCCCGTGTTTTTGAAGATTTCTTCTCTCGGGTACCCTTAGTAACTACCAGTAATTTAAATTCCTGTCCAAACGTTGCTGCTGCCCTCTTAGAGTCATGTGTTGATAAGTGTTACAAAGTTTTCAATTTTAAGCATATTAATAGTGATGACATTTTAAAAGCTTTCAAGTCTATAAATATTAAAAAGACTGAAGATTTATGGGGCATATCAACCAGCGTTATTAAATCTATAATTGAAATAATAGCTCCATATTTAGCTTTCATTTTTAATAAATGCATAGATGAAGGTACTTTTCCCGATTTAATGAAATATAGTAAGCTTATTCCTCTTTTTAAATCGGGTGACAAAAGTGACCCCACAAATTTTAGGCCGATATCAGTCTTACCGGCACTTTGTAATATTTTTTAAAAAAATTATATACTCTCAATTATTAGACTATTTAACAGTAAATCAAATCCTTCATAATAATCAGTTCGGCTTTTCTAAAGGTAAAAATACTACAGATGCTGGAATAGCACTCCTCAAACATATTTTTGAGGCTTGGGAGGGCAAGCAAGACGTAATTGGTATATTTTGTGACCTGTCTAAAGCTTTCGATTGCGTTGATCACGTTACACTTTTAAAGAAGCTAGAACATTATGGTGTCTCTAAAAAATCAGTTAGCCTTTTGCAGTCATACTTGCACAATAGATATCAAAAAGTAATTGTAAATAATACTGCTTCTACTGGAGCCCCCATTATTATGGGCGTGCCCCAAGGTTCAATATTGGGCCCTCTGCTGTTCTTAATATATATTAACGATCTCCCTAACTACGCGAGTAATTTATGTGAGACAGTACTATTTGCAGATGATACATCTTTAATTTTTAAAATTGATAGAGGAAACAATTGTTCTGACGAAGTAAATAGTGCTCTCTCTCAAGTCGCACACTGGTTCAACAGTAATAATTTGTCTCTTAACCCTACCAAAACGAAATTTGTTAAATTCACATTACCTAATGTAGGGCAGGTCGACATGCACATCAATTTGAATGGGGATGTAGTAGAGTTAGTTGAGAGTACTAAATTTCTTGGTATTACATTAGATTCAAAACTACAATGGGATCCACATATTGAAACCTTGTCGAGTAGACTTAGTTCTGCGGCTTTCGCAATAAGGAAAATAAGGCTCCTAACTGTTATTGAAACGGCAAGACTAGTTTACTTTAGTTATTTTCATAGTGTAATGTCCTATGGCCTGTTGTTGTGGGGCTCAGCAGCCAATATAGAAAATGTTTTTATACTTCAAAAAAGAGCTGTGCGCGCCATTTACAACCTTCGACAGAGAGATTCTCTTAAAGAATTGTTTAAAGAGATTAATATACTAACTTTGGCGGGACAATACATTTATGATAATATAGTATATGTAAGGAAACATCACGATTTATTTATTAAGCATAGCGATGTTCATAATTTTAATACTAGAAACAAGAATAAGCTTGCCGTTCCAAGATTTCGACTTGAAAAATGCAGTCGCTCGTTTTTGGGGAAAGGCATAGCCTTTTTTAAAGTTCCACAACAAGTGATTGAGCTGCCTTTGCATAAATTTAAAATACATGTTAAAAAAACGCTTTTAAGCAAGGTAGAAGATTATTTGAAAGACCAAAATGCATGGAAGTGATACTAACATAAAACATGACTATTGTAATTGTATAAAAGGAAAATATTCTAATAACTGAGTATAAGAAAATTTTCCTCTTATATTAAATATGTTTCAAGATTGTAGATTTGTGTTTGGCAACGACATGTTCCTTTGTAAATGTTGTTGCTTCTGTTAAAGCTGATAAGTTTCTTGCGGCCGTTCTTCTTATCAGTTAAAAGATGTCCTGAATGGCTGGTAGGAAAAAAAAATTGGACGATTCGAAAGCACTTATCTATAAGTCTATTTGAATAAAAATCTTTGACTTTGACTTTATACTTGTTGCAAAAGTAAGTACTTATTGTCATTAGCAATCTTTGAATCACGAAATAACTATTCTAAAATTATAGGCGTTTTCATGAAACACGCAGGGGTTTATTTAAATATAATGCAGGTCCTTATGCCAGCCATTTATATACTATCAACATTCGTATTGGTGATTAGCAAAAAGAATGGAACCTTTACGACGCTCCGTTTCTGAGATCTGGTGGGCGCGCGGTTCTAATCGTTTCAACTGCGCGGCCATGGCTTTTAAGATCTACAGGTCGTGAACTACAAACTTTAGGGCTTTACTCTAACTTTCTACAAATTCTGCGAAATCGTATCTCTGATTAGCAAAAAGAATGGGACCTCTGAGAAGCTCCGTTTCTGAGATCCGTATGTTCGCTCGGCTGTCACCGTTTCAACTGCGCGGCCACGACTTTAAAGAACTATAGGTCGTAAAGTACTTATTTTAAGGCTCTATTAAGACTTTCTACAATTTCTGCGAAATCATATCAGTGATTAGCAAAAAGAATGAGATCTCTATGTAGCTCCCGTATCTGAGATCTGCGTGGCCGCGTGGTTCTCCGCGTTTCGACTGCGCGGCCACGGTTAAGCTCTTACAACTTTCTGAATATCGGTTCTGCAAATTTACGGTTCTCTTTATTAGTTCTCTACAAATTCCTTCGTAATGTTGACGTAGTCGTTTTTTTTCTGGGACACTGTGGCCGAGCAGTCGAAACGGACACCGTCTGGTATAGCAATCAAGCCACCCCCATGTTGAGCATGTGACCAGTCATCCCGTGACCACGGCAGCTGTAAAGGTGCCGAAACGTCGGGAAAATCAAAAAACCCCCTAAAAACCTAAAATTACGGACAATTACAACTTAGTTCGTGGAAATATAGCGCGTTTTATATCCGTAAAAGTTGTTTTATTTCAATGTAGAACAAATTGAGTAAGTTGGTTTTAAATACTTTTTGAGTGTGTAATAAATGTTTCTTGATAGAGAGGGCAATCTTCGACACTATAGGATTATCAAAGATAATTGAAACCAAAGGATTTTGACAATAGTAGAGATTTTACTTACATTTTTACTAAAGAAATTGAGGATAAAGAAATGTCGAATTTTACATGTCAAAGCCGTGAGAATTGGCCTCCTAATACTTATGGTTTTTGTGTGCATGGCTGGATCCAGTATCATCTCCAAACCACGAACTATTTCAGGGGGCATACCGCCATCTCTTATCGCAATATTGTTTCAATCTTACCATGCTATTTTGTACGCCGAATCTCCTAAAGCAAGTTTGTTTTTTGACGGAAGTTTTGTGACGTCTTCGCTGCATCATTGCCTCCAAAGTGTGAAGTGTGTCAGAATATCACAACTTCAATAACAAGATCGGCGCCCTTCACTATCGTAGCGAAGGCATCAGACGACTTCTAAACCACTTGACTCTAATGTTCGAAACTCAGTATTTAAACTTTTCTCATTGACATATATAGGTGTACCAAAAATGGTGTCTTTAGCTACTGTAGTTCCTGAGATTGAAACATGCGCACAGACACACAGAGCCAGCACATAAGACTTCTACTATCGTATGCAAAGCATAGTTTAGAAATCTAAAAACAAAATGCAAACAAAATGTTCTTATGACATGATGGTTGCTAATACTTGACGGCAGGCCCGCAGGTTTTTCCAACAAGAATATATTTCATGCTAGGTAGTTTACTATTTTTTTCTTATACTAACACCAATTACAGTGGTTTTCATCGTATTTCCCTTATCCGCTGTGTTGGTACCCCTGTATTTTTCAATTTCAATTTATTTAATTCAATAACAATATTTTACAATTGTGTCTGAATGTTGCACACTAAAAATAGAAAATAAAAAAAATAATAATTACAATTGAGATTTAAAGCTAAAACATCAATTTAAATAAAATATTAATAACATTAAGTGTGAAATACGTAAACAATCTATAAGTATGTATATAAATGTCAAACCCATCATAAATAATTCCATGTCAAAGTAAAGCAAAATAAAATAAAAATCATAACATTACAATACAAAAACATTATTGAGTAAAAATGCACGGATTACCGATAAAGTCGTCAAGTGAGTAAAAACAGCCACTTAATAAGAATTTTATAAGTTTCGAATGTCGAGAAGGCGCGACCGTGTTAGAAAAAACATTTTAAAAACCATTTTTCCTTCACCGTTTTCTAATGTTTTGAGCATGTTTTTCAGCACAGAATCCAAAACTTAAAAAATCTGTGCATCAAATTCTTTTTTTTTTATAGTTTTGGCTTCTTCCGTTTTCCACAGAAATTCCGCCAACATCCCGTAGTGCAAATTCTTATCCTAAATTAACTTAACCTTTTGACAAATGTCGACAGAGGGGTACCAACGTAACGGAAAAAGGAATATTCGATTTATCTAGCCCAACGGTATTTATCTAGCCCAAGATAAGTTCCATAAAGAACTTGTGCTATAGATACTAGATGTTTTTTTTTTATTATAGTCTTGCACGCCAGAGCCGTGGCGGTCGGCCGGACTCCTAAAGGTCGTGGGGTCGAGTCCCGTCTGAACGATACGAGACAAGTTGATTTTTTCTAGTATCGCATAAAAATTTCATTAAAATACTAAAATTTAATTTCTTTTCTGTGCCATTAGGTGTAAATTGTTGTATTGGGGGTATTTGAGGTCAGTCTATGTGCGTTACGACAGCAGGAAAGTAGGTCCTAGAAGGAAACGACTTGCATGTATAATTATTGTCTATTTTTATTAGGTATATAAAATTAATATGAATTAATTAGCTGTATACTGAAAGCAAGCGTAAAACAGTTATTTAACCAAGTGCTATCTGTGGAGGCTTGTAAATGGCTCTTAGTAGTATAATTCATGTATCTACCTTGAAATGTTAGCTGTAAGCCCCCCAAATATTGTAAAATAAATAAATAAAATAAAATAATTAGAGCGATATTAGCCATAAATGTGGGCAAAATAAAAAAAAATGTGCGCTTTATACTTTTGGAGTAAAAAGGGAAAAACTAATTCTACTGGAGTAACGCTCTCCAGCAGGAAGATTTCTAAACGATTGGTCGGAGAGAAACAAAATATATATGTGCGGGTAGCTTATATTTATGCAGAAATGTGCGTCATTAAATAAAAAAAACGCGTTTTTTTTATCTCTGTTCTAAACTGGATGCGTCATAGTGATTTCGGCGAAACGTTCAATCGGTGCTTGGCCATCCTTATGGATGGATAATGAGATTTTAGCATTTATAATATTAGTAGGATTTTTGTCCTGTGGTGGGAATCGAACCAACGACTTGATCAGCCGTTCAACACTAAAATTAACAAATTACTACATTGGTGTAGTCTTCGTCTTATGGCTGGTATACACTTTGATTAGTCAAGTGCCAAGTGTTTAGTGTTAAGTGTGTAGAGTGATTAGTGTTAAGTGATTAGTGATGTCCTATACTGTTTAGTATGCGGTGTTTAGTTCATTTAAAAAAAAATTAGACGACATTTTGCCTGTATACTTTGATTAGTAATAAATGTTTGTTTTTATATTCAGGACATTTTACATTATATAAACACGCATGTTGAACATACAACTCCACAAATTTGTGGGTTACGGATTCGAACCACCTAGTAGACATTTTTTTAAATATTTTTATCAATCACAACAATAGGAGAAACGAACACGAGACTTTGTTGATTTAAACTAAACACTTAACAGTCACGTCCAGACGTGTTTAGTTCGTGTTTAGAGCAAGTGAGGGGTGAAGGCGGGACGCGCGGGAGGTGCTACTCGCAGAAAAAATAGAACGCGCTGTAAATACTGTACTTCGCTAAGCACTATACACTTAACACTAAACAGAAACTGTCCGAACGTGTTTTTTGCTAAACACTTAACACTAACCATGCCACTCGCACTAATCACTAATCAAAGTGTAGACCAGCCATTACTTAAAACTATTAAAAAAAAATAACAACTAGAGGGCAACACATTTAAAAATGTTCTGCTTAAATAAAAGAGTAAGTTATCATTGAAATAAAATTTTATTTTAGTGTTCTTAGTAATTATTACAATTAATAATAAATAGTTTAGAAAGTCCATTAAAATCTAGCAGTTTTTTTTTTTGTTTTCTTAACCTACCTACCTAGAGCTAAACACGAAAGAAAACAAAACCTTTTTATTTATTAAGTTAACATTAAAATATAGTGACAATTGAATGGTCAGTCAGTATACATATACAGTCATTACATTATGTAAAATTATCTTATACATTAACTCAAAGTCTCAAAACCATTTGTATCTCATTATAACAAACAACTTTTTGTAATGAAACAACTCTGAAAACTCAAAAAAATGCCGTTTTATTCAAAATTGTATTAATACTTTTTAATAATAAATTGGTCGGCGTTTAACCGTTATCTCGTCTGGTGGTAAGCTATCTATGATGAAATATTGTTAAAAATAAATATACCTAACAGCATTTATTTTTTGAAAGTTCAGTATTGCTTCTTTACAAAAAGTTGTAGGTGAATGAATGGAACTTCATTGAGTAGGTACCAATATAACCAGCACATGAAAAAATAAAAAATAAAAACAAAATCTTAAAGATATTTCAAGCTTGGTACTAAATAGGTCTATCTTTTTTTACATGTGAGATTTTTATTAAACGTTAAAAAAAATTATAATCACCACAGATGCAAAAATACCTATATTATACTTATATAATACACTCCCCTTACGACCCAAAACACAAATACTAAAACAAAAAATCGTACCAAACTAGCATCAAAATTGAAAATTTAATTTAAATTTAAAAACACAAAATAATAAAAATTTAATATTATGTACCTAACTTAAAAATAATTACTATTATTACTATTTAGGCTTTTTGTTGCCAATGAAGAAATTATGACCCAGTTAGTCATTCATTAATAGTGAGACCTATTTTATATAACACCTAATGTGCGTATGGAATGCAATAAGCTATTGAGTATTCAGTCATATGTATATTGTGTAAAACATGGTAATAATCCCGTTGCCATGGCCATGTGCACTACGATATTAGTCTCATGATATTGTTTTCTTTTTTACTTGTTGTTTTAAACAATCAGTAAGTAATTAAATGAAAAACAAAGTGTATACCAACTTTATTAATTTTAAGATAAGTTTTGTTCATTTTTTTAAAGACTTAAGTATAAAATATTTTTTTTTCTTACATGTGGAACTTTTTGTATTTAATAATCCGGCGATTCCACTCCGGGTTGTAATAAACAAAATAATTATTGATGCTTTAAAAAATAACTATTTATTTTTTACCTAACATACGCCTAAATAAATTCACATAAGTATACATACTCCTAAATTCATCGGAGGTCAGGAGCTCAAACATTTTAATGACCTAACTTAAATCTACATTACATTGCAATCTCGAGATTTTTCGTGTAATTAATAATTCCATATTTTTCTTCGCCAATACTAAGGCTACTAACATCCGCTTATGCGACCACTAATATTTAATTTTAAATATGTAGTTTTTTTTTATTTACTTTTTCATCAAGCAAATTCGATAAATTGTGGTGTTGTGTGTGATTGTTGTTGTGGTGAAATGTCAACAAGTCAGTCACTTGACCAAACAATAGAAACTATATTATAAAATAAATGTTAACTTCTAAACGTCACCAAACCAATAAAAAAAAATCTAACTAAATAAAAAAATAAGTAATAGAAAACATTGCTAATAGCGTCGTATACATTATAATGATAACTGAAAGCAGTTAGCAGTTAGTTTTATTTGAAGGCTTTAAATGAATTATCATTTTAATCTTTTTTTTTTTTTTTTTTTTTTAATAACTGAGCAGGCATTTGACCACCGTCGTGCTTAACAAACAGGTGTGGTCTAAGGTGTTGCATGCTTATATACGTATAATATAATTATATTACCTATACAGGGTGGAAAGTTAAGACGAGGCAGATATTAAGCCGTTGTAGCTACATGAATACATTGTTGGGAAACCATCCTTTATTTTTGAGAAATTTTGACCTGCTTTCACAGATTTTGAAAAAAAGTACAGTCAGCATGAAAATGGGCAGTTCTCAAAAACATATTTTTTTAAGGCAATCGATCCTTTTTCACTTGAGGATTAAAACACTAAGACACCAACCAACAGAGGTTTGAGTTTTAAGTAATTCTATTTGTAGATCACTATTTCAAACATAACAAATCAGTATTGTAGTCGTTTTATGGACACGTAAAACAGTATCCATGTTTATATTATTAATAATAAATAATCCTTTATTATTAATAAAATGGCATGTCAGAGGAGCTTTTTATATACCTTTTAGAACCCAGAAATAATTATAATAAATTGAACTAATTATTCATACAATCATCATATTATACACTAAAATAAAATTGGATACATAGTACATAAATTAAATACCTATAACATTATATAAATAATATAAATATTTGAATTACATATGCAGATCAATAATATAATAGATAATGTAACACCGAAAAGATAATTATTACGAATAACTATTGTAAATACATACTGAACACGAAAGTTAATAGTGCTATACCGAAGATATTTTATTTTACTATTTACCATAACAATTTTTAGATTTTTAGTACTATCTCCACGGGATCTAGATAATTATATTGATTCTTGTTGATATTAAATTCTATATTTCATTACATGCTACTTCCTTATTCGTAAATAAATAAAAATAATATGATAGCTTATGCTTAAATCGGGGTTTTTTAAGGTAACTCGGGATATATAGGTTTTTGTCTTATTTTTTTAATACTTTATTGTTTTATATTAACAGTCTTCAGATGCATTGTTAAGCAAAAAAATTGCTTTTTATTTCGAGGTGTATATTGCACTCATTTCTTTAAACAAAAGTATCTTTAACGTAAGTTTATGTAAAATAATAGAATAAAACGTTAAATAATAAAAATAAAGATAAAAGAAGTTATAAATAAACGAATAAAGGCTTAACTTATAAAAAATAATTTGCATGTTCATAATCCATTGAAATTGCATTCTAATCAAACACATGTCAGTTTTTTTAGTAATCAAACAATTATTTATTTTTTATTTTGTTATAATAAAAATAATAATCACCCCAACTACAAGACGATGCATTTAGTCTTCGATATAAATTTGACACTTGGTGTTGTCGTGTAGGTATTTTGTAACTTTTCGTTTTGATAAAAAAAAAATAAGAATATTAAAAAAAAAAGATTAACTATATTTTTTTTTTATTTGCTTCAAGTCAGATCTTCAAGTCATTGCAAAACCCGCATTTTTATTAGGTTTAACAGCCCCGGCTACAGTATTTTCAGCGTTTAATTTATTTTTTGTTACCCTAACTAGGATTGTCAGGTTTTTTTTTGTCCAGCCCCCAAATTGTACAATTTCAAAATCTATCACAATCCCTTTCAAAGATATTGTAATTGTGATAGTGATTATGGTATTGTGTAACTTATAGTCGCAATCCTTTTCGAAACGAATGATGTTTTAAATGACACTTCATTTTACACTTCTCCATACATTTGAAAGATATTTTCGTGTGTCACTTTGCTTAGACAGTTCAATTTCGTTCATTCAATACCTTTCAAAACGCGTCCCGATCACAATCCCTAACAAATGTCAAATAGTGACAGCCTGAAGTATGTAAATATCTTTCAAATGACGAATTGAAAGGGATTGCGATAGATTTTAAAATCGCGCCACAACTATTTGACATGTGACAGGGATAGTGAAGGCGCGTTTTGAAAGGTATTGAATGAGCGAAATAGAACTGTCTAAGCCAAGTGACACACGAATATCTTTCAACCATACAGAGAAGTGTCAAATGAAGTGTAATCTTAATATCATAACATCATTCGTTCCAAAAGCGATTGTGACTCAAAGTTACACAATTCCATAAATCGCTATCACAATTACTAAACCTTTGAAAGGGATTGTAAAAATAGACACTTAGGCAGTTTATATTTGGGAAGTGTTTATTAAGATGTTATTTACTAACAATTGTTTTTAACAGGCGACTTATACAAGGTGAAATTAAAATTACAAAAAAATATATATTTGTTAGGGTTACCGGTATTTTTCGCGTAATATATTATTAATGATTGTTAAAGTATGCTATTACAAAATAATTATAACTTTTCAATTAAGCATTTTACAATGCTATTTTTATGTAAGAAATATAAATAAGAAAATATACTAAAAAAAATGTCTCGGTAGCATAATTGGTAGTGCAATGGGCCGGATTCCTAAGACCAGATTTTTTCTAGTACATTTTCTTATTTATATTTTTTACAAAATACTTAGTTGTGTACTATATTTAATTTCAGCTTGTATAAAAATTATGTAAGCATACAACCTGAAAATTCGTCAAGTCATGTGTTCAGGGCATAATTCGATTGGAAAAATGTAAAAGAACTGATAACAGTGTGAACTTGACGGTGCCATAGTGAGTTTGACAATGTACAGTCAAAAGCACATAACGCCTGACACTTGCTTTACAAAAACCACCGCCCGTTGATTTACTAATATTAAAATTAGTAACTTTACGCAAATGTGTCGTCTTACTTGGATATGTCGTAGGATAATTCGATAAATCGTTTTTTCGCGAAACGGCTAGGGATATTGCGAAAACACTGATAACTAGACAATGGTGATGACATCGCATTGATTGAATATCCTTCACTCTGAATGGCCAGCAAGCAAAAATCAAGCCAATCGAAGTTAAGGACACCTAATTAACACAATGCGTATTTTCGCAAAAACCCTAGTAAGATCGATAAATATCGACACCTGTCTAATTATTCGTGATTTCGCAATATTCCTAGGATTTTCGCAAAAATTCAATTTAAAAAATTATCCTACGACACATACAAAACTTGCCTAATGGAATCGCTCCTTAAAGCATTGTCGCGGCCACAGTTTGCTGATGTGATTTTGACTGTACTATTATATATAATCTATAACAGATCTCTGTATATGAAGAAATTATGTTGTTGTTGACTACTAAAGTTTTTTTTTGTTACTTGAACTTTTAATAAACAGTATTCATCTACCGTTAGAATTAAATTTGTAAATAGATCGTGATTTCGGAATATGTTGATGTTCGGTCCATAACATTATTCAATTCAATTCAAATTATGTTAATAATAGCACTTTTAAATATTTAAATGGGTAATTAATGATTGCATTCAATTTACTGTAATTGCGTAAGCATTTCAGTCCACATTCGAACGTTATTCGTTCTAATAAACAAAACTTTTAACATTTATCAGCGTTATCAATTTATCATCAACTTGAGAATGACAAATACCTCGAAAGTTGATTTTATTACTATTCAAATCAGTTTTATGAAATCCAATTCTGGATATACATTATAAAATGTAATAAGTCACAAGACCCACTTTTACGTAACATTGTCACCAAATACACTAAAGTATTATAAGCGTATTTTATGAAACAAAAATATGATTCTAAATATGTTTATGAAAACTATTCAATAAATAGATCAAGTAAGAAAAAATGTTATGTAAAAATTTTCGAATGAAATCAAATCACTTTCGAATTCACACGTGAAATGTCAGTTTCGTCATACAAAAATTCTAAATTGAAATGGGCCCTTGGTCGTCTGACACCAAAAAGTTTATAAAAGATCTTTCCATAAGACTGGTCCACGCCTCAGGAGGCCTGAGAGCTGGTGCCTATCTTGCCCAGCGGCTGAGTCTTTGTATTCAGCGGGGCAACAGCGCCAGTGTTCTCGGTACTATTCCACGCGACTGTGAGTTGGACGGCGTATTTTTGTTATAGTATAAGATTATATATATAACCGCTTCTTACTTTCTACATATATTACTAGAAAATAAAACATTTTTATTTTGGTAAAAAAAAATGAAATGTTCAAATGCAAATTCGAAAGTGATTTTGCAAGAGTGTTTATCATAGTATAGAATAGCACGGCTGGTCGACGAGTGGTTTTAGTTCGATAATCAGTCTAAGAATTTCTGCAACTTTACATCACTGTTATGAATTTCTACTATGACCCGAAAAAAGTATCCGGCCCGCCATTTTTTTTTTTTTAAATAGCGCCGCACTGCAATACCCACATAAATGGATAGGGAACGTAAAGATGAACAAAAAAAATCGTACAACATAATGGCCTAAAATGTCAAGTTAGTGAGATAATTGAAAGAAAAATACAAAGTTTTTTTACATTAAATAGGCTTACTCTTGGCCTCATTCTGAATCGTTAGATTAAGAAGAGGCCTAAGATGGAGTGAGCTTGCCCAGAAAAAGCCTATTCACTCGAGCTTTAAATATACCAGGGTTGTAGACACCCGGAAATACAGACGCAGGCAGGGAATTCCACTCCCTGGCTGTGCGCATAATAAAAGATGAGGAAAAGCGCTTTGTACGTAAACGTGGAATATCAACCAGGTACGTTATAGACTGCAGTACGTCTGGACACGCGGTGGTAAAAAGGAGCTGGCGGGATGAGCTCATGCAGCTCAATAGCACACTCTCCGAAGTACAATCTGTAGAATACCGACAATGAAGCAACTCTTCGTCGATGAGGGCGACTGTGGAGCTTGTTGTTCACCAGTCTATCATCCCCAATGAGTGTTCTGGCTCTGCGTTCTACCGAGTCTAGTGCGACCAACTGATATTTTGCTGAACCATCCCAAAGGTGGGAGCAGTATTCCATGCGCGAACGAATTTGCGCTTTATACAACATAAGAAGCTGTTCCGGCGTGAAATACAGCTTAACCCTATTAAGAATGACCAGCTTTTTGGCACCAGCAATTTGAGATTTGATGACAACTTCATGCCAAGAACTTCAAGATTTTCAGTGATTGGTACAGTTGTACCGCGGAAAGTAAGAGTCATGTTGAAAGAACTATTATTGGCGGAGAATAAACACGCCTGTGTTTTGGCAGAGACTGACTAGATTGTTGTCACCCCAGTGGGAGGCAAGATGATATTTATTTTATTTTATTTAAACCTTTATTAGTACAATAAACACAAAGTTAGTTACAAAAGGCGGACTTGATAGTAAAAGTAGACTTACCCCCATATTCTAAGTCGTTCCTCCAAAACTTTTTACACTCCACTCAACCTCGTCGTGGGTAAAAATGGTAGTGTGCGCTAGGCCTAACACGGAGTGGCTACATACTCTTTGGCTCCTCCAGGTCCTTACGGAGTTATGACTTAGAACACCGATTTCGAGGAGTATTTCGAAGAGGTTTTCAAAGAGGTTTCGTTAAGTCGAAGACGAGTAAGTTTTGGAGGAACGACTTAGAATATGGGTGTTAAAGTCGAGTAAATCCGCTCAACCATGGCCTCCCCACTGGCATTTGCGTTGGATAAATATCTCTCCACCACGCTGTCATCTACATACCCAACAATACCGGGCACAAGATGGTATTTTGGGTCAGTATTTTTAAAACTACTATCAAAATTTTCAAAAAGCTGTTATCAATCAGCTAATCACTGTAGCTCTTATTAATCACATAACAGAAGTGCAGTGATAGAAGTGGGCTGCAGGTGCCAAAAGTGCAATACCGCATTTTTGTCATGCCCCTAATTGTCTTGGTCGTGTAGTAATTATCTGACTAACGTGACAATTGTCTTGGTCGTGTAGTAATTATCTAAGGTGACACTTAAGGATTATACAGGGTGGAAATTTAAAACGGGGCAGTAGGAGCAGATATTAAACCGTTGTAGCTACATGAAAACCTTCTTACGAAACCATCCTTTATTTTTTGAGAATTTTTTAACTGCCTTCACAGATTAAAAAAAATTACAGCCAGCAAGAAAATGGGCAGTTCTTTAGTATTTTTTATGACAATCGATCCTGTTTCTCAGGAGGATCAAAACACTCTAAAACGCCTACTTCGGTAGGTACACCTACGAAACAGGATCGATTGGCATAAAAAAAAATTTTTTTTTTTTTTAATCTTTGAATGCAGTTAAAATTTTCTCAAAAAATTAAGGATGGTTTCCCAAAACGTTTTCATGTTGCTACAACGGTTAAGGTACCTACAAGTCCCGTTTTAAATTTCCACCCTGTATATTATAAAATTTTTTGTTCCCGTCTGTCCCCTGTTCATTTATATAGGTAACATCATGGGACGCCATTAAAAAAAATGGCGTCTCGTACTGCTGACTTGGACGAGGCCAAGCCTCCAAACAAAAGTTCAAACGCCAGTGTCCTTTCTGTTTACATTTTTCCCGCCAAATTATACTCTTTGTCATAACCTCTTTCTCCACCTCTCGTCCATCTTAATCAAATGTGACATACTTACTCCGAAGATTCTATACTTACTCCGAAGATTCTATACTTACTCCGAAGATTCTTCTTTTGATCTTCAGTCCGTAGTCAGACGTGGTTTTTTCGGTAAAATCCTTGAATCTCCATCATCCGATATACTGATCACTTTAGGTCTTCTTTCATTGTCTACTGGACAATTAGGAGTTTTGACATCGCAGATGAAATTTTTAAACGTTGACATGCCCTCCATGATTGTACTGTTCGATCCTCTCCCTGTTTTGGTCATTACCATAGATGTCGCTGGTGAATCACTGTCTTCATCAAAAATTAAATGTTCCAAATCTTTCGACGTTTCAGTAACAGGTATTGGAGACGCTATTTTAGCCGTTGTCACGTCCGTTATGAAATTTCTAAATGTTGATATGTATGAATCGCCTTTGTTAACTACCCTTTCTTTTGACGCAGGTCTATACCGTTTTTTAGGTATCGGACTGATTTGTTCCGTTTTTACAATCGTCTCGAATTCTGTTTCGATTAATAAGGGGTTTATTTTAAAGTTATGTATGCTGGGTGTTTCTTTTGAATCGCTGTTCGTTATTTGTTTTGAAGTGTTAATTTCCGAACGATTTCGAAGACTTTCTTTTATAACATTTTGTAGTATACTGGGGTTTTCTATTGAATCTTTGTATATTTTTTGTTTTATAGCTTTTGCAGTGTTTATTTCCAAAGGTTTTTGAGGAGTCTCTTTTTTAATGTTTTGTATTATACTGGGTCTTTCTTTTGAATCTCTGTTGGCTTTTACTGTTGTATCTATTGCAGTGTTGATTTCTTTTTTACCGTTTTGTAATATGCTCGGTTTTTCTTTTGATTCTATCAGAGGAGGTATCCTTGTATTTATTTCTTTGTTAGCTACTCTACTAGTACGTAGTTTTTCATACACAATGTGACCATCTTCGTCTTTGAGTAAAACACATACTTTTGAATCTAAATTTGTACCGTTGCAGTTTTTAGCTGTCATTTTATTAGCTATGATCATAGACAACTCGCCGACATGCAAGTCTGTCAAAACGGTGTTCACGTTGGACCCAGCGTGATTCTCCGTGGTCGGATCGGCACCGAGTTCTACTAGTAACTCTATGGTTTTTCTAAATTCATCGGATACTGTAGATTTGTTACCGCGATCTGTAAGCAAGGTTGTTTTTGTATTTTTATGTAATTTTAAGTCATAAGCATTGACAGTACACACTATCACACACATCTAATTCCCGTTACCGATTGTTTTTTTTCCCCAAATAAAAATCGCAATCGACTTAAAAATTTAAATACATATATCTAGGAATTTGTGTGGGGAATTTTTGTCTGAATTGGTTGAGAATTGCGACCTATACAGACAGACAGACGGACAAAAGCAACTTGGCCAAACTCGAAACTGAGACGCTTCGCTCGCTCAGTAAAGGTGGCGCTAATAGTATTAACGACGACCTCCGTGGTAGAGTGGTACGTACACCGGTTTCAAGATGTCGCTTACTCTGAGGTACCGGGTTCGAATTTCGGTTGGGGCAAATGTTTGTATGATACGATGCATTTGTACCTGAGTCATGGACGTTTATATATATATTTCTACACATAAATACTTATATATGTATAATTATACGTATTTATATCCGTTACCCTAGTATCCCATAACACAAGCCTTACAGTGCTTACTTTGGGGCTGGGTTATTGGTGTGAGTGTAAGAAATATTTATTATTATTATTATTAAGTAAGAGCCAAATATGATGACGACGACCTGGGTACTAAACCCGCCTTCTGGGCCAGAAGTCCCGGGTTCGATCCCCGGACAAGACAAATATTTGTGTGCATGAACATATCTATTTGTCTTGGACTGGGTGTTTAATATGTATATTATGTATGTATTTAGTAAATAAGTATATTTATCCGTTATCTAGTATCCATAACACAAGTTCTTCATGAAACTTAACGTGGGCTAGATAATTGGTGTGATTGTATGCAAATATATATTTATTATTTATTTATGATGCTCCTAGTGAGACCGAACTGTATGGAAAAAAAGCAGATCCATACACTCGCGCTATTAATCATTCTCCTTTAAAATACTAGCGGCCGTCCGTGGTTTCAGCCGCGTTGTTCCTGTTCCTGTGGGAAGATGGGAATAAAAAATATCCTATTGTAACATACAAACAAACTACAGTCAGTACAACAATTAGTTCCTCCCCTCCCTAACAGATGGCGCTGCCTGTACCCTACGACGCGCCAACGCTTTGTGTTGCTGTATAGTTAAGACCCTTCGACCAACATATTGTAATCATCCTCCAGTAGGGCAAGTCTGAGGTGCAAACTATCTGCTTTCACATCTGCTGAGACAGTTTAGTTTAATCTAAAGGCTATTACGCTATAGACGGGCTGCAAAGTTAGGACTCTCTTCGCTCTCAGTTTCACTCAATCGCACCTCCCCGTTTGGCGCAGAGGTACTAAGCCTGCCTTCTGCGCCAGAGGTCCCGGGTTCGATCCCCGGACAAGACAAATATTTGTGTGCATGAACATGTCTATTTGTCTTGGTCTGGGTGTTTAATATGTATATTATGTATGTATTTACAAAAAAAAACGTATATAAGTATGTTTATCCGTTATCTAGTAACCATAACACAAGTTCTTAATTAAACTTAATGTGGGCTAGATAATTGGTGTGTTTGTATGCAATTATTTATTTATTTATACTATGCTATTTTCCTTCCTTTTGCCAAAAACTTTGTTAAGCCTAGTGTGGGAGCTAGCAATGTATTACTGTAAACTGTTTAATGGAAAATAAACTGTTTAACTGTTTATAGGACAAAGGGCAATTGCTTACCACCTCAGATTTTTGACCATAGAGCAAGAGTTGGTTTGTGTACTCTTTCAGTACCTAGATATAAAAAAAATGATTACCACCGATATTTCGCGTACTTGTGATTATATATTTTTAGATTTTCATAAATAATGTTAAAAAGGATCCTAATAAACCTATAATAAGGTATAAATAATTTATAAATAATTAACTCCGCCCTATTAAGGGTTAACTGTTTAGTTAAGGCGTCAAGGAAGGTCAAACAAACACATTTTCGCATCTCTATATATAAGGCTCGTGTAATCCATTCTAATGTTCCCTCCAGCGCCATCAGTATAACACCTACAGCCTTCATTAATAGCTTCAAAAATTACAAAAAAAAATGTAGACGGCCGGAAAAATATAATTAATTTTTTAATTGACCTTATCAAGGTCAAAGGTCAGAAAATCTTTTTACTCAAGTGACCCCAGTGAGTACGCGTGCGTAGCACGCGCTTAAGTCTAGTTTATAATATTAGTTTAGGGGAAAAAATTGTTTGGCTTATATTAATACTTCACTAATAGCTTCAAAAATTACAAAAAAAAAATGTAGACGGCCGGAAAAATATAATTAATTTTTAAATTGACCTTATCAAGGTCAAAGGTCAGAAAATCTTTTTTCTCAAGTGACCCCAGTGAGTACACGTGCGTAGCACGCGCTTAAGTCTAGTTTATAATATTAGTTTAGGGAAAAAAATTGTTTGGCTTATATTAATACTTCACTAATAGCTTCAAAAATTACAAAAAAAATGTAGACGGCCGGAAAAATATAATTAATTTTTTAATTGACCTTATCAAGGTCAAAGGTCAGAAAATCTTTTTTCTCAAGTGACCCCAGGGAGTACACGTGCGTAGCACGCGCTTAAGTCTAGTTTATAATATTAGTTTAGGGAAAAAAAATGTTTGGCTTATATTAATACTTCACTAATAGCTTCAAAAATTACAAAAAAAAAATGTAGACGGCCGGAAAAATATAATTAATTTTTTAATTGACCTTATCAAGGTCAAAGGTCAGAAAATCTTTTTCTCAAGTGACCCCAGTGAGTACACGTGCGTAGCACGCGCTTAAGTCTCGTTTATAATATTAGTTTAAGGAAAAAAATTGTTTGGCTTATATTAATACTTACTGCTTGCGTTTAGACAGGCAGATCCGACGGCCAAATATAGTGCAGTGTTTCCACTGTTTGGTGCTTGTGTATTAACTGTGTCGGGGGCGGATTCTGCTAGTATTTTGACATTTTCGTATTTTCCTAATTTACTTGCCAACATGAGAGGCGTATAACCTAAAAAGAAATTAATAATTATAAGTATTTATTTGAGCTTGAGTGTGGTGGAGCCGTGTGGTGACGGCCTAAGAATACAAGTGTCACCACTCCCTTACATGCCTGGGATGTCGTCAGAGTCGACTAAGAGGCTCGACGCATTGAACACCTGTGCGAGAGAAGGAAAACTTGAGACAAACCCTTTACCAACCCGTCTGGACAGCGTGGTAGCAGTAGGCTACTAGCCGCCCATCAACGCCACAATAGGCGTGGGCTTATGTCCAGCAGTGGACGTCCACAGGCTGACGATGGAATTTGAGCTTGAGATAATAAATTTTTGGTCACCCATCCCGTAACCGACCATTGCGAAAGTTGCACTTACCACTGCGTCACCTATCTGTACTATTATAAATTTTCGAAAAGGCGCCAAAACAAAGTATTGCTCTTTAACCGCCCCTGTGGTCTAGTGGTAACAGCCAACGGTATCAGACCCAGAGGTTGGTGGTAGGACTTGTTGTGAGTTCGTCTGGCTAGCTACCACCATCTTATCTAAGTTTGACGCCATAACAACAATGTTTTCAGCATTGTTGTGTTCCGGCAGTTAGAGATAAGATTGCCTTTCGGCAAGATAGCCAGTTCCTCAGTGTTTGAAGATTCCGGGAGAGGCTCGCTTCCATCTTCAGCCTTATTAATACTTAACATCAGGTAAGATGAAGGCCAAGAGTCTCCCCGTCGTTTATAAAAAAGGTCCTTATGGGATAAACGACATAAAAGTAATGATAAGCTTCTTTTTTGAAGTCGGTTAAAAATAGTTACCTTGATTATCAAACATGACGGAGATTTTCCTCAGTAAATATTTTGTCAAGTAATCTCTTGGTTTCGATTCCAGTTCTGGTTTCCACATATCCTCATTTTCTTTTAAAATTTTCCTGGAAAAATAACATTGAAAATATTGATAGTCCACGAAACTATCAAAATAAGTATCTATTTGGGACTGATTTCTGAGGGTCTATAAGCGCTTAGGCAATATTGCTAGCTATGTGAATTTCCTGACAATTCCTTTAATTGATTATTTTCATTGTAGTTTAGAACTGTGCCAGGGTAGCAGAATTTGCTTTTAATTTTTGAAGGCATTAAACGTCATCAGCCATTTTTAATGTCCCCACTGCTGGGGCACTGGCCTTCCTTATGGATGGATAAGGAGAACGGGCCATGACCCACCACGAGAGCCCAATGCGGGTTGGTGGGTTTTAATGACTGCAAATGCAGCCGGGACCAACGGCGTAACGTGCCTTCCGAAGCTCGAGATAGTAATTTTTTTTTACCCATCCCGGGACCGACCATTGCGACAGTTGCTTAACCTCAACAAACGCAGGCCGAGCGCGAGAACAACTGCGTCACGGGCTTCTCAAGTAAACTTACTAAAAGCAAATTCCATATAAATGAAATGTCAGGGAATTCACTAAGATCCGGTTGCTCGTCAAAGAACATAAGCGAAGAACCTAGCTGGGTCCTACACAAAAAATGAGTCCTACACAGGTAGGACTCATTTTTTTATTCTCTGCATTTCACATCTCAATGCTATTACACATTATTACACACCCTACACACACCTAGGCCGAAACGCAATTATTTTAGTTTAATTGATAGTATAAATGCTGCTAGATGTTACTGCACTTAGTGCAGTAACGGGCCCTTTTCTAGTATATTATAGTAAAGTTAGAGCTAGCGCAGACGACGGATAACGGAGGACTTTTTGTCCGCGACACGTCTTTATTGTTAACCAAATAAGATTCAACTTAGAACGCGTATATCCATGAAAAGTACGCGATAGTCCTCGTTATTTATTCAACTTTATGCTCTTAGTAATAAGGTCCTGTCGCGGACAAAAAGTCCTTCAATGTCCGTCGTCTGCGCAGGCCATAAAGGTAAAATTTACCTGTTGTCAATTTTGACTTGAAAAATAATACGTCGGTTCGGTTATCTTTGCATTCAGTTGCCCAAAAATATTTTACGCGACGGTGAAATTAAAGAAGGGTTAGAAGTGTATTTAAAATAAATAACCTAAAAACGGTAGGTAAGCGATAACTACAAATTCTACTAATGTCAAAATTTTAAACAACCCCTACCCTGTCGGTTATTTTGACTACCGTTTAATCTGTAATTTGACTGCTCGTTAAAGTAACCGCTGCTTCAACAACGGTTTTAAATTTGTCCGCCGGTTAATTTTACTTTAACCATAATTTAACCCTAAGGTTAGCGTAACCGGAGCAATATGTCACATCCATCTGTCAAATAAAGTCGATGTCAATGCCGACGACACTTTCGCGGTTGGGCTACTGTTTGGCGCAGGGGTACTAAATCCACCTTCTGCGCCAGAGGTCCCGGGTTCGATCCCCGGACAGGTCATATTTTTGTGTCCATGAACATGTGTATTTGTCTTGGCCTATATCTATACTAATATTATAAAGAGGAAAGATTTGAATTTTTGTATGTAACGAATAAACTCAAAAACTACTGGACCGATTTTGACGAAATTTGGTATAGATAGAGAATCCTTAAACCCCAAGTAGTAACATGGGCTATAAATAATCCCAAAATTCCCACTGGAACGGGAACCACGCGGGTGAAACCGCGCACGGCCGCTAGTGTTTAATATGTATATTATGTATGTATAAACAAAAAAAAGGTACATAAGTATGTTTATCCGGTATCTAGTATCCATAACAGGTGTGATTGTATAAAGAGACCTTTTGAATTGAGAATTTCAAGTTGAAAACGACTTAAATACAAATCAAAGCTTTTCATACAAACTCATCATCTCTATCTCTCTTATGGCCACTGATCCTCGTATGAGGATTAGTGGCCACCTCTGGTGTCAGAGCTTATCTAGCCGCTTATTAGGCCTCTGACTTGGCTAAACGACTGTTACATGGCATGGGCGAGATTTGTAACGTTTTCACCTAGAAATTCACCATTTAGAAACCGCTCATTAAAATACGGGTAGTAATTAACCGATGGACTAAAAAACTATTTGTGCAACAAAAATACTAATTTAGCGACTAGTCGCTAAGCTAACCTAACCTTAATGCCATGGTGTTTATGGCCTGCGCAGACGACGGACATTGAAGGACTTTTTGTCCGCGACACGACCTTATTACTAAGAACATAAAGTTGAATAATAACGAGGACTATCGCGTAGTTTTCGCGGATATACGCGGTCTAAGTTGAATCTTATTTGGTTAACAATAAAGACGTGTCGCAGACAAAAAGTCCTCCGATATCCGTCGTCTGCGCTAGCTATTAAGGTCATTTTTCAATTTGACGACTCTGTATGAAATAAAACAGGGAGAAAAAATAGCCCTTGACGAGTTTCTTGCCGGTTCTTCTCGTTACGCGGTCTCCCGCCGTAGGGTTTGTGAACGGATGGCGTAGCTTCTTTGACGTTCTTAAGTGCTTGTTACAGCCTAGACTAAATAAATGATATTGAATTTTGTTTTTTTTTTTTCTTGAATTTTTAACCTTTTCCGCAACCAAACCTAGTATTTTAATCGCTCCTTTTAGTAATTTCTAGTCCATCGGTTTATTATTTCCTTAAAATACTAACTTACATAGGATTCCAGTAGCAGTACTTCACCAGTCCTCTCAAATGTCCAGGGTCAGCTTCAGCAGCGAGGTGGAAGCAGGTCCTGTACTCATCGTCGGTGACGAGGGGATCCGCTCCGAAGAACAACAGGATCTTGGTGCACATCGGGTGGTTCCGGTAGATGGAGATTTGGAGGGCCGTCTGGGGATGGAAAAATAAACGTACAGACAACAACAGCTGCAGCATTACACTTTGACCTTGAGAGCGCCCTTACGTCACTCGTGATAGCAGCGATTCGACTGTACCTATATACAGCATATTTATTTATCCTATCCATCCATCCATCATCAGCCTGTGGACGTCCACTGCTGGACATAGGCCTCTCCTACATCACGCCTATTGTGGCGTTCAT
This sequence comes from Chrysoteuchia culmella, assembly GCA_910589605.1. Classification (NCBI taxonomy): domain Eukaryota; kingdom Metazoa; phylum Arthropoda; class Insecta; order Lepidoptera; family Crambidae; genus Chrysoteuchia; species Chrysoteuchia culmella. The sequence goes on along the minus strand of OU342671.1, from coordinate 9,192,108 downwards.
AGGAGGCTATTAGCCTACTGCTACCACGCTGGCCAGACGGGTTGGTAGAGGGTTTGTATCAAGTTTTCCTTCTCTCGCACAGGTGTTCAATGCGTCGAGCCTCTTAGTCGACTCTTACGACATCCCAGGCATGTAAGGGAGTGGTGACACTCGTATTCTTAGGCCGTCACCACACGGCAAACGGCAATTTATCCTATAACTTTACGTTTTTATTGAGACCACCACTACTTGTACTATTTTCTGTGCCACCACGTAAACGATTCAATAAATAATAAATATTTTACATCAGTTACTATAATCGTCATCAGCCTTTTTAATGTCCCCACTGCTGGGGCACTGGCCTTCCTTATGGATGGATAAGGAGAACGGGCCATGACCCACCACGCGGGCCCAATGCGAATTGGTGGGTTTTAACGACTGCAAATGCGGCCGAGACCAACAGCTTAACGTGCCTTCCGAAGCACGGAGGAGCTCGAGATAGTAAATTATTGGTCACCCATCCCGTGACCGACCATTGCGAGAGTTGCTTAACCTCAACAATCGCAGTCCAAGCACGCGAACCACTGCGTTACTATAATATTTTAATAAAATTAACATAAAACCAAACATTTCAAAAATATTTCAGACAAAATATTTAAAAAAAAAACCGTCGCCATGGTTGCCTTATCGGTGTGTAATTATCAGTTGATTAGTCAATTATTCTCAAAGTTGGTGTAAACGCCCCCTTTGGGTCTGGGGGCGTAACAAACCAGCAAACATATTGAAATTAAACAGTATACTAAATAAAATGACATTTGAAAATAATTAAAATATCACAATCCTTTTCAAATGTATTGCGATTGTGATAGTGATCTAGGGAATTGTGTAACTTATAGTCGTAATCCCTTTCGGAACGAATGATGTTTTAAATGACACTTCATTTGACACAGTTGAAAGATATTTTCATCTGTCACTTTACATAGATAATTTTGTTAATTAAATACCTTTCAAACCGCGTCCCGATCACAATCCCTATCAAATGTCAAATAGTGAAAGCCTAAAGAATGTGAATATCTTTCAAATGACGAATTGACAGGGATTGCGATACATTTTAAAATTAGACAATTAGCCATTATTAATAAATTAGCCATATTCCATGTGTCACTTCACTAAGTTCACTACATACAGGGGGGTTATGCTCTTAATTTATTATTTTGTAATTTTTGCATTTTTCAATGCTTTTTTATACTTATGGTAAATTTTTTAATAGAAAAATATTGGAAAAATTAACTCGGCCACAAGTGAATTCTCAGACGGGAATAGAACCCACGACCTTTGGAAATCCAGTCCAATTCACTAACCACTGAGCTACCGAGACTTGCGAACCACCGTCGAAATACTCCAATACTTTTATATTTTTAATACGTTGTAGGCCAGCCGTTGTCACATCAATGCTAGGAATATCCTTACATTCGAAAGAAACATCTTTTCAGGTGTTTAAAGATTGATTAAGATGCAACAACCAATAATTTATGATTTTTTGATTTTTGCATATTTATCAATGCTATTTTTATACTACGATAGTATAATATTTATCATACATGATATACATAAGTACATGATAATAATTATATGTATATTGTAGGTTAAACAAACAATACCTATAGTACTAGAATAGTACTCAATATTCTGCGCATTATTCTACCTAACAAAGAACATCATATCAATCACATAAACAAAGAGAAAATTATACTTACATAATCTTTATTTATCACTTTAATCTATGTATAAAATCTTAAAGCTTTTTATTATTATTATCATAATCAGCCATTTTGATGTCCCCATTACGGGGCACTGGCCTTCCTCATAGAAGGATAAGGAGAATGTGACCCACCACGCGGCCCCAATTCCGATGAATGAATACTAACAACTTCTAACAAACTGACAACTTGACGTGCCTTCCGAAGCACGGAGGAGATTGAGATAGTAAATTTTTGATCACCCAACCCGTGACCGACCATTGCCAAGTTGCTTAAAATATGTCGGTTTGGTTGTTACTATTTAATCACGCAAAGCTACTTAATGTATTTAGATGTTTGACACAGATAGTAGATAGCCGAAATTTTATTGAACTAAAGAAAAGCAAAGTGAAATTTAAGTTAAATTTCAATTGTTAATTTAACTTAAATTTAACTTTGATTTTCTTTAGTTCAATCAAATTTTTGTCGTGCTGTTTCTTTCAGTAGGTGGAAACTTCGGGTCGCAAGGCCAAGTAAACAGTAAATTGGTTGCCCAAGATACAGGCACTGCCTAGTTTGGGGACCTCTGATAATTGTAATGACTCATTCTGCCTATGCACTTTTTAAATTATATATGTTTAACAATTGTATTGTAACCTCCTTTGTGCAAATAAAAATTATTATTATTATTATTATTAAAACACATTGGATACTTTTTATCCCGATATTCCCACGGGAACGGGTATCACCCGGGTCGAACTGCGGTCCGCAGCTAGTAATCCTACTACTATTATAAATACAAAAGTATGTCAGTTTGTTACTCTTTCAAACTAAAAGTACTTAACGGATTTCGAGCCACTTAAAACAACTTAACAATAACTTTGGGCCCAAAGGTCCATACAAGGTGAATGATGTCCAGAATTTTTAATTGAACAACTATATCCTAGATGGGGTCGAAATATGACAATAAAATTTTCACTCTTCATTTCAGACGGATCATGTGATCGATTTAGTATGGGATGTCCAAAAAATTGTTCTCGTATTTCGACCCATGTTTCTAGGAGAAAGTTGTTCACATACCGATTCTTAGTCGAACTAAAAAAAATGGATGGTGTTTTTAAAATGACCCTGTATATAAAAAAAGGTGTTTATTTATCAAGTGCCGATCGAGCAGGGGCTGCTCTGGTCGAAGATATAACAATTTTGGCAATTTTTTTATTATTCAATTTGCTGATTTCTACCGCCGACTCAAATAGCTAAATCACCCCTATTCATTGATTACTTACTTAAAACAAATTTTGTTTTACGTTTGGTTTCGTTTATGCTGAATATTCAATAAGTATCTAATGCTTAAAATATAAAAGTTAAAATAAATTCTATTTTTTTTGTGTTAGTTCATTGTGTTCTGCCGTGTGGTGACGGCCTAAGAATACAAGTGTCACCACTTACATGCCTGGGATGTCGTAAGAGTCGACTAAGAGGCTCGACGCATTTAACACCTGTGCGAGAGAAGGAAAACTTGAAACAAACCCTCTACCAACCCGTCTGGCCAGCGTGGTAGCAGTAGGCTAATAGCCTCCTATGAACGCCACAATAGGCGTGAGTTAGGAGAGGCCTATGTCCAGCAGTGGACGTCCACAGGCTGATGATGGATTATGTTCTATATCGTTGCCATGACCAGCACCTGCTCGATCGGAACTTGATAAATTAAGACCTTATATAGATACTTTAATACCGATATTCCCACGGGAACGGGTACCACGCGGGTGACGCAGGTGAAACCGCGGCGACCGCTACTTAGTACCTAAATAAATAATTTTGGAATACTTCCGTCTACAGGTACTGATAACCGTTATCCTAATGCTCAATATACTTATCAGAGCAAATGTTTGATGACCGATATAAAATTAAGGTAGGTACTTTAAAATTTGAAACTTAATCATAGTGATTTCCCGAATATTTCGTTATGCACCATAATGTAGATTATTGTAGACTAGCTTCCGCCTGCAGTTTTACCCGCGTGATTTCCGTTCCCGTGGGAATATCGGGACAAAAAACTCCTTTCAAATAACTCTATGCTAAAAATGAAGTCGATTGGTTGCTTGGAAGTAGGATAGATAGATAGCCACTTTAAGGTGGTACGACTTCATACAAACAAACATTACACAATTATTGGTTCATCATACCTTAATAATTTATAAACATATGCGCAACTAACTCTTTTCAGTTATTTGTTTGCGCGAAATTTAAAAAAAATGTATTTTCATACATAAAACACGAATATACTAATATGTTATAATTTCAATAATTCTACGTATGTGTGTGTGACCCATCGGATTTATATAGCTCATGTATGAAAATACATTTTTTTTATAATTTCGCGCAAACAAATAACTGAAACGAGTCAGTTGCGCATGTGTTTATCTAATATACTTAATTCAGGTTCGCTAAATTTGTGACGACTCGATAGGGACTTTGGCGCGTAGTACGCGGCCGAGTAAGGTATCAAATTAAAGGTAATCGACTCGAGTCTATTTGTTCCGAAAACTATAAAATATACAAAATGTTAAACGTGATGATCACAAACTGCAATTAAAAAGTGTCATTATTTTCGCATAATTTGGAATTTTTCGTCGATCGACGAACCCGAGTATCGGGTTGTAACCGCCCTAGTATGCTATTATATTGTTATAGCGTAGTCTGAAAAGCGCTTTAGATCGAATGTATATTTGCCCGATAAACATATTTTCACTTAGGTACTTTGAAATTTGAAAACTTAAAGTAACCAAAGGTAATTTCCCTTACAAATCGTATGTTTAACGTTATGCAACATAATATGAAATCCTTCGATAAAATTAGTGATAGGAATTCGTGAAGGCGATATCATTTCTTATCAACTGATATTACTTATTATTTTTTGTCGTTAAAAACATGATACCAACTTTTATTAACTTTTTTTTAATGTGAAATGTTGTCGTTTTTGCTGTCTGTCTGTCACATTTACGCGCTTAATTAAAAATATTTCCAAAGTTTTGTCTGAATGATTTGTAGAGGAAATGGGGATATGGTCGAAATTCTGTCTTTTTTGTTTTATTTTTAAACAACTAATAAAAGTTCAGTTGGTTACAGCATTGGGTCGGACTCCCAAGGGAAGGTTACGGGTTCGAGTCCCGTTTGAGCAATGTAGTGACTTTATTTTCTTACCAAATTTACCATAAGAGATGATTAATTTTTAAGGAAATTTGAAATGTGAAGTCCAAGAAAATTAAATTATCCATGCAGACAAAGTTGCGGTTCTATAAAATATTTTAATTTAAAAATACACATTTGTAGCGATAACGATATCAAATTTAATAAGCTTGTCGTGCTCGCAATACGTCAAGACTGACAATTTAATACAAAAAGCGTCCTTACGACGCACGTGATAAGGAGCAAGGTCAATCAATGTGAACCTAATGTACTTTACAATGTGTTATGATTAAGAAAAAACAAACAACTTTCATTATAATGTAAAAGAATCTTCTTGTTTGTTTAACAAGAAAAACATAATTATTAAAAGACAAAGATCGACTTAATACTTAAAAACGATTTTGTATAAAACAAGTATTGCATTCATAACGTTTTTTTTTTATACATTAAACTTTGACTAAGAAAATATGTATGACACTTTAGAATCGTATTTGATAGAATCAGGCGTTACTTGGCGGAAATCCTTATCTTCCATATCTAGCATAATTCCGCAAGAAATTTATTGATTTTGCTTGCGGAATTATGCTACATATTTTTCGTTTTCTACTACTTTAGAATCGATTTAAAAAAATATTTTTATATCAATGGATAGGGAATTTAATAATCATCCATATATCACCGTGATATGCGAGATCTGGATTATCTCGGCGGTCGATACAGGCAGTGGGACATTGAAAGGAAGACCTCTACCCGAATGCAGGAGGCCTACTCTCTAAGCCCGTCAACTAAGATATGGGCCCCCGTCCGTATGTTTCCCGAAACTACAGATGGAGCCTACTCTATTGATTTCGGATGTACTAGTTTTGGTCAAACGGCACAAACACATTGGGAGTAGGGACAATGTCAAAACGTATTCTCATTCATTCTTAGGTCCGGTTGCTCGTATATTATAGCAAAGTTAAAGTTAAAATTTAACTGTTGTCAATTTTGACTTCGGTAAAAAAAAGAATACGTCGGTTATCTTCGCATTCAGTTGCCCAAAAATATTTTACGCGGCGGTGAAATTAAACAAGGGTTAAAAGTGTATTTTAAATAAATAACCTAAAAACGGTAGGTAAGCGATAACTACAAATTCTACTAATGTCAAAATTTTAAACCACCCCCACCCTGTCGGTTATTTTGACTACCGTTTAAATGTGTAATTTAACTGCTCGTTAAAGAAACCGCTGCTTCAACAACGGTTTTAAATTTGTCCGCCGGTTAATTTTACTTTAACCATAATTTAACCCTAAGGTTAGCGTAACCGAGCTACGAGCAACCGGACCTTAGTTCGGGTCTCCGAACTAATAAGCTGTCCGTAGGTGATACGGAGTAGGAAACGTCCGTAACTTAGGCCGAAACTACGGGTTTCGTGCTTAGGGAGTAGACCTCCTGATGTGTTAGATGGTGGCTCCAAACGTATAACGTCAGTGCGCTTCGTGCTCGGTGACAACAGCCGTATAGTGACGTCGGTATATGCCTACTGATTGTATGGATAATCAAACGCTATTTACCGAGCGTTTGGGGAAATTAAATGCGATCATTGAAGATAACGACTCACAAAGTGTTTTAATGTTAAGTGACTATAACGCTGCAAATAAATAGCGTTTTTGACAACGAAATGTTAAGATACTGCACGGAACAGGACTGGGTATGTGTTGATTATGATATTTTGGGCAGATCGTCGGGCACTTTTAGAAGTGATGCACATGGTTCCGTTCTAGACGGTTAGACCACTGCTTGGCTACTCAAAGCGGGAACCAGCTATGGGATTGCGTAAGCTAATCGTATTCATTTGACAGTTCATATTGTATGTCATTAGTGTCAAATTCCATACAAATTGCAGCCGATCGAATACGATATGAACTGTCAAATGAATACGATTGACTTTACGCAATCGTACCCTTGGTCCCTACCGCGCAAGTGTTGTCGGCAACGAAATCGTCTTCATTTGACAGATGGATGTGACATATTGCTCTTAGTCTTTGGTAAGTTTTCATTTGTGTCAAAAAGAAGCAGCTAATTGTCACTGTCAAATGAAACCGATTGCGATGCCGACGCCACTTGCACGATACGCCCAGTTTGTCTATAGGTACTTGATGTCACATGTTTCTTATCAAGACGTTTTATTGTTATCAATTTACTTCTTAAAATATTTTCTTAAATGATATGATAAAGGAAATCCTACTTATTAATTTATTATTAACGCGAAACTTTGGATGATTGTTTATTTATTACTATTTCACGCATAAACTACTGAACGGATTGAGATTTTAGGATCAGGAATAACAAGAATAACACATAGGATCAATTTATTACGATATTCCCACGGGAACGGGAACCACGCGAGTAACGCGTATGTAACACTGTATTAACAGTGCGACACTAAAGAGTAGAAAACAGACTATCGAGGAAATAACCAACTACACTAAATGGCAACACAAGTTACGATTGTCAAATTGGTAGTTCCAATGCCAAACCTTTAGCGTCTTCATATTAAATAGGTATTTGTGAATTGTATAAGTGGAAATTGTGTAAAACTAATCTAAGATGCTTGATAATTTGCATGCAGCATTGCCATGAAAAATGCGGCAGGCACTTAACACAAAATTACAATCGCAAACACCGCAAATTATCCGCAAGATTCCTATCTGATTTTTTTTTGTAGTTAGATATAAAGCTTATGTAGCACGTTCAAACAAAATTTCGTACTACAACTTAACACATTAAAAAATATATATATTATTCAAAAACACCCTGCGACATATAATATATGCTAAAAATTAAGTTATGGCTTGAATCGATTTGTTGCTTAGTTATGGCTTGAAAGACAAACAAACACAATTTCGGATTTATAATATTTTAGGATTAGGGGAAGATAAGGAATGTCGTTACCCAAAGAAGGAAAGGCAGTAATAATGATTTGAACGTAATGTCATTCTTATTGATAGTGTCTGGCCCACTACGGACTTTGGGCTGAACTTGTGACTTGATAAAAGAAACACCTCAATCGATTCTGACCATAATACCACAATAGTTAAAGTACAATATCAACTGAAGTTTGTAATATTAAAACATTAATTAGCGTTCAAAATATGTATACCAATTTATCGTATCATGGCTTATTTATTCTTTATCTTATTTAATAGATAACTTAAAACTAATTGCGGTAGTCCCACGTACACAGGCAAAGGAGAGTTTCATGGCGCCATGGCTTAAAGCGATAACCGAAGTTAAACGACAGTTGACATGGTTGGTCATTGGATGGGTGATCAAAATTTTCTGACATACCCTCACGATCACGACATAAATCCCTTGCGGGCTTGGCAGAGCATCAAATTTGAAGCTTAAGAGAGAAATGTATAATCAACCGACTCCAATCCTAACTATATAATATTATTAATTCGAAAGTGAGTTTGTTTGTGGTTCCTTAAATAAAGGTGAATTTGTAGATAATACAAAAACCTAAGACCACGGCTGCTGAAAAGGTGCCGAAACGTCAGAAAAACTATTAACCCATAAAAAAACCTAAAAAAAAACGGACAATTACATCGTAGTTCGTCAAATACATGACGTACTAAATATCCGTATAGAAGTTGTTTTATTTCAATGAACAGTGCGCGCCAAAACTTTTTTTTTATGAACGACGAATCCTCAATCACTGAGGAACTGGCTATCTTTATCTTTAACTGCCGGAACACAACAATGCTAAAAACATTGTTGTTATGGCGTCAGACTTAGATAAGATGGTGGTAGCTAGCCAGGCGGACTTACTACAAGCCCTACCACCAACCAAACCGAATACAATATGTACCCCGGCTGGGAATCGAACCCGGAACCCCTGGGTCTGATACCGGTGGTATACCACTAGACCACAGAGGAGGTTGAGATGTACGTATACTTTATTAAAGTTTACTGTTTTTCCAATTATTTTAAAGATAACGCAAAGATACATAAATTAATAAAAATAAAATATGTTTATTGCAGACAAGGTTGATATCATCATCACATTTTTTTTATAAAAAATAGGTACAATAATAAATTGTAACATAAAAAAATAAAGTATTTATTATTAAGATTAACAAAATAAAATAAAAAATTGAATGAAATAAAAAAAAAGCCATGACAAAAATTCATAAGTATATTAGTAGAAAAAGAAAAATATGTTGCTTAATTTCGTAAGAAAACTTTTATTTGCGGGCGCTGCATTTTGCATCTAATTTTTCTTGCGGAATTATGCTACATATTTTTCGTTTTCTACTAAGATATGGATTTCCGCCAAGTAACGCCCGATTCTATCACACATAAGTATATAAAGATTATCCTTATCTTTATATAATAGGTTAATATAAATTATATAGGTACATATATGTAGCACCGAAATTTTATTTATTGGAGTAGGTTAGTAAGATAAGATATATTATTTTTATACTAATCAGTAAAAAAAACCAACAATTGGAAAATCCAAATGAAATGTATTATTGAATAACTTTTATTAACAACAGTCATAATAACATAATCATATCAACATCTTTTGCTACTAATCCTAACTAATAATATAAATGCGGAAGTGTGTTTGTTTGTCCTTTCATCACGCCCTAACTAATTCAAATTCAACTAATTCGAACAATATCATTTATTCAGTCTAGGCCGTTACAAGCACTTTTGAACGTCAAAGAAGCTACGCCATCGGTTCACAAACCCTACGGCGGGAGACCGCGTAACGAGAAGAACCGGCAAGAAACTCGCCATGGGCTGTTTATTTCACCCTGTTTTATTTTATACAAAGTCGTTTAAGCAACCAATCGACTTGATTTTTGGCATAAGGTTAGTTGAAAGAACGGAGCGTAAGATAGGCCAGTTTTTTCCCGATATTCCCACGGGAAAAAACCACGCGGGTGAAACCTTGGGCGGAAGCTAGTGCACTAATATAAGTGGTTCACCTGTCCGCAGTGTCACCCGCGTGGTTCCCGTTCCCGTGAATTATTATTTTAACTTTTTTGGATCGTTATTAATTATTTTTGTAAAATTCACTGTTTAAATAAAGAAAGACGTTAGTTGAAAGAACGGAGCGTAAGATCCTAGGCAACTTTAGAACGGGAGCTAGTACACTAATATAAGTGGTTCACCCGTCCGCGGTGTTTTTGGATCGTTATTAATTATTTTTGTAAAATTCACTGTTTAAATAAAGAAAGACGTTATTTGAAAGAACGGAGCGTAAGATCCTAGGCAACTTTAGAACGGGAGCTAGTACACTAATATAAGTGGTTCACCCGTCCGCGGTGTTTTTGGATCGTTATTAATTATTTTTGTAAAATTCACTGTTTAAATAAAAAAAGTCAAAAGCCATATAAAGGGCAGGTGGAAGGCAAACGGTCGCGTGGTCGATCACCTACACGTTGGACAGACTCTATAAAAGCTGCAACACAAACCTCCATAGTTAAAGTGTGCCCGCAATACAGAAGACCGCGAGAAATGGCGGTGCATCGCGAGGGCGGCGTTATCCAAAGAAATGCACCGTCGTTATCCAAAGAAATTAACCACGACCACTGTCAAGAGTGAACAACTGAGGAGGAGCAAAAGCCAGTATGAAAACTATGTTTTGTCATATTGGATATTGGCTTATCGTTATAAAAGCACTTCATCCCTAGACACTTGATGTGATATATTTAGACCACGTTCGTACGGGAGCTTAATAAAGCGTTCGGCGCTCGGAGTTTTTTTTAATGCCAATACCGGACGCAAGCGCCCACGTGTGAGTGAACAACCGAGAAGTCATATGGTCTATTTCGAATCGTGTGAAATAACGAATAAAAACTTCATTCGTCATCAGCCATTTTTAGTGTCGCCGCTGCTGGGGCACTGGCCTTCCTTATGGATTGATAAAGATAATAGATGGATGCGGAGAAAGAGAAGAGATATAAAACGACATTATGAGCGACATAATATGCTCTCGACGTCAAACTGTAAGCCTGACTGAGTGTACATAGCAATCTTTGCAAACTCTTCAATCTTCATCAAAGTGTCCAAATTCTAAATAAAATTTTAGGGAAGTACTAAGACGATAAAGTAGATAAAATGTCAAATAATTATCTTTAGCACACGCATTTATTTACATATTTTTTTTACTGACTTCCAAAAAGCAGGAGGTTCTCAATCTGCCAGCCAAGGCATTCTACTATGAACTATGCTACTTTTACTTCTCTTGCCTTGGCTGGCACCGACTCCAAAAGGCTTAATTTTTGCTTTTTAGTTTTTGTCCTATACATTTTTGGACATTACGTGCTCGCCTCGATACGATTTCGATAGTTTTTCGTGATAACTCTACAGAAAACACGAAGTAACCAGTGTCGACGTCGTCTCAGCCTTATGACACCCACTGCTGGGTATACAGGGTGTTAAAAGACCCATAAAGAAAACAAAAACCGCGTATTCTCTCCATCGTTGCTATCATTTTCTTGTATGAGCTTAAGGAGTTATTGAGGATGAAAGTCAATATTAATTTTTAAAGATTATCGTTACAAAACCGCAATGAATATCAAAACAATTCAAAGAAACTGGATCCCGACCGCCTATTCGTACCCTCTAGACAAACGCACACATTGTTATGCGTAAAAAATAACAACCATTTTTTGAAAACGAAAAATAAAAGTTGTTTCCCAGCAATTATTTCCACATTATCTTATTAAGTTTGATGCACACTACGCATATATTACGGTTTCGGTATGAGTCTTTAAACACCCTGTATATGGGCCGAGATTTCGGTACCGATTTACGTGATTATTTTTTTGTTCGATGTAAAATAGTTGCCATTTGGTCCCATAAATTTTTATTAAGTTTGGCCCAGCCGCTTTAATAGTTTTAATTAAAAAAAAAAACAAATATAGTACCAAATACTTACATATTTCGGGTAAGTATAATGCACTTAAAATTCGCAAAAGTTGTTTTATTGTACTTATGATTTATTTAAAAAAAAACCAAGGTGGCACCTACTTACCTAAATAAAATCAAGTGTTTAGTAGGAAATATGTGACAATAAGGATAAATTCATAGTAATAAGTAGGTAACGGTAAATTCGTGGATTTGTACGTGTATATGTGACTAAACTTTTAGTTATCGGTTAATGCCGCATGGAAAGAATTTTTATATATTTTATTTTTCCTCAAAAAATCCTCAAAATTGCTATATTTATATCTGTCGTGGGCCATTTGTTGAATTTTGCCGATCGAGATCTGACAGCCGTGTTCTAGTAATTTATTTACAAAAAAATATTTTCGCGACGGATGATCCTTCCCATTTTTAAAGTCGGTTAAAAATAGCTCCTACTCACCTCTATAAATGTGAAAAATTAGATGTTTATTTGTAACTCAATCACTTAAGTATTACATTAGCACACATATACTTTATAGCCTAAATTGAAACAAAGGCTACATTTTATCCCGATATTCCCACGGGAACGGGAACCACGTGGGTAAAATCGCGGGCAGCCATTAGTGATAGAATAAACTGGATGGGTAAAATATGGAAAGACAGCCCTATCAGCTCATGAAAGGAAAAAGGGGCTTCTATGCAATATGGGAATCCCCCCTATAGCAGAATGTCTGAATAGCTTATTGTTTCGATATCTCGATCACTTAACGGAAGTAGATACCTATACAATGCAAATGGATATGCATCAGATTGCACGTGTAAGTATTTTTTTTTTACTTGTTGTACAGTCGGGAAACTCCCCGGTTGGCCAGTAGATATTTTTAAGGGAGTTTTATTTAAAAAAGTAATAGATAAATCTTATGTTTTGGCGCGCATTGTTAAATGAAATAAAACAACATTTACGGATATCAAACGCGCTATATTTCACGAACTAAGTTGTAATTGTCCGCCATGGTCACGGCAGCTGAAAGGTGCTGAAACGTCGGAAAAATAAAAAAAAAACTCCTAAAAAACCAAAAAATACGGGCAATTACAACTTAGTTCGTGAAATATAGCGCGTTTGATATCCGTAAATGTTGTTTTATTTCAAAGTAATAGATATATATCAAATGTTGATATCACAACTAATAGGACTAATAGGTATTTCATTTGAATACTAAATCATTTCCTTAACTTGAGTACATTCCGAGAAAAAAAATCCCAAAAAACGCTACAAGAGACAAGTTGCTTTTTTCTAGTATATTTTCTTGTTCAATATTTATCACATAAAACTCTACTGGACAACCGGGAAGGTCCCCGATTGTACCACGCGGTTTTAACCCACGTGGTTTCCATTCCCGTGGGAATACACTGTTGTTGATGCTGAAAAGTTTGTTATTATGATGTCAGTCTTAGACAAAATGGTGGTTGCCAGGCCCCCTACCCACAGAATACTAAATAATACAAGTCCCTAGCGTGCACACCGCTATATCACGCAATTAGTTATAGCCACAGACCTATTTCGAGATAGACGGTAAAAGTGTACCTACCTTGCGTGCCAAAGTTTGATCCACGGTCATAGTTTTCCGACCTAAGTCAGTCCGCTTGAGACCATTGCCATGAAAACACGCTTCACTCAGAAACGAAAATAATAAATAAATAAATATTTCTTACACTCACACCAATTAACCTAGCCCCAAAGTAAGCACTGTAAGGCTTGTGTTATGGGATACTAGGGTAACGGATATAAATACATATAATTATACATATATAAGTATTTATGTGTAGAAATATAAACGTCCATGACTCAGGTACAAATGCTCGTATTCATCATACTAGCAACGTGGACTAGATAATTGGTGTGATTGTATGCAATTATATATTTATTTATTTATTCTAAGTAAAAAAAAATAAGTTACATACCATATTATCATTAGTCGTGAGATCCACCGACTCTTGCCTGCTCCTCAGAACTGAAGATTGTCTTCTCACCAGGTCTGCGTCACCATTGATGGCTGCCAAGTGTAGAGGCCTGTAAAATCATAATCATGTTTTTCATATTCCTACTAACATTTTATATGCGAAAGTATGTCAGTTGATTTGTTTGTTTCTCTTTCACGCAAAAACTACTTAACCAATTCGGATGAAATTTGGTACACAGGTAGAAGATACTTTTTATCCCGATATTCCAACGGGAACGGGAACCACGCGGGTGTAACTACTAGTCTACATAGTGACATAAAATAATTTAACCCAATGAGAATTTTGATATAGATCTTGTTTCTTCTAACATTCTAATAATGGGACCATGGGTCATGGGCAATGGCTTACCACGCGGGCCCAATGCAGATTGGTGGGTTTTAACAAATGCACATACAGCCGGTACCAACGGGTTAACGTGCCTTCCAAAACTCGAGATAGTAAATTTATGGTCACCCATCCCGTGACCGACCATTGCGAAAACTTAAGCGCTACAATCGCAGGCCGAGTGAACGAGTCACGAGCTCACGAGCTGTTATCATAGTGTATGTAACTGTGAACTTTGATTTGATATGGTTTCATCATACTAATATAATAAAATAAATGTTAAATTTTGATGTTCGTTAGTCAATCACGCAAAAACGGATGCACGGATTTTGATAAAATTTGCAATCCTTACAACGAAAGTAAATCTGCCTAAATAAGAAAATTGAATTAATAAAAAATATATTTTTTTTTTGCCAAAATTGTCTTGACGTGGCCCAGACTTCATACATTTTTGGGCATCTCCTTTTAAATAGAAAAATATTGGATAAAATCAACTCGGCCACAAGTGAATTCTCAGATGGGACTCGAGCCACGACCTTTGAAAATCCGGTCCACTGCTCTAACGGCCACAAGTTATGGCAGCGACATGAACGGTCGGTATGATAAACGCGTGTTTGGTCAAACAAGGCTTTCTTATCATTTATTGTACACCGCGGTTTTACCCGCGTGGTTCCCGTTCCCGTGGGAATATCGGTGTAAACAGTCTAATGTTACTCTCCGCCCTTTCAACTAAGAGCTAGCGCAGACGACGGATAACGGAGGACTTTTTGTCCGCGACACGTCTTTATTGTTAACCAAATAAGATTGAACTTAGATCGCGTATATCCATAAAAAGTACGCGATAGTCTTCGTTATATATTCAACTTTATGTTGTTAGTAATAAGGTCTTGTCGCGGACAAAAAGTCCTCCAAAGTCCGTCGTCTGCGCAGGCCGTCTATGCTAAAAATCAAGTCGATTTGTTGCTTATTTACCGCGTCAAGTAAAGACAATCACATGATGATGTGACAACCCTGGCCAGTATCGTATTAAAAAAAAATCGGCTAAGTGCGAGTGAGTGGAACTCGCACATGAAGGGTTCCGTCTCTCACCCAAGGTGAAGAGATTGCTATGTAGCAATAGGCCTTATTGCTACATAGCAATTGTGTGTTCCTCTTTTTTGTCATTTTCACTGTATGGGTTTTTGTTTGTATCGTGTGCAATGAAGTTTCTATTATTTGTTTTATTATTATTATTATATTAAATACACCTACCCAAAATGCCACTATAATTTTTCGTCTGCAAAAATAACTTTGTTTTTCATAGTATTTGTATAAATGACAAAGTTATATTTGCTGTTTTGGAAATTGTGCTATAGCTCTGAAACTGCTAAATATATTTCGTTTAAACCAATTTTCCTTGAAAGTTTTATTAAGATCTACAGCATATTTTGTTTTTTAGATTTTTCACTTTCTTATTTTAAAAGTAAGAGAGGAGGGACACACATTTTACCACTTTGAAAGTGTATATCTTGCAAACGGTTGACTTTGAGAAAAAAATGTTTTAGGAACCTACATGTAATATATCTATAAATACCCCACACGTATAGGTTTGATGAAAAAAATATTTTTTTATTTTCGTCTAAAAACCGTAAAGCGGTTTACAGAATACATCTACGAAGTTTGAACTGTGTAATCTTCATAGTTTTACAATAAAGTGGCTGTGACATTCTACCACTTTGGAAGTGTATATCTTTCAAACGGTTGACTTTGACAAAAAAACTGTGAAAGGAACATCAGTGTAATTGTTAAAGACCTATCTATAAATACCCCACACATATAGGTTTGATGAAAAAAAAATACTGTTTCAGTTCGATGTATCATGTACCCGACTTGGTTCCGATGATGCAAACTTATCCTTTCGCGTATAACAAGCTGTTTTTCAACAGCTTTTAAACTGTTTGGTCATACCGGTCCGTCAAGGAAATAAATAAATAAATATTTCCATACAACCACACCAATTATCTAGCCCATGTTAAGTATCATGAAGAACTTGTGTTATGGATACTAGATAACGGATAAACATACTTATATACTTTTTTTTTTGTAAATACATACTTAGTATACATATTAAACACCCAGACCAAGACAAATAGACATGTTCATGCACACAAATATTTGTCTTGTCCGGGGATCGAACCCGGGACCTCTGGCGCAGAAGGTGGGGTTAGTACCCGTGCGCCAAACAGGTCGTCAAATTCACGGATGACGGAGAGAAAAAAACGGGTGAAAGCTAAATCGTTCTACGGCTATGACGGACCGTATTTTCACAGATCGGTTTTTTCACGGATTCGGGCGCAGTGGGTAAGCTGAGCGCTTACGTTATTTTATATTTACTCAAAACCACTTACAAAACTCATGCTTACGCACAATTTTTTGTTTGGAAGCAACCCTGACGTCGCGAAAAAAAGAGCTGATTCATTATTTTTTGTTTTATTTCAGTTGAAATGTATGAAACAGCTGTTTTGAGTCATTGGTTCATATTCTGACGTTATCTTTTCGGAAATGTTTGTAATATTAGATCACTATGATTCATTCATATAAACAATAATAATATGACTATTTCTGTGCGATATACACACAATCATCTTTCCCAAGAAATATATCTTTAATTGCGAATTATTAGTTTTTCGAAATCATTGAATATCAAATTCAAATCAGATAAAAAGCTACATTAAAAATAATTATTTTAAGACAACCAGCTGCCTGCGGTTTCGTCCATTAAAATTGATTTGCGTCACCACTTCAAATTTTCGCGACAAAAAAGTCCTAACTCTAATCTAATTTATTTTTATGCCAAGTTTCATTAAAACTTGTTCAGTGGTCTAGGGGTGATAATTTACATATGGCAATAATTACTTATGCATTTATATTAATAAAGCTTTATAGTATTAATAAATCAGAGGGCTAATTGTCTAATTTTAAAATCTATCGCAATCCCTTTCAATTCGATATTTGAAAGATATTAACATACTTCAGGCCGTCACTATTTGACATTGAAAGGGATTGTGATCGGGATGCGTTTTGAAAGGAACAAAATTGAACTGTCTAAGCAAAGTGACAGACGAAAATATGTTTCAAATGTATGGAGAAATGTCAAATGAAGTTCCATTTAAAATATCATTGGTTCTGAAAAGGATTGCGACTATAAGTTACACAATTCCATAAATCACTATCACAATCACAATAGCTTTGAAAGGGATTGTGATAGATTTTGAAATTAGACAATAAGGGGGCAGGATGTATTCTCTATTTCAATTTTTTGTTAGCGATAACAAAAAAAATGTCCTACTTGGTATCCAATTTTTCTCTAAATACCATAGAATTATTAACAATTCAAATATATACCAAAATTAATCGTTTGAGATATATTTAGTAATTTCCAGAGCTAACAGCGTCCAAACAGACAAACACATATAATTTACATATATATAATAGATAGACATTGACCTTTAAAACGTTATCTTTTATTAATTCTCCAAAAGACAGATCGTAAATAATCTTAATCTTACCATATCATTTCTATACCTATCATTTCTTGCACCATACATCATATGATTGCAAACCTATTTATTTTATACAAGAGGCCGGGCGCGGTTTCACCCGCGTGGTACCCGTTCCCGTGGGAATTTTGGGATCATTTATGGCCTATGTTACTACGTGGGGTCTAAGGATTCTCTATACCAAATTTAGTCAAAATCGGTCCAGTTCTTTTTGAGTTTATTCGTTACATACAAAAATACAAATCTTTCCTCTTTATAATATTACATATTAAATATATAATACCGCCCGCGAAATCACCCGCGTGGTACCCGTTCCCGTGGGAATATTGGGATCACAAACCTTTATATCGAGTTAGACGAAAAGAACGCTTCAACAACAACAACAATTATTATAGTTTTGGTTCGCATAAGTTTCAAATAATTGTGCATGCTGTGTACGCTATTATTGGATTAAAGTCTTGGCTCATATATTTAGCATAGATTATAAGTTTTGTAATGACTTTAATCTGTAAGTGTACCTATAACAAA
The DNA here is from genome assembly GCA_910589605.1 of Chrysoteuchia culmella. Classification (NCBI taxonomy): domain Eukaryota; kingdom Metazoa; phylum Arthropoda; class Insecta; order Lepidoptera; family Crambidae; genus Chrysoteuchia; species Chrysoteuchia culmella. The sequence continues at coordinate 9,173,879 of OU342671.1, read as the reverse complement.
TAAATAAATAAATAAACTGTATGAAATTGTACTTTTAGTTTCAGTTTAGTAATTTCTCATTTAAATTTAATAAATGGTGAAAAGTAGTTAATTTTGTATTGTATAGCTACACATAGATAGTAGTCTACAGTGTAATGTGTTATTTTTCTTATGCATGCTGTGTAGTACGTTTTACTAGTAGGATCAATCTAGTATAAGTTATATAAAAAAATACTTGCATTGTGTTTCTATAGATTGTATCCGGTTTTGTGAGCCAAATTAAAAATTAAAAAAAAAGAGCACCTAGCGTTAGTAACATACCATGAAGTCACAAGCGAGATTTAGTGATGTGGAAATGTTATTGACGAGCTCTTGCAAAAAAGCGCTGCACAATTAACCATTTTCGTTTCTGAGCGACGCGTGTTTTCATGGCGATGGTCTCAAGCGGACTGACTTAGGTCGTAAAACTTTGACCGTGGATCAAACTTTTGGCACGCAAGGTACGTACACTTTTACCGTCTATCTCGATATAGGTCTGTGGACAGACCCCTCACTCTTGATACGCATCGCATTGAGATCGAGATTGAATAAACGTCAAAAGTCATTAATAATGACTTACAATGAATAATGACGACCTGTTTGGCGCAGGGGTACTAACCCCGTCTTCTGCGCCGGAGGTCCCGGGTTCGATCCCCGGACAAGACAAATATTTGTGAGCATGAACATGTCTATTTGTCTTGGTCTGGGTGTCTAATATGTATATTAAGTATGTATTAACAAAAAAAAAAAGTATATAAGTATGTTTATCCGTTATCTAGTATCCATAACACAAGTTCTTAATGAAACTTAACGTGGGCTAGATAATTGGTGTGACTGTATGCAAATATTTAAATATTTATAATTAAACTAAAACATAATACCTGGAATGAGTTAACATAGTAATTTTGGACTCTAGAAATCGATTGTAGCGCCAACCAAAATCGACTCAAAGTCAAAAATTTGTAATTATTGACATTTGATCTCAATCTCAACGCGATCCCGTCAAAAGTAACCCCCTAGATCGTCGTGGAGATGTGGTACCCGTTCCCGTGGGAATATAGTAACGATGCCATTTCGTTCTAGCCTTATGGATGGATAAAACCTCCATAATGGCTGGAAACTCCGTAGTTTCACTCTATGGAAATCAAATTATATTTTTATCTGTTCTGTCTAAATTCAAATTTTCTCCGTTCCACGATCCCTGTTCAGCTCATTTTGACTTACGGTCGGTTTCAATAAACCTACCCTCAGTAAGAGATAGGGTTACTATAGAGCTTTGTTGCCTAGATATTTTTGTTAATCAGCCTAAAATAAACCAAAATAACAGCGGTTGCTAGGTAACGTAACCAAGATAGGCCTACCTCTTGTTAGGGATAGATTATTGAAACCGGCCCTTAATCTTACAAAAACCATCAAGCTGAACAGAGCTTATTTAACAGAACCATATTTAAGTATCTAAAGTGTTGATGAAGGAAGCAGTCCCTTCATAATTCTTATAAATACATCAGGAACCCGTGTATCGGGGTAAGCATAACTACCTACTTTCTCATTGTTTAGATTATTTATTTATAACTAGGACTTTTGTTATATCCATGTATTTTCATTTTGTTACAGTTCCATATTTCTAATTACTACAAATTAAACAAGTCGCCTGAAGAACGGTATTTTATTTATTTTTTTCCTATTAACTACATGAGTGCGGCGGTTCCGACGTTCCGGCGACTGTAGTGCTGCCGGATTAGGAGCCCTAATACACTGAGGCTAGAACGAAATGGCATCGTTACAATATCAGGATAAAAAGCCTATGTTTTAATCCAGGCTATCTTATCTTCTATATGTGTGCCAAATTTCATCGAAATCGGTTCAGTAGGTTTTGCGTGAAAGTGTAACAAACGGACATATTTTCGCATTTTAAATATTAGTGTAACCAGTCTCATTGGATTATTCACATTCTATTTGCGGAACTAATAATGAGTAATACAAATACTCACATCTAATCTTAGGTCATTGCTCATTCAACGGACGATTTTTATACCCATAATATTAAATATGCGGAAGAAAATATTTTTGTTGGTTAATTTTTCACATCAAAACCGCTGAACTCATTTTGGTATTTATAACTTCTTAATTTTGCATTTTACAATGCTATTTTTATGTGATAAATATTAAACAAGAAAATATACTTGAAAAAGCAACTTGTCTCAGGTTGCCCTGACGGGATTCAAACCCGCATCCTTGGGAGTGCATTGGGCCGGACTCCCAAAGATGCGGGTTCGAATCCCGTCAGGGCGACATGAGACAAGTTGCTTTTTTCTAGTATTTTTTCTTGTATAATAATTTTGGTATCTTAGATAGATTGGGACTAGGGTTTATGACTTCCCGGACTTTTTCATTTTATTGAATTTAATCCCCACTACCCAGAATTCCCGACCAAAACAAGGAAGTGTAAACTTAATTTTCCCCGGAATTCCCGTACCCAGGAAGGGGAATTAACCCCTTTTTACCACCGGGAGTCCAGACGAACTGCAGATAATGATTTACACGCATAATGTCCAATACGCAAAATGCCAGAAATGCATATTGTCAGATACTCATAATGACAAAAACGCAAAATGTCATAAACGCAGAATGTCAGATTCTCAAAATGTCAAATACGCATAATGCCAAAAATTTCCTGGAAGACACGAACTACGAAAATGAGGAAGCTAATAAAACACCATCTTTGATTTCTATCCCCTCAGTTTAATCACTCGCTTAAATAGGTATGTAAAGAACAACATTATAAACAAAAACATGTAATATTGAAATATATAACATGTTTTCATATCAAAGCATTATCTCAATTTAAAAATTTTGTTTGTGTGATGTTCATGGTACGAATTGTTTCGTTATGCAAACAGCGTTCATATGACAGCGATAATGGTTTCTAAAAGATGATGGTAGACCCCCTATATCGTATATAAAAAAATACCCGTAAAGCCGAAAGAGGGTTAAATGGTGCCTTATAACAAGTCCATTTATAATATTTGAGAACCGTATTATCACTTTATGACTTACCACCTTGGACGAATTAACCACTGGACGCGTAACGAGGACCGCGTTCGCCTTTACCCCTCTGTCACTTACCCTGCCTTTTAGACACAGTAAGCAATATGGCGTTGTCAGTATGACGCGAGATCTCGAAGTGGAACATTATCTCAAAAATGGGTAAATACGCTGAGTTAATTTGTAAAAAACATACCGGACAATCAAAACATTTTTCTTTTCACGCGTAAGTATAATTTCAATCTATTAGAGTAGCAATTTTTCGTAAAATAAATAAAATTTGGTATGTAAACAAAATGTAATACGTCATTTCAAAAAGTAATCATTGTACGTGTAAATTCTTCAAAGATATTGCATAAGTAATTTGGTTGGGTTATATGTATCACTCATTCAATCAATTGTCATTTTTATGTCGTATAGGGCTTGAACATAATAATATCGATAAACACATCGATGTATGTAAATGAACGAACGAATCCAATTTTAATGTAGGAACTATTCAAATTAATTTCAGATTTACAGTTGAACCCCTAACACGAATAAATTGGGTGGAACCGGTACGCAGGGAGATAACATGGACGAGGACTCAGGTCTTAGATAACATCTAAGGTCTGATGATGGAGCCAGAAGATAACTATAGGAACTCTGTAATTATACGACGCAACCCTACGAACTTTGAGCTCGTTATATTTTAAATATAGCTTCAAACTTAAAAAAAGGTGCTTTTTTCACCCGCATGGTTCCCGTTCCCGTGGTAATATCAAAACATCCTTCCTTAGTGCTCGCCAATATCGTTAAAGGAACCTGTATGCAAAATTTCAGTTTAATTGGTTTAGCCGTTTGGGCTGTGCGTTGCCTATCAATCAGTCACGCACGGTATTGTTTTTTAGTATTAGACTTATGTTGTACATTATCATAGTGTGTTGTACATTAACATTTAACATTTATCATAAGTATAAAAATAGCATTGACAACGCAAAAATTCAAAAATCATAAATTATTAGCTGTTGCATCATAATTGATCGTTAAACATTTGTTTTTTTTCTCTTTGGAATGCAAGGAAGGATATTCTTACAGTGGTCCGCAAGTCTCGGTAGCTCATTGGTTAGAGCAGTGGGCCGGATTCCCAAAGGTCGTGGGTTCAAGTCACATCTGAAAATTCACTTGTGGCCGAGTTCATTTGTTCCAATATTTTTCTTGTTAAAATTTATCATAAATGGTGATTACATTTATTATTTGTTTCTAACATAGACCTTGTTAGGTCACAGCAAGAATAAAATTAATTATATTTATGTATGTACGTAAGCTATATTATACTATTTTTTAATCTTATAATATTTTTATTTCAAGATCGTTTTATTATATTCAAGTAAAACAATCTTAAAACTACAATAAACTATTGGTTGAAATATTCTTGCAATTAGTATTTCAGCTAGTAGTTGCTAGAAAGATACTGCCTTGGCTTTTTCTTAAATGTAGGTAATTTATATGCGATGTTTTGTTGATAACTTCTGTTTGTTGTTTAAAACTGTCATAGCGTATGCTGGACCATACGCTATCCAAACGCTAGGCTACTATTTCTAATTTGGGTTTAGGTTGTGCTAATTTCGTAGGGTGGCGTAAATTTTGAGATCTTTAATAAATTGAAAACAAGTTTATATTTTTTCTTACAAATATGCATATTTCTTAATTGTAAATGGATACTAGAGTTGAAATTAAAATGTTTTAGTCTCAACGATCTTCTAATGTCGATGATTATTTTTAATAAATTTTAGTATACTTAGATTTTTGGCTCCAAAAAAAATGTAGAATACGAGATATCACAGCTCGAGAAGCACACAGAGGGTTTATTGTCTAATTTTAAGTCTATCACAATCCCTTTAAATTTTTCATTTAAAAGGTACATATTATTCACATCGCATCGCGCCACAACTATTTGACCTTTGAAAGGGAAATCGATTATAAAATTAAACACTTATGGAGGGGTTGCTATTGTGTATGTCCTATACAATGGTTCTGTAATGAACTAATTACCCATATTTTGTTTTATATAAAAAAGCTCGAGTGATTGAAGAAGTTAATGTAAATAATGAATTATATTACTATATAAACCAAATATTAATGTTTTTTACTCACTTAAAAAGTGTTAGTAAGTAAATTGTAAGTCCGCCTGGGTAGCGACTACCATCTTATCCAAGTCGAGTCGTCCAGTTAGAGGTAAGATAGCTAGTTCCTCAGAGATTGAGGATACCGGGAGAGGCGCGCTTCCATCTTAAGCCTTATCAGTACAGTACTAGTATCAGGTTGCATGTATCTACCCATTTTTCACAAAAAAAAACCCAAACACTAACGCTTTGGAAACCATATTGTATATTATTAGGTGCTTTTTATTTTTCCACGAAATAAACAATTAACTTCCTAATTTCTTTAAAACACACACGATTTATTAATCTCAATAGGTTCATTCATTCACTCCTTACCTATCGTGCTATTTATTTTTCCACGAAATAAACAATTAATTTACTATTTTTTTTAAACACACATGATTTATTAAACTCAATAGGTTCATTCATTCACTCCTTACTTATCGATAAAAAATTATCGATTACTTCAAGCACTACTGTCATTATTTGACATTAGTAATCGCCCCTCACCCCCGCAAGAATTGGTTGATCGTGTTTTCATACATTCTTCTCGGGTTTCGTGTCCAGTGGTTAATTCGTCCAAGCTTACCACTCAAAAAAAACTTTTTTTTTCATTGTTTTCAAACCCTATTGCATAATAACATCATAGTATTGAACCTTGCGATGCTATGCTAGCTCCGGTTCCCTGACATGACAGTTTACTAGGGTTGACAATATTTTTGTGTTGGTGCCCCTCTTATATCTGTCAAAAAGATTTAAAGTAATTGAAGATAAAATTATATGCAGATTTCTAAACTTTTGTATCCGATGTTAAAATCATGCCACGTTTTATTTTACACTTTTCCATACAAATGCATTCGGCAAAAAAAACTACGTTTTTGCACGGAAAATAAAAAAAAAACTTATAGTATTTTGGCATTCCGCGTATTTGGCATTCTGCGTTTCTGGCATTTTGCGTATCTAACATTCTGCGTTTCTGGCGTTTTGCGAATCTGGCATTCTGCGTTTCTGACATTTCGCGTACCTGACATTCTGCGTTTTCTGGAAATATGCGAGCCTGGCATTTTGCGTATTTGACATTATGCGTGTAAATCCAGATAATCACCCCTACGTGGTTGATATTCCACGTCTGCGTACAAACTACAAAACATTCACATACACATTTTCTTCATCCTTTATTATACGCATAAACACTTAACTATTTAATTTTAATAAAATTTTAATAAAGGTAACTTATCCCTTTTATATTCAATGATAGCGGATATGGATTGGCATCCAATGTTCGATTTGGATTTAGAAAATAGTTTAAATTTCTTCTACAATCAAATTAATTTTGCTATAGATTGCTGTGTACCAAAGAAAAACCATAGTTGTAGAAAATTTAATTTTACCTACCCCGAATGGTACACTAGAGACATAATCTGTGAATTAAAATTAAAAGGTGACCTTCATAAACAATATAAATGTAGTGGAGCATCTGAAGATTACTTAATGTTTTCTCAGTGTAGGACTAGGGTTAAAAGTAAAATAAAATCAGCACAGGAACAATATCGTCACCGAGTCCAAAGTCATTTGATGAATGATCCTAAAGCGTTTTGGCAATATATTAAATCAAAAAGAGGAAATAGAGATCCACAACTTATAACAAAAAATGGCAGTGTTTTGAGTGGTGAACAGTGTGTAATGGAGTTGGCGCGATATTTCCATTCGGTCTACAATAAACAACAACCTGATTTAGATGTGTCTGCTAGCATATCGAACACTGCCGGTAGCTCAAATGAGGGTCTTTGCGTGCACCTGGATCGGCTACAGCTAAAGGATGTTGAGGGGGCTCTGCAACGACTGAAGCCTAAAACGTCTTCAGGTCCAGACGGCATTCCACCCTACATTTTCAGGGACTGTCGCGAAGTGTTAGCTGAACCATTACTGCATATTTATAACCTCTGCTTGGCGGCGGCCATGTTTCCAGAAAGGTGGAAGATGACGCGTGTTGTCCCGGTACCAAAGGGCGGATCGCAGTCTACTGTGGAGGGACACAGGCCGGTGGCGATATTGTCGACACCGGCAAAGGTTTTTGAGTCTGCAGTCCATAAGATTTTATACTCACAGGTAAGCGCACAGCTAGCAGATGAACAGCACGGCTTTCGCCCAGCGCGGAGTACGACCAGCAACCTCCTCAATTATATGGCAGAGGTGATTCCCGCGGTGGATAGTGGGCTACAGGTTGACGCCGCTTATTTTGACTATAAAAAAGCATTTGACCTTGTCGATAATGACGTGTTACTGAAAAAGTTAGCCAGCATAGGATTCACCTCACATCTCCTGCAATTCTTTGCTAGCTATATGAAGGACCGTCAGCAATACGTGGACTATGGTGGGTACGTGTCAGATCCATATTACACGAGATCGGGGGTAAGCCAGGGCAGTAATTTAGGGCCTTTGGAATTTCTCCTAGTCATAAATGACTTGCCGAAAGTAGTCCAGGATGCAAAGTGTTTACTGTTTGCAGACGACCTGAAACTGTATCTGGCCATCAAGTGTCCGGAAGACTGTCAAAAGTTGCAGAAAGATATAGACCGAGTAGTGAATTGGAGCCATGTAAATAAGTTACAATTTAATACCACCAAATGCGCAATATTAACTTTCACGCGTGCGCACAATCCAGTGGCGTACGACTACAAGGTTGAAGGAGTAACCATAGCAAGAGTAAATGAGATTAGAGATCTGGGAGTTCATGTAGATTCGTCGCTAACGTTCCGTGATCACATATATAATATTTGTAAAAAAGCCTATCGTAACTTAGGATTCATTCTGCGTACAGCTCATAATTTTACAAATATTAAAGCGATCATAGTTCTATATAACGGTCTGGTAAGGAGTCAGCTGGAGTTCAACTCACTGATATGGGCACCGCATGAAACCAAATATACCCTCATGCTGGAAAGGATACAAAACAAATTTACTAGATTTATCTATTTAAAGCAGTATGGGGTATATCCATTCTACCCATTGATGTATCCTACTTTATTTGTTTTAGGAATGGTTGGTTACAATAAACTCGAAGTAAGGAGAAACGTAGCTTTAGTATTGTATATATTTAAGGTGTTGAGAGGAAAAATATTTAATGCGGATTTACTGAAGCATATTAATATCAATGCGCCAAATAATTAACGCCCGCACCAACCTGCGCAAGGAGGCACCGCTCACGCGCGCAATCGCGATCCTTAACTTAATTGCTAAGGAAATAGACCTTTTTGCGTGTGCTCTGAGTGAATTCACAAGGGTTTCGTTATTTATTTGTAGTTATAAGTTAAATTAATCTTAAGTTGTAAATCTTCACAAGTCACTACACTATCGCATTGGTGAAAACTGTAATGGTAGTTGTAAGTTTGGTTGTAATAAATAAATAAAACTAACATTAACACTTAACACTTAACTTAAAAGGAGTGTTACAATATCTTGTGTTCAATGTTGATTGAGGAACTGGAATAAACATTTTTTTTTTAAACAGAGAGTGGAATTCTCTGCCTGCGTCTGTATACCCAGCAGAATAGCCCTGGATATTTAAAGCTCGAATGAATAGGCGTTTTCTTCTAGGCAAGCTCGCTCCATCTTCTCTTCTTTATCTTTCATCCAGAATGAGACCAAAAGTAATCGTAAGCGTATTTAATATTTAAAAAATGTCCTAATTGGGACTAAGGCCCTGTCGTACCTAATTGTGATGTGAATGAAAAGTATTTGTAGAGTCAAGCACTGTGCGCGGAGCAATTTCGCGCGCATCTCTTGCTATTCGGCCATAGCAACCATACGATTGGTATGGTCATGGCCGGTGGTGAGTTATGTGCTAAGGCCCCTTTCTCAAGTCACCTAATGCCGACTTCAAATGTCGTCCAATGGTCCAACACTCGTAACAATTTAATTTAATTTAATATTTACCGTAACATAAAAATCAACCACTATTTCCCTTGGTCGTCGCATCACGCGTGAACGGATGGAAAAATTTCGCTAATTCTTTATTTGTTGTGTTTAATATTGTCAGGAGAAGGTTCTTATGAAAGAAAAATTTATGATCGAAATACCTGATGTGGAACCATAGCAGTCCAGCCAAACTATGAGAGATATGAAAATAGCAACTTAGGAAATTTTTTTGAGCATAATGAGCATTTTCTATTGACATACAAATATCGAAGGTCTGGTACACCTGATGTGGAGCCCAAGCAGCCAAACTAAACTATTAAAAGTACGAATGTAACACCTTGGGATAAGTTGTTTAGCGTGATAAGTATTTTCAATTGACGTATAAAAAACGAAGGTCTGGCACACACCTGATAATAATAAATAAATAAATGCTAAAGTATAAGGGATAAGAATATAGCGCCTTGGGTAGAGTTCTTCAGCGAATGAGGACTTTCTGTTCAGGTATAAGAGTCGATGGCGGTTAAGGCGGAATAATTCCGGAATGGCGCATGGGCACTGGGCGATGCTATGTGGGTGGAATATAGAAAACATTTAATAATTCTGAGGCAGTACCAAGTTCGCCGGGTCTTTTTTAAATTGGCAATCTCTCGCGCGAGACAACGAATCTCGCGCGAGAGATTGCCAATTTAAAAAAAAATAGTTTTAGTAGAAAGTTGTCAGTTAGTAAGTCAAATTCTGTCAGCTATGGTAATCAAAAGTCAAAAAAAAACAAAAATCTGTCAGAACCAAAAAAATCATGATTTTTATCAACCCTGGTCCATAGAATCAAGCAAGCCCACCTCGGGATGCAGAAACTACTTCTGCCATCCCATAGGATTTCTCCCAAACGCCAGAAAGCGCACTGCACGGATGCGCACCAAGCTGGTGCTTGGGGTCCATAAACTTAAAGAGCAAGGTCTCCCAACCGAGCTCGGGACCCACTAGAGCGTACTACCCGTAATTTTTCGCCTCCATATGGACGCGTAGTCGTTACAGATCTCCGCATTCGAAAGAGAGAGACATAAGCTTTCGGATTCAATGCACACTTTGCGTCACCTTAGCCCATTGTCTCACTCAGAGCGCCCGCCACTAAGAGACTCGTGTGTACTAACTTCCGGTTTCCGCCTCTATGTAAAACAAGGAGGCGTTGTCCATCTCAGGTTTCCACATTGTCGCTCGAAAAGTGAGTTTCCAAGGGAAACTAGGCGCGGCTTTCGCGCTTATCCCTCAGTCCTCACTGTTTTCGAGCGTCCGCAGTCTAAGCAACTTTCGCTACCCTCGTGTGTAATTTCTTCCGGTTTCCGCCTATACGTAAGTCATAGGGCGTATTCCCTCATTGATTTCCACAATCGAACGCGTACTATCCGAAAGGTTTCCGTTCCGTGTAAACACAGACACGTAGTCCTCTCAAACCTCCGCAACAGTTCGAGAGCGGTTGCTCACCGCTCTGGTTTTGGCTCACGCCAGCAAGCCGGTAGCCCCATATTTGGAGTACAGCCCTACTGTATACCTACATAATTATATTTTTTTGTATGTTCACCGATTATTGGACAACGGCTGGATGATTTTTTTATATATATTTTTTTTTCTATTATGTTTTTTATATCTTTTTCTATTATTTTTTTATATTTTTTTCTAATGTTTTTTATATTGTTTTCTATTCATATAAATTTTTTTAGGAACTAAGTACAAAACAGGCAACAGCCATTTAACTAATACAATCTTATAAATTAACTTATTTATTAATAATAATAAGTTCGCAAAGTAACCTTTCACATGTACGGTCAACAGCACGTACTTTACGACCTGTGGCGCAGTGGTACTAACCCCGCCTTCTGCGCCAGAGGTCCCAGGTTCGATCCCCGGACAAGACAAATATTGTGTGCATGAACATGTCTATTTGTCTTGGTCTGGGTGTTTAATATGTATATTATGTATGTATTTACAAAAAAAAAAGTATACAAGTATGTTTATCCATTATCCAGTATCCATAACACAAGTTCTTCATGATACTTAACTAGATAATTGGTGTAATTGTATGGAAATATTTATTTACATTTGCACTATGAAAACTGCTGCTATTACAAGCGGTGTTCTCAAGGTCAAAGAATAAAGCCGTTGTTACTGTTGACTGTACATACTGCGAGACTATGTTAACATTTTGATAAGTGCGTTTGTTTTAAAACATATTAACTATTTTATTAACATAATAAAAAAAGAGATATTTAAAACTAAATTAATAAAATGAACTGACTTTTCTGCCTAAAAATTGCATCTTTTTTATACATACACTAAACAAGAACACTAAAATATTAGAAGAATATTGTTATTCAAATGTTATTGCGAAACATTTTTTTCCAAGGTCCCTTTATTTTTTACAAAAATTTAATAATCATAATTTTTCATAGGTGTACTTAAATGTAACTTTAATCTCTTGAATTATTATGATGAATGGAAGGTTTTCTAACTAGTTGATTTTATAATTTTTTTTGGTCGGTTCTCTTACAATTAATTAGCCTATAATGACTTAAATTGTAGAATACATTTTTGTCATCAAAATTATTTACTGTGTAGGCTTTAAAGCATTACCACAAACCTCAAGAGGTTTAATAAAATGCTCAAGTAAATACATATAATTAAGTTTTTTAAATGATAAATATATGAAAGAAATAATGTTACAATTGATAATTTTAGTGAAAATGGGTTAGCACAATTTTGTTTCTTCTTTTTGTTGTAATACTTACTAGATTTTTTTAATAATATAAAATTTCGATACTTACAAATAGTTTTCTTCATCTCTTGTCAGCGAATGTTTCCAGTCAAGGTATATTTGATACCATAACAATTTTTTGCGGTGCTCCGGAGGAACCATTTTCAAGATCTCCACTGTTGCAACGTGAAAATCATCTTCTATCTTCACGGGTATCCGTAACACAGATCCATCCAACAAAGTCAAATTTGTGCTATTTGACAAGTCTAAAACGGGTACTCTTTTATTTTCAACAGCAATTACTTTATCAACATTATCTATAATTCCCAGAGGGTCATTTAATATTCCCGGAATGGTATCCACTGTAAGTGATGACATTTTACCAATGCTATCATTTGAGCTGTCATCAAAATTTAATATTGGTAATGTTTCATTTTTGTGTGTAGACTTCATTGAACTGTCCAATTTTGGTTTGGATAGCTCATCGGACTGAGGTCTGGAGAGGAGACCGAGGAATGGTCCCGGATGAACAATAACTTTGTTCGGTTTTTTTTTAACATTCTCCGTCACAACATATGGTTTGACCTGCCTCCTTTTTATATGTTTTATTTCTTTACGCATTACGATAGATGATTCAATAGTTTGACAGCAACGGTCCACGAATTTACGGCCCCAATCTGATGAAGAGTCATCGGTTTGACATGAGACTGTGCTAGTCTTCTTCGGTATTGTGAGAAGCGCATAAAGGGCTTGTACTTTTAACTCCTGATTAAAAACAGTGGATATGGCAGAAAATACGGTCTCGTAATTTCTTTGACCTATTATTCCGGCTATACATTCTGAAGTCTTTTCTATAGGCGAGTTCTCAAATCGCGCTACAGTAACATTAATTTTAGTTACAATATTTTGCTTGTTCACAATAGTATAAGAAGATTCTAAATTCAAAAAATCCCCCTTCACAGATTCGTGTATAACATCTTCTTTGTACAAACTGGACTTTTTAATGAGCTTCAAATCTTTTGTCTTTATCACCAATTTTCTTTTTAGAGAACCATCATTACTTTTTTTACACGACATTGTCAATGTTTATAAAAAGGGGGTTTTCCACTATCTACCTATCTCCTCCGCAGTTCGCACTCAAACAATAATCATTTCACAAGTTCACAACATTTTATCACATTTACACAAACGCCAACGACAATGCAAAAGTGTATAGCAAAGACTACGCTGCTGATACTGATATTTACATAATATACGAGTAGATAGATATATAGATATATAATCAGCTATGTACGCACGAGGTTAATAATAAAATGGCATTGACCAGTTTAATCCTGTTTTTCTTTGAGTTGCTTGGGGAAAATCCCCAACAGACAGAACGTCACGCAACGCACAGACTACCCAGATGCAAATAACGGGCTTTAGTAAAAGGTATAGTAGAGAAAATGAGCTTTTATGAAGTAAGAACTAAAGTGCTTTTTGGCTTAAAGAGTAGGTATTGTGCCTGCAGATATATACTCTGTGGGAATTTACGGGAAAAGAAATACCAAAGATAATAGAACCCACCAACCCGCCTAGTGTTGGGAAAGATCAGAGTAATAATCGGTATAAAATCAATTTATTATATCTCCGTACTCGTGTCGATTTAATCAGAATAACATTGAAACCAATATACAACGTGTTTTGGATGCGGTGGTGACTCATGTTTCTATCTGGCGCTATATTATTTTGTTTAACTTATTTATCCTACTAATCCTACTCAATATTATAAATGCGAAAGTATATCAGTTTTTTATTTGTTAAAACTACTGAACCGATTTGGATGTTTCGCACACAGATTGAAGATAGCCTCTGTTACTATTTTTCCCGATATTCCCACAGGAAAAGGGAACCACAAGGGTAAAACCACGGGCAACTGATCTTCTTCATAAACATCAGGCAACTGATAAAACTTACATAATTATGATATTTATAACATTATTATTAAATTCAAAACGTATTTAGCTTGTACTACTTGTGCAGACCAAGAAAGGGACTGAAATGGCAACTCACTTAGTTTATACCGTAATAAAAAACGTTAAATTGACTTGTTATTATCTTTTATAAAGTTACCTTCTTTAGCCAGGCATTGCTGCGTACGCAGATGACACTACAGTCACAGAGAGATACATGACCAGTGCAAGCGACGACAGGAGTGTCATTCAGTCTTTAAGAGAGGCCATAGTGGATCGAACTAATGCGACCCCTAAGTGTTGTCTCTCAATGGGGTGACGATAATTTGGTCCAATCCAATTAAAGCGCCGCCAAAACACAAGCGTGTCTCTTCTCCGCAAAAGGAGTCCTTTCACACTGACTCCGACTTTCCGAGGCTCGTCTGTAGACATCACCGACCACCTCGAACTTCTCGGCATGGAGTTGACTGCCAACCTCAACAATATTGTGCATCCTTTTTTTTTTCAATTTCAATATTTTATTGCTTATGCCATAATGCAAATAATAATCAGGCATTTAATTAATTATATAAGTAATTATCTCAATGTTTGAAAGACGGCCAGGAGTTTCATAGCACGGGTTTTTACCTAGTTTGGCACCCCTGTTTCCCATTATAAATATTTTGTTTAACTTTTGTAAATACGGGAGAAATACATTGTATTAAAAAAAATTAGCATACTGACGACTATTTACGATATCTGAAAACAGTTTTCAAAATCGATATCGGAATACAATATGAAATAGAAAACACCGATGTCAAGTAGCCCTTTGACGCGTATAAAAGGCTGAGTGAGTGGGATTTCCCCTCCTACTACGCGTTCACTTCGAGATTACCGTCGTCGACCGTTATGACGTGACAACTAACGGTACTGTAGACAAAAAAAAACATGTTTTTATCTGTTTTGTGAATTCTGAATTCTGAAGTGTTTTCATAGATGTTGTGACTTGTGACAAGTACGAAAGAGTATAGTGTTTAATATTGGCTATCAGAAATAGTTATTTGTTATGCAAGGCTGGAAAGTCGGTTATTAGCGGCGAGTTACCTCTATTGAAACATGAGCAAATGAAGGATTCAAAGATTGAATCCTGAGCGAAGCGAGGATTTCAAAGGTACAAGACACTAAAAACTTTTCTGCCGAGCGCAACACACAATTTTTCACCACACAACAGCAAGGAACATTTTAATGTTGTTTCCGCGGTCAACTTATTGTAAAAAAATATTTAAACAAAAAGTTTAATATAAATACACTTTATTCTCGTTGTTTTAATGATATAAAAAACTTAAATAATAAAAAAAGGAGTATTATAGTTAATTCAAAGTTATTGAAAGTAGGAATACATTGTTACTTATAAATATTTGTATATTATTTGTTATCTGTGATGACCTATAATTGGCTTTCTGTTAATAGATAATTTATCTTTTTTGTTAAACATAGCTGTTGGTCGTCAGAATATAAATAAATAAATAACAATAAAAACGATTCGGTAAATGTTGACATTGACATGAGGTAGAAGACAAAGACAATTTAAAAATGAAGCATTAAGTCACGTCCCGAAATCATAGGTTATGAAATCTCACCCAGCCTAATATAAAATTCTTATAAGAAATAGATTAATCTTATTGTTATTGTTTCTATGATTCAATAAACTAAAATAATATAATAAAACCAAAACGGAGTATTTTAATTAATTCAAAGCTATTTAAAATAAGAATAAAATGTAAAAAATAGTAAATAGTGCGATTCGGAACGCATTATTACATATTTTTAGGTATTAAATTAAAAAAGTACTTTACCGCGCTAGCCCGCAAAAACCTTTTCCGAGCGTGTGAGGTGAAAATAAAATTGTGTCGTCCTGAGTAATAGGTATATATTAGTAGAAAAAAATAAAAATATGGGATAGAGAAAAACTGATTTTTTTTACAGCTTTATTTTACAATCTGAACAAAGAAAGATATTGTTTTAAATGAATTGTTTACGAAAGCGCAAACTAAAACTTGTAGGTTGATATTTATGTATCCATAACTTCAATACCAGTCATTTCATCGAAATCACTAATTTCTGTATCACTATCATCACTCCATTCTGTGTCGCTGTAAAATCAACAACAAACTCGAGAACGCACGTGAGCACATAAATCGACGTAATTACAGGGCAGCGAGCGGTTGTTATCCGTACTAAAGACACGACGCTTGAGGGGCGGTATGAGGAAGCGGGACGGGAGGTAACGGCATTCGCGAAATGAATGCGTAGTACCTAATTGTTGACGGGGAGTAGGTACGTAAAAGTCTTCCCCTCAATATAATAAAAGAAATAGTTTGTCGAATTACGCTTGCGGTAATAAATACTAATTTAAATTATATATTACATTATTGGTTTAAGTTTCATTCCTATTCTTTTAATATAATTAGAAACATTGTTTGTCATTAAAGAAAACATAGAAAATGCAATTCCTACTTAAAAATCTTAATTAAAAGAAATATGTATTTTCAAATGTTTTTAATGACATTTAGGTAGCTGCTAAGTAAGATTATTCCCATAATAATATGTTTTCACCGATTAAAATCGATTCATAAATCGGTATGGATTGGTCCGTTTCCCGACATAATTCAAACATCTGTTTGATACGATAAACATTTGTTTAGGATTACGTAATTTGGTATCATAGAGTACAAAATAATTCTATAAATACACTTCACCTACGACTACGACTCAACAATAGGTACCTAGTTTTGTTCATATTCTCTGAGGCGATTATTTATCTACAGATAATATCTACAGGTAGTTTTTATCAGCGATATTATTGATTGCTTTATTTTTTATCTAGTTATTGGTACATAAGTACATTCATTTATAATTTGTAGGTTTTGTAATTAAAGAAAAATCTGAATCGCTGGGGGATACAAACAGTACAAAAACGGATTTTCTTGTAACTAATTACCAACTTCAACATGACTGTCAAGATGATAATTCTGTTGTCAAACCTTAACGTCTTCATAATAAATAGTTATTTTAGTATTAGGAAGTGGAAATATAAAAGCTAAGTATTTGCTAATTATTGACTAGTCGCACTCGCACCCCCAATTTTTTTTACTCTTTTGTGTCGCACTGTATTTAGTGTGACTTTGAAGTTAGGGTGTGACTTGTCTATACATACGAATACGAGGTGGGGAACTACCGCCTACAAAAATATGGGTATGGATATGGGCTTCATTTGACAAAATTACCACATAATATATTCATTTTACTGACAAATGAAGCTCATATTTTTACGAGGTGTCCCCCTGAGGCCCAATCGCCTCACGGGATGGGAGACCAAAAAATGTATATCTCAAACTCATGTGTGCTTCGGAAAGCACGTTAACAGCCGGTCATGGTCATGGGGCATTTACCATAGCGAATATTCGCGCGGTGCAAACGGCGAAGGGTCTAGCAACTAAAGTCGGATTTTTTATTTAGTAGAGTAATTTGACAGACGCCAATGGCAATGTCACTTTGTAAAAATAATCCTGCTTTAAACTGTTTTTCGTAATGATTTGCGCAGATCCAGTCTCAGTTCAGTATGTATTGATTTCATTAACGCACACCAATTTAATCATTATAGCTACATTTTAATTTCTCTTAAGCCGAATAAGTACGAATTTGCGGCGCTTGCCGTAGAGACAATGGGCCCTTGGTCGCCTGACACCAAAAAGTTTATTAAAGATCTTTCCATAAGACTGGTCCACGCCTCAGGAGACCTGAGAGCTGGGGGGCTATCGCGTAAAAAATATGGTTATGGACATGGGCTTCATTTGACAGTTAAATGACCATATATGGTAATTTTATGAGCTTCAACTGTCAAATAAAGCCCATATCCATACCCAGATTTTTTACGCGATAGCCCTGCTGGTGCCTAACTTGCCCAGCGGCTGAGTCTTTGCATTCAGCGGGGCAACAGCGCCAGTGTTCTCGGTACTATGCCACGCGGCTGTGAGTTGGAGGGCGTATTTTTGTTATAGTATAAGATTTTATATTTAACGGTTTCTTGTTTTTCTACTAATTTGTAAATATTAAATAAATTCAGTATTTAAAAACTAATGTTTTAATAATTACCAAGTTCAAACGCAGAACTGTTTAAATACATTAAAAAAATGCAGTACCTACTTGCACGACTAGGTAGGTACTGCGTTTCTGCTTAATACACTCCAGACCGCTGTGACTTCTAAAATACTAAGTGGTATTGCAGTTCATGCTAATATTACGTTTGATCTAGGTAAACAAGGAAAAAAAATACGAATTAGGTGCTTTTGCGGCGTTTGAGCTTAGGACATGAACGAATACAAGAGGCCCTTATAGGACAGTCCCACGTGCTGGAGTAGCACGTAACGTAAGTGAGGCGGAGTGGGGGCGAGGCGAGCTAGACGCGGTTGTCAACGTGTTTATTTCGAAAAATATCGGGCGTGTACCTCTTTAAATTATTTTCCTAAGTTTAATTCTTTTATCTGGGACCGAAATGTGGTATTCGCTTAGTCTACAATGGCTAATATCTAAAAATGTATGGGGTTGAAATCAAACTTGATTCTGAAAGTGATTGAACCATTTGACACGTGTCGTTACCGCCACCGTTGATATTTTGTCTTTGGTTACTGGTAGCTTATGCTAAATTAGTTTTAAGGCATTTTTAACTGTTTGTAAAAAAACTTTGAACTTTTTGTATGAGTCGGTATGATGCGTTTTTTTTCTAGTATATTATTATTAAGTATATTATTTTTAATGCCAGTATCTTACAATAATTGGTGTGAGTGTAAGAATTATTTTATTTATTTTTAATTTGAGCTAAAGTTATAAGCCTTCAAACAGGGACATTGAAAGATACCATTACCTACTAGCTAAAGGAAGTCTGATAATAGGAATAAGATTAAATTAATATGACTACATAGTACTTAGGTATTAAATTACTTTACGTACATATACATTAATCGTTTAAAGTATTTTATCCGTCATCGTGTTTAATTTACTTTAAATAAAAAACAAAAGAGAACTCTTTTACTAAAAATATGATATGATGAATAATAATTGATAATTGTTATTACTTTGATAAATAATAATTATAATCTATTTGTGTGTGTGTAAGTATAGTCAACATCACAATAAGCTGTACCTGTAGATCGAACTTATTGTATTTGTGATTATGGTGTGGCGGGTACCAGCTGCTGCAAGGATATAGGTTGATGTGATGCTTACTGTGCATACCTGTATATTATAAAGAATTCCCTTTCTTTTTTTGCCAGCAATTATGGCGTTAAGAAGTGGTGGTCGTGGAAGACAAAATGGTAAACAAAATATTAAAGAACAAATGTTTAAGATTTTTTCTGATACAATGAGATATGGTTAATTTTAAGTTTTTCGATCTCACGGTAATATAATTACCTTTTTTTTTTAACGATTCATCTGCTCCTAACCACCCATCCATCCATCCACAACAAATACAAACACGGTAACCCGTTTTTCAAAATAGTGATATGAAACATGACTAAAAATCGTAAACGTGTGCTGTTAAATAAATTAATACTTATTTTATTCTTTTAAATCGTTTGTCATTATCATCCTACCTCTTTACTATTTCAAAATGGTTAATTTTGCTTAACCAAATTGAATAATCAATTGATCACATTTTTTGGCCATTTTAAATCTACCTATAACCACTTATTTAGGATGTTTACTGGTTCTTTTCTAGTGATAAAATATATTTTTAATTTCAAATCCTAGTTACCTACTTAGAAATGCAGTTCTAAGCCAGTTCTAGGCAACAACGCATTTCTTAAACTCAACACACATACTGCATATTATCTTGGTATAGCCATTATAAATTCCTTTGGATACAAAGACTGAACACAGTAATCAACCATGAATCACGTAATACAGAATGAAATATAAAAAAAAAACTACTTAGTGGTAAGTATGCACACAGGTTAATTTAATAAAATCTTAATTCATTTTGTAAAATATTTACTTTCAAAGTATTTTTATAAAAAATCCTTTTACCGCGTTTTCCCAAAAACCGTCCTTTTTTTAAGTACTGTGATTACCATTACGACGGAAGAATTCAGCATTATTGTTACAAAGTGACATTGACAACGTCAAATCACTCTACTGATTATAACTTTTTGTATATTTTTAAGTGTTAAATAAGAAAACATACTAGAAAAAAGCAACTTGTCTCATCCTGTCAGGGCGACATGAGACAAGTTGTTTTTTTATTTTATTTTCTTGTTTAATATTTAACTCACTCTACTGAATCCGACAATAAAACAAATGTTTGGAAATGTACGGATGTCGGCATCGAAATCGGCTTCATTTGACAGATGTATGTGACACATTGTAGCTTCTTTTTGACATAAATGAAAACTTACCAAAGACTAAAATTCAAAATTCAATATCATTTATTCAGTCTAGGCTGTTATGGAGCACTTATGGACGTCAAAGAAGCTACGCCATCGGTTCACAAACCCTACGGCGGGAGATCTTCTAACGAGAAGAACCAGCAAGAAACTCGTCAAGGGCTGTTTTTTCCTCCGTTTTATTTCATACAGAGTCGTCAAATTGAAAAGTGACCTTAACGTATCATTAAGGTAAATTTCCATCACAAAAAGATAATACTAATTATAATATTACATTTTATGGTTATTGTAACAGTAAACAATTTTCAACTGGCAAAGAAAGACCCGTCTATCATACATTACAACATTTCTCACATTACAAGATTACTGTACTGCAAGTTGTGAGGTACATACAGGTCAGTATCAATTTATTTTAGATAAAAATATTTATGCTTTAAGCACAACATTAAGATAAGCAGACTGAGGTAAACCCATTTCCGAGGGTTTTCTCAACTCAAAAAATCATAAATAACATAAAATCAAAACAAAAATATATCTCTACACATTTTAACACAAGCAGACGTGAGCAGACCCATCCCGCACCCGTTCACGAGCATGATGCATGAACCAGCCATCGTTTCGCTCAACCAATTTGAGGGAACGTAGCGACCCGCCTCACAAGACACCACCGCAGCACCACCGCACTAAGAGCTATATGTTACATCCATCTGTCAAATGAAGTCGATGTCGCTGCCGACGACACATGCGCGGCGGGCCCTGTATGGCGCAAGCCAGGGAGTCGGGCGGCAGGCAGACGCGGCGAATAGTACCTATTAGAAAAGGAAATAGTTTAGTTGTTTTACCTCGCGGTTTTACCCACGTGGTGCCCGTTCCCGTGGGAATATCGGGATAAAATATAGCCTATGTCACTCGGGAGAAATGTAGCTTTCTAATGGTCTAGAAAATTTCTAAATCGGTCCAGTAGTTCCTGAGATTTGCGCATTCAAACAAACAAACTCTTCAGCTTCATAATATTAGTATGGATTTTGGTTTAATATTAACAAGAATGTAATCGAAGATTTCGAAACTCTTTCTGGTATAGGTACTCGAAATTCTGGATACATTCTGTATTTTTCGTACATGTTGTGGAATTCTCCATCCCCGATTCTTATTCAAATCATGTAGTAATCAATCTCTTCTAAATATTATGTCTTGATTGAACCAAGAAACTATTACTTTCTTACCAATACCGAGATAACTTTGATTAAGACATTTCTTTCACTCTCGGCGTAACTGGTCAGCCTAAAGTTATCTTATCCCATAGAGCGCAACATCACAGTATTACAAACGAACAAAGTCACGGGGCGCAGTGCTAGGATATATTTTAGCATTTTTGTTTTAGTAAGGTTACCCCATACCATAAAATCCTTTTGAAATCAAATCGGTACTTTTCGAGCAACGCACAACACTAGTGTTATATTTTTGACTAGGGCGTTACAACCCGATACTCGGGTTCGTCGATCGACGAAAAATTCCAAATTATGCGAAAATAATGACACTTTTTAATTGCAGTTTGTGATCATCACGTTTAAAATTTTGTATATTTTAATTTGATACCTTACTTGATAATTTGATACAAAGTCCCTATCGAGTCGTCACAAATGCGAACCTGAATTAAGTAAGTATATAGATAGTTGGACTTTAAGGCAGTGTGACCAATTGTGGCAGATTTCTGCCATTTGGGCAGATTTAGCACCTGAATTTAAGTGTGGCAGATTATGCCGACGATTTCATTACAGTCACCCCGTGTGTACCTTACACCTTTCACCTTGGGTGCTATAAAAACCTTTAGTGCCGGATAAATAATGTCTTATTTCGGTATTCAAAACATTCGTAACGCAAGCGTTTAAGAATTATTGGCATTTAAAGATGGGCCTCACGGGATGACGCTTAAGATTATGGATGCTGGAAATAACAAAAACTAGCGAACGAAAGTCCAGTTTTAGTCCCTAGATCGTCAGTGACGCAAAAATAAATAAGATTTAACACTCGAGCATCGTTTAAAATAGAACAGATCTCATAAAATCGACGTTTAAACATGGTACATACAGAACCGTGTGGTCAAATTTTCAATTGCCAAAATATCAATAATCATTCCGTTTGGAGCCAAACGAAACATTCTACCAGCGTTACGTTTGATATGTGACAGCATTTAACACATGAAATTCGTTCAAATAACAAGGCATCAATATGAAAAAGCGAAAACTATATTTCATACCGTCACACTGTGTGGCCCATCTTTGAAGCCGTTACGTTACGTGAATTTTGCGTTACGAATGTTAAAAAGCAATTCACAGTAAAGAGAATTTCCGTCACTGAGGATCTATCTTTACCCGGAACCAATCAGTGCAGTATTTACGATACAATTCAGGATTGAAATTTGTATGAAAATTGAGTTAGGGTGACCAAGTAGTATTTTTTGCGGACACCGTATTTATTTATTTTATTTATTTGGAATTTTGTCAACAACGAGATTAACACTAAAATATCAACAAAAACAGACATATTGCCATTTATAACATATTGAAACCTTAATTTACAGGTGACAACTACATGAATTATTGATAACTAGCTTTATAAACAAAAACTTACATAAAAAATGAGGTTAAATATGTTGAAATTAAATGAGGTGCCTTCATAATACGGTAAAATGGCCAAGCTTTTCAGATTTGCGCAGACTAATATTTCCCAGTTTGTTATTAAAGGATCGGCATTCTGACGAAGTGACCACAGTATACTTTGACATTAAATTCTCTATTGTGGTGGAAACATTCTATTTTAATTTGAAAATAAACTTGTATATGAAGTTTAGAACTACCTATTAGATTTAGAACTTAAGATAACAAGCAATTTCATGGCAATTTGGTGGGAGATATCCATATTTTTTACTCGGTAGGCCCCAAGGGCTCGGTCAGGGAGGCCTGGACTGTCAATGTAGTATTATTATAGTACTAGCGGATCCTCGCGGTATTACCCGCGTGGTGCCCGTTCCCTTGAAAATATCGGGATAAAATATAGACTATGTTACTCGGGAGAAATGTAGCTTTCTAACGGTCTAAGAATTGTCTAAATCGGTCCAGTAGTTCCTGAGCTTATATAGTATAGATTAGATACAAGACAACGTGATATTTGACAGTGGGGTTATTAAAAATGTAAAATTATAGAAGTCAGAACTTACTTTATATGATTGTGAAACAGGCCAAATAAAAGTACAAAAAAAATATGATTCCACAATTTGTGTTTTATTAACTCAAAATAAGAAAAATATTTTGCTACAAATTAATTGTTCACCTATCAATAATAAAATGTCAAAGTATTACAGTTCCATCTCGCAACACTACAATAATTTAAATGATTTGCCGGTCGGTTTATCTATCGACTTATCTTAAGTTTTGGATAGTTTATTTAGTAAATAATTTGACAGTTAACATAAGAAAAATATGTCTAATTTATGACTGATGATGCTCGTCGGCCCTTTGGACTACTTGTACATTACTATATAATTTGTGCTTTTTACCAACTGCATTGCACGACCAGTTGTGCCATGGATTCATTTATTGTTTTGTTAAGATGATATCAAATTATATTTTGTGGTATATTTTTAGTTAGGTACCATAAATTACACTCTTTAATTAAATGACATAATAACAACAACAAACAATAAAATTATGTACAAGTTTAAAACAAACTATATTATAGATGAATAATTGGTGATATGCGTTACAGGTCAATCTTTTTATATACGTACCTACAATTATAATAAAAAATGTTATTTTGTTAACAATAATTATAATGTTATAAAGATTATCACTGTTAAAATCACAATAATAACGATTTGTTGAAAAACAAACTAGTACTAAGTATTCTAAAATATTACACATCACAGGTCAATCATATAAGTACCCAGGTACTTCCTACTAAAAGAAGAAACTAAAAGTTATTTTGTTAACAATAATAATGTCATGAAGATATCACAGTTCAATCACAATTATGTACAATAATTGTTAACGATTTGCTGATATACAATCTTACTTAAAAGTTATTTTGTTAACAATAATAATGACATGAAGATGTCACAGTTCAATCACAATATGTACAATAATTATTAACGATTTGCTGATATACAATCATACTAAAAAAGTTATTTTGTTAACAATATTAATTTTATGAAGATATCACAGTTCAATCACAATATGTACAATAATTATTAACTATTTGCTGATATACAATCATACTTAAAAGTTATTTTGTTAACAATTATAATGACATGAAGATGTCACTGTTCAATCACAATATGTACAATAATTATTAACTTGTCTCCCAGATGAACCAGTAGCTGAAGGCGCCTCCAATTGATCTTTAATTGATATAGTTGGTAATTTCAATTTCAATTATCTCACGAACTATGCATTTGCTCCGGTTGGGAGTTGGTGGGGGGTAGGGGGGGGGACCACCACAGTGTGATTGTCAATTATCTGAAGCCAAAAGCTTCGGATAATTGAAGATCGCACCCATGAAAAAACTAAACAATACAGGACAAATTATTTTGTAAAACAAATACGACTACAATATAAATAAAAATTATTACTCTGCTAATCCCGCCAACAAAGAACACACACCACCAGTCACAACTACACCACAATACAACAACACAGCGAACGACAAACACAACAGAAAGTTACAAAAAAAGACAAATAAAGTTTGTGCAAACAAACAACGCATTTAATTTGAACGTAAACATATTCTAATGGCCATAGAGATGTGCTGAATCAGACTTACTGGCCTGCCTGAGTACAGGGGCCCAATTCTAGCGCCTTCGACATCTCGAATTCGACATTTTTTATTTCCTTAATTTCTTTATTAAAAAATTATGTAAAATCTCTACTACTGACAAAAACCTTTAGTTTAAATTATCTTTGATAATCCTATAATGTCGAAGATTGCTTTCAGCGAGCTTTTAATACAGATTTTTTACCCTAAAAAATGTCGAATGCGCGAGAATTGGGCCCCTGAACTGACTGGAATACCTAGCAGGTACTCACTCACATACTCGAGTATTTAGAATACTATATTTGGATCCACAATACTCGAATACAGGTTTCGAGACTTCTAACTTCACGCGTACAATCGAATTTTAAATGTTTAAAGAGCATTGTGAAGTTAGTCACGCACGACGCGAGAAGTGTTTATGACTCATTGCAGCTTCGAACGTGTTTATAATTCCTACCCGGACTGCCAGTTTAATGAGATGTTAGAGATTTAAGTAATTATTTGTTTCTTGTTAAAAGTTATCATTTTGTTTAATCTGTCGAACTGTCGGTTTGTATAATTTAGTGTTATCTAAATACAACACCGACTGTGTGATAGAAAGGGATGGCTCCGCAGAAAAAATCCGAAGTATGGAACTTATCAATACCAAAAATGATTACATGATTAATGACTGACTGATTATATAATAAGAGGCACTGAACACCTGTGCGAGAGAAGGTAAACTTGAAATAAACCCTCTACCAACCCGTCTAGGCAGCGTGGTAGTAGTTAATAATAAATAATTACATACAATCACACCAATTATCTAGCCCACATTAAGTTTCGTGAAGAACTTGTGTTATGGATACTAGATAACGGATGAACATACTATATACTTTTTTTTGCAAATACATACTTAGCATACATATTAAACACACAGACCTAGACAAAGAGTCATGTTCATATTTGTCTTGTCCGGGGATCGAACCCGGGACCTCTGGCGCAGATATACATTATTCTGTTATTATTTACTTTCTTAGCGTGCATACATGATTTTTTATTTGAGTTGAAATATTAGTATTGGTCGTGACAAGCAAACTATAAAGTTCGAAGAGTACTCGAGTCCACTGAAGTAGTTTCGAATACTCGTGCCAGTACTCGAATACCTGTCTAAGTCTTCTGACTCGAGTCCTAGTTCGATTCTTTTTATAACGATTACCAAAATATTCGAATACCAAATATAGCCGTCTCGGCACATCACTAGGTCACAGACTACAGACAAGACAGACCATCATAATCGCAGACAAACAAGAAGAAGATGGTGGTTATAAAGAGTCTGACTCACGAAATATGGCGCATGAGAGACTGTAGTCACCTTCAACATCCGCAAATGTACGCTATTACTATGGAAGATAATTTGAGTACCACAGAAATTCCGCACGACAACTTTCGTGACACGGACTTAAGACTATTTTGAATGGAAATAGTTTTTTTTTATTATTTAACATGAATTAGGTACATTACATCTCACTTACGCCGTAAAACTAGCTAATTATCAGGTTGGTTTAGCCTTTTTATCCATCAATGTACGTAAATGGTTGTCACCCTAATTTGAGATTTTCATACAAATTTCAATCTTGAATTGTATCGTAAGTACTGCACTGATTGGTTCCAGGTAAAGATAGATCCTCAGTGACGGAAATTCTCTTTACTGTGAATTGCTTTTCAACATTCGTAACGCAAAATTCACGTAACGTAACGGCTTCAAAGATGGGCCACACAGTGTGACGGTATGAAATATAGTTTTCGCTTTTTCATATTGATGCCTTGTTATTTGAACGAATTTCATGTGTTAAATGCTGTCACATATCAAACGTAACGCTGGTAGAATGTTTCGTTTGGCTCCAAACGGAATGATTATTGATATTTTGGCAATTGAAAATTTGACCACACGGTTCTGTATGTACCATGTTTAAACGTCGATTTTATGAGATCTGTTCTATTTTAAACGATGCTCGAGTGTTAAATCTTATTTATTTTTGCGTCACTGACGATCTAGGGACTGAAACTGGGCTTTCGTTCGCTAGTTTTTGTTATTTCCAGCATCCATAATCTTAAGCGTCATCCCGTGAGGCCCATCTTTAAATGCCAATAATTCTTAAACGCTTGCGTTACGAATGTTTTGAATACCGAAATAAGACATTATTTATCCGGTACTAAAGGTTTTTATAGCACCCAAGGTGAAAGGTGTAAGGTACACACGGGGTGACTGTAATACGATTTCGAAAAGTGGCAGAATTTGGCAGATTAGAAAGAAATCTTTAAAATACTTAAAATTAATAAAGAATTCCTTCTTAATCTATAATAAGGTTTATTTTGTTATTAATGTAATTGATCATTAGTTTCTTAATAAGTAAATTGTAGTAGAACTCCTTCAATTTCCTTATGTAGCTTTTCTTTTTTTGGTCGTTTGAAGTGGAATATTGTTTTTCTGTTTATTTGGCAGATTTTTGCTCGTGGTTTGGCAGATTCGCCGTTTCTGAGATGGTCACACTGCTTTAAGGCTAGCTGGGAGTTTCTAGAACGTAGTGATTACATACTCTTTGGGACTTTCACCCGAGTACTTTTCGTAATAACACGTGTTATGTTTTGAGGCTCAATTTTTAACTAAATCTATCGCACAATTTCTATAAATACTACAAAACATATTTACTTGACATTGGCAAAGTTCGCGAATTTTATCGCAGGCAGCCATTAAATTAAGAAAGAAAAGAAAAAGAAGAGTCTGGCTGGCTGGAAAAAAAAATACCAATATTGCATTGTTATAAACTCAACGGCGGCGACGTATTATACTGGATTTCCATTCTCGCGAATGCGTTCGACGAAACGTTCGTCGAAATGTTCGTCGACATCGACACGAATGACCGTTCACATTCTCGTCAGCAACGAATGACGAGGACGAAGTTCATGTTCGCCCGCAGCGCTTTCTAATTATCACAGATTGCACTTTATTTACCGATATACAGATAAATAGGTAGGTACTAATGTTACAGTCGGACTGTTTTACTTCATATATTACTTATATTATAAATGCGAAAGTATCTGTTTTGTGATAAATATTAAACAAGAAAATATACTAGAAAAAAGAAACTAGTCTCATGTCGCCCTGACGGGATTCGAACCCGCATCCAAAGGATGCGGGTTCGACTACAAAGGAGTCCGGCCCAATGCACTAACCAATTATGCTACAGAGACCTATGAGGACACGTCGATTTTTTCTAGTATATTCACCGTTCTACGGTGTTGGCCACAGCGACGCGACGCGTCTTGCGTCGCTTTATCAATAAGAGAAATAACCTCGCATTCGTCAGGGCGACATGAGACTAGTTGCTTTTTTCTAGTATATTTTCTTGTTTAATATTTATCACATAAAAATAGCATTGTAAAATGCAAAATTAAAAAGTTATAATAAGTATCTCGGTTAGTTTGTTTGTTCCTCTTTCACACAAAACCTACTGAATGGATTTGGATGAAATTTGGTATGTAGGTACTTCAAGTAGAGAACATTATGTTTTTTTTAATCCGATATTTCCACGGTAACGGGAACCACACAGGTGAAACCGCGGGCGGCTGCTAGTATAATATAAATGCGAAAGTTTGTGAGTATGTGTTGTATGTATCTCTTTCAGGCAAAAATTAATTAACAGATTTGGCTGATATTTGGCACATAATTATTTAAAGATAGTCTGGATTAAAAAATAGGCTGCCTATTATCAGATTTCCCTTGGGAATATTTAGTTAACTTTATAGAAAAAAGATTAAGCATGCGCCTGCTTATGAAAGACAAAAAGGTGGGTACCTAAGTATTAAGTTACACTCAATGACTTACCTCAAGAGACCTTTGAGCAGTGGAGCAGTGGCTCAACCTTTGAGCAGTGGAGCAGTGGTTCAACCTTTGAGCAGTGGAGCAGTGGCTCACGCTCTTGGACGAATTAAGTGGTTAATTCGTCCAAGCTCACCCTTCATTCAAGTCACAGCGAAGAGTACAAAGTTTGATAAAATAATGTTCATGTGATTAAATCGAGATAACGATTTTTGAATCGATTATGACTAACTTAAAACGTGACGTAGGCAAGAAATGGGAAAGTAAACAATACCTATTTATTGCCCTCGACAAGGTGGACCAACGATCTGGTGAAGGTCGCGGGAAGCCGCTGAATGCGGGCAGCTAAGGGCAGGACCGATCGTCGTGAAGATCCTTGGGGGAGGCCTATACCCGCCTTGGGTGTCATGTGGCTGAGACGACGAAATTACCTGATGAACTTGTAGCTTCATAGACGTACTCCCTACTTTGATACCTAGGAAGCTGCATCTTAGGTAAAATCCCCAGTTGATTGACGACGTTCCACGCTTAAATAGATATTATGTTGTAGGCCTATCGGTGAACTGGACCGATCGAGATCTGCCTAGGCACATCACGACGACGACGCCGATGTGCCGCCATTTCGTGATTTGGCCAACTATTTGGCCACATCAGTGCCCAAAAAAGTTGGGTAGATCGATGAGAGCAATCTACTTATTTGTGGATTTGCCTTGGTCATCCATCAACAACAACTGTTGTCTGAGCCAATTTATGTGGAAGGTACAATACAACGCTTGAAGTTATCCAGGAATACGAATATGTCGATCGGGATCGGATCGGAACATGTTGTTGCCAAGCACAAATTTACAATTTTGAAATATTTGGATCACCAACAAGCACCGAACAAAAAGAAAAAGAAGACTGAAAATAAGTGATACCTTAAATTATAGGTGATAACGGCATGCATTAAAGATAACAAACCAACAGCTTTACAGCTTATTTCGAGCGGGAAAGGGTGCAACTTTGGTTGGACAACATTAGGGAAGCCGCTCATCTCTTTTCGTCACCACTATGACTAAGAGCAGAGTCTTTGATTCATCAATGCGTTCGAAAGGCGTTCGACCAGTCATGGTCATGAGTCATCGATAATATCGTTTTGCAATACTACACTGATTATGAATATGCATGGGTTTTGATCTTGGACGAATTTGGTTAATTCGTCCAAGGTTTTGATTAACTGAAATCTTTTCAGAATCTCGTATCGGGCGGGCGGGCGGTACTCGGGCATACGATATTTGCTTGCAACATTATAGATAAAAAAATGACAATATTTCTGATTAAATTTATTTTGAAAAATTCTAATTGAAAGAAACTTTCTGAGAATTATTCCGTAAGTATTCCGAATATTTCAGAAGTTTTGCAACTCTAGATGACCTACGGAGCCGGAACGTGGAATATGACTAAGTATAACTGGCCCACAGATTAAACAAGGCGCTCAGCAAGCTATGGAAAGGTCCCGGGCTAGGAGTCTCGTTAATGTCCCGGCTACACGCTCCGTCACTGAGAGCATGCCTGAACAAACCGGTTTGCACAGGTAAGACGTAGCGGATTGTCCCGGCTACACGCTCCATCTTGCCTGCGCAAACTGGTTTATACAGTCATGTTTAAGGTAAGACGGAGCATGAAGCCAGGACTTAATTGTGGGAACTTAACTTGTGGGATAAAATCCGGAATTAGGTCATCTGGCACATGGCCAAAGTCACACAATTATATTTATACTGTGCCAAAGTGAAACATTAGTCCGTGAATGCAGGAAACTAAAGTATCAGTGGGCGGGCATGTCAGTATAGAAACGAGTTCTCGACTGACCGATGACTGCGTCTCGTATCGTAGGATGATTTCATAAATCGAATTTTCGCGAAAATTCTAGAGATATTTCTCGATGTTACTGAAAAAAGATAGGATTTTTGCGAAAATACGATTTGCGTTAGTAACATTGGATGGGCAATCCTAAATCAATTAAAACACCTGTTACGAGCGGATACCTATTTCGTAATCGATACTTTTATCATCTTTTAAAAGCGCGTTTTTAAACTAGTCTAGTATAAAATAATAAATCATACATCAATAAATATTTTGATTTGTTATGATATAGATTTAATAGTTTCAATAGGCCAAATACTAGAAATTCAGAAACTACAGAGCTTTCATAATTTCGTCATAATTTTGTAAAAACATTATATTGTCCTTGCTGTCACTGTCCTTACCGTACCCATAATGCTGATACGGGATGGACACATTTGTCACGGTAATGACATGGCAGTTATTTCTCGATTTATTGTTCCTTTAAAGAAATGTGACTTTTGTAACAGTAATTTATTTATATTAATTTTTAATATTGCAAATTTTCTAAAACTCGCTAAAGAGATACTGGTTCCGGCTATCACTCATCTGGCCAATCTTTGCTTTTCTCAAGGTGTATTCCCATCTAAATTGAAAGAAGCTTTAATTACACCTGTCTACAAGAATGGGGATAGAAGAGATGCGAGTAACTACAGACCGATTTCCGTTTTACCTGCTATTTCAAAAATTGTAGAAAAGCTTATAAACATAAGATTGCTTAGCTATTTAGATAATTACAACATCTTATCGGATTCACAGTACGGGTTTAGAGCAGGAAAATCTACTGTGCATGCTTTAGAGTCACTTACAAATACTATAACGGAAAATTTGGACAATAAACGGAAGAGTCTTGCGGTCTTTTTAGATATGAAAAAGGCATTCGACACCGTTTCTATCCCCATCCTTGTCGAAAAGCTTGAGAAAGTAGGTATTAGGGGAACACCATTGAAGCTACTTAAAGATTATCTGACTAACAGGACTCAAAAAGTAAAAATCGGTCAATATGTGAGTGAGAGAGCGGAGGTGGCCTACGGCGTTCCGCAAGGAAGTGTCCTCGGGCCAACCCTGTTCCTCATTTACATAAATAACCTTTGTATCATCAACATCGCAAACGCCAAAATTGTGTCTTACGCAGACGATACAGCTGTAGTTTTTACTGGTGATAGTTGGGATACTGTCAGATCAAGTGCTGAGCGTGGACTAGCTACGATTGCGGAGTGGCTAGCTGCGAACCTCCTTACCCTAAACGCAGCTAAAACTTGTTATACGTGCTTTTCTATCTATAACAGCACACAACCGATGGCTGACTACGAAATCAAGATCCATAGTGCCTCCTGTCTTCACAGTAAATACTTAAACTGCAAGTGCCCACTTATAACTAGAGTAGACAGTCTAAAATATCTAGGGGTCATGATAGACCAGAGACTATCATGGTACTCCCATATTGACTTAGTTGCAGGAAGAATGCGGAAGTTAATGTGGATTTTTAAAATAATACGACACGTAGCCACAAAAGAGATGCTAAATCAAATATACGTTGCATTGGCTCAATCTATTTTGCTATACTGTATAAGAGTGTGGGGAGTAGCACTGAAGTCAAAGTTTCTTGTGGTTGAACGAGCTCAAAGAGCCCTCATAAAAATAATGTACTTTAAAAAAAGGGATTTTTCAACTGAGTTACTTTATTCATTATCGGATTTACTTACGGTTAGAAAATTGTTTATACTACATACTGTCTTATGGAAACACACATTACTTCCTTACGATCCGAATATCACAAACAGAAGGAGAAAGGACGTAGTAGCTATGGTTCAACGTACAAAAACAAGCTTTGCTCGTAATCAGTGCTTGCATCTTTCATCCATCATCTATAATCGTATAAATAAGATTCTAAATATCTATCCATTAACCTACCGTGAGTGCAAACACAAGCTGACGTCATGGCTTAAAACCTTAAACTATGATAGATCAGAGAGTCTCTTAAACTTTAACACGTAAAAATTGTAAAATTGTTATAATTATATAAACGTTATTATATATATATATGTATATACACCCATGCATTTACACACACACACACACACACACACACACACACACACAATACCGCTTAGTTCTAGTTAATTTAGGTACCTAGTTTATATGATTGTAAACTTAGTTTAAAATTAGTTAAGTACTTACTTAGTTTTACACTTGATTGAGACGACCAGGACCTTTACCATAAGAAACCCATGATATGGAAGAGTAGTTTCTTCTGGCACAGGTGTTTTTACACTTAAAAGAAGGAGCTTACATTGTTCTATGTAACCCGATTTATGGAAAAGAAATAAAACATTTTTATTTATTATTTATTTATTTAATATTATTAATTAATTTATTATATATAAGTACGATAGTTCAAATGCATGTTGCGACTGCCTATAATTGATAAGACACTTAAATATGTATCTTGTTTTATTATTATTAATTATTGTTTGTATCAGTGTACTTATTGTTGGCTGTCCTAATAAATTAATAAATTAATTAGTAAAATTCAAGGTTTTTATAATGGATGTATTATTTTTGTTATGGTCCTTACCGGGGTTCGGGCGTCATTACCGTTATTTATAATTTATGATTTTCTTATGAAAATAAAATAAGTCATAATAAAAAAGATAGGACTTATTTTAATTGAGTTTCTAGATCGTTATCTTTAGAATAACCATAATTAATAGTTTCTTATTTTCTTGTCATAACCTTGGTTTTTGTGTCCCCACCGTAATGAACATGTAGATAACTCTATAACTAATACACACTAGGCGATTGCGTAAAGTCGATCGTATTCATTTGGCAGTTCATATTGTATAAATAAATAATAAATAAATAAAATCGTTTATTTGCACAAAACATGGTATAAAATGATCACAAAAACAATAAAAGTACTCATGTTTCGCTAATACAATAGCATGCAAATCATTTACAAATGTCATCATCATCATCATCATCATTGGTCTAATTTAATTACATTGTTTTGAATAAATAAAAATAAAAAGAGCAAATGTCAATAATTCTAGAATAATTAATACAAGATTATTAAATGTCAAGAAGTCTCAAAAGTATCAAGTAGGTCAGCTAAATCTATCTATTTGTCAATAAATTCCTTAACACTATAGAAGTTTTTGTCATTAAGCCATTCCGTTAACCTTTTTTTAAACAAAAAAAATTTCAGCAATTTTAATTCACTAGGGATCTTATTATATATTCTGACACACATCGCAAGACAACTATTATTATATTTACATGTTTTGGGAACATTTCTTACGACAAGTT
The DNA here is from genome assembly GCA_910589605.1 of Chrysoteuchia culmella. Classification (NCBI taxonomy): domain Eukaryota; kingdom Metazoa; phylum Arthropoda; class Insecta; order Lepidoptera; family Crambidae; genus Chrysoteuchia; species Chrysoteuchia culmella. The sequence goes on along the minus strand of OU342671.1, from coordinate 9,139,770 downwards.
TATGTTTGTCTCTTGGTATTCTGGGCGTCACATGCTTTAGTAAATAGACCCCTATGTTGATGTACAAAATTACTTACTTCATACAAGTAAAGCTAGGGAAGGGACAGGAGACCTAGGCTTTTAAATAAAGGTTTGCACGATTCATCAGGCATAAAACCACAAATGGCTCTGATGCATTTTTTTTGTACCACAAATGCTTTATTCCAATCCGTGCCATTACCCCATATCATCAAACCGTATCTCAACTCAACACGGATTCTACATATGCACGATAACATAAAATTGCTGTTTTCTTATTTGTAACTTTTGTAACTTGTCTTAATGCATACACGAATTTATTGTATCATATTAAATGTCATTCCATACAAATTGCAGCCGATTTAATACTATATGAACTGTCAAATGAGTATTCATTGCGATTGGGTAAGGTAATCGTATGATTACCTTACGCAACAACACCCACATTTGTGAGTTACAATTGCATCAACCGCGCAAGTGTCGTCGGCATCGACATCATTTGACAGATGGAAGTGACATATTGCTCTTAGTCTTTGGTAAGTTTTCATTTGTGTCAAAAAGAAGCAACAATGTGTCACATCCATCTGTCAAATGAAGCATATTTGCGCGGTAGGGGCCCCAGGTATTGCCGTGATATTATCCAGCCATTGTCAGGACTATTTCCCGGCCCGGATAAGGAACTGGAAACAGAGTGAGCAGATTACAAATGAAGATAAAATAAAACTGAGTTTAAGAACAAGCGTATAATTAAAAAAATAGAAAAACATTTACAGGAAGTATGTTATTAAATATAAACCTAAAATTTGTTAAAAACCATTATAGACCTGGGGGTGGTTACCTTAATCTTTTGCTCTCTTAAAATGAAAATTACGGATATATTATTACTTCAAATATCGTTAAAACTATTTATACTAAATCGTAGTTTATGGAATGATAGTTTATGAATGATCGCTGCCCGAAGTCGCGTCGGTCGTAGGGAACGTTGTAGGGAACGGTGGAAAATAGAGATAGCCGCCCGAAGTCGCGTGTCCTCGGTACATAAGGTATAAAAACAGGAACGCCCTTACTTGTTTAAAGTCAGGTCAAAATGATCGGGACAACATTAGGATCAGGATAACTTCGCAGACTGTTTTCAGACATATTATAAATGAAAATATATATGGATCTCGATCAACGAGTTTGTGGGTTTGTGGGTTGGTCGGTCCCTCCTCTTCCCTCCTGAAAAATACGGGAAAAAAGAAGGCGTTAGTTAAAGTAACTACTTAGTAAAAAATCTTGAATATACATAGGTAACTACCTAAGAGATTAAATCAAGGAAAGAAGATAATACGTACGCTTTAATTTATCGATATTCTTTTAATTAAAATGAAAGTTCCTCCAAGAAATCTCCAAGTCCAAGTGACGTAACGTGTATGAAGATGAAGCTAAAAGATATTAAACCTATGTAAATTTTGTGAAAACCTCAATAAAAATAGTATTTATACTTTTCAAATACTTACCAATACAATGTTTGTGATATTTAAAAATGAAAGACAAAATTTTAAATTCTAAATTGCAAAGCAAAATCTGGCTTCGTCCCGTGAAAAAGTGAAAAATCTTTTCAAAGCACGGCACGAAAACGCGGGAAAACGACGAAAAAACCCCATCGTCAGAAAAAAGAAATGAGTAAAAAGGATGAATGATAATAAGAGTGTGTGTGAAAAGGATAGGTAGAATACTTGAATATTTTAAAATGAGGTGGAACATGATTTAAAACTTATTTAAAATATTACATAGATACCAAGGAGTTTTATACAATGAGGTTGATAGTTTGAAAAAAGAGTATGGATGAAATGAGGCCGCATGTACGAAATAAATATAAATTAAGGAAAATATTTGAAATATAATAATAAATGATTGTGATTAAATAAATAAGATGCAATATAAATATTTATTTATTTATTTACTATCAACCTCATTGTAAAATGAAACTGGATGAAATTGGAATGAAATTGGAAAATGAAACCTTGTTTTGAAAAAACACAACGTTAAACCATGTAAGGTAATAATTTGATAAATATTAAACAAGAAAATATACTAGAAAAAAGGAACTAGTCTCATGTCGCCATGACGGGATTCGAACCCGTATCCTTGGGAATCCGGCCCAATGCACTAACCTATTATGCTACAGAGAATTGCTTGAATTTGCTTGAATTTTGCATTGTAAATGCAAAATTAAAAAGTTATAATAAAATGATTTTCTGAGCTAATTTTTGCAGAAAATTTTGGGTCGACCCGGATATCCTTTTCTCTGATTGGTTGGATTTTTTCTTGCTGGCCAACTCTTGGCCACAGATTTTTTTTTTTTTTTTTTAATGGCTTGTACGGTTTGTACACTTGCCAACGTCAAGTAAAATGGCCACAGATTAGTACTAATAATAAGTGTAGGACGCCCCCTGCTATAGATGGACCGACGACTTGAGAAAGGTGGCTGGGCTGCATGAAAAAGGCGACGGAGATCCTGTCTTGAGGTGTGGCGCACCTTGTTCTTTTTTGGAGTTAAGATGAGATCCAAGTACAATGTAGAGTTGTAGATTTCCCACAGATTATATAATATTATACGAGGTAGTAATTTTATTTTTTCCAAATGATTATTCACTAGGTAATTTTCCCGTCCTTCCCATTTTCCTCATTTTATCTTACCTACTTATTTAATTTTAACATTTAATCATCATAAGTCTATAATCGTGTTTTTTTTACACTGCAATTACAAGAAATCCTACTTAGGTATTTATATTAAACATATATAATAACGTATAGGTATTAAAATGTTAAAGTTCGTATGTATGGAAGTTTGTTACACCTACTCTAATTATGCAAAAACGGCTGAATGGATTTGGATGAAAGATACACTAGTTTATAGCCTGGATTACATCAACGACATTACTAAGGTACTTCGGAGAGTACTCATCTTCCTTCTTCCATCGGACATCCAGACGCACTGCGGGCTACCCAGACCTGTATCGAGATTATTCGACATACAGCCGGTTTTAATAATCTATCCCTAACAAGAGGTAGGCTTATCTTAGTTACGTTACTTAGCAACCGCTGTTATTTTGGGCTGAATAACAAAAATATCTGGGCAACAAAGCTCTAGTAAGCCTATCTCTTACTGTAGATAAGTTATTGAAACCGACCGACAGACGGTAAAAGTATGTACCCTACCTTGCGTGTCAAAAGTTTGATCACCTCCAAAGTTTTCCGACCAAAGTCAGTCCGCTTGAGACCATTGCTATGAAAACACGCGTTACTTAGAAACGAAAATGGTTAATTGTACAGTGCTTTCTTGCAAGAACTCGTCAATATCATCAATTAGTACAATCAATTAGTACAAAATCTCTTGCGTTTGATGAATAATTATTAGTATTTGTTAAGTATAAGTAGTACCAACCTGACTTCACGTTGTAATTTTGGAATTTGTCAAAAAATTTCTTTTTATCGTTTATTCAAATTAACTTAGTACTTACCTTTTGATTTGTATAATTTTGTTACCTACTCAACATAATAGTCATGTTTATTAGTGGAAACTCTTAGGCTATTGTAAGATTATATATGTTATTGATTCCTTTGTAATGTATAACAGCTGTTGTTTTCTTAAATAAAGAAAATAAAAATAACTTCCCATCACTTAAATCTCGCTCGAGACGTCTTCGTACGTGCGTATAATTCGATCGACACGTTAGGTTCATACAGTTTGAAGCGCTCTTTTTGTCTTTCTCGATAAAGGTCAGTGGGGCTACCACCCTTTCATGGTTCATATTCTTAAATGAAAAACAAAGCGCTACTCAACATATTTTATATTGCGCACAGCAAAGGAGTCGTACTCCCTCCCTGCGTCTGTATTTCCGAGTACTTGTAACCCGTTCAACTTCGAAGCAAGGGTGAAAGTTCCTTCTGTGGCTCGCTCCATGGTAGTTCTTGTCTTCGCCCTTGGGCTTGATTTGGGATCACGAGCAAGGCAAAATATAGGATACATTTAATACCAATATTCCCACGGGATGGGAACCACGCGGTTGAATCCGTGACCGGCCAAGAAAGCAATAAAATGAACGAATGAATATGAAATTATAATCAATCTCTATCTATCTACCTGTAGATTGTAGGTACAGTCGGGGAACTTCTCGGATGACCAGTACAGTTATTTTAGGGAGCTCTATTTAAAAAAAAAATAGTCATATTGAAAACGTTTATATCACAAATAATAGAACATTAACAGCCCGCCCTAATTTCAAAATCTATCACAACCCCTTTCTGAGGTATTGTGATTGTGATATTTTCGTCTGCCACTTTGGTTAGACAGTTCAATTTCGTTTATTCTATACTGTTAACAATTATAAATTTCATGAATGGAATGATACTTATTCGTTATACTTGCTATTTAATAATATCAGTTTACTCGAACGCGGCAACACCGGTCGGCCTTTGACAGCTGTTGTCATTCCTAAAAAAAGATGGAAGCTAAGCTAACCTTTAGTCTTCCCGGTGAAAATAGTTGTGTTCGTTGTAATTCATTGTGATAATGTACAGAATCAAGAGTAAAGGAGTTTGTAAGCAGTATCCAGGTGTTTTACTTATGTTCTTTAATAATACCTTTCAAAACGGGTCCCGATCACAATCCCTTTTAAATGTCAAATAGTGACGGCCTGAAGTATGTAAATACCTTTCAAATGACGAATTGAAAGGGATTGCGATAGATTTTAAAGTTAGACAATTAGCCCCCAGGTTTTTCATTTGAACAATCAATTATTTCTTTAAGCTTAATACTTTCCGTAGAAACTTTTCCCAAAAAAACTACTGTTCAACCGGGAAGTTACCCGATATTGTACCTATTCTCTATAGTCGTGTACAGTTCAACGACTTAAGATAAAATTATTCTCGGGGATTCCCGCATTAGATCGGTTATTATTCCGCGCACGGTGACGCACGTTAAAGAGAGGTATCGAAGCGCACCTATGTTAAAATTTTGAATAGTGATGGGTACGTCGATAAAGTGTTATTAGTAAATTATTGAACAAAAAGTACTAGGGCAGCTTAACCAACGAGGAGTAAATACTGATTTGTACCTAAAGCTACTGCCTATAAATAAATAGAAAAAAATGCCTTAATATAAAATCAGAATTTCTCCTCAGAACATCTATAATAATTATTGATTACTTAGGCGACGCTGGTCCTTTCAACTATAGTTATTTGTTATGCAAGGTTGGAAAGTTGGTTTTAGCGGCGAATTATCTCTATTGAAAGCTGTGCAAGTGAAGGATTCTAGGATTGAAGAAACAAAAATGTCTGAGTTTGAGTGTGTGAGGTGAAAAATACTTTTTTTCACCTCACACGCTCGGAAAAGGAGAATTTGTAATTCAGTTTATACGCTTTTTGCGGCCTAGCATAGCGCGGTAAAGTACTTTTCTAATTGAATACCTAAATTTCGATTTCGATTCGGATACCGAATCGCACTATGGACTTTTTTGTTAATTTTATTCTTATTTTAAATAGCTTTGAACTAATTATAATACTCCGTTTTGGTTTTATTATATTATTTTAGTTTATTGAATCATAAAACAATAACAATAAGATTAAACTATTTGTTATAAGAATTTTATATTAGGCTGGGTGAGATTTCACAACCGATGATTGGATTTCGGAACGTGACATAAACCTTTATTTTTAAATTGTCTTTGTCTTGTACGAATGTCAATGTCAATATTTACCGAATCGTTTTTATTGTTATTTATATTTTATGTATCTAACAATATATTCCTACTCTAGATAACTTTGAATTAACTATAATACTCCCTTTTTTATTATTTTAGTTTGTTTTGCATTAAAACAACTTGAATAAGGTATATTTAGATTAAACTTTTTCTTTAAGAATTTTTACCGGAAGTTTACCGCGGAAACAACGATAAAATGTTCCTCGCTGTTGTGAGGTGAAAAATTGTGAGTTTCGCTCGGCAGAAAAGTTTTTAGCGTCTTGTACCTTTGAAATCCTCGCTTCGCTCAGGATTCAATCTTAATCCTTCACTTGCTCAGGTTTCAATAGAGGTAACTCGCCGCTAATAACCAACTTTCCAGCCTTGCATAACAAATAACTATTATTTTATTAAGTAATCGTAACACCCCGCTAAATAGCAATTAGAGTATTAAAACTTCTGTCAATATTATAACTTTTTATTTTGCATTTTACAATGCTATTTTTATGTGATAAATATTAAACAATAATCCCGTCAGGGCGACATGAGACTAGTTGCTTTTTCTGGTATATTTTCTTGTTTAATATTCTGTCGATATCCTAATATCTTACGTTTCCTTAATGCTCTTCCCTATGGGTGCGCTTCGAGGAATCATTTAGGTGCGCTTCCTTAGCTGCGCTTTTTTTTATGAATGACGCGACGGGTAGACTCTTAGGCTTCATCATACCTGATGTTAAGTATTGATAAGGCTGAAGATGAAAGCGAGCCTCTCCCAGAATCCTCAGCCACTGAGGAACTGGCTATCTTACCTCAAACTGCCGGCACAACAATGCTGAAAACATTGTTGTTATGGCGTCAGGCTTAGATAAGATGGTGGTAGCTAGCCAAGCGGACTTACAACAAGTCCTACCACCAACCAAACCGAATACAATATGTACCCCAGCTGGAAATCGAACCCGGGACCCCTGGGTCTAACGGTGGTTGTACCACTAGACCACAGAGGCGGTTAAAAGGAATACCGCGTAAAAATTAGACAAGGTCAGATATATTAGGTTTAGTAGGTCAAACACACCACCAACCTATGACCTGACGAACCTTGGTTATGCAGGTCTAAGCAGCGAGAGATGCGCGCGGAATGGCCTCCACCGCGCGCACTTTCGTGACTTCCTACAAATATTTTAGTTTACTAGGTCAGTGAGATTTTTTTTTTTTTTCTTATATTTAGGAACAAACAGTTTCTTTAAATATAATAAGTACATAAATCAGATTAAAAGTAAACCTAGAGTTTTTAAAAATTATAAAATAAAAAACAGTAGAAAAAAAGGACAACAAAGTACTTAAACAATTACACAAAATTTAAATTAACAAGCCTAACAGATAAAGAGTTGTTCACACAATTCACACGCGGATACTTTTAATTATGTTGTTATCACATTTAAAAACATAATTATATAAAAGAAATACAAAAAAAGAAACACAAATACAAAAACAATGCGCTGCTTAAGGTATTAACAAACACAGTCTATAGTCTATAAGTCAAATCAATGAGACAGAGAAAGGGTACCTAGGTAGTTTACTAGGTCAGTTAGAATTACTTAGAATGAGACAGATAAAGTTGAATGAACCTTTGATATGATTGTTTTGTTGATTAATTTACTTCGATAAAAAGAAGCGAGCGCTATCTATCAGTTGAAAATTGTTTACGGTTACATACAATAACCATAAAATGTAATATTATAATTAGTATTTTCTTTTTGTGATGGAAATTGACCTTACTGATATGTTATAAGGTCACTTTCCAATTTGACGACTCTGTATGAAATAAAACAGGGAGAAAAAAACAGCTCTTGGCGAGTTTCTTGCCGGTTCTTCTCGTTACAAGGTCTCCCGCCGCCGGCACCGTAGGGCTTGTGAACAGATGGCGTAGCTTCTTTGACGTTCATATGTTCTTGTAACAGCCTAGACTGAATAAATGTTATTGAATTTGAATTTAGTATTCAGAGCATCGATATGTTTGAGATGCGGGTGGGTTTTATTTATTAAAATAATTACAGACTTTTAGTAGAGCATGCCCGTTGTTCTGTGTGGTTCACATAAAAAAATTGGGGAACTTCCCGGTCGACCTGCCCTAGTTGTCTTATTTCAAAATCTATCACAATCCCTTTCAAATGTATTGTGATAGTGATTTATGGAATTGTGTACCTAACTTACAGTCGCACGCAACCATGAAGCTATAGATTCTCTATAGCTTCATGCACGCAACCCTTTTCGGAACGAATGACACTTCATTTGACAATTCTCCATTCATTTGAAAGATATTTTAGAGTGTCACTTTGCTTAGACAGTTCAATTTCGTTCATTCAATACCTATCAGAACGCGTCCCGATCACAATTCCTATCAAATGTCAAATAGTGACAGTTTGAAGTATGTAAATATCTTTCAAATGACGAATGGAAAGGGATTGCGATAGATTTTAAAATTAGACAATTAGCCCCTATTATAGTTGAGTTATTTGAGAAAACGTTTCTTCGCAAAGTAATAAGGTTAAATAAATAATTAATTAGGTATTCAAATGAAATACCTACTTATTAAACTTCTTTTATTTTTAATATAAAGGTTTTTCATAAATCTATTACTTTTGGGCCGGATTCCCAAGGGTGCGGGCTCAAATCCCGTCAGCTCCCCTAGCATGAACACCGCTATATCCCGCAATATAATATAGCGCATCATCTGTCTTGCTTACTTCGCTACGATGTGAGCGGGACAGTGAAACGTTATTTAGTTATCGCGTCGATAAAAGCGGCTCATGCTAGGCCTACAGGGCGACATAAGACAGGTTGCTTTTTTTCTAGTAGGTATATTTGCTTGTTTAATATTTATCACATAAAATTAACATTGTAAAAGGCAAAATTAAAAAGTTATTTAATTCTAATTCTGTGGCTTGGGACAAATTCGGACGAATGTAACACGAATCGTTTCCAATAAGCAGATTTTCTCTGGGCTAATTGTCTAATTTTAAATCTATCGCAATCCCTTTCAATTCGTAATTTGAAAGTTATTCAGGCCGCCACTATTTGACATTTGAAGGATTGTGATCGGGACGCGTTTTAAAAGGTATGGTATTCCATACCTTTTAAATTGAACTGTCTAAAAGCAATTATATAAGGGATTGTGATAGATTTTAAATTAGACAATTAGGGGGCTGGTTCAGGAGTCCTCGCCAAGATTTAGGTTAATTTTGGCATCGACCAAATCATTCTTTTATATTTTTAAGCGCCGCGGCGCTTTTTTCGTTTTGATTCTAGGCATTGCAGGTTCCATAAAAATTTACGAAATGTTTAAATAATCAGCGGGGCTATCGCGTAAAAAATATGGGTATGGACATGGGCTTCATTTGACAGTTAAATGACCATATATGGTAATTTTATGAGCTTCAACTGTCAAATGAAGCCCATATCCATACCCAGATTTTTTACGCGATAGCCCCCCGGATCCTGGCTAGGTGTTACGGTTCACTATATGTAGCCTGTCCCTGTCAAAATGAAGGTTTGCTTTGGCAAGGACCGTTTAAATCGCTTATATCTTTTCGTCCCCTTTGAATGACCATATGAAATGGGACTAAATGACCATGTAGTCAGAATTGCGGATTTCAAAGTGGTCCTTGCTATGATGTAGCACACGGCAACTTTCGCAACGGTCTTCACAGGATGGGTGACCAAAAATTTATTATCTCGAGCTTCTCCGTGCTTCGGAAGGCACGTTAAGCCGTTGGTCCTGCCTGCATTTGCAGTCGTTAATACCCCCAATCCGCATTTGGTCTAAGTATTCCCCTTCGTCGTCGTCGTCTCAGCCACATAACTTTCACTGCTAGGTATAGGCCTCCCCCAAAAGGGGGGGGGGGGGGGGTTGCCATAATTGCCACGCTTGGCAGGCGGGTTGGCGATCGCAGTATGGCCAAGTTTGTAGGAGACGCTGCTGCCCATCTCCTGAAGGCTGAGTCCCTTATTCGCCTTTACGACCCCCACGGGATGAGAGGGGGTAGTGCTATTCTAAGCCGACACTACACAGTATTCCGCTTATCCATCTCTGAAGATCGCTTTCATAAAAATCTCAAAAGCCTTGAGCACCTTAGAATACTATAAATGATTATTCTAAGTTGAGCACAAACGAACAAAGTTTATCAGATACATTTCAGTGAGTGGGCAGCTGGTTGCAGTGCCTATTTCCACCATTTTACCGCCTCTGTGGTCTAGTGGTACAACCACCGATATCAGACCCAGGGGTCCCGGGTTCGATTCCCAGCGGGGGTACATATTGTATTCGGTTTGGTTGGTGGTAGGACTTGTAGTAAGTCCGCCTGGCTAGCTACCACCATCTTATCTAAGTCTGCCGCCATAACAACAATGTTTTCAGCGTTGTTGTGTTCCGGCAGTTAGAGATAAGATAGCCAGTTCCTCAGTGATTGAGGATTCCGGGAGAAGCTCGCTTCCATCTTCAGCCTTATCAATACTTAACATCAGGTATGATGAAGGCTAAGAGTATCCCCGTCGTTAATAAAAAAATAAAAAAAAAAAAACTTCAAATAAGTATGCTCCACCGCTTTATGGTTGATATCCCAATACCTATTCGCACTAAACGTTTTGCGTCTTATCGTCCGTACTGCCAGAGAGTGGAATTCTTTGCCCGAGTCTGTGTTTCCTGATACTTACAATTTGGGGGCCTTCAAGTCGCATGTGATTAAAATATCTTCTAGGCAAGCGGGTTTAATGAGAGAGATAGCGGTCAAGCGCTGACCAGCACCCCGACCGTCTAACGGTAGGATAGCTTGACCTAACGCTATAGCTATTGATTTTTCAAACCCCCTACAAGGGCTCTCGCTGACGCTATCACTTTCATACTAAAAATGCAATAGTGAATCTAATAGATGAATAGAAACATGTAGGAATTAGACAAAAAATCCTATCGTTGAAGGGTTTTATGAGAGCTTGAAGTTTGATAGCTATAGCGATAGCACAAGCTATATCGTTAGGCGGTCAGGGTGCTGGTACATTAAAAAAAAATCAACTATTAGGTAGGCCAGTGCCCCAGCAATGTGATGTTGACGATAATATTCCTAATACAAATATTTTATTTGCCATTAAATATGGTAAGGTGTCACATGAATGTGAGTGTTAAATATCGAAATAAATAGTAGATTTGAACCTATTTAGCCATAAATAATAGCATGCAAAAGAACCTAGGGCCACAGCCACGAGTTGCAAGATGCCAATCAAACGTAGTGCCGTGTGGTGACGGCCTAAGAATACAAGTGTCACCACTCCCTTACATGCCTGGGATGTCGTAATAGTCGACTGAGAGGCTCGACGCATTGAAAACCTGTGCGAGAGAAGGAAAACTTGAAACAAACCCTCTACCAACCCGTCTGGCCAGCGTGGTAGCAGTAAGCTAATAGCCTCCTATGAACGCCAAAATAGGCGGAAGCTAGGAGAGGCCTATGTCCAGCAGTGGACGTCCACAGGCTGATGATGGAACGAAACGCAGTGTAAGTACCTGTAGCTACATCGTTTAATCAACATTATTTCATTATTATGATGACAGCTCATTGTCGGATCGGTTAATTAGCAAGAAATAATTTAACGGGTTATCAAATAAAAAAGGGAGACACTTATCATTACTTTAATATTTTAATTAAACTTTTTACAAAACCCTTTTTACAGAATATGATCTAAAATCTAAACTAAGGCACTATTTAAAGTAGACATTATAATTATATGTTACCTTATCAGATTTCTTAATAATATTAACATCAGTCTATTTCTATACTTTTATCCTCCTAAGACCCAAGCTACAATGAGTTGAAATGGAAATTTCAACCTTATTGTACTAGTCTATTATTTTTAAGGGAAATGTCCCAACAGTCAACAGTCAGGCTTTGTCGACAAACGTCAGATTCTCCAAATGCCAGACTCGATTTTCACGCCAGATTCTATAAGTGTCAGATTCTATAAATGTTAAGTTTCAATTTATCTAGGGTGCATTCCATTTTCGACCATTTTTCGTAGGTTTGTAGCAATAGTCTGGACCCTTTTTTAATGTTTATTTTTATTTCATACACATTAATATTGTCTAGCGGAAATGGTCGAAAATGTAATGCAGGCTTGAACGAATTGATTTTTTAAATTTTTTTTAGTCATGACTTCTTTCGTTTTTCACAGAAATTCTGCCTGGTAGAATCTGGCATTTAAAGAATCAAAGTCAAAGCCAATATCATTTATTCAGTCTAGGCTGTTACAAACACTTATGAACGTCAAAGAAGCTACGCCATCGGTTCACAAAGCCTACGGCGGGAGACCGCGTAACGAGAAGAACCGGCAAGAAACTCGTCAAGGGCTGTTTTATTCTTCCGGTTTTATTTCATACAAAGTCGTCAAATTGAAAAGTGACCTTAACATATCAGTAAGGTCAATTTCCATCACAGGAAAATACTAATTAAAATATTACATTTTATGGTCATTGTAACCGTAAACAATTCTTAACTGGCAAAGAAAGACTTGATCATACATTACAACATTTCTCGCAATACAAGATTACTATACTGCAAGTTGTGAAGTACATACAGGTCAGTATCAATTTATTTTAGATAAAAATATTTAGGCTTTAAGCACAGCATTAAGATAAGCAGACTGAGGTAGACCCATTTCCGCTGGCGGCACCCGTTCACGAGCATGACGCATGAACCAGCCATCGCTTCGCTCAACCATATTTTAGGGAACGTAACGACCCGCCTCACACGACACCGCCGAAGAAACGTTTGAGTGAGCATGACGTACTTCAGGTACTTATGTTAAGCTGTATAATCTGACATTAGTACAGTCTGGCATTTGTAGAATTTGGCATTTATAGAATTTGGCGTTAAAAACGAGTCTAGTATTTGTAGAGTCTAACATTTGTCGACTAAACATTTACAAAACAGTCAAAAATCTTCAATCGACCTTGAACTTTAAGGCGAAAGCCGTTGAGTTCGGAATTTTTTGAAGAAAATTTGATATTTTGTATAAGCTGTAGTTGTTGCTGACTGTAGATGACGCCATACATTTTGGGATATTTCTTAGCATTAGATAAAGATACATTAAAGTAATAGGCGTTTTCTTTTATTCAGTCTATCTATTCATACAAGGCTAACAAAAAAACATAACATTTAAAGGGTAGTTTCAGCTACATACTCAAACACATAGACTTGTTAAGCTAAAATTTTTGTAAAAAAAAACAACGGGTTGTACTCCGGGAGTGCCGGCAGAAGTGAAAATTATTGGTGCAGCGCGTAAACGTTTTATTTAAATAATAACACTAATAAGGATTCAATTTACACTAGGTTCCTAATCAAAAGAAATGGAACTTGATAATCGGTGGGGTACAGTCTTTTGAAAGAAGTATTAATAATAGGGGTTAAAGTATGAAATTGCCGACGTTTTTCTTACACTTCTAGAGAACCTCACTACTTCTGTGATTAAAAGGTACATCTATTGCTTGATTTTATATTAAATTAAGATCATAATGATCAAGAATAATTAATCTCATGGTTATTATTTACGTTTCTTATACGAAAAAAAAATACCTCGAAAGGTTCTCTTTTTTTAGCAAAATTTACTACTTTATTTAATGTAATTTATAATTTGTTAAATAAACATATAGCATTAGATTGCTTAGTCTTCAAACAATGATTGTACATAAAAAATTTGTAGGATTAGCACTTGCGGTAGTAACTATAACAAAAAATGTTAGTATGGAAAACGAACTTTCTTTGAAAGTCTTCATACAAATCGGCAATTCTATAGTAATATTACTTACACTCACACCAATTAACCTAGCCCCAAAGTAAGCACTGTAAGGCTTGCGTAATGGGATACTAGGATAACGGATATAATACATACATATAATTATAATATTAGTATTTTTGTGTAGAAATTAAAAATAAACCATGACTCGGGTATAAATGCTCGTATTCATCATACAAACATTTGCCCCTACCGCGATTCGCACCCAGGACCTCAGAGTAGACGACAGCGACACCTTGCAACCGGTGTACCACTCTACTACGGAGGTCGTCAAAGTATATACAGTTTTTTATCCAAAAAAATCTGCATTTTAAAGAATCAGTCTCAATTTAAAGATCTTATAAAGCACAAAAGCACGTCAGTAGGCCAGGAGCTCGATTTTTGATTCACTCGTCTCGAGGATTCTACTGATTTTCGTGCGACGTTTGAGTTTCCGTATTCCGTAAAAGCGACCTTGCCCGTATAAACATAGCTTCGCTTTTCGCTTGTAGTACCGCCTCCCAACGCAAGCGAGGGGCAAAGCAAAAAGCGTGCTATGTCCACGCGCTACGTTCGCAACGAGGTGATCGCACGGGACCTTAACGTCGAGCCCGTGCAGGACTTCGTGGGCCGTCTGGCGCGTCGACTATTCGACAGCGCCGACCAGGGCCCCCACCAGCACCTGCAGGGCATCACTCCCGTGCCACCACCACCGCCGACACCATCCTCATCATCATCTTTACCACCAACAGCGGGAAGAGCTCCTTCCCCCACCACCACAAGGGCTAATAAGAAGAAGAAGGCGCTGCCCCGTCACATTGTGCCCCCGCCATCTCCCCAGCCCACCCTACCCAATCCTGCCCCCCCCCCCCCACCTAATTATAGCCCCACCCTGTTTGCACAAGTCGTAGCCCGTTCGCAGGCGCTCGCTTAGCCTCCCCCATTATGGGGGTCTCACCCGTTGCGGTAGACCGCGCAGAGGGCCGCGCAGTAAACTCCGGCGGGGGCACACCAAATCGTCACATGACGGCCGCCAAGCGGCATATAACCACCGTGGGGCAGTGGCACACCGTACTGATATGAGCGCCAGACATCGCGTGATAAATACCAACCGCCTCTGTGGTCTAGTGGTACAACCGCCGGTATCATACCCAGGGGTCCCGGTTTCGATTACAGCGGGGGTGCATATTGTATTCGGTTTGGTTGGTGGTAGGATTTGTGAGTCCCGCCTGGCTAGCTACAATCATCTTATCTAAGTCTGACGACATAACAACAATGTTTTCAGCATTGTTGTGTTCCGGCTGTTAAAGATTAGAAAGCCAGTTCCTCAGTGATTGAAGATTCCGGGATTTGCTTCCATCTTCAGCCTTATCAATACTTAACATCAGGTATGATGAAGGCTAAGAGCTTCCCCGTCGCAGAGTATTAAATGAACGAAATAGAACTTTCTTAGCAAAGTGACAAGAAGTGTCAAATGAAGTGTCATTTTTATATCATTAGAAACATCATTCGTTCCAAATTGCGACTTGCAATTGCGACTCCAAGTTACAAAATTGAAAGGGATTGCGATAGATTTTAAAATTCGTTAATTTTCCCAACTCAGGATTGGCTTTGGTTACATTACAGCAAGACAGTTCAATAATTCAATATTTTAGATTTGGGCGCCAAGTGTAACTGAGCGGAACACCCCGTTTCCACTGGCGAAACATGTTGTAAACGTTATAGTACGGCCACTGAGAGAATGCATTATGCGACAGCTCCTATTGAGATTCAATATTTTAGATTTGGGCGCCAAGTGTAACTAAGCGGAGCACCCCGTTTCCACAGCCGAAACATGTTGTAAACGTTATAATGCGGCCACTGAGAGAATGCATTATGCGACAGCTCCTATCGAGATTCAATATTTTAGATTTGGGCGCCAAGTGTAACTAAGCGGAACACCACGTTTCCACCGGCGAAACATTTACAAAAAAAAAACATGCGCAAATGAGAGAATGCATTATTTGACAGGTCCTATCGAATGCCATTGGTCATCCTCTCAGCGGCTATATTTTATTATATTTTACATTTATTATTTTTTACAACATGTTTTCTTGTAAATGTTTTTTCAGTGGAAACGGGGGGTAAAGTGGACGTAACAAAACATATCAAAGAAGGTACCTAAAGTGTGTTTCAAAGAATAACTCTTTGCCACTATGTTGGCACCCCTTCTTATCTGTCAAGAAGGTTGCGTTTAGATGATATAAATAAATAAAATAAAATTAAATTCATTTATTTCGTCTACGTCATGTTTTGGTTATGTAGAAAATAATGTAAATTGTGTACAGTCAATAGCACGTACGGCTTTACATTTGCACTACGAAAACCGACGCTATAACGAGCGACGTAAGAATTTGTGGCCGAGTTGACTTTTTCCAATATTTTTCTATTTAAAATTTATCATAAGTATAAAAATCGCATTGAAAAATGCAAAAAATCACAAATCATAGACGCTCTCAAGGTCAAAGTGTAGAGCCGTGACTGCTGTTGACTGTACAATATCATCTGAGTCATTAATTTTAACAACTCCCAGTTTAATTACGTATAAAATAATACAACTAACTAAACATTTACACCAATACTGACAAAAATCGAATTATATAAAATTCAACATTCGTTTTTCTATCAAATCGATATAATCTAATCGATCTTTTAAGTGTTGCCAGTATATATTTTTTCTGTCAAAATCCATTTGACATTGATGTGATTTGTCAGCGGTATGAAGTCCACTACTAGACTACAGTACGACAAGGATTATAATGAATGTAGAAAAAACGGAACGTCATTGACAAGTTATGCAGCGCCTCTACCCCCGTTAATTACATATAACTTTATAAGCCTTGTCGCATTTACGATCATTAATGAACGTGCCAAAAGAAGAAACTTGTGCCATCTTGTGTTTACGTCAATTTTGACAGTAAAAGCGTCATAGATCGACCACTTGACAGGCGGATCGCACGCGCGGTAAGACCCACCTACTTCTTACCGCGCGTGCGATCCGCGTGTCAAGCGGTACGGTAGTGGGTGGGCATCAACACGTTCGTGGTTACAAATTCCTAGATAAATATCAAGTTTAAATTCGTCGAAAATAAGGGATGAGAATAAAAACACTGCACGCCATAAGGGATGTGAAAAAAAAACACACTTCTTACTGCGCTTGCGATCCGCCCAGTTAAGTGGTGGATCTATAGCGCAACTGCAATAAGGCAATCTAATATAATCTAATATATAGGCGGTAATCTGTGTATAAGAGTGCCCTCTAAATCACACTAGTGTAACTTCAGCGAGGAATGCGTTGAGCAGACGGTTTTTTGACCCATAGTTTTTTTTTTCTTTTGACCCATAGTTTTAAGTTAAATAGTTCTAAATAGATTATACAGATCGTTGTTGGTATTACAGCTTGTGGGATTATGTTAACTTTACATTTTTATATTATTCATTCATACATTATGTGCTTGTTAATAGAGGTTTCAGTATTTTAAACAGCTGTTATTAGCGAGGACCTGTAATTGGCTATCTGTTTCCTACTGTGCTAAATATTGTAATTATGACACGCTGTTGGTCTTCCATAAATAAAATAATAATAAAAAGGCTTATAAGTAACGCGGGAGGAGGCGCTGCACAACTGTCAAAAATGACGTTTCGTGTTAGTTCCTATTTTTGCCACGTCCATTATAAGACTTGTCGCATTGTAAATTTAACTAAAGGTACAATAAAAAGGAGTTAGATTTTAGATAACCAAACATGCTTTCATTCTTATTTATAAACAGATTGCAGTTGATAAAAAAAAATACAAGAAAAATATCGATCACAAATTAAAATAATATACAAAAATGGACGGTAAAAGCAATATTTTTTATTTATAACTTTTTAATTTTGCATTTTACAATGCTTTTTTTATGTGATAAATATTAAACAAGAAAGTATACCAGAAAAAAGCAACTAGTCTCATCCCGTCAGGGCGACATGAGACTAGTTGCTTTTTTCTAGTATATTTTCTTGTTTAATATTTATCACAATATTTTTTATATTTTTATGGCAGTTTTGAGTAGGTATATTTTTGAGCCAAAATCATAAAACAGTTTTTTCCAAAACCTACGGTAAAAACCGCGCGCGCTCAGAATGGGATGTAACCTTGTTGAAGTTAATCGAAAATGCTAGTTTTGAAATGAGCTGCATAGCAAAATGCTAGTTTTGATGCTCAATGTGAGCAAAAAACTAAAATAAGTCAGTTATTTCTAAGATCTCTCATTTTTATTAACTTCGGCGTGTGATTAGCGTAGCACGTTTAGACAAACTTAAGTATTTTTCATAACTGACATATCTTTAATTTTGACAAGTAACTGACCAATCAACAGATTTTTGTACAAGCGATGGTGGCGCCATTTAGTTCCAGTTTTCCACCCCATTCTCATTATGGAACATATATATAGCTAAACTATATCGGAACCGAGATTTCAGACGTTTATTGATTTTTTCTTATCGAGTGAGGATTAGTGGCCACCTCTGGTGTCAGAGTTTATCAAGCCGCCTATAAGGCCTCTGACTTGGCTTTACGACTGTAATCAAATGACAACAGTCGGGACCGACGGTTTACAGTGCCCTCCGAAGCGCTCAGTCATAATGCCACTTTGGGGTCACCCATCCGACACCTGACCGGGCCGAACTTTGCTTAACGAACGTGATCGAATACGATCGGGCTATCAAGCGCGGCCATGAGCGCTGTATTCTATTATTGAGGTAACAAACTAAGCAAGAAAAAATCATATTTCAGCTCGGATATTACTTAAGGCAAAGTTAATTACTCAGATATATATCTTTATTGTGAATGATGCTTTAAAACAGTAATAAAAAATGATGCCACTAGTCCATACAAAGTTACCCAAAGCCCGTTATCATAATACTGTCCCTTTAAACATACTTTGTATAAAAGAGATCGTACGATGTCAAGAAGATCTAAAAGTGAGAAGCGTTTGATCATTCGAGCATCAGGTGGAAAAAAAATTGACCGTACTACCAAAGAATTACTAAACATTATCACCTACAGCTAATTTACTATCAGTACTTTCTAAATTACTATTACAATCAGACTCATCTGTGGCCTCATCGTTAAGACTGTCTATCAAACGTTGGGGTACCAAAAGATTCTTTATATAACTCTCCATACTTTTCACCGCAGTCAAGATTTGATTTTCTATACTTAGAGCATTATTTTGTATATCAATTGTATTACCTGAAGTTTTCAATAGATTGGCCAGAATTGGGTTTGATTTCAGAGTTTCTTCTCCTCCGTTGGTGAGATTTTCTAATATTGATTTTTCTTCTGAATTTGTGTTCAAATTTTCTTTCTCGTTGTTTTTGTGAGTTCTCTTGTGTAATAGGAAGACGTCTGGATCCTTAAAGTATTTTGAACACTCTGTACATCTGTGTGGGGTTTTGAATCCGTTGTTTAGAGGTGTAGAGTCTTGACTTTGTGTTTCGTTTGATGCATGTGGTTTATTTTGTTGATCTGTAATTAATTATAGAGAATTAATTCCAAACAAAACAAACATAGGAGACCGTGGCGCAGTGGTTCGCGCGCTCGGACTGCGATTTTTGAGGTTAAGCAACTTTCGCAATGGTCAGTCACGGGATGGGTGCACATAAATTTACTATCTCGAGCTCCTCCGTGCTTCGGAAGGCACGTTAAGCCATTGGTTTCGGCGCATTTGCAGTCGTTAAAACCCAGCAATCTGCATTGCGCCAGCGTGGTGGGTCATGGCCCGTTCTCCTTATCCATTCATAAGGCCAGTGCGCCAGCAGTGGGACATTAAAAATGGCTGATGACGAATTTCAAACTTAATTAACACGTTACATTCAAATGTTTGCTTTCTCACACTTTATCAAACACAATATAATCAATCCATAATAGAGATTACCCAATAGCCATGATGATATTATTTCATAATGAATGAATAAAATTAGAATTTACGTTCGCGAAGGTCATCTCAAAAATATGAATAATTTGAATGAGGTTAAAAGGCCAAGAGAGATTATAATATCTGTAACAGAATCGTGTTTTTAAATGGAAAACAGTCATTGTTATGATTTTTTAAACGATTAAAGACAAGAACGAACTAATGTTGAAATCTTTGTTGACAACTCTGCCTGCCTAGCATGACCATCATTATATCACGCGATATGATATGATACGTCATGCTGTCTTGCTTACCCCACTAAGGTAAGCGAGATATAGGATCTTTATCATGCGTAAATAGCCGATAAAAGCCGCTCATGCTAGGCCGGCTGTACGTAATAATAGAGAGAAAAAAAACATTTTATAAAAAAAAGTCAAACCGACTTCAAAAAGTAAAAAATAAAACTTTTGGAGTCGGTGCCAGCCAGGGCATTCTACATTGCACTTCTATTAACTATATATTTTTTTGGCCTTAGCTAGCTAGCACCGACTCCAAAAGTTTTATTTTTTACTTTTTGAAGTCGGTTTGAATTTTTTTTATAAAATGTTTTTATTTCAGATTTTTTAGTTACATCATGTGCCGTTACTTACACTAAAAATCAGCCCATACACAACAATGTCATCTAGGTAAACGACTACTTGCCAAAAGGTGATTGATATTTTTCAAGATTATGAAAAAACTACTAGCCAGATCTTCGTAAAAATTATATGGGACCAAATTGACAGTGTACCCGATCGAACAAAAAAACAACTATTAAAATCGGATCACCAACACCGGAGTAATCGGTATACATACATCAGACAAAAAAAAAAATACGCGTTGAATTGAGTACCTCCCTCCTTTTTTGTTGAAGTCGGTAAAAAACAAGGAGTTTCACCCGAGTTCTTTTTTATTACAAAAAGAACTCGGGTGAAACTCCTTGTTTTAACAAGAAAGTAACAAGTTTCTTATAATTAAAACATATTTTTTGTTTATAGTTTAACAGAACTACACAGCATACTTATACAATACTGTACTACTTTCCACGAGAGCTACTGCCGACAAACTGTTGTACAGTTTGGCAGACGTTGCATAATTTGTAAGCACTGTATTCTTGAGAGATCAATCAATAAAAAATTAAATTAAAAACATAAAAATAGCATTGTTAAATGCAAAATTAAAAAAAGTTATAACATTTTATATTATTTAATAAACACTGGATATTGGCCAAATCCAAAAGCAAAAAATCCAACCGCCATTAAATAAAAAGAAGAAGAAAAACAAGCCCTTGAATTTCTTGTCGGTTCATCTCGTAACAAGGTCTGCCGCCGTAGGGTTTGCGGACCGAATGGCGTAGCCACTTAGAGACACTTACAAGTGCTTGTAACACCCGAGACTGAATAATGATATTGAATTTGAAATAATGCCTAGAAAACTCAAGGAAGAAACAGATCCAAAACTGTACACCCAGTAACTATTACCGAAAATATTGTATTAAAAAAAACCGTGTATCTCTCGTTACAGGACATTGGCGAAATTTCTGTGAAAACGGAGAAAGCCAGAACAAAAAAAGAATGCGTATTTATGGTAAATTTTAAATAGAAAAATATTGGAAAAAAAATTACTCGGCCACAAGTGAATTCTCAGACGGAAATCGAACCCGCGACCTTTGGAAATCCGGTCCAATGCTCTAACCGCTGAGCTACCGAGACTTGTGGCCGAATTAATTTTTTCCAATATTTTTCTATTTAAAATTTACCATACTTATAAAAATTGCATTGAAAAATACAAAAATTACAAAATCATAAAATGCGTATTTATTTACATTATAGAAGGAGTTATCAAAATCAGTCATCATTACCCTAAGAACACAAGATAAAGATAAAAGATAAAATATTCTTTATTGTACACCATGAAGCTAGAAGGTGTGGCAACACTCGCCAAGTAAACTCAAGCTCCGATTATTTTTTACCTTTTTTATTGAACAATCTTAGTTAAGTTAAATTATAGTACTTTAGATGTTAAAATCTAGTTATAGTTTAGCAGTGCAAACGTTATAAAGTGATTTGACAAGCTGTGTGGTGATAAATAAACAAGTGAAACATTGGATTTTACTACCTTCATCGAAAACGGTACCGAATCTACCCTCAATTAGTATTAACTTTTTCAATCATCCGAGGAAAAATTGCCAGCACAAAAAAATTTACCCAACTATAGGGAAAAATATTTCAGCAAGAAGTATCGATTCTCGATATCGTGTGAAGCTTTTTGGTTAACTATTTTATTGGATTAGTTACCATCCTTAGTGTCAAAAAATGAGTTTCCTTCAAAATATTACCTTTAGGAGACCTCGTACTCAATCTCTGAATGAAAAGCATGACGAAGATATATTAAATAATACAAGTATTACAATAGACGTTGATGATACGACTACTGGTAGCTTACCAAACATATCATGCGACAGTGTCGACGAACAAGTATATGAACTAAAAAATCAAATTGATAAATTGAAAACAGATCTACAATCAGCTAATGATGAAATCGTTAACTTGTCTTTAGAAAATACACAGCTCAAAAAAACAATACAAGCATTAGAATCAAAACATGAAATGTATAAAAAAGTGACAAAAAATTTAAGTAACAACATGTTGAATTCACCTAATAGAGGAACGCCAAAAAAAACGATAACACCTATAAATGCAGTCTCTGACAACTCTAAGAAGTGTCCTATATTAGAAAAACAAAAAGTTGCAAACGAAGGATCGCCGGAAATAAATAATTGTAGTAATACACGTGACCCAAAAATTGACGTGTCTGATACTCGGAGCCCTCAAATAAGGATGAATAATGAATTGAGTGCTCATAAAAGTAATTTACCTAAAATTGCTATACTAAGCACGAACAAGAACACAGATACTTTAGCAGCTGCAAAAAAGCTATTTCCACGATTTAATATATGTCACTACTTGACAACTAATTGCAGCCTTGAACGTATGGTACATTCTCTAGAATCGAAAATAAAAGACTACAATATGAACGACTACTGTGTTGTAGTAATAGGTCAAACTGATTTCGAATTCACCAATAATTATTTTGAATTAGTCATTAATTTGAGGCAAATACTTTTGAAAAATATGCATACCAACGTGATATTATGTCTGCCAACATTTAAGTGCGGAAAATATACAAACATGTTTAACTCTCGAATAGAAACTTTTAACAGTCTTCTTAATCTAGATGTATTGACGCATGATCACGCGTACTTGATAGATTCAAATAAGAACTTGTCCTATGATTTTGACATGTTTGATAATAAAAGAGGAAATGTTAATAAGTGTGGCATGCAAATAATCTTTAATGATGTGCTATCTCTTATAAATGACATAGCAAAATACCATAAAAGAATAAACGAAGAAAGGCGTACATCCGAGGAACCGCTGAAAACCGATCTTTTTCGTGAATAAGTTTATTAATGTTCTACATCAAAATATAGCTGGTGCTATTAATAAAGCGGATCTTTTATTAGCAAACCTGGACAATCTATCGGACAATGGAAAGTGTATTGATGTGATTTGCTTAACTGAACATTTTATGAAGGCAGGAAATGAAGTGCATTTGACTGTACATAACTATAATCTAGCCTCATATTTTTGTAGAGAAAATGGTACATGTATGGGAGGGGCATGTATTTTAATAAAGCATGGCCATTTATGGAAAAATGTGCCTGAAATAGCTAAGTTGTCGATTACAAATATATTTGAATGTTGTGCTGTAGAATTGACTAATTATAAATTATTAATTGTTTGCATTTATAGAATACCTAAAGCTACCAACGTAAATACTTTTTTCTTAAGATTAGAGCAATTGTTATCTTTTGTATCGAAAAAGAATTATAATAATATTATTCTTGCCGGTGACTATAATATTAACACATTGGTAAATAATAACTTAACACTAGAATTTCAATGTCTTCTATCCAATTATAATCTGAAATTGGCCATTAATCAACCGACAAGACTTAGAAGTAAAACCTGTATTGATAATATAGCACATGATTTTAAAAAGGGCAGTAGGGCAGAAGTGATTGAGTTCGCGCTATCTGATCATACCGCTCAAATAGTACAGGTCCCTGCACGTATTGTGCCGACTCTTAAATTCTGGAAAAAGCGTCAACGTGATTATAGTGATCAAAATATTAATAAATTTAGAGAATGCCTTAAATCCTTTTCTTTTTCAGAACTCTATGACATGCTTGACTGCAATAATGCTTTTAATTATTTTATGGAACATTTTAAATTATTTTACGACTTATGCTTCCCATTCAAAATTGTTAAGATACCTATTATAAGTAAACCTAAATGGTTATCACGGGGTATTAAACGGTGTACTTATAAAAAACGACAACTATTATGGATTTGGCGTCATAAACCAAACCTTACGAATAAAATAAACTATAAAAACTATTCAAAAAGGTTAAAGAAAATAATAACATTGACAAAACTATCACAAAATAATCATAGAATAAAGACATCCCAAAATAAGGCTAAAACGACATGGCAAATTATAAATAAACCTCAATTTAATCTACCATCTAATCATATTAATGACATACAAACTGACACTTTTATTATGACCGATCCCAAAAAAATTGCGAATCACTTTAATGACTTTTTTATTGAAAAAGACTTTGCTATAACAGAAAGATGTAAGAATGATCAATCTAAAATACCTGCACTTAATAACTCAATGTTTATGGCCCCAAGCTTGCCGCTTGAAATATTGAAAATTATAAAAAATCTTAGAAATACTAATAGCGTCGGATATGACGAAATTTCCGTCAAAATATTGAAAGCAATAAGTGAAGAAATATGCTGCCACTTATGTCATATAATTAACTTAAGCATTGAAACAGGTACATATCCAGAATCTTTAAAAGTCTCAATTGTCAAGCCTTTATTTAAAAAAGGTGACAAAAGATTAGTCAATAATTTCAGACCTATTGCACTACCTCCGGTGATCTCAAAAATATTCGAAAAATACTTTTATGGTCAAATCAATAACTTTCTAGAAAAACATAACATTCTGTGTAATGAGCAAAAAGGTTTCCGTCAGAATAAGACCATTAATATGGCAGTCTTTGATTTTCTAAAAAATGTTATGTTTAATGTTGACATAAGAAAACCAGTTTGTGCCATTTATTGTGACATGACCCAGGCGTTTGATTATGTTGACCATAATATATTAATAAATAAACTAAATAAGTATGGTATCAGGGGTAATATACAATCATTAATTTTATCGTATTTAAGTAACCGCAAACAATACACATCCATAGCGCGTATTAATTTGACGACTAAAAGAGAAGAAATTTTCAATTCCCGTGAACGAGTGGTTAAATACGGAGTTCCCCAAGGCAGTGTGCTAGGGCCTCTGTTGTTCATTATCTATATTAACGATATGCCTAAAAGTATTAACCACCCTGTTACCTTATTTGCCGACGATTGCACGGTTACAATAGGAGCCAATGATATAAGTTGTTATGAAAAAGAGATACACGAATCTTTAACATCTATAAAATTGTGGTTAAAAAGCAACAATCTTAAAATAAATTTGAGTAAGACACAGATTATGCAATTCAGTCAAAGGTCGTCGAATATACAATTAAATAGCATAAAGAACACCATTTGTATGACAAACACGGCTAAATTTCTTGGTCTCATGATAGACAGTAACCTTAATTGGAAAGCCCATATTGAGGTTATTTCCAAAAAACTTGGCAGCACTGCATATGCGTTATTTAAACTATCTGCAGTGTTGAATATTGACGCGTTGTTGACTGCATATCACGGCTTAGCTGCTTCAACATTGAGATTCGGCATAATCTTCTGGGGAAACTCTACTAATCGGGACATTGCTTTCAAAATGCAAAAAAGATGCATCAGGTCAATGTTTAGACTTGAAGTTACTGACAGTTGCAAACCATATTTCGTAAAATATAACATTCTTTCACTTCCGTCCCTATATATTTTTGAAGTTATCATGTTTGTGAAATGTAACCCACACTTGTTTCCCAGACTCTCTGACACGGTTGACCGCAATAGACGAGATAAACACAAACTACGAGCACAAGCTTCTAAAACTGCTCTTCTACAAAATAGTGTTTATTGTATGGGCTCTAAACTTTTTAATAAAATCCCGAAATCTTTAAAAGAATGTAATAATATTAATATTTTCAAAAGTAAATTGAATGCATTTCTCATTAATAAATGTTATTATAATGTAAAAGAATTTCTGAATGATAAAATTTTATGATGTTTTAATGTGCTACTGATATTGTTATTTATTATTTAGTTAAGATTTATTGACATTTAGTTTTTTTTATAATTTTTCATCAACAATGTATTCTATATTAGTGATTACAATTAAATAATGGACTACTTCCCTATATAGATTTTTGTGTTGCATGCATTTCTAATAAAATTATAAATGACATTTAATTAAACTCGCCATTCTAAATTTGTACGCCTACAATGGTAAGACATGTTGATACCATTACCATAATTATATTTTTAAGAACTGTACCACACATGTTTCTACAAATCAATAAATTCTATTCTATTCTATTCTATTCTATTCTATAGTTTACAAAAGTATTTTTAAAAGAAGAACAGTCGCTTAAAAGCAATTTCTTCCAGTCAACCATAAAGATGAGCTGGATTAAAACCTGCGTAGAAATGGTGAATTATGGTGTTCATACAGAATATTTACGCTTAATAATGTATAAAAGCTATAAATACAATACATAAACATACAACATAATATATATCGTATATATGTCGTAGGAGGATTTGATAAATAGAATTTTCGCAAAAAATCTAGAGATATTGCAAAAATACGGATAATTAAACAAAGGTGTTGACATTTCTCAATCGTACTGAAAAAAGATAGGGTTTTTGCAAAAATACTGGTTACTTTAGTAACATTGGATATTCTTTACTCTGATTGGCTTAATTGTTGTTTGCTTGGCAACTCTTATTCTGATTGGTTCATAGAAAGTTTACTACACGTGAGAGGGTAGATTGACATATGAAAGTCGTCAACCAATCAGAGAAGATATTGTTTTGGACGGTCCGAACAGCCAATCAGTGTGCTTATTTCATAATAGCCAGCGATTCTTTTCGTAATCTTACTAAGGCAACCAGTGTTTTTAAAAATCCTATCTTTTTTCAGTAGGATTGAGAAATGACAACACCATTGTCTAAAATTTTCGGTGTTTTCGCAATATCCCTAGGATTTTCGCAAAAAAACGATTTATCTAATTATCCTGCGACATATATAAACATACTTAAATAATAAATACCATTAAATATATAATACTATGTAACGAACGGAGAAAGTGAAACTTTATGATGTCAGTGCCAGGTAGTGATTTTTGACAGGCCGTTTAAAGCTATCTGAGAGTGTTCAAGTTTTATGTCGTTTTAAGAAGGAGTTGACATTAAATACATATTTTTATTTTATTAACTATTAACGTTATCAAATACTATCGGAAGCACTGTTCATGCCATGCCAGTAAAAGTGTAGTAATTAACCGATCAACTAAAAAACTTTTTGAGCAACAAAAATACTAGGTGAGCAGCTTAGTGGCCAATCTAATATTATTTTAATTTATACTGAAACTTAAACTTACTATTTTCGTATTTCTGTTTTTTTTTTGATTTTGTTTGTTATTTTTTTATTGTTGTAGTTAATTAGTAAGATTTTTTTATTTATTTCTTGTTCTTATATGCTTTTTTATCCGTGTGCTGTGTATGTCAATAAAAGATTTTTCTTTCTTCTTTCTAATCTAACTTAAACTTTTTTTCCGCAATTAAACCTAGCACTAGGGCGGTTACAACCCGATACTCGGGTTCGTCGATCGACGAAAAATTCCAAATTATGCGAAAATCTTTAATTGCAGTTTGTGATCATCACGTTTAACATTTTGTATATTTTATAGTTTTCGGAACAAATAGACTCGAGTACCTTTAATTTGATACCTTACTCGGCCGCGTACTACGCGCCAAAGTCCCTATCGAGTCGTCACAAATTTTGCGAACCTGAATTAAGTATTAATCCTAGCATTAAGTATAGTTGCTTAATTTAGTAATTTTTAGTCGATCGGTTTATTATATTCTTCGGTAAAAGTAAAGGATATGAAATATCGATAGTTTTCAATAACGAATATAGAGTTAGTCAGACTTGTACTCAGGGTACATGCCTATTCCAATTTTGCAATTCACTTACTAAAATAATAATAGTAACTAGCAACCCGTGTGCGCATAATGCGCAAAAAACACATAATAAAATAACATTCAAAAAAGTTTTATTTTTTTGATTTTTTTTATTCGAGTTTTTGCTAAATTTCTCGACTTATCCGACCACTTCAGACAAATACCTTTCTAACGGTGTATTGCACTTGATTGTGCGACTTTTAGTTTAGGAGGAGAAGCGGCTTCACTGCCGTATTATATATATAGATAAAAGCTTTACTGCATACTATAAAAACAAAACAAGTACAATAAACGAACATACAATAGACGGCCGCTCGCGATTTCACCCGCGGTTCCCGTTCCCGTGGGAATATAATAAAAATTATTGTTATTATTATGGATTATTTTATAATTTGTTTTTTTTTTATAGTTGACATTAATTTTAATTTAATGTATCAGCGGGTATGCAATTTAATGTAATGCAATTTAATGAAATGTAATTAAATTATTATTAATAAAGTAATTAGATTTTGTACGAATACTGTGGTGCCCGCATAGTGTCACACTGATCTTAAACTCTATGTAACATCTTATGTACTGTGACTAGCAATGAATAAATGAATATAAATATATATGTAAATACGAATTTTTGCACGCCTTGTGAGGTTGAATATGGAAGAGCTAATTTTTTTTTAACATCGCTTTTGTAATCCACCCGTATTCATGCATATAGATGATGTTATTATTATTATTAAAAAGTATCCTATGTTCATAACCAGGCTATCAACTATCTGTGTACCAAATTTCATCCAAATCCGTTCAGTAGTTTCAGAGCCTATTCAATGCAAACAAACAAATCTTTCCTCTTTATAATATAAGTATAGACATAGCAATCTCTTCCAGGCAACCTTGGGTGAAAGAAAACAGATAAATAATGAATAATAAGCATAATCTCTCACCGTCAATCAAATGGTTCCCATCCGCTGAGAAGCTAGCCGTCGCTTGCATGGCTAGCATGGTCTGCATGTAGATAGCTTGCGCCATTTTTTGTTGCAACTTGAAACATACCAAATCAACACTGGATTATCGCAAATTTTTTAAATGAAATACGGGGAGACTCTTAGCCTTCATCATGTCTGATGTTAAGTATTGATAAGGCCGAAGATGGTAGAGTCTCTCCCGGAATCCTCAACCACTGAGGAACTGGCTATCTTATCTCAAACTGCCGGAACACAACAATGCTGAAAACATTGTTGATATGGCGACAGACTTAGATAAGATTGTGGTAGATAGCTAGCCAGGCGGACTTACAACAAGTCCTACCACTTACCATACCGTGTACCCCCGCTGGGAATCGAACCCGCTACCCCTGGGTCTGATACCGGTGGTTGTTACCAATAGACCACAGAAGTGGCTGATTATTACATGCGGCAGTATTTCTATATGTCTTGTCTGAGCCTCAGAAATTGTGGGGTTATACCTAACTTTGTAACAGCAATGCGACAGCAACAATTTCGCGATAAGTGCTTTTCGTCACGTATCACCATAGCTACGGCCATAACTACCATAGTGCGGCCTCTACCGAACAAACGATGAACTAGAATGTGCATTCACTTAGTTCCTGTTAGTGCTACCAAATTATTTTGGCGCTAGCGTCATAATAACATGCGGCGTATTAGGCTCGGAATACACGTCAAAGTTTTCTTTACGATAATCTGATCAGACAATCGGAAGGCGCTCGTGCCATACATTTGTTTGAACACTCAATACACATCCGATTCCGATCCGACCGAGTCGGAAAGAACGCTACGCGTTTTCGATTATATTGTCTTATCCAATTGTCTGAAGGCGCTGTATGCATACTTCTGTACAGAGACGAAATAGACGTCCGATTCTCCTTCCGATTTGCCAATTGACTCTCTAGCGCATATTATTTTACTCTTCGGACTGAGTATAGAAAAATTCGGACCCAAAAACCGGACGTGTTTTGAGTGAAACCGATCAGACAATCGGAAGCAAATCGGATGTCTATTGTCAGCCTTCTCGGACCTCGGAGCGCGAGCGAGTGAGACGCCGATATACGAACAATTAGCGAGCGATTAGCCAGGCGCCCACATACGCGATCACTGCGCGATTATTACAAAGTTTTAGGTGATAACCCGTAGCGTATCTAGACTATACACTCCATCTGCGCAAGCCGGTTTATGCAGGCATGCTTTTAGGTAAGACGGTAGCCGGTACATTAGTCTATATACGTACCTGTGGATCTACTATTCTAGGCTTAAAGGCTTCCTCCCGCACCCAGGTTCTCGGGGTTCTCTGTCTTTGGTATGGTGCAGGAGAATCTGAGGGCAGGTTCTGTGATGGTATAGCGTCTTTGCGTAGCGTTCGCCATTGTCCTGAATCAGTAACATTTTTTTTAAAATTTATTTCGCTCTTGATCCTAATCCTAAGACTCTACGGTGGAACGAGCTAGCCCAGAAGGTGCCTATGCCTAGGTGGAGTGGCACTCTCGTTGTGTGACGTATCTTGAAACGTTTGCAAGGTAAAAAATATTGATTAAATAACACAGGAAACATGTTTATTCACCCTTGCTTTGAAGATGGACGGGTTATAAGTACTCGGAAGTACAGACACAGGGAGGGAGTTCCACTCCTTTGCTGTGCACAATATAAAAGAGTAGCGCTTTGTGCAACATTTAGTCATATTATAGTAATATCAACCAAGAAAGGGTGGTAACCCGCAGTGCGTCTAGGTGTCCGACGGAAGAAGAGGGATGGCAGTATGAGCTCATGCAGCTCAAAGTTCTTGACAACCTGTTTGGCGCAGGGGTACTAACCCCGCCTTCTGCGCCAGAGGTCCCGGGTTCAATCCCCGAGCAAGACAAATATTTGTGGGATCAACTTGAGGTCAATCCTATGGTGATTGCGTAAAGTTAATCGTATACATTTACCAGTACATATTGTATCATAACAAAAGTCATTCCATACAAATTGCAGCTGATTGAATATGATATGAACAGTCAAATGAATATGATTACCTAACGCAATCTAATTGGTTTAGCCATCTTCATGGGAATCGGTGAACCTAACCTAAACCCAAAAGTTTTTAAGTCAGTTAAAAATAAATTATCACAACCAAGGTAAAGTACTAAAATAAATATATTAAACAGAAATAATTGCTGCGATTATTGTATCCATTACCCATTTTGGGCCTAGCTGATGTAGTGAGTGAGTAAATAAAAAAGTTCTGCCTAGGTACTACTTAGTTTAACTCTGACCTAAATTTCTGCGCATTATTTGTGAAAAGTATTATACAAGCCTTGGCCACAACTAGGCATTGATGGATTTACGTATGTGTGCCTTGGCTTCCCATCAGCCCACATTTACATGTTCGTCCATCAATGCCTATTTTGCTGGCCGCTGCAGTAATGTACTAATTACTGTAGAAATGCTCTGAGCATACTACATGTCACTAATGGAAACCCAATTCTGTTTTTTTACGTTCTTATCTTACATATTTTTTACACATATACTGTAGGTAAACCACTCAGGCCCCGTATATATATTCCATTGTTCTCTGGACACCGGTGTCCCGTACGGGTTTGATGAATTTGTATATTGAAACTAGTAAAAAAATATATAGGTAGTGGAAGTGATGAAATTAGTAAATTATATCATGACAAAGATAATGAACATTAAAAACAGTTGACTGTGTGGAAAATAAAATATCCAAAATTCCAAAGTTTTTCAAAAGAGGTCTCAAAGAGAAAAAAATAACACATGACACTTTTTTTGCAAACAAACTCAAATTGAAATTGAAGATACCAATATCTCTTTCGTCTTTGTATGAATCGCAATTAACTAAATAAGTGATTCCATGAAGAAATAAACGTTTAAATAATAATACTTAAAAACAATATTAAAGCTAAAATGCTGAATGGTTTCGAATATTAAGACACACATACCTTTGTTTTTTCCAACACTTGTGATGGTGTAGTCTTCTGGTGTAAAATGTTTACTACACACTTTAGAGTATTTCGTGTACGGTTTTCCACGTTTTAGAATTTTATTCCATAATTTTGCTAGCTCCTCGTCCCTAGGAAATTGATGAAAAGACACATTCTTGGCTTTTCCTGCCATGGACGTACACCGCGGCACAGTGCAATAGTAAGGCATTTTGTTAGCTGATTACACTCGTCACTGTATTTATTAACATAGCTAAACAATATAGTTTTAGATTTAAACGTGATTTAGTATAGTAAATAAATAAAAAGTCGCGCAAACACCAACCAAGCCGACATAACAAAATAGACGTCATAGACAATGAATGAATAAATGAATTGGAATGAATGATGAATGAAAAAAATAAAGTTTGTGTAATCCTTGCCACAAAAAAAAATCTAATCGATTATTTAATGAATTGATTCTTATTCATAACAAAATAGTTGAAAAGTAATTTTATTACCAATCAATAGTATTATTATAGTAAGTTTCCAGTAGGACTAGTAGCTAAAGGGTAGAGTAAAACGTGATGAAACTACAAAAAAGCGATTGTATTAAAGAACCTAAATATCAAATTGTAAACTGGTACTTAAAGAAAACATAATTAATTTGAGGCTGTATAAAATAGATTCCTTTTACAAAAATAGAGTGAATGTATTGAAAGGTTATTGATGACAAATAAAGTCTATGGTTGGATTGCAAGTAGCCATTTTTTTTCTGAAAAAGTGGGAAGTGGGGAAGGGAAAAAAAGGTGATATATGTCAAATTTTTCAAGGCTGTTCTGTGATGATTCCATTTTTTTAGCAACGTGATAACGATTGCAACAAATAGTCAAGTTTTCTACGTACTAAACTGTTTTAATAAAGTGATTTAATGTGAAATAAGTGTTAACGCGGTACTCGGCGCCGCATATAACCAAAAGTTGAACAACAAAGGTTTCTGAAAATAAAGATGGGTTATTATTGCACCGTACCACAATGCACATCGCTCGCCGGCAAGACGAAAAACGTGAAATTCCACAGATTTCCCCGCGACATTACCATGGCGGATAAATGGAATTTGATATTGAAGCGAGGAAAGCCGTATACGAAGTATTCAAAAGTGTGCAGTTTACATTTCACCCAGGCTGACTATAACATCACGACTATGGGTAAGAATAAAGGTATTTGGGTTTTTCCATATCTGGTTTAAACAAGCGGGAGTAACTTCCCTTGATGACTCATAATTATATAAATTTTGTTACATTTTAACATTATTATTTACTTCGAGATCTCCAAAATTCTTTTGTGATCCAAACTTGCTTGGTCATAACTTACAAACTTTTTTTGGCCAGAGAGTCGCCTTTTTTATCTAACATGCATTATAACAAGTAAGGAAAATGAATATTTACTTTTCAGATTTCCTAATGATGTCCTAAGTGACGTTTTTTTATAATTTATTTAGCTTATTAGAATCTTATTGGATGAAAGATCACATGTATTACATTTTATTGTAATTTCAGTACTGATACTCTTGAAACTGAAGAGACATTATTTGAAAGTTTGAGGTTATAATTCTTTGTGTAGTAGTTGGCAAACTACCTGGCTTCCCGTGACTTCTTCCAAATAGACTAACAATTGTAGCATGATGCCAAATAGCCTATAATCTCTTTCAAGAATTGAGCTTTCAATTGCTAAATGTAGTAATGTCATTTACGGTATCAATTATATATTTTTTTAAGTTTCATGGTCATAATCATTAACACTATTACGAAAAACACGATTTTTTACCATGTTTGTATTTGTTGTTGATTCCCTAATATTCGGCACAGTTGCATGCATGTGCAGTTACTCCGTGATCATGGCTCATGGAACTGTGCCAAAATATCGGGGACTCAACAACAACAAATACAAATATTGTGAAAATCCAATTTTTCGTTTATTATAGTTTGTCAAAAAACTTATTTACTAGAGGAGTACCTCTAGCACATATTAGGGAAGTATTCTTCTTTATAATTTACTAGCTGTACCCAGCATGCATTTTAATGCCACGTAAAGTATAAAGAAATATTAAGATTTTTTGGGACAGGAACCCTTGTGCACGTCCCCAGAACACCCAGCCAGACTTTCATCACAATTGGATCAATGGTTTCGGAGTGCAAAGAGGTCAAACAAACATTGATTTTTATTTATATGGAAAACTAGTGGTCGCTCGCGGTTTAACCTGCGTGGTTCCCATTCCCATGGGAATATGGGGTTAAAAGTAGCCTATGTTACTTTCCGTTCTTTCAACTAACTCTATGCCAAAAATTTAGGCAATTAGTTGCTTATTATTATTATTTTTGGAAAGGGAACACCAGCAAGGCCGGACGGGTGATCAGTCTGAACCATTTGACCCAGTTCCAGAAAGAAAATTTGTTGCTTAGTTATGGTATGAAGGAAGGACAAATAAACACAATTTCACATTCATAATATTACTCAGGATTACGATGGAAGATTATATTTTTAAACTTATCAGAAACATTATAACCTCACTACAGTTTTCTGTTTGTGGGAATACCCTAATGTGTTTCAGTTCCAGTAAATAATTTAGATATAATATCTGCTTAGCCTCAGATTAAATAAACAATGAATCATACATAATTGGCTATTCATTATCTAATCTACAAAATGTTTTGGATTTAAATTTATAACTCTGATGGTACTCTTATAAGCAGTGATCAGATAATCGGATGCTTATTTACTTAAACTATGTTTTTGGCTTAGAAATGGAAGCGGCTTCTTAAAACATATTTTTTTGCCAAGCCAAATCTTGTGATTCCACAATCTTTTGATATATCTCGGAAACAGTGCATAGTAGCACAAAAATAAGATATTTTTGTTGTCTACGTCATTCATAAACCTATCTCTCAGCATCAATTGACAAAATAAAAAGACAAAAAATCCAAAAAATTGTGCTCAAAATTTTTCCATGTCCCGTTTCTGTAGTAATTTCACTTAAAATGAAAATTCGGCTTAGTTGCTGGTCCAGTGGTCCATCTAAAACCGATCAAAGTCTCTGATTTTTTATTGATACAAAAGTGCATTCCACACTAGCCAACACCTCAACTTTTAGATATACATAGTTTTTTTTTATGCATTATTATTTTTTGATGTGTACAATCGAGAAACATCTAACCCATCTGTAGATATGGATAGGGCTATCTGAGATAGTTGCCTTATATATTTTTGTTAATATGATCAAAATAACTACGGTTGCTAGGCAACAAAACTAGTATCCTAGGCAACTATCTCAGATAGCTGTATATTTATCAGATAGGTTATTAATTTCGGCCGTTAGTCAACCAGTAGTTTATTTGGGAAACGTGTTTTGGAAAATTATTAAGGTTATAGCAATAATTTATTATTCAAAGTACCGTTCCCGTAGGAATATCGGGATAAAAAGTAGCCACTGTGTAAATCTAGGCTTTCTTCTATCTGTGGGCAAAATAACATCCAAATCGTTCAGTAGTTTTTGCGTGAAAGAGTAACAAACGTTCTCACAAACATTCGCATCCTACTAATATTATAAATGCGAAAGTTTGTCTGTTTGTTTGTTTGTTCCTCTTTCACGCAAAAACTACTGAACGGATTTGGATGAAATTTGGTATGTAGGGACTTCAAGTAGTGGATTTTTTATCCCGATATTCTCACGGGAACGGGAGCCACGCGGGTGAAAACGCGGGGGGCCGCTAGTTTTACGTACTGGGATACGTAAAACTTATGTTTTGGCGCGCACTGTTCATTATTATGTATTTCACGAACTAAGTTGTAATTGTCCGTATTTTTAGGTTTTTTTATTTTCCCGACGTTTCGGCACCTTTTTAGCTGCCGTGGTCACGGGATGACTACGAAATGTCGGGAAAACCAAAAAATCCCTAAAAAAACAAAAATACGGACGTGAAATATAGCGCGTTTGATATCCGTTATTTTATTTCAATATTACTAGTTGTTTTATTTCAATATTACTAGGATATTTTAATACTAATAGATTTTCTGACTATTCAAAACACACCTTCTTCCCTTTTGTAACATGGTTTTAATTCCATTGCAGTTTGTTTAACAATGATATTAGAGCTTAAATAATTTTAAATAAATACTGACCTTCATGAGTTAAATTGTCTGACGCAAATAAAAATATCCATGACCTGAAGTCCTGTGCTCATCACCTTCTAAATGAAATAAAAAAAAAACATGTCTAAGTATAAAATTCGTATTGTAATTTTTTTACTTGTAACTTTTTTTTTGGTTTTACTTTATTTACAAAATTGTTATTGATGAGGCAACAGTATTAAAAAGTTGGAGAAGAAATTATAAGTTATATTGAACAGATTTAATTTATCTTTGAAAAATAACAGTGCATAATGAGTAACATATATATGTTAGTAGTATATATATACTCATATTATATTAGTTAAAGAATTTAGGGCGAAACCACATCTGACCGAATTTACGTTGCCGGTGCCGATCTTCCGCTGCGTGACGCCGATACATACAGGGTGTTAAAAGACCTTTAACGAAAATGAAAGCCACATATTCTACCCATCGTTACAATCATTTTCTTGTATGGGGCCAAATCTGGGAAACTGGAGTTTTGAGGAATAAAAGTCAAAATTATTTTTTTATGATTATCGTTTAAAATTACAGAACAATAAATATCAAAACCAATCGATGAAACTTAAGTCCCTGCCGCCTACTCGTATCTTCTAGACACACGCACACGTTGCACGCTTTTCATTGCGTATAAAAACTGACACCCATTATTTGGAATCTGAAAATAAAATTCGTTTCCCAGCAATTATTTTCACATATTCTTATTTAGCTTGATGTACACTACGCATATGTTACCGCTTCGGTATGGGTCTTTTAACACCCTGTATAATTCTTTTAATTCACATTTTACATCGTACACAATTAAAACAAAAAATGCGTTTACGCAATGCAAGATACCTACTAATTGTGCTATTGAGCTACATGAGCTCATCTCCCCAACTCTGTTTTACCACCGGGAGTCCAGGCGTACGGGCTATCACCCCTACCCGTGGGGCTATTACCTATCTTTGCAACAGCAACGCGACAGCTATGAGTCACGTATCATCATAGCAACCGCACGGTTGCTATGTTGATACTGTCGCGTTGTTGTTGCAATAATAGTTAGTAGCCCCGCTGGTTGATATGCCTCGTCTGCGTACAAAGCGCCTGTCATCTTTTATTACGCGCACAGCCAGGGAGTGGAATTTCCTGCCTGCGGAACTCCCGAGAGCCTATAACCCTGGTTCATTTGAAGCTCAAGTGAATAGGCTACTAAGCAAGCTCGCTCCATCTTCAGCCTCTTCTTAAATCTCACGATTCAGAATGAGGCTAAGAGCAAGCCTATTTAATTTAATAAATACCGGTCAAGTGCAGTCGGACTCGCGCACGAAGGGTTCCGTACTATTATCTACAAAAACGAAAAAAAACCACGTTTGTTGTATGGGATCTCCCATTATAAATTTGTTTTATTTTAATTGAATTATTTCTTGATAAAGTGAATATATAACTAAATATTCTGTGAATATTTCAAGCGTTTTACCTA
This sequence comes from Chrysoteuchia culmella, assembly GCA_910589605.1. Taxonomy (NCBI): domain Eukaryota; kingdom Metazoa; phylum Arthropoda; class Insecta; order Lepidoptera; family Crambidae; genus Chrysoteuchia; species Chrysoteuchia culmella. The sequence goes on along the minus strand of OU342671.1, from coordinate 9,102,388 downwards.
TTGCCGTCATCAATATGGAGCAAAAAAATCACGTGTGTTGTATGGGAGCCTACTTAAATATTAATTTTATTCTGTTTATTAGTATTTGTTGTTATAGCGGCAACAGAAATACGTCATCTATGAAAATTTCAACTGTCTAACTATCACGGTTCATGAGATACAGCCTGGTGACAGACGGACAGACAGCGGAGTCTTAGTCTATTACTAACCGGCAGGTCTCGTTTTGCCCTTTGGGTACGGAACCCTAAAAATATACTTGTGAGTCAGTCTTGGCCGCCGACAATAAAAGTTGTCACTGCCGAATTTGGCCGAATTTACAAAGATACCTTTGTAAATTCGGCAAAATTAATTTGGCTTAGCTCTTATTGTGACCAAATTAAGATCACAATCATTTATTTAGATTAAAGGTTGTATTCGGTTTGGTTGGTGATAGTATTTTGTTCTAAGTCCGCCTGGCTAGCTACCACCACCTTATCTAATTCTGTCGCCATAACAACAATGTTTTCAGCATGCATTGTTATGTTCTTGCAGTAAGAGATAGCCAGTTCCTCAGTGGCTCAAAACCGATGAAGGTATCCCTACGGTACGGTACGATGAAGGATAAGCGCTTTTCCTTAAGTGACTAAAGTTTAAACCGCTATGCGGAAAAAGTACGTACTTTTTTTTATTAACGCCGGGAAGACAGCCTTCATCATACCTGATGTTAAGTATTGATAAGGCTGAAGATGAAAGCGAGCCTCTCCCGGAATCCTCAGCCACTGAGGAACAGGCTGTCTTATCTCTAACTGCCGGAACACAACAATGCTGAAAACATTGTTGTTATGGCGTCAGATTTAGATAAAATGGTGGTAGCTAGCCAGGCGGACTTACAACAAGTCCTACCACCAACCACAACGAATACAATATGTACCCCCGCTGGGAATCGAACCCGGGACCCCTGGGTCTGATACCGGTGGTTGTAACAGTAGACCACAGAGGCGGTGAACGTTTTGGTATAAAAATATAGGACGGTTAGAGATGTTACAAATCTGGTAACAAGATATATATTTCTTCATACCTTTATCAAGTTTTTTATTGTACCATAAACACATATTTTTGACTCGACACTTTTTATTTTTGAAAAGATTCAAGATTATTCTCAAATGGGTTTACATACTATTGGAAATTGATTTAATTAGTGGATACCGATATTGTGTAGTTTTTTTTTATTGCTATAGTTATTTACTACGAAGTGATTTCGTGGTTCTTTCGACAAATCTGGAAAATCAGTCTCTCTCATTGCTTCAGTCGTATAGCGCCTTAAACTTTATCCTTCTTCACGGACTAAAGTATTATTTCTTTATTCAAATAGTGTAATTATAGTTATGATAAATTTTAAATAGAAAAATATTCGGCCAAAAAAACGACTCGGCCACAAGTGAATTCTCAGATGGGACTCGAACCCACGACCTTTGGAAATCCGGTCCAATGCTCTAACCACTGAGCCACCGAGACTTGACTACTCCAATATTGTTCTATTTAAAATTTATCATAAGTATAAAAATCGCATTAAAAAAAAATCAAAAATCATAATCATAATATTTCTAAAATGATGATGACCTTGATTCCTAGACTCTTTCGATGTGTGTGTAACTAGCAGGCTGATCGTTTAACTGAGACTGAGCCGATAGAGATCTGCCTGGGCACATCACGACACGCCGGCATTTCTTAATTTGCCTGGAATAAACCCGCCATATCGTTCAAAGTATAACGTTTGATGATTCGCCACGTTTGGGTAGATCGATTCCCGTAGATGACCAAATTATAAATAAGCAAATAAAATATAATTAGCACACTTATGAACAAGAATTCCTTTTAAAGTCTTAAAATCTAAAACATTACTTAAGTAAATGTGTAATAAAAGTAAATAAAATCATAATAGCATTTAAAATACATATAGGTATCAACTGTTGTGACGCCGGCACCGCGCGCCGCCATCTTTCTCGCAATCAGCTGACAGAGTGTAACGGCGCCATATTGGAACTACATTACGATTACGATGCGCCCAGCCATATCTCGATGTGCCCAGCCACATCACTACGAAGTAACTATTTGGTAATCTGTGATATCATGACATGGCCAAGTGACTAGTAGTGCGAATCTACAAATAAGTTGCTCTCATTCATCTGCCCAACTTTATATTGGGCACATCATAAAATAATTGGCCAAATCACGATATGCCGGCAAATCAGATCTCGATCGGCCCAGTTCAACAATCGTTGAATGGAAATATTTTCATTTATACAGGGTGTTAGAAGACCCATATCGAAGCCGTAATATATGTGTAGTGTACATCAAGCTTAATAAGAATATGTGAAAATAATTGCTGAGAAACGATTAAAAAAATGGGAGTAATTTATACACGCAAAAAACCCGTGCAACAACGTATGCGCGTGTCTAGAGGGTACGAGTACGCGGCCGGCCGACGGTTTTGTAACTTTATAAAAATAAAATTTTAACATTTTAAAAACCTCCTGACACAAAAAAAAAATTTTGTGTGTAATTTCAAAAGGATGATATAAAAGAAATTTTAAACATTTTAAATACCCCCGACAAAAAAAAACTTCAAGAAAATAAAATTTCTCTCTCGGTCGGGGTACCCCCAACGTATAATATACCCTTTTAGTACTTCTCTTTTTGGTGGTTTTTTTTTACCAAAAGTAAAAAAAACCGCATTGCAATCGCTTGATTCGTTTAGGCTCTACGAATATACGTACAGACAGACATAGGCTTCAAACTTATAACACCCTTCTTTGCGCTGCGTCGGGGGTTAAAAAGATAATCTTGAAAAATAAATATTGAATTTGATCCTCAATAACTCCTTAACCATCAGGTCCCCAGATTTGGCCCCATACAAGAAAACGATTGTAACGATGTTTAGAATACGTGGTTTTCGTTTTCGTTATGGGTCTTTTAACATCCTGTATGGTAACAGTACCTGTTTTACGCTTTTTGGTCGGTGCAGTCTTAAAATATGGGGATAGTTTTCATCGTCCGAATGACGTACTGTAAAGGGATTTTCCCAGTGGTTGTTGATGTTGACATCATAACGCTTTTTCCTTATTTGTGTGATCACATGATTCGACAAGAAATCGTAGGACCGTTTTTTGTGTATCGAATGATGTGGTTTGAAGTTTTGAACAGGTGTTAGTCGGATAAGTTTTAAATTAAAAAATTATAGAAAATACCGGCCAAGTGCGAGTCCGACTCGCGCACGAAGGGTTCATTATTACCATTATTATTAATACTGCTCGGTATTATTATATAAATAACAAAAAATCATTTTTGATGTATGCGATTTTTATTCTGTTTTTAGTATTTGTTGTTATAGTGGCTACAGAAATACATCATCTTTGAAAATTTCAACTTTTTTTTTATGAAGCACGGGGAGACTCTTAGCCTTCATCTAAATATCCAGGTAAAGGTAGGCCTGCTATCTACTACCTGTGTGTGAAATTTCATCCAAATCGGGGGGCTAATTGTCTAATTTTAAATCTATCGCAATCCCTTTCAGTTCGTAATTTGAAAGTAATTAAGGCCGTCACTATTTGACATTTGAAAGGGATTGTGATCGGGACGCGTTTTAAAAAGTATGGAATAAACGAAATGGAACTGTCTAAGCAATATGACAGACGAAAATATCACAATCACAATATCTCTGAAAGGGATTGTGATAGATTTTAAATTAGACAATTAGGGGGCTGGTCAGTAGTTTTTGAATTAATTCGTTGCAAACAAACAATCAAATTTTTCCTCTTTATAATATTAGTATAGAAATAAGTAGGATAAGTCTGATCTTCCCGACTTACCTAGTACGAGTTTAGCGAACTATATTCGTACTTAATCGAAAACTTTAAAGTATTGTCACATAGGTATACAGCAAATGGCGGACTTAATGCCCTCTTCTTCATACCATCGATACTTTACCGATATGAGCTGCACATCCGATAGTTCACGATAATTCAACCGCCTCTTTGGTCTAGTGGTACAACCACCGGTATCAGACCCAGGGGTCCCGTGTTCGATTACCAGCGGGGGTACATATTGTATTCGGTTTGGTTGGTGGTAGGACTCTGTAGGTCCGCCTGGCTAGATACCACCATCTTATCTAAGTCTGACGCCATGTTGAAAACATTGTTGTGTTCCGATAGTTAGAGATAAGATAGCCAGTTCCTCAGTGATTGAGGATTTCTTACACTCACACCAATTAACCTAGCCCCAAAGTAAGCACTGTAAGGCTTGTGTTATGGGATACTAGGGTAACGGATATAAATACACACACATATATATATATATATATATATAAGTAGTTATGTATATAAACGTCCATGACTCAGGTACAAATGCTCGTATTCATCATACAAACATTTGCCCCTACCGGGATTCGAACCCGGGACCTCAGAGTAGACGACACCTTGAAACCGGTGTACGTACCACTCTATCGCGGAGGTCGTCATCCTATATAATTAGATTTTGTAAGTTGGTGATGAGAAAATAAAAGCATGACTTATTTATTTATTATTATTTATTTATCGCAAAAATTACTGAACCTATTTATGTCGCACAGATAGAAGATAAGCCTGGATCAAAACACAGGGTACTTTTACACAGGGTTTCACCTACTTCATGCACATAAATATTTGTCGTATATTGTCCAAGAATGCGGGTTCGAATCCCGTCAGGGTGACATGAGACTAGTTGCTTTTTTCTAGTATATTTTCTTGTTTAATATTTATCACATAAAAATAGCATTGTAAAATGCAAAATTAAAAAGTTATAATTAGATGGCTGTTTCATCTTAATCGATAGTCAAACATCTGTACTTTCGAATGCGAGGATATTTCTCTCATTGATGAAACGACGGTGGCCAACACCGTAGAACGGTGAATATACTAGAAAAATTCGACTTGTCCTCATAGGTCTCTGTAGAATAATTGGTTAGTGCATTGGGCCGGATCCCCAAAGATGCGGGTTTGAATCCCGTCAGGGCGACATGAGACTAGTTGCTTTTTTCTAGTATATTTTCTTTTTTAATATTTATCACAATATTTGTCTTGTATTAGGATCGAACCCGGAACCTCTGGTGCAGAATTCCAACATAGTACCCCTGCGCCAAACAGGACCTCTATTTTTGTATCACTCGTCGCGCGAGTGGCGAGGCGAACGAGGAAGCAGTCAGGCGATTAGCGACCTTGCATGCGTGGACATAGCACGCTTTTCGCTTTGCCCCTCGCGCGCTCGCGTTGGGGCGGTACTACAGGCGAAAAGCGAAGCTATGTATATACGGGCAAGGTCGTTTTCGCAAGGTGGTGAAACTCAAACGTTGCACGAAAATCAGTAGCATCCTCGAGGCGAGTGAATCAAAAATAGAGCCTGGTCGTCAAAGTAGATTAAACATTTAAACATTGCACACACAAAAATACAGATAGAAACACAAGAAAAAGTTGACATTAATGTGGGCAAAGGCGGGAGCGATCTCTTCCAGACAACCTTTGAGGCATAGGAAAAATAGAGAGAGAGAGCCAGAGGTAGTGCATCAGCGACAAGCAAGAATTACAAAATTTACTTAACAATATTACAGAAGATATAAATATATCTACATTAACTAATAATAAATAATCATAAATAAATATAAAATATTTAAATAAATAACAACAAAATATATATTTAATATATCTATATATATTATAATAATATATACTTGATAAAAAACGGTAATTGCAAACTAGGATTAAGTGAGAAGATGTTCGGATTTATGTAACCTTCAATATTCTTTGTTCCAGGACAATGGAAGACGTTAAGCAAGGACGCCGTTCCATCCCAGAACCTCCCTAAGCTGGATGCCGATGGCAATGTTATGGTGATCAGGAAAAGCCGTACTGTCAAATACAGGGAGTCCAGGAAAGAAGAGAATGGGTAAGAACCCTTTGATCATCTTCGTCATCAGCCATTTTACTGTCCCAACTGCTCGGGCAGAGGCCTTCCTCATGATGAATATTATTATTCCTCTGCAAATAATAATATTCATTATGATCACGCCAGCGAAGCTAGACGGGCATCAGAGATCGTTAATCGATCGTTAAACATCTGAGAAGAAACAACTTTTCAGGTGTTTAACGATCGATTAAGATGCAACGGCTAATAATTTATGATTTATCATAAGTATAAAAATAGCATTGAAAAACGCGAATATTAAAAAATCATAAATTATTGGCTGTTGCATCTTAATCGATCGTTAAACACTTGAAAAGTTGTTTCTTTCGAATGCAAAGATATTCCTAGCATTGATGTGACAACGCTGGCCTACAGCGTATTAAAAATATAAAAGTATTGGAGAATTTCGACGGTGGTCCGCAAGTCTCGGTAGCTCAGTGGTTAGAGCATTGGACCGGATAGTAGTAGGGATTCGAGAGTTCTAACACAGTGTCAGAACTCCCATCCCCCCTCCACCCGTCTCCCCCTCATTGCCCTTCCACAACCCATCCTCGGGTCGTCCAAAACTAAAAAAAAAAAAAAAAAAAAAAAAAAAAAAAAAAAAAAAAAAAAAAAACGAAAACACCCCCATTTGAATCGATTGCGCTGGGTCCCGGAATGATATCTCTAACCCTTTCTGAGATACGTTTTTCTTAAACTCAGCCCTACTTGATTAACTAATTAATCCTCGGGCCTCGGGCTTCGCTAATGACACGTTCTATGTTAATTACACCTCAGTCATTTTTCACAATGCCGCTCATTACTTAACTATTTAATAAAATCATTCATATTTGTTGCATAACTACGATCCGTACCTATGCATGTTTTCGAACAAAACAACGCCTCACCTAGTCTACCTACCTACCCAGGCAAACCGAACATACACAGTTTGTTGAAGCTGGAGCTTAGCGGAGTTTTTAACACACCTACTATTTATCGTTCTCATGTGAACACCATATTTCTCTTCTACAATCTTAATTTGGTTCATTAATTTCTCATTTATTTGCTTCCACTACCATAACAAGTTTTACAAGTACTTTTATAATTTGATTCGACAAATAACTTTGCTCATTAAATTATCAACTATTTGCTTTCACTATAATAACAAGTTTTATTCAAGTTCTCAGTTGTTTTTTGAACATTTTGATTGAGAAACACATCATAATGTTATGATCTGACTTAGTATAAGAACAACCACAACTTAGCTTTTCCTAACAAAATATTATTCGCCCTCATTGAAGACATAGACTACTGCTTCAGAGTCAAAACAACAAATATGGAAGTGAGTATTTTATTTTATTAAGTTACATGATGTTGATTTATATTTACTGTTGTACTTATTATTCTTTGTTCTCATTGTTATTGCTCATATCTTAACACTAAAAACACTTATAAATATTACTTTCCGATGTCTGATGATGAGGACACATCTTCGAGCCCATACCCTTAAGAAGAGAAATAGCAGCAGCGAGCCGAGCAGCGATTCTCTAAAGGAATTCTTTGAACAACCCGCGTAGAAGTAAAAAGCAAAAGTTCAGTCGTCTATTGTAGGCAGAGTAACAAACGACGGGGTCTCATATATTTCTACAAATGATGATAATGGATCAAAAGCGAATCACCTAATAAAGATCGAGATCTATGAATTTAAAAAATTGGCGAACGTCTCGCTATCGGATCACTGGAAACATGCGGACGTACGAGTGAAGTACTATAATAAACAAAACACTAACCACCACCAACGAACACGGCAGCTGATATATAACATTACAAAAGAAATTTCAAGTGCATCTGACTGCAAGAAATATACATTTAAACATAAAGATTGAATAAAATCATCCATACTGACGTTGATTTATAATGCATCATATTATAAAATGTATGAAATAAGGTTGAAATTTGACACCTGAATAAACGATTTATTCTGTTAATATTCCCTTCTTTTCCTTCATTTCAAAGGTTTTTAAAATAAAGATCAAAATGAAATTGAATACCCAACCTAAAATACCCTTGGCGAAGCAGTCTTGTCAGAACTTGTTATTTAACATACAATTACATGTGAACACCATATTTTTCATTCATTATCGAAAAACTTTATTTACTACTTTCAATAAAGTTTCAACTAACTTCTTCTCTTCATTATTTAAGTATCAAATGTTTGCTTACAAAAGCATAACAAGTTTATTTAAGTCTTATCCTTTGAATTAGTTTACTTTGTTTTATCAGTGATTGTCAAACCCATTAGAATCTAATGATATGAACTAGTATAAAAACGATCATATTCGCTTTCCATTTCCTAACAAAGTGCCATAGAAGACGTTATTACATTGACTACTAGTTGAGAAACAGGCTATCTAAAAAGGATGTAAGTATTGTATTTTAAATACTTCTTTGTGCCTGATATTTGCTAATTGTTCGTAACTATCGACCTCCTCGTCTGTTACATGATGTTGGTTTATATTTATTGTTGTACTTACAATTTTTTGTACTCATTGTTACAACCCACATCCTGCTTTAGTGACAGCACTACCATTGGTTACGAAGCAAACACATCTTTGACACAACACCTACTCTATCAAGAAGATAAACAGACCAAACAGCGAACCTCTAAGAAGCAAGTTTTTTGAATAGCCCTTATAGGAGACACGTGCTAAACTATAGTAGATTAGTCTACTGTGGGGCGTGCAACAAAGGATGGGATCAAAAGCAACTTATCTAATAAATGTAATTTTTTCTTTATGTCTTAAAAATTAGCAAGCGTCCTGACATCTGATGTAGGGGTTTTCGAGTGAATTACCACCTACAACAAGCAAAAGTATAACCACAACAAATAAATTCGACAGTCAATTTATACTTATAATAATATCAGAAAGCTATTTGAAATGCATCTGAACGCAAGAAATATACGTTAAAACGTAAATATTGAATGTGCATAAAATCATTGATCAACACAATCTCATTAACAAATTATTTTGCCATAAAGAAACTATCATGAATATCGTTACAATAGTGGTGGATCTACAATGGTTCAAAGATTTAAAAAATAAATTCATTATAAAGGAATTGGCAACCGCTACTAAAGATTACACTCTAATATTTTTTATAAAATCACCTTACTCTTTTGAAAACTTTATGAAATGATGAACAAAAGCATATACGTTGGTTGGAGAAAAACCGTGGGTTGACTTGGATTGAAGGAATCATTGATCATCAAGAATTTCAACGAATTCTAGTACCTACCTTATTTAATTGACAAAAAAGTATTAGTCAAAGATTTGGAGAAAATAATGTGGCTTAGAGAGTTCTATTTACAATGTGAAATAATAGAATTAGGTGAAAAAAAAGGTTGTCATAATGGCTTTATGTTACTTAATGATTGCAACAACAATGAAAAAAAAGTTTTGGAGTTGTGTTCATCACAAAAATATCTGTGCATTAAAAATGTAATGTGTCTCAAGATGTGGTACTGTGATAATTATATCTTTAATTTATATTAATTTAGAATAACAAATTAAGTTGTAAACTATTTTTTAATGTATCATTTTATTAATCAAATAAAATATATTTGGGGTTATACATACACCGTTCTTTTTTTGAATTGGATCAAGTAACTTATCATCTTTTCAGATTGCGAAAATTTTAAAAACATAATAAACTTAAACTTCTGTAGGATTTAAAAAAGTAATCGTTATTTGTACATAACTTGTTGTAATAATAACGAACACAAAAAAAAAACTGTTTGGTTATAGCAGTGTGAACAATTCTATATTTCAATATAAACCTTGTTAATATCATGAAGAAACTGTCATGAATACCTAATGTTCAAAATATAAATTATTACTATGACAGAGGGAAGAAACCACATGCAACAAGCAAAATTATAACTACAATCAACGAACTGGACACTCGATTTATAATAAAAGATTTTTCAAATGCATCCAGGACCCCTATTTTTGAATCACTCGTCGTGCGAGTGGCGAGGCGAATGAGGAGGCGATCACGCGATTAGCGATCTAACATGCGTAGACATAGCACGCTTTTCGCTTTGCCCCTCGCGCGCTCGCGTTGCGAGGCGGTACTACAGGCGAAAAGCGTAGTTATGTATATACGTGCAAGGTCGCTTTTACGGAATACGGAAACTCAAACGTCGCTCGCACGAAAATCAGTAGAAACCTCGAGACGAGGGAATCAAAAAAATAGAGCTCCTGGACACAAGAAATATTAACAACTACAACAAAAATATTCTTCCGTAAGAAACTATCATAAAAATCGATGCAATACTTAGTCGTGGATTTACAATTGCCAATTGCTAATAAAGATTTACCTCTGACATTTTTTGATAAAATTGCCTTTCTTTTAAAACTTTATTAAATGATGAACAAAAGAATATGCGTTAGGTTGGAAAATAAAACCGTGGGTTGACTTCGAGCGAATGATTAAGTAATTGATCATTAAGAATTTCAACGAATTCTGGTACCTTATTTATTTAGACAAAAAGAAAAAAATAGGTTTGTAGAAAATAATGCGGCTTCGAGAGTTATATTAAGAATATGAAATAATAGAATTAGGTGAAACAGGTTGTTCTAATTTTTGTAAGTTATATAATGAATACTACAAGAAATACAACATGTTTTGGAATGGAGTTCATCACAAAAAATATTTGTGCAATAATTTTTTTTATGTGAATCAAGATGTGGTATTGTGATAATTATATCTCTAATTTCTTTTAATTTAGAATAACAAATATTGAATTGTAAACTATTTTTGAATGTATCATTTTATTATTCAAATAAAATATCTTTGGGAGTATACAAACACCGTTTTCTTTTTTAATTGGATCAAGCAGACAAAATCATTCATTTATTTATCTACAATTATATTCACCGATGCGAAAATTTTAAAACTCCTGCAGAATTTAAAAAAAATTGAACATTTGAACAAAACCTGTTGTGGAAATAACGAACACAAAGAAAAAAAGCTTAGGTAATGTTTGATTTTGAACAATTCTATATTTCAAAACAAACTTTGTTAATATCATGAAGAAACTATCAGGAATACCTGTCGATCAAATAGAAATTATGATTATGGCAGAAGGAACAAGTTCTCGAATTGTGTACATCATAAAAATATGATCACATAAAAAAAACTATTAATGAAATATTGAATATTATTATTAATTTTACTGTATAATTGTTTTCTTTCAAAGACTAAAAGACTATAACATTAAATTGATAAAATAATTTTACAGTTTTTTTATGAATGCATTAGTAAACATACGATATCTTTTTATGTCTTCTAATTTTCCTTATCTTGTTCGACAATGTTTGTTAATATCATGAAGAAATTAACAAGTATATCGATGAAAATGCTCGTGGATCCAAAATTCTATAAAATAATTTAATTATAAGGAACAAAATTAATCAATATTAAAAATGATATTCTAACATTTCAATAATTAAAACGTCATTTTTTTAACTTTTATCAAATGGAGAGCAGAAGTAAGTGTACCTATTGCTTAGGTAAAAAAAGAAATCAATGTTTGACTTAGAGGAAGAGATTCATTGATCATCGAGAATTTGAACATTTTTCATACATAATGTGACTTCGAGAGGTAGCTCTCAACAATGTGAAATATTAGAATTTTTGGTGGAATTGGACAATGCTAAATTTTTAAGTTAGTTAATGATGAGTATGAAGACGGAACAAATTTTCGAATTGTGTACATAATAAATAGATGTACATAATTGCATAAAAAAATCTTAATATTGAATTGTTAAATATTATTTACTGTATCATTTTATTAGTTATAAAATTTCGTTGTGGGTAAGCATTGTTTTCTTTCAAAGACGATAACAGTAAATTCTTAAAAAAAAATGCAGTTTATATTAATAATATTAAAAAACATTATTATATGAATGCTAAAGAAAACATTTCTTCTCTAAAAGTATGCCTTCTGTTTATACAAATAAAAAAGAAATCAATTAGTACCTATTTACTTGCAAGAAATACAAATGTAGGTTGCGTATGCGTATAAGAGGGTGTGTTAATTATTTAAGACATCTAAAAAAAATATTGTAGTTGTGAATAGCAGTGTGAACTAGTTTATTAGCATAATATCTAAACTAATATTAAGATCCATTTTGTAGATGCATATTACCTACGAACGATTTAGGTAATAATAAATTATAACTTCATTTTTATTACGAATATTTAAGAATTTGGTTTTTTTTTAAAATAATTGTATTTTTTTTATTTGCAGCATAAGAAGCATTCGAGTAATATATCAATAAAAATAAGAAAGTGAATTCCATGTCTTCAAATTGTAACTTATTTGCAAACTTTAACCAGGTTTACTACACGGTAGGAGGAGCACCATTTGGATAATTCTATTTTAGATTTGAGATTAAGTTACCACTATTAAGTATCAGTTGGCAATGTTCAAACCAAAACTTAGGTTCAGTGTTATAAAATATATAACATGCTTGCATGTCAGCGATTGTAATGAATCACCTCACAATCAACTTCACGTAGTCTGCTTTACCTCTAAAGTCTAATTCAGATCCGCATTGGTGCAGAGGGGTGAGGCAGCATGCATGCTTATCGTTGCAGATGGTTTCAAAGCTCACAAACCGCAGCTGAGGCAGGCCGGCTCCGCCGGCCTGCCTCAACCGCAATTTGCTTTGAAACCATCTGCAACAATAAGCATGCGGGCTGCCTAGCCCCTCTGCAGCGCTGCTGGCTAGAATTACACTTTAGGGGTAAAGCAGCCTACGTGAAGTTGGTTGTGAGGTGATTAATTACAATCGCTGACATGCATGCATGGTATAGATTTTAGAACACTGAACCTAAGTTTTGGTTTGAACATTGCCAACTGATACTTAATAGTGGTAACTTAATCTCAAATCTAAAATAGAATTATCCAAATGGTGCTCCTCCTACCGTGTAGTAAACCTGGTTAAAGTTTGCAAATAAGTTACAATTTGAAGACATGGAATTCACTTTCTTATTTTTATTGATATATTACTCGAATGCTTCTTATGCTGCAAATAAAAAAAATACAATTATTTTAAAAAAAAACCAAATTCTTAAATATTCGTAATAAAAATGAAGTTATAATTTATTATTACCTAAATCGTTCGTAGGTAATATGCATCTACAAAATGGATCTTAATATTAGTTTAGATATTATGCTAATAAACTAGTTCACACTGCTATTCACAACTACAATATTTTTTTTAGATGTCTTAAATAATTAACACACCCTCTTATACGCATACGCAACCTACATTTGTATTTCTTGCAAGTAAATAGGTACTAATTGATTTCTTTTTTATTTGTATAAACAGAAGGCATACTTTTAGAGAAGAAATGTTTTCTTTAGCATTCATATAATAATGTTTTTTAATATTATTAATATAAACTGCATTTTTTTTTAAGAATTTACTGTTATCGTCTTTGAAAGAAAACAATGCTTACCCACAACGAAATTTTATAACTAATAAAATGATACAGTAAATAATATTTAACAATTCAATATTAAGATTTTTTTATGCAATTATGTACATCTATTTATTATGTACACAATTCGAAAATTTGTTCCGTCTTCATACTCATCATTAACTAACTTAAAAATTTAGCATTGTCCAATTCCACCAAAAATTCTAATATTTCACATTGTTGAGAGCTACCTCTCGAAGTCACATTATGTATGAAAAATGTTCAAATTCTCGATGATCAATGAATCTCTTCCTCTAAGTCAAACATTGATTTCTTTTTTTACCTAAGCAATAGGTACACTTACTTCTGCTCTCCATTTGATAAAAGTTAAAAAAATGACGTTTTAATTATTGAAATGTTAGAATATCATTTTTAATATTGATTAATTTTGTTCCTTATAATTAAATTATTTTATAGAATTTTGGATCCACGAGCATTTTCATCGATATACTTGTTAATTTCTTCATGATATTAACAAACATTGTCGAACAAGATAAGGAAAATTAGAAGACATAAAAAGATATCGTATGTTTACTAATGCATTCATAAAAAAACTGTAAAATTATTTTATCAATTTAATGTTATAGTCTTTTAGTCTTTGAAAGAAAACAATTATACAGTAAAATTAATAATAATATTCAATATTTCATTAATAGTTTTTTTTATGTGATCATATTTTTATGATGTACACAATTCGAGAACTTGTTCCTTCTGCCATAATCATAATTTCTATTTGATCGACAGGTATTCCTGATAGTTTCTTCATGATATTAACAAAGTTTGTTTTGAAATATAGAATTGTTCAAAATCAAACATTACCTAAGCTTTTTTTCTTTGTGTTCGTTATTTCCACAACAGGTTTTGTTCAAATGTTCAATTTTTTTTAAATTCTGCAGGAGTTTTAAAATTTTCGCATCGGTGAATATAATTGTAGATAAATAAATGAATGATTTTGTCTGCTTGATCCAATTAAAAAAGAAAACGGTGTTTGTATACTCCCAAAGATATTTTATTTGAATAATAAAATGATACATTCAAAAATAGTTTACAATTCAATATTTGTTATTCTAAATTAAAAGAAATTAGAGATATAATTATCACAATACCACATCTTGATTCACATAAAAAAAATTATTGCACAAATATTTTTTGTGATGAACTCCATTCCAAAACATGTTGTATTTCTTGTAGTATTCATTATATAACTTACAAAAATTAGAACAACCTGTTTCACCTAATTCTATTATTTCATATTCTTAATATAACTCTCGAAGCCGCATTATTTTCTACAAACCTATTTTTTTCTTTTTGTCTAAATAAATAAGGTACCAGAATTCGTTGAAATTCTTAATGATCAATTACTTAATCATTCGCTCGAAGTCAACCCACGGTTTTATTTTCCAACCTAACGCATATTCTTTTGTTCATCATTTAATAAAGTTTTAAAAGAAAGGCAATTTTATCAAAAAATGTCAGAGGTAAATCTTTATTAGCAATTGGCAATTGTAAATCCACGACTAAGTATTGCATCGATTTTTATGATAGTTTCTTACGGAAGAATATTTTTGTTGTAGTTGTTAATATTTCTTGTGTCCAGGAGCTCTATTTTTTTGATTCCCTCGTCTCGAGGTTTCTACTGATTTTCGTGCGAGCGACGTTTGAGTTTCCGTATTCCGTAAAAGCGACCTTGCACGTATATACATAACTACGCTTTTCGCCTGTAGTACCGCCTCGCAACGCGAGCGCGCGAGGGGCAAAGCGAAAAGCGTGCTATGTCTACGCATGTTAGATCGCTAATCGCGTGATCGCCTCCTCATTCGCCTCGCCACTCGCACGACGAGTGATTCAAAAATAGGGGTCCTGGATGCATTTGAAAAATCTTTTATTATAAATCGAGTGTCCAGTTCGTTGATTGTAGTTATAATTTTGCTTGTTGCATGTGGTTTCTTCCCTCTGTCATAGTAATAATTTATATTTTGAACATTAGGTATTCATGACAGTTTCTTCATGATATTAACAAGGTTTATATTGAAATATAGAATTGTTCACACTGCTATAACCAAACAGTTTTTTTTTTGTGTTCGTTATTATTACAACAAGTTATGTACAAATAACGATTACTTTTTTAAATCCTACAGAAGTTTAAGTTTATTATGTTTTTAAAATTTTCGCAATCTGAAAAGATGATAAGTTACTTGATCCAATTCAAAAAAAGAACGGTGTATGTATAACCCCAAATATATTTTATTTGATTAATAAAATGATACATTAAAAAATAGTTTACAACTTAATTTGTTATTCTAAATTAATATAAATTAAAGATATAATTATCACAGTACCACATCTTGAGACACATTACATTTTTAATGCACAGATATTTTTGTGATGAACACAACTCCAAAACTTTTTTTTCATTGTTGTTGCAATCATTAAGTAACATAAAGCCATTATGACAACCTTTTTTTTCACCTAATTCTATTATTTCACATTGTAAATAGAACTCTCTAAGCCACATTATTTTCTCCAAATCTTTGACTAATACTTTTTTGTCAATTAAATAAGGTAGGTACTAGAATTCGTTGAAATTCTTGATGATCAATGATTCCTTCAATCCAAGTCAACCCACGGTTTTTCTCCAACCAACGTATATGCTTTTGTTCATCATTTCATAAAGTTTTCAAAAGAGTAAGGTGATTTTATAAAAAATATTAGAGTGTAATCTTTAGTAGCGGTTGCCAATTCCTTTATAATGAATTTATTTTTTAAATCTTTGAACCATTGTAGATCCACCACTATTGTAACGATATTCATGATAGTTTCTTTATGGCAAAATAATTTGTTAATGAGATTGTGTTGATCAATGATTTTATGCACATTCAATATTTACGTTTTAACGTATATTTCTTGCGTTCAGATGCATTTCAAATAGCTTTCTGATATTATTATAAGTATAAATTGACTGTCGAATTTATTTGTTGTGGTTATACTTTTGCTTGTTGTAGGTGGTAATTCACTCGAAAACCCCTACATCAGATGTCAGGACGCTTGCTAATTTTTAAGACATAAAGAAAAAATTACATTTATTAGATAAGTTGCTTTTGATCCCATCCTTTGTTGCACGCCCCACAGTAGACTAATCTACTATAGTTTAGCACGTGTCTCCTATAAGGGCTATTCAAAAAACTTGCTTCTTAGAGGTTCGCTGTTTGGTCTGTTTATCTTCTTGATAGAGTAGGTGTTGTGTCAAAGATGTGTTTGCTTCGTAACCAATGGTAGTGCTGTCACTAAAGCAGGATGTGGGTTGTAACAATGAGTACAAAAAATTGTAAGTACAACAATAAATATAAACCAACATCATGTAACAGACGAGGAGGTCGATAGTTACGAACAATTAGCAAATATCAGGCACAAAGAAGTATTTAAAATACAATACTTACATCCTTTTTAGATAGCCTGTTTCTCAACTAGTAGTCAATGTAATAACGTCTTCTATGGCACTTTGTTAGGAAATGGAAAGCGAATATGATCGTTTTTATACTAGTTCATATCATTAGATTCTAATGGGTTTGACAATCACTGATAAAACAAAGTAAACTAATTCAAAGGATAAGACTTAAATAAACTTGTTATGCTTTTGTAAGCAAACATTTGATACTTAAATAATGAAGAGAAGAAGTTAGTTGAAACTTTATTGAAAGTAGTAAATAAAGTTTTTCGATAATGAATGAAAAATATGGTGTTCACATGTAATTGTATGTTAAATAACAAGTTCTGACAAGACTGCTTCGCCAAGGGTATTTTAGGTTGGGTATTCAATTTCATTTTGATCTTTATTTTAAAAACCTTTGAAATGAAGGAAAAGAAGGGAATATTAACAGAATAAATCGTTTATTCAGGTGTCAAATTTCAACCTTATTTCATACATTTTATAATATGATGCATTATAAATCAACGTCAGTATGGATGATTTTATTCAATCTTTATGTTTAAATGTATATTTCTTGCAGTCAGATGCACTTGAAATTTCTTTTGTAATGTTATATATCAGCTGCCGTGTTCGTTGGTGGTGGTTAGTGTTTTGTTTATTATAGTACTTCACTCGTACGTCCGCATGTTTCCAGTGATCCGATAGCGAGACGTTCGCCAATTTTTTAAATTCATAGATCTCGATCTTTATTAGGTGATTCGCTTTTGATCCATTATCATCATTTGTAGAAATATATGAGACCCCGTCGTTTGTTACTCTGCCTACAATAGACGACTGAACTTTTGCTTTTTACTTCTACGCGGGTTGTTCAAAGAATTCCTTTAGAGAATCGCTGCTCGGCTCGCTGCTGCTATTTCTCTTCTTAAGGGTATGGGCTCGAAGATGTGTCCTCATCATCAGACATCGGAAAGTAATATTTATAAGTGTTTTTAGTGTTAAGATATGAGCAATAACAATGAGAACAAAGAATAATAAGTACAACAGTAAATATAAATCAACATCATGTAACTTAATAAAATAAAATACTCACTTCCATATTTGTTGTTTTGACTCTGAAGCAGTAGTCTATGTCTTCAATGAGGGCGAATAATATTTTGTTAGGAAAAGCTAAGTTGTGGTTGTTCTTATACTAAGTCAGATCATAACATTATGATGTGTTTCTCAATCAAAATGTTCAAAAAACAACTGAGAACTTGAATAAAACTTGTTATTATAGTGAAAGCAAATAGTTGATAATTTAATGAGCAAAGTTATTTGTCGAATCAAATTATAAAAGTACTTGTAAAACTTGTTATGGTAGTGGAAGCAAATAAATGAGAAATTAATGAACCAAATTAAGATTGTAGAAGAGAAATATGGTGTTCACATGAGAACGATAAATAGTAGGTGTGTTAAAAACTCCGCTAAGCTCCAGCTTCAACAAACTGTGTATGTTCGGTTTGCCTGGGTAGGTAGGTAGACTAGGTGAGGCGTTGTTTTGTTCGAAAACATGCATAGGTACGGATCGTAGTTATGCAACAAATATGAATGATTTTATTAAATAGTTAAGTAATGAGCGGCATTGTGAAAAATGACTGAGGTGTAATTAACATAGAACGTGTCATTAGCGAAGCCCGAGGCCCGAGGATTAATTAGTTAATCAAGTAGGGCTGAGTTTAAGAAAAACGTATCTCAGAAAGGGTTAGAGATATCATTCCGGGACCCAGCGCAATCGATTCAAATGGGGGTGTTTTCGTTTTTTTTTTTTTTTTTTTTTTTTTTTTTTTTTTTTTTTTTTTTTTTTTTTTTTAGTTTTGGACGACCCGAGGATGGGTTGTGGAAGGGCAATGAGGGGGAGACGGGTGGAGGGGGGATGGGAGTTCTGACACTGTGTTAGAACTCTCGAATCCCTACTACTCCGGATTTCCAAAGGTCGTGGGTTCGAGTCCCATATGAAAATTCACTTGTGGCCCGAGTTGTTTTTTTCCTATATTTTTCTATTTAAAATTTATTATAAGTATTGTTATAGTTACCTAACCACCACAATCGCAGGCCCAACGTGGTGAGCACAGACCTATATCGAGATAGAAGGTAAAAGTGTACCTACCTTGCGTGGCAAAAGTTTGATCCACGGTCAAAGTTTTACGACCTAAATCAGTCCGCTTGAGACCATTGCCATGAAAACACGCGTCACTCAGCAACGAAAAAGGTTAATTTTGCAGTGCTTTCTTGCAAGAGCTCGTCATAACATTTCCCCATCACTAAATTTTGCTCGTGACGTCATCGTAGGTACGAAAAATTCGACACGCTAGGTTCTCACAGTTTGAAGCGCTCTTTTCGTCTATCTCGATATAGGTCTGTGGTGGTGAGGTAACCACGGCGCCATCAAGCTCTTCAAATCTAAAAAGCGAGCGAGCACGGGCCTTAGCCCTAGGGCGCCGGATATAAAAGGGCGTCAAACGCTGCCTACGGGGCGCCCAGGGTGCTCCTAGATACGTAGGCACCTTTAAAAAGCTGGTAGTGTCCGTCTCACTGGAGAAATTCTACGAAATATTACTGGATTTATAATATTTGCTTATGTCCAGCGAACTCCACTCTGTCTCCTCGAAGAATCTTGCCCTATGGCGCTGGTAGTAGTGAAACCGGCACTAGATATAGCTAAACTAGGATTTTGACAGCTGAGTGTCGATAAAACGCTATTACACGCTACTATGTGACCAAAACAATTAGACGCATGACAGCTGAAGATAACTTAAAAAAATTACCTAAATAACCAAAATTTCAAGAAACGGTAATCATTCGGTTAATCACGGTAGCGCTAATTAAACAGATAATAGAAAAAGTACGGTGATAGGAGTGGGTTGCAGCCTGCAGGTGCCAAAAGTGCAAAACCGCATTTCTGTCATGCGCCTAATTGTCCAGGGCCCCTAGCCAAAGTAACAATTCAAAAACGATAACGAAGTTCGAAAAGAATTAAATGTATGGGATTGGCGGATTGGCATAAGCCCCGCTAAATCACGTGGTCTTACCGCAAGTTAATTGGCGAATATAGACAATAACGAATTGAATTATCGTTTCGCTACATAACGATGTGACTTTGTCTACGGGCCCAGGAACTCTATTTTTGATTCACTCGTCTCAAGGATTCTACGAATCTTCGTGCGACGTTTGAGTTTCCGTATTCCGTAAAAGCGACCTTGCATGTATATACATAGCTTCGCTTTTCGCCTGTAGCACCGCCTCCCAACGCAAGCGCGCGCGGGGCAAATGGAAAAGCGTGCTATGTCTACGCTTGCAAGTTCGCTAATCGCGTGATCTCCTCGTTCGCCTCGCCACTCACGCGGCGTGTGATTCAAAAATAGAGGACCTGGTCGTGTAGTATATAGGTATATCTTGATTCGGAGGTCATGCTGCGGGGGCAGAATTAGATATTTAAATTGCATAGTTATTTATTTAACTACCGGCCGCTCGCGGTTTCACCCGCGCGGTTTCCGTTCCCGTGGGAATATCGGGATAAAAACATATTTGCATTACTTACACTACGTCTAACGTAGTGATTATAACAATATGTCACGTAATTTATAAGATGTCTAAATACCAGATGTACCTATGTGTGTTGCAACAAAATAAACAATTTTCTATTCTATTCTATATATACACACGCAGGCTATCTACTATCTGTGTACCAAATTTCATCCAAATCCGTTCAGTAGTTTAGGAGCCTATTCAATGCAAATAAACAAACAATTT